>OZ014530.1:196846933-198274171 GCA_963966105.1 Volucella zonaria | reverse complement strand
TTATTCCGAAATCGGTATTATACTGTCTCGATACTCTTAAGAAATGTTCTAAAAGAAACAAAGTCAATCTCTGGTTGGTGACATGTTACAAGGGTATTGAAGGAAATAAATAAGCCGATGAACTGGCTAGAAAATGTTCAGTTGATCCTTTGAATAGCCCAGAGTATTCAGCAATAAATTGAACCATTCACAGTTGAGGGGAGCAATTGTATCTATCCTAGTGGGTGAATATACCTGGTCTTCGATAGGCTAGAAGAGCCTTCAAGCCCTCTCAAAATAAATCCAAAATGTCTCACAACTTCAAAAAAGATGATCTCAGAACACTAGTTAGCTTCCCAGCGAGTCTTTCCAACTTTCGATATCATATACACAAGCGCAGAATTGGCCAGGAAATTTAATATCACCTTTGTATGGAAGATTACGAAACGACTGAGCACATAGATATGGTACTGTGTGAATGCATCGCGTATGCACCATAAGGAGGCATTATATTCTCAGAGAAATCTTTGTGACTGAATAACTGCAAAGTGTCTCCATCAGAGTGATTCTCGTGTTTATTAAGAAAGTTGATGCTCGTCTGTGGAACAAAAGATCTTTTAGAACTCAGTTGTTTCGCCTAGGGATTTCTGATCCTTTGTCGTTGCAATCATTCTACTCTTACCTTGTTACACTTTATTTTGAGTATACAGTTATCATTTCGAATCCTGATCTCTTTACTTATTCTGCTAGAATTGAGTACCTTCATAATCGCTTCTTTAACTCCTTGGGTTAAAATCCCTGTATTGTAGGCGCATTACACATGATATGTTATTTATTAGAGACTTTCATTGCTAACACATTAGATGTCCCATACACATGTTAAAAATATGACTTTATGTCCCGGCAAGACCACTGAGGATACTGCTCTTCTTTCTGTTGGATATCATAAAACTAATTATGGTGCAAGCAAACTTCCTGCATGCACCGTTATTGCATTTCCATCTGATTGGTACATTGAAACGGCAACTAATAAATTGTCACGTAATCGAAATATGGTATATTTGGTAGATGGTGTGGCAAGTTCGGTGTTCAGACAATGTGCTCTTGATGACTAGGTAATTGGCATTGCAGAACTTAGCAAAACAAATAACAGCGGTGGAGTTGCATCTAACTTTTGAGTCAAAATACTCCATCACTATTACGATTAGACGTTAGGTTGTTTGTGGAATATAGTTGGCTGTAAAATTTATTCTTCCTACCTTGAATTGATGCTTGCACACAATAATAGTGAATAATTATTGTTCTTATTTTAAAAGGTACAGTTTCTGCTCTTCCCCGCTACTGATGCAAGCTTTGGTCTTATACCAGGCTCATAAATGCTTCAAGCTGGCATTATATGTAAGTGGTATCAAATAAATTCATCCGAAATTCCCACATAAAACGGCCGACTCAGTGTTCAACTTATACACTTTCTGCTGTCGTACAAAGTGCAGACGTCAGCATGGACTTTACATCCAGGTCCTTCTTTTTAAGATTCCAATATGAAGGTTGTCGCGTACTTAATCTTTGCACAGAAATACGAACTCTTTACAAATGAACTGAAGTAGCTAAGCACAATCTCTTTTCAAGAAGGGTCACACGACATCATGTATTGGACAGTAGCTATGCAAAATTTCGAAATATCATTGCACCTATTGTAGATATGACATGAACCTCAGCTATTAGTATTGCATAGAATTGAGATGCTTTGTGTAATCTCAACTGAACCCTATTTCATTGGAATCCTATTGGAAGAGAAAATTCCGAAAGAAGGTGTCATCGTACTTTTGTGCTGTTAACACGTCAATCAATATTAGTGCAACTAGATGCAGCGAACTTAGGCGTGCTTGGTTAGCATAAATCGGAAAAAATCATTTATTTTCTAGATAAGATTATCGTTGCATTCCATTAATAATAAAGTTTTGCCCCACTGACAGCTCTCTAGACATGCAATGCAGAAAACGTTGTAATGCGTTTGCTTAGAGTGTCGCCTGTCGTGAATAGATAGTCATTTGTCTATGAATTGAGTGATAGAAGAGAGCATTATATCTTTTACCCTTTCATTGAATTTAAAACATTAAGCCTATTACAGTTTATTGGATTAACGACAAAGCATAATTTCCATCCGTCTGTCTAGGAAACACAATCCAATTTCAATCGCCAACGAGGATGTATTCATTTCTGCACACAAGTTGGCTTACACATGCCGACATACTATGTAGTATCTACAGTCCATACCCTCTCAAACAAAATCAAAAGCGAGAAAATTGAAATCGTGACCCTTGACACAAAATTTTGCAATATTTGCAATTTTTCCTATCGAAAATTATCATCTAAACGTTGACACGTTCTTTCTCGAATTGCCTCGTTTGTACTTACTACGCATCGCATCGTTGGGAACGATTCAATCACCGCCAGATGTTTATCGCTTCTTTAAAATCTATTCACAGACTATCAAATGCGGAATCATAGCAGACACACCCAGCTGCCGGTCCTTTTATTTCAATCCTCTAACAATACTCGTATCTCACACAACTTATCGAAACTCACATAAAAGTCCTTCAAAACCGTGTATCCAATTACGCTCTACATGCTGTCAATTGCTATCATATAAATCTCTCCAGCTTACAGTGGAGTCATACATCTCCATACAAATAGATACAAGTACGAGTACTCGTGCGTCTACCTCCTCCTGTCGCATTGGACGAAAAACGACCGACGACGGCTTTAAATTGCCCCGAGTCGGGGTGGAAAATTCATAAAAATTTCCCAACTGCAGTCAGCGAGATTATCCACGCTTCCTTGGCTTTTCACTTAAAGCAATTTTCGATTGTTATCATTCTGGTTGTATAGCCACTCCAACCCCTGGTTTATGGATTCAGAAGTAAGCAAGGACTCAGCAGTCAGGACTAAAGAGAAATAAGTGCTTCTTGTTTATTGCCTCAGAATGACATGACATTAGCTAATTGCATACGCACGCAGGCTGGAATTTTGAGTTTCGGAGTTTTTCTGTACGGTCCATGCACTTTTCCAACACATAAAGCACATAATGTCCTGTTCGGGTGGTTGCAATACTCATAAATCCAATTTGTCCGGATGTATGTTTACATTTTTCAAAAGGAAAATCCACAACATTTTATGGGGGAGAGTGGACAATTTTTGGGTTTAACCAAAACAGCGACCAGTCAGTCACGCGGAACTGCTTGCATATGGTCTGGTGCTTGTTAATGAGTTGCCATTGCGATTGCTATTGCCTTTGTCATAGCCTCCCTCGACCTTTTAATTCTGATGGATGTCCTGCGCGATTGACATTATCACTAAGATACGGAGGCCATTAGCTCTTATGTCAGTTGAACTTTTACTCACGGGTGGGTGTATGCCGCATAGCAGGGGACATGCCAGCTACTAGATAGGAGATTACCCTCAAGAAGTCAGAAAATAACGTGTGGATTTCGTTGACAATGTGTCGATAAGAAATCGTTTCCTGTACAATAGCGGCCATTAAATTTGGACAAATTTTTGAATTGAGATTATTTTGAATAAACAGAAATTGAAAACCTTCTTAAATGTAGTTAGACTTTTGAGGACTAGTTCTATTTCGAGGCATTAAGGAGCGCTGCAAATTAAGTGAATACAAATTTTACAACATTTATGACTATTTTATGTAAGGGACTAATGATATGTGTGGTTTATCGTAGTCAGTTAATTCCGTTGCCCAAAATTCAACATCTATGAACATCAGTCCGAGTTGGCAGTACCACAACGTAAAAAATTTTAACGGATGCAAGTACGAATACCATATCGTCCTAAAATTCTAACCATTTACTTTTGAGCGGTCACCAGTCTCTGTAATATATAATATTTTCTTTTTTGCAGATATTTAGTTTACTTCATTTTAGATGGCGCTCCAGTGAGGGTGAAGCCGGGCACCAACCAAAAACTCCCTCCAGGTTATCGAAAATGATAATCTGACAAATGATTTTCATTGAAATTCCGATCAACTATAAGTGTATGACGACGAATAGTCACATTTTCTGCCCCTCTCGGGACCTTTGGTAAATTACTTCATTCCACCTACTACCCTTAATTTGTGGGTCCAGAGACTACGTGACAGATTTTATTTTTTTTAAATAATTCAATTTCGACTTCGCTGAGTAGCATCTGTAGTAGCTTTTCAGTATTTTAAAATGCCGAGTGCTCATTTTGAGATCAGTTTAGTTAGTTTTAAACGCATTTTATTTTCTAAATCATTAATTCTTACATACTAACAAAAAATGCTTAAATGCTAGCTTAAAATTACTTAACAATCTTACACTAACTTACTGGCCCCACACAGGCACTCTAAGCTACTCTAAACTCTTACATCTATGTCTTTCGACTTTGTTTACATTTGATACTTATATATACTTATTTTCTGTGCTTAAGGCTAAGAAAAGAATTTAAGAAAAAACTTAGCATATGGACATAATTTTGTATTTCATGTTTGTGGATGGCTTGTATAAATGTTAATCCTAACGAGAAGGTCTAACAGAGTTGAATCGTATGAAATTAGGTGCAACTTGAAATCGCCAAAACGAGAAACTATTAAGTGAGCAAAAGGTAGAAGAGTTGTGCGAGACATAACACAGTCTTATTGAAACCACTTGGATCTGAGTCCATATATTCAAACTCGGACTGCAATTAATATTCTAGAATATTATTATATCGTTCTACATTGACAGCAGTACTTTGACCAACCTAAAGGCATACATGGGGAAAGATAATAATTTTTAATAAAATTAGAAATAAAAACAAAATTTGAAGATAAAGCGGTCAACTCTCTGGTTAGCAGGGCTGGCGGATGGCAACAAAAAACAGCTGATTAGAAAGCGAAGTCAGACCACCCAGCAACAGTAGTCAATGATAATGCTAAGAGGGGGATTAAATAGAATTCAAATCCTTACGTGGCTATGCACCTCTTCCCATCAACGGCGCAGAAAACCCGTCGGTTTGAGCGGTAAAAGGGGCAGAGGCAACATTTAACCAGTAGATGAAAATTAGGACGAAGACGACTTGTTTCACGTCTCCGACGGTGGAAAAGGTCATTAAAGGGGCTCCAACAATCTGTCCGCCCCTGTAATGGCGCCAGCGTCTGGGGACGATGAGGAATAAGCTGAGTCTTGCAAGAGCAGCAGCTAGCTGCAAAGGGAAGAATGTAAGACTTCCACCGGAATTTACTTTTACATTAAAAGACTTAGTTTAGATAGACATGCGATCCCCTGTAACACAGTGAAGAGTTATTATATAATATGCGTAAAGTCCAATTTTGGAGTAAACATTTAAAAGCAAACATATGATAAGTTGTTTAAAATTTGTATTTATTCAAGATTCGTTCGAATCGTAACTCTCTATCAATGTGATTCAAGGTAAATTTGTTCTTTTTTGTAAGAGTCCAAACCTTTTCACGCGAATCTTCAAAAGCGTTCATGTTTTCTGCTCTATTTCGGAAGATCGTCCAGAAAAAGTGAGAGTCCGTTGAGAAAATATCAAGAAAGTGCGATGGAGGGAGGAAAATTGTAAATCCCAGCTGCGACGGTTTCGGACCGTTATACGTGAGATATGGGGCCTGGCGTTATTACATAATAGGGTTGGACCATGCAGGCATATTACTGACTTTTCTGCCGATTTTGCACGAACTGGGTTAATGAAATTAAAAGTAGACTGCTCGTTTTGACGTTCACCGGACTGTGATCATAACTTTTTCTGGATGAAAAGTGAGCTAATATCCAAATACTGTCATATAGTATCCATTTTTCTCACTTGGTGCTTTAAGCAAAGCGACTCCCAGATCTCTAGCCACTTATTCTACTCTGTCGGAACAGAGCAGTCAGACAAAGAACTATTCCATTGTACTCCTATAAAATTGATTTTAATGAAATTCCTCAGCCATCCGAAGAAAAAGTGCCTACTGTGCCAATACCCACCACGTTCACGCGTAGGTCTGACATTCACAGAGGTCGTGCTCAGCGGTGTCATCATCAATTTCACAGGAAGCATCGCAGGATATTGTATCACTTAAACTTAGTGCTTAGCAAAAGTGTAGTGCTCCGTCATGAATGCAGTAAGCAGCTCGCAGCCTTTCCTACTGAGGGACAGCTGAAAGGCCGTTAACATCTCAGAGACATTGGGAAGCACTCGATTGGTCTACCTGCAACCTAGAGAGTCATGCCATCTACAGTTGTGTTCATATGAAACCCAACTGTCAATGGAAGCTTTAACCGAGGAAGCAGATAGACATAAGGTAAGTTAGGGTCCTGAAAAACTTTTGCCCAGCAAGTTCATCGGCTATTTCTTTTCCCGTGATCCAGTAAAGCCATAGAGGGTTCAGCGCAGTTTGGCTGTTGCTATAGATGGGAATGCTTCGACCCCTCAATCGATACTTCACAAAATAGAAGACAGACAAAAGTTTTCCTAAAGAGCAGTGAAATCTAATGTTGTCGTCCTCCAGAGAAATACCAGCACCATGTCCTATATCGATTATTGGTGCATTCCTGAAGACCCGTCATTTCTTTCCTGGCTCAGATTTTGGCCGAAACCAGCTGTGAACACAAGGGAAGTCGATTTCGTATTTTTTCTTCAGTAGTTTTAGTGTCAAGGGACAAGTTAATCAAAGCTATAGCGCGTGTTGAACCAAAGACCACTTCTTTTGTACGGAAAGCAGTTTTGAGAGTGCAGCCAAGGATTCGATTATCAAGGAGAGTGAGATATATCAAGGCATCTAGAGAGGAGCGAGCCAGATCCCACTATCAGATATTGATTGTTGTTACCATCCGCAATTAGTCCTCATTCTCCAACCTAACGCTCATTTATAATGACATTCCAGCCGTCAGCTGTTTGGACAAAGCCAATCTCTGTGCAGCAACACTTTGCAGCTAGTTCAACAATTCCAGATTGTGCTTTGTCACCTACGCTGGAGTGCGTCAAATCTTCAATGGGACGAATCCACCTTCGTTATCGTGTAGTAGCAAGTGCACTCTCAATATTCACAGATTCGCTCTCCCATATGGTATATCTTTCCTTCTTCTCTGTCCTCCTACACACCCATTGCGCTTACGTCCCTTCTTTCCAAGGTCATGCAAACGCTGAGAAAACCATCAGCTCACGAAATATCACGAAACGCAAAAACTTCTTAATGGCCGGCAGTACGGTTTTCGTAGCAACAGGTCCACTGGTGATCTGACGACTTGTCTTATCGAAAAGTGGAAGCAAAGCGTACATCAATCTGGCGAAAGCAAGATAGTTGCACTTCATATTTCTAAGGCATTGGACAGAGTTTGACAACAGGCTCTTTTGTCGAAAATGCGTACTTTTGGGATCGACAACTCCCTTCTTCAATGGATTTGGAATTACGGAACGTTAAACTCAAGTTTTCTTGCATGGTTTCAAGTCCGATATCCACAAAAGAAATGCTAGTAGTCCCATGGCCCTGTTCTGTCTCCGACACTCTTTTTAATTTTCAGTAATGATCTCTTGTCTGCTACTTCTAATCCTAAGTACATTTCCTTTGCTGACGGCAGTACTACCAGCTTTTCATATTCGTTCTTGGACTCTCGTCCCTGCTCTCCGGCTGTAGAACCGAAACGACAGCGTATGTTAAGCTCATTAATTTCCAATATTAACAGCATAACCAATTGGGGAACAATCAAGAGAACGGAATTTAATGGTTCTTACATACAATGCTGTCGTTAAGTGAAATTTAAGCACCCAGCCATTATCATGATTGGCACTTGCATCGTCGAAACCGAAAAATTTTCCATTCTCGGTGTGTGTCAATGACAACCTCTATTGGAATGACCACATATTCGATGTCATCAAAAACGCTGCGAAATGTCTAGGCATCCTCAAGCGATGTAAGAAATACTTCAACATCTATGATCTAATCTCAATATAAAACGCATTTATTCGCCCAAACCTGCTAGATAGGTGATAGTAATATCACCCAGACAATGGACAGCCTGGAATACTAGCGTTGTGTCTCTTTTTGTTGTATCCCTCTGTTCCATCGCTGTTTCTACCACCAGTGCTACGAGTAGATAGAAATCCCAGTAGCATTCCGCTCCTTCAAACTTTTAGCCATAATACCTGTCTCGCTGTCAATGCTCACTTGTACACCCTCAGGCCCACTTTCGGACGTACTTTTAAATATCGTGATTTGTTCCTAAGCCATACAGCCCGCTTATAGAATACCCTACCGGGCGCTCTATTTCCTAGTCATTATAACTTGCAAACATTTAAAATCTATGTACATCGGTAACTCACTTTTCTTCCTCCCTAAATTTCGTTTCACCCACGTAGTATGGAAGCATTTTAAGGGTAAAATAACCCGTTGAGCGCGCAGTAATTATAAAAAAAAACAACTGCAATTCGTCTACGCCTATTTCCTGTATCTGCAACTACCGTTGCTCGGTGTTAATTACTATATCCGGGTTCCCTCTATGTTCGTTTTCGAAGCTGAAATCTGCGCATTGGAACTCTTCAAACCAACTTCGAATGATGCGTTACCGCTGCATTCTCAAATGTCGACCCCCTATCCCATAATATATGGATATGTCCTATGGAACGAAATCAATGAAGACCAGTAAAACGGCGCAACTAATGTGTTTGCTATTTCCACTAGAATAAGAAACACAACAAGAGAAAATCGGGAGGGGGTTTGCTTCAAAGTAAAATAAAAAGAACGCACACGGATATCGGACTAAATAATAATAATTTTCGGTCCACTTTAAATTACCCATGACCCTTTCCTTGTTTGTGTTATTGTTCACACATAAAATGAAAGAGACAAATTTAGAGATAAGATATTTTGAATATAGCTTCCATGGAAAAATAAAGCCAGTATTGAATTTGTACCCAATTTGTTAGTTTTCTTTTAGGAGCAATTAATAAGGGAAAAACACTGGCTTCTTCGGAGGAAATTGAGAAAGGTGCTACTCCAGGGGCATTGTTCGGAAGTTTCACAAAAATCTAATGGGAACGTGTCCAAGAAAGTTAAACAAACTTTCTAGCAAAGTCACACCCGGTACTAAGGATGTTGAAAAATCCCTTCTGCATACTGTTAAACGGCGAGGACAATCCAAATTGCGCTGTCAGGCACAATGAACCATTTAATCTGGTCGGTAAAAGTCAACATGTAGATCCGTCCACCGTAGGGCCTACCTAACGAGCAATTTAAAGCAGCGAGAGATGACCTGGTAGAGAACATGCATCACCAGGATTTGGTCAGCACCAGAAAGGAGACCCTCTTAGCTGAACCCATCACAAAGGCATACTCGTAAGTCTCCTTAACATCGTATGTAAGATCTGATGTGAACGCCTGAAGCCGTTCATCAATAATCTGATTGGTACCTGTCAGTGCGGTTTCAGTACTGGTAAGTTCACAATCGACCAAATATTCACGCTACGACAAATCGCACAGAAAACCCAAGAAGTCCAAATCGATACGCACCACCTTTACCGATTTTGAGGTCGCTTATGACAGCATCTATTGAGACAAGCTATGCAGTGGCTTGGCGTCCCTTCCAGACTTGTTAGATTGTGCAGAATGACGTTGGAGAACTTCCGCTGCTTCATAAAGGTCGAAGACAATCTCTCCGAGACCATGTCAGAAAAGGATTTAGGTAAATTGATGCGCTAGCACGTAATATCTGCAGCACCATACTTGAGGAAATTATTTAAAACTCGGAAGTCAACACTACATGCACAATTATGTACAACCATAATACTAGTACCTCCTTACGCTAATGACATTGACATCGTTTATAAATTTCAGGAACAGAAAAAATGCGTTGAGTCATGAATGAGAGAAAACTCAGTATATGCTGTCTGCTAGAAGAATCGGGCAGTACGTCAACAATAGACAGCTATAGCTTTCAGGTGGTCAGGAATCTTGAATACCTTTGCTCCCCTATTGAACTTGATAATGACATTTCATAAGCAATAAAGCGAAGACTTATTCTTCCTAGTCGCTGTTTCATTGGCCTAAGAAGGCAAATTAATAATTAGGTTTTGTCAGGAAACCCTGAGGAGAATCTGTATACTTAAGACCCCCATTACTCTGTTCTGCAAAAGCATGGACGTTAGGGACGATGAGCGAAGATATCCTTGGCCGTTATGAATGCAAAGTTCTTCGAGTGATTTTTCGTCCCGTATCAGTTGATTGGGTTTGGTGGAATAGATTTAACCACGAGCTCTACGAGCTATGCAGTGTGGTTGACCTGATCAGAAGAGTGTACTTGCCTGCTAACCAAAACAGAAAGACGATTTCACTCAATCTGGAAAGCTGCATTAAGACGATAGCTAGCTGGTGATGAGTTGAGTGAACCAACTCCTGAGACTAACGAATTGACTCTTCAAATGAGCTCAAGAATTCTGTTCAGACGTCCTTAACATATCGCATTAAAAAAAAATAAAAAATATTAAGAAGAAGTAAGTTAGGGAAAATCAAAAAGGAACTATCAGACCTCTAATCGTATGTAAGGTCAACGATCAATCGTTAGCAACATCGAAAACGATCATTGCAACAATTTTGGAAAAGAGAAAAACTTCCGCAACATTACGATCTTATCAAAGCTTTCGATCCACATATTTAGACTGTCACCTTGACATTTCTTCGATTGTCAACCAAATAAAAATATTCCTATCTTTGGAAAGGAGGATAAAGAAAAAATTGTCTTTGTATAAAACAAAACGAAAAAAAATATAATATAAAAATATATGTTGGGACAAAACAATGTTAACCGAGAGCCCGCAAATAGTACGGAAATTCATGATAAGTCTGGCGACGTCGCTAAAGTTGTAAGACAGATGGAGTTGATGGAGTCTGATTTTTCCACAAAAACCTTATGGACACAAAATTGGAAAACTTCGCTCGACGTCGAATGGAGAGACAACGAAGAGCAAGACGAATTGAGAAGACAGAAAGAAGTGATTAAGTCAGGATACCCGAATAATCTACGAAATAGCAATGTAGTCAAAAATACCGCGGGAAGCAATCTATAGTAGATGGTAATACGATGACAGGGGCCGTAACAAAGACGGTTGGGTTGGTTTCAGGTGAAGTGGCGTGAGTGGAGCTACTACAAATGCTGGTATAGGTGCAAAAGTGGATAGAGAAGACGTCCGAAGAGTTTCGGAGTTCGCTAGAAAATTAGAACTAAGAGAAAGCTTGCTGAAGGCTCGTGAAGACAATTTGAGGAAAGATTTGGAAATTTCTCTTTTAAGTAGTGAATTAGGTACATTAGACAATAGGACTAGGTATGGGGCTTAATCATTTCAGGATGCATTGAACATTATTCCAGAATTTAGAGGAAATGCGGCATACGATGTTAGAAACTGGATACAAGACGTCGAAGGTGCGGCTATTTCCATGGGACGGTCAGAGTTAGAGAAGCTTTTGTTTGCTAAACGTCTACTCGTTGGATCGGCAAAGTTGGCTTCACGATCAAGAACAAATTTACTAACATTTGCTAGTTTAAAAGAATTTTTAGTCGAAGGGTTCGCTAATGATGCCACACCAGCAGAGATCCACCAAATGATAAATAAAAGAAAGCAGGGTAAAGGTGAAAGTTGTCGGGATTATCTTCTGAAGATGAGGGAAGGTGGTGCTTTAGGGCACCTCGATGATAGGTCCATCATTCAACACACGACCAATGGCATTAGCGATGCAGCTACGAACAAAGTTATTTTGTACGAAGCTAACTCGATGAAAGAATACAGAGAAAAGATAGCTTTGTACTCCAAATTCAAAGAAGATTTAGCAAGTTCGCGAATGAAAGAACAGCCGAAAAGGGAAGTGTCTTCTCTATATAAGGATCAGTCACCGAGCAGTAGGACGCACTCGTATACAGACGTCAAAAGGTGTTACAATTGCGGGAAAGTAGGTCATAAGAGCTCTAATTGCACAAATGGTATAAAATGTTCTCGCTGCAATAAATTTGGGCACAAATCGTTGACTTGTGCCAAGCCAAGGTCAACAAATTGTGTCAATATAGGAGAGTACAACGCGAGAAAAATGATTAAGGTCAATGATCAAGAAATCGCTGCTCTAATTGACTCAGGGAGTGACTTATCCCTTATACGGTGCGAAGATTATGTTAAGCCAGGTGTACCAGAACTAACATTGCAGAGAATAGAGGTACAAGGCTTATCAGAGAACCGAGTCGAAGCTTTAGGTTTATTTCTGGTAACAATAGAAATCGACGGTTGTCTTTTCCAAACGTCAGTCTATGTAATGTCGGGACAAGTTTTAAAATTACCTTTCATCGTAGGCAGGGATATACTCAATTTCACAAATATAAATCTTTCTACAGGGGGCGTAGCTACCATCACCAAAATGAATTCAGAACCGTATTGTTTGTTAAATACAATCGAAGGATCGAGGTCTAACGTATGCGTTCCTGCTTATGCCAATGTTATAGAAAGTTTAGTGAATGGCTATAAGACTCAAAATGAAAAATCAACAAATGATAAAATGTGCATCGTTCTCAAGGACGGACAGCCTATCTGTCAAAACCCTCGAAAGCTCGCATTCCTGGGGAAACAAATTGTCGACGCTCAGGTAAATGATTGGCTAAAGAGCGACGTAATCAGACCAAGCTGCTCTGAGTTCACAAGTCCAATAGCCTTAGCCAATAAACGGGACGGAACAAAAAGGCTGTTCGTAGACTACCGTCGCCTAAATAGAGTCATAGTTCGCGATCGGTATCCACTACCGCTAATTGAGGATCAAGTAGATGCCTTAAGTAAAGCAAGGGTTTTTTCGACTCTTGATTTGGAGAATGGATTTTTTCATGTAGAAGTTGAAGAGGGAAGTCGCAAGTATACCGCATTCGTTACACCTAGTGGACAATACGAGTTCAATAAATTGCCTTTTGATTTATGTTCATCGCCTGCGATTTTTCAAAAACACATCAACCAAGTATTTAAGCCATTGATAGCTATGGGAATCGTTTTGCTCTACATGGATGACGTGGTAGCAAACTTGAACGATGAAGCAGTTCAAAATTTAAAGAAAGTCCTTGAACTAGCATCTGCTTTTGTCCTCCGGATAAAATGGAAGAAGTACCAATTCCTATGTGAGGACATCGAGTACTTGGGCTACGTAATTGCTTTTGGTTTTATAAAGCCCTTGCACTACAAAACTTTAGCGGTAAGGAAGTTTCCGAAGTCCACAACCGCTAAGAAAATCCAAAGTTTCCTTGGTCTCACCGGGTATTTTCGGAAGTTTATTCCGAACTATTCCCTGATCGCCAGACCGTTGACAGCTCTTCTTAAAAAGGAGTCCATTTTCCAGTTTGGGGCTGCTGATAAAGTAGCCTTCCAGACCTTGAAGGATTGTTTGGTTGATGAGCCTGTATTAAAACTGTACTATCCGGAAGCAGAAACCGAAGTCCACACCGACGCGAGCAAATTTGGCTATGGAGCTGCTCTACTTCAAAGAAGTGACGATGGCAAATTGCACCCCGTTTACTATTACAGTAAGAAAACAACGTGTGCGGAACAGAGATATTGTCGCTGTGAGTTAGAGGTCCTCGCAGTAATAAGAGCCATAAAGAAATTCCCAATAGGGATTGAAGTTCAAAATTATTACCGATTGCCTGGCATTCAAGGGCACAATGGAGAGGAGAGATATCTGATCCAGAAAAGCCGATTGGGCGTTGACCTTGGAAGAATTCGACTTTGTACTTGAACACCGCCCAGGCGTAAGCATGAAACATGCTGATGCTTTGAGTAGAAATCCAATGGTCATGATTTTGGATTCCGAGTTTTTAGCCAGGATAAGAAACGCGCAAGATAAAGATGAGTTTTAAACAAGCTATCAAGGGCCTTAGCAAGTGGCCCTTATGAGGATTTCTTCACAGAACAGGGAATTCTTAACAAGACCAATAACTACGGAAACAAATTGCTTCGTATTCCAAAACGTTTGTAAGAAGCGGTCATTAAGTCTGTTCACGCAGAAGGCCATTTTGAACTGCGGAAAATGGAAGAGGTAATTTCTCGTGATTATTACATTCCTAAACTGATTCAGAAAATCGAGATTTATAGGAGAAACTACATCCAATGTATTGTCAATAAACGTAAGGCTGGGAAGCAGGACGGATATTTGAATTCAATATGCAAGGAGAGGAACCACTGCACACATACCACATAGTCCACCTTGGTACCATTTCAGCAACAGGGAAGCAATATGCCAATTAGTTTTTAGTTTTAGTTTTAAATGCATTTTTTTATTTTCTAAATCGTTAACTCTTACATACTAACAAAAAAAATGCTTAAATGCTAGCTTAAAATTACTTAACAAACTTATACTAACTTACTGGCCCCACACAGGCACTCTAAGCTACTCTAAATTCTTATATCTATGTCTTTCGACTTTGTTTACATTTTATACTTATATATACTTATTTTCTATGCTTAAGGCTAAGAAAAGAATTTAACAAAAAACTTAGCATATGGACTTAATTTTTTATAAAAACTTAATATCTAACTTAAAATAAACCTTAGTCTAACTAACCTACATACACAATACACACACATAGATATTATACATTCACAACCATATACATATATTAGTATATACAAAGGTATATACTAATATATGTATATATCTCTTAAATGCTAACCTAAACCTATGTAAGCTGGCCATCGCTATTCACAGAGCAAATAGATTGGTCAGCCCTGCCCCATTAGTGAGGCTGATCAGTAATTGACGGAAACGACGATGAAACATCTTCTCCATCATTCAACCACCAGAAATGCTGGTGCTGCCGAACGACATCCCTCTTATCACGATTCCCCACCGCCCTACTGAACCTGAGACGATCCACACTGCCGTGTGCGACGTCTCTATTGTAGTTGAGTCGCCTGTCCCCAGCTGTCCGAGCGACATGGTAGATTAACGGGACCGCTGATCTATCCTGGATCAACCCTATCTGATCTAGGTAGAGGAATGCTTCCGGTGGAACGAAGCCATCATAGCGCACACTCTCGTGGTAAAGGTAATTGGGGTAGTAAGCCCCAGATATCAGGTTATTCATCGAGGTCATTGCTCTTGCAATGTGCCTTCGAGTCAGCTTAATTACGAAGTTGTCCACTCGTATTAGGTTCGCCCCGTTGTAAAGAACCTCATTACGATAAAATTTTTTGTACTCCGACTCTGGTGTTCTGTACAAGCGAAGGCAAGCCCTAAGGCAAGCCCTCTCAAACACCCGAATCTTTTCCATTAAGCTCGCTCGTACATTGAACCACACGGGGCACCCGAATACCAGCATGGGCCTGATAAGGGCCATGTAGCAGATTACCTTTACCCTCGCATCGAGTTGGCTGCTATAAAACAGTCTCTTTGTAAGGGCAAAAGCGCCTTTAGCTCTGGCCAGAGCAGCGTCTACATTTTTATCAAAATACAGAAACTGATCTAGCCAGATCCCAAGGTATCTGACTACATTTCGACAGGCAAGAGGCTGTCCGCGTTGTCCAATGATCGAGAGCTTTCGCCAATTTTTTCTGGTATCCCTAGAGGCTCTAGATAACGGCGTCCTAAAGAGGATGGTTTCCGACTTCTGAAAGTTGATTTTCAACTTCCAGTCATCGCAAAATCGTCTTATCTTATCGAAGTCACGCTGCAAGAGAGTATTAATGACCTCGATTTTTGGACCTGTTCTGTACGCTATCAAATCGTCTGCGTACGCAATAGTATGGGGAAGTGAACCTATCAAGTCGCTTGTATAAATGTTGAATAGGATCGGCGAATTGACCGCGCCTTGCTGAAGACCATTTTTAATTTGAAATATTCCAACAGAAGTCACATCGCCATTTTTCACGATGAACTGTCTGTTGGTTAGCATATTATAAAGAATGTACAAGAGTGGTTTACTGATCCCCAGCCTAGTTAGCTTATAGAAAAGACCCTCTAACCACACAGTGTCGAAGGCCTTCTCCAAGTCAACAAGGCAGGCACCAGTGCATTGGTTTTTGCCTTTATTCCATTGGATATCGGACACCAGTTTAGACGCGGCATGTGAGATATCATGTCCCGCCTTAAAACCGAATTGATTATCCGGAACTATATGTTTGTCCTCAACCCACCTAGACAGAGCTCTATTGATTACTTTTTCAAACACCTTACTGATATTCGGAAGGAGACTTATCGAACGGAGATTCGCCGGATTGGATATATCCTTTCCCTTTTTGGGGATAGGTTGAACCACCGCCGTTTTCCAATGCGCTGGATAATGTGCATTATTCATTGCATTATTAAACAGGGTGGTGTAAATGTCCACCGCTTCTAGAGGAAGATGTCGAAGCACGATGTTCGGAATACCATCGGTCCCCACTGATTTCTTAGCCCTGATTGTATCGAAGATCTCATGGAGCTCTTCCTTCGAAATGAACGGGGGTAGGTCACCCTCTCTGGTAATGACATTGTTTGCCATATTTTCGTCGCTGAACCGGGTGAAACCAGAGCCTTCGGATCGCCAGTTCCCTATTTCATTTCGAATGTAGAAGTCGTGCACCAAGACGCGATTGTCCAGGTCATAATTTGGGCCAATGGTATCATTGGCCTTGTATATTTCCTGGAAAGTCGCTCCTATGGTCTCAACCTTCTCTTGTGGATCCTCGATCACAAAGAAGTCGTCATCATCAGCGGCCTCATTTGGATCAATACCTGCTATTGTCAGTAACCGTTCGTTGTCTGTTGTCCGCGCTATTTTAAGACACTGAAGGTCGTTTTGATTTTTCCTCCGAAATAGTTTATTTATTTGCGGGAACATATTCGGGTTGCTGGTGTTTACAGCCCGAACCCTGTTGTTCCAATACGAACTTACAGAAATTCTGTAATTCTCTTTTATTAATGTTTGAATATTTTT
The DNA here is from genome assembly GCA_963966105.1 of Volucella zonaria. Taxonomy (NCBI): domain Eukaryota; kingdom Metazoa; phylum Arthropoda; class Insecta; order Diptera; family Syrphidae; genus Volucella; species Volucella zonaria. The sequence goes on along the minus strand of OZ014530.1, from coordinate 198,257,249 downwards.
AATCGATGCCTTCAGTGTCCTAATTTCCGGGTCTTGTCTGTCAGTTAACTGTCTGTACAAGTTTTTGAGTCTTGTTAGAAGTCTACTTTTCTGTCGGTGCAGAGCGTCAATAGTAGGATTGCGGAACAGGTCTTCGTTAGTCGTATGTCGATATCGCGGTATTGCAGTGTCCATAGTTTGTTTAATTGTCTCGTCCATTTGTTTTAGGTAATTGTCGATCTCCTCGTTTGACAAATTCCTATTGGCCGGTGGATGGAGCGTGTTCGAAGCGAGTGCTCTTGTCAAGGTTGCAGAGAAGCGTGTCCATCGAGTCTTACTGTAGTTGTAAGAATATCTTTGGACAAACTCCTCCAATTCCGCAATTTCGTTGGGAACTGTAATTTCGGTGCTAAAACCGCAATGGTCACTGTCATACACGAATGTGCGCAGACAGTTAAGCGTTTGTAAATTCGTACCTGTCAGTCGTATACGTTCGTCGTACAGCAGTAGATCCAAATAAGACCCGCCTCTGGGAAACGACGGGTTATCCGTCGCTTTAAGACCGAGTCTGTACATGACATCGTGCTGACCCCACCAATCGAGTAGTAGGTTCCCTCTAGTATTTGGCACATTATTTCCCCAATCCCTGTGTTTAGCGTTGAAGTCCCCACCGATTATAAAATAATTCTCCCCCGATTCCAGCCTCAGAAGTCGAAAAAGCGTGTCGAGCTCTGTAATAAATAAAGTGGATTGTGAAGTCTCAGGTGCGTAAACAGAAGCCAAGTACAGCCGCTTTCCACTGCGGAGCGGGATGTAAATGACGACTGCCTCCAACACCCAGAACCTACGCAACACTCCCTTGTACACTCTGTGAAATTTTATACCTTGTTTAATGAAGATAGCGACGCCGCCTCCACATTTGGATCGGGGCCGGTTTCTTCTTCTAACAATATAATTATTGTACTCCAGTTTGTGCTTATCGGTTAGCTTGGTTTCGCTAGCGAAAAGCACATCAGGAGCTTGGTCTTGCAGCAATTTAAACATCGCGGCTCTTCGTTCGATCCTAATCAGTGAGTTAACATTCACCGCAAGGACCTTCAAAGTTTGCTCCACCATGTGCGTACCCATTACGACATGTGTTGCGTTAGGCCCGGCAGCAGCGCGTAGATCTGGTCCACCCGCTTGGCCTGTTCTTGCACCTGCTTTTGCAGCTGAGCCATCTGCCCTTGGATTGCGAGCAAGATGGCCAGCATGTTAGGTGCAGCTTCCGTTGTTCTCGACATTGGCGCCGGAGAAGCAACAGTCGCTTGCTGTACCGTAGCCCCCCTACCTGACGCCATTTGGGCGTAGGAAATTTGGGGCGTGACGGCTGGTGTTTGAAACCTCACAGGTGAACGTTTGACCTCTACCTTCTGCTGCCGAGCCAGTTTTGCTTTTTTAATGTCAGCGAACTTAGGACAACCCCGATAGTTTGCGGTGTGTCCCACGTTCCCACATAATACGCACGAGAGCTGCGTCCTATCGGATGCTCCATCTTTACCCAGAGCACACTCCTCGGAACTGTGGTTCTTTGCGCACTTCACGCATCGAGGCTGCATTTGACAGTTCGACGCGGCGTGTCCGAACCTCTGGCAGCGAACGCATTGTATAACGCCTTCGCTCCTTTTTAATTTTTCCCAGTGAACCACCTGGTAGTCTAGGACATTGATACTCCTTAGACTATCCAGACGGCTTTCGGGACTGAGCTGCACCAGGAAGAACGGCAGACTCCGTTTCTCCCGCCTTGCTCTAGCTGTGGTAAATGGCTTTACCCCCACAAACTTGAGTCCTTCGCACTCCTTCTCTTTGAGCAGTGCCAGGATCTCCTCAGGATCAGAAGACGGTTCCAACCCCTTCAGCAGCATCGATTGCCGCTTTTCACACTTCGGTGTGAATGAGTAGTGCTCCGTCGTCGTTTCCTTTAGGAGCTCTTTCACTTTCGCGTAGCCCTCCACTGTATTACAGTGGATGACATGGCGATCGTTCCCCAATCTTTTAATATTAAAATTATTACCAATGACCAGCCTACACAGGTCTTTGGTAGCATTTACCTCCAATTTATAGGTGTTGATAGGAGGCACCTTCTCCTTCTTCTTCTGCTGCTGCTGCTGCGGTTGTTGTTGTTGTTGTTGTTGCTGCTGCTGCTGCTGTTGTTGTTGCTGCTGCTGCTCCTGTTTTTGCTGTTGCCGTTTTTGTGGCAGCTGTTGTTTTAGCAGTTGCCGTTGTTGTGGCTGCACTTGATGTTGCTGGTGTTTCTTAACATTTTGTTGTTGTAACACTTGTGCTACTTTATTTACTTGGTGCTGTTGTTGTTTCTGCTTTTGAGCAAGCTGCTGTTGTTGGGATTGCTCTTGCTCTTCCCTCTTCCTTCTTATCATTTGCTTATCTTTTATGGCCAGCACTCTTTGTTGTAGCATTTTGATGCTACTACTAATGGCCTCCATCTCTTCCTCTTCATCATCAGATTCGCTTGCGGCCAATGAAGCGAAGTTGTTGCCTTCCCTCACTCCCGCAAGCACCTTTACAGTGGTCGTTGGTAATTTCCTCCTTCTCTTTGTCTTTGGAGTTTGGCTCGAACCACTCGAAGCCTCACCTGACATTTCAGCAGATCCTGCTATAGACATAGCGGACCGCTCAACACAATCCATCACGTGATGGTAATTCAACACTCGTAACACCACTTATTTTTATTTATAATAAATAAAATAAAAAAAAAAAAAAAAAAGAACGTCTCTGCCGACTACTAGGAGTCGAACCCACAACCGTTGCAGTCTCAAGCGAGCACACTAACGTCGTGCTGATTGGAGCCTAAACCCAAATTGTTCGATTTCTTACTTCAGCGAATCACTTCACACTTGTAATTTGAAAGACGTCTAAACTCCGCGAAGGTCTATGAACGACTGAGCAATATGCCAATATTATTTGCGTCGTGGACGCGTTTACCAAATATGTTTGGATCTACCTAGCGACACCTACCGGAAGTTCTGAAGTGCTTGCCAAACTTCGGTTACAGAAAATCTGTTTTGGGAACCCTTACCGCTAATCTCTGATAGAGGAGTGGCTTTCAACGCAAACGCATTTAAAGAATATTGTGAGGAAGAGAATATTAAACACATATTGGTTACAACAGGCGTGCCTAGAGGAAATGGTCAGGTGGAGAGAATAAACCGAATAATCATTTTGGCTTTGGCAAAGCTGTGCGTAAATGATCCAAGCAAATGGTACAGCCATACAAACCAGCTGCAACGTTGTCTTAACTCTACATGGAGTAGAAGTATAAAGCGTACTCCATTTGAGCTATTATTCGGAGTAAAAATGCGACGGAACGAAGGCTTAACTTAGCCGACACCATTAAAGAGCAGATTAGGGTTGTATTAGAAGAAAACAGAGACGCCGTTCGCGAAAATGCGAAAATTGCGATCAAAGCCGTACAGGAAGAAAATCGCAAGACTTACAATTCAAATAGAAAACCATCCTTAAGATATAAAATCTAGTGGCTATTTAGAAAATTCAATTCGGAGGTAATCAAAAAATGTGTTGTAAATTTTTAGGTCCGTATACCGTTAGGAAGATGTCTCCAAATAATCGCTATGAAGTAAGAAGGGTAGGGATTCACGAGGGTCTGCGGGTAACGACGACAAGCGCAGATAATATGAAGCCATGGAGCGATATTTATGCAACCGCAACAGAGGAAGAGGACGAAAATGACGAAACTATTGGAAGTGTTGGCAACGCCTCGGGTAATTAGACGTTAATAAGCGATAAAAGGATAATCTAAGAAAGAAGAAGTTAAATAAAGACGGTTCCAAGAACATTCAAGACGCGAACCTAAAACGATAAGACGATATTCTCAAGACGGTCTCTCGAGGGTGAGAAACAACCAGGACGGCCGTTTGTGGGAAAATTGTGAGCCTCTACTGTGCCTGCTAACCAAAGAAGACAGACGATTCCACTCAATCTGGAAAGCTGCAGTAAGACTATAGCTAGCTGGCGATGAGTTGAGTGAACCAACTCCAGATTGCTTCATATTGCATATTCTTTTTTTCAATTAAATAAAGTAAGTGAAATTTAAATAAAAGGCGTTGTCTTTTCTTTTTGGAAATCCTACATGTATGCAGAGCGAATGATTACGAACGTTCTAGCCTGAAAACTTTTCCATTCCAGCTACGAGAGACAGTGAAGCAGTGGAAGACTTCGCCTTATGTGGCACGCGTAAGTGGAAGAGGACTTCTACCAACTTGGAATGCACAACTGGAAAAAATTTGCCAGAGACCGCGCTACTTGTTCCCAGTCCACACCTGAGAGTAGCGCCGTCTAAGCAGGAAAGTAATAAGAAGCAATGCTTTCTCAATACTTAAAACATTCTAAATATCAGCTACTTCATCCAGAAGTAGTGCAGAAGGGTCGCGACATCAAAAAGAACAAAAAAAAACAACATTTTAGTTATCACAATTTCTTGGTTTTTTGTCATTTGTCTTCTTGTATTTCTCCTATCTTGATTACAAATTCCTTGTCTTAGTGATTTTTGAATCCTTGTTAACTTGTCTTTTTGTCATATCGCCTAATTGCTTTCTTGTTTTCTAGCTTTTGTTTCATCGTTCTTTCTCGTCTTTTTTCGTTTTAACGGTTTTGTCTTGCATTTTTGCCTTCTTGCCCTTACTTTCCTTTTAACTTCCTTCTGCCTTTAAATTATAATCAAAATGACAGAGAAGTGTATTTTTACGACCACCACTGTGCTTATCCTTGTTGATGAAACCTAGACTGAACTGTTCGCTGAGTTATCCGTAAAGCTTAGGGTGAGGTCACACTTAGGATTTCACGATCAGGACCTCTTCACAATCGCATTGTCAAGGTCTTTTGTTTTCAGGGGTGTCGTTGTCTGATAAGTGCCCTTTGTTTTTATAGGGTAGTTCTGCTATAAGTACTGATACAGACAACGTGTTCAGATACAAAATATATTTAAACAGCACCGACAACCCTTATGGTGTACGAGTATCATCTATGCATTCGTATTCCTGGTGTTTCGTTTCTTGGGGTTGCTTATAGTTCAATGTTCACTGTTCAATGTTCACTGTTGCAACCCTTGTTATTTAAGAGTCTCCTTCTTGTTTTGGTCAAAACAAATTTTAATAATACCATTCCCAAGATGAAAGGAACATTTCACACATGAGGGGTGCAGGGGGTTGTGTTATTGGGAAGATTTATTTGGTCTCCTTGGGAATATGTTTCCATCTACTAATGGCGGACTGATGCGATTTATATGCTCATTCAAGAAGGGGTCGAATCCGCTCACCGAAACACACAAAAATATGAAATAATAATTTTACGCGTGCAATATGGAGTATTCGTAGCCTCCTCAAAGGGGCTGGATGACTCTACAACTGTTCGGGATCAGGATCTGCTTCGTTGTGGAAGCTTTTCCATTCGGTCTCATCGTCATGCCGTTGTTTTTAGAACGAAAGTTTATCAGAGTTTGCGGATCGTTTTTGCATTCGCAGTTTTTGTGATTTATAATGTGGCTGGCGCATAGGGGATATGGATATCACTTCCCTTCTATCGCAAGTTAGGAATGGAATTCAATTACTATGATGGAACAACATTTGCGGAACTCATGTGGAATGTTGCAGAAAATTTTACCGTCTGCGAAATATTATTTTATGTTAGCCTTCTTGTTCTCTTTTTTTCGTTTTTGTTTTTTGATTCGCCATATTCAATTGAATTGTACCCTTGCCCGCGGATAGGGCGAACATTTTTCCAAAAATTGTGAAAATTTGTTTTGTAAGAGTACTATGTATACAGCTGCTCCAAGGGTTGGGTGTTATATTTATGAGCAAACAGCAGCAGCCACCACCCTAATGTATATTCATATGTTCGGATGTAACATACATTTATTTTTTCCATTCGGGATTTATCTACTGGACGACTGGATATTTTGAATATTTCAGATATTTGCTGTTTATCTTGTAAGGGAGTGATTTGCTGAAGTGGCATGTGGGAGGAGGGGTTCGATGAATCAGTGGCTTCCGTGAAAATGAACTTGCAAATATTGTTTTTACATGTATTAGCTTAAAATTATTTTCGGTTATTCATTAGTTTATTCGGGATTATTAATATTTATTTTTTTTTTGATTTTCTATTTATTTTATACTTTGTGAAATTGAAATTACTGCAAATGGGTAGATTTTCCAGCAATTTAAATCAAAAATTGCCATTAGAATATTTTTAAGAAAAAATCTACATATGTTGACCATCAGGCCAGCAGGGATATTTATTGAACCTTTTATTGTGATCACAGAAACATCATATTATATTTTGGTTGCACTGAACGTTGAACTTCAGAAGTCGTGCGTTGAATATTTATCAACCATTCTACACTGAACTGAGATATCCTAACATCCTCCTCCAAAGTTGTTCGTGGAAGAAAAAGAAACAAAAAACTGCTAGAATCTTGTAAGCTTTTGCAAACACTCCTAGAGCCTGCATTAAATACGAGTACTGAAGATTATTAGTATCGATGACTAAAAAATACACAGAGATACGAGTACCTACATACTATTCATGCTACATCGAAACTGATTTCTGATTTACGGATGCCTGTTTGGTTGGCCTTTGACACCGTATGGTTAGAAGGGCTTTCCATTATACAAGTTGGCCAGAATGAGAATCTCGAGGCCTTTGCTATATACTAGTATTACTCGTATGATATACAACATGCTTTTTGAAATTAAGTTCGTTAATAGAATAGGCAAAGTGATTTCGAGACATTAATAAAAATACTCGTAGCTTACAACACAGAGCGGCAATCTCTCCGATCTAGCATAGTTTGGTTCCCTCACCACTTTACAGCGTAGGCCGCCTGTACAGATTTTTGCAATTATTTGAGAAGGAAAAAACCGCAACCACACCAACGCGATGGTGGTTGGTGGACGAATAAAAACGAAGACGAGAAATGGATGTGGGTCCAAAAGGGAATCGCAAGAATTCCAAAAAGCAGCTGATTCCAAGCTGCACACGTCGATTGCTTAGCATGGGTGGTTCGATAATTTGTATGCGATTTTGGGAAAACGATGTGAAAACAATTTCTTTGTCTCGACCCCAGGGATTTTTTTTTTTTGTTTTTGGATGTTAGTGATGGTCCGGTATATATGATGTCCACTGGGTACTTCTCGTTCACTTTATTTGTTCCTTTCTTTTTTTTTGCTCGTTCATCGTAATGTTTGCTCGTACTTTCATTTTGCTTTTCTTCTCTGTATGTACTTTTTTTTTATTACTTCCGTACTATGGCACCTTCCGCTATGATGGCTAGTTAGGCTGAAAAGACATCGGATCAGAACAAATCCATTAATTCTTATGAGTCAACGCACACCAAATTAGGCCAAATAAAAAATATGTTTTTGACTCGATATGTTTCATGACTTCTTGTTGAAAATACATACACAGCTTTGCATACGACCAAAACACACGGAATGAAACAGGTATGTTTCCAACCAGCATCGTTGCCGATTATTGCATACTTGCTTATGACGCAGCGACCACCGCAAGCGATAAAATAAAAAAAAAAAAAAGGCGAAACAGCTGGAAAGCTATTCTTCAGAAAGGAAACAAAATTTATTTCTTGTAGTTTTTTTTTTTTTGCACTGGCGGTTATTTATGTAAGTTAACTAGCCACACGCTGAAGCAGATGATCACACCTACCCCTCATGATCGAGTGCCTACGGGAAATTGGTAGTACTCGTAGCATAACACCTTGCACATGAAGCCACATTCCAGAGATGAAATCTGTTTGTTAACATGACTGTGTTGATTAAGCGTCTGGGTACAGAAATGCGAAGTTACATTTAAGTTTATAGAAATTGTTAGATCAGTTCTTAAGTGACCGTGAAACGGTAAAGTTTATTAAATAAAACGTTTTTTCTAAACCAGTTTGTTAATACCAAAAGAAAGTCAGCCGGCTACCCATCTATTCTCAAATTTCTTAATGAATCTTCCGCCAACCCAAAAACCATTTCAAATTTCTTTGCCTGTCATTTAAAAAAATCCTTTTCTAAGAAAACAGCTGAGAAACTATCCTGAGACGTCATCCATCCATAACAACATCTTTGGTATCTGAAAACATTACCATATTTAAAGACGATTTTTCGTGCGGCCCTAATGACCTTCCGGCTATTATAATACATGAGTGTGTTACCCACCTCGGCCCTCCCCTTGCTGCCCTATTTAACTTGTCTGTCTCAACAGGCACTTTCAATTCCCTATGGAAGGAATCTTACATCATCTCTTTTCATAAATAAGGAAGTAAGGCCGAAGTCGATAATTATGTATAAGCCCATAGCAAAACTCTCTTGCATCCTAAACTTTTTGAAAGCATAGTCTGTCAACAACTGCTTCCGTACTGTAGGCCAACTAACTGCACAAATCAGCACGGTTTCATGAAAGGTAAATCAACGACAGCTAACCTAACAGGGTTCGCCCCTAGGACGCTTCATGCTTTAGAAGACGGTGATGAAGTCGATTCAATTTCCACTGATTTCAGGAAGGCATTCGATAAAATTTCTCACCAACTTATCATTTTTAAACTAAAAAACTTGGCTTTTCCCTTCATTTTGTGGCATGGACCAAATCGTATTTAGAAGACCAAGATTACAGGGTCATCTTCCGATCTTCATTATCCCACCCCATTAAATCGACATCTGGTGTCCCTCAGGGCAGTCACCTTGGACCAATCATCTTTATCCTAACAATTAACGATATAAATCTCATTTTAACGAATTCCAATCTTTATATTTTTGCTGATGACATGAGAATTTCCAAAGTCATTTCATTGCGTTTTAACTCCCATTGCCTGCAAGATGACTTAAAAAAGTTTTCGGTCTGGTACAAACAAAACTTTTTGGAGCTTAATGTCAACAAACGCCAAGCGATAACTTATTCTAGGAATAATTTGTGACAGAGAATTGAACCTCAAGTCACATATTAACAGCATTATAAATAAAGCCAACTCTGCACTCGGCTTTATCAAATTTCCTGTACATTACTTTTGTAAGGCCTCTTCTGGAATATTGCAGCCAAGTTTGGTCACCCTATAAACTAATCCACATCCAAAAAATATCCGTTTCACACTTGGTGGTCTATCTTGGGCCGATCCATATGGATCACCTCCCTATCAAAATAGGCTAAAACTAATAATTACCCTAAAAAAATGACGCGAAGTCACTGATGTACTTTTTATCCACTAGTTACTGACTGACTGACTTCGACTACCTGAGAATAACAAAAAAAAATTTTCCTTCACTCCCACTCCCCGTAATCTAAGATCTGTCCCACTCTTCTTGATCCGAACTCATCGCACCGACTACGGTCACTTTGAACCCATATCTGTGTAGAATGTTGCGCATAACGAACAACTACGTCAAAGTCTTTGACCTAAATAGCAGCAAACAAGAAAAAAAAAACACTGCTCAACATGCCACTCCCTTACCATCTCCCGCGCCCACCATTTCCCCTCGCCCCTTTAGGTTAAGAATATCTTTGTTAGTTTTTAAGTCTAGCTTTAAGTTGTTGCTTGTTAATAAACTTAATAAAGTTGTCCGGGGTAGACCCGGGCCAATAATAATAATAATAATAATAATAATAATAATAATAATAGGAAAAAAAAAATTAAACGAAACAGCGAACAGTTTCAAAAATTACTTCTCGACCACGAATGTCGAAACCAACAAAGAAAGCTATGCATGAAGATTTAGAAAATTTATTAAGTGTCAACAGTATTTCTAGTACAGTTACTGAATTCAAAACACAGACAATAGATCCATCAATTACTTGCTCAGAAACATTAGACGCGATCAAATCACTTCCTGAATTCGATGGTGAACAAACAGCATACATCAGTTGGCGTGAAGTTGCCCAGAATTCAATGGTTCTACACACCATTGGAAGCTCCAAATATTTTGCAGCTCTGACTAGATTTTGCTCACGCTGATAAACGGTCTGTACATATCATAGAGCAGTAATTGAGCTTAATTCATTCACTTCTGACTAACAAAACAATAATGGCCCATGGATCCAACCCCCTTATTACAAAAGAATTAAATAATATAAGCGGATAAAACGATTTACTAGTGTTCATCACCGGTTTAAACGGTCCAATATTCTATTCTCTTTAAATCCACAAGACCTGCCAAGCACTCTGGCAAAGGCGCAAGAATTAGAGAGCAACAAAATCCGCTCTAGCTTTTCCCTCCATTTCTCTTCTCATAGAGGAGATAATAAGACAAATCATAATAATACATAATACTCTGAGATTCCGTAAGAACACACAAAGCAATACAACATGAATTGCAACGTTTCAAGCAAATTCATCTGAATAACCCAAATCCATTCAAAACAAATCCGAACAGCAACAACTATAATAATAATCAGTCAAATATGTAATAGAAATCCACATTGCCAAAGCCAAATTATAATACGTACCTATAATAATAATGCTAGGCCTGTATCCAAAAACGAGCGATAGCTAAGCATTCAGCACTCTATCCATCCACCAAAACATGGATACTAGTCTCCCGTTCCAGACAGATTAATTTTCCGAAATCAGAACCAGTTTTGAAAAACCAGTTGGAGCAAGCAGTATCCATACTCTTTTGCTGCAAACGATTTTGTAGATAAAGGAATACAAAAAGTTCTTGACGCTAGTATAATCAGGTCACCGAAACCAACACACAACGGTATTATATGGGTCGAACCAAAAAAAGATACAAACAAGGACGAAAGTTCTACACGAATGGTGATACATAGTCTGATAGATTATAAAAAACTGAATGACAACTACCCGATACCAGATACAAAGGTAACATTATCAAATTTATAGGAAGCCAAATATTTCTCTACCCTACATAGATCTCGAATCCCGTTTTCATCAGATTAAAATGAAAAGTGACCTCAAAATCAAAAAATTTGCATGCGCAATGAAAATGGAACAGGCCTAGAAATTGGATATATAAAGACTCAAGCAAGATATCAACTTTATCTAAATACCATTACAAATCCTGATTATTATTATTATTATTATCAAGGGAACGATACAAATTAATTTGTAGGGTCCGGGATTTAACGCCGGGGTACTAAGCCCTTGTGGCGCGTTTTGTCAACAGCACGCGGAGTACTGAGTTCCCATGTGGCCACCCACCTACGTACTTACCGCGCCCAACACTGCTTGATTTCGGTGATCTAGCGGGAACCGATGCGGTCAGTCAGTTTGAATGCAGTTTTATTTATATACTTAATTAAATCTTACATGCTAAACAAAAAACGCTTAAAAATTAGCTTAAATAACTTACAAGTAATCTTATACTAACTTAATGGCCCCATGCGGGCACTCTAAATTAAACCTAACACTTAAACTAAGTCTTTCGACGTATATTACATTATATTTAATTTTATATTTATATGTTACAACTAAAACTAAGAAAATAGATTTTAAGAAAAACTTAGTATATGGACATATTAATTAATTATAAAAACCTAAAACTAAAAACTTACAGACTACTTAAAAATAAATCTTAATCTACTTACATCTAATACGCACATACATATATATACATAATACATATATACTTAATATATACATATATGTACATATATATATACAAATTATTTTTTTTTGTCATTTTTTATTTATTTATTTTTTGTTTTTATATATTTTTTTTCTTAAAATCTAACTTAAACCTACTTAAAACTATGTAATCCGGACATGGCTAAAAACAAAATTAGGCTGGCCCACTTTGCTTCACAGGAAGCTACATATTACTTGAGGAATTCGACGACGAACCCTCCCCACCTTCAACCAGTCACCAAAATTGTTGGTGCTGCCGAGCAACATCCCTTGTGTCACGACACCCTACCGCTCTACTGAATCGGAGACGCTCCGCACTGCCATGTGCGACGTCTCCGTCGTAGTTGAGTCGCCTGTCCGCAGCTGTTCGAGCGACGTGGAAGATTAGCGGCACCGCCAATCTGTCCTGGATCAGACCTTTGCTATCTAGATAGAGGAACGCTTCTGGAGGAATAAAGCCGTCAAAGCGAACTCTCTCGTGATACATATAATTGGGGAAATAAGCCCCAGAGATCAGGTTATTCGATGAGGTCATTGCTCTTGCAATGTGCCTTCGAGTCAACTTAATGACGAAATTGTCCACTCTTATCAGGTTCGCCCTATTGTATAAGACCTCATTACGATAGACTTTTATGTACTCAGACTCTGGTGTTCTGTATAAGCGAAGACAAGTCCTAAGACAAGCCCTCTTAAACACCCGAATCTTTTCCAATAGACTTGCTCTGACGTTGAACCACACGGGACATCCAAATACAAGCATGGGCCTGATAAGGGCCATATAACAGACCACCTTCACCCTCGCATCGAGTTGGCTGTTATAAAACAGTCTCTTTGTAAGGGCAAAAGCACCTCTGGCTCTGGCCAGAGCAACATCTATATGTTTGTTAAAATACAGATATTGATCTAGCCAGATCCCAAGGTATCTAACTAAATTTGGACAAGCAAGTGGGTGTCCATGTTGTCCGACGATAGAGAACTTTCGCCAATTCTTTCTGGTATCCCTAGAGGCCCCAGACAAAGGCGTCCTAAACAGAATGGTTTCCGACTTCTGAAAGTTGATTTTCAACTTCCAGTCATCGCAATATCGCTTAATTTTATCGAAGTCACGTTGCAAAAGTATGCTAATGATCTCAATCTTTGGACCTGATCTGTACGCGATTAAGTCGTCTGCGTACGCTATGGCATGGTGAAGTGAACCTATCAGATCACTTGTGTAAATGTTGAATAAGATCGGCGAATTTACCGCACCTTGTTGCAGACCGTTTTTAATGTTAAATGTTCCAGCAGAAGTCACATCACCATTCCTCACGATGAACTGTCTACTGGAAAGCATATCAAAAAGAATATAAAGTAGTGGTTTACTAATGCCCAACCTGTCCAATTTGAAGAAGAGTCGCTCTAACCATACGGTATCGAAGGCCTTTTCCAAGTCAATCAGGCAGGCACCAGTGCACTATTTCTTGCCTTTGTTCCAATGGATATCAGAAACCAGTTTAGACGCAGCATGAATGATATCATGCCCCGCCTTGAAACCGAATTGATTATCCGGAACTATATTTTTGTCCTCAACCCATTTAGTCAGGGTTCTATTGATTACCTTATCGAAAACCTTACTGATGTTTGGAAGAAGACTGATCGAGCGGAGATTCGCCGGATTGGAAGTATCTTTATCCTTTTTAGGTATGGGATGTACCACCGCAGTTTTCCAATGCGCTGGATAATGTGCATTATTCATTGCATTATTAAACAAGGTGGTATAAATGTTCACCGCTTCTAGTGGGAGATGTCGAAGCACAATGTTCGGTATTTCATCGGTTCCCACTGATTTCTTAGTTCTAAGTGATTCGAAGATCGTTTGGAGCTCTTCCTTCGAAATGAAAGAGGGTAGTACCCTGTCGTTGGTGATGACGTTATTTGACATATTCTCGTTATTAAACTGGGTGAAGCCCGAGCTCTCGAATCGCCAATTCTCTATTTCATTTCGAAGGTAGAAATTGTGCACAAGGACTCGATTCTCCAGGTCGTGGTTCAGGCCAATGATAACATTCGCCTTGTACACTTCCTGGAAAGTCGCTCCTATGGCCTCTACCTGCTCCTGCGGATCCTCGATCACAAAGAAGTTGTCATCATCAACTGCCTCACTTGGATCGATACCTGCTGCTACAAGTATTTGTTCGTTGTTCGTCGTTCGGGCGATTTTGAGACATGGAAGGTCGTTCTGATTATTTCTTCGAAATATTTTATTTATTTGCGGGAACATATTCGGGTTGCTGGTGTTTACAGCCCGAATTTTATTGCCCCAATACAAACTTACAGAGTTTCTGTAATTTTCCTTTATTAATGTTTGGAGGTTTTTAATCGACGACTTCAGTGTCATGATCTCCGGGTTATGTCTGTCGGTAAACTATCTGTACAAGGTTTTTAGTCTTGACAGCAGCCTACTTTTATGTCGGTGCAGTGCGTCAATAGTTGCGTTGCGGAATAAGTCTTCGTTGTCAGTATGTTGATACCGAGGTATCGTTTTGTCCATTGTTCGTGGACAAAACGATTGTCTCGTCCATTAGTTTTAGATACCTGTCAATCTCCTCGTTTGACAGATTTCTGTTGGACGTTGGGTAGAGCGAATTCGAGGAGAGTGCTCTCGTCAGTGTCCTGGTGAAGTGTGTCCAACGCACCCCACTATAATTGTAGAAATGCCTTTGTACAAACTCATCCAATCCCGCAATCTCGTTGGGAACAGTTATTTCGGTGCTGAGACCGCAATGGTCACTGTCATATACGAAAGTGCGTATACAGTTTGTAGTTTGTTGGTTAGTGCATGTCAGTTGTATTCGTGAGTCGAACAGCAGAAGATCCAAATAGGACCCGTGTCTGGGAAACGACGGACTATCCGTCGCCTTAAGCCCGAGTCGATACATTATCCTGTGTTGACCCCACCAATTGAGTAGTAGGTTCCCTCTAGTATTTGGTATATTGTTTCCCCAATCACTATGTTTGGCGTTAAAATCTCCGCCGATAATAAAATAGTTATCTTCCAATTCCAGCCTCAGGAATCGGAAAAGTGTCTCGAGCTCTGAGATGAATAAAGTGGATTGAGTAGCCTTAGGTGCATAGACAGACACCATGTACAGCCGCTTTCCACTACGGAGGGGAATATACACGATGCATGCTTCCAGCACTTGGAACCTACGTACTACACGACTGTATACTCTTTTAAAACGTATACCTTTTCTTACGAAAATCGCAACGCCACCTCCCTGAGTGGAGTTGGGTTGGTTTCTCCGTATTATTTTCTTCATTTGTTCTTCATTTTGTGTCTTTTGGTTAGCTTAGTTTCGCTAACCAAAAGCACATCAGGGGTTGGTCTTTAAGCACGGGAACCGATGCTTTCAGTGTGGCGAGGCCGTTGACTGATATTTCTTCTAAAAACAAAGTCCTACACGAAGTTTCTATCTTTAGTACTAACAGAGCAATTTTCGTTAATATGGGTCAGGGTACACCAAAGTAAGCCTTTTCTCAAATCCTCGATAAATGCTGTCAGCATTGGAGATATACCCTTATTGTAGAACGATTTTTTTCATCGTTTCCAAAATTATCGTTGACGAATTAGGGGACACCCTGTATAAAGAAAGCGTGGACTTTCTAGGTTATGGCATCGGACATAACGTAGTAAAAGCTAACCCTAATAAGGTAACGGCCATTACACTAAGACAGTTGCGTACCTTCTTAGAAATGATCGGTTCTTACCGATTATTCATAAAAAAAACTATGCCAAAATCGCAAAGCCATTAACCAAGTATTTGCAAAATGAGTCAGGACAAATTTCTACTCGCATAGCAAAGAAAACTTGCATTTCGCTTGGTGACGAAGCAATAGAAGCATTCAACACATTAAAAAATCATATAATAATAGAAACCAAGTTTACCCAGCCCGGTTTCACCAAGAAGTTTATATTGACAATCGGTGCCTCCGACGCAGCATTGAGAGAAGTTCTTTCTCAAGATGGAAAATTCATCATCTTCATTAGTAAAACGTCAGGTAAATCTGAGCGTTTTTTTGACACTAATGAGAAGGAATTGCATGCAAATGCCAGAAATGAATTATGAGCTTGGCCCTATCAACGTTGTACCTGATGCTCTGTCTAGACAGAACTTGAACCAAATATTAGATTCAGTAGCTACGCAACATTTTGCTGAAAGCAGTGAAGAGGAGTAGATCGAATTAATTGATCGACCTGTGAATTGGTACAATCAACAGGTAATTATAAATAAAGGATTAGAAACAGTCTACGAACAAATGAAACCACACCCAAATGAAACACGCCATTTGATATCCTTTAATGTACCATCTGACATAATTCCTATTTCTAACCATTATATTTCTAACGTATTAAAGAGAGCATCGTAGCACAGTTTCGACCAATTCTGAAGGAACACTGTAAAAATAAGTTCATACGAACAAAGACGATCAAATCTCCATTATTGAACAAACACATAATAGAGCCCATAGGAATGCTCGAGAAAATGCCAAGCAAATACTACTGGCCAAATATGCCAGACGAATTCTTGCAATATGCCAAAAATTTTGAAATAAACAAATACGAGTACGATAGGCATATGAATAACCCAATTGGCGAGCCGCCAATTCCTAAGAATTAGGGGGAGTCCCTTAATAATGACATTATATTCGCCGAAAAATTTAAATTCCTAATGTGCATAGATGCTTATTAAAAATGTTTGGTCATTAAGACACTTGCGGTTCGGAAATATCTTTTTCACAAAGTTTGGGAAATTTTAGAAAATTTCCCGGATTGCAGAAATATAACATACGATCAAGAACCATTCTTCACATCAGACGCGTTTACAACACTTAAAGCTAGTAGTAATATAAATATGTATCACGTACCACCTAACCACAATACGTCGGACAAGTACACAATACCTTACAGGAAATTGCTCGCTGAAGGTACACTGAAGCGAAGCCTTCACTAGAGCAGCAATGGAATACAATAAATCTATTCACTCCTCGACAGGAAAGAAACCTGCTGAAATCTTAAGCAACAAAATATCTCATTCTGATGTCCCATTAAAATTAATCATGGCACAGGGCAAAATGATAGACTCCCATAGGTTAGGTTAGGTTAAAACAGCTTTGTGATGGATATACCTAGGCACTAAAACGATCCCATCGCGATACCCGTGGAACCAGATGAATTCATATTCAACTGGCAAAAACTTAAATAATCTCCCTGGTGAAACACCTAATTTCTTTGCGAAAGCCAAGAAGACCTTTGAAGTTCGTGCCGTCTATTTCGCCTTAGTTTTTGAAAAAGTATTTCTCTAAAATTTTTTTTAGACTACGCGATGTTGCCTTGCATATTCACACAGTATCTATGTTATGCGCTCTGATATGCAGTATTAGACAATTTGAGCCTCTTTGCGTGTTTCCGCAGGAGTTATTGTCCTGTCAGGATTCCTATTATTGTCCTAAGCTTATCCCTGTTTAATTTGAAGTGGCTAGAGAGTCTTGGATACCCTGTGTACTTCAAGACTTGACCACATTAGGTTGGCAGTCTTTATGATTTTTTCCTCGATAACGCCCCTTACTATGCAAAGAAGTAGTTTGATGTTAACGATCTCACTATTATCGAGTAGCCCTCCTCTTCTTGCAAGCTCATCCGTTTGTTCATTTATACCGCAGAGTCCTTGCACCCAGCACTGTCTCACCCGGTTCTAAAGTGCGTAATGCCTAGAGCACTATGCGACAACTCCCGACTATATCAGAATTGATTTTGGTCGATTCCATTGCCTTGAGTGTGAACTGACTGTCGATGTATTGTAGATAGCGATATCTCTTTCCGATACCGATCTCATCAGCATTAACTCAACCGCCATGAAAACAGACAGAACCTCTGATTTCTTTGTCAGTCCTCCCACTCCATACGGAATGTCGAAGTTGACCAAGGTAGGAATTTCATCAGTTAAAATTGGATTGCCTGGCAGTAGCTCCGCTAGGACCGTACCATACTGCTCTTGAAGTAACCCAAACCAGTGAGTCGTATCGCAGTGTTGCTAGCAATTTTTTTGATCTGGAAATCAAGTGGTGTTAGGCACAGAAGAGTCCAATGCTGTCGTAGGGGTGGTACGTTGCGCACTTGTAATGGTTATCGGAGAGGGACAAGTCCACCCCGTTGAGTTGAGGGAGTCTGGATTGCTGTATCTTGTACTTTCTGGTACAAAGAACCAGTTCTGTTTTGGAAGGGTTGAAAGCATTTTGCCCAAGTGCTAGTCGTGTAGACTCTTCTCTATTTCCCGCACCACCATGTGCAGGGCGGTTTCTACAGATTTTCCTTTCAGATATGTATGCTGTGACTCAATCAAAAAGCCATTACTGCATCTGTTCCTAACATGAATCTCCAGTAATCGCACTAAGGTTTTAAGCATAAATGATGACAGACTTATTGATCTGAAATCTTTCCGTGTTATATGCCCCTGTTTGCCAGCTTTGGGTATAAAAACCGCCTTAACTTCCCTCCAAGCATTGGTATTTACCCTATTTTTAGACTGTGTCTAAGAATTTCCATACTTTTTTGGAGATAGCAGGTGCTTTCTGTAGCGTAATTGGTAGGATACCATCCGGACCGGGAGATTTGTACACCTTAAAAGACTGAATTGCGCTTTATATTTTCTTCTACTAATAAGAACAGCTATTTCCTCTCCGGAAAGTAAGAGATTCATGTTCTTTGTGTGCCGTAGCATGCTAGGCTCATCTGATACTGTGGATCCCGGACAGCGGGTTGGCTACTTTCAGCCCTGGATCCGTAATTTTTCCTGAGATAGATAGGAATGCTCGCTTCCTTTGAAGGAATTTGGCGTAACCTCAAAACCTTTTTGTTACCGCGATAGATTCGCTGTACTTCGGCCATAAAGCCCTTTTTGGCTTTCTAACTAGGTACTTGAATTGTTTTTTACATTCATAGTACTCGTTCAATATACTATCACTTCTGGAAAGCTTAGAGTTTCCTAACCTCTTTCCTTTTTAAACCTATCTCCCAATTCCACCATTTTGGTTGAGCCCTTTTGGGTGTTCTGTTAGCCGGACAAGCTTTCTCGAACGCCATTATTAGTGCCTTACTAATATTTTCTACCTATCTAAGTAAACAATATAATCGCAGGTGATTGATTGGGTATCCAGGTGTACATATATTCACCACTTCTGTATACTTGACCCAATCAGTCTTCCTAGGATCTTCGAAAACTACATACCCTGTTCTGAAACTTCATCTTGAAGTGTATCCAACGGTGATTCAACATGGACACTTCGTCGCCTACCCTCCATTCTCTTATTCCTTACGTTTCTGTATTTGTATCAAGGGTGATATCTATCACCTAATTTCTACTTTTCGCCCGCAAAAGTGGGTGAATTCTTTCTATTGCAAATATTGAGGTTGGAAGATATAATCAAATCATACAAACACTCACCCCTTGGGTTAATATTACCGCATCCCCATTGTTTATGGTAGGTTTTTGCGTCACAGCCCAACAACAGCATCCAATTTTTCTGTTTTGCCAAATGCTTTAGTTTCTCTGAGACAACTACCTCGGAGTCGTAGTGGAAGTAGACCGAAGTCACACAAAGTAGTTTGCCACACTACCTTTCGCATGTTGCCGCCGTCACGTCACCTTAGCTGTAATTATTCAAATTATTCAAAAGAAATGCCTCTATTTGGTATAGAGCAACGCGTAATTCTTCAGTCTAAATCCCTGGGTCTTATTGTCCTTATTGATTCTGGGGTCTTGTAGGAGTACGGCTGTGACGTGCAGTCTGGTGATGTACTCCACCAGAGAGGCGGTTTCTGCCTTACTGTGGTGCAGGTTTATCTGCAGCACTTCCATCATCTTGAGGGGGGGGGGGGGGGGGCGTTCTATACATCCTTGGCCGATGGCTTAACCATCAATCTTCCCATGTTCTACCCTGTAAGCAATCTCTGTTTAGGGACCGCAGGAAATGCTGCCCGTACTACCCTCTAGGCCCAGTCTTAAGTACTTTTAGTTTTCGATTCTGCACATAGAGTACAAATTCCCAGGAGCTTCTCAGAGCACGTGCAGGGGCACGGAAGCTATACTTTGAAAACTCTGCCATTGTCGTGCATTTTAATTAGATGCCCTCTCAACCATCGCACATCTCCAAAACGAAATATCTGAGAAAGTCCACAGAAGGCTTTTTCCCACAAGCTACAACCTTACGTCCACCTTCCCAACCAGCGCCATCGAAATGAGGCTCCCTGTTTCCTGTAGTGTATAATTCCTTACATAGGGCATCTTGGAACCTCTCCTCAACGTTTGCCGATTGTCGATTGTCAGACGACCGCAAGGTTCCAGCTGGTTTATCACAGCAACTGGAAGCTCGTCTTTCGGGTCGCTTTGCTTACGACGTATTGCGGATGAAGTACCAGCCTTCATCTTTTTCGCATCGTTCGGCTCCATGACGTCGTCGGATCTATTTCTCTTGCTGCTAAGACTGCCTTTCCTTTCGCAGACGCTAGCCTCTTCTTTTAATTTTGCCGCGTAGTAGGTAGAGGGCGTCTGATCGGCTTCCATTCCCGCCTTTGCAGCAACATCTCGCATCCTTGCCATCTATTGAGTAGTCCGGAAGGGCTTTCGCTCTCTCAAAGGCGTCTTTTTCCCACTCGCTTAGGATCCTTGGATCGCAACCCTCATATTTTGCTACCCTACGCCTAGCATTACGTAGCAAAACCCTTATACGCACTCTTAGCAGCGGTGACGGAGGCGGCAGGCACAATGGCTGAGCCAGTTGTTCCCACGACGGAATTGCCTTTTTAGTAAATTTTGTTTTTTGTTTTCCATTCAAATAAAATCCCACTAGTAAGGCCGGAAATAAAAGGTCAGCCCAGGTAGCGACGCCATACGTGTATAAGGCTAAGTATAACAGAACCACGCCAAGGCGCCTGAAAGAGATCGTTCGTGGTTGGCTTGACCCCCAACCTTGTATCCTTCGGCGCGGTTTACTATAGACTCACACCACCACTGGAATCAGGTTTGGCAGTTCTTAATTCGCCACGTCTTTGCGACTTAATCCTCCTCACAGGCGTCATTGATGACGCTCGCGTTGAGGTGCCTGCCGCGCGGATGTAACTCTCATAATAAGAACACTACATTTTTAGTCGAAATTAAACCAAATACTAAAGTTTAACAAAAAATAATTTGTGCCTGCTGGGGTAAATTACAACCTAAATATAAACCCAGAGTTGTAGTCAAAGATTTAGGCAATAAAGTCAAATTAAGTAATGGTATCCACAAAGATAACCTAAAGTCTAATTTCAGACCACGGACTT
This sequence comes from Volucella zonaria, assembly GCA_963966105.1. Classification (NCBI taxonomy): domain Eukaryota; kingdom Metazoa; phylum Arthropoda; class Insecta; order Diptera; family Syrphidae; genus Volucella; species Volucella zonaria. The sequence continues at coordinate 198,236,265 of OZ014530.1, read as the reverse complement.
CATACCACTACCATCAATCCTTGTCACCTTCATACTTCTTGATCAGCTAATGATCCCTCGATCTAAACGAGCAATCAATACAATAGGAACCATTTGGAAGTGGATCCCCGGTTCACCAGACCACGACGATGACTGACGAATGGTAAATACAAAGATAAGGTACCGTATGGGAACTCGGTACAAATGTCGCGTGCTGTCGAGAACGCCACATGGGCATATTATAGCCCGGAGTATAATCCCGGACTATTGTATGTTTGAAAATAAAATAAAATAATAATTTGTAACTAAACCAAAACTATGCTATCGATATCGATGCTATTAAATTCGATCAAAGGTGAGCTTATTGCTGAGAAGTGTAACTCATAATATTTGAATAACCAAATGTAATCATTGAGTAAGTGAGTGTCACTTTAGCTAAATTGAATATTTTATGAGTAAACCCTGCAATATTGAACATTAAAGATATAAACAAAATCGCAAAGGGAGAACTAATTTAAACATTTACGATACTACAGGTATCATTATAATCTTTAGTAAATATCCTGTCATATACGAACAATTGCAATTGTATGAAACAAGAGCTATAAGCCAAAATGATGGTAAATTAGTTTTAAGCAAAGAAATTGTAAAACTTGCATACAAGTTTGTAAACATTAAAACTTGTAAAAAATAACTTAAGAACACGTAACCAAACGTGTTTGTCTGGATTGCTTAACAACCAGAAGGTCAAATGCAACAAAATTAAGGAAAATAATCAAGACTTGGAAATAATTAAAGATGGAGCAATACTGGTATCCGGACAACACACCGTCAATAACGAAAAATTAAACGGAGTCTACCTAATTAACTTCAAGACGACAACGATTATAAATGAAAGGTCATATGAAAATCCAACTAATATGATACAGGATTATTTGAAGACTTATGCTATTGATAAATATGAAGTTGGAACTCCTTAGAAGAGAAATTACGATTCAACAATTTAAACATACCAGAATCCCTGCGATTGGAAGCAAACATCAGTATTATTATCGGTAACAGGACTTGTTCTAACTATTTTGTAATCTATTTCAGAAGACGTAGAACACTTCACCTCACTCCTGAGCAACTCCTAGATCAACGCGCTGGAAGAATCAAAATAATAAGGAGCTATGAAGATGCGGAGTGGACTTCTTAAACGAAGGAGGGAGTTAACACAAAGCAATTATCAACAAACACACATCCTTCAAAACTGTTCGCATGCAAACATCACGTAGTCACGTTCCCGATAATGGCACGGTGCGATCAGAAAACAAACAACCTAATCCGAAAGTATTATCAACCCTCGACCATCTTACCTACAACATCCAGAGTATAAAAGACCAGCACATCAGACTTCGAGATGTCCAGTCTCAGACTAGATGCAGACCGTATATTATATTGCATTAGAATTGAAGATTTGAAACAGTTTTTAAATTTTTTCATAAACCACTTATTTGTTAATTTATATGTAAGTTGTATAAAAATAACCGCGCATTGTATACTTAGAGAAATAAAACTAGTAGCGAATGCAGCAAGTCATATAACTTAAGGACTTAATCAAATGTACTATGGATGTATTGTATATGAATTAGTACTTAGATTATGGTGCCACCGCAGTACGGACTGTACAAGGTGGCTCAAAAGTTTTAACTCGATGTTCCTTGGCTGAAATTTTTTTTCTGTGTGAACAACCTTGGTTCTGCTTTTAGATTGTGTTTATTTGATGTCTTAAATTTTCTTCCATTAAGTCGCGAAAATGTTATCGGTTAAGTGGCCGCCGCCAGAATTGTTGACCATTCGGGCCCGATTTGTGGCATGTCCTATCACTCTTGATAGAAATTCCGGAAAAATGTACAGTCTTTCACCAAAATCCTCTGTTAATTCCGCCGATTGATGGCCAATTGCATGGCACGTCGTCCGGTCGATACTACGGGTTCCGCTGCGATACTTCAACCACAGCTGCGATATTCTCAGCAGAACGGCTGCTCCGGTGCCGGCCAGACTTAGCACCATTTCGTGTTGTCCCATACTTTTCTAGGCGAGCGGCGGAATATCGTAGTTTTTGCCCTTCGGTGTTGGACGACCGGGAAACCTGCCCTTCTGCTCACGCTAAGCCAACGCCATCGACGAATTATTCCGCAAAAAAATTGTAACAATTATTAGCGATTCATATCTTATTGACGTGTATTTGGCATCTGTTTACTTCACAATTGTCAAAGTACAATTGACATTTGCAGCCACCCTATCTTCCGATAGGGTGATGACTTTTGCGCCACCTAGTATATACAGGGTGACCAGATAAGAACGATAAGGAAAAAAATTAAATAAAGCGACAACGGTGAGATACGAGTATAAAATCGATTCTGGCTTTATTTTGAAGCTACCTTCATACGATTATGTGTGGAATAGCACATCATTCAAATAGCCGCCTCGGCCTCGCTGGCAGTGCTTCAAGCGATCGGTCCAATTGTGCGGCGTTATTCCAGCAATAGCGTGTGGTTGGCTTCTAGCTCGTCCGAAGTGGTTGACTTGATAGCGTAGAATAAGGACTTGACGTAGCCTCAGAGAAAATAATCAAGTGGTGTCAAATCGCTAAATTTCTCCTTTACAAGTAGCGCCGTCTTGTTAGAACCACAGCTCTGATATATCGACGTTGTCGAGCTCTGACCACAGAAAGTCGGCCCATTGACGGTGTTGCATCTCGGTCACAGAATGTTAAAATGGCAACACCTAGAAATATTTTTTCTCTTCCTGTCAAATTTACAGCTAAAAACTACATTCCAGCTAAATGCCATCGCCAGAGTGAATATTTATAAACGAGACTCAAGAAAGGAAGAGGATAAGAAGTACCACGATCAACCGCGCGCTCGCAACACACACTTAAATTAAAACTTGAAGATTATGGTATATCCTCATTGTTATAATAAAAAGCTATTTTGTTAATATTTGAGAGTAATATGAAATTATCGTTTCATTTTAGTTAGAACCAAATTCGTCGTCAATTCTACATTGGTGACCCCGAACGCTTGATAATGAACAAAATTCATTTTTAACGGAAGAAAATAATAGCGGGATATCTATGGTTGCGTGATGACAGCTGCTACTGTAGAAAAAAATTCTATAACGTATCTGCAATGGGGACTGAAGTCGACAATCCAATGGAAACTCCTACAGTCAACCGTGTTTCAGTCAAAGTGCTCCATTTTGGGAAGAAGAAAATCCACAAATTTGCTGTGCACAGGTTGAAGCACAATTTTCCAACGCTGCAGTAAACTCAGATGTATCAAAGTTCGATACTGTTGTAGCAGCCATCGAAACCAGAATTTTAACTCAGGTTACGGGCGCTGTTCTCAGCCCACCAGAAGCTGGTAAGTTCGAAAACTTAAAAAGGTTTTGCTTGAAAGATTTGGCGGATAGGAACAGCAGAAAATCAAACGCTTGCTATCGGACACCGATAGGGAGACAAAAATCCAACACAACTGCTTAACGAAGTATATCTGTTAAGTGGGACACATTTGACAGACTAGTTTTTACACAATTTGTGGCTCAATCAGCTACCCTCACATGAACGAGCGATTCTTCTAGCCTCCACTGTCGATCTAAAGCGAAAAGCTGTTCTCAATTATAAAATAATCGAGGTAAGTAACAATTATCAAGTTGACATGGCCACAAAATCCGCCCCTTCCTCATCGAAATTATCCACAAAGCATCGAATTGAACAGATCGATCGTCAACTGCAACAACTCCTTCATTAAACTCATCGCTAAAAAGCCGCTATAGTGAACAAACACCAGTTCGACGGAATAACAGCAACAGCGGTACTAGGCACTTTTGGTTCCACAGACGATTTGCAGAAGCTGCTCGGAGTTGCCGCCCACCATGTCCTTTTTCTTTGCAGTCAGCAAAAAAAAACCACTAAGCCCATCGTTTGAGAAGTCAGATGAAACAAATGATAGTGGCTTACAAATTCTTCGTCTGTTTATTAAAGATAAAAAATCCAATAAAAAGTTCTTTATTGATTCCGGTGCTGATGTTTTGGTTATCCCACCACAAAGAGGTGATATTTGAAAATCTGTATGCCGCAAATGGAAGTGAAATAAAAACGCATGGTACACAACACCTTATACTAGACCTGTTGCTCAAGTGCAATCTCCTACTATTATGGGCGTAGATTTCCTCACGCACTACGGTCTACTTATAAAAGTTCGTAAGCACAAACTAAATAGGAATACGAACTTGGAAACATCTGGAGACTTGTGAAAATCAGGTAGAGTAAAACTACATACATTTCAAGTCAATGGTACGTTCGCATCTCTTTTAGACGAATTCAAAAACATCACGTAATTCGACGCAATGAGAAACCCCACGGCAATAGAAGTCTCGCACCATATCGTTACTACGGGATCTCCCGAATATTCCGGTCCACGAAGACTGCCACCCGCCAAGCTTGAGGCAGCTCGTTCAGAATTCTCCAAATTGGTAGAAAACGGCATCTGCAGACCATCCAAGAGCGCCTGGGCCTCCTCATTGCACATGGTGATGAAGTCTAATGGAGAATGGCGTTACTGCGGAGACTACCGAGCTTTAAACACTGATACCCTACCTGACCGATATCCATTGACCTTTTTGCACGATTTTGTTCACATGCTGCAAGGTAAGAAAACTACGACCTTCGAAGTGCTTATTACCAGATCCCCGTACGAGAAAGTGGCATCTAGAAGACCGCTAAAGCAACACCGTTTGGACTTTTCGAGTTTCTTTTCATGCCCAATGGACTCAAGAACGCCGCGCCACCCAAACGTTCCAACGCCATATCAACTCGATTCTTCTAGATTTGTCTGATTGCTGTTTTCCAAATGTCGACGATCTTCTTGTGGTTTCTGCAAACATCTAGGAGCATGAAAGAGTTTCGTCGACATTTGGAAAACAGCAATCAGACAAATCTAGACGTTGGACGAGAACAACTTGACGATAAATGTCTCGGAATGTGTGTTTGGCAAAAGTGAAGTCATCTGGTCAATGAAAAAGGTATTAAGCAAACAAACGACAAAATTGCTGCCGTACAACACTTCGAACGACCAAAAGTTGTGAAAGAACTAAAAAAGTTTTTAGGAATCATAAACTTTTACAGGAAGTTCATTAATCACGCAATAAAAAACCAGACGCTATTGCAGAATCTCATCGTTGGAAATAAAAAGAACGATACCAGTGCGATTTGCTGGGACGAAAAATTAGAACAAGCCTTCGATAATTGTAAGCAAGAGCTAGCAGATACAACCCTTCTACATCAACCTGCACCGAACGCCGAGTTGGTTCTGTGCACGGACGCCTCCGACTTTGCAGTGGGTGCCGTTTAAATCAAATGATTAATAAAGAACTTCAACCATTAGGTTTCTATTCAACGAGAGGATACAACACGTATGACCACGAGCTTCTTGCTATCTACTATGCAATAAAATTCTTTAGACATTTTGTGGAGGGAAGACGATTTATAATCCTGACCGACCACAAGACTATAACTTTTGCTTTCCAATAAAAACTCGAAAAGGCCTCATCACGTCAACAACGCATGCTGGCCTATATCGGACAGTTTTGCACCGACATACGGCATACAAAAGCGGAACACAACACTATTGCTGACTGGTTGTCCCGTATTCAACAAATTTCTACAAAGGAAATCGATTTCGAGGAGATGGCGCAAGGGCAACTGAAGAATACCGAACTGCAAACATTTTGGGAATAAGGTAATAATAACGAAACTTCTCTTAATATTAAATTGCTTCCTATTCCCAGCTCAAACGCATCTCTTTGCTGCGACACTTCTTTGGACATCATCTGACCTTTCGTGCCTAAAACGCTTCGCCACCGAGTTATCGAAAAACTTCACGGAATCTCCCATCCAGGTGTAAAGACGATCATCGCACTCTTCAAAGAGAGATTCGTATGGCCTAGAATGTCGCAGATTATTTCTCAATTCGTCAGACAATGTACACCTTGCTCAAAATCAAAAATCCAACATCACACCAAAACCTAATTAGAATACTATAACGATCCAGCGGAGCGGTTTGAGCATGTGAACATCGATATCATTGGCCCTCTACCAATTTCCAGAGGAAATCGGTATTGTTTGACCATGATCGACCGTTTTTCAAGATGGGATGAAGCTGTAACTTTAGCAGACATTACTGCTGAAACCCAGGCCAGAGAATTCATCAACACCTGGATCTCACGCTTTGGTATACCACGACGTATTTCGAATGACTTAAGGTGACAGTTCGAGCCCAATATATTCAAGAAGCTGACAAAGTTCTTAGGTATTAATCATTTTAAAACAACTCCTTACCATCCACAGGCTAACGAGATGATTGAGCGATGGCACAGAACACTTAAAACGCCAATAAAGTGTTATGCAAACAAGAACTGGTGCAGTTTTCTACCGATCATTTGGGATTGCGTGCGACCGTGAAAAGTGGTACAAATTATACGTCAGCCGAGATGATATAAAGAGATCGATGTCCACCTTGAGCCCGATTCCTGTTACACACAAGGACAATTCACAGACTTTCGTTCATCCTGATCTCCAAATCTGCAGCCATGCATTCGTAAGATATGACAAAATTAAAAGCCCATTGACAGCTCCTTACGATGGACCTTATGCGATATTGGACAAAGGTGACAAGTTTTTCAAATTAAATGTTCGAGGACGATCGAAAAATATAGGATAAGAAGTACCTCGATCAACCGCGCGCTCGCAACACACACTTAAATTAAAACTTGAAGACTATGGTATATCCTCATTTTTATAATAAAAAACTATTTTGTTAATATTTGAGAGTAATATGAAATTATCGTTTCATTTTAGTTAGAACCAAATTCGTCGTCGGTTCTACAACGGTAACGGTTTCTCCTTCCTCATTTCGAAAGAAAAAAGATCCAATGATGCCGCCATGCCGCCATGCCGCACCAAACAGTCAATCCGAGCACTGTGTTCGCTCCAATAATGTAAATTCTACTTAGCCAAAAATGGGCCTCGTCCGAGACGATGATTTTTTGGCCAAAATCCGGATTTCCGGCCAACATTGCCAGTATCCAATTAGCGAACTCACGGCCATGTCCATGATCGTCCGAGTCTAATTATGCGTCATCACAATCTTATAAGGATGCGGGCCCAAATCCAACCGGGTGGACTATCTGGCGATGCCCAATTCAGCTCATCCGCGCCGAATCAACATTTCTGGGTCTTCTTCGATACTGGCCGCTACACCAGCTATGTTTTCTTCATTTCGCATCAATCTCTGTCTGGTTGGTGGCTTAAGATTCAAAAGAGTGTAGTTACGCTCAAACTATTCCACTGTGCGACGAATTGCCTGCACATTGAAGCCATTAACGGCCGACCGCACGACGTTGCATATTTACAATTGATCCAGAATTTCGATAACACTTTTTTAATAATTTCCGCACTGATAAAATGGCAAACCTTACTGAATGTTTTGACAGCTGGATGTCATTGGTGACTTTGACGACTGCTGAATCATAACAATTGGAAAAACTATCATTGCAATTTGGTAGCCCTTGATAATAATTTAAAGTAATTAGTGACAGCAAATGAGATACGACGGCAAAAGGATAAGAAAAAAAGACATAACCATGAATTTCATTGTGGTCAAAGTTAAAGAACCATTTTTTTAGTTGTCTATTGAACGAAAAGAATTTTCTAATATTCCGAACTTCAGTTGGTAACTAATTACAATAAATAATCTGGGTGAGAGCATGATGTAAGAATTTCTAAATTTCTGAATGGAATGGTACGGTGCAATGACAAAATGACCTCTTATAAAAAATATTTTTAAAATCTTATAAAAATAAAGGTGTTTGAGCGGGAGAATTCTTGAATTCCTAAATAGCAAAAAGTAATGATGGACTCGCCTTTTTTTCCAAATAATTCTCGAAATTTGTTTTTGGATTACAATCAAGGGATGAAGTTTTTTTTATAATAACTCAGGATGCTAATCCATATTGTAGATTGGATTGCACTAAAGCGTAGCAAACAGTCTGTAAGAGAAACCTGAAGCAAATAGACCTTAGTCGACAAAAGGCATGTATGCGTATTCCAATTCATTTTATTGTCTGCAAACCCTAGTATTTAAAATCGGATACTACTTCAATAATAAAGCATTTAGATTATCGGTAGTAAAACCTATGGGGGCCGTAGCCAAATCACAAGCTATCCAATAGTTTATTACAGTATGGACTATGGAATATAAAATCTTGTGAGTGAAGATCCAGTTACAAAACATCACCTTGGTTTTATCACTCATTACAAGCAGATGCTTAGGAAATCAAAGCCTTAGCATTCCCTGGTCATGATTAATATCTGCCACTTATTGCGATTAACATCCCAGCAAGGCTCTTTTTAATTGGTCTCACAAAAACCACAGCCTGATCTCTGGGGCTTGTTACCCAAATGTAAGGGACGACGAGAATACGCTCCAATTAGACCTTTTTGCTAGTTAGTAGTTGGAGAAGTTTTCCACATTGATACTAAAGAACTAATACAGAGTATGGATGGTACCCAGGTAATAAACCCCCACTGCTGCGGTGCAACGGACAAGCTCCTTAGTAACGCTAGGTACGTTGTAATTAGAGACAGGGGCCCGTACAATACTGCCAACCAGTTTCACGAATTTTGGGAGCTACGCGAAAAGGAGAGGGTTGGTAAGCTGTCTTAGGTCGGTATGTTACTTAAGTAATATAATGCTCCTAGTTATTACTAAGGTTAAGATTAACCAGATGATTTCTCTCGAAACAAATGAGAATATCTTCACCCGCTTTCGGTAGAGTCTAAGTTTCTGCGCCATAAAGTGCGACTGGAACGCTATTTCTTTACGTTCTTAGCGTAAAGAAATAGCGGTTGGCAAGAGTGATTCTACGTTTTATTTCTGGTGGTAGAATTTATAGCAGAACCAAGGTAGGCAAAGTCACTCACTACCTCGAAATTATATCAGTTGACTGTAAGGTTCTGTCGAACATGTCGATATTATGTATCCCTTCTTGTTGACAATATGTACTGAGATTTGCCCTTATTTACCGCTAAACCCATTTTGGCAACTTGCGTTTAGTACTAGCAGACGCACCGGTGGTAGCCCGCTGTGTTATATCGATATCATCGGCGTACGCTAATAGTTGCACAGATCTTTGAAATTTTGACAACAAAATTATCGTTTAAGTCGTTACCGACCTTGACTGAACAGCGAGCGTTTTCAATCATTCTGTACAGACGGGTGAGTTTGGCATGGATGCTAAGTCTAGCCATGGCTTTTTACAGCTCGTTCCTATAAGTGCTGTCATCTGCGGTTAGGTGTCGATTTGGAATTCTTGAATTTTTTCCAGGAGCGTGCAGATTCAGTCGATTGTGGACTTTCCTGATCTGAAACCGCACCAATCAGGTTATTGGCGATGTTGAGGAGACTTATACCTCTTTTTTTTTTTTTTGCGTGTTAAGGCGGAAAAATTGCATAGGCACCAATGGTCCGACGTCAATTGGTAGTGTCACATTCTTACTGACTAAAACCACCTCCCGGGAAATCTTTCCGTTTATTCCCCCGCGGAACTACAGCTAAGGATTTGAGCTTCTTGCTTCGTCACGGGGTACTTAGCGAATTCGCGTTCCATTGCTGTTCTAAATCCCTTAGATCGCACATTATTCGTACTGCTGCATGGTTCACCGCAGCCCAAAGATCTTCAGATTTCAACATATATTGAACTATATTCTTCACACAATATACCTCTTTCGTTTGCATACCGCGCACATACGAAGAAAACGTGCTCCACGTTCTCTACCGCGTTTACGCAGCGAGGACAGGACGGACTAATCATGGTTTTGCTTGAATAGATATTCCCGGAAACAACCGTGACGCGTCAAAAACTATGCAAGATAGTAAATCAGTTCGCCGTGTTTTTGTTTTACTCAACTTTCAATCCTTGGGATTAGTCCATTTTTGGGACTAGTTCCAATGTTGTTGCCACGCTTCTGTACTGCAGCCTCTTTCGAACTTCTTCGCTTAATATATGGATGGCCCTATTTGCACGCGATTTTCATAAAGTCGTCTAGCTTCTAAAACTAGGATATCGATTGGTACCATAGAGGATATGCACTGCTAACTCGCAGTACACATAATCTGTACACAGATTTGAATCCCTTCATGTGTGTCTTTTTAGTCGTGACGTCAGACCATATTTGTGCCCCGTACAGCTGTATGGAGGCTACAACTCTCGTTTGCCTTGTATCGGGCCGCCGATATTCGACACGAGTCTCGAAAGAACGCCTATCGCTTTCGACGATTTCTTGCAAGCGTATGCAAGGTGATGCTTGAAATTAAGCCGTGCATCAATTGTCACTCCCAGGTATTTTATAAATGGGCTGGAAATGATTATGGGCTCTCCGACTTTTATAGTTATCGTTTCTAGCACCCTTCTATTCGTAATGAGAACGGATTCCGTTTTATGTTCCGCGAGGTCTATACTCATATCGTGTAGCCAGTTTTTTATCAGTGATATTGCTTCGTTGCAATACAACTGGATTCCTTCAAGTCGTTTCGCCACGACTACTCGTACAACAGCAATAACGTCCGCGAAACCTATAATGGCGGCTTTCCTGGAGACTGGAAGTCGCAGAAGTTGTCATACATCACGTTCCACAGAAAGGGACCTAACATTGATCCTTGGGGCGCGCCCCCTGCAATTTTAAATAATTTCGTCCCGTCGTCGGAGTCGTAGAGGAGCAACCTATCGGTAAAGTAGCTCCTGATCAATCTTAATATGTCCTTCGGTACATTTAATCTTTCGAGGCATTGTAAAATACGCGACCAGTTCGCCGAGTTAAAAGCATTTTTAACTTTCGCATTAACGAAAACTTCTAGGTGGGCCTTCATCGCTATTTTTAAAGCCCTATTTAGTATGCCGTCTGGATCAGGGGCTTTCCGATTTTCTAGTCTCTCGATTGCAGCGGTGAGTTCATCGGTTGTTAAGCAGGAATGTGTTCTCGGAAACAGAGTTACTACGATTCTGCTGAATAATAGCGGGCAAGTTGGTACCGGTCTCTGAGGTGTTTTGAGCTTCGCGGTTATGATTATGTACGCTTTGCCCCATACATTTTCGTTCAATTGCGTACAAAGATCCTTAAAGCACTGTCTTTTGCTAGACTTATGGAGGATTTGAGTGCCGCGCGTGCTTCTTTATACGCTGTCCTCAATATTTTTTTTTTTTTTTTTAAAAGAACTTAACACTCAAGAGGGTATTACTACTCTTAAAATGCCGGAGCACGTGTTAAGTTATTCGGAAAATTGGATAGAGAGAGAGAGAAAGATTTTTGGGCTCAGTGGTTATTTCGCTCCATGGGTGGCATCCAACATTTAATGGGGAGACTAAATTACTAGTGTAAATTGGACTTGATGTTATATTTAGGCAACCATTCATCTCACAAGATTTTAGTTGCCTGAAAAAAAGTCTTTCGGTCACGGCTGGTATTGAACCCCGAACCGTCCGATTGGGAAGCCAACACACTACCACTTGAGCCACGCCACCCACAATATCAAATGCCTATTCGTATCGCGTCTAGATCGTTGGTGCCTTAAGACAGGCTGATCGAAGTTCCTTAATGTCGTCTCCCTTCAACTAAAGCCTAAGCGATTGCGTACTGTAAGAGCTCCTCATCTAAGGTGTTTACGTTCCATTTCGCCTTGCTAGTTTGAGACTGGGTGTTTCGAGCTCGTGTAAGACTATGGAGATCGATTATAATTGCATTATGGTCACTGTGGGTGTAGTGATTGCTGACGCGCGCTATAATAGTTGGCGTATTGCTTAATATATCGTTTAACTTTCCTCGTACGAAGTAGTTTTTCTCGCCGAAAGGTGGTATCTGAAACGTGGTATTACCACATGCCCATGTGGTGGCTTTTTTCGTCGCATCATGCGCCCAGCTGCACGAATTAATGTTGCAATATTGCTCCGGGAGTATTGCTATGTCGACCTTATGCTCATAGACCGTTTGATGCAGTAGATGATTACAATGATTTAAATTGAGTTGCAAAATTTTCATGTTTTCGCGTGAAGGCTCTCAATTGCTTTTTTATACTCTGGGCACCTAACACTACCGGTTATATGCCCAAGTCTACTCCGTTTGCACTACAGTGCAAGTATTTTAGTTTTACCTTGCAGTCCTTCAATTTATGTCCGTTTTCTCCGTATCCGAGACATGCATTCGATCGGTAGGGCTTTTGCACGTTTTGCCATATGTACAAACCTGAGGCATCTAAAGCATTTCTTTGTCGAAATTTTTTCTCGGATCTTGCAATATATCCAACCAACGCGTACTTTTCCGGCGGTAAGTAATCTGTTACTGATGTCTACAGGCTCTAAGGGGCGCCGGCTTAGAGGGAGTTGATTGTGGATTTATGCGGTCACTTTTTTGAATGCGTTTTTGAGCGCGTGGTTCTTCTGGCGCTGTTCCTCACTTTTTCTTTGGAAGACTTATATCTCTGTAGTTGGAGAAGTTGAGGGGGTCTCCAGTTTCGGATATTCCGTTCAGCAGGTACGTTTTTTTGATCAGATCTGAGAAATGAGTTGGTGCTTGCTCTCCACAAAATCATATCCAGCAGCTTTGAATACCTCGGCCGGTAAGCCGTCAGATTCAGATGATTTGTTAGACTTAGCACAAATATTGTTATGTCCAAAATGATTGGTCTGTTCTACCTGATGGCGGGATATTGATTTTCTTCGCCCTTAGGCGTGATAGCAATCACGGGCCGCTGCTAATTGTTCGGGTCCACGTGGTCAAACATTCCATGTGCAGATCCGAAGGTCATTGTCCTTTAAAAGTTTGCTAGCTTCAATAGTTAATTTAATAAGAAATATATGTATACAATGATAAAAAGGCAATAATAATAATTTAATTAAAGTTTATTATACTATATTACGTTTGTATTTCATGGGGGGAATCGACTTTTTTTCTCTTTAACAATTAATTAATATAATTTATTATGGGGCAAAAAGAAGAAAAACGAGCAATGTTGAGGGTCTAAACAGAATAAAAAAAACCTGAAGCTCACGGAAAACTTTTCAACAAACCCAGCAAAAAAATGAGTTTTTTTGTTATAAAAAAAAGGCGGATTGTGATTAATAGACTGAATGTCTGAGCCAAGTAAAGCAAGTTAGGTGAAAGAAAAGAAAGTAGATATTCCACTGCCTCATTAACGTTGCTTTGTCCCAATATTATAAGCCAAACTGAATGAGTTTAAAACTTCAACTTACTAATTGGTACAAAAGTCGGGTTCACACCATACGATCGGGCCAGCTTTTATATTTTAGGAAAATATCTTTCTCGGATTAAAGAAATCTCGACTCAACTAGAAAAATTGAATAGGGATCACGTTACACAACATGACTAACATTTGCGTCCGACTATAGTCAGATTTTAGGCAAAATCGCTGTAGAGTCGCTATATGGTGGATATCCTCATATTTTTGTCGGAAAACAGCTTCTTGTACGGTTTCAACAGTAATGAAATTTGTCGCCAACTAGAATAATTCCATGTCTATTAGCGAGCGTGCTTTCATTTGCTTCCATTAAAATGACATTGACTTATGAAAGCTAAGCCTACTGAATATTTAGAACTACCATCCATTCGACAGACTGAATGAAACAACACTCTACATTTAGCTTTTAGAAATGATTTTCTGTCAAATGTATGCTAATGAAGTACTTCCCATCAACACGGATTAACTCGTTTCGTAACCAGTTTCTCCCGAACCCCTCGTCACCCCAGATCACGTAAATTTGTAATGTGAACCAATAAATCGTCGAATTAAACTTCCAACAATTAACAAATGTCCAAATCCCATTTACGTCAGTCGAAAATCTGAAAGAAAAAAAATTTAAAAAAAATAAGAAAATTTCCCCGGAAGGAAACAACACAATCAACTCTCAGATAAATTGATTTCAAATCGACACAAAACGAAATATAAATGCAGAGCAACACTAAGATTAATTACAAGTGTCGCCTCCGTTGTCATGAGCATTAATAAATAAGGAAATAATTCTACTTCATTCGCATCCTGATTCGATTGTCATTACAACTTTCTCTGCCCTTCCTCACATTATTTCCACGGTGGTTCGTTTTCTATATCTAAACAAAAAAGGAAAACAAATAAATTCGAAACGATAATCGGCAGTCGAGTAATTTGTCTTATTTTGCCGTCACATATTCCTACGAGGGATGCCATTAGTTATCTCAGCAAAAGCGTGGGTGGCGGTATCCATAGAAGTTATCTCCACATCAAACTATTGAAGTAGAACAAGATGCTGAATGTCCTTGGGCAGCATCCCATCTAACCGACGACGATGACTACTACAACTTGATGAGTGACTAGCTGATCCAATTAATTTCCTCTACGCCAGAAACAAAACAACATCATCACTAGTATCCGTACATGAGCGAGAACAATGGTGTACCAGAAGTTTACAAATACTATATGTATCCCGACTCGGCAAAAGACCAGGAAAATCTATGTAATTTCATTACACAAATAAATGCTAGTATCCAGGCATGGATCCTTTTCGGGATTAAGGCCGGACAAAAGGTTACACATGAAACACTTGAATTTGTAGCACATCATTTCGGGATCTCACTGTCCAAACCGAAGACATAGGTTCAGATGATGAGGAGGTCGACCACGGGGTTGACAACGAAGGCGACAAGGGTGGCGACGACAAAGGCGATGACGAACTGGTGCCTCGGGTCAGAGTCTGGTTTGGGTTAGAGATGGAGGAAGGGATTTTGCAAGTCTGACGTTGACGCTTACATCCTAGTAGGAATAGGATGTCTCTCTGTCTGCAATCGCATTTCAAGTGTCAGTATGGATATACGAGTATGTACTCGTAGGTGTAGGTGAATGTAATCAAAAGAGCAAATAAATGCTTGTGAATTGTTCGGCATCTTATGGATGTGTGTCACATTTCCAGTCCTTCCACACACAACTAATTAATTACCTACGGCAAGGATTAGGCCAAAGGAGAATCTCTAGCACGTTGCTATAATAGTGAACGATTGGAGTGTATTCATTTTGTAAGTCCAACAACAATGGGGTGAACATTGCTCGTGAATAATGATGCGAAACAGGACTTGGGCCTTTACTTAGACCTTTGAGGGTAAATTGTCGGTTAGATGTTGTGTGAAGGTATAATCTTGGGTGAAGGGATTTCAAGAAGTGTCGTTAGCCAATGTGAAAGTAATCGTATTTGTTTGCTCAATACTCACAAGCTTTGCGGTCAGACTGCGAATATTCAATTTCGGTTTACAAGAAGGGTGTACATTTGAAATGAAAAGTCCTGCAGTAGGCTATTCAGTTACCGGCAGTTCTCAGTTCCTGAAGATCTTTGGTTTTTGGGTAGGTTAGCTGGGGTAAATTGGTTCAGGTGATGGGTTTTAATTTTCATCAAAATTCCATGTAATAGTTGCGAAGTATTTAGGGACATTTGACAGTCTATTACGGTTAAGCTGGGCTGGTTCTTACAAGCAAATTATCCGGAACATTACCAGCTACGACTTTTCCAAGCTCCGAATGTGGGTTATTTGGGTATCTGAAATATTCGTATGAAAATTTTTTTTTTAATGAAATAGAAAGGCTGTCATGAAAATTCTCTATACTAAAGAAAATGAAGGTCTTATTCAAAGCCTGAAATTCTTCATTTATTGTAATGAACTTTATACTAAAGTCGGTTCTAAAATGTATTCAGCATAAATACAACCATGCGTACTACGATTTTTTGTAGTAGACATAGTATATAGTGTTTCAAGCATCAATTTGCCAATTTTAAAGGCCAAACATTTTTATCAAGCACACATAGTTGCCGTTTTCACTCAATTAAAAGCACCAACTTCGGACTTGGATAAGCATTTTATAGCTTCTAATGAGGACTCCATGTGTGACCATAAACACGTTCTCTTTGTATGAAAGGGCTTGGTGAAGGGTGCTAAACTCCATATCAAACCAAAAATAACAGACAAGTGTCGATAGAAACTCTTAAACACAAAACTACCCTCAAATACAATTTAACAGAGGAACTTGATGGGTCCGTCCCAAGTTCGACGGACGCAATTGTAATTCCATACCGTGAAATCTATCCATCGAAGACCTCTAAGAAAAGGATAAAAACAAAAATTTAGAAAAACTTTGGAAAATAATGTAAAACAAAGAACTAAGGAAGTTCAACGCAACTGCCTGTCGAAAGGGTTTACTACCTCCATAAAGCTGAAAGGTCCAGAAGTAAACCTCACAGGCACTTTCAGAAAAAACATTAGAGCTCTTTCTGTGAACTCACTGCCATGGTTGTAGCAATAACGTTCCCGACCAAGAAGCCCAAGACGCTGTGTTTCCACAAAAACTAAGTTTATAAGCTTTGGAAAAATAAATAATCAGCAAACCCATTCTTACCTTACAAATCATAGGGACTGGATGGTATTTTCCCAGAACTTATATTTAGAGATACCAGCAGACTCACTTTGACGTCAGTCTGAACTTTTTCAAAGTCAGTCTCACACTGGATTATGTTCCTTTGACTACAAGAGCAGCTTAGGTAATCTTCCACAAGTCCATTAGCTTTACATCTTTCATGTTAAAGATTATGGAAAAGATGACTGACCTTTACATAAGGAACTCCGCGTTACAACTTACAATTTGCCTATCAAAAAGGCAAATCTACAAAATTAGCACTACACATAATGGTGTACGATACTCGTATAAGAAGATCATCAAACTCTAAAAGCATAGGCTTCTGCGCAGTCATGGGTACATTTAGGAGAGGTGTAAATCCAAAGATTACAAACTGGTTTAGCAACATGCTGCACTTAACGATAATAAAGGCAAATCTAGGCCATGAGATTTTATTTGCCACTAATGTAAGGGGCAGTGTAGAGTACTGCCCCCACTTTTGTGGATCATACTATTGTATTAGATGCCCCCCGATAACTACTTGAAATTCGTGTAAAAAAGAGGGGCTCTCAGCTAATCACAGGAAAACAATAATTACTCCATTAACAAGGAAAAGAGAAATCAACTTCTCCGACTTGTTAAGTATCTAGATGTGACCTCCTCATCTCAAAAATATGACAAATAAGGCAATAAAATACTTATGGACCCACTGCGGGCAGATCTAACTCCGCCTCAGCCATACAAGCACTCCAATTCATAAACAGGGTAACGTCATTCGTCACTTGGAAATACTAAAGAAAATAGAAGTTACTTTTGTCAAATCTCAAATCCTAGCTCAATTAGACACCGTCCTTAGCTTTTCAAAGAGATGAGAAGCTTATTTCCTCACAAAGGAGGAATGGAACACAAATCCTATATGCCTGAACGACGATTCACAAAAGTAGTATACTGATGGTTGAAAGACGTGTCAAGACGTAGAAGCAGAAGTGATAAAACCTCGAACCTGCTTGCCATTTTCAATAAGTAAGAACGCCACCATCTTTCACGCGGAACTAACTGCTTTATTGGAGGCTATATGCATTCTACCAAGTAGATGACTTAAAAGAGTCCAAAAAGATATACTTTCAGATAGTCAATCGGTACTCAAAGCACATAATATCTACTCGTATTCATCAAAGACCCAGCTAGAGTTTTATTTTAATTTTATTTATTTTTTAGCGCCCGCTCAAGGGGTTATTAGTACCCTTAAAATGTTTACTCAGAGTGCGGGCGAAGAAAACTTTGGGATTAAGATAAAAGAGGTACCGCTTACCATTGGTCTTAAATGTTTGCAAGTTATAGCGACTAGGAAATAGAGAGATCCGCACGGCATTCCATAAGCGAGCTGTAGGGCTTAAGAACGAATTACGATATTTTAGAGTACGTCCGAAAGTGAGATTGAGGGTTCATAGCAACTATCTTGCTTTCGCCAGATTGATGTACGCTTTGGTTCCACTTTTCGGTAAGACATGCCATCAAATCACCAGTGGACCTGTTTCTACGAAAGACTACGAGTCATTCATAAGTTTTCGTGTTTCGAGATATTTCATGAGCTGATGGTTTATCAGCGTTTGCATGACCTTGAAAAAAAAGGACGTAAGACGTAAGAGATTCGCCTTTTTCAGCGACGGGCTGGAGAATTGCTGTTTTCCATCTGCTTGGAGCGACTCCTAAAGAGTAGGATTGATGAAAAAGTTTACGCAGTGGTTTTGCCAGCTAGCAAGAACACCTCTTCAGAAGGAGGGGTAATATACCAACTGGACCAGCGAATTTGCGAGTGTTAATATCTTTAAGTACTCTTGCGACTACGGGAGTGCGAAAATGGATTCATCCAAAGAGAATAGTGTTTGTGATCACATCGGCAGCGGCATCCATGTCGTTATCGAAAAAAATTAACGACCAGTTAAAATTCCTAAAAAACCGCTCCAATTGGCGTCCTCGTATTGCCATACGATTCTTTTAAAAATCTTTTCTCTAACTTTGTGGCCGGTGTACGAGTAATTAATTTACATGGTACAGTGGTCCGACAAGCCTAGATGGGATATCACATCCACTGTACTTATCGAGATGAGAAGTTATTCGTGTTGGCCTATTTACAAACTGGGTCAAGTTATTTTGCACAGTTAAGATCTCAAACCATTGTCCTTGTCTGTCTGTCGAATTGTTGTCCAATTTGAGGCTTCTGTAAATAAAACAAGAGTGGATAATTTGGGATTTTAACCACATGGATTTGAATTCCGCATTAGAACAGGAGCTAAATTGTGGTGGTATTCCCGAGCCATCATAAAAGATCAACATAAAAAACACAAACACTGACGATTCTAAACACAGCTGTGGAGTAAAAATTCAGAGTTTCACTAGTATGGCTACTAAGCCACTCAGTCAAGATTCAATGGAACAATGAAAGGGCGGACCACCAGGTCAAGAAATTTGCAGAAAGTCAAATTCATATAGCGCAGTACGACGAAGTTCCACTGATGGATCGATGTTGGTTGTTGGAGAGTGTTAATTAATGGGACAGGGTTGTCGTAATCCTTGGTTTCATTCCGCGGTTTTGAATGTAATCTAAGTATTCTGCAGATATTGGCATTGTGCTTCAATTTTGGGCATATGATTACCTTATATATTTCCTACATCGCTTAACCCAGATGTTTCACAGTATTTTTTATAACATACCGTATGGGACCAGTATGTCTGAATAAGATAGTTAAGCTTGTTTTTTGTCCCTCTAATGAACTTACAAAACAAAACAAACAAAAACAAAAATCAGTTTAAAATGGAAGTGAATGTAATTTTATACACTGTTTTTCTTGGCCGACGCAATTGTGATGACAATGAAGGGTAAAATTTCTTATGCAGATATACTCCGGAAAGTTAAGGCGGACCCAAAACTCGGTGTTCTCGGTGAATCGGTTACGAATATCAGACGAACGCAGAATCTACTAATGCTCTGAAAGAGACAGGAGAAAAAATAGTCCAATTTAAAAAGATAGTTTGTGAAACCCTTAGCAGCAATGTGGAGATTTGGGCTCTGATACACTGCATTACTCTGAAAGTTAAGAACATCGACGAGGCCACAACAAAGGAGATCTGCGAATTAGCCAGACAGCAATATCGGCTCAATGACATAGACAATGCAGACATAATTAGACAGAGAAACGCACACCCAAATTGCGACGATAAGCAATGGACACAAAATGCTTAAGTCAGGCAGAATCAAAATTGGATGGGTGAACTGTCGCGTCCGAGAACGAAAAACTCTAACTACATGTTTCAGATGTCTTGAATTTGGCCACATTGCACGCCAATGCAAAAGTGAGATCGACCGCTCCGACAAAGATCCGCTTTGTTTTTTCTGCAAGGATAACCCGGAGAACACTTAGCATGTAGCCGGTAGCAGCAAATGCCCAGTCTTCAGGAGCGTCATTACCAGCAAGTAACAGAAAGACAGCCTGGCACAAATGGCTAGAGACAAGGGAGCGGACATTATCTCGACAGCAACATCTGTATCCGCAATAAATTAAGGCCTGCTACAATTTGAATATGTGGAAAGCATGCTTTACAAGATGCCAGTTATCAGACGGTTGGGTACGTCCGTGGAAAAATAAACGGGACCAACTTCTACAGCTGTTAACACCCGACCAAGTTTGACAATAAGTGAATTCCGACAGCAAAATAGCAGAGAATTTGTCGTATCACCTCACTCGCACTATAACCACAGCATGTGACGCAGCAATCCTCTTCTTCTTCTTTTATTCCGGAAGCTGCTGTTAGCAGCAACACTTTAACTCCTTCTCCTTTTCTCCTTAAATCTCTCTCTATTTGAAGCTCGATACCTCAGCTTTGTCCACGTTCTGAAATTTTGGGACTGAGCTTCCATCATAACAGTTGACATCATTGCCTACCAACTCGCCTAACACCTTAAGTATTTCATTGAAAGCACTGCTTCGCTATGTAGTCATCTGATTTCCTCTGTGTATGGCCAATCCAGTGCCATTTTCTCTGTTTAATGTCAACATCCACTTTTGTTTGTCCAGTCCTAGGCCACAAATGATTGTTGCAAATCGTTTATGGTCACCGGATCTTTAGGATGTTACGCAGACAACAGCATGCATATAGCAGTACATACATTGGGTTCAAACAGTTTTAACTTAGTGCGACGCGATATGTTGCTGGAGGGAGTATTCAGAAAAAAAAAAAATGCACTCTAAGCCCGTTTCACAATCCAGTGACACATAACTATCCAGATAGTTGAACTGCGTGACCTTCTCTATGGACTCTTACCTCAAGATAACCTGTGTGTTCTTAGTCTTGGCTAGTGTGCATAACCTTAGTTTTTTGGCATTTATCCTGAGCCACCTCCCCATTCTGTTGCAGTGAATGAAACATTTGGTTTAAGGGCATCAATCAGGTTTGCCAGGAAACAGATATTACCAGCATACTCCAAATGGCTCAGCCTATCAAACGGGTTCCATTGGATACCATCTCTCGTTTATGGCCACCGTGACAGTCTTCGATCACAAAGGAAGAGCAAAGTCGGTGACAGGACATCTCCTTGTCTGTCTCCTTGTCACACTGCAAATGCATCGGAAAGTTGTTCACTGTGCAAAACGAAACACCTTGCGCTGTTGTACGACTCTTTGATAAAAGCAACCATTTTTCCAGGGATGTCTCTCATAGCAAGCAACCTCAGCAGATGCAGTCACGATTATCGTGATCGAAGGCCTTTTTAACGTCGACGAATATGAGAATGGATGATTGATACTCCAACGGTTGTCGGATCGACGCATGATCGACCACTGCGAAATCCCGTTTGGTACCTTTTGAGCGTCGACTCAATCCTGGGCTTTATCCTCTCGAGAATGATAGTTGCCATCAACTTTGGGAATACGGACAACACGGTGATGTCACTCTAGTGTTGTTATCTTGACAACAACTCCGTCCTTCCATTCCCTGGTAAAGGTTTCATTCTCCCAAACATTCTGAACAACTGGAAACAAAATACAGGCCGCTGCTTCCGGGTCTGCTTTCAGGAACTCGGCTGGTATCCCATCCAGTCCAGTTGCCCTGTTATTTTTTAGAAGTAAGATTGCGGTTCTTATTTTTGCACTTGTTGGGGGGTTGATGTCAATTCCTACGTATGCCCAGCAGTTGATAGTTTGCATTTGTACTCTGTTCAGGGCCCCCGTCCAATTATCAGGGCTTCGCTCATTAATGACGTTGTCTAATAGAAAGTGGGGGCAGAGCATATTACTGGTCTTATCATAAACATCTTCAGATGACGCCACCGAAGGTTGCTACGATTTGATCAGTTACAAGTTGCCGGTATTAGATCTTGTTGGCGGCAGGACCACCGGTAGCCCCTACCAGGGCTTAAATCGCGGTACCTTGGGAGTCAGGACCCTCAGGATTTCGGTCCGGGCCTGACTTGTTGACGTGGGCCGCCTTGTGGAAGCGTCATGGTGGCTGTGGTTTAAACCCAAAGTTGCGGGAAGGGTCTTCCTGTTGGTTTCGGCCAAGTGTAGAGTTATAATAGTCTACACGACAGGTGTTTACGTTAAAAACCAGAGACTATCTGTACTCTGTTCATCATTCATCATTCATCATTGAGCAGTGCAAAAAATGCTCCTTTCACCTTCGTAGTTAGTCTTCTAGTGTCACTAAAATTTTGCCGTTAGTATCTAGCACAGCGTGGTTGGTGATACCTTTTTGATCTATATTGTCCTAAATGATTATGTACTCCCTCCATCGTTGTTGTATAATGAAGTGGTCGATTTGGTTTGTGTTCGACCATCAGGGTAGACCCAGGTTTCTTTATGGCAGGACTTGTGCGGAAACAAGGTTCCACCTACCACAAGCTGACAAGCGTTAAAGTCAACAAGCATATCGCCACTGTTATTTCGCAAGCCCAAGCCATGTCTACCCATAACGCGCTCGAGGCCTACTTTGTCCAGGCCAACCTTGGCATTGAGGTCCCTCATGACGATTGCTGTACACCGAGTTTAGATGAACATAGAAAGTGGTGTTGTCTTCCTCCTCTGCATCGTTCTTAGCAGCGTAACACAGAATAATGGTGATTTTGCGAATTTTGGAGCTAAACCTTCCAACACAGAGGTACTTCCGATAATATCACGAATTTTTCAATGTTTGCAAGAAGATAGACATCAACAAAGTTCCAGGACCGGATAGCATCCCAAATAAGGCAGTGAAAGTCGGCGTTGAAAAGAGACCAGACATGTTTACAACAACTATGCAAAAGTGTCTGAAAAAGAGGATTTTCCCAGAAAAGTGGAAACTGTAACCACCTGGAAAACCAGCATCAGATCGACCAATGTGTCTACTGGACACACTGGGAAAAAATAACTGAACGGATCATGTATGATAGATTACTCACTATGACGGAAGAAAAGGGAGCATTATCTAGTCAGAAGTTTGGATTCAGAAAAGCGCGCTCCACCGTCGACGCTATAAAATCTATGGTAGACATAGCAGCCGAAGCAATAAATGGAGAAAGATGGTGATGGGGAATAAAGAAATATTGTGCAGTAGTCACTGGACATCAAAAATACCTTTATCTCCGCAAATTGGTCATTCATAAGAAGGTCTCTAGCCAGAAAGGATACACCATACTACTTGCGAAAGAAGGTGGAGATATGAAGCTAACAAAGGAAAAAACTATCATAAAATCTACACGGGAGTCTCACAAAGATTAATACTGGGGCCTGTACTCTGGAATATTGCATACGACGGAGTTCTGCAATTAACATTGCCACAAGGAGTAAAAATAATCGGATTTGCTGACGGCATCGCCGTTGTAACCGCTGCCGTTGCAATTAACTTCATCAAAGACTGGGTAATATCCGCCGACCTATCAGAAAACGGAAGCTGTCCTAATAACTAGCCGGAAAAATGTTGGCTACGTGGACATAAGGGTATGAAGTAATACTTGACAATAAACTAACCTTTATGCCTCACATCGACAATTTGGGGCAAAAAGAAGTCAAAGCGCTCTAGCGCAGCACTTTCTGGAATACTGCCAAACATCGGAGGACCCGGATGTGCTAGAAGAATCTTAATATCCAAAGTAGTAAACTCAGTCCTGTTACACGCTGCCTCAGATTGGATGGGGGCTCTAGCGACAAAGGAAGCAAGGAGAAAGCTATCATCAACATATCGACTTAGCGTATTAAGGGTAATTAGTAGTTTAGAACGATTTCGGACGAAATAGCTATTGTTATAGCTAGGATGATTCCCATCGCTATCCTTGCGGACGAGATGCAGAGAGTCTATATAGGAGAACTTCTGGTAACCAATAGGCGGTAGTCATCAAAAAGATTAATTGAAGGAGTCTTCAATGACCAGGTGGCAAGCTCGGTAGAATACCACTTCGAAGGACAGGCGGACCTACAGAGTGACCGCATCCATAGACGTTTGGAAAAACCGAAGGCATGGGAACTGTAACTATCACCTTGCGCACTTCCAATCAGGTCACGGTGGCTATCGAAAGTATCTAGACTGCTTCGGGTCACCCTTTTGCTTAGACTGCCCAAATCAGTAGGAAGACACTTAGCACGCAATGTTCCATCGCATTCGCTTTCTGGGATGGAGAACTAGCATATAAAACCCACAGTCAATAATTGACCAAATATTGCGGTCAGAAGAAATTTAGATGGTGATTTACATATTCATTGCAAACATACAAAACGAGCTGCGAAGGATCGAATAAATAAGACGTGCACATGCAGCAAACAGAGAAGATTTAGCATAGATTGTTTACCAGCCCTGCGAAGTAATACCTAAGAGCAGCCCCGAGGGAAGAGTGGTCGAAGTGTGTATTCCTGGAATCGAACACTCAGCTAGTGAATCGTGCGTGCTGGTAGATCGGGATATTGGTATCCATGAAGGTTACACATCCTTAGGCGCACACATATAGACATTTTCTAAAAAACTGTCTAAACAAATTATAGATAGCTTAAATCGTAAATATATCACCAAATTTTCATTTTCGATTTTCGGAGTGAACACAAGAACTTCCCTATCAGAAAGTTATAAAACAGAAATCATCCCTAAATTTTATACCACCAGTCGAAAATGTACATCGCAGGCACATCTTATGGTTCACCGCACTACGGCTGTTGACTGCAAATTGAAATTTAATCTTTTCCAGTCAACAGAAAACAAATGTATATGGAACAGGAAACAAACCTACATAGACCTATTCAAATTTTATCGCAGTTTCGTACTTCATTATCCGACGAGTTCAATCTTCTGTGACCCAAATAAAAATTGCAAATTGAATCGTGTGAGCACATTAATAAACGATAACCGAATTTTTTGCTTAAAATAAAATCGTCATAAACAAAAGTAAAAAACAACAAAGCTCCATCATACTCAATGACATAGGTGATAATCCCTTGCAGCATAAACCCTTAGGCCACTCAACCCCAATTTACCACCCAGTCACCCCACTCTGCTTGCCAATTTCAATTCTCCAGAGAATTGGCAAATCCAAAAGATGAGAAATAAAATATAAAATGAATTTCCATCGGAAATCCCAGTGTTTATGTTCCCAGAAGATTAACTCGATTGAGACAATGATACGCAGCGACAGGATATAAATTATGCGCCTCGTAAAGGCAATCGTTTCATATGAGCCAGAAAGATACACGCACCAGTAAGGCGTAAGGACGAATAGGGTTGATGCCATCCACCACACGGAACGAACAAACGAGTAAACCATTCCATTCCAGGTGAGATTTGATAAGTGTCGGGTCTTAGCATTCTGATTTGATTGAAGGGATGTATCACTGGATTATTCAACACTGTTTGAAACTCTGAAGATAAATGCCAGCGATTATGAGAAATGGAATCCGTAGTCGGAATTTCTGACGGTCTTTGGAATTGGCGGAGCAGTGGCAATGAGTAAACGACCAATATTAACATGGGTTCTAATAGTGATTTACCTAATGGATGGGTTCTTTACCTTCTCGATAGAATTTTTCGCAGAAATCTTTGAAAGGAAGCAGCTCTAGATTGACAGGAATATTAATATTTTAAGCGCATACAACGTATCAATTGGAAGTCTTATATCAAAATGAACGATTTGGAAAATGATAAATGAAGTGTTAATTCTGAGAAGGGGCGGGGGGGGGTATTTAAATCTTGAATTATCGAATTTATGTATATTCAGCATTGCTTGCCAAGCCATCAACACTGAACAAGAACGCTCCCGTACCATTTGAAAATGGGTATTCAGTATGCGAAGCGTTTGGAAATTTATTTGAGTTTTTTGGTCCTCATAAGTGAGCTAGCTATTCGACTCTTTGTAGATAAATTTTGTATCCACATACATTGTACACGACGCAAAGCCAGAAACGCGTCAAAGTAATGTGCGTTCAAAAAAAATTATAGTCGTTGTTAGTGGACGTGTAGCCGAACATCCGGAATTGTTAATTCAGCGTCGATTGACCTCTGTCCATTTACTTTTTGGGCAACTGTATGAAAAAAATCTCGACTTAAGCCCGTGTAAGATCCACCTGCTACAGGAATAAATTCACAACGTGGAAGAACTGTTTTTCTACAAAGATGGTTCCAACAGGGACTTAGGTCACTGACGCATAGCAAAACCCTTGGGTTAGCCGCTCGTATAGAATTAAGGACGAATGCAGCGTCTTTGAAGTCAAAATGCGGCCATTATTCGGTCTGCACCGGATACGCAACACCTATCAAATTGAAGACCCCCGCATCTGCTAAATCTCTGCACTCTGCCATAATCCGACCAAGATCACAGGCCTACCTTTTAATCAAAATTCCACTCAGCATTGCTTATAGAAGTGCAGAGGATAAGGCCATCTTTTGAACAAGCCACAATAGCAAGAACTTTATGGCCGACTTATAGAAACAACTGACCACACTCTTTTGTAAACCTTATTCGTTTGAACGGTCCAGTTATCTACGGTGTCGTTCCCGTGCACTGCTTCAGCGGCATTCTGCTAAACACCGGGGTGTTCGCCATAACGACGTCTGCAAAAGCTGCAGGGAGTGTGACTGTACAGCTCTCTTCCTTCAGCTTGTCATGATGCTTTCTAACTCCTATCGCTGCTCTCATGTTGGTTAAAAGCGTTAAACTGTGCTTAATTTCCGTCAAGTTCATAGTTTGTATTCAGAGGAAAATTTTTGGTCTTGGCTGATTGCGCCGGTGGGCTTGACTAACCGAATGGATGACGATGCGATATTCCATACACTGGTTGTTGGTGTATAGAAGGTGAAGGTATAGTATAGTATAGTGAACGTTCCACGTCGAATCTATTTCTATTGGGGTTCGAGAGTTCTTGCAATTGGACAGACGATATTATAATTAAGTTGTCACGATATCTTGGTCAGAGTCGGCAGTTGGATCTCTGAATGTTTGCATATCCCTGCAGTTCTATGAGTGCCTAGCATTTATGTTCATATGTATGGTATATGCATGTCACCGATTTAATTAAGAGTTTAACCATCTGGAGATAATCAGGTAGCTGTATGGATGTTTTATGAAAGAACTTTGTGATATCATCTCAGTTTTGCGTGTTGTAGCGACATCTACTAACCGAAAGTCGTCGTCTGTTTTAATCCGGCAAAAATGGTTTTTTTTTTTTTTTTTTTTTTTTTTTTTTTTTTATAATTTACGCGCGCCAAAGGGGTTATGAATACCCTTACACTGTTGCCTGGGCGCGGGCGGAAAGGTAGAAGGAGGAGAAAGGAAAGTTTGTGATGTAGTGGTTTGAAACTCAGGTGTGTTTGGTTTCGATATTGGCTCTCCAGGGGTGGGAGTCCGAATAGGACGGAGAGATTTTTCTTCACTCGGAATGGTGAGGTTGTGAATTTTAACGGTTGTTTTGTGCTTGAAAACCCTACAACAGCCAAATCTACATGTCAGTGTTATGCCTTCACACGCAGATTTTTCTGACTGAGTTCCAATTGCACAAATGAAAACTTGCCGTGGCTAGGATTCGAACCTTGACCTTCCGAGTGAGAAGCGATTGCTAGTTTCAGTTTTTTTTTCAGTTTTAATGCATTTTTATTTGACTTCATTAATTAACTCTTACTTGCTATACAAAAAAACGCTTAAAAATTAGCTTAAATAACTTAAAAGTAATCTTATTATAACTTACTGGCCCCATGCGGGCACTCTAGGTTAAACATAATACTTAAATCTTTGTCTTTCGACGTTGCTTACAGTCTACTTTTATTTTTGTTTTTACATATATTAACACTAAAACTAAGAAAATGAATTTTAATTTAAAAAAACTTAGTATAAGGACTTTTTTTTTGTTATAATATAAAAACTTAAAAACTAAACCTATAAACTACCTAAAAATAAATCTTAACCTACTTAATCCTACTTAAACTTAAACTTAAACTACTTAAATTACCCCTTATTTCAGACTGTGTTACCCACATCTGTTCTAATATAATTTTTTTTTTTTTTTTTTAATTTTTTTTTTTTTTTTTTTTTTTTTTTTTTTTTTTTTTTCCTTAAATCTAACTTAATCTACCTAAAACTATGTAAGCCGGCCATGGCTAACCAAATAAACAGATGACCGACTTTGCTTCACATGAAGCTATCTATAACTTGAGGAATTCGACGACGAACCTTCTCCTCCTTCCAATAGCCACCAAAATTGTTGGTGCTGCCGAGCAACATCCCTCATGTCGCGACTCCCTACCGCCCTACTGAACCGGAGACGCTCCGCACTGCCATGTGCGACGTCTCTGTCGTAGTTGAGTCGCCTGTCCCCAGCTGTCCGAGCGACGTGGAAGATTAGCGGCACCGCTAATCTGTCCTGGATCAGACCTTTCATATCTAGGTAGAGGAACGCTTCTGGAGGAATAAAGCCGTCAAAGCGAACTCTCTCATGATACATATAATTGGGGTAGTAAGCCCCGGAGATCAGGTTGTTCGATGAGGACATTGCTCTTGCAATGTGCCTTCGAGTCAACTTAATGACGAAATTGTCCACTCTTATTAGGTTCGCTCTATTGTACAAGACCTCATTGGGATAGAATTTTATGTACTCGGACTCTGGTGTTCTGTATAAGCGAAGACAAGTCCTAAGACAAGCCCTCTCAAACACCCTAATCTTTTCCAATAAGCTTGCTCTCACGTTGAACCACACGGGACAACCAAATACAAGCATAGGCCGGATAAGGGCCATGTAGCAGATCACCTTCACCCTCGCATCGAGTTGGCTGTTATAAAACAGTCTCTTTGTAAGGGCAAAAGCACCTTTGGCTCTGGCCAGAGCAACATCTATATGTTTGTTAAAATACAGATATTGGTCTAGCCAGATCCCAAGGTACCTGACTACATTTCGACAAGCAAGTGGCCGCCCGTGCTGTCCAACGATCGAAAACTTCCGCCAATTCTTTCTGGTATCCCTAGAGGCCCCAGACAAAGGCGTCTTAAACAAAATGGTTTCCGATTTCTGAAAGTTGATTTTCAACTTCCAGTCGTCGCAATATCGCTTAATTTTGTCGAAGTCACGTTGCAAAAGTATGTTAATGACCTCAATCTTTGGACCTGATCTGTACGCGATTAAGTCATCTGCGTACGCTATGGCATGGTGAAGTGAACCTATCAGATCACTTGTGTAAATGTTGAATAGGATCGGCGAATTTACCGCACCTTGTTGCAGACCGTTTTTAATGTTAAATGTGCCAGCAGAAGTCACATCGCCATTCTTCACGATGAACTGCCTACTGGAGAGCATATCAAAGAGAATATACAGAAGTGGTTTACTAATGCCCAACCTGTCCAGCTTGAAAAGGAGTCCCTCTAACCATACGGTATCGAAGGCCTTTTCCAAGTCAATCAGGCAGGCACCAGTGCACTGTTTCTTGCCTTTGTTCCATTGGATATCAGAAACCAGTTTAGACGCAGCATGAATGATATCATGCCCCGCCTTGAAACCGAATTGATTATCCGGAACTATATGTTTGTCCTCAACCCACTTAGTCAGGACTCTATTGATCACCTTCTCGAAAACCTTGCTGATATTTGGAAGTAGACTGATCGAGCGGAGATTCGTCGGATTGGAAGTATCTTTATCCCTTTTAGGGATGGGATGTACCACCGCCGTTTTCCAATGCGCTGGATAATGTGCATTATTCATTGCATTATTAAACAGGGTGGTATAAATGTCCACCGCTTCTAGTGGGAGATGTCGAAGCACAATGTTCGGTATTTCATCGGTTCCCACTGATTTCTTACTTCTAAGTGATTCGAAGATCATTTGGAGCTCTTCCTTCGAAATGAACGGGGGTAGTACCCCATCGTCGGCGATGGCATTATTTGCCATATTCTCGTCACTGAACTGGGTGAAACCCGAGCTCTCGAATCGCCAATTCACTATTTCATTTCGAAGGTAGAAATTGTGCACAAGGACTCGATTTTCCAGGTCGTGGTTGGGGCCAATGATGTCATTCGCCTTGTACACTTCCTGGAAAGTCGCTCCTATAGTCTCTACTTTCTCCTGCGGATCCTCGATCACAAAGAAGTTGTCATCATCAACGGCCTCACTTGGATCGATGCCTGCTGCTATGAGTATGTGCTCGTTCTCCGTCGTTCGGGCGATTTTAAGACACGAAAGGTCGTTTTGATCTTTTCTCCGAAATATTTTATTTATTTGCGGGAACATATTCGGGTTGCTGGTGTTTACAGCTCGAATTTTATTGTTCCAATACAAACTTACAGAATTTCTGTAATTTTCTTTTATTAATATTTGGAGGTTTTTGATCGACGATTTCAGTGTCACGATCTCCGGGTTATGTCTGTCAGTAAACTGTCTGTACAAGGTTTTTAGTCTTGATAGCAGTCTACTTTTTTGTCGGTGCAGTGCGTCAATAGTTGCGTTGCGGAATAAGTCTTCGTTGTCAGTATGTTGATACCGAGGTATCGTTTTGTCCATTGTTCGTTTGATTGTCTCGTCCATTAGTCTAAGATACCTGTCAATCTCCTCGTTTGACAGATTTCTATTGGACGGTGGGTAGAGCGAATTCGAGGAGAGTGCTCTCGTCAGTGTTCTGGAGAAGTGCGTCCAGCGCACCCTACTATAATTGTAGGAATGCCTTTGAACAAACTCGTCCAATTCCGCAATTTCGTTCGGAACGGTTATTTCGGTGCTGAGACCGCAATGGTCACTGTCATACACGAAAGTGCGTAGACAGTTTGTAGTTTGTTGGTTAGTGCACGTCAGGTGTATTCGTGTGTCGAACAGCAAGAGGTCCAAGTAAGAACCGTGTCTGGGAAACGACGGACTATCCGTCGCCTTAAGGCCAAGTCGATACATTATACTGTGCTGACCCCACCAATTGAATAGTAGGTTCCCTCTAGTATTTGGTGTATTATTTCCCCAATCTCTGTGTCTGGCGTTGAAATCTCCGCCGATAATAAAGTAGTTCTCCTCTAATTCCAATCTTAGGAATCGAAAAAGTGTCTCGAGCTCTGAGATGAATAAGGTGGATTGAGTAGCTTTAGGTGCATAAACAGACACCATGTATAACCGCTTTCCACTACGGAGAGGGATGTACATTATGCATGCTTCCAGCACCTGGAACCTACGTACTACACGACTGTATATTCTTTTGAAACGCAGTCCTTTCCTAACAAAGATCGCAACACCACCTCCTTGAATGGAGTTGGGTCGGTTTCTCCGTAATATTTTATATCTTCTGTGCCTCATTTTGTGTCTTTTGGTAAGCTTAGTTTCGCTAACCAAAAGCACATCAGGGGCTTGGTCTTTAAGCAGCTTAAACAGTGTGGCTCTTCGTTCGAACCTAATCAGTGAATTAACATTCACTGCAAGGACCTTCAGGGTTTGCTCCGCCATGTACGTACCCATTACGACTGGAGGTGCGTTAGGCCCGGCAGCAGCGCGTATATTTGATCTACCCGCTTAGCCTGTTCCTGTATTTGACGCTGAAGCTGAGCCATCTGCCCCTGAATAGAGAGCAAGATAGCCAGCATGTCAGGTACAGGTTCGGGTGCTCTAGGCGCTGGGGCCTGAGAAGCTACCTTTGCTTGTTGTACCGTATTTCCCCTACCTGCCGCCATTTGGGCGTAGGTAACGTGGGGAGTAACGGCTGGTGTTTGTGCATGAACGTGTGGACGTTTAACTTCCACTTTCTGCTGCCGAGCCAGATTTGCTCTTTTTATGTATTGGAATTTGGGACAACCCCGATAGTTTGCGGTGTGTCCCATGTTCCTGCATAAAGCACAAGAGAGTTGGCTTTTTTCAGACGCTCCGTCCTTACCTAGAGCGCATTCCTCGGATTTGTGGTTCTTTCTCGTTCTCATCGAGGCTGCATTTCGCAGTTCGACGCGGCGTGCCCGAACCTTTGGCAGCGAATACATTGCAGAATGTTTTCGCTCCTCTTTAATTTTTCCCAGTGTACAACCTGATAATCTAGGATTTTAATACTCCTTAGACCATCCAGTTTGCTGTCGGGACTTAACTGAACCAGGAAGAACGGTAGTTTCCGCTTCTCCCTTTTGGCTCTAGCCGTGACAAATGGCTTGACCCCCACGAATTTGAGCCCTTCGCACTCCTTCTCTTTCAGCAGTGCAAGGAGCTCCTCCGGATCGGTAGACGGTTCTAACCCCCTCAGCAGCATTGTTTGCAGCTTCTCCCCCTTCGGGGTGTAGGAGAAGAACTCCGTCGTCGAATCCTTCAATAAACTTTTAATTTTATGGTAGCGCTCCACTGTATTGCAGTGGATCGCATGCCTGTCTAAACTAAGTCTTTTAACAAAAAAATTATTGCCTATGGCCGACTTACATAATTCTATAGTGTCTTTCAGCTCCATTTTAAACGTGTTGGTTGGTGGTACCCGTATTTTGGTTGTTTTCTGCTGTTGCTGTTGTTGTTGTTGCTGCTGCTGTTGTTGTTGTTGTTGTTGTTGTTGTTGCTGTTGTTGTTGCTGCTGTTGTTGCTGCTTCTGCTGCTGCGATTTTTGTTGCTGTTGTTGTTTTTGCTGTTTATGCTTTTCTTGTGGTTGCGCATTTTTCTTTGTAAGTTCTTGTGACTGTTTCTGTATTTGTTGTTGTTTTAATGGATGTTTCAGTTTTTGTGGTATCTCCACGTTTACATTTTGTTGTTGCTGAGGGCTCTGGAGTTGTTGTATTTTTTCCATCTCCCTCCTTGCCACTTGCTTTGCCTTAATAGCAAGCACTCTTTGCTGTAGCTCTTTAATGCTACTATTAATAGCTTCGACCTCGTCGTCTTCGTCATCTGACTCAGATGCTGCTAGGGATGCGAAGCTATTGTCTGCTCCCATGTAGTGGCCTTCCCCACCATCTGATACATACGGGTAATCAATTTTATCTGACACTTGCCTCTTTGGTTTTAATGCTTCCCTTACTGCTATTGTTGGCGCCCTTTCCCTCACTCCAACATGCAGCATTTCTGAAGAAGCTGATAGGGAAAGGCGCTTTACGAGATTCGGAGTCGGCCTCAGCTTTCTCCTCCTCTTTGTAGCTATTTCTGTTGTTGTTGTTGTTGTTGTTGTTGCTTTTTGTTGTACTGACATTACGGCCTGATCATCAGATGACATCACGCCATCTGCTGACCCCGCTATTGGAATAGCGGACCGCTCACTTCCACTCATCACACGATGATCTGATCACTTTTTGTTTATGCAGTTGTCTTATTGATTTAAACTTTTTTAAAAATAAAAATTCGATGTAATTTTTTCGGGAATCGAACCCACGACCCCTGGTTTGTCGGCCGACACCACTACCACTGGGCCACCGAAGCACTTGGCCAAAACGTTTCTAATTATAGTTTCCTTTAGTTCACTTTTAACTTTTTAACTTTACTAGAAGCCGAAACACGTCTATCCTCTAACAAGGTCTATGAACGACTCAAAGCGATTGCTAGTACCACTACACCACGGCCACCCGTTGATTATTCTTTATCGAGGTTTACGAGTATGATTTCATTCAAGGGGTTATAAGGTTTTTCATTGATTGGGTCCTCAGCGGTAAGGCTATGAACACATTTGCACTTATACAGCTGATGTCTACATCTCAGATTTGATGTGTATTTAGATTTTTTTATTTCCTGAATTGCAAAAATTTCGTTTTTTAATTTTCTGGAGTGCACCTAGGTTGTATATGGAGCTCTTACAGCAAGTGCTTATCATTTAATCCATGCTCTTTGGTGTCATTAAGGTATCTAAGGTTTTCGATGCATCTTATAAAACTTTTCCCTTTATTATCACGGTAGTTAACACCTATATAGGGCGCAATGGGCCTTTGGGCCATTGAGGGCTTATCCGCCACGATCTCCACGGGAGAGACTCTGACTTAGCTCGTGCATATCTTACTCCAAAAATATCAAAGTAACTCAAGAAGATCTATTGCTTCGGTATCCTTTGGCCATCGTTGACTCCATCCGGGGATTTCTTGCGCTGTATTTTTTGAAAAAGAAAATGTCTGGTATCATTTTTTTTTTAGTCGGAACAGGACAGTTAGAAAAAGATCCATTGTACTTCTAATATCTGTCTTTCATTGAAATTTCTCAACTTTTCGTAGAAAGATGGGTTAGTGCTGCTGTAATTCTTATAGCAAGCATTGCAGGATATTGTGTCACTTATGTGTAGAATACGTCGGGAATCATTCCTTCGGAACTCACACCCTTGGTATGAGTCGAGGCCGACCTAAATCGTCCTACTGTTCTTAGGGTCACAGCACTACTAATGTAGAGTTGTAAACTCTAGGGTTGTAAACTCTACATTGGGTCAAACCAACATGAAGACCCTTCCCGCGATTTGGGTTTTAACCACCGCAAGGGTACCTACTTCAACAAGTCAGGCCCGGACCGAGATCTGGGGGCTCCTGACTCCCATGGTACCGTGATTTAAGTCCTGATAGGGACTACCCATGGCCCTACCGCCAACAAGAGCTTTGACCGGCAACTTGTAACTGATGAAATCGTAGCAACCTTCGGTGGCGTAAAAGGAAACCGTTACGATAAGACCAGTATTTTGCCCTGCCCTCGCTTTTTATAAGACAACGTTATTGATGGGCGAAGTCTTGATAATTGGGCTGGGGTCCATGCTCACCAAAAGACAGCTCATCGTGTAAAATGGCGATGCGACTTAATGTGCGGCCACTTGCTTGTCGAAATGTAGTCAGATACCTTGGGATCTGGCTAGACTACATAATATCTATATTTCAACAAGAATGTAAATGCTGCTCTGGCCAGGGCAAAAGGTGCTTTTGCCCTTACAAAGAGACTGTTTTATAGCAGCCAACTCGATTCGGGGGTACAAATTATCTGCTACATGGCCCTCATCCGGCCCGTGCTGGTATATGCGTGCCCCGTGTGGTTCAACGTGAGAGCAATCTTAATGGAAAAGGTTCGGGTGTTTGAGAGGGCTTGCCTAAGGGTTTGTCTTCGCCAGAATCGAAGTATATAAAATTCTATCCCAATGAGGTCCTATATAACAGGGCGAACCTAATATGAGTCGCCACCTTTCATATTAAGTTGAATCGAGGGCATATTGTAAGAGCAATGACCTCATCCAACAACCTGATATTTGGGGCCTACTACCGCAACTACTTATATCATGAGAGTATGCGCTTGAAAGGCTTCGTCCACCCTAAAACGTTCTCCTACTGTGACATGCAAGGGCTCATCCAGGATAGCTTTGCGGTGCTGCTAATCTTCCAGGTAGTTCGTGCAGTTAGTGAGGGGCGTCTCACCTACAATAGAGACGTCGCATTCGGCAATATTGAACGTCTAAGGTTTAGCAGGTCGGTATCAAAGCGCTATAAAAAAGATGTTGTTTTGCAATAAAAAAAACTTTTGGTGGTTGAGTGAAGAAGACCCGATTGATTTGTTGTTTCCTTCAAGTCTGGGCTAGCCTAGTCAGAATGCAAAGTAGGCCATATTTTCCTTTCTATGTTTAGCAAATTGCCGGCTTACATCGGGTAGGGTAGTTTTAAGTTATTTAAGATTAGCACCCATGGGTTAGCTAACAATTAGGTTAGAAACTTGAAGTTTCTTAACAATCAGGTTAGATTAGATTGTATGTATAGTTAGGCTAAGTGGTTTAATGGTTAGCGTAATTTAATATAGGTAGTTAGTTTTAGTAGTTTTAGTGCGAGGTAAAAGTTTTACATAAATATAAAGAAAATGCTCATTTACGAAGTTTTTTTTTTAATACTTAATATTTTCTTAGTCTAACTAGATACAATAGATGTTCATGAATAATAATTATTATTAAAAATGATAAATTAGACGTCGAAAGAAATAAAATAAAAGCATAGTTTAGGTTAGAGCGCCCGCTTGGAAGACCAGTAAATAGGTGATTAAGTTAAGTTGCTAACAGGAAAAATTCTTAAAACTAAGCATTAATTTTAAGTATAATAAATTTTAGAAGAATAAAACAAAATGCATTTAAAAATGAAAAAAATGAATATCAATGGAAATCCTAACCGAAGGCATTCCCAACGCAGTTACAAGTGCTCAGAAACTCCTTTATGAGCCTTACTTAGCAAATTAATCGATCACCTCATTGTCCGGTGTTTCCATTATGACCTGGTACCCAAACAAGTTTTAATCAATATAGCGCTCCGACTGCATTCAGAAAAGACTTGCATTCTGAAACGAGGTGGGAAGTGATGAGAGGGTTTAGATAGGAGCAAAACGCAGCTCGGCTGTCGCTACTGTCGCAACTGTCGCAAATACTTTCTCCTTGTACTGCCATAAGAATTGCGTATATTCCGCTTGGAAGACAGACGAAAATTTCCCTAACAAAGTTCACTCCTAATGACTTCATTATCTAAAATTGTCATCTTCCAGAAGGACATCAGTGCAGCATCCTTGATCGGGTTTGGAATCATCCGTGAAGACCAGACTACCTTCTTCCCTTGTCCACATTCTCGTCGAAACTGTTCCTTTGGACAGGGAACATCGATTTAGCACTTTCATAGCAACAGTAATTCTAGTACCATTGCAGCACTCAGAATGTCCATATGATCAGTACCAAAGACTGCATCGCTTTAAACCGAAGATGACTTTGAGAATTCAGACAATGATATGTATGAGAAGCACGTGGAAGGAAATCCACTGCTGCGTTTAGAGCCAAGGGTGCTAAGGAAAGTCCCAATACGTCTAAGCAAGGCTCTTCTATGGGCTTTGATAAAGGTAGAAGTGATGTATTTTCATTAAGGCTTATCTACCAGCCAAGCAACTTATTTACTTACTTACTTGGGGTGGCCGTGGTGTAGTGGTACAAGCAATCGCTTCTCACTCGGAAGGTCAAGGTTCGAATCCTAGCCACGGCAAGTTTTCATTTGTGTAATTGGAACTCAGTCAGAAAAATCTGCGTGTGAAGGCATAACACTGACATGTAAATTTGGCTGTTGTAGAGTTTTCAAGCACAAAACGACCGTTAAAATTCACAACCTGAAACATTCCGAGTGAAGAAAAATCTCTCCATCCTATTCGGACTCCCACCCCTGGAGAGTTAGTATCAAAACCAAACACACCTGAGTTTCAAACCTCTACATCACAACAATGGTTTTCTTTCTCCTCCTTCCATCTTTCTGCCCACGCCATGGCAACAGTAAAAGGGTGTCATAACCCCTCAGGCGCGCGTAAATTATAAAAAAAAAAAACTAAGGCGGACGTACAGTCCGGGAAGGAACTGTTGCGCACTCCAAGTTGGTTGAGGTCCGCTTCCAATTGGATTGGAATCAAAGACTCTTCGGGTCGTAGCGCTGGTATTCATTCGATCTATATGCTCTAACCATCTTAAGCGGCTAATGTGCACATTTTTAACCTGTTCAATGTTGCAGTACAGCTCGTAAAAGAGCGATTGGCAGGGGTAATTATTCGTTTGATTTCTGATGATATATCATTATTAGACTTAAAAGTGGTGTACTCGTAAGTGGTGTCGCGGTATACAGTGCCACTGACTGCCACAGAATTATAGCCGTCAATTGTGACATTTGCTATATTGTGTGTCTCTTCTTGTTTACAACATACCATATATGTATGTACACTCATTCACAAGAACACCCATTTTTGTGCCAACACAGATGTTGATATGAGTTCACATCTAGCGAGTGTTCTCCGCGCAATCTGACGAGTTTGGCAGAGACACCAAAGGCTAGACATAGCTCTGTGTAGCTCGTCCCTATAGATATTGTCATATGTGGCTTAAAATCGACAAATATGGGATTCGTATCGATTTGAACTTCTAGAGTCTTCCCCACTCTAGATTCATCGATTATGAATTTACCGAGACTAAAACCGCACTAACAGGGGCCAATCACACAATATCCTATATGCAATGCTGCTTATGCTGATGATGACTTTCTTATGGGTCAAGCAAATGGTCCAAAGATTCCATTCTTCAGGCATACTTTCTGTTGACCAAATCTTGGTGCATAATCTTGGCCAAGTCATTTTCTACTGCCTTAAATGGTCCGGTCCAGCAGCTTTATTGTACTTAAGCTTAACTCACGGGAGAATGGATCACTTTACTTTCACCACCGGTTTATATGTGTGATCCTCGTCATTTGTTAGTCTATAGCAGTGGTTTTTGAATATCCTTAGTATTGATAGCGACTCTGCTATAGTGTGATTCAAAACAGTTGGCCAAAGGCAAGTCCTCTTCCATTTTTTTCTCATTTTCGAATATTTGCTGTTATCAAGTTCCCTTTTTATTTGAATTTAAGAGACCTGCGAGTCTACTGCGCCTACTACTATACTGGCCAACTGATTTGAATCACACTATACTAACTTTTTTTTTTCATCTCTACAGGCCTCTACTCGGGTCTTTCATGCTGTGTTTTTTTCCTTTGGAGAAGCCGATGTTCTTCCTTCCTTTAACACCCGTAGAATCCACGGGTCGCTCTCGATGTTCTATACAATGCGGCTTCGCAGCCGATTTTTTTTCCCCTACGTGCATGAGTTGTGCCGTTTTTGGTGGCTTCTTGTCATCGACGCCAATACTTTTCAGCTCTTGATGTTGGTTGCATAGTGCATTTCAAGAGGCTGAGGGATACGGAATCTGCAAAGACTGTGGCAGTTTGCAGCGGTTGTAGTTATTCTATTGTACGTTAAATCCGCACACAATAGATGGTCTGGTGTTTCAAATACATACTACTCTTTATTGTAAAGAGAACAACTCGTTTTGAGAGGATTGAGTAAAGTCTCGTAATTAGAGTCGTCTACGTTGTGCTCTCTGAGAGGGTAACATATATCGGGAAAAGCGACACCCCAACTTCGATGAAAATGGTAAGGTAAAAAACCCATTTAAATGTGAGAATCCATTGGGATGACAGTTTTAAATGGCCAATCGAAAAGTGCTCGAAAACTAACCTAACGTTCGTCAGAGGTATAGCATGCTCGACCATTGACTACTGTTTTGTATGTGGAAACCAGCTTGAGCGGATAACAGACTCGTCTCTCTGGAGCTTAATCAACTTTGGTAATCCAGAACGGAACCTCTCTGACGACAAATGGCTGCTGCTAGAACTAAAAATTCTAGATGGTGTCAATGGCGCTCTCATGAAAGTGGCTGGGAATATCCGGCTCTTCGGACAGCTGAGCTGAGCTGAGCTAAGCTGAGGATTTAAGGTCACACAGTGGGACCACGTAACCACCCTGGAATGGTTAAGAGAGTTCATCTGCAACACGAAGGCTCCCTGGCCAGAAGCCTAACTTCGTATTTTCAAAAAGAAAGAACTCATGGATCGCACCCGACATAAAGAACGGTTGAATATTCCTGGTCCCTATACACCGAAAAACAGGCTAGAATTCAAGCTCCGACACTTCAACCAACAGCTCAACATAAAGAAGTGGGAGGTAATTGAAATGGGAAACCTCATCAAAGGTGGCATAGAAGTTGTGGTTGAACAAATCTATGCCTCTACTACGGAAAGCCAACCTCAAGGTCCGAGTCAGGATAAATCGATACATATTTGGGAGAATATGGCTACCATAGTCCAAGACAATCTAAACACGGCCATCGTCAGACCCATATCAACCTATAGCACTTTAGTATGATGGTAATCCAAAAGCTCAGAAAATTGCATCTATAGGTGCGACTCATGTCATAACAACGACGCCTAAGGCGGAACTGGAAAATATTCTTGGCCCCCTACCCGTAGATATATACATGCAAGAGTCTGCGGCGGAAAGCGCTTTAAGATTGAGTTAGCTTAATAGGTGGAAACCAAACCCGAATGGCCACGTCTTGATAGTTATAAGTGAACGGACTATATGTATAATATCCCATCACGACTCGCCTGCTTTTTCCCAATCAGAGTGAAATGGGACTGGATTCAATTGAACTTACGATCAATTCTTGCAATCCTCTCAGATCAGTTGAACTTACGGTGCTCACGACGCCTGTCGCACTACAGCAGTGATCAGATATACTAGCTGTAGCAGAAGCAGCCAAACTTGCGGCAATAAAGGCGATATCCCACGAAGGTATTAGTATATTTATTGACAGACAGGCTGCCACCAAAGCCATCGCGGCAGTCGGAATCAAATCGGGGTTTGCGAAGCGCTGTCGAGAAGAGCTTAAGTCTCTTTACATTCGCGTAAAGTTACGTTATGCTGCTTTCCTGCCCACAAAGAAGTGACACGCACTGGGCATGTAGACGCGATAGCTGGAAAAGGAACTGGCAGATCAAAATATCAAACCTTCACTCTGCACTCTGAGAATGCAAGTGGAGTGAACGATAAAAATGAAAGATGCTTCAGCCGCGTAAATTAGGACTGGGATGATCAAGGTCTCATAGAGAGCCGTTTTAGTTTTTCGGGATAGGGCTTTTTTCTCATCTCACGGCAGGTATTGAAACTCGGAACCATCCGATTGGGAAGCCAATACACTGCCACTTTAGCCGCGGCCACCACGGCTCTACTACTCAATTGTTTTCTTATGCCAAAGAAACAGCGATTAGCAGGAGTTATGCTTCGTTCTATTTCTGATGAGGTGCTGTAGGCAGAATTTATAGGAGAGTTATCAGTAAGAGTTTACTCATGCAGGTAATTCTAGCTTTTTGCTTCGAATTCCATTGTTGCGGTACTAGTCCAATCTAAGTTATAAGACGCTTAACAATTTCCCCTATCAATCGCCACGCAGGTCCCGCTTAAGTACAAAATATAAAATTTACGGGGCTGTAATGGGATCCATTACGCCACTATGCAACTCAGGTGTCTACCAGTATGAGGAACTAGACAAGGTTGTTCATATCACTATGTATATTGTTGGAATGTAATGGAATGGAATGTTGGAATGTACCATTAATTCGCCGAACACTTTGACACATCTGCCATTATATTGTATATACTGAATAAATTCCTTCATTTGTAAAACGCCAAACAGCTAACACGCAAGTTTAACGAGTTTTATTTATACTTCCGAACAATCATTTTAGAATAACAGGTTATGGGCCCAGTTAACACAAAATAAATGTGTTAATTCAAATATGTTAAGTCTGTTTCTTGGGGGAAAAAATAAAATTAGCAGCCGATGGTTCTATTTTTCGTGCATGTTTTTGGATTTTGAGAGTTATCCTGTATCATGGCATCGTTGTCGTTCCCGTTCGAAAAACTACGTGGTAGGGAGAATTTTGATACATGGAAACAACATGCAAAATCCTACTTAGTAATCAGAATAAGAAGAAAATGTTGATGAAAAACGTATTGGGTCAAGATGTCAAACTCGACAATACAAGCAGTAAAAGTGCATTTTTTGTGAAAAACAAATCAAAACCAACGAAATTTAAGAACCACACCTGTACACAACCTGAACATTTTAGCCGGTCATGTCCAAATAATATATCAATTAAAAAAATTAAAAATAATAAAACCTGAGCAAAAAAAACAGGAAAAAGAAGATGCAGTGCTTTTCGCATCGTTTCTGGCAAACAATAATATGTGTTCATCTTCGGATTGGTACGTCGATTCGGGCGGTACTGACATGACAAAAGACATTGAAATTCTTTCGGATAAGCAACCAGTGTAGAACAAAGAAGTTATTGTTGTTAACAAAAAAAAAGGACCGATCAAATGTGAAGGAAACGTCAAATTAGTGTGCGACACAGATGAAAGTACAACAACGACGAATGATAAAACACTGAAAAAAAATGGTTTACTCGACTCAATTGTACAGCAGTTGACAATTTAAGTGAAAAGATCGAATGTATAATGACTGTTTCTAGGTGGATGGAATTTTAAACAAAAAAAAAAACGCTGACGGTGACGTATTTCGATATAAAGCTCGACACGTAATCAAAGGCGATAGTCAGCAGCAAGATATCGACTACGAAAAGACATTCGCACCTGTTGTCAGATACACATCAATTCGCTACTTGATCGCATTATCCGTTTGACATGGCTTGACCATTCATCAAATGGATGTAGTCACTGCCTTTTCCATGGATAATTGAAGGAATATCTCTACGTGAAACAGCCTAGCTGCTGTGATGATGGCACTGAGAGAGTGTGTAAATTGCAAAAGTCATTGTACGGTTTAAAACAAGCCAGCAGAGTGTGGACTGAAAAATTGAATGAAGTACTCATAGAAATTGGATTGAATCGTAGTAAAGTCAATCAGTGTATTTATTATCGAAAGACCGCATCAAAAATTACTTTTGTTACTATTTGGGTTGATGATGTCCTGATTGTCTCAAATAATTTAAAATTTGTAAATTACTTGAAAAAGGAGATGGCAAAAAGATTCCAAATGAATTACATGGGCATAGCATCTTCAGCACTCAACTTCATGTGGTTAAAATTCCATATCCGTAAGCAAATTGTCCACTACTGCTTTATTTACTGAAGTCCCAAACTGGACAGCAATTCGACTTTTAACGATTTTAATGCGCTGTCTGGCTCTATTCATAAAATTGTATCCCTGTATCCTCATACTGAAATCGTGAATCCGGTGATTTCAATATACACAATTCTGGGTGGCTTCGACATTCTGGACAGACAAACCCGAAGGACGGTGTTGCAGAATTCCGACTACGGATTTCAAAGCATGTGTAAGCAGCTAGTGAACGTTCCCACTGCTCGATTCAGGTTCAATGGACATTTCCGATTTATAGTTCAGGCTCCATCTTCGTTTTTTCTAGAAATCCAACGAGACGCCATTTTCGATTTCAATTCTTTTGTTGAACACGAGCAGTGGGGACGCATACAAGGTGCGCGTATAAATGTATAATTCAAAAATTATATTTTTCTCGTTTACTAACGACAGGAAATAAAAATATATATGTATATCAACTGTACGAAAATTCAAGTTGGAGTATTTTTATTTGGCCGTCCCCGAAGATCTGTTCGGAACAATCTTTTTATTTCCCTTTTTGCAACCTGGTGAAGATTTCTGGTGAGGAGTTGCAGTTCAGCAACGTGGGAGTCTGAAATTCTGGCATCCGGGTGTTAGAGGCAGTCGTCATTTACATCCCGCTCCGCAGTGGAAAGCGGCTGTACTTGGCCTCTGTTTATGCACCTGAGGCTTCACATTCCACTTTATTCATTACAGAGCTCGATACCCTTTTTCGACTTCTGAGACTAGAATCGGGGGAGAATTATTTCATAATCGGCGGAGATTTCAACGCTAAACACAGAGATTGGGGAAATAATTTGCCAAATACTAGAGGGAACCTACTACTCGATTGGTGGGGTCAGCACGATGTCATGTACAGACTCGGTCTTAAAGCGACGGATAACCCGTCGTTTCCCAGAGTCGGGTCTTATTTGGATCTACTGCTGTACGACGAACGTATACGACTGACAGGTACGAATTTACAAACGCTAAACTGTCTGCGCACATTCGTGTATGACAGTGACCATTGCGGTTTTAGCACCGAAATTACAGTTCCCAACGAAATTGCGGAATTGGAGGAGTTTATCCAAAGATATTCTTACAACTACAGTAAGACTCGATGGACACGCTTCTCTGCAACCTTGACAAGAGCACTCGCTTCGAACACGCTCCATCCACCGGTCAATAGGAATTTGTCAAACGAGGAGATCGACAATTACCTAAAACAAATGGACGAGACAATTAAACAAACTATGGACGCTACAATACCACGATATAGACATACGACTAACGAAGACCTTTTCCGCAATCCTACTATTGACGCACTGCACCGACAGAAAAGTAGACTACTGACAAGACTCAAAAACTTGTACAGACAGTTTACTGACAGACAAGACCCGGAGATTAGGACACTGAAGTCGTCGATTAAAAATATTCAAACGTTAATAAAAGAGAATTACAGAATTTCTGAAAGTTTGTATTGGAACAACAAAATTCGGGCTGTAA
Source organism: Volucella zonaria (assembly GCA_963966105.1). Taxonomy (NCBI): domain Eukaryota; kingdom Metazoa; phylum Arthropoda; class Insecta; order Diptera; family Syrphidae; genus Volucella; species Volucella zonaria. The sequence goes on along the minus strand of OZ014530.1, from coordinate 198,192,370 downwards.
ACACCAGCAACCCGAATATGTTCCCGCAAATAAATAAGATATTTCGGAGAAAAAATCAAAACGACCTTCAGTGTCTTAAAATAGCGCGGACAACAGACAACGAACGTTTACTGACAATAGCAGGTATTGATCCAAATGAGGCCACTGATGATGACGACTTCTTTGTGATCGAGGATCCACAGGAGAAGGTTGAGGCCATAGGGGCGACTTTCCAGGAAATATACAAGGCCACTGATACCATTGGACCTAATTATGACCTGGACAGTCGCGTCTTGGTGCACGACTTCTACATTCGAAATGAAGTAGAGAACTGGCGATCTGAGGGCTCTGGCTTCACCCGGTTCAGCGAAGAAAATATGGCAAATAATGTCATTACCAGAGAGGGTGACCTACCTCCATTCATTTCGAAGGAAGAGCTCCATGAGATCTTCGACACAATCAGGGCTAAGAAATCAGTGGGGACCGATGGTATTCCGAACATCGTGCTTCGACATCTTCCTCTAGAAGCGGTGGACATTTACACCACCCTGTTTAATAATGCAATGAATAATGCACATTATCCAGCGCATTGGAAAACGGCGGTGGTGCAACCTATTCCCAAAAAGGGAAAGGATATATCCAATCCGGCGAATCTCCGGTCGATAAGTCTCCTTCCGAATATCAGTAAGGTTTTGGAGAAGGTGATCTAGAGCTCTGTCTAGGTGGGTTGAGGACAAACATATAGTTTCGGATAATCAATTCGGTTTTAAGGCGGGACATGATATCTCACATGCCGCGTCTAAACTGGTGTCCGATATCCAATGGAATAAGGGCAAAAAGCAATGTACTGGTGCCTGCCTTGTTGACTTGGAGAAGGCCTTCGACACCGTATGGTTAAAGGGTCTTTTCTATAAGCTGACTAGGCTGGGGATCAGTAAACCACTCTTGTACATTCTTTATAATATGCTAACCAGCAGACAGTTCATCGTGAAAAATGGTGATGTGACTTCTGTTGGAATATTTCAAATTAAAAATGGTCTGCAGCAAGGCGCGGTCAATTCGCCGATCCTATTCAACATTTATACAAGCGACTTGATAGGTTCACTTCCCCATACTATTGCGTACGCAGACGATTTGATAGCGTACAGAGCAGGTACAAAAATCGAGGTCATTAATACTCTCTTGCAGCGTGACTTCGATAAGATAAGACGATTTTGCGATGACTGGAAGCTGAAAATCAACTTTCAGAAGTCGGAAACCATTCTCTTTAGGACGCCGTTGTCTGGAGCCTCTAGGGATACCAGGAAAAATTGGCGAAAGTTCTCGATCATTGGACAACGCGGACAGCCTCTTGCCTGTCGAAATGTAGTCAGATACCTTGGGATCTGGCTAGATCAGTTTCTGTATTTTGACAAAAATGTAGATGCTGCTCTAAGGTGCTTTTGCCCTTACAAAGAGACTGTTTTATAGCAGCCAACTCGATGCGGGGGTAAAGGTAATCTGCTACATGGCCCTTATCAGGCCCATGCTAGTATTTGGTTGTCCCGTGTGGTTCAATGTGCGAGCAAGCTTAATGGAAAAGATTCGGGTGTTTGAGAGGGCTTGCCTTAGGGCTTGCCTTCGCTTGCACAGAACACCAGAGTCGGAGTACAAAAAATTTTATCGTAATGAGGTCCTTTACAACAGAGCGAACCTAATACGAGTGGACAACTTCCTAATTAAGCTGACTCGAAGACACATCGCAAGAGCAATGGCCTCGACGAATAACCTGATATCTGGGGCTTACTACCCCAACTACCTTTACCACGAGAGTGTGCGCTCTGACGGCTTCGTTCCACCGGAAGCATTCCTCTACCTAGATCAGATAGGGTTGATCCAGGATAGATCAGCGGTCCCGTTAATCTTCCATGTCGCTCGGAAAGCTGGGGACAGGCGCCTCAACTACGGCAGAGACGTCGCACACGGCAGTGTGGATCGTCTCAGGTTCAGTAGGGCGGTGGGGAATCGCGATAAGAGGGATGTCGTTCGGCAGCACCAGCATTTCTGGTGGTTGAATGATGGAGAAGATGCTTCGTCGTCGTTTCCGTCAATTACGGACCAGCCTCACTAATGAGGCAGAGCTGACCAATCTATTTGCTCTGTGAATAGCGATGGCCAGCTTGCATAGGTTTAGGTTAGCATTTAAGAAATATATACATATATTAGTATATACCTTTGTATATACATATATTAGTATATACCTTTGTATATACATATATTAGTATATACCTTTGTATATACTAATATATGTATATAATTGTGAATGTATAATTTCTATGTGTGTGTATTGTGTATGTAGGTTAGGTAGCCTAAGGTTTATTTTAAGTTAGATATTAAGTTTTTATAAAAAATTAAGTCCATATGCTAAGTTTTTGTTAGCAATTTTTTTCTTAGCTTTAAGTATACAAATATTTCAATAAAATGTAAATAAAGTCGAAAGACATAGATATAAGAATTTAGAGTAGCTTAGAGTGCCTGTGTGGGGCCAGTAAGTTAGTATAAGATTGTTAAGTAATTTTAAGCTAGCATTTAAGCATTTTTTGTTAGTATGTAAGAATTAATGATTTAAGAAATAAAATGCATTTAAAACTAAAACTAAACTGAAATTCTGGCAGTTTTGTAGTTCAGCAACGTGGAAGTCCGAAATTTTGGCAGTTTTGCAGTTCAGCAACGTGGGAGTCCGAAATTTTGGCAGTTTTGCAGTCCAGCAACGTGGGAGTCTGGAATTCTGGCAGTTTCGCAGTTCAGCAACGTGGGACTCAAACTTTCTGGTGGTGTTGCAGTTTATCACATTCAGCTGGGTCACGCTGTATTTCGACCACGAAAACTTACGGTCGTGGTGGATTATCAGGTGAGTGCCATTGAAATTGTTTGGGGATTTTGGTTCTGTGAGTTTTGGGTGTGTGGTTAAGTGGGTGGAAGGGCACAGGGCAACGCGGGAATATTGACATCGAAAGTGACAGTCACGACAGTCTGGATGAGACGGTGGTGGATAACGAAGCACCGCCAGCGGGGGAGGGGATGTCGGTTAACGCGCGGCTGGAGGAAATGATGCGATTAATTCAAAATATCCAAAGCGAAATTCAGAAGAACAACGTACATTCGACACAGCCAGCACCAAGTGAACCTCGTATTAACCTGCAGTCAACAAGTGAAAGTGACACCAATAATGCTGTAGCAGCAGCATTAGGCGAACTGAGTCGCACACTTTCTACACCTAGGCAGGAGTATGCGAGGAAGTTGTACGACCTTCCAGAGTTTGACGGCACACCCGAAGTGTGGCCAATGTTTAGCGAATCGTTTGCTATGACCACACAGGAATACCAGTATAATGACAGGCAGAATATGTTGCGACTGCAGAAGGCACTCAAGGGGCGCGCCAGAGACACAGTCGAATGCTTGTTGACTCACAGCAGCAACGTAGGTCAGGTGATCAAGACAGTTCAGGACAGGTTCGGTAGACCAGATCAGCTGGTGAGGAGTCAGATAGCGCGAGTAAGGAATGTTGTTCCTATCGCAGAGAATCGTCTACATGAGATCGTGCCCTTTGCAACTAAAGTACAGAACTTAACATCGTTCCTCCAGGCCGCGGACTGCGATCAACATTTGTGTAATCCTACGCTGATGGACGAGCTGTTGAAGAAGCTTCCGGTGCAGAGAAAATTAGATTGGGCGCGGTATGCTTCAGCGGTTGCATCGACACCAACAATAAAGCATTTCAACGACTGGTTGCAAAAACTGGCAGGCATGGTAAGTACGATATGTGTCGACTCAAGTGAACCATCATCGCAGGTAGATTCAAAGGGTGGGGGACGATCGCGATTCTTTCACGCAGATATGGAAAGAGGCGAAGTTCAGAACAAGGGTTGCCACATGTGCTCTGCGAGACATGACATATCGGAGTGCCAGCGTTTTTAACAAATGGATCATCGGCAAAGGTGGCGATTTGCGCGCCAGAAGGGTCTTTGTTTTAATTGTTTGGGTAAAGGGCATCGTAACAACAACTGTGAACAGCGTCATGTATGCGAGGAAAGAGATTGTAAAAGAAAGCTTCACAACCTTTTGCACTTTCCTTCTGCGAACTCCAGTGGTAAGCAAGATGCATCTCATCAACAACAACAAGTCTGCACAAGTTTAGTCGTACGTCCAAATTCGATAAACGTTCTCTTCAAAATTTTACCTGTGAAGTTGTTTGCGAATGGTAAAGAGGTAAACTGTTACGCGTTCTTAGACGAGGGTTCAGCCGTCTCATTAATGAACAACAGTCTGGCCGATCGACTCGGTCTTAAAGGTCCAATTGAAAGTTTGCAGTTGCAGTGGTTTGGGGACGTGACGGCAACGGAGCGATCGCGTCGAGTTGATGTAATGATATCAGGAGCGGGTAAAAATGCCAAAAAGTTTCCCCTCAGAGGAATAAGGACGGTGAGTGATCTTAGGCTGCCAAACCAGTCGTTGGATGTCAACGAGCTGCAGATGAGGTACCGTCATATGAAGAAACTTCCTACGTCAAATTACAACGGGGTTACTCCCGAGCTTTTGATCGGATTAGACAACGTGCACTTGGGAGTGGCACAAAGAGCTTTCGTTGGCAGAGGAACGGGTCCCGTCGTTACGCGTACTAAGCTCGGATGGGTGGTCTATGGCAGCGACGTCGGAGTTTTGGGGGATAGAAGTCCTGCTTACCTTGTCCAGGTTGGAAGTAGGACCGACAGTAATTTGAACCAGTTAGTGGCAGATTACATCGCGAATGAGACCTTAGGCGTAAGCATCGTAGACAAGTCAACGGAGCCTGTCGACATGGAAAGAGCGAAGCGGCTTTTGGCTGAAACGACGGTGCGCGTGGGCTCTTGTTTTGAAACGGGTCTATTATGGAAGCATGACAACGTCAAACTTCCTGAAAGTATAGAAATGGCAAAAAAGAGATTCTTGTCTCTTGAAAAAAGATTTCAAAGCGACGAAAAATTTCAGCAGGAGTATGTGCGAACGATAGCCGAATATGAGCATAAGGGATACCCTAGAAAGCTTACTGAAGCAAAAGCATTGATTAATCGGGGTCGTCAATGGTACTTGCCGCATTTTGGAGTGTACAACGTTAACAAACCAGGGAAACTTCGGCTGGTGTTTGACGCTGCAGCAGAAGTAGGCGGTACATCATTAAACTCCAAGCTGCTTAATGGACCGGATCTGAGCGAACCGTTGGGTATGGTTCTGATGAAATTTAGGCAGAAACCGGTGGCAGTCAGTGCGGACATTGTGCAGATGTTCCACCAAATCAAGATTCGTAAGGAAGATCAGATGGCGCAGTGCTTCCTGTGGAGAGACGACCCACTAAAGCCGATCGAGAAGTATGTGATGGTGGCAATGACAATCGTAATCAATACGTAAAAAACCGCAATGCAGATGACTTTTAAACGAAGTATCCGGAAGCTGTAGTAGCGATACGGAACAATCGTTACGTCGACGACTACGATCACTGTTTCCCCAACGAGAGCGAGGCCATACGTGTGACGAAGCAAGTCATATGGATTCACGCGCAGGGCGGTTTCGAGCTAAAGAAGTTCGTCTCCAATTCAAAGCTGGTCAATCGAAAACTCAACCCTAACGAAATTATGCCGTCTATTCTTAGCCTGGACAAGAGCGACGTCGAAAATAGCCAGAAGTTACTCGGCATGCACTGGGATACGGAAGAAGATAATTTAAAATTCGTTTTAGCCTTCGGAAGGGTCGAGTTAATGGACGGTCCGAGAAGGCCAACGAAACGCGAAGCTCTACGAATAATGATGTCGGTGTTTGATCCCTTTGGATTGACGGCGGAATACTCGCTAGTGGCGAAACTGATACTGCAGGCTACATGGCGAAAACGAGTGGACTGGGATGACTACATACCCCAGGAGGCAAGCGAAGCATGAGTGAAATGGATCAAGCTGCTTGAAGAGGTGAAGAGAATAAGCATACCTCGGTGTTACAGCAGATTCTTCTCGACAGTACCGCTAGAGTTACACATTTTTACTGACGCAAGCGAGTGGCGTATTGGAGGATTGCAGGCGCTAGTTTGGCGTTTGTCATTGGGAAGACCAAGTGTGCTCCGCTTGTACTGGTCTCCATCCCACGCCTTGAGCTGCAGTCAGCAGTAATGGGAGCTAGGGTGCGCCAAACCATACTAGGTAGTCACGATGTGAAAGCGGTGCGAGTCATTATGTGGATTGACTCGAAGACAGTCCTTGTCTGGATAAGATCGGACCACAGGGGTTACAAACCATACGTCGCCCACAGGGTAAATGAAATTTTAGAAAATACTTCCGTTTTAGACTGGCGCTGGGTACCGAGTGCTTTGAATCCGGCCGACTTTGGCACGCGAGTTAAGGATAATAGGCGTGAGTCGTTATGGATAAGTGGCCCGGGATTTTTGATGGAAGACGAGGCGAAGTGGCCCCAAGTTAAGGACAACGAAGGGACTGATGAGGAACTGCGGTCGAAATCCATTCTTCTTCATATCAACGTTGGACACGACCTCTGGGATAGATTTTCGAGTTTTTTAAGGCTAAAAAGAGTCGTCGCCCGAATTTTTCGATTTCGACAAAATTGCGGCAAGGCTGCATCAGCACGTGAGTACGGAAGTCTAAGGGTCGGGGAGCTCAATAAGGCGGAGCTGACGATTATTCGATGCGCACAAAAGGAGGCTTATCCGGAAGGATACGGTTCGCTTAAAGATAAGGAACATATAGAACGAAGTAGCAGTCTGTAGAAGCTGACACCCTGTACGGATAGGGGAGGCGTGATTCGTCTGAACGGGCTCATCAATAGAGCTACAGTAGTGTCACCAAGTACACGTAGGCCGACAATACTTCCGAAGGACCATCGAGTAACAAGACTCATCGTAGACTTATACCATCGCGAATGGAAGCACCAGAACGAGGAAACAATCATCGCAGAGATACGGCGGAAATTTTGGATCCCACACATCAGGACAGTGGTGCGGCACGCGGCCAAAGAATGCCAAAAATGCAAAATTCCAGCAACTCCACTCATGGGCCAGCTGCCTGTGGACAGGCTGATGCCATATGTGCGACCGTTCTCCTATACAGGCCTGGATTATATGGGTCCGTTCTCTATCTCGACTGGAAGGCGAAGCGAAAAGCGATGGATTGCGTTATTCACGTGCATGACGACGTGAGCGATACATTTGGAGCTGGCTAGAGATCTGTCGACAGACACATGCCTACTGTGTATAAGAAACTTCATGAATAGGATTGGAGTCCCGGTACGTATTCGATCCGATAACGGGACGAACTTCGTCGGAGCCGACCGAGAATTGAAACAACAGAGAAAGGATTTTGATCAAGGAAAGATCGCGAATGCCCTGGCAACAAAAAATATCGAATGGATATTCAATTGCCCTCTCAACCCACATGCAGGAGGAGCAATTGGTACGCAGCGTCAAGAGAGCGATGGGACACGCGTTGTTGAGCGAACATCTTCAAGAGCAAGGTCTCTTCAGCTTAATGTGCGAAACAGAAAATATTGTGAACTCACGCCCATTAACCCATATCCTATTAGATACTTACGATAATGAACCTTTAACCCCTAACCATTTTCTCTTAGGCACAGCTAATTCACAGCAGACACCTCATCCACATGAAGAGACACTGAAAGCGACGAGGAAACAGTGGCGAAAGGTGCAACAAGCCCAACAACGGTTCTGGAAGAAGTGGATAGCGTTATATCACCCCGATCTCTGTCGGAGAACAAAGTGGTTTCAGCCAGTTAGTCCGCTAAAGGTCGGTGACGTCGTCTTGGTGTGCGACGGAACCATGCATCAGTCAAAATGGCCAAAGGGAAAAGTTACGCGAACGTTTCCGGGAAAGGATATGCAAGTCCGAGCAGTGGAGGTGAGAACCAAGACCGGCACCTTCAAAAAACCTGTGTGTAACTTGGCCAAGCTGGATATTGGTGAACCCAAGATGACTTAGATTCACGGGGTCCGGGATGTTGGAGAATTCCGACTACGGATTTCAACCCATGTGTAAGCACCTAGTGAACGTTCCCACTGCTCGATTCAGGTTCAATGGATATTTCCGATTTATAGTTCAGTGGCTCCATCTTCGTTTTTTCTAGAAAGCCAACGAGACGCCATTTTCGATTTCATTTCTTTTGTTGAACACGAGCAGTGGGGACGCACACAAGGTGTGCGTATAAATGTATAATTCAAAAATTATATTTTTCTCGTTTACTAAAGACAGGAAATAAAAATATATATGTATATCAACTGTACGAAAATTCAAGTTGGAGTATTTTTATTTGGCCGTCCCCGAAGATCTGTTCGGAACAGATGGTGTGTTGAGATCTTCGCTGCGGAAAACAACTTAACGCAGCTTATAAATGAGCCCACGCGAATACCAAACGTTGATAGTTATACCGATAACACCCTGGACTTGTTTTTAACTTCTTTTGTTTTAACAAATACAAGGTCAATGTGCTATCCCCTCTAGGCTCGTCGGACCATTGTGTCATATCAGCTAATTTCTCGTACACTGACCTTACAGTTACAGAAAACATTCCTAAAAGAACCATATGGCAATACAAGAAAGCCAATTGGAGCGGACCTTCTTTAGGAAATTTAACTGATCGTTATGTTTCCTCGATAACGACGTGGATGCCCATGCTAACATGATCACTGACACTATTCTCTTCGAAATGACATCCTTTATCCCTCATCGGATGAAGAGTATCAGACCAAACGAAAAGGCATGGTACGACTCGAGCTGTAAAGAGGCTGTCAGGGTTAGAGAAGTGTTTTTCCTTCAAGACCAACTCAACAGAGGAAAACCGAATAAAGTTTAAACGAGCCAGGAATAACTGCAACGCCTTTCTCAAGCGTGTGAAATTTCAATACTACCAAAAGTTGAGGCAAAAAATACTACAATGTCCCAAAGGCAGTAAAAAATATTGGTCATTTATCAAAAACATCAGAAATTCTGCTGTTGCATTTTTTTTTCTACGGTTGTTGCAATTTTTTAATAATTATTCTAATTATTCAGTAGCCGGTCTGCCGGCAGGAATCAAACTTCAAAAATTAAAAAAAACAACAAACCGATCGCGAACCACACAGATGGTGGCTATTTCAGTAATGGCGGACTGCAACGCCAACAATGAAAATAAAACAAAAAAGGGAAATTTGCAACAGGCAGCAGGTTAAGTGCTGCCACTTAACCTGCTCAGCTGGGGGTGGGTTTATGGTTAAAAAAAAAAATGGAAATAAAAATATACGGAAGTAGCAGTCTCAAAAAATTAAAAATACATAAATGTGTCCGTAGACGCAATCTTTTTAGCAAGGAATTGCGAAACCTTAAAACGATGAAAAAAACACAACAAAAGTTGAAAGTCACGTTACAACGGGTATTTTATTGATCGGACTTTTTTTTTTTGACAAAGGAATTGAGTGGTATAAACGGTTTACGGAACAAGACAAGCGGCAGTTAAAACTACCGTAGTAGAAACCGCTTAAGAGTGGGCCGCTATCGTCCGTCTTCCCGAACGATTCAAAATATTTTTTTTTTTTCTAGCGCGCCGCATGAAAGGTAAACGGGCCTTTCTTTGTACGGAGTAATAATTTTTTTTTCACGTTGGCGAAAGCCTACCGAGATCTCACAATACACTCTTAGCTATTACTATACAATACTTAGCTTTGCGTGGTATCCTTCTTTCCTCGTCTTCCCAGTTCTCCCTGTGGTTCCCTGATCCTGTCCTCTCTTCCTTTGACCTTGCACTTAAATGTTTTTTTCTCTTGTTTTGCAGTTTAGATTTTCCTTTCTCTACTTCCTTTCTTTGTCACTTGGACCCAGATCTCCTTTTTTTTTTTTTTTAAACCTCTACTCACCCACACATTCGTGCATTACATCTATTTCCTTTGGCCTGAGTGAACATTTCCCCTGAGTTGTCTTGGGTTCAAATAACCCCTTCTTTCCCCGAATTCGATCTCTGAAGTAAGTCAAATAGTCCTTTTCTATTCATCTGCGATTACGAAAGGGGAACTAAGTCAGGATCTAGGGATCTTAGATTGAACTTTTGGAAAATGACGGAGGAAGAGGGAAACTTTTCTCAAATTAAATTCCCTTATGAAAGGTGGACCCGTGGGGCTGCCGAGCATTTTTTTTGGCGGGGGGGGGGGGAAAGGAGGGAATATCAGATAGCGTCTCACTCTTTACACTAATTATGTTTTATTTTTCATTGTACAATTTGTTGTTTGGATGTGTTGTGTGGTGTGTGTTGCAGAGAGTTGCAGGCAGTCCGCCTGGCTCTAGGCAACGTGTGCGGGTTGTAGATGTAGATGGTTCTAGACCGCCCATCTGACTCTAGGTGTGTAGTCCAAATAATATGGCCATCTGCCATACGTTCAGAGTGTTCCAGGCCGTCCGCCTGGCTCTGTCTTTTCCGGGTGGATCAACTGGTTGTCACTTCCGAGGAGCGTAAAGGCAGAAGTCCGGGATCAGAAGAATCCACAGCTACCTTTTGCAAATACGTTCCTCTAAAGCGACAACGGACATAACAGACAAGGCGGGTCAAAAGGTGAAGGAGTCAGGAGCTGGAAGGATGAAGCGGATGCCTTAGCTCTACTTAAGGCTTTAGACTACCCATTGGGGGAGACAAAACAACATTTGCGACAAGGGTCGGCTATTTCGTGTTGGACCCTTGCACATCAATCAAACCCTGTAGCGCTTTCCTTGCGCTGTTGTAGCAAACCGTCCGACAGCTCGTCGGGGTTCTTCCTCGAGTTTTATTTTTTTGACCGTTCGTCGTACCTATTTATGTTGTCCTTCAAAGATGCTGAGAAAGTGCACCGATCGCTGATGCACCCATGGCTGCCCGTCACTCTCTCAGAATTTTGGACGAACAACTGTTACAAAGGGAAAGGTTCGAAGAAGTGAAGCGAAGGTTTCAAGAAAAAAGGGTCCAGCTAGTTGCGGCAAATTTTACCGCAACACTGCCTCATCCTTCATCCCAATGTTCATTTACAATGACATTCCCGCTGTCTGCTCTTTGGACAAGGCCAGTCTGCTTGCTGCACACTTTGCGGACAGCTCTACACTTGCGCGCGCACTTGAGCTCCTCGAATCTTCAATGGGACGAATCCATTTTCCAACTCGTGGAGTAGTAGGGGCAATTAAAGATCTCAACATACATAAATCCGCTGGTCCAGATGGTATGCCTCCCTTCTACTGAAGAGGTGTTCTTCCACGCTGGCAAAACTACTGCGTAAGCTTTTTCATCAATCCTTACCACTCTTTCTGAGCAGATGCAAAACAGCATTTGTCCAGCCCGTCTCAAAAAAAGGCGAATCTTCTTCTCTCTCCATGGAAACGCTGATAAACCGTTAGCTTATGAAATATCTCGAAACACGAAAATTTCTTAATGACCAGCAATATGGTTTTCGTAGCAATATGGCCACTGGTGATTTGATGGCATGTCTAAGAGAAAAGTGGAACCAAAGCGTACATCAATCTGGCGAAAGCAAGATAGTTGCACTTGATATTTCTTTGGGATTTGACAGAGTTTGGCATCAGGCTCTTTTGTCGAAAATGCGTGCTTTTGGGATCGATAACTCTCTCCAATAGATTAGAAATTACAACGTTCAATTCAAGTTGTCTTGGACGGTTTCAATTCTGATATTCACAAAATAAATGCTGTTGTGCCAGAAGGGCTCCGTTCTGTCTCTGACACACTTTGTAGTTTTCATTAATTATCTCTTGTCTGCTACTTCTAATCCAATATATTCCTTTGCTGATGACATTACTCTCTGCTTTTCATATTCTTTCCCGGACTCACGGCCCTGCTCTTCGGCTGTAGAACGGGAACGGCAGCGTGTGTTAAGCTTATTAAATTCCAATATTAACAGCATAACCAATTGGGAAACTATCAACCGAGTGGAATTTAATGCTTCCAAAACTCAATGCTGTCTGCTGTCATTAAAGCGAAATTCAAATACCCAGCCATTATCCATGAATGGCACATACGTCGTCGAAACCGAAAAACTTTCCATTCTCGGTATGTGTCAATGACAACTTACGTTGGAATGACCACATATTCGATATTACCAAAAATGTCGCGAAATATCTAGGCTTTCTCAAATTATGTAAGAAATACTTTTCCCCTTCTGGGCCTAAATGTATGTATATGTATACAAAGCATTCATCAGCCTAAAATTGGGATACAAAGCTCACATCTGGTCAGGTGCGCCTAAAAAATCTCTGCATCTGCTTGACCGGATTCAAAATCGTGCGATAAAACTCATAGCTGATACTAATAGCAGGCAATGGACACCCTTGAACACCGAAGAAATGTCTCGTATCTCACTTTATTTTATCGCTATTTCTACCACCAGTGCTTCATAGAAATCGCCAGTAGCATTCCGCCCCTTCAAACTTTTAGCCGTAACACATGTCTCGCTATGAATACTCATCAGTATACCCTCAAGCCCACTTTCCTACGTACTCTGAAATATCGTTATTCGTTAATAATCCGAACAACTCGCTTGTGGAATGTCCTGCCGAGCTCTCTATTTCCTATTCATTATAACGTTCAGACATATAAAACCAATGTACATCGGTACCTATCCTTCTTTCTTCCCTAAATTTCCGTGTGCAAACATTTTAAGGGTACCTCAACCCCTTGGGCGCGAGCTAGGTGACAAAAAAAAAAATGGAACGATCACGATCTACCAAAACAATACATTGCTGATGTGTTAAAACGGTTTCGCATGGATGAGTCAAATCCAATATCAACGCCGTTGGACATCGATCAAAAACTTTCGTCTGAAATGTATCCAACTACCGAAGCTGAAAAAAATGAGATGGCAAAAGTACCATACATGAATGCCATTGTGTCATTATTATTCGCAGCACAAATCACACGTCCCGACATATCGTTTGCAGTCAATTTGCTAAGTCGATTCGGTGCCAATCTAGGGAAGGCCAATTGGGCTGCTGTTAAACCTTAAAGGCACCATTGAAAAATGTATCACGTATCGAAGACAAGATTCTGGATTCACTGGTTTTTGTGACGCCGACTGGGCAAGTGACATCGATTCACGACGATCAACAACAGGTTACGTTTTTATGTTCCAAGGCGGAGAAGTATCATGATCAACGAAACGTCAACATACTGTGGCTCTATCGACAACTGAATCTGAACTCACGTCGATGGTGGCCGCTATCCAAGGATCATTGTGGTTGAAACGCATGGAAATGGAATTGACTCCGAATGCTCCGAAAACAAACACCTTAAACTGTGACAACAAGAGCGCAAGCAATTTTGGGATCAACAATTCATACTCACAGTGTACCAAACATATTGATATCAATGACAAATTCGTTTGCGAATCGTTAAATAAATATTTAATAATATTTTTATTATTATTATTATTTTCAAGCGAACGATACAAATTAATTTGTAGGTTCCGGGATTTAACGCCGGGGTACTATGCCCATGTGGGGTTTTTTGTCAACAGCACGCGAAGTACCGAGTTCCAATGTGGTCAACCATCTACGTACTTACCGCGCCCAACACTGCTTGATTTCGGTGATCTAGTTTGAACCGATGCAATTTAAATTTTTTTTTTTTTCAATTTATACGCATTTTTATTTGATCTCTTAATTTACTCTTACATACTAAACAAAAAAAACGCTTAAAAATTAGTAAGTTATTTAAACTTACAAGTAATCTTATACTAACTTAATGGCCCAATGCGGGCACTCTAAGTTAAACCTAACACTTAAACTAAGTCTTTCCACGTATATTACCTTATATTTAATTTTATATTTACATACATGTTAAAAGTAAAACTAAGAAAATAGATTTTACGCAAAAACTTAGTATATGGACATTTTGATTGTACTATAAAAATCTAAAACTAAAAACTTATAGACTACTTAAAAATATATCTTAATCTACTTACATTTAATACATGCACACATATATATATATATATATATATATACATATATATATAAACATAATGCATATATACTTAATTATACACATATGTACACACATATATATATATATATATATATATATATATATTTTTTGTAATTATTTATTTATATTTTTTTTTGTTTATATATATTTTTTTTCTTGAAATCTAACTTAAACCAACTTAAAACTATGTAAGCCGGCCATAGCTAAGAACAAAATTAGGCTGTCCCACTTTGCTTCATATGTAGCTACATACAACTTGAGGAATTCAACGACGAACCCTCCCTCCTTCAACCAGCCACCAAAATTGTTGGTGCTGCCGAGCAACATGCCATGTGCGACGTCTCCATCGTAGTTGACTCGCCTATTCGCAGCTGTTCGAGCGACGTGGAATAAAGCCGTCAAAGCGAACTCTCTCGTGATACATATAATTGGGGTAGTAAGCCCCGGAGATCAGGTTGTTTGACGAGGTCATTGCTCTTGCAATATGCCTTCCAGTCAACTTAATGACGAAATTGTCCACTCTAATTAGGTTCCCCCTATTGTACAGGACCTCATTAGGATAGAATTTCATGTACTCAGACAAGTCCTAGGACAAGCCCTCTCAAGCATCCGAATCTTTTCCAATAAACTTGCTCTCACATTGAACCACACGGGACATCCAAATACAAGCATGGGCCTGATAAGGGCCATGTAACAGATTACCTTCACCCTCGCATCGAGTTGGCTGTTATAAAACAGTCTCTTTGTAAGGGCAAAAGCACCCTTGGCTCTAGCCAGAGGGGGAACCGATGTTTTCAGTGTGGCGAGGCCGTTGACTTTAATAATATTAAATTATATTCCAACTAACGAAATGTTAGCCGATATACTCGTATTAACAAAGGGATTAAATGCTACAAAGCAATAAAGACTCACGAGCGAAATTGGACTTAACTAAATTGTTCTTTCATAAAATGATTTTTTTTTTGTTTTTGAGAATTTGAGTAATTTTTTTGCTCATATTGAATTTTGAAATAGTTTATTTAATCTATTATCCGTTATAAATTTAAAATTTAAATGAAAACATTTTTTTTTTTTGAAAATAATTTATTTAATATTTATCTAATTTGAAATGATAATGGAATAAGGAAAAAAAATAAAAAATTTTAAACCAAAACAAAAAATAAAATGCAAATCAATTGTCCAGGGAAGGTGTTGAAATATAAATGTACCATTAATTCGCCGAACACTTTGACACATCTGTCATTATATGGTATATACTGAATAAATTCCTTCTTTTTGTAAAACGCCAAACGCAAGTTTAACGAGTTTTATTTATACTTCCAAACAATCATTTTAGAATAACATGTATGGTACCTACACCTGGAAGCCGGTCTAACGTCACTGCATGTCTACACACCAAGGCTGCACTTCGTACACATCCTAAAAATATATAGAAGCACTTCGTGGAATAGGGAACCTCAAAAATCGTATGGTTGTAATTGGCTTATACAAATGTAATATGGGAAAAGGTGATATATTTCGGTCCCTGGGACCACCTGCAATCACTAGCTGTTTTGTTTATCGCACGATTAAATTATTCGAGTGGTGGAGTACTTGACCGTCAAAGCTCCGACCGTACATGTACTGTGAGGACTCCGGGGGTCATCAAAGCCGTAAAGGCTCGTAACAGACATAAACCACTGAGAAAGCGGGAAATGGAAATACGAGTATTCATGTCTCCCATCATCGAAGAAGACTTGGGACTTAGTGTCTAAAAAAGACTGCTCTTGAACATCACATTCATTGCGTGCAATGGTGCCTCGTTTATAATATGCCATATAATATTGATTGCAACGAACTTAATCGTAGGTTCTCATCCATTCCACTTCCTATAATTTTAGAAGCAAATGAAGGTTATACTTATCGGAGTACTGCTGTCTTTACAGAGACACTATTTTTCTTTACAAAAATAGAAGGTTAGGTTAGGTTAGGTTGGTAGATGAGGTATCTGAAGCCAAGTACATCCTATAGCTGATCACCCTTAGGTCTGTGTGGACTCGGGGGTGGGGGAATCGGAAGGAAATATGGATTTGATTACGATTCCTAGTTCTGGTTTTCGCTTTCCGTCTCGCATTGGTTGTCGTTTTGACATTGAGCGGGTCTAAGCCATCTTGTTGTCAATAATTATTGTATTACCCCTCGTATTGTCTTTATTGCTGCAAGTTTAGCTACTTCTGCTACAGCCAATATCTAAGGCTGGAAGACACTGCTATGGTCCGGCAGGCGCTGTTAAGTTCTGTTTAATTATAAATACTGCGTTTCTTCATCATTTTCACAATAGGTTATGGGCCCAGGATTTGAGTAAGCCGAATGGTTAAATGTCAGCAGAAACTTTTTGCCGATCAAAAGACTTGCTTTGTAGTGACTTCCAGTTCTTCAAGTACCCTGCGCATGGAGTTGCTGTCCAAAGGAAATTACGATACGTGGAATATGCAAGTTGAAGCGCTTCTCGCCAAAAATGGTCTGTGGGATTATGTAAACGGTTCGTGTTAAATGCCGGCAACAGACGATTCTGCGAAAGCTGTGTGATTGAAGCAAGATAGAAAAGCCGAGGCGGATTTGGTTTTGTCAATTCACAGATTCGTGGATGTGACACATCGCGAGAAGTTTGGGTTGGGCTGGAGTCGATTTATGCTTCAAAAGGGCCAGCAAGGAAGGCGACATTTTTGAAACAACTTATGCTCCAGAAGTTGAACGACCGCGGTGACGTTAAAGACCATATAGCCATGTTCTTCGATGCCGTGGATAAACTTGAGAACATGAAAGTTCAAATAAATGGAGATTTGCTCGCTATTATGCTGTTGTATAGTCTTCCCTCATCATATAAAAACTTTGGGTGTGCGATTGAGTGGCGAGATGAGTTACCAACTGCCGAAGTGCTCAAAGTAAAAATCATTGAGGAAAGTGAAGCGCGACAGCAAGCGAGTGGAAGTGCTGTTATAGCTATGACTGCTGGAAGAGAGTATGTATACGAGGTCCAGAAGAGACGAGATAAAAATACCACCAAGCAGTAGAGAAATTAAGTGCTTTAAGTGTGGAATTTAGGGGCATAAAGCGAATATATGCCCGAGAAGGAACGATGTCAGTAGAAGGCCGAGGCATTCAGCGAACAGTATCGATGAGGCGTATTATACTGTCTCTCACTCGGTTACTCCATACGCAAATAATGCATACTGTGTAAAGACTCGTTTGACCAGTAGGGTATGGATCCTCGACAGTGGCTGTCGCATTTATATGGCGATGGAGGTCTTTTCAAGACAATGGAAAGTTCCCCGAAGACGAAATTGAACTTGGCTAGTAAGGCGTCAGCTAAAGCCAAGGTGTCAGTTGCAAGTGATTGTGGTCATCGAAGAATTGAATTCAAGAATACGTTGTATGTACCTGACTTACGAACAAACTTTATCTCAGTGGCTACAATTACGAACAAGGGTCATGAAGTAGCTTTTCGTAAGGATAACGCTTACGACCGTGATGAACATGGAAATGCGTCAGTAATCGCAGATCGTAGAGGAGAACTTTATTATGTTCATGAAAATACTGATTGTGCAGAAGTTGTTGTCCGATCTGAGTGCTCCGGACTGTTGAAGTGGCACGAAAGATTGGGACATTTGAACAGCAAAGATTTATTAAAGCTGGTTCAAATCGGTGTTGTACCCACGGTTAATGTGAAGAATTCAGATCAGTTATTGCGTTGCGAGGTCTGCTTAAAAGGAAAAATGTCTGCATTACCTTTCCCAAAATGTCGAGTGCCTGGTTCAGAGATATTAAAAATTGTGCACTCTGATGTAGTAGGCCAATTTAGGATGGAATCAGCGGGGCGTACAAAGTATTTTGTAACCTTTATAGATGACTGTTCAAGGTGGTCCGCGGTTTATTTCTTGAGACAGAAGAGAGGCATTTTCGAAGCGTTCAAGATCTATCAGAGTTCTGTAGAGAGGCATACTGGAAAGAAAATAAAGTATTTGCAGTCCGACAACGGACGTGAATATTGCAATTTAGAGTTTGACAAATATCTAAATGATCAAGGAATAGAGAGGAGGTTAACGGTTCCACGTACCCCACAACAAAACGGAGTAGCGGAGAGGATGAGCCGAACTCTCCTGGACATGGCTAGGCATTTGTTGCTGCAGTCTGGCTTGAGTGCGTCGTTTTGGTCTGAAGCTATAGCTACTGCTTGTCATATTCGCAATCGTTGCCCTACGAGCAGTTTAAGCGGAAAGATTCCTTATGAGATGTGGACTGGGATACAAGCAAAAGTGAATTACCTTCGGACATTTGGTTCCAAAGTACTCGTTCTGGACAAGGATCCTAACAAAGACAAGCTTGCACAGAGATCAGTCGAAGGCGCATTTATTGGATATCCTAGAAATAGCAAGGGATATAAAATATGGATGCAGAGTAAACACCAGATCGTCAATGCTCGAGACGTTAAGTTCCTTGAAGAGACGCAAAAACCTTTCAACATGGAGACGTTGGATCAATTGCTACTAGTACCAACCGTGAAATCAGAGGGTGAAAATCACGAGCTTAGAACGGTTGAATTTTCGCCTCGTCCATTGATGGATACTGTTGTTGCTGAAAATGTATCAAAGCAGACGATGAAAAGGAAACCTGAATAAGAACTCAGACGAACTCCTGAAAGGTCTAGGTTGTTACGGACGAGAAGCAGAGGGTGACCCAGAAAGCTGTTTCGCACTACATGCTCTAATACGGTATAATATAAAGAAAATGAGTCCCCATCCCAAGTCGATGGATGTGATTCTGGGCTTGAAGATGAAGTCTTACCGGGTTTGACAGAAATTAGCATGAAGGAGGCACTGGTGAGCGATGAATGTGATGAGTAGAAGGACGTGATGGAAGCAGAGGTGATGAGTCTCATTAAAAACGAAACCTGGCAGATTGTTGAGAAGACCTCTGTAGAAACATTGTTGGATGTCGTTGGGTGTTAACAAATAAACATAGTTCAGATAGAAAAGTTGAGAGACGAAAAGCCCGGTTAGTCGACAAGGGATATAGCCAAAAATTTGGCGTCAACTACCATCAGACCTTTACACCGGTAGTGAGGTTGGAAACATTGCGCTTGCTTTTGGCTCTTGCGGTACAGTTTGGATTAAAAGTGTGGCAGTTTGATGTGGTGACGGCGTTCTTAAACATTACATTGGATGAGGAAATTTTTATGAAGATTCCTGAGATGTTAAGTGAGATGCTAGAGAGGATAGTTACTAAGCAAGGTAAAAACTCAAATTTTGGACTTCGAGCAGAAGAGATGCTGAAGAATATATGCAATGGTGGCAACACATGCAGTTTGCAGAAGGCTCTCTATGGGCTACGCCAATCTGGACGTCAGTGGTATTTAAAACTCAGTAGAAAACTTTTAAGTTGGGGTTTAAAGCCCACAATTAATGAGCCTTGTCTTTTTTCAAACAATTGTGGAGATAATATGCTGTTTGTTCTTGTTTACGTTGATGATATACTGGTTGCATCAACTGAGAAGACCCAAGTGATGAATTTGCGCGACAGCCTATTGGAGGAGTTGGTCTTGCTAAATATTGTCTTGGACTAGAAATAAATCAAGCTAACGGAGAAATCGGGCTTTCACAGACTGGATATATACTGGGGCTTCTCAAACAGTATGGAATGGACAAGTGTAACCCCGTGTCTACCCCTTCGGAAGTCCACATGCGTTTTGATGATATTAGTCGCAGTGAATTGCAAGAAAATTATCCATACCGTGAGTTAATTAGTGGTCTCATGTATTTAACAGTGGCCACACGGCCGGACATTACAAATACCGTTTCGAGGCTGGCGCAATTTACTGGTAAAAAGAATAGGTCACACTGGCCTTCTGCGAAACGAATTTTGGGGTATCTTGCTGGAAGTGTAGACATCGTTTTGATGCGGAATATGTAAGTCTAGCGGAGGCGGCCAAGGAGGCTATTTTCTTGCGTAGCATACTATGTGAGCTCGAGTTACGTGAGTGAGCCGATATAATTATATTTGTTGACAATCGAGGAGCTCAATGTTTGGCAAATGATCCAGTTTTTCACGCTCAAATGATTGCTGACGGAGTCCCTAACTAAGGTATTGCATGGAAAGTGCTTGGAGGGTATGGAATTTAAAGACGCTAGGAGTTTGCTAGTGACGTGAGGTTTGAGAGGGCGTGTTAAAGATCAATGTCCATCAAATTGGCAACCCACACATCATTCTTGGCGACTACCCAAAATATTGCCAATACCGTATTATTAATGTGGTCAGTTTGACATACAATACTACAATATATTTTTCCACATGGTTAAGATAATTTTTTCTTTTTTTTATTCTTGACTTTTCCCTCATGGAGTAGAGTAGTCTTGTGAGGATAAATAAAGTTTTTCTTTTCAATTATAAATACTGCGTTTCTTCATCATTTTCTGAATAATCTCCATCTTTGATGCATCCGTGAAAATGGATATCGAGTCTGTTACCATTCGATTCCTGCCCCTTTCCTATTATGTACTACTATATAAGTAGCATTATTATATAAGTAGTCCATATTAGATCATAAACCCAGTTATAAGCGTCGAAGAGTGGCTTTTCGGGTTTGGTTTTCACCCATTAAGCTAACTCAATCTTAAAGCGCTTCCTTGTATATTCTTGCATGTATAGATCTAGGGACAGGAAGCTAAGTATATTTTCCAGTCCCGACGTTGGAGTCGTTTTCATGGCATGAGTCGTGCCTAGACATGGAACTCCCTATACTTTTGTCATTTACCTAAGGTTGCTAGTTTTATTTGTGGATAGCCACCATACTAAACTGCCGTAGCTTAAGATGGGTCGGACGCTAACTGTGTATATCCATAGGATAGTCTTGAGGTTAGGTCCCCATTTATCCCCAAATATACGGCTGCAAGCCCAAAAGGCGATCGTTGCTTCCTTTACTCGTTCTTTTACATATTGAACTTCCAACTCAGCTTGCTATCTATAGCCGGAGAGTTATGATCTACGGAAACAAAACCAAATTGTGGTATTAACCTTTTATGGTTTTCCTTGGTTGATTCCCAGCCCACAGAGCCTGGCCCAGTTCCAAGCATTCTAAGGTCATAGTTTAAGATTTCACTGGTCATGGGGAGGAGGAGGTGGCCATAAGAACCAAATCATCCGCATATGCAGTGGTTTTTATTGCTTTTTAGATTTAGAAGTATTTAATTAACAACTAGAGTCTTCAGAAGAGGTGGTCCCTCAATACTATGTTGCCTAGTGTTGCTTTGATGTTCCTTAGGTTCTTCAGTTAGTGATGAACTTCAACATTTCATAAATATAGTGAAGAAAGTTTTTAGTTTTTATTAAAACAATATTGCTAGTTGTGTTTCTGAAGAGCGTCCTATCAGAATTTCTTCTTTTAGAGCGAGGGGTTCTCCAAGAGTCGATTTTGGAACTCTCTTGTCAATGATATGCAAATCGTAATTTTAAATTCAGCAAAAGACTTTTACGCCGACGATATTCAAATTTATAAGAGTTATGCCCTTGACCTTATCGAAGACTGCTCTAACGACTTGAACGGAGATTCTGATAGGATCTCGAATTGGTCGATAGAAGGCAGGCTTGTACCTAATCCAATCACACTAAACAGATCAGAAATAGAATTTGTTCAATCTTCGAAAAATTGAGGCATTAATATCAATAGGACGCGCATATAGGATAAGCATACAAATACGATAGTGGGCAGGACATATGGCATTTTTCGAACTTTATGGATGTTAACTCTTGCTAAAGCCCTGGTTACTCCTGTATTTATTTATGGTTGACAGATATTCGGTAACTGTGGTACTGACAGTAAAAAAAACTTCAAGTTTCATTTAACGGCACTATGCGGTATGTCTACGGCCTTAGAAGGTTTGACTACACATCACATTTGGCGAATAACCTGTTGGGTATGTCTTTTCAGAACTACCATACACCAAATTTCGTACTCTCGTTATAATTTATAGCTATAGAAGCAGGGTAACTGATGTATCTACACAATTAAATTAAGTTTTTGGTAGCCAACAGATCTGCTAATTTAATTTTCCAGCATTTCTCCTGTGTAATGCCTGAAAGACAATTTTTCATTGCTGCCATTCGTGTCTATGGAATTCGCTACCAGTTTACCTGACAGAGCTGAATGACACGACTCGGTTTAGAAGTGAGTTACAGTGTTTCCTAAAAAAATAAAACAACTAAAATTTAACTTCTCCATCCTCTTTTACAAGAAAAATAAATTCAGAAAATGATTAGCAATACAATTTGGACTATGCGGATATGAAGAGTGAAATATAAATATTATTGAACCTTAACTTTCTTTGCAATTCTTTTCACTATATATTAATTACGAGTATATCTTAATTTGTTAATTTGAATGTGTTACATTTTTAAATTTATTCCAGACCTAAAGGTGTATTCTTACTGTGTTACAAGTACTTGACTAAATATATTAGTATTATTATTATAATAATTGTTTGTTTTATTTTATTTTCATTTTTACAATAGTTTACCCACAAAGCAAAGTGCTTATCTGTAGGCGGTTACAAACAGTAGTATTACTTAAGATTACAAGTGATTAAAAAGGTTCAGTTAATATTTATGTTATAACAATGTTTGACATATTTAGTTTACTTTATAAATAAAAAAAATTGTTTAAAACTTTAGTGCATAATTATATGTAGTAGTAGTTAATTATTATTTTTAAGTACTATCTCACAAGGAAAAATTCTAGCAGATATTTTTTAATTTCTTTCTCTCTTTTCTTGAAGTTCTGGATATTTTTTAAATTTTGTGGTATTTGGTTTAATATCGTCGGTATAATAAATCTAAGTTCTCTGTTCCCGTACACGTTAAACGTTGTCGGGATTTCGAACATCTCAAGTGCTCTTCTTCTGGTGTTTTGGTTATGTCTTATTAGCTGTAGGAACCTTTGACCATCCATATAATGTTGTAATGCAGTCATGCGATAAATCGTGTTTGTATCTAGAACTTTAAGGTCGATATTATTACGTTTAACCAGTTTAATTAAACGATGTTGTAGTTTCAATATCTTGTCTAGATGTGTTTTTGAGGCGTTGCCCCATGCCTGGATCCCATATCGGATTCGTGATTCTGCTAACGAGTAATATACTTGTTTAAGAACTTCGAAGTTTGAAAATCTTTTTAGAAAAACCAAGGTAAACAGGGTGCTTTCGAGTTGAAGACGTAAAGTGTTTATATGTTCACGCCAAAGAAAACGTTCGTCTATAGTTACTCCAAGATACTTTACCTTTCTGACATTTTCGGTTGGATTGTTGTTGGCTGACAATGAACACTGGTCGTTTCGGTGATATACGTATATTGAATATATCTTCTCGCTTAAACGGGTGGCGTACTCGTATATGCATCACTTTTGTTTTGGTAGCATTGATAATTAGTCCATGATCATTTTTTTATATTTTTTTTTTAAAAAGAACTTAACACTAAAGAGGGTATTACTACTCTTAAAATTCCGGAGCACGTGTTAAGTTTTTCATAAAATTGGATAGGGAGAGGGAGATAGATTTTTGGGCTCAGTGGTTATTTCGCTCCATGGGTGGCATCCAACATTTAATGGGGAGACTAAATTACTAATGTAAATTGGACTTGATGTTATATTTAGGCAACCATTCATCTCACAAGATTTTAGTTGCCTGAAAAAAGCCTTTCGGTCACGGCTGGTATTGAACCCCGAAGCGTCCGATTGGGAAGCCAACACACTACCACTTGAGCCACGGTCACCCACAGTTAGATACATGGGGTCATGTTGTGCACTTAAGAATTTTTGTTGGTAATAGTTGACTTTTATGATTTGTATGTTATATTTTTGTTTACAATGTTTCGGAAGTTTTTATATTCACGCTCATAATTTTGGCTTCTTGGAATATTTTTCCATCTCCTATATAACACAACTCTTTTCTTACACATTGTTATTACTTCACTATAGATCCACGGCTTTTGCATTTGTGTTCCTTTTGTTTTCTTATATTTACTTGATTCCGTATATACGTATGTTGTTTATTTTCAATACGAAGCTGTCATATAGAGTTTCAATGTTGTTTTCTTGAATCATATTTTAACAATTTGTTTGTTGTATGAGTTCGTTAACTTGCTGTTGATTAATATGTACAGCATTGATTTCTTCGATCATTCGATCATCCTGTAGACCTGTTGTAGCATACAGTATGGCATAATGGCCGACAAGATCAGTTTCCACAACTGTTGAAAATATTTCTTGCGTCGTGATGCTTACGCATATGTGATCTATAAGGGTGGATATATTTCGTCTAATATCAACACGCGTAGGCCTTTTTATGACATTTGTAAGGCCTTTTGCTGCCATCATCTCCATATATTTTAGAACTATTGAGTTGTTTTCGTCAAGTATGTCTATATTCATATCACCTAAAAGATGTACACGAGCAGAAAGTTACCAAATATCTGGTGATGATTCACTATAAGGATGACTGGACGTATAGTCCACAGACCTGCAAAATCTAATGTAGGACATTGACTGCTACACCACTTTTCTTCCATGCCATTCCTAACTTCTCGCGAAAAATCGACCTCAGAATTCCTTTGATCCAGCAACCTGATATTTTCTTTCGTGCATACATTAATTGCAAACGTAATCACCCAATTTAAAGCAACAATCCGTGAAATAATCTAAAACAATAATTAATTAACCACCCTTCTTAAATATGAATGATTCTTCATTATAATCCAATTATTTACAGAAAAACAAGCGCCAACTTTCGCCAATAATTGGCTTTCAAGAAACAAGAAATAAATAAATAAATAAAAATCCAACACTCACCATGGCACATAGAGCTGTTGCCACGTGAAAAAGTTCTCCGCCTAAAGGAGATCCTTTAATCGGCCATTAAACACGAGTTGCCGCTAGCTCACGCAACATCTTAATTACATTTTTAATTGCTCTAATTAATTCATGCCGCTGCCACTGAAGCTTTACTCTTCTTTCAGTGTTCTTCAGAATATTTCTTCACTTTCTATAAAGTGTGTTTACAAAAAAAAAGTAAAAACAAAATTCTACGCATATCCGCTTGTTAATTTTGTTCCGAGGCAGAAGTGTGCGCTGTCGTCCTCGTCGAAAATGACAATTACATCGAAAAGGACACGTTAAAAAGGTCCTTCTTCCACATTGAGCACAGTGTTTTCTGTAATGAGAACGCTCTAAACGCGGCCAAAGAGCTCTTTAACATCGTTCAACCCACAACCAAGCAGCAGTCGTGTGCATTCGAGTCCTCCTACTTCAAGTCCTGAATCCTTGACAAAATCCATTTGGGGCTGAATGGAGTACCAGAACAACGATGGTAATGGTATTGGTAATACGTACAATAGCAACGACGGCTGCTACGATGGTCAATGTCAAGAGATAAGGAAGATGAGTTTGAATTTGAAATATAATCTCTGATTTATATTCGCACTGGGAGTGTGCTCAATGTCTTGTTTTACAGTTCTCCTCTATAGCTTTTCAAATGCCCTTTGTCTTCGGTCTTATATTCTGAGTTCGTAATTCGTATCTCCTCATACTTCCGGTAGACCATTATACGTTTGATTGCATCATGATTCTCATCTCTGAGGAGGATGAGTATCGAAAAAATACGATTGCAAACCATCGCCATACGTTGATAATGATATCATTCTAAGGACTTCATTTTCGAAAAGGGTTGCCGTGCAGGATATACCGATGATAGAATGTACGATCCTTTGTAAAGGGGTGGCACTGCGCTAAATATAAATCATATCGTGAAATAATTTGTTAATCCCACGAATGACGCTCGCCTTTTTTTTCTATTTCTCTTTATTGCGAGATCCTTGTTGTTTTTGTGTACGCGCGTCCTGTTTGAATATATCATTTTTTTGGCGGTCGAGGTAGGAGGAAGGATAACAGTGGAAAATCCTGAAATCGAGAAGCGATGCCACACGTCTGGCACGTGCGGTATTTATAGTTGCATTACTAGAGTACAGCCAAGAACAAATAATAGCAACTGGGATTCTGGTTCTTAGAAGGAGGACCTTTATTCATATTCTCGATGGAGAGAGAAATTCCTATTTCGATTCATGAGTCAGATTTTATTGGGCTACTGTCGAAAGACGTGTTTTTTGAAAGCGTCGTACAAGAGGTATTTGATTTATGGGAACTCAGCATGGGGGAAGGTTGAAATTTAATTATATAGCCAGCACGGAGTGGTTATGATTAAAAAAATATGCGGCCTAGAAGAGTCGTTGACCTAAGGTCCTATGCATTTGTTTGCATTTAACAAGTATGCGTACACATCGACAGGCAGTAAAGAGTGTGCGTTAAACGTACGTACGTATATAAGTTTACTTGTTTTCCTGCAGGCATGGCTGGAGTAGGTTTAATTAAATAATTTGAAGGAAGTGGAAGGCTACTATAGCTGGATGTACCATATAGTGTTCTTGGTATCGTTGGCTTGGAGGCGGATGATATATGAGTATTTTGACAACAAACGTGGCGACTTTTCTTATTAGTTTTCAATATGTTTATGTACCGCTGTGAGAGGGAAGTGCGTTGTAACCGGGCTCTTCGGCATGCTGTTCTATTGCCTTCCGGATACAGGATAGCATTAATTTATGATTTATTTGGGAATGTTTATAAAAGCGAATATAATTTGGTTCATAGCCGGTTTGGTAATAAAAAAAATGAGGACAAAAGAAATTGTGGTTTCACGTTAAAGCTAGATTGGGCAAAGGTATTGATATTGTTCCCTCAAGTTTGAAAATATTTTAATAGACCCAAGGGCAACGCAATTTTTAATCTGAAATTCGCATCCCTATCTCACTACTAGAGTATAATTAAAAAAATATATAAATCGGATGCACGCCTCAAATGCTTCGTGACTGAAAGAAAAACACTGCAGCCAAGAAAACTATGTATCATGACATTATAACTCTTTTTTACCTATTTGCCTAAGCAAGTTAACCCATTAGGGACTGAGATTTTTTTAATGAAATTTTCTAATTGTTTGTTATAAACTATTTTATTAGACCACAAATGATATATATATAAATGAAAAATATATGTAAAACCTTTGTATTTGAAGATATATGGTATACTGTGATCATATGGTAACACTAGGCCTTAAAATATTACAAACAATCGTCAATGAAATTATTTATGATATGTTGAATAAAATATAGCTAACTTCCCTTTGTTACGATTATTTATGAATAAAAAAAATATTTTGCAGATAAGTGCATAAAATTTAATTTTTATTCTAAGCAATAATTTACACATCATTTGTTTATTTTTTTTTTAAACAATTGATGCAAAGACCAACATCACATTTTCCGCACGTCTGAAAATACTTTACCTCTAGATTTTCCGGTTGATGGGCGATCCTCAGACATTGGTGGAACTCCATATTTTCGTAAATAGGTTTGAGCTATCTTTCGGCGGAAATCTAATTGCGAAATTTGTTTGTCGCTTTTGCGCATTAGAATCCATGCATTATTGATGGTGACATCAACCAGCCATGTAAATATAGGCCACCACCACTTTTTTCCACGGATCCCAACACGGTAAGTATTGATGTGGGCATCCATCAGATCAGTTCCCCCCATGTAAGCGCCCATCAAGAGTGGCCGTGGAACTTTGATTACCTTTTTTTGTACCCTTGAGTATCGCTCTGCAAAAAGTTGGGTTTTCTAGGTACACTGTAGAAGCCACCGTTACCACCGAGCTATCCATACAGCGGTCTACTACTAAATCTCCTTGAGTAGCATATTCGTATGAACCTCAGTCTTGTTGTTTCATTGTTTCAACTTTAGTGATAGGGCATTCTTTAGGCACTCGATTTTGTCAAGTGAGCCAGTTCCACCATAACCCACATTCTTCAAATGTAACAGAAGCGGAATCCCGGTAAATAAATTGTCGAAGTAGAACTGAAGTTTTTTATTTTTTATATCATCTGGTAATTCTTTTATCATGGCAAGCATTGGCGCTGTCGCTTTCCCAAAGTCCCGTTGATCGTCAAGATTGCTTCCTGGAATAGATCCTTGGTATATCTCGAAATTAGCTAAATAACCGTTGCTACAATTAAGGCATCAGGCTTTGTATCCGAAACGAATCGGTTTGTTCTTTATACACTGCTTGCAACCATGCCTACCATAATATTCGATCATACTCTCATCATAGTTGAAGTGTAGTTCCATAGGCACATGTTCTAAAAATTTGCGTTTCAAAATATTCGTCAGTGGTCTCAGAATGGCTAATTCTATCTCTTTCATCCAAATTGTTATTGTCAGCCGCATATACGAGTATAAATCGCATAATTTGTATGAATCTCTCTCTTCTAATAGCATTATAAATAAGATGATTTCGCATGTCACTGCCCGAGTCCCGAAACGATTTTTTACTTAAAAAGTATTTCATTTCAGCAACTGTTATCTTAGGGTCTGGACAATTTAGGAATTCTTCGTCAAAAAATGATTCAAAAAAATCTTTGTATTCGTACCTCAATAAAGGTATGAAGTCGGTACCCTCAGAACTTTCTTCGATTTGTAAGTAACCTTACGCTTCTTCCTAAGTGATTCAGTAGGCACGTCTGTCAGTAGGCCAATGTCGATGGCCTACTGAAGTTGCCGTTTATTCAAATTCTCAACTATTCCATAGTCATCCTCATCTGGAGAATCCTCGCCACTCCACTGGACTACATCTGGAGGCTCAATATAAATGTCTCCTGCGAATTCCTCATCCTAATTTTCTAAACCCTCCAAGATCTCGGCTACACTCAAGCTGGAAAACAAGAAACACATAATTTCGAATAAATGTACTACATATTCTCCAGCGTAACTATATGGTCACAGTTAAAAAAACAATGGTATATCTGCGACGGTTTCTTAGATTCTATTGTTCTACTGTATTATAAACATGAATTGAATATTCATAAACATGTTTTCCACAAAAATCCCGATATACCACTTTGATCAAAAAGTTCCCGGGGGACACCACCGTGTGGAGCTTCCATTGTTCCGATTTGAGTTCTGTGTTTTTGCTGAGTTGGTAAATCTGTTGTTAACATTCCCTCTAAATATTAGCGTCAGAGCTTGACATTCGCAAAAGTTGCGTAGCCAAGAGTACATCTATTTCTGTGTTTGTTCGCGATTTTTTACAATTTTATAAATGGATTTAAATTTGCAACAACGAACTTGTGTTAAATTTTGCGTAAAAAACGGATTTAATGGTGAGCGAACGATGGAAATGTTGGAAAAGTGTTTCGGCAACAATTCTTTAAAGTAAAGGGTAGTGAGTCAATCGAAAATGATGAACGCAGTGGCAGACCATCGACATCGAAAACCGACAAAAACATCGATGAAGTACGAGTAAAAGCAATGTTGGTCAATAACCGCAAATTAACCATCAGAGAGATAGCGGAGGACTTCAACATTGCCTATGGATCCGTCCAAGACATTTTAGTTAATGATTTGGGTTTCCGTCGTGTAGCAGCAAAGTTGGTGCCAAAAGATCTCAATTTCATGCAAAAAAGAGACCGTGTTGGCGTCGCAAAAGAGATGATTTGCGAGGATGAATCCGATCCCGCATTCATCAAAAGGATCATTACTGGAAACGAGACGTGGGTTTATGAGTACGAAAAGCAATCCAGACATCAGACAAGTGAATGGCGTTCACCAAATGAGCCGAGACCAAAAAAAAAACACGTCGTTTTCAGCCAAAAAAGAAGGCAATGCTCACGGTTTTCATGGATTACAACGGTGTACGAGTGAATTGAATTTTTGCCAGAAGGCCAGACAGTAAACAAAGAGTATCATTTGGGCGTTGTGAGACGTTTGCGTGAAGCAATTCGCCGAAAGAGACCAGAATTGTGGGCAGAAAACTCGTGGATTTTCCACTATGATAACGCACCGTCTCACAGTGCCATCATTATTCGTAATTTTTTGACGAACAATGCAACAAATACTATTCAACAGCCATCGAATTCACCTGATTTGGCTCCCTGCGACTTCTTTCTATTCAATCGAGTTAAAAAAGCACTACGGGGGACGCGTTCCAGCAGCCGAGAGGAAGTAATGAAAAAATCGCAGGAAGCATTTATGGACATACAGAAAACCGAATATAAAAAATGTTTCGAGGATTGGATCAAGGCTGGCATAAGTGTGCTGCAGTCGGTAGGGATTACTTTGAAGGGGACCATATATGTAGATTTAGATGAATAAACTTGTATTTCCAATTTTCTGAATATGTTTCGGGAACTTTTGGATCAAGATAGTAAGTCATTTGGCATATCCCAGCGTGCAAGTCTGTAAAATGACAATAGCTGACGATCAATTTTGTTAAGTAATGTTTCTTGTGAAGAATAAGTGGGTGCTTTTGATGAAAAGGTATTGCAGCATTTTCGATCCGCCCGCCAACGCGAAGCACTCAAAATTCATCAATAAAAGGACCTTACGGTTTAAACATGTAAATTCATGGCGGATAAATTGGGTTTGTGGAAACCGAAGCAGCGCGTTCCTTGATAAATGTATATCCCAAGATGAAAGAACACGCACGCATGAAACCGTTGGGGGATGCCTATAATTCCGAAATAGGCGAATACATCGGGCGATGACGGACAAAAGTCTTTTGAGGTTCGAAAACCGTGTACAAATATCGAAGCCTCTATTGGTGGAGTAATTAGAAGAACAGATAACTTTACCTTAAATACTTTGAGTTACGCTAGGTAGACTGGAAAACGTAATAACCCGGTCTCATAGAAGCTGTGGATCATTGCATAAAAAGTCAAAATTAAGTAGGCTTCGTGGCAATTTATCGCGGGTGGCACAGTCAGCTGGATTTTCGGCCGAACGCACGTGATGCCATATGGACACTGGAAACTGAGCCACGATTTTTGATATTAGATTATCTACGAACACGTTACGCAATCACGGGTATCCTTGAATCCAGAATAAAACCGTCGTTGAGTGATTAGGTTAGAGCGTCCTTTGATTTGCTGAGAAGTTTGGTAAGCAGCAACGAGCCACATAATCCAAGGCAGGGAATCGAAAGGGCAGGCTTCACTGGGGCGATTTGCGTTTCTGTGCAAAATAACGGCGAACACCGTTAGAACCTGGGGACTGATAGCATTTGGCGATGAAGAGAAATGGAAGCGGTAAAGCTCTGTATTCCAAAAAAATCATTTCGACCGACGCGACGCCTCCAAATATTCGATATCAATGGTATTAAGAAATTTGAACGAGTTCGACGACCATTTTCGAAGTTCCATTCCCCCACTTTCTAAAATCTGACAGTCTATCGCATCCTTTGTGCATTTGAAAGTTGACATAAAGTCATCTCTGTTACATGAAAACCGTTTATAATGCTATCTGAAGCCCATAGAAATCGCGCGATATTGTTGATACAAATCTGTTTAAGAACTCTAGTGGCTAAGAACGAAGTCGAGGTGGTTCCAAATGTGGTTGTTTGCAGTTGGTAATCGGCTGGTTCTCCAATCAATCCGTTTGTGATTGAATTGTGTGATTGTGTTAATTTAAAATGATTTTCAACATTGTCATTTACCTCGCACTCGGCACGCTGTCCATCCATAATATCTTCATGCTCAAAAAAGCATTATACTCGTATTCTTTGGCCTAAGGCAATTTCAGGATTTTGTGAAATGTTACGCGCCAGAACCCATCCGAATATAGTTTCTTGAGCAACATGTGAACCCGATGGATGAACAATCCTTCCTTCGAGGAGAATATGGAAAAAATATATCAGCTCAAAGCAAAACATTGATTAGAGTTGAAGGCGGTTGCAATTTGGATCAGCTAATGAGAGATTGCCAAAATATGACAGATTGACACCGAGTATTTTGACGCTTGGTTGATCATATGTGAAGGACGCTAAAACAAAGACTTGCACCGAGAAGCAATGTTTGATGAATTTGACTTGGCCGTCAGTACCGTTACCACCTTTACATTGCCCTATACCAAAAATGGGAATCCTTGCATATCCACGTTTTTCCGCAATTAAAGTCGCTTGGGATCCTATGTCAAGAAGAGCTCTACACGGCTGTAGATAATCGTTCTTGTCCTTGACCATGGTTATTGACGTAGGTAACATTGTGAAATACTCGTGATATGGATTTTGGACTAAATTGTTATAATTGGCGGACTTCCCGAAGTCGCATTTGAAGTGCTAGGTTGGCATTGTGGCTGCGACAAGGTTTCATGATGGAGCATCGTATTGTGTTATTAAACCACACGTCTTAAAATTCGAAAATTTACACTCTACAAGGCTGTGCTTAACGCGAAGGCAACTGATGCAGATTTTGTTGGAATTAACGAAGTCGAAACGCGCTGAGGCCGTGAGATGGCGAAACTGGGCGCATTGATACAAAAAATGTTCCTGCTTGCATTTAAAATAAGACACATCTCCTGAGGTCTAGTTTTTTCATCAATAAAATATCCCAATAAGCAACTGGTTATTTCAACGCGTGCGAAGCGTTAATTTGTTCGCTCGTTATAGTAAATAGGCTTTTAATTTCAGTAAGTGAGCCACTTTTGAGCACGGGCTGTTCGATATGTTATCCAAATGGGCAACCACGATAAATTGTGGTTTATCATAATAAGCCCTGACTAAATTCCAGGCCATGTCAAAATGTTCGTTGTTGGAAGAGAAATGCTTTATAATATTGGTCATATAACTTCGTGCGTTTTTTTTTCAAAATTTGAACGTTTATCTAAGAAAAACATGTACAATAGTATTATTCAAAGTATTGCCCATCTGAAGCTATGACTTTTTCCCATTTTTCTGGCAATTTGTGGATCCCATCCCAAAAGAACTGCGCCGGCTTGGCAGCCAAGAATGAATCAAGCCAATTTTTGATATTCTGCTCTGATGTGAACCGTATTTCAGTGAGGGCGTTCTGCATCGACCGGAACAAATGGTAGTCAGAAGGGGCAAGGTCTGGGCTATAAGGCGGGTGAGGTAAGACTTCCCATCCACTGTTTTCCAAATAGTTCTTAACCAGAATAGCAACGTGGGGCCGAGCGTTGTCATGATGGAAAATTATTGCCTCGTGTCTGGTCGCATATTCCTGGCGTTTTTCGGCCATTGCTCTCTTCAAACGGAGTAATTGTGTTCGGTAGCGTTGTCCATTGATGGTTTCACCCGGTTTTAGTAGCTCATAATACAGCACACCCATCTGATCCCACCAAATACAGAGCATTACCTTCGCGCTATGGATATTCAGCTTTGCCGTTGATTTGGCTGGTTGGCCGGGTTTCACATATGATTTTTTGCGCTTGGGGTTGTCGTAATGGATCCATTTTTCATCACCAGTAACAATCCGATGTAAAAATGACTTCCTTTTGTGGCGTTCCAGCAGCATTTCGGACATGCAAAACCGCCTTTTGACGTCTCTCGGCTTGAGTTCATGTGGAACCCACTCTCCTTGCTTTTCAATGTATCCAGCTGCTTTTAAACGTTTTGAAATGGCTGCTTGAGTGACATCCAAAAATTCTGCGAGCTCTTCTTGTGTTTGGCAACAGTCTTCATAGAGTAATGCTTCCAGTTCTTCATCTTCAAACTTTTTTGGCTGCCCAGGAGGTTCATCGTCTTCCAAGCCAAAATCACCACTTTTAAATCGTGCAAACCACTTTTGACATGTTCGCTCAGCTAGCGCATGTTCATCATAAACTTCCACCAAAATACGATGACTTTCGGCAGCAGTTTTCTTCATATTAAAGTAATGAAGAAGAACTCCCCGCAAAAACACTTTTTCAGGCACAAAGTTCGACATATTTGAGTGAAAAAAATTATTGTTGTTTACGCTTCAAATGAATGACATAAACTGAAATGACGTACAATGACAGTAGCTTTCCAACGCATGTTCCAATGGAATAATACAAGTTACGCCATCTCTTAGCAAAACGCACGAATTAACTTATAGACCCAATACATGAAGCCTCTCCCTTCAGCCACGTTTGGAGGTACTCAAATTTTTTGACGCCCGTGGATTGCACTAAATCGGAGAATAAATCGTTTAACCGAACCTATTCCACAAACCTTCTACTAAACTCGGAAATTTTCATTTCAGGGAGCCCTGATAACATTTGTTGTTTTGTAATTGATATTGGCCACTGCTATTCTAACTCAGTCTGACGCAACAAGCATTCAGCTGATGGAGGAGACAACGATCAATAAAATGTAGCAATCCATGTTACTTGGCCTTTACGCGCCGCTCGTTGTAGCTTTAAAGCATCCTTGACCTTCAATACAAATATTTAGAGTGATATGTATGTATGTATGTATGTATGTGCACGAACTAATTTTTGTTTTTTCACAATTGCAATCGTTGTCGAACTCTGTGATTTGTATGCACGAATTATTTGCACACCGCAGTTTCGAACTTTTTGCATGCCGCACAATAAACGATTGCCGCGAATAATTAAAACCGAATGAAATCCAAGAATGTTATTGGGTCTACAAGTAAGTTTCCAGCGTTTGTCAGAGATGGCGCCACCAGCGGATCCCGGGCAGAAATGTCAGACCCCATGTGTTTTATTTGTAGGTTTTGTATCTGTCAACAACTTTGCAGCGTTATATTTGAGCAGTTCTATCGGTGTCGTACATTTTATCGAGCAACATCATGGCAAGTTTCCAGCCAAATAAACGTCATTTGCGGGAAGCGCTGCTTTTATTCTTTAATATGAAGAAAAGTGCGGCTGAGGTCTATCGTTTGCTTTCGGAAACTTATGGGGCGGAATGTATTGGTGAATCGATGTGCCGCGAGTGGTTCAAACGGTTCAAAAGTGGTGATTTTGGAGTTGAAGACAAAGATCGCCCCGGAAAGCCCGAAAAGTTTTGAAGACGAGGAATTGGACGCTTTACTGGATGAGGATCCGTGTCAGATTCAAGAAGAACTTACTGCATCATTGGGCGTCACGCAACAAGCCGTTTCCCTGCACCTAAATGCACTGGGATTCATTCAAAAGGTTGGAAACTGGGTGCCGTACGAAATGAAGCCAAGAGACGTCGAACGGCTATTTTGCATGTCCGAAATGTTACTGCGGCGGTATAAAAATAAATCATTTTTGCATCGTATTGTCACTGGTGATGAGAAATGGATTTATTATGATAATCCTAAACGCAGAAAATCGTAAACAAAGCCCGGCGAGCCCGTCCAATCGACGCCGAAACGAAATATTCACGTGAATAAGGTCATGCTCTGCATATGGTGGGATCAAAAGGGTGTCGTATACTACGAACTGCTTCCGAGTGGTGAAACAATCAAAGGACCATTATATCGAACCCAACTAATTCGTTTGAAGCGAGCATTAAAAAAAAAACGGCCAGAATATGAGACCAGGCATGAGTCCGTCATTTTTCATCACTACAACGCTCGGCCACATGTTGCGGTTTCGGTGAAAAACTGTTTGGAAAATAGTGGATGGGAAATTCTGCCTCACCCGCCTTACAGTCCAGACTTGGCACCATCTGACTACCACTTGTTTCGTTCGATGCAGAACTCTCTGACGGGAATACGCTTCAGCTCAGTAAAGGAAATCAAAAATTGGCTCGATACGTTCCTGGGCTCAAAAGACGAGAAATTTTTTTGGTCCGGAATTCATAAATTGCCAGAAAGATGGGGGAAAGTTGTAGCTTCCGATGGACGATACTTTGAATAAAGCATTGTAACTGTGTTTTCATAATAAAACTTCAAATTTTGTAAAAACAACGCTGGAAACTTACTTGTAGACCCAATATAAAAAATCAGCGCTCCAATGGACCAATTTTGTTCGTATAGTCGGAAAGACTTACCTTGGATTTCAATTGAGCTGTTAAAGACTCGAACTTACGAATATTAACAAAAAGAAAGGAAAACGCATGTTTACAGCGTTCGGTTGTAGACAAAAAAGTATCAATTTATTTGGCGGAAAGAGAAAAGGATTGATGAAGTCTTGGAAAATGAATACAAATTACCTAAGGAAGCAAATACCATATCCCGCTTAAGGTGCTAACGCAAAAGGTAGTGTAAACAGCGATTCAACCTACAATTTCTTAAAATAAAGACCTGACCTTAACTTATGAACAAAGTTTAATATTTTGTCCTTTAAATGTAATAAGAACTGTATGCTTCATAAGAAAAAAGTCATCACTGAAACAACAGCCAAACGGCTATCAACCTTCAACGACGACTATAAAGACTAATTCCAAATCTTAAAATCTCCCATACATTTCTTTTATCAAAATATTTTATCAAGCAAGTGTAACCAAGTGATAATGTTCCAAATCAAACCGATTACGTATTTAAATATTTATGAATGATAGCTTATATCATTAGTTGAAGCTTTTGGCTAAAGTCCTGTAATTTTTTTCCAATTCACTTTAAGTTTGTATTCAACTCTATCTATCTAGCCACAGTTTTTCAAAACCTTTCAGGCTTAGCCAGCCAAGCCTAACCAGTTTTGCGATCATTTTCGAATTAACTTGTCATAACTATTGGATAATGCGAGAAGTTCTCTTTATCAGGATGTGCTTGGCGTGGCCGATCGGTCACACCCATTTCAGCTAGTTACTTTTTTAAATAGGATACGTATGAGATTTTTGCGCAAAACTTCTCCATCCGCCTATTCAAGCTAGAGTACTATTAAGAATTGTTTTGCAGACAATTTTACAGGAGTCGAGAAAACACGGAATAATATGCAGTACAATATGGAAGAACTCAACAAACAAAGTTTTACATTCTTAAGATGAGGCAGGAACATTGCGCGATTTTCTGAAAATTAGAAACTTCACACGCGTTGCTAATTGGTGATGTCCCTATCAATATATTCAACCTAGGCGCACTCATTCCGAACTGATATACCCCAGGAGTGTTACTATGCATCACTTAATAGAGAACTGTCATAAAACTTTTTAACTAAGACATAAACATATAAGAAATCATGTTGACTTTCCGAAAACCTGTTTGACAACAAATGTCTCGATGGACCATAGAGCAGTTTATGTTCTCTATTACTGGCTTATATTAAAATCCGAGATCAGTACTCCTTTAGTACCGGACGGTAATATGTTTACCGGTATGGCACTTGCAATGCAAAGGAAAGATAAAATTGTGTCATGCCATTGAGTACCATCTGAAGGCAAAGGCAAACTCCGAAAAATTTTCGAGGATTGGCAAGCCATGGTCCAACCACTTCCTTCATGCCTAGCAGCAGCAAGATTATCGCTGGCCATGAGCTTCCTGCTGCTACTAAAAATCCGCCTTCAAAAGGGAAATTAGAGGCCCAGCCACGTCGGCAAGCCCCATCCAAGGTGTCCATATCAGATCCCGAAATGTCACACGCATGCTCAAAACCTTCAGATCCATTCCGGAGAGAACAACGGACATGAATAAAAAAATAAAGTGAGCCTACAAAATCCCAAAAGACGGATTATCTACCGTTCCTAAAACGATAAAAGACTCATCCAAGCGCCAGAGACCGTTGAAGGAAACCGGTCAGCTTCTGGGAACATTTCCAGAAGCCTACAAACGATACCGTTGTGTAGGCTTCTCTAATTGGTTGTTGTCTATTGTAGTCTAGTCCATCTAAAGACGCGGAAGATATTATCCTAATCCAGGAACAATGGATTGTAGAAGGCGTGGTTCGTAGACTTGGGACATCTTAACACGTTGCGCTCTATATAAAAGACAAATATAAGATCAGAATTTGTACATTAGTGAAACGTCGCTTTAATATACTCTTATGTAATTCCTAATCTCAGAAACATAATCGATCCTAGACTGGAGGTTCCTAAGGTACCTATTGGCTGGCATCTTGGTCACGACTATGTGAGCTCTCTCCCTGGTGAGTGTCTAGAAAGTCTGGTCTCGGAAGCTAAAAAGCAGAAAACTGGCCTCATTATCAGGTGCGATTCTAACGCACATCAGACCCTATGAGGCAGTACCGACGTTAACGATAGAGGTGAGTCACTGTTTGATTACATTACATTACATTACAACCTCATTCTTTGCAATATTGTCAACACTCAACTAGAAGTGCTAGATAGCACTCTTGTCTCCGAAAACATAATTAAAACGATAACTAAC
Organism: Volucella zonaria; assembly: GCA_963966105.1. Classification (NCBI taxonomy): domain Eukaryota; kingdom Metazoa; phylum Arthropoda; class Insecta; order Diptera; family Syrphidae; genus Volucella; species Volucella zonaria. The sequence goes on along the minus strand of OZ014530.1, from coordinate 198,154,241 downwards.
TGGATGGTATCTTCTCAACAATCTTTATCAGATCACCGATAGGTCCAATTCAGTCTGAATGATGTTCCTCCTACCAACTAGCATTGAGGAATTATCAGAAAACTGATTGACTGAAATACAGAGGAATACTTTTAAAACTACTCTCCTCTAACCTCTTATGTTCCCCAATGTGACATGAAAGTCATGGATTTTACCCTGACTTTCAATCATGCAATATGGTAGCTGCTTCCTGCCCTCCTATTCAACCGGTAAGAACTGATGGATATCAGCACTGAAAAACGTTTGCTGCAAACTTTTCAATCAAGAAAAATGCACAAAAAGGTGGTAGACTGGGACTCATATAAGGAATCCCTAAAATATATAAAGAAGCACTGAGGTAATGAAAGCGACAATCCTGGAGGTCATTCTGTGGCAAAATGACAGAGATCCTATCTGTTACTGGATACCCACTTTTATTTACGGCCAGTAACAACCTTATAAGTACATCCTTACATACAATGGCTAGACACATTGAACATTCCCTACATTACAGAGATACACAATGGTCGCGTTTCTGTACAGAGATGGTGCCTGTAACAATGTCAACACATCCGTAATCACGTTTACACTGTCAACTCTAAAGGCACTAGTACATGACACGCTTGGGTAAAGAACTCCTACAGCAAAATCTTAACAGTGGTTGACCTGCTTGGTTCGGGCGGATCACTATTAAAACAAAAGTTTTATTGAAACTATGAAAATGATGGCAAAAATAAAACAAAAATGATTTCCCTTAGTATGACTTTGCACGAGCTATCACCCTGACTTTTCTTTTCTGACTTTCTTCTCTTTTCTTAACAATCAATCTTTTTCTTTTCTTTCAAACAGTATTCGTATTCCTGTCTTCATTATTTTTTTTTAAAGTTTGAACATAATTTTTTTTTAATTTACTTTTCCCAAAATCAAAATTTTTACATATGTGCATAAATATATTCGTCTATTGTTTTTTTAGCAGGATTTCTCAATAGGGACATAACAATTTTGTATTTGAACACAAACGCACGCTTCAACTTTTTTTATGATACTCGTATGTCAATATCAAAACGTCAGTCAAGGTTTACATTCTTATCATGGTAAAGTCCACTGACGAGCAACATTTTGTAATTATTGAAAATTACTACCGAAATTCTGAGTCGGTGGTCCCGACTTTATGAGCGGCACCTCCACTTTTCGGTCATACTAATCGCCCCGCCATGCTATAGAGGATAAATTCGAGTCAAAATATCCACTATTGTGCCAGTGAGACAACACACCGGTCGAAGTACCTAAAATATCGCAGAAGTAGTTGCTTCGATCACAGGAATTGGAAATCTCTCAGTCCACATTGTGCGAATTTTGCGTACAAATCTTAGCCTACATCTTTAACAAGATCAAATTAACTCAAGAACTGAAGCCTCGTTATCATTTGAAGCGCTTAAGCTTCTCCGATTGGGCTCTGCAAAAGTTTGAAGAAAATCCTGAATTTTATCGAAAAATCATCTTCAGTTATATAATTAATTTTTGGCTTAATGGCTTTGCCAATATCGTCCAATAGAATGGCCACCTAGCTCATGCGATTTAACGCCGTTGGATTTATTTTTATGGGGTTACGTTGGGATATGCAAACAAGCGAACAACGTTAGAGAAGCTTAAGTACAATATCAAACGCGAAATTGCCAACGTTTCATGCGATATACTCGTATGTGGATGAGTGGTGGAAAATTGGCTCGAAAGAATCCATCGCTACAAACGTGCTCACGATGGTCATATGAACGAGATCGAAATCCATAATTAACACTTGGAATAAATTTGTCAAGTCAAACAAGTGCCCGAGTGCGATGAGTACCGATACAACTCCGATGGTCGGGAAGAGCGCTATCTAGGAGACAGCTATTCTTCTATTCTTCGCCTCTCTAGCAGAATCCGAGTCCGATAACGAGGAGAAGGAAGTAGAAAGCATTAACAAAAGCATAAGGCAGATACAGTAAAAGGTACATGCTTTAAATGCCAAACAAATGGCAAGAAGTGAGAAGAAATGTCAAATAGAGGACCAGAGCAACGTTTTGCAAGAAAACCAAAATCTGTCATAAGAACTGCTGCAACAGAAACAACAGTTTAAATCCAAGGGGCAACAACGAAATAAGCAAGAAAAGCAGCCGAAACAACGACAGCCGCAGTAGAAACAACATCAGCGGCAGAAGCAACATCAGCAGCAGCAAGAATAACAACACCTATAAATGCCTACAAGATGGAGTTGAAGGACACAATAGAGTTATGTACATCGGCCATAGGAAATAACTTTATTAGCAAAAGTTTAGCGCTGATAGGCATGCAATTAACTGCAACAGAGTGGAGTGCTATTTAAAAATGAAGAATTTATTGAAGGACATGACGACGGAGTTTTTCTCCTGTACACCAAAGAGTAAAAAACTACAGACAATGCTGCTGAGGGGGATGGAACCGTATACTGATCCGGAGGAGTTCCACGCATTGCCAACGAGAAAGAGTTCCACGAGCTCACTTTCGTAGGAGTTAAGCCGTTCACCACGACTAGAGCAAAAGGGAGATGCGGAAACTACCGTTTTTCCAGGTCCACCTAATCTCCAATAGCAAAATGGATGGTCTAAGGAGTTATAAAGTCCTAGACTACCAGGTTGTACACTGGGATAAACATTTTACATTTTACAATGTTTTCTCTGTCAATGGTTCGAAATTATTCGGGTTGTTCTAAGTTCCAGCTTATAAGGAAAAAAAATCTGGCTCGACAGTAAAAGGTGACAATTAAACGACTACCAGCCCTCAGTCAAAAACTAACCGTCACTAACCAAATTACGTATGCCGAAATGGCTGCAGATAGGGGAAGCACAGCACAAAATGCAAAGATTGTTTATCAGGTCACAGCGCCTAAAGCATCGGAAGCTTCATCTGATACCCGTATACTTGCGATCTTACTCTCTATTCAGGGTCAATTGGCTTAGGTTCAACGTCAGATTCACGAACAGGCAACACGCGTGGACCAAATCTACCCGCCGGGCCTAACGCACCTCCAGTCGTCGTGGGTCCGAATATGGCATCAAGATACCTAAATTCCCTTGCGTTGAATGAAAATTCACTTACAAGGATCGAACGAAGAGCCACGCTGTTCAAGTTACTCAAAGACCAAGCACATGCTGTACTTTTGGTTAGCGAAACTAAGCTTACCAAAACACAAAATGAGGCACAGAAGGTATAAAATAATACGAAGTAACAGACACAACTCCATTGAAGGAGGTGGTGCTGCGATCTTCATAAGGAAAGGCTTGCGATTTAAAAGAGTTTGCAGCCATGTAGTGCGTAGATTATAGGTGTTGGCAGTATTTATCGTATAGTTCCCTCTCCGTAGTGGAAAACGCAAACCACCCTAATTATCTCAGAATTCAGGAGACTTTTTCGATTAGTAAGGCTGAAATCGAAGGAGAATTACTTAATAGCCGACGGATATTACAATTCCAAACATAGAGATTGGGTAAATAATACACCAAACACTAGAGGGAACCTACTACTCAATTGGTGGTTTCAGCATAGTGTTATGTACCGACTCGGTTTAAAAGCAACGTATAGTCCGTCGTTTCCCAGATACGGCTCTTATCCGGATCTACAGTTGCTCGACACACGGATACAAGTGACAGGCACGTACCAACAAACGATAAACTATCTACGCACTTTTCTGTATGACAGCGACCATTGCGGTCTCAGTACCGAAAGAGTGGTTCCCAACAAAATTGCTGAACTGGAGCAGTTTATCCAAAGGTATTTCTACAATTATAGTACATATAATATTGTTTCAAAGGACCTCAGACCTGTAAGCCTATCATCTTTCCTTCTGAAAACTCTAGAACGACTGATTGATATCCATATATGAGCTAAAATTGATCCACGAATTTTGTGAATGGCTCAACATGCCTACTGTAGTCGGTGTAAACGGCCCTGCACTCACTGACTAGCCACATCGAAGGATTCCTACAATATAGAGAGCACACAATTGTCGCTTTCCTGGATATAGAGAGCCCCTTTAATCTGCAATCACTCACTTGGGGAGTTGATCAGTCTTATGCGATATAGCAGGATAATCAACTCCAAACTGGGTGGGGCTTCTGGTAAAAGACGTGTTAGCAGAGATACGCCGTAAGGCGAAGCCCTTCTCTAGAGTTAGTTTTAGTTTTAAATGCATTTTATTATATTAATCATTAATTCTAACATACTAACAAAAAATGCTTAAATGCTAGCTTAAAATTACTTAACAAACTTATATTAACTTACTGGCCCCGCACAGGCACTCTAAGCTACTCTAAATTCTTATATCTATGTCTTTCGACTTTATTTACATTTTATTGAAATTCGTATATATTTTGTATACTTAAGGCTAAGAAAAATTTGTTAACAAAAACTTAGCATATGGAGTTATTTTTTTATAAAAACTTAATATCTAACTTAAAATAAACTTAAACCTAACCTACATACACAATACATACACATAGATATTATACACAATTGTATATACTAATATATGTATATATTTCTTAAATGCTTAGGTTAGCAAGCTGGCCATCGGTATTCACAGTGTAAATAAGTAGGTCAGCTCTGCCTCATTAGTGAGGCTGGTCCGTAATTGACGGAAACGACGACGAAACATCTTCTCCATCATTCAACCACCAGAAATGCTGGTGCTGCCGAACGACATCCCTCTTATCGCGATTCCCCACCGCCCTACTGAACCTGAGACGATCCACACTGCCGTGTGCGACGTCTCTGCCGTAGTTGAGTCGCCTGTCCCCAGCTTTCCGAGCGACATGGAAGATTAACGGGACCGCTGATCTATCCTGGATCAACCCTATCTGATCTAGGTAGAGGAATGCTTCCGGTGGAACGAAGCCGTCAGAGCGCACACTCTCGTGGTAAAGGTAGTTGGGGTAGTAAGCCCCAGATATCAGGTTATTCGTCGCGGTCATTGCTCTTGCAATGTGCCTTCGAGTCAGCTTAATTACGAAGTTGTCCACTCGTATTAGGTTCGCCCTGTTGTAAAGGACCTCATTACGATAAAATTTTTTGTACTCCGACTCTGGTGTTCTGTACAAGCGAAGGCAAGCCCTAAGGCAAGCCCTCTCAAACACCCGAATCTTTTCCATTAAGCTTGCTCGTACATTGAACCACACGGGGCACCCGAATACCAACATGGGCCTGACAAGGGCCATATAGCAGATTACCTTTACCCTCGCATCGAGTTGGCTGCTATAAAACAGTCTCTTTGTAAGGGCAAAAGCGCCTTTAGCTCTGGCCAGAGCAGCGTCTACATTTTTGTCAAAATACAGAAACTGATCTAGCCAGATCCCAAGGTATCTGACTACATTTCGACAGGCAAGAGGCTGTCCGTGTTGTCCAATGATCGAGAACTTTCGCCAATTTTTTCTGGTATCCCTAGAGGCTCCAGACAACGGCGTCCTAAAGAGAATGGTTTCCGACTTCTGAAAGTTGATTTTCAACTTCCAGTCATCGTAAAATCGTCTTATCTTATCGAAGTCACGCTGCAAGAGAGTATTAATGACATCGATTTTTGGACCTGTTCTGTACGCTATCAAATCGTCTGCGTACGCAATAGTATTGGGAAGTGAACCTATCAAGTCGCTTGTATAAATGTTGAATAGGATCGGCGAATTGACCGCGCCTTGTTGAAGACCATTTTTAATTTGAAATATTCCATTAGAAGTCATATCGCCATTTTTCACTATGAACTGTCTGTTGGTTAGCATATTAAAAAGAATGTACAAGAGTGGTTTACTGATCCCCAGCCTAGTCAGCTTATAGAAAAGACCCTCTAACCATACAGTGTCGAAGGCCTTCTCCAAGTCAACAAGGCAGGCACCAGTGCATTGGTTTTTGCCTTTATTCCATTGGATATCGGACACCAGTTTAGACGCGGCATGTGAGATATCATGTCCCGCCTTAAAACCGAATTGATTATCCGGAACTATATGTTTGTCCTCAACCCACCTAGACAGAGCTCTATTGATTACTTTTTCAAACACCTTACTGATATTCGGAAGGAGACTTATCGACCGGAGATTCGCCGGCTTGGATATATCCTTTCCCTTTTTGGGAATAGGTTGCACCACCGCCGTTTTCCAATGCGCTGGATAATGTGCATTATTCATTGCATTATTAAACAGGGTGGTGTAAATGTCCACCGCTTCTAGAGGAAGATGTCGAAGCACGATGTTCGGAATACCATCGGTCCCCACTGATTTCTTAGCCCTGATTGTGTCGAAGATCTCATGGAGCTCTTCCTTCGAAATGAACGGGGGTAGGTCACCCTCTCTGGTAATGACATTATTTGCCATATTTTCGTCGCTGAACCGGGTGAAACCAGAGCCTTCGGATCGCCAGTTCCCTATTTCATTTCGAATGTAGAAGTCGTGCACCAAGACGCGATTGTCCAGGCCATAATTAGGGCCAATGGTATCAGTGGCCTTGTATATTTCCTGGAAAGTCGCCCCTATAGCCTCAACCTTCTCCTGTGGATCCTCGATCACAAAGAAGTCGTCATCATCAGCAGCCTCATTTGGATCAATACCTGCTATTGTCAGTAACCGTTCGTTGTCTGTTGTCCGGGCTATTTTAAGACACTGAAGGTCGTTTTGATTTTTTCTCCGAAATAGTTTATTTATTTGCGGGAACATATTCGGGTTGCTGGTGTTTACAGCCCGAACCCTGTTGTTCCAATACGAACTTACAGAAATTCTGTAATTCTCTTTTATTAACGTTTGAATATTTTTAATCGACGACTTCAGTGTCCTAATCTCCGGGTCTTGTCTGTCAGTAAACTGTCTGTACAAGTTTTTGAGTCTTGTCAGTAGTCTACTTTTCTGTCGGTGCAGTGCGTCAATAGTAGGATTGCGGAACAGGTCTTCGTTAGTCGTATGTCGATAGCGCGGTATTGTAGCGTCCATAGTTTGTTTAATTGTCTCGTCCATTTGTTTTAGATACTTGTCGATCTCCTCGTTTGACAAATTCCTATTGGACGGTGGACGGTGGAGCGTGTTTGAGGCGAGTGCTCTTGTCAATGTTGCGGAGAAGCGTGTCCATCGAGTCTTACTGTAGTTGTAAGAATATCTTTGGACAAACTCCTCCAATTCCGCAATTTCGTTGGGAACTGTAATTTCGGTGCTAAAACCGCAATGGTCACTGTCATACACGAATGACAGTTTAACGTTCGTAAATTCGTACCTGTCAGTCGTATTCGTTCGTCGTACAGCAGTAGGTCCAAATAAGACCCGCCTCTGGGAAACGACGGGTTATCGGTCGCCTTAAGACCGAGTCTGTACATGACATCGTGCTGACCCCACCAATCAAGTAGTAGGTTCCCTCTAGTATTTGGCAAATTATTTCCCCAATCTCTGTGTTTAGCGTTGAAGTCCCCGCCGATTATAAAATAATTCTCCCCCGATTCCAGCCTCAGAAGTCGAAAAAGCGTGTCGAGCTCTGTAATGAATAAAGTGGATTGTGGAGCCTCAGGTGCATAAACAGAGGCCAAGTACAGCCGCTTTCCACTGCGGAGCGGGATATAAATGACGACTGCCTCCAACACTTGGAACCTACGCAACACTCCCTTGTACACTCTGTGAAATTTTATACCTTGTTTAATGAAGATCGCGACACCGCCTCCACGTTTGGATCGGGGCCGGTTTCTTCTTCTAACAATATAATTATTGTTTATGTTTATCGGTTAGCTTGGTTTCGCTAGCGAGAAGCACATCAGGAGTTTGGTCTTGTAGCAATTTAAACATCGCGGCTCTTCGTTCGATCCTAATCAGTGAATTAACATTCACCGCAAGGACCTTCAAGGTTTGCTCCATCATGTGCGTACCCATTACGACATGTGTTGCGTTAGGCCCGGCAGCAGCGCGTAGATCTGGTCCACCCGCTTGGCCTGTTCTTGCACCTGCTTTTGCAGCTGAGCCATCTGCCCTTGGATTGCGAGCAAGATGGCCAGCATGTTAGGTGCAGCTTCCATTGTTCTCGGCATTGGCGCCGGAGAAGCAACAGTCGCTTGCTGTACCGTAGCCCCCCTACCTGCCGCCATTTGGGCGTAGGAAATTTGGGACGTGACGGCTGGTGTTTGAAACCTAGCAGGTGAACGCTTGACCTCCACCTTCTGCTGCTGAGCCAGTTTTGATTTCTTAATATCAGCGAACTTAGGACAACCCCGATAGTTTGCGGTGTGTCCCACGTTCCCACATAATACGCACGAGAGCTGTGTCCTATCGGATACTCCGTCCCTACCCAGAGCACACTCCTCGGAACTGTGGTTCTTTGCGCACTTCACGCATCGAGGCTGCATTTGGCAGTTCGACGCGGCGTGCCCGAACCTCTGGCAGCGAACGCATTGTATAACGCCTTCGCTCCTTTTTAATTTTTCCCAGTGAACCACCTGGTAGTCTAGGACATTGATACTCCTCAGACTATCCAGACGGCTTTCGGGACTGAGCTGCACTAGGAAGAACGGCAGACTCCGTTTCTCCCGCCTGGCTCTAGCTGTGGTAAATGGCTTTACCCCCACGAACTTGAGTCCTTCGCACTCCTTCTCTTTGAGCAGTGCCAGGATCTCCTCAGGATCAGAAGACGGTTCCAACCCCTTCAGCAACATCGATTGCCGCTTTTCACACTTCGGTGTGAATGAGTAGTGCTCCGTCGTCGTTTCCTTTAAGAGCTCTTTTACTTTCGCGTAGCCCTCCACTGTATTACAGTGGATGGCATGGCGATCATTCCCCAATCTCTTAATATTAAAATTATTACCAATGACCAGCCTACACAGGTCCTTGGTAGCATTTACCTCCAATTTATAGGTGTTGATAGGAGGCACCTTCTCCTTCTTCTTCTTCTGCTGCTGCTGCTGTTGTTGTTGTTGTTGTTGCTGCTGCTGCTGTTTTTGCTGTTGCCGTTGTTGTGGCTGCTGCTGTTTTAGCTGTTGCAGTTGTTGTGACTGCTCTTGTTGTTGTTGCTGGGGTCTCTTAGGCTTTTGTTGTTGTGCCTGCTTTTGAGCATGCTGCTGTTGTTGGGATTTCTCCTGCTCTTCCCTCTTCCTTCTGACCATTTGCTTTTCTTTTATGGCCAGTACTCTTTGTTGTAGCATTTTGATGCTACAACTAATGGCCTCCATCTCTTCCTCTTCATCATCAGATTCGCTTGCTGCCAATGAAGCGAAGTTGTTTGCCGTTGATAGGGTGGGACGTTTTACCAAGGTGGAAGTTGGAAGTTTCCTCCTTCTCTTTGTTTTTGGTGTTTGGCTCGAACCACTCGAAGCCTCACCTGACACTTCAGCAGGTCCCGCTATAGGCACAGCGGACCGCTCTTCACAATCCATCACGTGATAGACCACACTTTACCACCACTTTAGCTTTATTGTTTTTTTTTTTTTGTTTTATTCACTTTTAAAAATAAAAAGTCGATGCAACTTTTTCGGGAATCGGACCCACGACCCCTGTTTTGTCGGTCGGACACCACTACTTCTGCGCCACCGAAGCACTTGACCAAAATGTTTCTAATTGTTTTTTTTTATTACTCTTTCACTACTTCACTTGAAAAGAAGCCGAAACACATCCGTCCTCTATCGAGGTCTATGAACGACTGGCCTTCTCTAGAACTTTGTGGTTAATGAACTGCTGATATATCTGGAAGTGAGTGGTAACATGGTGATTACCTATGTGGATGACGTTGCTATCTCAGGCAAGCATCTTAATACCATTAAAGAACTCCTTCAGCTAAATCTTAACATATTAACCCTTTGGACAGATCGCTGCGGATTGGGAGAAAACCCCCATGAGGTCTTGTCCTCATTTCCCGAAAATATAAAATTCCAATCATAGATCCTCCCTCAATAAACGATACCAGTTTAGTTTTTCCGATACAGCAAGATATCTGAGTCTCATTTTTGACAGGAAACTAAACTGGAAACCTAACGTTCAAGAAAGAGTCAAGAAAGCTACAGTACCTTTATTCTCTTCCAAAAAGCCATTGGTAATAAATGGGACCTTCAACCTCACATAACCCACTGGCTATAGATCTCGGTCATAAGACCGATACTTACCTACGGGGTTGTTGTCTGGTGAATGGCATTAGACAGTGCAGTCAACTATGCAGAGTCCAAAGAACAGCATGTCTATAAGCGGAGCCCTACATTCTACTCCCTCTGCGGCATCAGACGTTTTGTTCCACTTAACACCCCTCGATATCTTAAGCAACAAGTAACTGCTTTCGCAGCTATTCGACTTAACGCGATTACCCAGTGGACAAATAACTTATTTTGCCACGCTAATATGAGTATTCTTAATACATTAGGAATCGATTACATCATACCTGAACTTTGGTTTGACAAAGTCATCCATATAAGCTTCCCTTCTAGGTCCTTCTGGAAGGAAGATGCTTTCATGGAGGACAAGTTAATCCACTCCTACACAGATGGATCTAAAACCGATAGCAGGCGGTATTTTCTCAGATAAACTAAATCTAACCCTCTCCTGCCGTTTTTTAAATTAGCGTAGCGATTGGCGATTAAAGAAGCTCTGTCCTGTTCGAGGAAAAACGTAATGTCTGCAACGGATATCCGCATTTTTCCGGATAGTCAGGCCGCTATCAGGCCTGGACTCAGTCTCATTAAATTCTAAAACCGCCCTTGAATGCCGCCAATCATCTCTTATGGAGATTGCAGAGCAGTTCTACCTTCACCTTTGTTGGGTGCCGGGCCTCAGAGACATTTCAGGGAATTGTAGGGCCGACGAACTTGCCAAAGTTCGTCTTTCCAACAGCAACTTTTATCTACCTATCTGCCTACCTATGTCTTTATTGAAAAACCCGATATAATCGAAAAATAATACAGTCATTTTCAATGATAGATGTGATAGGTAGCATCCAACCTGGGCATTTATATTACTGCTTCAAGATAATGTTGTTTTAGTTTTATTCTGTTTTTATTGACTTCAGGAATGTTTCTTAGGTTTTGCGTAAGGCTGTTGAGTAGATTCGGCAAGGTGTAACTTGCTGGACGTTGGACGCTCTGTGTTTGTTGCCTCGTATGAATCTGTCGATTGATGTGTGTTCCAGCCTACATACCAAACATCAAGGTGCTGATGCAACTGGTATATGATACGAGTACTACCTCAATAACAAACAGATCAAGAGAACAAACTCAATCTTCTGATGGTGCAGTTCTGTGCAGTAATTAATTGCGTCAGTGAGTTCAACACAACTGAGACGTAAATCGTTTAAAATTAAAATTATCTGTCATGTGTCAAAATTTGAGCTCACTGTCATGAACGGTTTGGAAATTATAGCAGTCTGAAGTTGGTTGCAGTTCGAGTCTTTCATGGTGTAGAATGCGATTGTGATAGTTTTTACTCGCTCTTCAATTTGACGGCTATTGGCGCCGCAACCCAGCTGTAGCGTTAAAGTTTGTCAATAGAGCAGCGTGGGATAACCCGACATGTCGACGATAGCCGTCATGAACCATCGAAGAAAAAATTTATGCAAATTGACAAGACGGCATATGCAGCTACAAGGAAGTTGTGAAATACATAAAAAACGCTTGATTTAGAAAAAAAATAATATATTATTTTAAGAAAAACAACAAAAACAAAATGTTAGAAACCATTTACCGAACTCAATAAACAAATAAAAATACATACATGCATTCAGGTATGAGAATGAATACAAAAAAAGGAAAATATTTACGTCATTTTATTTTATAACTTGAGAAACCTAATCAAAAAGTGTGGTAGTCTTCGAAGCATTTACCAGGACAAAGAGCAATATTGTTAGCACAGTTTTTGCACCTACATGAGGTTTCCTTCCCTATCTTTGACTTGTTACATTGCCTGCATCTCTTATAAGCAACTTTCCTCTTTCGCTTAGTTTCAAATGCAATTCTTTAAATGAATTGTGCACGCGAACTATTAGTTGAACCGACATTTGAAGTTGATGGTCGATTTGGTGACGAAACCTCCTCTATGATGATGACTTGGCACCAATAGTGGTCTTCCCATCTTTATGCTACGAGTATCTGGCAGGTGTATTAGAGATTTGATGAGATTATTTCTAAATTGAATAAATTCAATTTTCGTACTCGTACTCGTATCATCAGTTTTTATTTTGTATACTCGTATGTAAAATTAATTCTAGACCGCAACATTTAGCATGTGGAACATCACTTTCTTATACCAGCGATTCGTTTTTCTTGTTGAGGAATAGTACGATATAATTTGATCCGCTCTATCTATCCCAGACATTTAGCGATTATAAACATAAATTTCCCTGGGCTTTTCCTTAGAATGTCCATATCGGTTGGAAGTTGTGATAATAACAGTATGGTTCGCAGTTCTAATACAAAGTACATCATGTCTGTCGCCCCATTTCGATACATATACCTGACTATGACGTAGCCACACATGTTCTCCTCGTGTAAGTCGTTACTTTACTTTCCGATTGGTGCGTAACGTTTCGGTAGTATGTGTCCTTTGAGTCAACAGAATTTTGGAAAGGCCAGCGCTATTGTAGAAATTATCCATCATAAGACGATGGCCTCTGTAGAGATATGGAGACATAAGGCGAGTAACTATATCACCAACCTTTGAAGATTTGTTATTGATTGCTTTCCCTTGGTGGATTCCGATATTTAAAACGTACCCGTCACTCGTTGTAAACTCGTTATGCTTTATCTCATATCTTGCTCTCTTTCCTTTAATATACTCCAGCTCAATATGTTCCTTAGGACAGTAGGCTTTTAGAAAACTTTCCAAGAAAAGCTTCATCAACGGTTAGATTTTCCTCAATTTAGTCTCATCACCTTCCTCAGTAGAACAGCTGAAGTCTCTTACTAGTGGTTCAAATCGCCAGCCGGTCATTGTATACCGAAATATTGGTTGATAATAAACGGATCATTAGAAAAGAGATCACGAACCTTTGGCGGTTTGACTTGTGCTTGAAGCAAGTAAAGCCCAAGAAACTTAAACAACTCTTCGAAATGCTTTGGCTTGAAAACAGCAAAACGTGCATATTTGTCGAACTCACAATTTTGTCAACTATGTTCGATCCAAATATTTGGTGGAAAACGTCAAGGGAGTACATTTTTCGTCCAAGTTTATCTATGTATACTCTACTAAGGCCTGCATCGAAATTGAACTGAGGTATTTTCTTGGTATTTTCAAATCATTCGCCATCTAATTCGGTTTCTGAAGCACTTCCCGATCCCTCGTCTTCCGAGTCTAAGTCAGAAAAGCTATCGCTATCTGATCCTTCAGGATAATCTTTAATGATTTCATCGCCAGATTCTGCCCAGTGTTGTGCTGGTCATCTCCAATAAATTGGTCATAGTGAGTTACTTTCAGGCGAAGTCTCTGGAGACTCATCTAATTGATCATCCTATTCCCGTTGATAATCAGGATCGTCGCCGAATGTCCCATCATCGCTAAACGGATCATGTTCAGATTTCCCATTGGAATCATCCGAAATTTCACTAAATAGCTCCAAAATTTTCTCCTTTTCTTTACTGTAACGGTCCATATTCAAGCTATGTGCATATTTATTTATTTTATTATACATACATATTTTGCACTATTTGTATAAGAGCGCTCAAATGCGACCGTTGTCATGGAAACTCTAAGCTAAATGCACTGAGAAGTGACGCCATATGCCGGCTTGATCATGTGAAATGCAACTAGTTTCGGCAAGTTTTGTAAAAATATAGAAATGATTCCGCAGGTCACAGTAAAGTGCAAATTGGACTCCGGTCGAAAAAATAATGCTGGAGTATGGACATGTAATGTATTTCTGGTCAGCGTATCCCGTCTTGTCATAACAGACCAAAAATTCTTTGACGGCATATGCCGTCATGACTCGTTACTTTCCTTATCCATTGACGGTATATGCCGTCTTGCCCGCGAACGTGTTAAGCATGTCATGCTAATATTCTTTCAATATTTACATTTTTAAGTCTTATTTATGCAATCTACACAAATAGCTTTAGCATGCTTGTCGTTGCAAAATGGTTTTTGCACAAAAAACAAAATGGCGGTATCCATTTATTTTTGTTTTCTCCAGAATTGTAGTATTCGGAGACTTGTCCACTTTTTGTTTTTTTTTGGGGGACATTTGTAGTTGACAGTTTTGTAAGTAGCGCCAAGGATAGTTCGTTTCTTTGTCGTTTCTTCCGCTTTTCCATATGGGGCGTTGCTAGCGAAATTGCCAGTTCATGCAGCACAGATTTACGTTTTGTGTACTTTTGAGTAGGTTTCCAATTGGTGTCGAATTCGTTGAATAGAATGTATGCATTCAATGCGGAAATATCGTTCATGTTTGAAAATATCGCCATATTCCAACGATTATTTTTACGTTTGCAACTGTAGTAGCTCAGCATTTTGCCAACCGTATTAACTCCTCCTTTCGTTGAGTTAAAAAAGGAGATCATTTCAGGTAGCTTTTTCGAGTCATTTGAAACATCGGGTTTGTGATGCATTGTACTCATGACTATTGCACATTTGTTCTTGTGACTGATAGATGAAACGAGAGTAGTGTAAGGCGTAAAGGCAAAAGTTGATTCATATCGTGGAACTTTCTTGCAGTTCAAAAGTTTTGATGGAATAGATGTTTTCTTTTTGCGCATTGTTCCAACCATTGTCAAATTTTTTTTGTAGGAACTTTTGGCCAAGACTGTGGGAAGAAAAAAAGTTGTCCATGGCAACATTATGACCCTTTAATCCATCTACTAAACCAAGGACGACTGGTTCTCCTGGATTCTTCTCAGGAATTCCTGTTACGTACGCTTTTTCCTAAGTATGGCTGTATTTTCCATACATAGCACGTACGTGAATCGACAAATATCCCAACTATTGTTCATGGACAGTGACAGAATCCTGAGGATTATAAAAAGTGGGAAGCCATTTTTTCCAAAGGTTTCTAATTGGTGCGAATTTATCAGCATTTCTTTGGGCACGTTGGGTGAGCACATCATCAAAACGAACGATTTTGTGAATATATAAAAATGTTATTTCTGACATGATTGACCGAAAATTTGGCCGCCCACAATATTCATCAAACAAATCGTGCAAAAATTCATTTTTGCGTCTGATGAACACATAATACAAATAAGTTATTTTCTAAAAACGTTGTCTTTATAAGCACTTACTTATAAACGCCGGCCAATAATAATACGGCCAAGCAGGCATGCAATAACTCCTGGTCTATTTCGATATGGTTGCAGCCGTGCAAACGCTCTCCGTAGTTGTTGGAATTTTCAATTATAATTGTTGAGAGTGACGGTGGAAAAAAAAAATAAAAATAAATCTTGAATGTTATTCACCCTGCTGGATGCTCTAAGATACTACAATAAACAACTATTACCACAACTGGCAGCAAATCGATAACATTTTCTCTCCTCAACCGATCAATAGTGTAAGGCTCGCTTCGCCAGGCGGTGTCATCTTTGAAGCATACCAAGATGCAGACCAAATTATTACTTTCTCTTGGGCTTAGGGTTTTTTTTTTTTAAATGACACAAGAGTACTTAAAACTAACTTAAACTATATTATGAAGGCTAGCTAATCCGGCTGCTGGAAGTTGGCTTGACTATTAAATATTTTGGGTGGAGTTTACGAGGGTTGACTGAAAAGTGTCCGACCGCAACGTAAAGATAGCGGCACTCATCAATAAAAGCTAGTTAATGCTAGTTATGCATCTTTTGACAGTTACTTACCGAAGTTTCAGTCATTTTAGACTCAGTTTTTAGTTGACAGTCGTTTGAGTGAGTCGATGTGAGTGTTTTTTGTGAAAATGGAAAAAATTGAGTATCGAGCTGTTATTAAATTCTTGTTTTTGAAAGGCAATACGCCTACGCGAATCAAAAATAAGTTGGACTCTGTGTATGGGGACTCTGCGTCGTCATTTACCACAGTGAAATTTTGGGCAGCTGAATTTAAACGTGGTCGTAAGGGCTTGGGAATTGATGAACATTCGGGACGTCCAAAACCGGCAACCACTGACGATAACATTGCTAAAGTTTACCAAATGGTATTAGACTACCGCCGAATTAAAGTGAGAGAGATAGTAGAGGTTATGAAAATGTCCAAAGAACGTGTTTGTTACATACTAAATGAAGATTTAGGCATTAGAAAGCTGTCCGCGCGTTGGGTCCCGCGTTGTTTCCAACGCTCTGTTTGCGCAGTTTAGGCGCAATAAATCCGAGTTTTGGCATCGATTAATTACTGTAGATGAAACTTGGATACACCATTATATGCCCGAAACAAAAATTCAGTCAAAACAGTGGACTGCAAATGGCGAGCCGCCTCCAAAGAAAGCAAAAACTGTTTGTTCGGCTGGGAAAGTGATGGCGACTGTTTTTTTTTGGATAGTAAAGGAGTTATCTTAATCGATTATCTTCAAAAAGGGAAAAAACGTTACAGGAGCATACTACGCATCATTACTTGCCAAGCTGAAGGCAGAAATTGCGGAAAAACGGCCACATTTCCAGAAAAAGAAAATCCTCAGCGGTTGCCAAGTACTATGTGCACAGGTTAGGTAGGTGGGAGCATCGCTGGGAGAAGTTTGTGTAGAAAAATAAAAAAAAATGTGAGAAAAAATGTCTTGTATCATTGTTCGATCGGAAACTTTTCAGACAACCCTCGTATATACTCTTGGGATGACATCATTTGAGTGGTGATTGTGATGGTATCATCAATCGATTGTTCTAGATTGATCGGTAATGGCATATTTCATCATCATTGGACTTGGTGTCCGGATGCTCTTGTTTACAGTTGATGCTGTTGAAATTGAGTGTCAATCGTGCTGAGGCTGAATAAGCAGTTTAGCGATATCTTTTTCTAGGAAATGGTTATTTTAACTTATATGTAAAGTATTGTTTTCTCGCCAATAACTCGATTTCAGGTGGACTGCTTCCTCCTTCAGCTTCAGGATCAAATACGTTTCATCCTCTTCTCTTTCGTCTAACACTTCATTCTCTAATTCTTCCAAAGACAGAAACCGTAGACGGGACATTTCTTCAAAAGCAAACAATTTTTTTCCAAAATATTTTTAAAAAAAATCATTTCAACTTACAAAGCCAGAAATATGAAGTTTTCGAATTTCTCAAGGCGTACTTGCCAAATTTTTCAAAATATATTTAAAAATAACGACAATAATAATTTAAATAAAGTCACAAAAAATAGGGCATGTAACTTTTTCCTAAAGAAAATTATGATGTGAATAACAACGAAATGTATCAATTTTGATACAAAGCTCGATTAACGGATAGGATTACTACATATGCAGTTTCGAAGTTGTAGTTCATTTGTGTTTGCTGTTCTTCTTTTTCTTTATGTGAAACTTTGAGTTGTATTAAAATATGTTATATTTTTCTATGTTTTAGTGAATAATCAAACATTTGTGAGGTGACGCTACAAAAATCTGTTGTGCTTTTGATTTCTGTTTTCATGCTCTTTAAATCAGTCATGACGGTGCTTATGCTTGAAGAAGAAGTATTGTCAAAAACATTCGTAGCTTTTTTTAATTTTTTGTGGACTATTCAATTGACATCAGTTTCTTTTATTGGCCAGAGCCTGGACGTGCTGAAGAGTCATTTGGGATTATGGGTTTTTGTAGAATTGTTATTTCCGAGAATTTTTTTTTTCGATCCCATTGAAATATGTGTATGAAGTGCAAACGAATTATAATTTTCTGAATCATGAGGGACAAGTGACGAAACACCCCGCTTCGACCAATTATACAACAATCAAACAAAACCATTGTAAACATATATTTAGAAGAAACAGTAGCTAAAACTTGTTTTGGATATTTGAATGATACAAATGAAGTTTTTTTGGTAATCTATTAGAGTATATATGTTCCCCTTCAGATAGTTTATATATCCCGAATCGATAACATTCAACGTCATATCCTTCAATTTGCCCTTCGAGGACCAGCCTGGGATAACCGCTTTATCTTACTTCCCTATTGTGACCGCCTCAAAATTTTTATCCCGAATACCCTCGAAAAACATAGAGACGTAGTTGACATTCTCTTCATTCATCGACAGATCTCTGGTTCTATGGATTTCACTTACCTTAACAATCCTATTTCCTTTAACACTAACCCTCGTAATTTACAATGTCCTCGTATCTTCGACATATATTACAACCCATCGCACCTCGTATGGTTCTAGCGAACCAATCTCCAGCATACTCCGTAAGATCAACTGAAACGTCCCCCTTTTTGATTTTATCCTGAACACTTCTCGTCTCAAACTTCGTCTCCTTCACCATTCCCTTATTTCCTAACCCTTAATTTTTGTTGGTTTTTAAGTTAGTTTAAGCTTCTAATAACCCCCACCAAAATCGAGTACATACGAGTATGTATGGGCTATTCCAAAATCACCTTCCGAAATGAAAAATATTTTTTAAAAAAACCAAAAACATTGATTTTTTGCACAAAATAGTTTTATTAACATCTAAATCTCCATTCAAATCTATACATTTGTGGTAACATGGGACGAGCTTTTGTATATCCTCCTTAAAAAATGGCACCGCCAGTGCGTTGAGGCATTGATTTACACCGTTCATAAGATCCTCATTACTTCCAAAATGTTGAGATGCAATGAATGATTTCAGTTTTGGGAAAAGGTGATAATCACTTGGGGCCAAATCAGGACTGTAGGGGGGTGATCAAAAATATCCCAATTGAACTCCTCCACTAAAGTTTTTGTGCGTGCAGCAGTGTGTGGTCGTGCGTTGTCATGCAGAAGCACCACACCTTTGGTAAGCATTCCTCGTCTCTTGTTCTGGATTGCTCTTCTCAACATACGTAAAGTTTCACAGTAAGCCGCTGAATTTTTTGTGTTTCCAGGTTCCATAACCTCGGTCAACAATATGCCTTTACCTGCCCAAAAAACTGTGGCCATCATTTTTCGATAGCAAAAAGTTTGTTTGAATTTTGTTGGCTTGTTTGGGGAATGAGTGTGCATCCATTGCTTTGACTGGTCTTTGCTTTCTATGTTTACATACTGGACCCAAGTATGTTCTCCAGTCGCAATTTGCTATAAAAATTCTTCACCTTCCATTTCTAAACGCTTGAGAAATGTTTTTCCAGAATTGGCACGTTGGAGCTGTTTTGGGACTGAATGGGCACAGTAACCCAAGTTTTCAGACACGATTCTGTATACATACATAGAGTAGTCGAGAAATTTCTTGTCGCAAGATTTGAAATCGTAAAATGCCTGTTTTCTCGGACAAATTGGTCAACTTGGTGAACCACGTCTTGATTCATGATCGACCCTTGGCCTCCTTCATTATGCACATCTGTGCGTCCATTTTTAAATTGTCTATACCTATCACGTACTGACCATCACTCATCACTGTATTGGCGTAAAAAGCACATAACCAACGATGAATTTGGGCTGCGCCATTTCGGCGGAGGGAGATAAAATTTTATTCTCCATGTTAAAACGGCAACTACTGGAAAAATACTGAACGAAAACGGTTGAAACTTGGCATATCATTAGAGAATAATGTACTGGTTGCGACATGCAGAAACACGTCACCGAAGTGCACGTATGTAATGAATTGTAATACATCGGAGGTTGATTTTGGAATAGCCCTCGTATTACATATTTTATATACATGTGTATGATATACATACGAGGGTTAACTGAAAAGTTTCCGACCGCAACGTAAAGATAGCGGCACTCATCAATAAAAGCTAGTGAATGCTAGTTGCGCATCTTTTGACAGTTACCTACCGAAGTTTCAGTCATTTTGGACTCCCAGTTTTTAGTTGACAGTCGTTTGAGTGAGTCGATGTGAGTGTTTTTTGTGAAAATGGAAAAAATTGAGTATCGAGCTGTTATTAAATTCTTGTTTTTGAAGGCAATACGCCTACGCGAATCAAAAATGAGTTGGACTCTGTATATCGGGACTCTGCTTCAACATTTACCACAGTGAAATTTTGGGCAGCTGAATTTAAACGTGGCCGTAAGAGTTTGGGAGTTGATGAACGTTCGGGGCGTCCAAAAAAGGCAACCACTGACGATAACATTGCTAAAGTTTGACCGAATGGTGTTAGACGACCGCGAATTAAAGTGAGAGAGATAGTAGAGGTTATGAAAATGTCCAAAGAACGTGTTTGTTACATATTAAATGAAGATTTAGGCATTAGAAAGCTGTCCGCGCATTGGGTGCCGCGTTTGCTTACGTTAGACCAAAAACGTGTTCGAATGAACATTTCCAACGCTCTGTTGGCGCAGTTTAGGCGCAATAAATCCGAGTTTTGGCGCCGACTAATTACTTTAGATGAAACTTGGATACACCATTATATGCCCGAAACAAAAACTCAGTCAAAACAGTGGACTGCAAAGGGCGAGTCGGTTCCAAAGAAAGCAAAAACTGTTTTTTTGGCTTTGAAAGTGATGGCGACTGTTTTTTGGGCTGAGGCCCCCATTTATTGGCTTAATACAAGCTTAATCTAACTTAAAAACTAACAGAAAGACTTAAGAGCTAGTGACCAAGGAAGTGATGGAGGAGATCTTGTTTGAGATGAGGAGTGCTCAGGTGGAAATGAAAAAGGGAGAGGTTCGAGTTGACCTTTCGGAGCATTCGGGAGATAGGTTCTTTGGAGCCATAAGAGGTGCGGTGGACCGGTAGATAGAAGAGACGAGGACAACGTAGATTGCGGGGGTTGGTATTGAAGGAAATGGAGTTCAAAATGGATGCACAGTCGATGGAACCAGAGAGAAAACGATGAATGAAAAGAACGTCACCAATATTCCTACGTTCTTCTAACGAATTCATATTTAGAAGTTTGAGGCGGTCTTGATAGGGAGGTAAGATTAAAAGGTCGTTCCATGGCAGGCCACGGAGGGCAAATCGGAGGACTCGACGTTGAATACCCTCGATTCGGGAAACATGAACCCGGTGAAAGGGGGACCAAGCTTGACTGGCATACTCAAGCAGGGGGCGAACAAAGGTAATATAGAGAGATCTGGTTACATACGGGTTGGAAAATTCCTTGGACCACCGTTTAATAAAGCCAAGTGATGAGTTGGCTTTGAGGATCATCTTATCGATATGCGAACGGAAATTAAGCTCACTGTCGAATAATATGCCATGGTCTTGAAAAGACTGAACCAGGGGAATTGGTTGACCATGGAGAAAATAAAGTCGAGGAGGAGACGGGTTGTATTTACGTGAGAAGGTTATAAATTGACATTTGGCTATATTAAGTTCTAGGCAGTTTTTGAGGCACCAGATTGAAAACCGATCAAGGTCTTCTTGAAGAAGGGCAAAGTCCTGGGGAGGGGAAATAGATTTAAAAAATTTTGTGTCGTCAGCGTAAAGGGAGAGGGAGGAGTGCTTAATGACACTCTCAACATCGTTGATAGTAAGAATGAAGAGAAGAGGGCCAAGATGACTGCCTTGTGGAACTCCAGATGAGGCCAGGAATGGAACAGAAAGGGCGGGTCTAAACCGAACACTATAATATCGGTTTACCAGGTAAGAAGAAATCCATTTTAAAAAGAGCGGCTCAAAGCCGAGAGCAGACAATTTGAAAAGGATCAATTTATGAGATATCTTATCAAATGCTTTAGTGAAATCAGTTGCGATAACATCGATTTCTTTGCCATTTTCTAAGGCTGAGAGTGCAAAAGACACGAATTCAACTAGATTTGTGGTAGTTGATCTACCTTTTAGAAAACCATGTTGTCGGGGTGAAATAAAAGCCTTGCATTTGAAGCTTAACGCTTCGTATAAAATGCTTTCAAAGAGTTTGGGTATATGAGAGAGTTTAGCAATGGGACGATAATTGGTAACTTCATGCTTAGATCCCTTTTTGTGTATTGGGATTATAAAAGAGGTCTTCCAAATCTGGGGAAATTCACCCTGTGTAAGCGATAGACGAAAAAGGTAGGAAAGGAGTAGAGCCAGGTTGGAAGAGGATGTTTTTAGAAAAATGGCGGGGAGTCCGTCTGGGCCAGGTACAAATTCATCCTTAAGATTTTGTAACTTTTCTTCAATAACTGCAGGATCGAAATTTTGAGTGAGAAAGGGACCAATAGAGAAATTTGGTAGATCATTGAAGTAAGAGGGATCTGGTACGAAGGAGTTGTTGGCAAATGATTGCTTGAAAAATGTAGCAAAAAAGTTGGCGATGGTAGGAGGATCACATGAAGTTTTGGTTTCGAAAGCGAGGGAGGAAGGATAACCATCAGTCTTACTTTTGCAATTGACAAATTGAAAAAAGGACTTGGGGTCATTTATGAGATTGGTTTGCGCACTATTCAGCTAGCGCTGATAGAGAGAGTTACAGAGTTCAATGAAATGAAGATATGTACCTAGATTATTTGAATAGTCGGAAGAAGAGTGGGTGCGATGGAATACCGCCCATAACTTGTTTCTTTTGTTTCGTCTACGATTATACCAAGGAAATTTTGTGGAAAAATTAGAGAAGAAGTGGAGGATGAAAGTTATCAATAGTTGAAAGAGATAGGGGACAACACGATACTGAGGAGTTGATGGGATCAGTTGTGAAGATAAGGTCTAATTGCCTTTCCATATAGTTGGAAACGCCACTGACTTGGCATAGACAAGAGTCTGTTAGCCGATCTAATAAGAGACATTCCTTAGTAGAAATGGGATTGGAAGCGATGAAAAAAGATAGGTCTTCAGATGGAGTCCACTTCAGCTGAGGCAGATTAAAATCGCCGAAGATAATGATATCATCAAGCGATTCTGATAAGTCGATCAAATTGTCAATTGCTGCAATAGCAAGTTGGTAGGATTCGATAGGTTGCGCCGGAAGAATGTAACAACACATAACGTACAAGCATCTACGAGTGAGGGTTATTTTAACCGACACAAAGTCGAGCTTAGGAGAGGATGATGTTGCAACGAGAGAGGAGTCCAAGCTGTTGTGAATAGCCAGTAGGACACCTCGACAAGGGGATTCAATCAAGGGGGGTGCGCGATCATCATCCCGAAAAACATTAAAAGAAGGAGGGAATAACTCCTGGTTTTTTATGTTGGGGATAAGATTAGGAAAACAGCGTGGGTTTTAGAACGGAGTCCTCTTACGTTCTGGTAATAGAAGGTGAGAGTTAGGTTTTTGCATGACTTTTTAGGGTCGAAAAAATTTATCATGGTCAAGGCGACTGCGTTGGAGGTGTGAGACTCTTTTAGAGTGTACATAGTGGCGAAGAGCGGCAAGATCGTCTGCAACTTTTTGGGGGGGCGTATTGAAAATCTCGTGATACTTTATATAAAGTTTCCTGAGACTGGTAACGTCTGTAGGGAGGCCTTCCTGCTGGATAGAAACCATGACGCTTGTTTTTGTTTTACCCTCGTAGCACACCGAGTCGGATTTATCGTGCAGATAGGCGAGATATAGACGTATATTCTCATATATCTTTTTATCTCTAAGCCTAGAGAGCGCATAGCGACATTCGGTGGTATCGCTAGTTTGCTGCGTTAATTTAACAGTGGGGGGCGAAAGGGGGTCAATAGAAGAGGGAGTGGTTAATGAGTTTGGTGTCGCAATGGCTGGTTTTTCTGAAATAGGGTTTAAAATGTGAGAACTGATGAAATTAGGATACTTAGCTCCAGTTCTGAGGTCGAAATTAGGGAAAGGCGTGTGTGTTAGGGGTTGAATGGTGGGGGTTTCGGTGGCAGGAGTTTGAGTTGTAGGGGTTAAGTCGAAAGAGACACGTTGACGTTGGGGCTTGAGTTGAGGTGGAATAGGGGGAGTTGGAGTTTGGGTGGGCGGCTCAAAATTAGGAAAAATTGTTGTTTTAAAACTCCAATTGGAGTTGGGTTTGTTGTGGGAAGAGGAGGTGGGTTTTGGCAAATTGGATTTATTTACTAACTTATTTGTTGGTTTAGGTATAACGGACTGCTTGGCTTTATCCTGCATCTTGGGCGTATTTTCCAACCATTTGCAGACACGCATCTTTCCAAGATTGAAATTGTTGCTGGCAGGATTATGGAATAACCATTCGTACTTGGTTGGAAGATTGAGCTTGAAGCTGCGCTTGCTTCTGTGGTGAGATGTAGGGAGCAAATTGCAGTGGCTAATGGTAATGCCATATTTCTTTTCGAAGAAATTTGAGATCCAATCAACATCAGCGTTTGGGGGGGCGCCTTTGATAAGAAGCGTAGTGACCAATTGATTCTTCGAAGCAAGCTTATCAAGTCTACGTTGCCTTTCGGAAGGTGTCCAAGTTGAATTAAAATGACTGATAAGCTTCCGTGGGGCAGCGATTGGAGGAGCTGACATAGAAATATTTTCTGCTGTTAAGTTGGAAGAAACTTCGCAGGAATCAGTGGGTTGAACCGTCCGCAGATGACTTATATGTGAGGGGTGAGCGTGAATCCACTTCAGGTTCCATTAATTCAGCCATGAGTGATGTATTGTAGGGAACATTCTGGTAAGGCTGCGGCAAGTTTTGTGTATCAACGATTGCTGTTTATTGTTGCGATGTGATGTTCAATATCGCATACGAGGGATCGAGTCGCAGTATGTTCGTGGCCGACATCGTTCACTTTATCGAAGATAACTTCGAGCATGTGATCACAGTGTTTGGGAGAGAGTTGTTTGTGTGACGAGGACTGAAAATGAATGTCTATGTCGTCACGTAGGGAGTTTATCATCTTGCAGGTTTTTTGGTTGGAGATAACCTGCGCAGAACACATAGCTTTAATGTCAATCAACACTTTATCCAGGTGACGTAAGGGATTTTCTTCATTCCTGGATCTCCCGGAGTCTAACTCGATAAGACCAGCAATTTGTTTGTCCATATGCTTTACTTTTGATTTTATTACATCGGCTGAGTTCTGCACTGAGTTACGTAACTCTTCAACACTTTTAACACTGTTTTCTATTACCGAAATTTTATCCGTAATCTTTTTGGCGAGTGCGTCCTGGTAGGAGTCATTTGAATCACTTAGGCATTTTATTGCCAAAAGTACGTGTGAAAGTGAGATACTCTTACACTCATCAGAGAAGAAAAGTAGGTTATCGGAAAATTCTTTAATAAACACCGTGTTTCTTTTATTTACCCCGACACAAACGGCATGAGAGGCGTTCCCACAAATGCCCTTGCAAGCTACCCAGTCAGCATTGCTGTCATCGATTACACAATTGGCAATTCTGCAAGACATATTCAAATTGGTTGTGTAGGTCAGTGAGGGTATAGATATAGGTCGAGTTATTTTTTTTTTATTTATTAATTTTTTTATTTTTTTGTAGATAGGGGCTTTTATTTGCACTGAAATCTGCCAGTAGACAAAAAAAAATAATGAATTCGAGCACTGGGGGTTATTAACCGGAAAATGCAATTTAACAAGATTTATAACTGAAAATTGAACAGGTGAATAGGGAGAACAAGAAAAACACGTCTAACTGGTTTGAGTCGCAATGAACAAAAAAAAAAGGAGTTATCTTAATCGATTATCTTCGAAAAGGAAAAACCATTACAGGAGCATACTACGCATCATTACTTGCAAAGCTGAAGGCAGAAATTGCGGAAAAACGGCCACATTTGCAGAAAAAGAAAATCCGGTTTTACCAAGACAACGCGCCGACTCACACCTCAGCGGTTGCCATGGCGAAAATACATGAATTACGGTTTGAACTGCGTGACCATCCACCTTATTCACCAGAGGTAATAACTTTCGTGAACAATTATTTTGCAGAGAAAATCGCCAAGTACTATTTGGACGGGTTAGAGTGATGCGAGCACCGCTGGGAGAAGTGTGTAGAGTTACAAGGAGACTATGTAGAAAATTAAAAAAAATTTTGAGAAAAAATGTCTCTTATCATTGTTCGGAAACTTTTCAGACAACCCTCGTGAATTTAATTATTTTTTTTCTTTAATAAAATTCGAAAGTCAATGTTCTTATTTTGGGCTGCTATTAATAGATCAGTTTTTTTTTCTGGGGTGGGGAAATTCGGACGAACTTTCTGAGCGCTCAAAAGGTCGACTACGTCTTCGATGAATTAGTCCTCCTTAGAAGATAGCCCTGTTGGTGTTACTAACTAGTCTGAGGCATCTAAGGCTTCTTGCAAATATCTCGTACTCGTTCCCTGCTTAATAGCTCTCTCCTTAAGTCAATGGGTAACTAAGAAATAATGTAAATCTGTAAATAAATTCCATCAGTAATCTCAGTTATTTTTGCGGTTTCACAAAATTCCATGAAATCAATCTGAAAACTTTTTTCAACGCATTGTAATGTGACATCGACAAAGCTATTTGACAACCTCCCTATATCCTGCTGCCACTGTAAATATGGTTAATTTGCTGCGTAAACACATAATTAATCAATTCACAAAGGAGTAACAACAAATCAGGACAGAAATCTGTCCTAATTTAATTATCCTCATTGCAAAGTTGTCCGTTGAAGACAACATTACGGGTGTTAACATCGAAATCGGACATGGAATCGTATCCGCATACACATATCTGTACATATTACACCCAACAGCCGGTATATCCCTTCAAAGTGATTGATAGATGAATCCAAATATTGAGGGTTATTTATTGTAATCCATCAAGCAGTCTATAGAATGTGCCCTCGCATCGAACATACATAGAGATAGATTGCCTATATATTTTACTGAAGGACTTGTGTGTGAGGTAGCTTCACGCACACACTTAAACCACTTGTATCCGTACTAAGGTCTGTAGCTTGCAACCCCTTTGCGTGCCATGGAATTGTTTACTTCAATTAAACTAATTTTGCGGTGTTATTGAATTTTGATGCTTGATTTCAATTGCATTGTGTTTCAATTAATTAATCTCCTGCTGGAGGTGGCAGTGGGCTGAGCATACATATATACATATGTCGATTATTCAGATGCTAACGAAGAACTTGTGCTGATATGTACTAATTGTTGGTTTTAGGGTTTCGTTTTGTCGGGGGAGTTTTTGGTTATAGCCATGCGGTTTCTGGCTTCAAACAACATTGTCCTTGTTAAACAAAATGTCAAATTATTGTACAGGAAATCAATACGATTACAGATGTTGTTTCGTTGTGATTAGTTTTGGTGAAATTGTTTGATTTAATTACAAAATCTTAAGGGTGTAATTAGTGATTTGTGGTAGTTTCGTATATGAAAACTGAAGTCTTACCTTAACTCCAAACTATGGTAAAGCGCAAAAATCGAGATACAGTTCCAAACCAAAACACCTGTGGCTGTCGCATTAAGAAATCACATTTCTCTACCTACCTACTGATCCCTGAATGAAGTTGATGAGTTTGTTCAAGCACTATGAATGGTGATGGTCAATTTATTACAACTGGTTTAGTTAGGACTGTTTACAGTGCCAAGGCTATTAACATTACTAGATTCTACATTCAGGCCTACGATGACGAATTCGCCCTCCTACCTGTTGGTTCCAATCTAATTTCAAGGCGTACATGGTATCAGGTTTAATTGAAAATTGTTCGTTCGATATACGGTTCGGCCAGAGGATCCTTAAGATGTTGCGTAGACGTACACCCACACAATAGCACAGATTTTACTTTGAATCGAAACAGTCTCAAACCGGTTTTAGTTTTGAGAACATTACTTTTCCTGATTTTACCTATCATACTGAACGCATATTTTGCTTCTGCCTGCATCTGCCGAGACAATACTTAAAAGATGAGTGGAATTGGTTACCTTCTCGACTTGTTGTCCGCCAATGTTGCTTTGAGGATTGGTATTTATTTTGCGGGCGAAAATGTTTAGTGCATTTGTTTTTGCCTTATTTATCTTGAGCCCAACTTTATGCGCCTCTACTTCTTACTTAACGACCATTTGGTGTAATTTAGATTTTCAATTGTAGTGGGGGCTGAACTCCTCTTTATTAGGCTTAGTACTAATTTAATCTAAATTGTAAACTAGGAATCAAAGGAGTGGTGCAACGAGATCGAGGTTGAGACAAGGAGTGCTGAGGTTAAAATAAAAATTGAGAGGTTTCTGTTGACTTTCCGGAGCATATTGCCTCGTTGGAACCATAAAAGGTGCAATGGGTTGCCATGTAGAAAATATGGCGATATCGTAAACTACAGAGTTTAGTCTTGAAGGCAACAAGGTGCAATACACAGAACCAGAAAGCAGTCGATGAATGAAATGAATAGAATGTCATGTCCCTGCGTTTATCGAGTTAGTAGATTTGACGCGGTTGCGGTAGATGGTAAAATAAATAGTCACCCCAGGGTAGTCCTTGAAGAGCAAATTGAAAGATGTCATGAATGCTCTCGATTTGGGATATATGAACTCGCTGAATGGGTTACTACACTAGGCCGGCAGAGTATAGTTGGCTTTGAGGAGTATCTCATCAATAAGTGAGTGGAAATTTAACCTCTGTCGTATTTGGCTTTGAGGAGTATCTCATCAATAAGCGAGTGGAAATTTAATCTCTATCGTAATTACAATATCGAAGGGTTTGAACCTTGAGCTGGTTTATTAGTGTACACTTTTGAATTAAGATATTCTCGAAAGAAAAAGCCAACGGAGTTAAATCTAGTTTGCGGTGAGGCCAGTTGACGTCTACTCTTCTGGATATTAATTTTTGAGGTTAAATTACACGAACTTTGCGAGGAATGCGGTGTAATCATGATCTAGGTACATTTAAACCACTTGCTCGCTTTTGAACTTACGATTATCATGCATGGATCGATTAAACTCTTTTCACACTGTCGTCACTTAAATTTATACGTTATTGAACCGGTATCTTCGAATTTATTCACTCATTTCCTGATGAGAGGAATACTTGGCGCATTACGTATGTGGTGCAAACCATGATGACTGCAGAGTTTTCTCTGCGCAGCAATCACTGAATCATTGTTTAAGTAAAACTCGCATTCATATATCGCACGATCTGCTCCAGTAGATTGATATGTGAACCTTGCCCCGCAAACTTGTTGCGCTGACGCAGTGAGACAATTATTGGGTATATACCTTAAATTGTGCGGTTTTTTTTTCAAAATTTGAACGTTTATTTAAGAAAAACATGTACAATAGTATTATTCAAAGTATTGCCCATCTGAAGCTATGACTTTTTCCCATCTTTCTGGCAATTTGTGGATCCCATCCCAAAAGAACTGCGCCGGCTTGGCAGCCAAGAATGAATCAAGCCAATTTTTGATATTCTGCTCTGATGTGAACCGTATTTCAGTGAGGGCGTTCTGCATCGACCGGGACAAATGGTAGTCAGAAGGGGCAAGGTCTGGGCTATAAGGCGGTTGGGGTAAGACTTCCCATCCACTGTTTTCCAAATAGTTCTTAACCGGAATAGCAACGTGGAGCCGAGCGTTGTCATGATGGAAAATTATTGCCTCGTGTCTGGTCGCATATTCCTGGCGTTTTTCGGCCACTGCTCTCTTCAAACGGAGTAATTGTGTTCGGTAGCGTTGTCCACTGATGGTTTCACCCGGCTTTAGCAGCTCATAATACAGCACACCCATCTGATCCCACCAAATACAGAGCATTATCTTCGCGCCATGGATATTCGGCCTTGCCGTTGATTTGGCTGGTTGGCCGGGTTTCACATATGATTTTTTGCGCTTGGGGTTGTCGTAATGGATCCATTTTTCATCACCAGTAACAATCCGGTGCAAAAATGACTTCCTTTTGTGGCGTTCCAGCAGCATTTCGGAAATGCAAAACCGCCTTTCGACGTCTCTCGGCTTGAGTTCATGTGGAACCCAATTTCCTTGCTTTTGAATATATCCAGCTGTTTTTAAACGTTTTGAAATGGCTGCTTGAGTGACACCCACAGATTCTGCGAGCTCTTCTTGTGTTTGGCAACAATCTTCATAGAGTAATGCTTCCAGTTCTTCATCTTCAAACTTTTTTGGCTGCCCAGGACGTTCATCGTCTTCCAAGCCAAAATCACCACTTTTAAATCGTGCAAACCACTTTTGGCACATTCGCCCAGCTAGCGCATGTTCACTATAAACTTCCACCAAAATACGATGACTTTCGGCAGCAGTTTTCTTCATATTAAAGTAATGAAGAAGAACTCCCCGCAAAAACACTTTTTCAGGCAAAAAGTTCGACATATTTGAGTGAAAAAAAATTATTGTTGTTTACGCTTCAAATGAATGACATATACTGAAATGACGTACAATAACAGTAGCTTTCCAACGCATGTTCCAATGGAATAATACAAGTTACGCCATCTCTTAGCAAACCGCATTAATTGTGTTATAGACCCAATACATAGAAACTTTGTTTTGGGACACTTTGTATAATAAATCTGCCATTCTGACTGTTGACGCCACCGTTAATTCAATCCCATGCATCCATACGCCCTATGTCGTCCTTCTGAGTAATTGTCACGTCCTAAGGGTATAGTACTCTATTTATTATGTTGCTTTTTCTTTGTGCTTATAGATTTAACAAACCAAGTCTGGACCAGTGCCAGAGGCTAGGCTAATCGCCCAACACCAAACCATCGCTTTGCCTATTTCACTTTCTACGTAGATGGTGTTTATGTTCGGGATGGACCAGGGCCTGAGCTAAAATGTCTCCCAGCTAGCGCAGTCTTTGCAACTGCGTCCAGTTGCGCTCATGAAGTTGGCTGATGCCCCCCTCCACTTGTCGATGAAGTAGTATTCTGTACTTTGTACTAAAAGACAACTAGGAGGTATGTTGTCAACTGCTCTCTTTGTTATATTACAATGGTATTATACTACTTAATACGCATACTTAACTAAGTGGTACACATATTATTACATAGGAGCATTACATTCATGTGTAAGGGTGTGTATATAGTGAGTGTAAGTATACAACAGATCACTGCCGTGTTGTCCTTCTAGGTTGGAGTCGAAAAATTTCCACGCTGAGGCGTTGGTGACCACGCTCTGTAGGCGACCTTGCCTGATGTTGTCGGCAGCGCTGTACAAGCCGTGAAGTTCGCTGTTGAAGCATCTACCCTATTCCCCATTGATACAAACGGGACTGAAAATGCCCCGAAGAACGTTTCTCTCGGAACGTCCAAGCCTCTGCGCCGTAAAGAGGGTTTGGTATGTTTATTGTCTGGCATAATATCTTTTTGGTTGCTCGAAAGACGGCTTAACTAATCAATTGCCTTCTACGGCGAACGCAGCAGCGATTACCATGAGTGATTCTTAGCTGGATTTCTGTGCTGGTATCATTGTCATTATATACCCCGAAACCGATGTACACAAAATTTCTTACTACCTCAAAGGTGGAGCTGACTATCGTGACGTTTTGTCCTAAGGGTCGAAGTTATATGTCCCTCTTTGTTGATGGCATATAGTTTGTATTGACCGTTAAACAAATCGTTGTCGCTTCCGGTGCAATAGTCGCAAACGCTCCATTAACAGCCCGTTGTTCTCTTCCTATTATGTCAATGTTGTTTGGGTATGCGAGTAACCGAACAGGCCGTGCCTGGAGTTAATTTGTGAATTTCGCACAATTCTTTCAAGAACGATAATAAAAGAAATTACATGAGAACATGTTTAAATGCTTTTCAAACATTGGAGGTTTTGGTTTTGGCATTACCGACCTTACGAAGCAGCGTACATTCTGCATCGTTATCCTGCATAGTCAAGAATGCCAAACTTGACATGATTCCGTATAGTTTATCTCTATAGATGCTGTCATAAGTGGCTTTGAAATCGATAAAGAGGTGGTGTGTATCGATTTATGCTTTTTTTCCAGGATAGGAAAATTTTGTCTATGGCCGACTTTCCTGGCCTGAAACCATAGTGATAGATGCCGATTAAACTGTTAACTAAGAGTCGTGATGTTGAAAAGACCTATTCGTCTGTAGCTGGCGCAGTTCAGAGGATTTCCCTTCTTTAAGATTGGACAAACAATGTCAACGGCCCATTTGTAGGGCGCATTTTTGTCGATCTTAACTTTGAAGATGATTCGATGAGCTTTAAATAGCTGAGCAGTTTTAAGCCCATGGGTCCAGCCGGTTTATTGGACTTTGACTTGGAAATGGCTGTCCTGACCTCATGTTGGTCAGGATGGACGGAAATGTTGTCTGTCTGACGGTGGAATGATTTTCGTCATCGCTGTATAATAGTCTGCAGGAACGACTGTTGTTATACTACTAGGTTTCTTTTTCATCTTTCCAGATTTCTGTTCGGTTCTAACAGCTTTGGTACGTTCGTTTTATTTTTTACTAAAATTTCCGAACCTATTTTTCTGGTAGTACCTCTCTAAAATCTTAATTGAGCGCTTCTCATGCTCTTTCACTTTCCTCCTGAGAAGCCGTGCTCTCGTGCTCATAACTTGCTCTCGTGTTGTCTTCTGAGTAGCCTATGTACTTCACTTCTTTACTGCTCATATAGCACGCGATCGCCTCTGGCGCTCGTTTGCTGTTGTACCTACTCGGTGCTAAATTTCCTCACAATGTTTCGCTGGCGGGTTTATACTCGTAGATATCCGCATATACATCTTGTCTACAACAAAATAATGGTCCGAATCGATGTTAGGTTAGGTTAGGTTAAACAGGAGTATGATGGATATGCCATCACAGACACCAGGCACCAAAACAGGCCCATCGCGATCCCTGTGGAAGCAGTTGAATTTATCTTAAAATTCAATTTCACTGTAAAGGTCAAGAAGGTCTTTGGAATTCGTGCCGTCTATTTCCTCTAGGTTTTCAGAAAAGTATTTTCCTAAAAATTTTCTTCGACTACACGATTTTGGATCGCATATTCACACATTATGTGTGTTATGTCTCAACAGTTTCCAGATCAGCGCAGAATCTGCATTTTGAGTATCTGAAAATTTGAGTATCTTTGCGTGTTTCCGCAGGAGACAGTGTTCTGTAAAAATTGCCGTCAAAAAGCGGCCAAAGAGTCTTGGATACCCAAGGCCCTTCAAGACTTGACCACCTTAGGTTGGCATTCTGCAAAGGGTTGGTTTGATGTTAGCAACCTCATTATTGTCAAGTAGCCCTCATTTTCTTGCAAGCTCGGCCGCTTCTTAATTTACTTTAATACCGCAGTGTCCTGGTAGCTAGCACAGTCTTACCCGGTTCTGACCGCATAGTGCCTTGAGCACTGTGTGAAGGCCCCTGACTGTATCAGAGTTGACGTTGGTTGATTCCATTGACTTGAGTGCAGCCGGGCTACGTTTATTGAAGCGTTTTCTCTTTGCACCTTCTTTTTATATTCTTTGATTTCCCTTCTTCTCATTCCGTAGATTACAGCATAATGAACTCTGGGAGTATTCAATTCGGATACGGGCCAATCATTACATTAGTCAGGTTGTAAGGATTATGTTGATAACCGAGTGTCTTCTATTCTCGATGAAAAAGTCAAAATGACAGATTGTTCGACTTAGATGTGCCTTATATTTCAACTTAGTTTTAATCAATTCCAGTGACGTTTTATGACCTCTTATTGTTTTTGAGTCTAAATTTTCTCACAACGCTTTAGAAATGCATTTTCCAATCATAAGTATGTTCTATTTCTTTCTCACGCTTCCATCCGTACTTTCGACGAAACTCAGAAACCAAGTGCGGTATATCATAATCAAAAAATAACAAAAATAATAGCAACCCTCAGAGACGTAAATGGAAATAAATATGTTAGGCCGTCGCTCTTTTTCTGATGACATTAATGGTTGCCAAGATATTCGCAATTACACCACACACTATGTCACACGTATATGGTACGCCTACACCCGCAGCATCAAATATTCATTTCATTTATCACCGCCATCAGTTTCCCTTGGCTAGCCAGGGTCGGCCATCGTCGTTATCGTCATCTTCCTCATTGGGCTTTCACCCATACCCATACGGCGCGGTGGCAGAACAGAAAATATAACAACAACAGCAGGAGCAACACAACAACGTGCAAATGCAATCATCATACGATTTAGTTTTTGGGCGCGCGTCCTTCTTCTAATCCTAATTGAAGCCCATTAGGACAATATAGGGTGGCCATAATCATAAATAATAAAATACCACCGACTTGCTTTGAAAGATCTCCCCTCTACTCTCCTCTCTTCCTGTACTAAAATATAAAGGGCAACCATGTGGTGGGTGTACCTTTAGCAGCACAGCCTGGCAAACAAAGCCCATTCGGGTGAATATGGACCTGGACATGGACACAAATTCAATGAATCCTCTAGCTGGACCGCAATGTGGCTGACCAAAAAATATGGTTTCTTGTCAGAGAATGTGTAGTAGGACGTGATGGCGAATTGTTTCTTTTTCTTCCATCCTTGCACTATGGATTATACTGTTTTTCTGCTTTTTCTATGGAGGGGTTTCATGCTCAAACGGAAAGACACAAAATAATGCATTGTGACTGTCAGCAGCGGATATAAAAGGGATTTTCGCGAATTAAAAGGTAATAAAATGCCGTACCACACACAAACATCCCTGTGTACTGGACTGTAAGTAGTGCCGTGTCCTGGTCATGCCCTTTTGTGACATTGCCGCTATATTCCAGCGACATGGATACTTTTATTGTGATTAATTTTAGGAATTTTTTGGTTTCGGTTTTCGGTTTTTAGCGGTGCGCGGGGCTTTGCGGTCTTTGATTTTGATTAGCAGGCTTTCGTGATCGCAGTTAAGGTAGCAAGGGCTACCGCAAGGCATTGTGGGCAGTTTTAGAGAACAGATGTTGCGAAATTTTTGATTTATGGCCGACGTATTATTGTGCGATTAGTATCGATATTAGTTTCATGAAGACAAATTGCTAAAGGACATGAAAATACTACTTCGGATTCGTGAATGGGTTTTTGATGAAAATTCGTATTTTTCTGAAATTATTGCACATATATTATATTCAACAAGTAGGGTGAGCGGCATAAATAAGGAATTTTGCTTGTGGTTTTGGAATTTTGAGTTTGGGTGATGAGAGCAGGGAGGATATTACCAAGTAAACCATCGAGATTGTACATTCTGTTGATTCAGAAAAGTGGGAACTCTGCTCTTCAGTTTTCAGTCAGATTTTGAATTTTTGACACACAATTGTGGGTAGTTGGCGCGATACTATATCAGATATGGAGGTGAATTTTGGGTCAATGAAATGGAATTTTGACCCCACTAAACCTTTTTTCTACAGCTGAGCAGTAGTCGCATGACTTGTATTTACTACGTAAAATAAAGTGCTGTTGTCGCAAAGTGATATTCAAGTTAAGTTAAACTTATACGAAATCAATTAAAGTTTTCAAGGTGTTCCAGTGTTCAAAGAGGTTAGAGTGTTTTGGTGCATCTGTGGCTTAAGTTACACAAATTGCATACCGAGAAGAAAAACAATGTTTATAAAGGGGGTGCACAGTGTTTAAAAGCTCGAGAAAAAAATGTAATACACTCTATTATAAAAAAAATTAACTCGTTTGTCACAAAAAAATGGCGAGAGTACAACAAGACTGA
Source organism: Volucella zonaria (assembly GCA_963966105.1). NCBI lineage: Eukaryota > Metazoa > Arthropoda > Insecta > Diptera > Syrphidae > Volucella > Volucella zonaria. Next base: position 198,118,804 of record OZ014530.1, on the reverse strand, counting down.
CACTGTTTTCTTAAGGAAAAACGAGTCGCTGTTAAATGATTGTGTTTCATTGTCATTATTTAAAAAGAGTAACTTAACTGACCCAAGGCCTGGACCATCTAATATTTCTTTAAAACGAAGACCTCGAATAGAGTTCAAAAACGAAAAACCGTAGGGTAAAATACTTATTGAGTTTACAAGAAAGTTCTAAGTTGTTGTTTGTAGCAGAGACAAGTTTGCGGGCAGCAGGAAATGAAGATGCTGCTAAAATATTAAAAGAAGCAGTAAGATCACCAAAATTGGCTACAGAAATGAAAAGTCTGCCATATACAGAAGCCAAGAAACCAAAGCCCTATTCAGCAGAAGAAGCAGTTGCATTGACACTGGATGCGCGATTGAGCGAACATGCATATCAGTTAATAACAAAGCAAGCCAATGAATGCAATCCTGAAATTTACCCTCCTTACTTTCGTGTACTGGAAGCAACAAAGGAGTGTTATCCCAGGAACATTGTCATAGCAGAAAGTACGGCAAAAGTGGAACTACAATCGTGGTTAAGCCATTTCATTCGGTGAATTTTGAGCGTGGTTCCAGCTGAAGTATTTCTGGATCTTAACTTGAGGCTGATATTGAGATGGTTTCTAAATCGTAATTATATGGAAGTAGTGGCCAGAGCTGCATACAAGACTCCGAAAAACCGATAGGGATTTATTTGCAAGAAGACTGCACTGTTTTTAAATTAGATTAGATACAACATACAGGCTTAAATCGACAAACTATGTAACTCTAACCGAAGTAATTGTGTCCAGGAAGAAAATTCATATTTATCAGAAATTACTTTTAATAATGGTTGATGGAAAAGTGTGTAGTGCAAGGCTACACCAAAAGAAATGCAAAAATTTGTTCTATTGTAGAAAAATTATCGCTGAAGCCAGTTAAGGTAACTACTACTGTCGACACTACGCGCTTGCATTCGCTTTTTTAGTGTTGGTTGGACATTTCGTAAAAACTGCTTATACGCAAATGGAGAACCGCTTCGTAGGAAGAAAAACGATTGTGAGCGAATGAAAAAAAGAAATTAAATTTAAATTCCGTTCTCAGTTAGGATTGGTTTTTGATGTTTCGAAACCGGGAAGTGGAACAACAAACGACGGTAAGACGGTTCGTCGATTCTTTAAAAATCCGTCCAAATTAGCAGAAATCACTGGATTAAATGTTGAACTAATTTCCGCATTTTTAACAATTTTGAACACAATTTGCAGTGGATTTAATATAATACGGAGAAAATCGGTGAATATTTTCAAAAATACTGCGATATTATTTGTAAATTTGTATCTATGGTGTTATATGCACGCAAGTGTGCATAAGATACTCATACACGGACCGGATGTCATATGACATGCATTTGTTCCCATTGGTCAGTTGAGAGAGGAAGCGCAAGAAGCAAGGAATAAGGACTTCAAATTTTATCGGCAACATCATGCAAGGGAATGCAGTAGAACCAGCACTATGAAAGATTTGTTCCACATGCTCCTTATAACTTGTAAGCTTTTACCCTCAGAAGTTCTTAGTTTACGAAAATCTCCTGAAGAGATTTCGATAACTGATATGAGTATATCGGAGTTGAACTCTGAAGATTGTTTAGGTTCAAGCTCTTCTGATACTAATTTTGAAACAGGTAATTTTTTTTTAAATTTAAAATTAATGAATGTATGTATCAAAATTGATTAAATAAAACCTAAAGATAAAATAACTCTCTTTCTGCTGTTATCAAGGGTGTTACAATGGCGTTCTTAAATTTTCACTTATTTTATTTCAAAATAATTTAATATCAATGACAACCAGCAAAAATAAAGGATTTTGAATAAAAAAAATAATTTTGTCCTGGTAGATTCGTATTTTTGAACACTGTGGGGTGTGGGCTGTAGCAAATTTTATTTTGTGATGTGATACGAGTATGTAAATTTAAGTAATGTGTAAATGAATATGTGCTAGTTATCCTTCCTCTTCCTCGTAGACTTGTGTCACGTGCTGTCGATTGTGCTTTGTATGAGTATAAATGTTTTCTCTTTGAATACGAGTCAACATTATTGGCAACCAGGACTGACGGTAGTATACAACCCAGGCGATGATTGCCTTTCAAGAAAGTACCGAATCATATTGAAAACTATGCAGTGACGAATTTGTGCCATTCTATGTTAATTTCGTAGCTTATTCCTAGTTGCAGCAACTAAATAGTGATTGCAAAATTGCGCAAGTTTAGGTGGTCAGTGTAAATTAGCAAAAAGAAGACAAGTTATCGGGCTTGCCAATTACTAGTCAAACCATCCCAAACCACAGATGTGCTTATTCCATAACCATGGTTCCACCGCAATTGAAAAAAAAAGAGTAGAAAAAAAGTAACGCTTTCAAATTGAGGAAGTTTTCTTTAAGCTCAAAATAAGAGAAGAGCCGTCCATATACGAGTATTTCCCGATTCCTTCTTTACTTTTGAGGATAGATTTTCCTCTTTTCAGTGTCGAGTCCAGGCTTATGGATATGAAGACGCATCAACATATCCTATGTTTCAATGAGTTGATCCGGAATACTGAAAATGAAGGGCTTCAGTTTGGGTGAACTCGGAACCTCAAAAATCTTAGTTCCCGCTGACTTGTCTAGTGTTTGCTGCATGGAGCCCTTCACTCTCATATTTCCGTTTTCCATATGGCAACCCTCTATTTGAATGCTAAAATTCTCAGTCAAAGTTAACTTCCACAGTTGATCAACAAAGTGTTTGCACTGCACTTATGGTCGTTCAGATTGTTGTCACTATCCACTTTCTCATCTCTGCCGTCAGATGATAACGGCATTCTTGCAAGTTCGCTTGTCTCGCCGGTTTTCTTTCGTTCAGCTGAACTGGAACTTTTGCTGTTGCAGCACAGGTCTCAGCCGGATCTTCCGCGCCACCACCAGAACTATTTTTCAAATACGAACTTTGCTGGTTGTAGTGTTTATCTTATCCGAACATAGGGGGCATCTGATTTCTGTAGACTATAACTGCATCCTTTACTGGTTGCTGTACCGCTTTCAGCCGGGCATGGTGTGCGAAAAAATCAAAACGAAAGAAGAGGATGGAGTTTGAGTTAATCTGACTTTAGTTTATTTCAGTGAGTATCACTTCCGCTAATCTGTTTCTCTTCTCCGAGTTCTAGTCTAAAATACCGAAAGTTTTATAAAAAGAGGCACAGATGTAATCGGAATTAACAGATTTGGCAGCTCCTAGGTCAGAAAGTCGGCGAGTGATTATTTTTATATTTTGGTTGTCCAAAATGCATGCCCCGGTCGCGGTCGAGAAGATTATGGGTGATTTGTCTCTATTGCGAAAACCACCTGAAGTACAATCCTTTGAGGTCGCCCCGCGGCTGGAAAGTAGGTTTGTTGGCCGGAAGAAGCCAAGTTAACGATTATATATGTAAGCGCGTGTGTTTGTCGAGTGTATAGACCCAAACGCAATGTCAACATAATTGTGACATGAACCGCTTGAACGAATGTTCGACGACTTTTCAATCTTAATAGTTGTACCACAGATTCTGTTATACAAGTTTCTATCGAACCAGGATCTTTTAAGGCTCTCAAGGTATTATATGCTCCTACGCTGCCTTTACCCTTACCAGGGCCGTGGCTAAATGTACCTGAGTGATATTATTGTTGCAAGTGTGGAAAGTGGTTAATCCTGGGCAGCTGGGTGTTGATTCCTGAACACGATCAGACGCGGTGTTGACATTAAGAGTAAGGACTTGACAGGATTGTGTAGTAGGCGCAGTTGAGTGTCTATTTGCAGAACGATTGTACGGTGTTGAGTTATGTGGTAAGTTAGAGTGTGTAGTGTTGTGTTGGTTGTAAGTTGTAGAACGGTGTGGAGTATATTGAGTGTGTAAATGGGGGTTTTATGAGTTTATATTTGGTAAGTTTCCAGAATAGTGAAGCAGAGAATGGTGTGGGTGTTAGCAGAAATAACAACGCGTTCGACTTGGATAGTGTTGGGTACTGTGGCTATACGCGAGACAATTTGCACATACCCCTATTCTTTCGACAGTTGTTTTTCGCAAACCTATATCCAACCTAAGAAAACGATTGCACGAACGAAGGGAATGTGGATTTTTGTTGCAGACCTTACACCGGAACTCTTCCTTTTGTTTTGCCCTAACGTGAAAATAACCGGTATTTGTTTCTAAGCTGCTTTGGTTCCTTCCCATTTTGCCCTTTTGCTCGTCAACAATTTCAAGTGCCCTAAATCTCGCTTCAAAAAACCCCGAAAATTCCTGGTAAGTAGGTAAAGACTTATTTATCCCTAACTTCTCTTCTCACAACTGTTGAGTCATTACAGAAAATTTTTGCAGCATAAAATAAATGAGGATTGAGTCCCATTGCTCAGCCAGAAGATCAAGATTATGGAGTGGGTGTCGGCATTCTGTGGTTGTATCCAATAGCTTCTTTATGTCGCAGTTTCTTGATTTAAAGATGGTTGATTGAAGAAAAGCTTTAGCTGAGCATTGACGAGCATGCGTTTGTGATCATACCTCGAAGTTAAAAGCGATTATGCCTTCTCATAATTCCCTTGTGTAATTCCTAAATGCTGCATTAACCTATCAGCATCGTCTGTTACAGTCGATTTTAGAAAATGGAGTTTTTGAATTACAGAAAGAGACTCTTTGGTATGGATAAGAGACACAAAACTGTCATGGAATGATCTCCAATCTTCGTAACTCCCGGAAAACGTAGGTAATTTAATAACAGGCAATTTTAAACCTCTAAAATGACTTTTATTTGTTTCCACAGAACTCACCACTGATATTGAATGCTTTCTGTTGCTGCCAATTTGTTGATGCTATCCACCAGTGTAATACGATAATCCACATACAAATCCTTTATTTTGTCGAACAGCTGCTCCAATCCTTCTTTGTTTTCAGCATCCTTTGATGAAACTGCCTTATTGTTGTACTCGGAGCTGCCATTGAAAATGTCATCCAATATGGTAATCCTGGCGCTGAGATAGTTTTTTGTCCGTTGTGCCTCAGTCCGCTTCCCATAATTCGTAAAATCCTTCTGAATTTGAGCGAAGATATTTTTTTTGTAGTTTCTCCGTTGTGCTTACTTTCTAATTTAATTGCAGATTTCCGTTTCAAGAAAGTTTGAATATCAGCAATACACAGCGGTGTTTGCACTGTAATTGTTGCGGTTGGTGTCAACGGCTATACCACCTTGAATTTACTCAAAAAATTAAAAAAAACAAGTTTATCCATCTAAATCTACATATATGGTCCCCTTCAAAGTAATCCCCATCGACTGCAACACACTTATGCCAGCGCTTGATCCAATCCTCGAAACATTTTTTATATTCGGTTTTCGGTATGTCCATCATTACTTCCTCTCGGCTACTGAAACGCATTCCCCGTAGTGGTTTTTTAACTCGATTGAACAGAAGGAAGTCACAGGGAGCCAAATCTGGTGAATTCGTTTGCTGTTGGATGGTACGAGTATTTGTTGCATTTTTCGTCAAAAAATTACGAATAATGATGGCATTGTGCGACGGTGCTTTATCATGGTGGAAAACCCCCGAGTTTTCTGCCCACAATTCTGGTCTCTTTCGGCAAATTGCTTCACGAAAATGCTCATAATGCCCAAATAATATTCTGTGTTTACTGTCTGAGTCATCTTCGTTTGACTCACAACCAGTTTTGAACCGCTCGTGCCACTAGTAAATGAACGTTTTCCTTAGAGAATCGTTGCCGGACACTTTTCCAACATTTCCAACGTTCGCGCACCATTAAATCCGTTTTTTACGCAATATTTAACACAAGTTGGTTGTTGCAGATTGAAATCCATTTCTAAAATTGTAAAAAATCGCCAACACACACAGATATAGATGTACTCTTGGCTACGTAACTTTTGCAAATGCTAAGATTTAGAGGAAATATCAGAAACAGATTTACCAACTTAACAAAAAAACAGAACTGAAATCGGGAGAATGGGAGCGCCACACGGTGGTGTAGTGCGGGATCAATTTGGTATGTACCGTATATTGGAAAGCGGTAACCCGAAGCGGTGCCTACGAAGCTCGTCCCGGTGTTTGTACCGTAACGGTTGCTCTTAGTGCCAACGGGTATGAAAGCCGTACGCTGAACAAATGGTCTCAGGATCTTCCCCAAACGGAAAAAATTACGTAGAAATACAGTTAGTTTAAGTAGTAATTAATAAATTTTTTTTTGACCGGTGTATTAAACACTGAATTAAATTAATCGACGTGGAAACCGATTTGCACTTTCATGTTATGTCCTAGATGTGTTATCAAGTTCTTTTAATTCTCATTAATTTTTTAATTACTAAATAATTTTTCTATTTTGAATTTATTAACCGATTCACTTCAACCGGCTCGAAGTACCAAATACTAAGTGTTGAATATGTAAAATAAAACAATCCTTTTCGTCCAACGTTGTAAAGGGTAATGATTAATGATTTATTTGATTTTACTCTTTGACATTACAGCATTCTGAGACTTCAAAAAAATGGCTTTATTTTGTGGGCATTGTTGTCATCAGGGTAAATGTGTTGATGGGCAATTCTGAGCCACTTTATTTATTTATTTGTGTAATAAATTTATTTTTTATTACACAATATTTTATTTATTATCTATTTATATATATATTTTTTATTTTTTTTTATTTTAATAACTTTTCTAAAATTAATCAATCTAAGAAAGTTGTGTACATACTTGATATATTAATAAATAAATAAATAAGTTGAACCAGTTGACAATGACAAAACTCGGTTTGGGCCGCAATATTTCTGAAACATTGTGCCTCTACTAGTTTGGAAGTTTGGTAGAACTCTTTTATAACCGCGGTCCACAAAAAGGGATCAATGAATGAAGTAAATAACTACCGTCCCATCGCTAAGTTTTCTCACATACATTAAATGTTCGAGAGTTTTTTGTATGCAGATCTAAGTTTTCAGCGCAAGTCACTTACATATATCACCCAGCCAGCATGGATTTCTGAAAAGTTGATCAACTACTACAAGCTTTTCGTTTTCAGCACTAGAAAATAGTACCGCAATCGATGTTATTGCTACAGATTTTACAGATTTTCGATAAAATATCTCATCAATTGATCTTTTTCAAATTGTCTTCCCTCGGTTTTGACTCCAATCTCCTCCTCGACTTTATTTTGTGCATACCCCAGGTTCAATCCCTTCGCAAGCTTGGAATGTTATACGATATAGAGCTAAACTGTCGTTTGCATATTGATGAAATAATTTTTAAAGCCAACTCATCACTTAGTTTTATCAAACGACGCACAGTGCGGCCAATAATGTGAAAAGTGAACAAAAATATATTTTTTTCATTTTTATGTTGGGAGATGATACTTGGAGTAAGGACAAACGAAAAACTTTATCGAAGGTTACTGATTATAAGGTTTTTAAACTTTTTTGTTCGGATTACTGTTTTCGGCCATATCTTTATTTCAAGTTAACTTCACTTCACAGCTGCCGAGAAATTGTGAGTTCTTTGAAAAAGAAATAATCTATAGGCAACTAACACAGTAAAAACTACGTCAGAAAAAATTTTGCGCTTTAAAAAACTGTACATTATGTATTAAAAAATACTATATAAAAATATAAATAAATGCACAAGCAGAAACATTGTTGTGGATTAGAAATGAGCACATTAATCGGAAAATTTTCGACAAATCAATAAACTAGTTTTATAGTATTAATCATCATCGGTGACGACGGTAAATGGAAAACATTAATATCGGGAGCTTCTAATAATTGCACAAGATCTGCATTGAAATTGGGCTTTCGTCTTTTTGGTTGATGAGAGGATCCGAAGAAATTAAAAGTCGATAAAGTATATCCTCGTTAGTTTGCTCACGCGAAAAGTTTCGTGAAAAATTTTGAATTATGTCCATTTTGAAATTTTTATTGTTGGCTTCTGCCGCTTCCTCACTTAATTGCCCTATTGGAAGTAATACTGTCTTTATTATTATGGGTCCATGAATTAAAACTTTATGAACTGTAAGAGGCATTGGGTACCAAGCACATTTTTTGACATAAATTTGAGTCCTTTCCAAAGCGTAACCTTCGAAAAATGCCAGGTATATGGTGAATCCACTGGCCATCATTTTTAATATAGTTCTCACATTAACTCAAACCAGTCAGACGTGTTTTTCTTGTTCTCCCTATTCACTTGTTTAATTAATTTTTGTCAAATTCCATTTTCCGGTTCTTAACCCCCGGTGCTCGAATTCATTAATTTGTTTTTGTCTGCTGGCAGATTTCAGTGCAAAGCCCCTATCTAACCAAACAATACAAAGAAAAAATAATAACAGCAATAATTCGACATACCATATATTTATACCCTCACTGACCTACACAACTTATTTCTCTACGCGACCGTGTGTTTAGTGCAACATTACCCATTTCAAAAAATAAACATATCTTGAAGAATTGCCAATTGTGTAATCGATGACAATAAAGTTGACTGGGTAGCTTGGAAGGGCATCTGTGGGAAAGCCTTTCATGCCGTTTGTGTTTGGTTAAATAAAAGATATACGGTGTTCATCAAAGAATTCTCCGATAACCTCCTTATCTTCTGTGATGAGTGCAATAGTATCTCACTTTCGCATGTACTTTTAGCAATATAATGCCAAGGCGATTCAAATGACTCTTACCAAGACGTACCCGCGAAAAAGATTACAGTTAAAATTTCGGTTATTGAAAGCTGTGTTAAAAGTGTTGAAGAGTTACGTAACTCAGTGCAGAACTCGACCAATCTAATAAAATCCAAAGTAAAGCACATGGATAAACAAATTGCTGGTCTAATCGAGTTAGACTCCGGGAGATCCAGGAATGAAGAAACCCCCTTGGATAAAGTGTTAAGTGACCTCAAAGCAATCTGTTCTGCGCAGGTTATATCCAACCAAAAATCCTCCGAGTTGATAAGCTCCCTGCGTGACGACATTGACATTCGTTTCCAGTCGCAACAATAAATAGCAAAATCGTTGACCCACCCAACTTCCCGCAGCCTTACCAGAATGTTCCCCACAATTCATCACTCATGGCTGCATCAATGGAACATGGAGTGGATTCACGCTTACCCCCACATATAAGCCATCTGCGGACGGTCCAACCTACTGCTTCCTATGAAGCTTCCTCCAACCTGATAGCAGAGAACACATCTATGTCAGCTCTTCCAATCGCTGTCCCACGGAAGCTTATCAATCACTTTAATTCAACTTGAACACTTTCCGAATGGCAACGTAGACTTGATAAGCTTACCTCAAACCTTAAGAATCAATTAGTCACTACGCTTCTTATCAATGGCGCCCTCCAAACGTTGATGTTGATTGGATCTCAGATTTCTTCGAAAAGAAATACGGCATCACCTTAAGCCACTGCAATTTGCTTCCAACATTACACCACAGAAGCTAACCCAGCTTCAAGCTCAATCTTCCGACCAAATACGAATGGTTATTCCATAATCCAGCCAGCAACAATTTCAATCTTGGAAAGATGCGTATCTGCAAATGATTGGAAAATACGACCAAGAAGCAGGATAAAGTCAAGCAGCCAGTCTTACCTAAACCAGTCAATAAGTTAGCAAATAAATCCAATCTGCCAAGACACACCTCCTCTTCCCACAACTGGATTTTTGCATATAACCTTGCTCCCGACACCTCTGTATAAAACGCAGTGTATATGCAAAAGCACGATGAGTTTCTCGAAAGCTTTGGGAAAAAAGATTAGATTGAGTGATATCCATTATGTCAATAGCCACTAGCCCTTGACTGTTTCAATTCTGTGGGGCATTCGATAAAGTTTTACGTAAAAAGGCCAAGCCGCTCCACCAGAAGGCAGAAGTTTAAATTTCAAAATTGCAACGTGGTGGTAGCTACTCTGGTAAATTGTAGTAATGATACGGTTTTTCCAGATTAATCTCCATACCTCAAAAAAAGCATCGGCCGCAGTTATTCTGCGTCTTTCCAAAAAATCATCAACAGATGACATCATCCTAATCCAGGAACTATGGATCGTAGAAGGCGTGGTTCATGGACTTCGGACACCAGTATACGTTCCGCTGTATTCATAATGCAAAGGTAAGATTAGAACTTGTATATTAGTGAAACGTAGTCTTAATGTGTTCTTACCCCCTTACCACAGCGACCCCGACTTAACCATTACCCGACACTGGAGACTACAACATTGGTAATGAGCCCACTTTTATAACAAGAAACTGACAGGAAGTGCTAGATATAATTCCTATCTCCGAAAATATCACTCTAATGCTAACGATCTGGATCGTAACGTTGGAACACCCATTTCCACTAAGTGATGCTCCTCCTAGTCAACCAGTATTCCGGAATCACGGGAAAACTGATTGGCCAAAATACAGAGGAATACTCTAAGAAACGCTATCATCTCAAGTCCACCGCGTGACACCTGCCCTTCAACCTAGAGGCAAGAAAAAGCCGTGCTGGTGGACATTAGCACGGGGACCGCTTAGAAACGTTTACAGAAAACTTTTCAACTTAGAAAAGAAAAGTGACTGATTGAGACTCCCATAAAAATCCTTCAAAATATATGAAAAAGAACTGAGGAAGACAAAGCGACAATCCTGAAGGTCATTCTGTGACACAATAACAGCAACCTCTGAAGCATCGTGGTTAAAAAAAATCAAGTGATGAATAACTCAACCTGCTACTGAACACCCATAGGTAGCTCCCTATTCGCGGCCAGTAGCAATCAAAACAGGACTACTGCAACCGTGACAAAAATTCACGGCCTGTTTACAAGAGACAATCTGCTTTGGGAGTTTCATTGCTTCAAACCATACAAGTCTGCTGAGCTACAAAGGTCCTCAGAGATTATCCTGCTTACGCTAGAGAATATGGTTAAGAGCTGTATGGAATTGATCCACATTACCATCTCATGGAGTGAAGTTAATGTAGCTCTCATTCCCAAAGTCGGAAAATGTTCTCATGTTATCCCAAAGGACCTCAGACCTATAAGTATATCATAAGTCTATACTTTAGAACTGTAGATACTATATACTTAGGTTAGGGTTAGGTTAGGTAAGAGTGGCTGTTGGAAATACCAACCCACTTAGGCCTATTGGCCCATTATGATGCCACGTGGATCTATGATCTTCTTACTACTGGAACCAGTTTGAGCTTTTCATAAAGCGTAGGAGACTGTTAACGTCTATTTTTCCTAGATCGTTTAGGTCGTTGTAGAAGAAAGCTCCTAGGTGAAGCTTCCTTCTCTGAGAGAGAGCTGGGCATGTGCAGAGTAGGTGGGGGATTGTCTCCTCCTCTTCCTCGTCCATGCAGCTTCCACAAAAATCGTTAGTAAAAGCGCCAAGCCTTCTTGCGTGCTTGCCTATGAGGCAGTGTCCGGTAATGACACCTATTATGGCGCTGAGATGTTTCCTTTCTAAGAGGATCAGACACTTAGATCGACTCAGATCCAGCTTTGGCCAGATCTGTTTTGTCGCTAGACATGTTTGTCCAGCAGTCCACCTAAGGTCCGTTCTTTTATTGGCATCTAGCTTTAGTGTTAGTTTGCACGTAGCGATTGGTATACCTATACTACCTTTGTCTGGTAGGATAGGTAGAGTGGTTCCAATTTTGGCGAGTTCATCGGCTCTGCAGTTTCCTGGAATGTCCCTGTGGCCCGGCACCCAACAGAGGTGAATGTTGAACTGCTCTGCCATCTCCATGAGAGATGATCGGCATTCAAGGGCAGTTTTAGAACACAATGAGACCGAGTCCAGGGACTTGATGGCGGCCTGACTATCCGAAAATATGCGGATATCCTTTGCAGATATCACGTTTTTCTTCAGCCAGGACAGAGCTTCTTTAATCGCCAAAATTTCCGCCTGGAACACGCTACAGTGATTTGGAAGGCGGAAAGAGAGGCTTAGGTTAAGCTTATCTGAGAAAACACCGCCGCCAACTCCGCTGTCGGTTTTAGATCCATCTGTGTAGAGATGGATTGACTTGTCCTCCATGAAAGCATCCTCCTCCCAGAATGATCTAGAGGGGAAGCTTACATGGAAGTTTTTGTCAAACCAAAGTTCAGGTATGGTGTAATCGGTGTTCTCTGTGAGGATTCCTAATGTATTAAGAATGTTGGCGTGGCCAAATGAATTATTTGTCCACTGTTTAGTCGCTTTAAGGCGAATAGCTGCAGTCGCAGCTACTTGCTTGCTAAAAATGTCGAGGGGTGTCAAGTGAAGCAGAATATCTAATGCCGCAGAGGGGGTAGACCGCAAGGCTCCGCTTGTGCATAGACATGCTGTTCTTTGGACTCTGCTTAATTTAATGCAGTTGACTGCATTTTCCAAGGCCGTCCACCAGACAACCACCCCGTAAGTGAGTATCGGTCTTATGACCGAGATGTATAGCCAGTGGGTTATGCGAGGTTGAAGGCCCCATTTGTTCCCAATGGCTTTCTTGCAGGAGAATAAAGCTATTGTAGCTTTATTGACTCTTTCTTGAATGTTAGGTTTCCAGTTTAGTTTCCTGTCAAAAATGAGACCCAGATATTTTGCTGTATCGGAGAAAGCTAAACTGGTACCGTTTATTGAAGGAGGGTCTATGATTGGAATTTTATATTTCCTAGAAAAGAGGACAAGATCAGTTTTATGGGGGTTTATTCCCAATCCACAGTGATCTGCCCAGCAGGTTAATCTGTTAAGATTTACTTGGAGGAGTTCTTTAATGGTATTTAAATGTTTTCCTGAGACGGCTATGGCAACGTCATCCGCATAGGCAATCACTCTGCTACCACCCTCTTCCAGGTATATCAGTAGTTCGTTAACCACTAAGTTCCAAAGAAGGGGGGAGAGGACACCGCCTTGCGGCGTACCCCTACTGACATATCTTTTAGCAGAAGTCTCACCCAGTTTGGAGTTGATTATCCTGCTTGTTAGCATTAGATTAATCAGCTCCCCAAGTGAGTCGTCTACCTGCAGAGTTGACAACGCAGTCGTGATTGCGGATGTGTTGACGTTGTTAAAGGCGCCCTCTATGTCCAGGAAAGCAACCATTGTGTACTCCTTATATTGTAGGGATCGTTCGATGTGGCTAGTCAGAAAGTGCAAAGCCGTTTCCACCGACTTTCCTTTACAGTAGGCATGTTGAGCCGTAGACAGAAGTCTTGGATCAACTTTAGCTCGAATATGGATATCAATCAGTCGTTCTAAAGTTTTCAGAAGGAATGACGATAGACTTATGGGTCTGAGGTCCTTTGGGACCACATGAGAACATTTTCCAGCTTTGGGAATGAATACTACATTGACTTCTCTCCATAACAGTGGAATGTGGATAAGTTCTACACAGCTCCTCATAATATTTTCCAACACTGGTAGAATAATATCTGAGGATCTCTGTAGCTCGGCAGGTATAATACCGTCCGGACCAGCAGACTTGTATGGTTTGAAGCTATGTAGCGCCCAGAGCAGTTTGTCTCTCGTAATCAGACTATGAATTTTGGTCACGGTTGCAGTAGGCTTGTTTGGGCTGCTACTGGCCGCGAGTTGGGAGCTACCTGGAAAGTGGGTGTCCAGAAGCAGGTTGAGTGATTCATCACTTGAGGTTGTCCAAGAGCCATCGGTTTTTTTCAAACAGCTGGGCATCATAGGATTTGTGGAGAGGATTTTTCTTAGCCGCGAAGCCTCAGAGGTTTCTGTAATTTTGTCACAGAATGACCTCCAGGATTGTCGCTTTGCCTTCCTCAGTTCTTTTTTGTATAATTTGAGGGATTCTTTATATGAGTCCCAGTCGGTCACTTTTCTTGTGCTTTTTGCTGCGTTGAAAAGTTTTCTGCATGTGTTTCTGAGCAGTCCTAGTGCCGATGTCCACCAGTGTGGCTTTTTCTTGCCTCTTGGTTGAATAAGAGGGCAGGAAGCGGCCATAGCCTTATTGAGAGTCAGAGTAAATTCCCTGACTTTCATGTCGAGCTCATTGGTGTCACGCGGGGGACTTGATAGTTTGGAGGATATCGTTTCCGAAAGGATTCCTCTATATTTTGTCCAATCAGTTTTCCGGTAGTTCCGGAAAGTTGGTTGGCGAGGGGGAGCATCACTCAGACTGAATTGGATGTACCTATGGTCCGAAAAGGAGTGTTCAGACGATACCATCCAGTTTGTTAGCCTTTGGGTGATGCTGTCGGAGACAAGAGTAATATCTAAAACTTCTTGTCGGTTTTTTGTTATGAAAGTGGGCTCATTGCCAATATTGCAAATTAAGAGGTTAGTACTTAAAATATAGTCTAAAAGTGACTCACCTCTATCATTGATGTCGGTACTGCCCCATACCGTATGCAGTGTGCGTTGGCGTCGCATCCGATTATGAGGCCGGTTTTTTGCCTTCCCGCTTCCAGTACCACCCTTTCTAGGTTATCACCAGGGAGAGGGCCCACTTGGTCGTGGCCAAGGTAAGCCGATGCCAGCCAGTATGAGCCTTTGGCAGTTTCTAATCTGGCAACGGTTAGGTCGGGGTCACTGAGGTTGGGAAGTAGAAATACATTAAGGCTACGTTTCACTAATATACAAGTTCTAATCTTACCTTTGTCTCTTGTATAGAGCGGAACGTATGAGGGTGTCCTAAGTCCACGAACCACGCCTTCTGCAATCCATGGTTCCTGGATTAGAATAATGTCTTCTGCGCTTTTGGAAAGACGCAGAATGAGTGTGGCCGAAGCCTTTTTTTGAGTGGTGGAGATTAATCTGGAGAAACCGTATCATTGCTACAGTCTTCCAGAGTCGCCTCCACCACGGTGTTGTTGAGGTCCTCCGATTCTGAAGATGTGCCCAAGAGCTCATCTTCAATCTCTGATCGTGTAGAACCTCTATTTGCTTCGCCATCGGTTTCCATTTCCGACAATGTGTCAGAATCGGAGACCGACGGCTTTGTAGTCACCTCGGACAGATTGGAGTCATCGCTATCCAATTCTGGAAAGGATATCGATGCTCCAAGATCCACGGTTGTGATGTCAGGTGTTAAAGGAGGAGGAGGTTGCTTATCAGCATCCAACTCATCCTTTTTGTACACCCTTAAATGAATGGACTCGAATCCAAACCGAATCATGCCTTTCGTCTGCGCCAGAGGATTAAGGGATTCCTTATTGATCACAATTAACGCGCATCTATAAGAACCCCTTAGTTCCTCCAGTTTCGCGACTTTCCAGTCATGAGTCGGAAGAGTCGGGTTGCTGAGCCGGATGATTTCCAGGATATTTTCTGGAGAGGAGGGTTCGGCTGGAATCCAGGTACGAGTTCGAGGTCTACTAGGAATGTCTTCCTTAGATACGACCTCGAGTTTTGCACCTGGCCAAACCTCTCCTAAACCATCGATGGCCTTGGTGAAGAGATCGAGAGATCTCTGGTCGGAGCAAGCGATGAGCTTGACATGGCCTTGGTGCCAGCCAGCGTCGCTTGTGATAGGAGGTGGTCCTGGGTTCTCCCGCATGATGGCCAAGAAGTTGCTGGAGAGCTTCAACTTGACCAATTGCCACCGTTCCGGTGTAATGGAACCGTCGGTATCGCTTCTATCGATCACCGCGATCACCAATGCGTCCTTTAGGACTTCGTTATAAGACTTCAGAGATCTGCTGTTGGATGGCACAGGGGTTGTGGAACTGAACTGAATTTTGGGCCTCTTGGAAACCGATACGGTTTCCTCCAACGATCTCTGACGCTTAGAGGAGTCTTTTGACATTTTGTGAGCAATGGAAGCAGTGGGAAATCCATCTTTTAGGATGTTTTTAGCCCACTCAACCTTGCTCTTTATTTCCGCACTTCTCTCCACCTCCGGAATGGATCCGAAGGTTTTGATAATGCGTGAAGCATTTCGGCGTCTTATGTATAGCGCCTTAGATGGAGCTTGCCGATGCGGCTGAGCTCCAGATTCCTCTTTGGAGGGAGGAGTTTTGGTAGCAGCAACAAGTCCGTGGCCTGCCACAAACTTGCTGCTGCTGGGGGCGGGGGAAGTGATAGGACCATGGCTTGCCACAGTCTTAACACTCCCCAAAGGAGTTTTGGTAGCAGCGACAAGTCCGTGGCCTGCCACAAACTTGCTGCTGCTAGGGGCGGACGAAGTGATAGGACCGTGGCTTGCCACAGTCTTAACACTCCCTGAAGGAGTTTTGGTAGCCGCGACAAGTCCGTGGCCTGCCACAAACTTGCTGCTGCTAGGGGTGGAGGAGGTGATAGGACCATGGCCTGCCACAGTCTTAACACTTCCTGAATTCTTTTTATTTGGCTTGTTCCTTTTGCCTTTAGAGGATGGCGCACCATGGCCTGCCACAGTTTTGCCTCCTCTCGGCAATGCAGGAGCCTTGCCGGTAGTCGGTGTAGTCTCCGTTCCACCGCCCGGTAATTGAGGAGTACCGGCCTCGGTTTTTGTTGTCAGGTTGTTGTCCATAATAGTCCCACGAGTAGCGGAGAAAGGGATGTCCATCTGTACAGAGATCCGCCATATACAGATAAGGCTAGCTAATCCGGAGGTCGCCAGGTATCCGGATACTCCGTTTGCGACTGAGCTATTTTTGGAGATACTGGGCCCTCAGCCAGGTTGATCTTCGGCACGGGTCGTATAACACCTTGATCCAGCCCAGGGGAATGATGGAGTGCTTTCGGAGTTGGGGAGGGGGGGGGGAGCATCCTTTGGTTTCAGGACTCGTCTGGAGAATTTCTTCTCGAGAGTCATTGACCCTACTCAGCCTCTACAACTCGACAAGTTCGATGCTCACGGTAGAAGAATACTATATACTTACTAGCGGTAGAAATCTCTACTAATGGTAACAGATCAATTTCCGTTAACATGGGTCAGGGTACACCAAAGTATACCTTTTCTTAAATCCTCGATAAATGATGTCAACATTGGAGATAGACCCTTACTGTAGAATAATTTTTTTCTTAGAATATGCCCAGGAATCATTTCTCAAATTATCATTGACGAATTAGGGGACACCCTGTATATAGAGTACACAATTGTCGCTTTTCTGGATATAAAGGGTGCCTTTAACAACGTCAACACTTCTGCAATAATGACTGCGCTTTCAATTCTGCAGGCAGATGACTCACTTGGGGAGTTGATTAGTCTTATGCTAAATAGTGGGATAATCAACCCCAAACTGGGTGGAGCTTCTGCTAAAGATATAACAGCAGAGGTATGCCACACGGCGGTGTCCCTTCTCCCCCTCTCTGGAACTTACTTCCTAATGATCTACTGATATACTTGGGAGAGGGTGGCAGCAGGGTGATTGCCTATGCGGAGGATATCGAATACACTACTTATATTCCAACATTGGTTTGAGAAAGGCTTTCATGTAACCGTCCCCTCGAGAACCCTCTGGAAGGTAGATGCTGTCATGGATGACAAATCAATCCACTTCTATACAATTGGATCTAAGCCTCTCCTTCCGTCTTCCAAATCGATTTTGGCGATTAAAGCAGCTCTGTTCTGGCTGAAGAATAACATGGTATCTGCAAGGGACATCCACATATTTTCGGATAGTCATGCGGCTATCAAGTCCTTGCACTCAGGGCTACTATTGATTCTGTAAAGGCTTGTCCATTAACACCCCTATTTCAGAATCTTGCCTAGCCCAAAAAAAAATCTTATTGACTTGTGGTCGAAATACATTTAACTAGCTCATTATGTGAGGAGATTTGAGTACCCCTAAAATGCTTGCACACAGCTTACTGTTGACATTGATTCAGTCACACGAATTTATCCGTTGTACTTCCTCGCTCTCAGGTTTAGTCATTTCGTACGAGACACTATGTATACTGACATACATATATTGCGGTATCTTTTTCCTGCGCTTATAAGTTTGGCAGCAATAGCTTCCACGAGGTGATAAAATTAACATACCTATATACTATACATATGTATAATGTGTAGTCATAGTTCCAACACTGGGTATCGCCAGTGCCATCACTAATTATGCAAGACCGAACCGCCCATAGGTAAGTGACTCGATTGTAAATCATTACACAATTTGTTGATGCTTCAAATGTGATTAAGAAAAATAATGCAAATCTTTCAAACTCTGAAAGCATATCCATATTAAGTATTCATTTTGTCAATGAAGCATCTTATGCAGTATTCCATACGATATATCGATTACCATTGTTCGCTTTAATTTCATCGCTTTATCCAATGGATGCTGGTAACAGGCATTAATTTACACAAAATTAACCCAGGTTGTAGGCAATCAATTCATTAATTTGCATCGTTTTCATCGTTAATCGTATGCAAGGTGCAGGTAACTTCAACAAAAACCAACTGATACGAAGCGAGGGGAACGTAAGTATTTTACGGGATGAAACTTATCACAGGATCAGGTCTTACGCTCTTGTGGGTACAGTTTGTCTTCACTGTTGGTAGATATTAATGTGTTTGGTATGAACGCCCACTTCAATACCCATCTAAGAATTTACACATCATCCCTTCCATTGGGTGTTATTGCTGTTGTTTTTGTTGTTGTTTGTTTGTAGCCTAACTCTTGGCTTTTGGCAGGTGGTACGTAATAGTTGCTATTTACGAAGGATGTGTCTATAATCTGCATCCGAAATCTCATTAATATTCATGTGCTAAGGTGAGAATCGTCTAGTTTCTGTAATACGGAACTCGGAATTCCTTCTGCTAGCTTCGGTTTTTCCCTCAAGCAAAATATATCTAATGGATCAATTTGTCAAACAAACTATGTCTACCCAAGACCAAGTTCCACTAGCAACCACCAACTCCACCAACGCTCATCAGCGTATGTTTTCAAATTTGCATATTACAAAAGATCAACACTGTAGCTGTGGCAATAGTCGTACCTAAGTTGCTGAGCTCAAAGAAGATTTTACAGGGAGCTTTTCGTCATATCTTATGCCAAGAAGTACTGAAATAATTATTACCCGACGGTCACTGGACCGAAATATTCCCAATAACAAATTTTGGTTTCTCAGGAAATTGGTGTAAAGGTTAAGGGAATAAGGTAAAATGAGAACAGGATATTGCACGAAGAAAACCCATTTGACTCGAACTGGTATGTATGAGCACATTAGATATGAAAATATGCTAACAAGTGTAATCTGGAAGATTTCCATTTACTTAAGGTCATAATGAAGCAGTTTACTAATTATACAACTGTGGTTAGTTAGCCGGTAGATGCTTGACTCAATTACAAATCAATCTAGGCTGGTATTTGCTTTGGAAAGGAAAAGACATCGAATTAATCTCAAATAGATACAGAGGTACTCAAGACATGATCTGCAAATGTCTGTGTGAATTCTGGTCAATTGGCCTACAGCAAACATTTGATTTGTCTGGTGATGGTGATGGGATGTATTATCTGCATCTATGGATAGTCCTTTACAAGGATACATAGAATATATATTCTGCAAAAGATACGAATGTGATTTGTTGGTTTAGATTCCACTAATGGAGGTTCATAACTCCGTTAAAAATCCTACGGGTATATTCAAATTTTGTGATTAAAAAACAAGTTCCTTGATAAAAAAAATGTTCTGTTAAAGGTCCAGGAGGTGACTTTTAAATTCCTTAAAGCCACCTGTGTTAATATGGTCGATCATGGGGAATATGGATTAATATTTTAAGCTGCTGAATTCTTCAAAGATATTGATATCTGTTGTTCCTCCCTGCAGGCTTACAAGTTCTCAATATTAGAAAAGGTACTGCACTTCACTTATATTGAAGAGGCGGTAGTGAACTGATTGTATTGAACTCATTGGGAAAGAAAAGGTGAAAGTACTATGTAAACTCTGAGTTTTAACGAGGCTGAGTGGCGATGAAGCCAAAAGATACTGTAAACGGTTTCAATTCTGGCTAGAAATCCAGAAGGATTTTCGGTAGTGACGAACTGCAATAGTAGACATTGACCATAGCAGCTTCAAAAGTCTATCATTTGACATGAAAACGTACAGGATAATAGCGGAACAATTTTCTGTTATAACATTTACAGTATGAGGTGATATTTGTGTCGCCGTAGACTAATACATTTGCCAATGGCACTGTGATCCAAGAGGATATATTAATTATCTGCAGCCAATTACCTTGATGACGTAAACATCAGTTGTATTAACCTAGTAGTGTAGGGCATCTTTGGTGGTACATGGGAATTATATATTTGTATATCCCACAGAAAATCATCTCCTGTTGATATTAAACATTAAATCAGCCACACATATACATACGAGTATGTATACTACACTTATGCCCAGCCTGTTTACTTTAAAGAATAGTCACTCTAACTACACGATGTTGAGCCCGTACATTCTTATTCGCTTTTGTTCCACTGGATATCAGATATCTTTTGGGAAGATATTAGGAAGGAGACTTATCGTCCGAAGATTCGCCGAATTGGACGTATATTTATCCCTTTTCGGAACCGATGCACCACCGCTGTCTTATAAGGCGCCTGATAAGAGGCATTATTAAACCGTGTGGTGTATATGTCCACTGCATCTATTGGGAGATGTCGAAACACAATGTGCGGAATTCCGTCGGTTTCCACCCATTCCTAACTTCTCAGCAATTTAAAGAACTCATAGAGCTCTTACTTCGAAATTGGCGATGACATTCTGTGCCATAGTTTCATCATTGAGCTCAGTGGACCCTAAGTTCTCGAATCGTCAATTTTCCATATCATTTCGAATGACGGAATAATATTAACAGCAAAACGTCCTGCTGTTAACAGCAATTGTAAGTTGTTCATCGTTCGGGCGATCTTCAGACATGGAAGGTTGTTTTGATCTATCCTCTGAAATATTTTATTTATTTGCGGCAACATATTCGGGTCGCTGGTGTCTACAGCCCGAATTTTGCTGTTCGGATACAAACTTACAAATACCCTGCTATTCACTGCTAGTAACATTTAGAGGTTTGTGATCGACGACTTCAGCGTTATGACCTCCGGGTTATGTCTGTCAGTAAACGCCTGCACAAAGTTTTTGATCTCTTGTATTGGTGTAGTGCTTCAATAGTTGCATTGCGGTATGTGTTTTCGTTTTCGGTATGTTGATCATGAGGTATCGTACTGCCTGGTACTTGCCAATCTCTCTATTTGACATATTCCTGGACGGTTGGTGAATGTGAGGAGAGTGCTCTCGTAAGTGTTCTGGAGAAGTGCGCTCAAGGTACTGTACTATAATTGAACATCTCCGAAATTTTTTCGGGAACCGTTATTTTGGCACTGAGATCGCAGTGGTCACTTTCACGCACGAAAGTGTGTCTCGGGAAATGACGGACATCTTAATTTTGTTACATGAGATAATGTGCACAATTTGCAAGACAACTCATATCCAACTTCAAGGCTTCTGGAACCTGGCACAAAAGGCATGTACATATAATAGCAGTGTATCTCAGATCAAAAGGGCCGTCAGAAAAGCTCATATTTATCTTCTTGTGTCAAAATTTATATTTTGTGTAAAGCAGAGTCGTTGACGTTAGTATTATTGGCAAACCCAAAATAATTCCGCTGGTTTGGATTCTCGAGGCATACAACTATCAAGTCTGGTTCGGAATGAATCGAAGTTCGAAAAGACGTTATAATGCTTTAAACTTCAGCGAAGGAAAAAATTAATCAATTGCATTCGCTTTGATACAAAATTCAGCATGGAACAGGTGATGGAGTATTCTCCCACCTAGTCCTATGCAACTGGATACAACGAAAATTAAAATTTCTCCAAAAATAGATGCCTAAGGACTTTAAGTTCGTAAATAGAGTAAGGACGCCGATCTTACATTTGATTTACAGCATTCAATCATCCTGGAATCGGTTCATCGTTTTATAACGCTTGTTGTCTATGCCGTACAATTATGTCAAGGTTTTTAACGTGAACACCTGTAGGGAAGTCATAATTTCACAGGATTCCCATACATCCATGGGATCTCCGTCAAGCCTTTGATACCAATTCGGAACTATGTTGGAGCAAAATTTCCACCCTTGGTATGAGTCGAGGCCGACCTAAAACCTCTTATTATTCTTAGGGTCACAGCACCCAGAACTTATTGCAACTCTACATTGGGTCGAACCAACAGGAAGACCCTTCCCGCGATTTTGGGTTTAAACCAAAGCCACCATGACGCTCCCATAAGGGGGCGTCAGGCCCCGACCGAGATGCGGGGGCTCCTGACTATCATGGTTCCGTGACTTAAGTCCTGGTAGGGATTACCGGTGATCTTACCACCCAACAGGATCTGTGACCAGTAGCTTGTAACTGTTCAAGTCGCAGCAACCTTCGGTGGCGACAACCGAAAACCTTTACGATAAGACCAGTATTCCATTATCAATAATGGAAAATATGAATTCTTAAGAATGCCATTTGGATTAAAAACTGCTCCACGCATCTTTGAACTGGCAATGGATGATATTTTGCGAGAGTATATATAGATGACATTATTGTATTTTCAGAAAATTTGGAAAAATAAACAGAAAATCTAAATAAGATAACTGAAACCTTAAAAACCGCAAACATGAAAATATCATTAGAAAAATCGAAATTCTACCAAACAGAAGTTGAATTTTTAGGCTTCATTGTTGGATTAAAACGGATCCCAGAAAAGTAGAAACAATATCCGAATATCCAATATGAACAACACTGAGACAACTCAGAAGCTTCTTAGGCATGACAGGCTATTTACAGAAAATTCATCCAAAATTATGCATCAATAGCTAAACATCTAACAAAACACTTAGCTGGCGAAAATGGACAAATTTCGCAATATTTACCAAATAAAACAGAAGTAAAATTGGATCAAGAAGGTATTTTAGCATGCCAGAAATTAAAAAATTTATTGATTAATCAAATAGAATTGGTACAAACAAATTTTAATAAAAAATTTGTTTTAACCACAGATGCTTCTAACAACGCTATTGGCGGTATTTTAACCCATGAGGGTAAACCTATTATTTTCATATCGAAAACATTGAATCCCACAGAACATAATTATGCATCGACCAAAAAAGAACTTTACGCTATCGTTTGGTCATTGAAAACATTGAGAAACTATCTTTATGGAGTCCCAGATTTAGAAACTCACACAGATCACGAACCTTTAACTTTTGCAGTCTCAAGTCGTAACCCTAATGCAAAAATGAAGAAATGGCACGCATTTATAGAAGAATTTGCCTCAAAAATAATATATAAACCAGGCTCTACCAACGTAGTTTCAGACGCTTTATCTTTAAGGCAGTATCTCTGGAACACAACATTTAACTGAAAGGAGCGATAATATCGATACTCCAGAAACTAAGAAACCTTTAAACGAATTTAAACAACAGATCCTTTTAGCTAACGCTAATTTTACAATCCTCGGACAAATAGGAAATTTCGGAAAAACTAGACATATTATAGAATACGTTACGCCAGAGAATTTAGTACACATTCTTAAAGAATATTTACAACAAGAAATAATTGCAATTCATTGCACACCTCAAGACTTGTACGAAGTGAAGCAAGAAATAAAAGAAACCTTTAGTAACCAATTTCTGTATACAAACATTTTCGCAATAGATATAACTAATATAGAGTATTAAAGTGCAATAATTAAGCAAACACATACGCGAGAACATAGAAACTACAATATAAAGAGAATATAAAACAAATCTATGCCTCGTATTATTGGCCTGAAATTAATAAACAACTTCAGGAATAGAAGAAACTGTGAGATCTGTAATACCATAGAAATAAATACGACCGCCATCCTCAAAAGATACCAATTGGAGAGGCTCCAATCCTAAAAAAAAAGAGGGGGAGCAATTACACATCGACATATTTTTCGCCCAAAAATGTAAATTTTTAACATGTATCGATTGCTATTCAAAGTTTTTAATAATAAAAAAAATCGAAGATAAAACCAAGTTAGATGAAAAAGTTCTCGAATTATTACAAAGCTTTCCAGATGTAAAGCAAATAACTGTTGATAATGAACCAGGCTTCACAACAGTACAATTCAAAACATTAATGTGAAGAATGGTCAAGTAGAAAGAGTTCATTCTACAATTATTGAAATTGCAAGATGCTTGAAACAAGAATTTCATTTAATAAGTGATCTATGTAGAATCAATCTTTAGCGCTGCGCAACAACACAATAAGAGTATTCATTCGGTCACGAATCTTAAACTTTGTGACGTCTTTTTTAATAAATTACCCCACAATGAAGTAATACAACCAACACTTTCTGTAGCCCAATATAAAATGTTAACTCGAAATAATAAGAACAGAAATATTAAAAATTATAAACAAAACGATATATTGTAATTTATGAAAAACTCATAGGAGGTAGAAATAAACTTATGCCTAAATATATTGGATCTATAACTTGCGGTTTGCTAAGAGATGACGTAACTTGTAGTATTCTATTATTATTATTCCATTGGAACATGCGTTGCAAAACTACTGTCATTGTACGTCATTTCAGTATACGAGTATGTCATTCGTTTGAAGCGTAAACAACAATAATTTTTTTTCACTCAAATATGTCGAACTTTGTGCCTGAAAAAGTATTTTTGCGGGGAGATCTTCTTCATTACTTTAATATGAAGAAAACTGCTGCCGAAAGTCATCGTATTTTGGTGGAAGTTTATGGTGAACTTGCGCTAGCTGAGCAAACGTGCCAAAAGTGGTTTGCAGGACGTTGAACGCCCTGGGCAGCCAAAAAAGTTTAAAGATGAAGAACTGGAACCATTACTCTATGAAGATTGTTGCCAAACACAAGAAGAGCTCGCAGAATCTTTGGGTGTCACTTGCATCGGATTGTTACTGGTGATGAAAAATGGATCCATTACGACAACCCCAAGTGCAAAGAATCATATGTGAAACCCGGCTAACCAGCCAAATCAACGGCAAAGCCGAATATCCATGGCGCGAGGGTAATGCTCTGTATTTGTTGCGATCAGATGGGTGTGCTGTATTATGAGCTGCTAAAACCGGGTGAAACCATCAATGGACAACGCTACCGAACACAATTAATCCGTCTGAAGAGAGCAGTGGCCGTAAAACGCCCGGAATATGCGACCAGACACGAGGCAATAATTTTCCATCATGATAACGCTCGGCCCCACGTTGCTATTCCGGTTAAGAACTATTTGGAAAACAGTGGATGGGATGTCTTACCGCACCCGCCTTATAGCCCAGACCTTGCCCCTTCTGACTACCATTTGTTCCGGTCGATGCAGAACGCCCTCACTGAAATACGTGTCACATCAGAGCCGAATATCAAAAATTGGCTTGATTCTTGGCTGCCAAGCCGGCGCAGTTCTTTTGGGATATCCCATCCCACAAATTGCCAGAAAGATGGGAAAAAGTCATAGCTTCAGATGGGCAATACTTTGAATAATACTATTGTACATGTTTTTCTTAAATAAGCGTTCAAATTTTTCAAAAAAAACCCGCACGAAGTTATATACCCAATATAAAAAGAAAAGTTAAAAAAGATTTCGACAGAATAGTTCAAAACGATTGAATAGTTCATAAAAATAATATTAAAACTTAACTTTTTGTATTTTACTACAGAAAATGTTTTTCTTAACAATTTTCCTACTGACGACATTTGTATCTTCAGAAATTATTGATTATACTTGGGATAATTACATATTGATTGAAAACGGAAACGACTCAATTTATAAAGAATATGGTAAAATATTCCATGTTACAAATTTAACACATTATGAAATATTAATGCAGGAAACGCAAAACATTTTAAATAAAAATTTGGAATATACCACCAGGAATAAGCACCGTGTGGCGCTCCCATTGTTCCGATTTGAGTTCTGTTTTTTGTTGGTAAATCTGTTGTTGAAATTCTCTCTAAATTTTAGCGTTATAGCTTGGCATTTGCAAAAGTTACGTAGCCAAGAGTACATCAATCTACGAGTGTGTTGGCGATTTTTTACAATTTTAGAAATGGATTTAAATTTGCAACAACGAACTTGTATTAAATTTTGCGTAAGAAGTGGATTTAATGGTGCGCCAACGTTGGAAATGTTGGAAAAGTGTTTGGGCAACGATTCTCTAAAGGAAACGGTCGTTTACCAGTGGCACGAGCGGTTCAAAAGTGGTCGTGAGTCAATCGAAGATGATGAACATCGACATCGAAAACCGACAAAAACATTGATGTTTTGTTGGTCAATAACCGCAAATTAACCATCAGAGAGATAGCGGAGGATTTGAGCATTGCCTATGGATCCGTCCAAGACATTTTGGTTAATGATTTGGGTTTCCGTCGTGTAGCAGAAATCAATCACGCAATCAGAATGGCGTTTACCAAGTGAGCCGAGACCAAAAAGACCACGTCGTTTTCAGTCAAAAGAGAAGGCAATGTTCACGGTTTTCATGGATTACAACGGTGTAGTGCATCATGAATTTTTTCCAGAAGGCTAACTAAAGAGTATGAATTGGTCGAGAGGCAATTCACCGAAAGTGACCAGAATTGTGGGCAGAAAACTCGTGGATTTTGCACTATGATAACGCAGCGTCGCACAGTGCCATCATTATTCGTAATTTTTTGACGAAAAATGCAACAAATACCATCCAACAGCCACCGAATTCACCTGATTTGGCTCCCTGTGACTTCTTTCTGTTCAACCGAGTTAAGAAACCACTACGGGGAACGCATTTCAGCAGCCGAGAGGAAGTAATGGAAAAATCGCAGAAAGCGCTGATAGATATACCGAAAACCGAATATAAAAAAACTTTCGAGGATTGGATCCAGTGCTGGCATAAGTCGATGGGGATAACTTTGAAGGGTACCATATAGATTTAGATGAATAAACTTGTGGTAAAAGCTTTGGTGTTAAAGACGATATCACACATATTAATGTGGATGCTGATTTAGAAGTAGCTTTAATAGAAACACTATTAAAAAAAAAATAAGTAACCATATGCAAAGAAGAGGAATAAGAGAATTAGGAACATTATGAAAATTGATAGCATGAACCCCAGATCACTACGATTTAGTAACTATATAGTAAATAACAAACTTTGAGAATTAACAGAGAATAATAATAAACAATTCACTACGAACTCAGAAGTTTTTGAAGAAATAAATTTGTTAAGGAAGCCAGTACGAAACCTTGAGATTGGTTCACATCAAAGAATGAATAAACAGATGTATAAATTAATTATAACTGAACTACAAAATATGATACAGACCATAACATTGGCTAAAATAGGTATTCTAAACCCAGCAATTCTAAACTGTCGGGGCATACAAGAAATTACCGAACACGAATATTGACCGATTTAATAGACATTTCAAAATTTAAAATTGTCCAAGACGATAACGTAATTATAATTTATATAAAATATCCCATTATTCAAAAAAGTTGTTCTTTATTTGAAACAAGAGCCGTAAGCCAAAAGGATTTAAAACTGTTGATAGACAATTCCATTATAAAATGTAATAATGAATATTTTAATGTTGAAAATTGTAAATTAGAATTAAGAACTACATTTTGTAAACTTTTATATAAAAGATCAGGTGTGTCAGATCCATTAAATAATAAAAAATTACAATGTATTAAAATAAAAGAAATTATTATTATTTTCCGATAACCACACAATACAATACCATAAACTGGATGGAACATATTTGGTAATTTTTAAAAATAAAACTACTATTGATAACGTAACTTTTGACAACCCAACAGAAATTATTACTATCTATTTAAGAACAAGTAATATAAATAACTATGATGTAATCAGATATATTGAACCTGAAAATAAAGAACTTAAACTTGAAAATATTAATGCAATTAATTTTATAAGAAAACCGCTTGAAAAACAACCTATATTGTGGATAATAATAATTTTGTACATTATTGTAATAATAATTTTTGTACTTTATAAATTTTTAAAAAACTTTCAACACTGTAAAAAGAAACAAAAGACCAAAAATGATATAATATTTTTGATAATATAATTAAGAACATTCAAATACTTACAAAATAATTTGAAGAAATGGGACGATTCTCTTAAGGAAAGAGGGGAGTTAAGAAATCGTTGCCTAGAATAAGATATCGCTAAACTTCTTTTTCAACATGAGGACGATTGACACTCATCTTCAACAGCATCAACTGTAAACAAAAGCATCCGGACACCAAGTCCAATGAAGATCAAATATGTCATTGTTCCATATTGCTTCCGGCCGACTGTAAACAAGAGCATCCGGACACCAAGTCCGATCATGCTGAAATATGCCATTACCGATCAATCTAGAGCAATCGATTGATGATGCCATCACAAATCACCACTCGAATGATGTTATCCCAAGAGTAAATAAACTCCACCCAAAATATTCAATAGCCAAGTCAACTTCCACCAGCCGGATATCTGATCCTTGTTCCGGACTCACATCATTAATTTTCGTTGTTTATTTGATTACATTCATTTCATTTATTCATTTTATGTAAATTTATTTAGTTAACTTCATTTATAAAATTCAATATCTTATTTTTTCTTTCATTGCAATTTATATTCATATTCATTCTTTTATATACTCATAAATCATATCCATTTTATCAATTATCTTGTTACACGCTGTATATCAATCTCTTATCATTTGATTCTGATACCAAATTATATTTTGATTCTCTCAATTGATCTAAGTAACTGTGCTATCATGTGTACGAATTCTGCTTGCACGATGGTACAGGCAATTCTCGTTCACTTGGATCGTAGTCATGCAGGTAACAAGAGTTTTGCAATATTGTAAGTAAATCGGTATTAAGATACAAACGGTATTCAAATTATAAGTAAATTAAATAAATTGTATAAATCGTGTGCCGTTCGTTCTTCTTCTTTTTTCTCCCCATTTTTTTCTTCGTTTAATCTTTAACAGTCCTCTTAATTTAGTTTAAGTTAATTTTAAGTACTCTTGTAGTTTAGTATTATTTAAATAAAGATTTATCTTTTTTAAAAAAACCTATACACAAGTGAAAGTAATAATTCGCATGTAGGAAAGTGATCGGTACTGTTGACGATGCGAGTAAAATTTCTCATTCGCTCACTCAGTAAACTCATATAATGTGAAAGAAAAATGTATCGAAAGCCCGTAACTCGTATAAGTTGGAAATTAAAAAAGCACAAGACAAACACTTTCGTTCACAAGTTTAGCGAATATTTAAAAAGCTAGTTATACAATAAAAAACAATAAAGTCTAAGATATATCAAGCGTGCAATTCGGGAACGAGATTCTGAGTGATAAAGGGGAATTTGCAAATAAATTAAATGTATATGTTGTGGAGAGTACCTGTGAAATTAAAGCGTCAATTCTATATGTTAAATTTATTTTACCAGATATACAAGGGTTGGCTGAAAAGTTTCCGACCGCAACATAAAGATAGCGGCACTCGTCAATAAAGGCAGGTTAATGCTAGTTGTGCATCCTTTGACATGTTACTTACCGAAGTTTCAGTCATTTTGGACGCGCAATTTTTAGTTGACAGTCGTTTGAGTGACTCGATGTGAGTGTTTTTTTTGAAAATAGAAAAAATTGAGTATCGACCTGTTATTAAATTCTTGTTTTTGAAAGGCAATACGCCTACGCAAATCAAAAATGAGTTGGACTTTGTGTATGAGCACCATGTACCATCATTTACCACAGTGAAATTTTGGGCAGCTGAATTTAAACATGGTCGTAAGAGTTTGGGAGATGATGAACGTTCGGGACGTCCAAAAAGTGCAACCACTGACGATAACATTGCTAAAGTTCACCAAATGGTGTTAGACGACCGCCGAATTAAAGTGAGAGAGATAGTAGAGGTTACAAAAATGTTCAAAGAACGTGTTCGTTACATACTAAATGAAGATTTAGGTATTAGAAAGCTGTTCGCGCGTTGGGTGCCGCGTTTGCTTACGTTAGACCAAAAACGTGTTCGAATGAACATTTCCAACGCTCTGTTGGCGCAGTTTAGGCGCAATAACTCCGAGTTTTGACGCCGATTAATTACTGTAAATGAAACTTGAATACACCATTATACGCCCGAAATAAAAATTCAGTCAAAACAGTGGACTGCAAAGGGCGAGCCAGCTCCAAAAAAAGGCAAAAACTGTTTTTTCGGCAGGGAAAGTGATGGCGACTGTTTTTTAGGATAGCAAAGGAGTTATCTTAATCGATTATCTTCAAAAAGGAAAAACCATTACAGGAGCATACTACGCATCATTACTTGCCAAGCTGAAGGCAGAAATTGCGGAAAAACGGCCACATTTGCAGAAAAAGAAAATCCTGTTTCACCAAGACAATGCGCCGATTCACACCTCAGCGGTTGCCATGGCGAAAATACATGAATTACGGTTTGAACTGCTTGACCATCCCTCTTATTCACCAGATCTAGCCCCAAGCGACTTCTTTTTGTTCCCTCATCTAAAAACTGCTCTCGGAGGACAGAGTTTTTCGTCACCTTCGTGAACAATTATTTTGCAGACAAAAACGCCAAGTACTATTTGGACGGGTTAGGGAGATGGGAGCATCGTTGGGAGAAGTGTGTAGAGTTATAAGGAGACCGTGTAGAAAAATAAAAAAAAAATTTGAGAGAAAACGTCTTGTATTATTGTTCGGTCGGAAACTTTTCAACCCTCGTACAATATATGTATTTTGTACAATATTTATTATTATTTCGTAAAATATTTTGTACAATATTTATAGTAAGTATCACTTACACGGTAAGATAATGGAATCTTTTAAAGTGTGAAAGCCTCACGAACGAGTTGAGTGTGTAAAAAGCACTAAATATCTTGGTGTAATAATTGCCAAAAAACTTAATTTTAAAAATCATGTTAATTACGAATGTAGTAAAATTTAAAAGAAAATATGTTTCATGAAAAGAATTAGAAAATCATTGTCATTCGAAACAGCGATACTAATTTATAATGCAATAGTGTTGCCCCATTTCAATTACTGCGCAACAATTTTGTACATGTGCAACCCGGAAACTAAAAATTAACTTCAAGGACTACAAAACAAGGACATGCCGACAATTCCAAAGTTAAGCATTTATACTTCAAGTATGCATTAGGTTGAATGTTTAAAATGGATGAATATCAAACAAGGTTTGACGTACAATGCAATAGTATTTATACTTAGAATGGAAAACAGTTTGTTACCAGAATATATGACAAATAGCGTAGTGTTTCTGATGTCCAGCCGTATTTTCTCCGTATAACTTGAGAAGTAACAAAAACATACATAAAAACATCAAGATGTAGATTGACAAGTGCATAGCAATCAGTTTTTTTATCGAAGAATAATATTTTTTAACAACTTTCCATTTAATATAAAAAAACGAAACCAAATTACTGGGATTTAAAACTAAATTTATAAAAGACACCATTTAAGAAACGTAATTTTTAACTTTTTTGCTTTTAATTTATGTAAATTAAACACTTAAAAATTGTTAAGTGTTCAGAAACTTAAAAGTTATTTTTAACTAATCAAATTACCTATCTATCTATCTAAAACACATACAGAAATCATACCCTATTAGTTGATATGAATTTTAAGGTGATGCACGGTTTTAGCGACATCAGAAAGGGGACATTTAAAAAAATTAACTTTTGTTGCTTATGCTTTAACGAAAGATCATTGAAAAAAAATTGGAATACGTTTTGTGTTAGCATAAGTGAAATCGTAAATTTCTTAAAAATCACAGTTTTAGTGGAAAGTGAATTTTATAATTTACGTGGATTTACTCCAGAATTTTTAAACAGATGTGAACCTACAGAAAAGTATTTTTTAAAAGCGATCTAGAATATGATCCTCTGATTATATTAAACAGCATATCGTAGGAATCAAAATATGCAAATACATATACAAATATCAACGCAATATATGTACAGACCACCCGGATTCAGCGACAAAAATTTCATTAAAGAGCTTGTAGAAAACCTCGAACAATAAGCACTGGCCAAAAATGTGATATCACTGGGCAACATGAACATAATAATAACTATATGAGGGACTACCTACAAATGTTGGCGTCAAATGTTCTGATGAAAGTACTCGTAATCAAAAATAACACGAAATTAGATCTTCGATGAGTAACACCAACACTAATGACCATGTGGTGTTCGTGTTACTCGTAAATAAAACAACTACTTCATATGTGTAATTACAACTTTAATTAAAAAAACAAATCTAAACTTAATAAAATGTAATTTTTTAATTTTTTGTTAAATAAATTTAATGGCGAAGAGAAAATCTTGGCAGAAGATAGCTGTCAGAATGCGTTGGTGATATGATAAAGAGTTACCAGGACAACGGTTTTGGTAAGTTGCCACAGTACTCCTCCTCTAGACGTCGCATCACTAATATCTGGCTGGGATCATGACTCTTCGTCCGAATTGCGTTGTCACTGGTGTCTTCAGAAGCGAAAGCGGTTAAGATGAATGCAGGCCAACGAAATATGGCTTTTCCGTTCACCTTGATTTTGCACAACTTCTCCTTGATCGGAGTGAACCTTTGAACGTGTAACATCCCCCCATACTTCGTTAGTTCCTTAAAGACGTTGGATATAAATTAGCGTCCCCGGTCACTTTTGATTCATTTCCGCCCGCCAAAGCGAAAAATACAGCTTGCTTTATTCAAACGCGAGAAGCGGTCGACCCTGGTCAGACATTATCTGTTACCTGGTGAAGGTGGAAGAGGTCCAATAAGATCGATGTTGACGTATTCAAAACGATGCGCCGCAGTTTCATACAACCGGTATGTCGTTTCTTTCTGACGCTGAACTTTCGACCTTTCACACTGTATGCGGTGCTTGGCGAATTCAGCGATGGTTTTTGACCTGTTCGGGCAGACAGACCTCTCTTTGATGAGCTTCACTGTAGCTCTGTCTCCAGAATACGAAATGCCATGAAAATACTGCTTGATTTTTACTCGAGACGATAGTGGCACGAAGGGACGAATGAGGTTTTGCGAGGTGTCATAATACAGTAAACTTTTAGCTTTGTGAAGAGGAAATGGTTTGATAAAAAGACTTGTTCTAAACTGTTAACCTCGTACAGAAGGGTTTGCAATTCCTCGTCCTGTAGTTGCCCTTCAGCCATATCTGCGAAGTCATTATTTGCCAGTGACAGTTGTGATATACGAGATAGCCAGCCCGCGACATTGTTTTCTTGGCCGACAATGCGACCAATGTTAGTGCAAAACTGACCGACATTGTTGTCTTTGGGATGTCTAGTCGAGCTTTTGATGGAAGTCGAAAATAATTGGTTTGTGTTCGGTCAAAATCACAAATTGCAGTCAACTCTCGATCATACGTACTGTATTTGAGTTGTGCAGGTGTTAGTTTTTTTGAATAAAATCCGAGTGGTTGCATAGGGTTGTTTATCACTTGATGTAATGCAGTACCTATAGCGAAATCGGAGTCACCAAATACAAGAACTAATTAGATGCAGGATGGTGTAAGAGTGTTATATCAATTTAATTCTATTTGCAACCTGCGAAAGCCTTTGTAGTTAAATTATCCCATTGGATGTGAGTATTGCTATTATTTTAGTCACCGAGAATAAGTTTCTGGAGCACCACTAATGGCACCAAGAAATTTTATTAAATCCTTTGAAACCTCTGTTTTTTTTTAAATTTTTAATAATTTCAATCTTCCTCCCAGTAGGTCGTGTCCCGTTTTTATCCACCAGGTTTCCCAAGAAACTGTCTTCCTTTTGGCCAAAAACACATTTGGCGACGTTAATTGTTACGTTGTTTTCATGCAGTACTCGAAAAACTCTGCGTAAATCCTGTTTATGCTGCTCGATGTTATCTAAATTAGGAAACAACAATCCATCTTGACATGTTGATATGCCTCTGGAACGTTTGAGACGCATTCGTTAAGCCAAAGACCATATACTTAAATGTGAATAGCCCAAACGGCATCGTAATGGCTGAATTGGGCACCTCTGCTGCTTCTATCGGGATCTGGTGATACGCCCGTTGGAGATCAATTGTTGAAAATATTCTTTTACGATATAGTACGTGGCAAAAATCACGAAGAATTGGAATTGGGTAGCGATCGGAAGTAGAGTTCGTGCATCAAGTGCCCGGTAGTCACCACATCATCGCCACTCACCACTTGGTTTTTTTACCATATGAAGCGGGCTTCCTCAAGAGCTCTTCAATGATTGACAGATGCCCTTTTCTATGAGGTCTCTGAATTCAGATCGAGCCGCTTCGAGCTTATCGTTTGGCAATCTACGAGGACGTGCATAAATTGGTGGACCGATGGTGACGATGTGGTGAGGATGCGAAGTTATCATTTATTTTAAACGTATAAATTGAAGCTCAATCTGATCTGCATGGATCCCCCGATGATTCCGGCTGCATCTTGCGGTCAGTAAGCTTGTCTCTGCGAAGATCAATTAAAAGATCGAAATGTGTCAAGAAATCAACACCTATGATGGGACTTCGACTTCTGCTGAGTCTCAAAAGTTTTGATCTCACTTCCACTTCTTCTCTATAACTTCGTTGTATGTGGAGTTTTAAAGATATGAGATCGTTGTGGCGTTGTGGCAAGCAGGAATTCCTTTATAGTTTATAAACAGGCTCGCAATTTCTATGACATTTCGAACAGCTGGCTGATGGTTTTTTGACACGAAGGTACAGGGAGAGAGACACTTTCGAGCATCTTCTTCAAATTTACGGTGATACCAACAAAGATCTGTGGTGTACGTTACAGGTGTTCGGTCACATATACGGTTTATGCTCATGGATCCTTACGCTGAGCGATCGTGGCCATCTCTTCGGAAGAGCTGTTGCAATTTTCGAACAATCTGTTCAATACGGCGCTTGATAGCTGATGTTGGACCCGAGGCCGTGGTGTCCGTAGCCATGTCCACTTTATAATGGCCACTAACCTTCAAGATTTTGTCAACAAGAGCCGCCTTCCCCTTAAGTCCTCCGTTGATGTATGTTTGAGGGTTGTCTGCAACATAAAGATAGCGGCACTCGTCAATAAAAGTTGTTCATCTTTTGACAAGTAACTTACCGAAGTTTCAGTTATTTTGGACGCGCAGTTTTTAGTTGACAGTCGGTTCAGTGAGTCGATGTGAGTGTTTTTTGTGAAAATAGAAAAAAATTGAGTATCGACCTGTTATTAAATTCTTGTTTTTGAAAGGCAATACGCCTACGCAATTCAAAAATGAGCTGGACTTTGTGTATGGGCACCATGTACCGTCATTTACCACAGTGAAATTTTGGGCAGCTGAATTTAAACGTGGTCGTAAGAGTTTGGGAGATGATGAACGTTCGGGACGTCCAAAAAGTGCAACCATTGACGATAACATTGCTAAAGTTCACCAAATGGTGTTAGACGACCGCAGAATTAAAGTGAGAGAGATAGTAGAGGTTATGAAAATGTCCAAAGAACGTGTTTGTTACATACTAAATGAATATTTAGGCATTAGAAAGCTGTCCGCGCGTTGGGTGCCGCGTTTGCTTACGTTAGACCAAAAATGTGTTCGAATGAACATTTCCAACGCTCTGTTGGCGCAGTTTAGGCGCAATAAATCTGAGTTTTGGCATCGATTAATTACTGTAGATGAAACTTGGATACACCATTATATGCCGGCGAGCCGGCTCCAAAGAAAGTAAAACCTGTTTGTTCGGCTGGGAAAGTGATGGCGATTGGTTTTTGGGATAGTAAAGGAGTTATCTTAGTCGATCATCTTCAAAAAGGAAAAACCATTACAGGAGCATACTACGCATCATTGCTTGCTAAGCTGAAGGCAGAAATTGCGGAAGAACGGCCACATTTGCAGAAAAAGAAAATCCTGTTTCACCAAGACAACGCGCCGTCTCACACCTCAGCGGTTGCCATGGCGAAAATACATGAATTACGGTTTGAACTGCTTATTCACCAGATCTAGCCCCAAGCGACTTCTTTTTGTTCCCTCATCTAAAAACTGCTCTCGGAGGACAGAGATTTTCATCAAATGAGGAGGCAATCACCTGCGTGAACAAGTATTTTGCAGAGAAAAACGCCAAGTGTTATTTGGACGGGTTAGATAGATGGGAGCGTCGCTGGGAGAAGTGTGTAGAGTTACAAGGAGAGCGTGTAGAAAAATAAAAAAAAAATCTCGTAATCATTGTTCGGAAACGTTTCAGACAACCCTCGTATGATGGCTCGTGTATTTGCGGGCGTACTATTAAGCCAAAGCCTCTGCATAAAATCATCTATTAAATAACCACCTCTGAGTTGCGTTATCCCCTGCAATAATTGCGACTGCTTTCTGTCACCACAACAAGAATATTTTCTTTTTGGGAAGCACCAAAACGTTCTAGTAGCACCTTTTTGAAGTATACGTATTTTCCGTCCAGTGGCGGATTAAGAGTTGCGTTCGAGGCTTGTGCCAAAATACGGGTTTCAATGGCTGCAACCACCACGTTGAATTTAGATACGTCTGATTGGACTTCAGAATTTGAAAATGGCGCGTCCACTCTCGCAAACAAAATCTTGGGATTTTCATCCCAAGCGGTGATACTTTTACGGACACTCGATTAACAGTTGTTAAGTTTGTTTCACTGTCGCCAATGTTCATAGATTTTGTTTTCTATCGATCTCAAGCCCAGAAGAATTCGTGCATGCTCTGCATATTTAAATATTTTTGTATGAGAAAAAAATTTTTTTGTTGCGAAGAAAAAGTTGCGGTACAAAAGAAATGTGATGAGAAACAGTAAAACCCGGCGATGTTCCGCAGTTCCATTGTTTCTAGCGCGTGCGGAATAGCCCGAACAAACCGAAAAAATTTACTGTATTTCGGGAATCGTTTTGTTTGAAGAATGTTTGCTTATGTGTTTACGTTACGGGGTCACCAATGTGGTGCTCGTGTTAAATAAGACAACTACTTCACATGTATAATTACAGCTTTCATTAAAAAACAAATCTAAAGTTAATAAAATGTGATAGAACAAATTAAATGAATTGAATGGCGAAAAGAAAGACGTGCGACCGGTGACTGGTGGAGGTGAACAAAACTTTTGGCGGAAGAGTTACGACAAAGACAGCTGTTTAAATGCGTTTGTTGGAATGATAAAGTTTTTGGTAAGTTGCCACAACCACATTGCAGTATGCATCCCAATCATCCCAATTCCGTCAGCAGTAATTAAAAGCGATTTGTCTGATCATTACCGAAGTATATTTATATGGGAACTTGACATTGAATGACGGGTCTTACGTGACGTTTGTAGATAATAAAGTGGTGGATGAATATATAACTACCTCAAACTGGCAAATTCTGTCATCTCAAAATGACATAGATGAAATATACACCAATTCTTCTAAGAAAATCCACGATCGATAGTCATGGAAAAGTAAAAGGCAAGCAGTAGAACTCATGGATTTCCGCTGATAGTTGCCCTGATTATAAAAAGAGGGACGCATTCTTTAGAAAATGAAAAAGCAACAGATAAAATCGGGCGAACGAAAAAGAATATAGTATACATAAAATCGTCCGCAAAAATGTAAATAAAGAAATCGTCAAAAAAAAAATTTACGCAGGCAAGAGGGGGCCCGCTTGAAATATGGACGTTAATAAACGAGATCACGGGGCAAAAAATACCAAATGCAGATGAAACAATGGTTAGAAATTTACCGACAGGAATCGACGGTATGAGAGCACGGGATATGAAGGTGCATGCTGACTTTTTGCTCCAATCATTGTCACAATAATAAATCGAAGTTTAGACGAAGCCAGAATTCCTAAACAGCTTAAAGTAGTAATAGTAAAACCAATTTATAAAGGTGAGGCGAAAAGTATTCTAGGCAATTATAGGCCTATATCGGCCTATATCGATCCTCTCGGTAGTTGAAAAGTGCGTGGAAGAAGTTGTGACAAAACGACTACTCAAATTTGTAGGAAAAAATTCTTTTCCCCAGAAAAGGCAATATGACTTTCAAAAAAATAAGAGCACGAGGCAACTATTAGGAGAATTCACCAACAGAATAAATGAAAGCCTTAACAAGAACCATCATATACTAGCGCTGTTCATGGATTTCAGCAAGACATTCGACACACTGAGCCGCGATAAGCTATTACGGGCACTCAGCAAAATTGGAATCCGGGGAATTTATTAAATCGGCTTAGAAATTGGTCTTTTCGGGTAAAAATTAAGAAACATTATAGCAACGAAGAAGATTCACCGTTTGGAGTGCCGAATGGATCGAAACTTGGTCCAATCTTATTCATATTGTTTACAAATACTACTTCGTGTCTTTACAAAAAGCCATCCTTTCGCTTTTGCTGGTGATACGGCGATAGTTTTCAGACATACATATATATCCTGCCATCGGAATCCAGACAGAAATTTGACAAAACAGTTTGCTGGTGCCACGGTCTCATATTAAATGCTTCTAACACAAAGATGATGCACATTCACATCACAAAGCAACAGATCAGCGAATAATTTTGAAAAACCTTGTCTTCCAAGTTACTGAGCCGGTTATAGAAATTGTAAGGTCATTAAATACCTAGGAGTGATATTAGGTAGCCACCTTATATGGGATATACAAATCCAAAACTGCGTTTGGAAATGTGAAAAAAAAACAATATTTGGCCTAGTACTCGTATATCTAGACTAACATTCGACACTGCTGGTACAACCAATAGCAAGCCTTTGCTCTTGTGGAATCCAAATTAAGATATAGGATACTTGCATCGGGAAGCGCATCGCTAACTCATATCAATAAGCTGCAAAAACTTCAACCAAGCATCATCAAGAATATAAGCACCAAAAAGGCACTAGTCACGACTGAGGAAAAAAAATTATAAGTATTGAGAGTACAGGAAATCTGCAGGGTGACATTACCGCTAGAGTATTTCGAAGACAGCCGTTTTATTAAACAAATAGATCACCAAAAAAATTCAAGAAGGCCTGCAAGAGGTCTGATCCAACTACCAATGATCTACAACAACTGTGGCAGGAGGGAGCTAAAGCACAGTGTGCCTAGTATATTAAATGAAATTCTACAGTCTTATTTCAACATCAGAAATTTTATAACTAGAAAAAAAGTCGTAAAAGAATTGTTTCTCTCTCAAAACTAAGCTTATTAAATAAAATTAAAAAACATTTAAAATTAAAATAATGTATTATATCAAATATGTTATATACGAGGGTTATCTGAAAAGTTTCGAACAATGATACAAGACATTTTTTCTCAAATTTTTTTTTTATTTTTCTACGTAGTCTCCTTGTAACTCTACACGCTTCTCCCAGCGATGCTCCCATCCTTTAACCCGTTCAAATAGTACTTGGCGTTTTTCTCTGCAAAATAATTGTTCACGAAGGTGATTGCCTCCTCATTTGACGAATAAGGCGGATGGTCAAGCAGTTCAAACCGTAATTCATGGATTTTCACCATGGCAACCGCTGAGGTGTGAGTCGACGCGTTGTTTTGGTGAAACAGGATTTTCTTTTTCTGCAAATGTATCCGTTTTTCC
This sequence comes from Volucella zonaria, assembly GCA_963966105.1. Classification (NCBI taxonomy): domain Eukaryota; kingdom Metazoa; phylum Arthropoda; class Insecta; order Diptera; family Syrphidae; genus Volucella; species Volucella zonaria. The sequence continues at coordinate 198,079,335 of OZ014530.1, read as the reverse complement.
GCAATTTCTGCCTTCAGCCTGGTAAACACTGATGCGTAGTATGCTCTTGTAATGGCTTTTCCTTTTTGAAGATAATCGATTAAGATAACTCCTTTACTATCCCAAAAAACAGTCGCCATCGCTTTCCCAGCTGAAAAAACAGTTTTTTCTTTCTTTGGAGCCGGCTCGCTCTTTGCAGTCCACTGTTTTGACTGAATTTTTGTTTCGGGCATATAAAGGTGTACCCAAGTTTCATCTACAGTAATTAATCGATGCCAAAACTCGGATTTAAACTGCGCCAACAGAGCGTTGGAAATGTTCATTCGAACACGTTTTTGGTCTAACGTAAGCAAACGCGGCACCCAACGCTCGGACAGCTTTCTCATGCCTAAATCTTGATTTAATATGTAACAAACACGTTCTTTGAACATTTTCACAACCTCTACTATCTCTCTCACTTTAATTCGGCGGTCGTCTAACACCATTTGGTGAACTTTAGCAATGTTATCGTCAATGGTTGCACTTTTGGACGTCCCGAATGTCCATCATCTCCCAAACTCGTACGACGCGCGTCCAAAATGACTGAAGTTAACTGTCAAAAGATGCACAACTAGCATTCACTAGCTTTTATTGACGAGTGTCGCTATCTTTACGTTGCGGCCAGAAACCTTTCAGCCAACCCTCGTACTTTCAATTATTGTATATTTTATCATGTAGTGAAATTGAACTAAGCTTCGTTAACTTAGATAAATGTGTAACTTAACTTTCTGCAAATAAGTCTTAAGCTTCGCATAAAAACTTTTCGTTTGTACTAAGATTTGTATCGGAAATAAATAAACGAAATGAAAATGAAATAAAATATAATAAAGCCCTAGCTCTTAGAATCCCAGTACTCAATTCGGCGACTGCCTCCGGACCATATGCAAAATAAGACCCCACGATGCAACAACTAAATCTTATTTGCAAAATTGCACAAGCTTATATCATGGCCTAAATTTGGCACAAAAAGGCAAGTCACACAGTGGTGTTAAACCCCTTAAACACCCGACACCACATCAATGGTTCTTGTAGAGATATTGTGTAGGGTTTTGGTTTCAAGACCAGAAGCTTCTTTTCTTCTTTAAGAACTTAATACTCAAGTGGGTATTAAAACACTTATAATACTTCAGAATGAGTTGAGTTTTTTGGAAAATGGGATATAGAGAGAGAAAGAAAGATTGTATGCTCAGTGGTTATTTCGCTCCATTGGTGGCATCCAACATTTAATGGGGAGACTAAATTCTTAGTGGAATTTGGTTTGATGTTGATTTCTAGTTAACTAATCAGAAGACTGTGAATAATAAAGCTTGATTTGAGTCTATACAATAGATAAATACTGGGATATTCGTCTCCTGAATGCATTCATTTGGGAATGAAATGAAAATTAACCTTTTTAAGGTGCCCTTTTACGCCCACCACGAGAGAAGATCCGTCCGCGTTTTAAGGACTCCTACTCCACCTGAGAGTATAGATTTTCCACTTTTCACTGCCAAGTCCATTTTTCTCAACATGAAGACGTATTAATCATCCTCTAGTTCCGTAAGTTGCTTCGGAATCCAGAAAATGACGCTCGTCAGTTTCGGTGGCCTCAAAAGTCAAAGTTTCCTGATGAAATTTTCGACAACAACTTGCTTAGCCATTCAACAATTGGCTGTCTCTTTCTAAGAGTTCTGTTTTCCATATCGTATCCTCTGCTTTAATTCTAACTCCCAGTCAGTGTTGCTCAGACTGTTGTGATTGCTAGCCGTCCAATTCGTAGCGTCGGAGAGGTGATAGCATCCAGTTGCTACTTAGTCAGCTACTAATAGAATAAGAGTATGTAAAGCAATATTTCCGTCAAAATATTGTTCGAATTTCAATCAGAAGTGTGAAACAGAATAGTAACCTACTGCGCATCTTTGATCCAACAAAAAATAAGAAATACGAAGCAGTATACCGAAAAACAACTTTTGTAAATAAACAAACAGTAAACAATCATTCTTGTCTATTTATAGTCCTTATAAAACCCATCGTCTGTTAGTTCTGGGAAGCATACGGTAGATGATATTGAAGATAGAGATTAAAACAGAGGGATACCATGGCATTAAACTCAAGCAATATATACTACTGAGCTTTGTCGGAAGAATGTACTTTAATCGATTTATCAAATTACATTCAATGTTTTTTTTTTTTTTTATAACCGGCCCAATTGAGCCTTGAAATTGAGCATGACAATTTTAAATTTGTTCGTAGCGTGCTGCAATCATCAGCAAAGCCGAAATTACCTTCAGCCTACAAATCAATGACGGTCGCAATTCATAAGAAATGTGTTGCAATCATATGATTATACCGTGACGCTGAAAAATCATTGCAGCTTAGGCTTAGGCAGATCCAAAGACAAGCCTAACCCTCTTCCAACTCACAAAAATATGAAATGCCATAATTTTTGTATAAAATTTCCATTCAACTTAACCGCCTATTGTGCAGCATCATTGTCTGCTTATTATGATTTCCATTTCCTGGGGATACCTTCAAAAGGAAATCACTCCTAAATCCCTGGCAAAGGAAAAAAAAATTAAGTTTTCCTCGCAAAAATAAAAAGGGATATACGTACGTACTGCAAAAAGTTGTGCCCCCTTTACTTCAACCCTCCGACCGATGCTTGGAAATCCGCAACAAAGCCTGTTGACCATACCATCGGGACGGTTGGTTTTTCTTTCTTTCTTTTTATGATTTCGATTATGCCAGTCTGACTCGCCTAAATCTGCCACAGCTAAGTCCTTCATGTCAGAATAAAGGAGAATCAAATAAAATCCCACAATGAAAGGATAAAAACAGAAGTTAAATCGGTAGAAACGAGTGAAAGGGAAAGGCAGAAGGTACACGAGGAAAGCCCAAAACTCTACATAAATTACGAAGCAATAATTTGGTCCTTAATACGTCGTCCTTATTCGTCCTTCGTCCCTTTGCTTTATATCACCGCCACCGTCAAGCACACATACTCGTACATTATCATAATATCATAGTTCATTTGTAGATATTTTTATAGTTCGATAAAGTAGAACCACAGAAATGGCAATTTCCACCACCAACGCCCGACTACGAATAGGTCCGTAAGATTGCAGAATTTAAGAATTCAGGAAAGAACTACGTTCATTTGGATGGATAATTTGTAGGACTTTTGGCTTTAAGAAGACGCTCTTGTAATGTAATGGAGATAGGTGCTGATTGTGTATTTAATTTCTTGTTTGATCCCATGTGTGCTGGTTTGTAGGTTTTGTCTGTACACTTGTTTGGGTTTTTCAAGGGTTTTATGATTATAACCAGGATGGGAAAATAAAACAAAAACAACAGCAGGAGTCAAGTGAAATGGAAACCACAAACCGAAAGAAAACATTGGCTATGCAGGCGTAAGACGAAAACGAATCCCACAACATCCCGTTTTGCTAGTGGAAGTTCAACTGTTTTTGGTTGTCTTGATCAAAGTACGAGTATTATATGGCATAAAAGTGGGCAAAGGATGAAAACCAGAAGAATGGAGAAAGAAAGTATATAGAAATGATGCAGATTATACGGGAGTTCTAGTTAAGTACCCTACTGGTACTGGCGTAGGAAATTGTGAAACTCAATTTGAATTGGTTTAGACAAATCAGATGGTATTGCTTTATTTTTTCAATATATTAGTGTCTTGGGAATGTCGCCTCCTCAGTTTCGTACGCTAAGACCAAGTGGTACTAGTTTCTGCACAGCCAACGACAAATAATTAGCCCATATACTTATGCGCTTATGTATACTGCGCCGTAGTCCATGTATATATAAGTGGCGCCTTAAATATGGATGCAATTTGAATTCTAACTAGCAGAAGAGTAATTTTTTTTTAGATGGGCCACTGCAGAAACCATATGCAGAACCCTGACCTCCATTGAGGGTAATCTTGAGGTAATCTCCTAAAATTGGACGGACCAAGTTTGCTGAGGTCCCTTTCCACTTGAACATGACGTTTTCTTTTCTTTGTTGTGTTCTCCCATCGTAATTGATTCGAAGATTTTCAGAGCTCAGACTATGTTACACTCGACAGCATATCCCAGCCATATAAATCAATAAATTAGAAACTTAATATGGAGGTTTACCTGCGAGGAAAGATCCCAAAAATGGTACAGTGATTTTGTTTAAAAAGCTAAAGGATTTTGATCAATAACGACAAGCAACTGATTTTGAATCGAAATTATTTAATTATTATGCAGAATGTCTCGAACACTACTTCATACGGCTTTCTCTCTCCTTTTGAGGAAGCGCTTCTTGTCGGTCTAATTTTGGGCAGATCTTTCGAACTCTATCTAACAAATAACGTGCTGATTTTTGTCTTCCAAGACCTGAACTATTTTCTTTTTATTAACATACATTAAAGACTTTACAAAGCCCTTATTTCGCGATATTATCTTGCCTGTGAATCGAGTCCTCAAAAGTCAATTTTTTCGTTGGTAATATGTCATATAGCGCCATCCTGCTAAAACCACATATCGTCCGAATTCATATCTTCGAAAAAAATAATCGCTGATCATTGTCTGGTTTGTTGACCTCATTTTTGAAGGTTAGGACGATGATGTCCCAGTCCACTTTCTTGAGTGTAATTGAGTATTATTAATCTCTTTTGGAATTGCCTGATCTCGAAATTTACAATTTTGCTTGTTCACAAACCCATTCAATTAAAGCTGAGCCTCATCACTAAAGTAAGTCATGGTCTTGTGACTTTAATTCCTGAACCAGCTGGATCTTATACAAATGTAGGACCAAATTTTTTCACAAGATTATCCATATACTGAACGGACAAAGGCCGATTTGGCAATTCCAGATACTTAGCCAGACTTTCTTTATTTTGTTACCAGACGTCAAACAGTGCCCTTAAAGTCTTTTACGCGACATGGTCAGAGTCCAACGAGATTCTTAGTGATGCCTTCAAAGGCTAGATGAGTTCAAGCAAGTGAGTTTCTTCATTCTCGTGAAAATTACGTCTAAGTTTTGCTCTTCATAAGAGCAACTGGTCGCAGGATGTAGTCCGACAGACAGTATAGCTACATCATCTAACGGCTAACGTGTAGTGAAAAAAAATACGCTGCACTGCAGTAGCCCCGGTTCACCCATTCACTTCATATCATTTAGCAGCAAGAAAGTCAAACTGCGAGGTCTAAAGTTTTTAGTGAATAATTTGGTCATTCTCTCTATTAAGACCACTTGTACTGGTAGTCAGGAGATTGGAGGGCAAACCAGTGCTAGTCTCTCATTTAAAATTCTCCGAAAATGTTTCGGCTGCTGGTGTATTATATGTTGACTTGAAGTCAAAAATTTACGAATCACAAATATGGAGAATGTCTTTTAGGCAACAATAGAGTAATGGACACGACAGAACTCTTCTGCATACTCTGCAGGAACTCGGGTTATCCTGCCGAATTCAAGAGTGGTTCTAGATTCCAGAACCTGAAGAAGTAAGTCAGGCTCGAAAGCAGTTCATCGAAGAAGAGGAGCTTCAAAAGAGTCGTGCTTTCTCTAATTTTATGGCACCCAGTGAATTCTTGCCCAGATGGTATCTGGATCGGTGAGGGCTAAAATGAAAACAAAAAACAGGCAAAAGGTAACGTCGGAAGTCGATCTGAATTTGAAAACCATCATTCTGCCCCTGCCCGATAGGTGCTTGTCATTATATATTTCACTGCCAAATTTTTGAGTTTTTGTAACTTTTGGATATGGGTTGCTGCGGCGCTACCGCAAGCAAGTATGCCATATCTAAGCTTGGGCTCCATAAGACCGTAGTACACAAGCTTTAGGACGGGCATTGTGACGCGGTAATTTCAATGGCCAAACATTGTTTATCCTAAAGGAAGTGACTGTCGATGATATTATAGTTTCAAGATATTTATAAGCGCCTACAAGGTCAATTCTTTCAATGGAGATTTAAAACTTGGATCTCTTATATAAATAAGCTTTGTTTTCGAAGCATTGATAATCAAACCGTTATCGTTGCACCATTTCAATGTAGCTCATCGGTATAGAGTATAAAGAGAAATGGATCATACTTTGATCGCTGGAGGACTCCATACTAAACTTTTTTCTTCTTACTGTAGACATCTTTGATTTTGACGCAGAACAACCTGCCGTGGTGATATTCTCTCAGCTAATCTGACATATCTCACTGTATGCCAACAGGTCGTAGGGCTTCCAGCAAATTTGAGTAGTTTAGTGTGTCAAAGGCTTCTTTAGGCCGATTTATAAGCCTTACTATAGCGGTTTTGAGAGTTGACGGAGGTCAATGAATTTGCCCATGATAGGGGCAAAGATATTAGCGTGTCTTTTTATATCTGCCGCTTGTATGCCGTCGATTTTTGGCGATTTGTCTTCTCCCAGGGAACTAATTATCTCTTGCATGTCAGGAAGATTTGTAGTATTTATGGAAATGAACTTAAAAGGGTTTTATTCTTGTGGATTAATGTAACTGAGTTACAGTGGTGTATAATATTAATTGTCAAAATCAAAAATAGTTGCGCACATTCAGCGGACACTGTTGGAATATCGTTTGAAAAATTATTTATTGTTGTTTCGTCGATATTTCGTTGTTGTCTTGCCCAGTATTTGACTGATTGATCCCCATGTTTTACGAGGAACAGATCTGGCTCCATTTAATTGTTTCTTTTTTTGTAAGAAAGTGACTTTGCTGTTGTTATTCGTTTATCAGTTTCTGGCCAGAGATCTTAACGCTAGACATGCGACATGGGGAAATAAACCGCCAAATACTAGATGCTACCACAGATTTGAGTTGTTCACCATGACTACCCTTCCCATCAGCTGGTTCTTTTCTAGACTTAGCACTAATAGGCAATAGGCTAAAACTGAGTAACACGGATCGAAATACACGGAACTGTTTGCGAGCGTTCGAGTACGATAGTAATCACTACGGACTCGCTGCCACAATACTCATGCGACTACCATAGAACACAATGGTCGTGCTTCTCCAGAATTTTAAAACGTAATTCACGTATGATTAGAATTGATCCCCCGAAACTTTACAAGCGAAGAAATCGGCCGAAAATTACTGACGATGTAAGACGTTGTTAAAGCTAGGTAGAAAAGTACAGAGCTCCAACATTCAAAGGATTATATAAGTACGCATACGAAAGGAGACTGCTTTCTAGGCTTAAGTATCTGTACAGACAGTTTACTGATAGAAACAACATGGAAATAAGAACACTAAAGTCAATGATCAAAAACCACAATTAATTAAAGAACATTTCAGTAAGCCTCTAAGTCTGTACTGGGACAATAAGATTCGGGATATAAATCCCAATAGCCCGAATATATAAATTATTCAGGCGGAAAGATTACAAAGACAGTTTCTGGATTCTACAGACGACAGAAAACAAACGGACACTACTGATCGTTGACATAAGTCCATAAGGGAAAGTGGATTTGGTGGGAGCTTTTTTCGAGGAGAAAAAATCGGTTCGCCGTAATCACGACATTGACAACAGGGCCTACGTAAATCACTATTATCAAAGTAACGTACTTCAAAATTAGAGATCCAAAAATCACTGCTTCTCTGTATTCAATGAGGGAAACGTTTCCCCGCATTTCTTCATGTGAACAGATGAACTCCTATGCATAATTGAATCTCTGAAAAAAAAAGTAGTCGGGAGTAGACTGTATTCCCAACGTCGCATTAAGACACCTGCCCTTGGTATATTTACGATGTTATTTACCAATGCGCCGAAAGGTATTCGAGAAATTGGCCAATAAAGAGCTGTTAAGGTGGGTTGCGGAAAATAATAGAATTCCGGAAAATCAGTTTGTATTTACGGCGAGGCATGACCCTATACTTGCTGCGTCAAAGCCAACCTCCGTCATATGTACAATTGAATAAATGCAAGAACCAGTGTACGGATGCCTATCTCATAGAGTTTGAGAAGGCCTTCGGCACCGTATGGTTAACATAGTTTTTTTATAAGTTGACCAGGATGCTTATGCTGAAACCTCTGCTATATATGATTTTCAACATGTTTATGGGAATGAAGCTCCTTGGCAAATGTGGCAACATCATCTCGAGCAAAGTCTTTGACATTAAAAATGGCTGAAAACAGGGGCGGTGATTTCTCCGAAACTGTTAAACATTTAAACAAGTGATCATTCACGCACATGATTTAATGGCGTACAGGTCAGGTCCAAAAATTGAAGTCGTCAATACTCTTCTGTTGCGTGAATTATTGCGCTAATTATTAAGGAGTATTGCGACATCTAGTAATTAAAAATCGATTTTCGAAGTCGGAAGCAGTTTTGTTTAGAACTCCATTGAGATGGGCTTCAAGGGATGCCAGAGATAACTAGTGAAATTGGACCATTAGCGGTGGAAATCGTAATGAGATATAGTACCTTGGTATCTGGCTCGATGAGTATTTGTATTTTAACAACATACATATATGGGCGTAGATGCTCGATGGGGACAAAAAGGCCTTGTCCCTGAAAAGCAGGATGTTTAACAGCAGTCAAGTCGTGTCCAGAGTGAAGGTCATAGGCTATGGCCATAATTAAGCCCGTCATCGCGTGTGGTTGTCCCTTGTAGTTCAATGTAGCGCCATACCAGATGGAAAGGATCAGCGTGTTTGAAAGGCAGTGTATTAGGACCTATCTTGGCTGGTACAGAACACCAGAATCTGGGTACAAAAAGTACTATCCCAACAAAGCATTCCATGATGGGGCGAGACTAAATTTAATTGACAATTTCCTGATTAAGGTGATTCGAATATACGAAAGGTACCATGAGAGTGACCGATGCTTTATATCATCGGTTAAGTCTTGGCGGTGCCTGTGTACGATATCAACGAATGACAGCCGTCCGAAACCGCAATTGGGTTTTGACTACCCGTTGTTGTTGAATGTATTTGTTAAGTTTAGAGCGATCGGTAAGAGCCACTAAGTTAGAATAGTAACTGTCATTGTCCAATTAGATTTAAACATTTTTAGTCTACAATGTAAGTTAGTAGTAAAAGAAACAAAAAAATTAATTTAAAAGTAAATTTAAGCAATAATGTACGAAAAGTAATGGCCTCGTCCGTCACTACTATACTACTGAAAACACATATAAGGTTGAACAGGAGAGAACTTTTCTGAGTTCACGCAAGCCATCTTATGAAAGATAACATATTTTGTTCCCGATTGCCTGCCATTTAGTGATGGAAAGGTATACGCTTCAACAACTTTTTCAATTTTTTTTTTTTCGTTAAAATTTGCGTCCAGTAACGGCTTCGTCTCGTATAATCGCTCCGATAAACAAAAAAAAACATGCAAATTGAAACGCTTGGAAGATATGTGGTTTCAGCAGAACGCTGACGCTTGCTGCGCAGCATGTACCACAATCGAATTATTGAAAACGAAGTTCAGTAATAGTCTTATCGGAAATAGTTGTGGCAACGGGCCACCAAGCTTATGTAATTTAAGACCTTAAAATTATTTTCTTTGAGCCATATTGCTCTATGCCAGCAAGCAAGAAAGTTAAAATGACTTGCAGATAAATATTCGACGTTAAATCGCTAAAATATCGCTAAATTATGCGAGAACGTCATGCAAAATTCGGTCCAGCGTCATGTCATTCTCATTAGGTGAGTGCCATATTTCATAACTTACTATAATAATCGCATTTCAAATCAAAATTAAAACTTCATTGATGACTTAAACACATGTCTTTTTAATTAAGAGAATATACTAACTAGTATTATTTAGTTCACTTGCAGTTTCAGTGAGCTTCAAATATGAGACTGAAAAGAAGTAAGGTACTCTACATATACGAGTATCTACAAACAATCCGTCCGGGACAATTTTTCGAGTTCACCCCACAGGTGTGGGGTGAGAAAGATCATGCATGCGGAAGAAAGTTAGCAAAAGACAATGCTTACAGTTTATTGAAATCTTAGTTAAAACTTAACATCGTAATCTCGAGTTTTGCCTTATAAAGAGGAGAAGGAGCAACTTAGGTGACAATGATTCTTTTCTTAACCACAGACGACAACAGTGGAAATCCCCTGATGAGACAAGCATACCGAAACAACACACTTTTCCACTAACGTACCCACGAACTGAGTTAGGATTTTTGGAGTGCTGATCGTGCGGGAGAAGCCTTCTATGAACCATTGGTCTCGCAACTTAGTGGGTCAATTAAATTAAACAGAGAGTTCCATATTTCGAAGACTTCAAGAGGATATTCATTGACATATTTTGAGAAAAAAATCTTATGGGGGAGGGGGGAAGATCCATTCGGAGATACAGAGATTTTCAGCAAAGCCTGACGTTGCCCTGTCACGACTGCTATTGAAAATAACATGGTGGGATACATTTTGACAACAGTTAGCTATATCGTTAATATATATGCAGAAAAGAATCGGACCTAATATAGAACCCTGTGGAACGCTTTGAAGTAGAGATCTAGATTGAGAGCATTCTCCATTACTATAGGTTCTTTGACTACGACCAAGCAAATAGCTCGATAAGACTTTCACCGCATTTTGACTAAACCCAAAATAATAACGCAATTTTTCGCAAAGTATTTTGTGATTTACTGTGTCAAATGCTTTAGATAAGTCAAGCATTAATAAGACTGCTAAATATCACTGACTAAATTCTTGTCTGATATCAACCTTCACCATAGCGGTTGCACAACTATGTCGAGGTCTAAATTCCGACTGATATGCGGAAATAAGGCAATTTAGGTGAAGATGATCGGCAATCTCCCTAGCTATTAACTTCTCAAAAACCCTTGCCATTTTCCAGGAATCTGGAAAAGTCGATGAAGTGAAAATGAAATTAATAATACTGGTCAGTGAACTTAAGGTATATGGCAAATTTAATTCTAAGAACCGAAGAGGTATTCCATCATCGACGATTGAATTTGACTTAAGCTTATTTAAAACATCAAGGGCTTCACTTTCTACAACAGCCGCAAGGTCTTTGGTTAAATTAGTACACACATTTCTGTCTAACGAGAAATGATGACTGCTTCTTACATTCGACAAATATGGATTGCTTAAGCCGTCAGGATCTAAATAGCAATCAGTGTTATTTTGTTTGCTAACACCAATACTACGCATTTTTCTCCAAAAAGTTTGGGATCTAATGACATATTTAATTTGGAGAGGTAGTAATGGCGTTTGGACTGCCCTGTTACATTATTTGAGTAGTTCCTGGCCTGACTAAAATTTTCCCAGATTCTCGAAGTTGGTCTCCCTTTCCATTTGTGATACACTTTCCTTCGCTTATTAATGGAGTCAAGAACATCAGAAGAAAACCAGAAACATTTAGAATTAGCAGTATATCAAAGTTTATATTCTTGTAGTCTCCATACCCGTAAGTGAACGTTGTGGGGGTGGCAGTAAGTGAAAAGTCAAAGTCAGAAAAACTAAATCATGGGATGGGATCGAGTAAACTTGGAATCACGTCTGGAGCATACCGAGGAGTTTACAATAACAAGACCATTTTCTGCTATTAGGTCAAGAAATTGCTTCGATAAACTATTTTTTATTAACATGTTGGTGTTAAAATTATTTGTTCGTAAGGAACACTAAAGCCAGCTAACGCCGTAAAAATGGGTAACGGACAAAAAAAATATTTGGCTATATATGCAAATACGAAAAGATATTTGCTATTCCCGTCCGTAATTTCTACTATTTTGTACTCAATGCCGTAAGCTGTAGACACTGATTCAGAATTTTCTGGGCAACGGAGATTAGACTTACATTAAATTCCAATGCATCCACCCATGTGTTTGTTATGCGATCATTGCGATATACATAGTTCCTACCCCACAATATTGTATGCAATGTTTTCAATATTTCAAGTCGCGCCAACACAAATACTATAACATCCACTAGGGAGTCCTTAAAAATGTGTCTTAGGTAATATATGTAGTTTACTGGGGTTAAGACCAGAGCAATTTTAAACCCCCGATGAGCCCTACTCTATTTTATATTAACAACAGTTCCTACATTATTAAAACCTGCACCATTGTCAATGTAGTTAATGGAACAACACACAGTTCCACAAACAAGAATGAGAGAGCCAGTATTCATTCATTAGTGTGAAAACAAAGCGCTCATTCAAACAGCAGCACTATAAGAAAATAAACAGGAAGATGATACAAGTAAAAGTAGAAGTAAGAATAGACAAAATAAAAAGTTAAGCACAAATTAGTTGCAAGGATTAAATTAAATGGCAAAATTAAAATATAATATAAAAAAAATTTGAAAGAAAAAGTTGCAAGGACATTTTCACGTGGTTTCTTCTGTCGCTGCAACATCATTCAAATCCGATAAACTCTTGATTAAAGAAGTTCTTTCATTAGCTGTTGCGCTGTAAGCTGATGGCATGTTGCAGTAGAGAGCGATTTATTTTAGTTAGGCTGTCATTTAAATAAACATAGAACTTGTCCTCCAAACCAAAATCATTTAGACAAAGTTGCCTATTATTTAGTTTGCGAAACAGCATAGCAGCTTTCAGTATTGAGTTTGTCGGTTGTCAGATCTGACTATCACTGGAGAGTTGCCAATACCTGTTTTTGGGCGAAAAAGTTATTTTGCAGACGGCGGAGTAACATCAATAGTAAAACAAAGTTTATTTAACATTTGCTTAAGACTTTCTTCTGGCAACACGGGGATACCAAACAAAACAGCATCAGCAGCAATATTATGTCTCTCCATTGAATCAAGTCGATGTTGCAGCAAGTTAAGCTTCTCATTTGTAAACATCGCATGTAGAATTTCTACTATTTTTGAAGAACGGCTGAAGATTTTTACTAACTTTGGGACACGGTATTATCAGGTTTTGGTCGTATTAAAATTTCACGCGCAAGACGTTGTAGTCATTCCTGGCATGTTTAAACTTTTTTCGGTTTTCCTCTGTCGAGTTAAACTTATTTGACTGAAGAAAAACTTTTTCTAATCGTGACAGCCTCTTTACAGTTTGAATCGTACTAAGCCTTGTCCTCTTAATCCGATGAGGGATAAAGGATCTCATTTAATAATATTATAGCCGTAGCAATTACTTTGTCTTGGAGGACGCAGTCGAACAGCAGCATTGTAAATGGTTAATTAGTTTTTGATAAGTTTGCTGTAGTCTCCCAAAGCGAGAGTAAAGTTGTCTGCCGTACATTGCGTTTATAGCGTCCCCCTGCAGTCTAATAGTCGTTTTGGCTACCGAATTGCTACAGAATAAACCCAGTGAAATGAGAGTAAGCATAGTCTCTACGCCATGGGTGTCGTATTGGTCGATCGCAGTATGGTGATGTGAGTTGTTACCTGAATTTTGGTGAACTTTGAGAGTAGCTGGTGGTACTCTTAGGTCTTGCAATAGAACAGTGACCGGTATGCCAGAATGGATCGCACAACCGGCAGTTTGAAACGCCAAATAATCTTGAACTCTTTTCTGCGAGAGTAGGAAGCTGCTTATTAGGTCATTCCTTTGCCAATTCAGGTTGGAGTCTGAAACCGGTGTGATAAAGGTCATGTTGAACTGGATAGTCGGATAGTCTAAACTCAGTTTCTCAAAATCTCTTCTGTTTTAAAGGGGATTGAATCCCAATTAATGAAAAGAATAGAAACTCCTTCTAAGTATTGAATCCTTAACCTTTGAAATTGGCCCAAATTTTCAACAGTAGAAGGGGATCGTAGAGCATTTTGCTTAGAACTTAGAGATATAAGTCCGATAAATAGATGGCCACATCCATAATCTTACTGGATGATGGCTAACGATGTGGCTATCATCGAGTCATACCGTCGAACGGGAAGATGAGCGATAAGAAAACCCTATATACTCGTACAACACCCTCCTAACCTTCTGGACCCATAACTCTTATGTAGGTATTGTAGTAGCCGACGGACTTATTAATGTGTTACGAAAATCTGAATTTGGGAAAAAGTTATATAAGGACACTCTGAGAACGCGTTTATGAAGTAGGAGTGGCAGAACAGCACACTACTACTTATAAGTCAAATAATTGATAACAGTCCTTTAAGCTCTTCTTTTTTCGTTCTTAATTTATAACTGAGCAAAGCACACCCTATAGGATAGGGTACACAAAAAATAAATAAATAAATGAACGAAGCCATGTCCAATAAAAAAAGTCCGAACAAAAGTCCTGCCCACATCTACTCGTACAAGGCTGATTGTGCGTTCTGTGGCATAGGCTACAAGTATCACTCCCTGCCTTTGGATTTATTTAAGCGCGAAAGAACTTGAAGAATCCTGCAGTGGATAGATGGAGTGGACAAAGTTTTTGTGGTTCTTTCCACCCACCGACTTATGGAGTATGAGGGTTAGTCGAGATTAAGAAAGGAAACAGCCTGTTTGGTCGGCTGGTTTTCTTGCTCGGCTGAATGTTTAGTAGCGGTAATCATAATGTTTTGGCAATTGTAGAATGCCATTTATATTTGTTGTTTAAGATTTTTCTTACGTCCTTTTTTGCCTTCGTTTCCTGTTTTGCTATCAATTGTTTTTTGTATGTTTTTATTTTTTCGTATTTTTGGCGTTCCACTTCGAAGTTTTGCCACGAAGCCGACGACGATATCGCATAAAGCGACATTAAAGTGACATATGGTCGGACATAAACATTTTCCGAAGCACAATTTTTCTTGTTCAGTTTGTTGGGGCAGGGTAATCGAGTTATGGCGAGATATACGGGCATTTTATATGACACCAGGAGTAGACTGTTTCCGCAACATAAATTCCTTGAGATGAATTTAATATCATAGATGTACATTTGACAATTTAACTCGCCTATCTGTGTGCTGAGATTTGATGGTGTTTCGTTATGAATAGAAAGGATTTGCGGGGTGATGAAAATTAATGGAGTGCCATAAGTACTAGTAGGATCATTTAAAGAAAGTGTACTGGAATCGATGGTAATTAGTAGTGGGTTTGGTTTAATTTCGTGAATGCTCCAGCACGAAGTTTTTCGCTATCACCGTATGCAGGGAATATGTGTGAGAGATAACTGCTATTGAAAAGTTGTCTATGGTAAAACCGTAACAAGACAGTATATGATCCTTATGGAACTTAGCTGCGGAAATGTTGTAGTAAGGTAATTTCAAAATGACAACATTTTAGATTAAGACCATCACTTGTAAGGTTAAATATTACATGTAGCCATATCTCACTAAGATCAACAGCTAGTTCTTTATGTCCGCGATTATGTTGAATTAGCGGATTCAAGATAGAGGAGGCGTTTCGGTTTCTAACCCAACAGCTCATCTTGCGCCGCGTAAGATCTCAACAAATCTTGTTTTAGACTTGCATTACGTTTGACTGTAGGCACGAATTGACGAACAGATTCTTTGGATGATGTTGGAAGTTTTACATCTTCTCATCAGCAGTTAGAATAAGGCTGACGATGCCTATCAAGTTCACGCGTATATCTAGTTGGGAGGGATTTTTTGAAAGCAAGACTAAATGAAAGAAAGATTTTTATTGGCCGCTTTTCAATATCTGCCTTGCTCTTTTTTAGAGTTTGCTCCAATACCAGTATCCCGTGCTTCTGGGATGTAAGATTCGTGGATTATGATTCCCCTGGATAGGCGCTTAACCACACTTCTGCATTCATCAACCACTCTTCCGTGGGAGTGCCTGTTAGGTATTACTTCGACGGGGAGCAATTGTGCTATATTCTCCAAAGTCACCTCTTCTTAATACTTCAGGTTTTTGCATCTCATCCTGAACACGCAATATGCATGAGCAGATTGCCATCCAATCATGCTCTGATCCCGCCATATTACCTACGAGGTCCTCCTGGCTTGGTAGGTTTGTTCTGTCTTCTATGAAGCATCGTCAGTAAAATACCGCATTCTCCTCCTCATTGGGATATTTTGAACACAGCGGCAAACTCACGAGTTTAAATCTTTAGAGATATTCCGATGTCCGGATAGACATTACTCGTAGATGTAGTTCCTGCACCCGTTATCCACGATTTGACAACGAAAATTAGCTTGCTGCTACACCTGTTTTCTGTGGTGCTACGATATATCAAGTGGATTGTCACCAATGGTGCACGCTCACCTTAAGATACGCGACGATGTCGGCAGTGATCATTCCGGCTAACACATAGGCTGCTTCTTCGAAGATTTTCTGAAAGGCCTTATTAATAATCCTGATTGTGCAAAGCCTGTACGCTAACGACAGCTTCCCAATTCCTTTGCATAGCGCTGGACACCAGCCCACACCGGAGCAGGGAAGGCCAATCTGATCGATCTAGACAGGAGAATCCCGCCGAAGTATATAGGGCCGAAAGACTGTTGCCTGCATCAGCATCAATTACGAGTATCTTCAGAGGCTGCCCGCTGTCTCATAATGGAGAAACCCAATGCTATTAACTACCATGTTGTAGTCGATTAGCCTCACTCCGGTTTTAGTGTAAACAGAATTGTACCACATTCTTAGTAACATCACCCTAATCATCTATTGGAGGATGGGAACTAGTAAATCAAATGTAGCTGAACGTAATGTAACCTGCAGTTATTTCCCCAATCAGACCAGAATATGCTAACCTAAGGTCATTTTTCTAAAGAGCAGATAAAGTTTGTAACACTTTCAGAGGAATCTTTCTATGATATGATGTTATCAATCTAGTACAACATCCAGCATTAATGGGTTGCATACCCTATACTTCACTTACTTTACTTTTGATGACGCCTTATACACGGGGCATTCCTGGCCCTCAAAAAACATGGCTCTTCAGCCAGTTCGATCCCTATCTAGCTGAATCCAATTATGTATACCAAGTTGGTTAAGGTCCCATTCCAACTGCGTGTATCACCTATCTGACCCAGCCATTTTTATAGCGGCAATTGACGTTTTATGACTGGAAGCGCGTCGTCATTCAGCCGATATAGTTCATCTTTATATGTACCTTTTTCTTTACACTCCGATGTTAGAAAATACATGATACGTCCATTTACGGTTTTAAACATCAAATGATTTCGTGATATTTCTTCTGACTTCGACAGTGAAGAACTTCCGCTCCATCGGTATTCTGCATAGTCGAAAGAGTTAGGCAGATATGCTAAAACCAGACTTTATGGCTCTATATAGCTTTACAGATGGTAGAAGTGATACAACTATAATATTTTGTATTTTTGGGTCTTCTCCAAGATTTTCCTCAGAGTGAAAATTTGGCCAGTGGTGGACTTACCAGCTCTTAAACCGTACTGATATAGAGCCATCTGGTTTAAGACGTCCACATTATCCAGCAGCAAGAGCTGTAAGTACTAGGTTTAATAGACTTCAGCACTTGTAGCTGGCGAAGGCACAGTTTCGGGTCTCCTTTCTTCAGAACCGATCAGGCGATGTTAAAATTCCATTCAGCGGGCTTGAATTCTGAACAAATTGTACATATGAGCTGGTGCATGCTCCATACCAGATCATTTCTTTTAAATTTAGAGAGCTCGGCGTCTAAACCAAGGATTTGTTAGATTTGTCACTTTAATTAGGTGAACGGCCATTTTCACGATCTTCGTCGGGATTGCATAGTGAATCCTGTCTTGCTGCGGTATTTTCATCGCCTTGTTGTATGACAATCCCGCAGAAATGGTTCTTTCAATTCTATAATACAAACTACGTCTCATCTACCCTTGGTCATCTTTGCAGGGTTCGGTTCGGGTTTTGTTGACTTAAGTTTTCCGAACCTCAATTCTATAGTATTATAGCTTCTCTCGATCTCTTCGATCGAACTAGAAGGAGACGCAATCCACAAAGGCTCTTGCAATCTCTTGCGATTATTGCCCATAATATTTTCCTGGCGCTGCACTACCTTGATATCCGTATCCGTTCTTTAGCTACTTCTAGGTAGTAGTCTGAGTCAATGCTTGCGCCTTGGAATGTGCGGATGTCTAGAATGTGGGATGTATCTACCATGTACCACAATGTGATCAATATGACTTATCATATTTAGATAAACAGACCGGCATATGCCGTTGCTGCGGTGCTGCGACAATGTTTCGTCCATTTCTGAAAACCTGATAGTCTTGTTGCCGTTTCTGAATGCGAATTTTTGCCTAGGGCATTTGGCATTACAGACACCGATCTCTATAGGAGCTCATAAAAACATTACCTAATAGCGTCGTCTACTTCTCCGTTGGGGCATGCGCGCATATAAGGCTGATTTTAATGAAATTTGTTGTAGACAGTCACCAATAGGTCCAAAGCGTGTGACCTTATCTTCAACTCTGCTTCACATAACAAATCAATATTCAGATATGCGCTTTGAGTGATAACAATCGCGGAAGTAGATATCGCAGTTCCGGATTTGGTTATGATTTTCCTTTGCCCGAACTGTCCCACCGCATTCCTTGGATGGCGATTATAGCAGCAATATAAGCGTCCGGTGTCTCCAATAGGTGTTCAGGATCGTTTGATCGATTAAGAGTCTTTACACTCTAGGTATGTACTCCATCATGGTTGTCCTTGACTTGTTGGTTTGTTCATTTTTTTACCTTACAAAATTACTTAGTAGTAGCTGAAATATCTATCGGTTCTTCACAAGCGGTTTATTAAATCTGAAAAAGGGTTTGCATCAAGCCAACTTGGAAAGAAACACTACTCCTCAAACTGAAAGTGTTCAGTGCAATAGGCTGAAGTGGAGGACAGATCATTTGAGAGGACTACTTTCTCATACTTCAGTCTCGCTTGTCCGCAACTGTTCTAGCGATGTGGAATATAAGTGCTTACGCTAGTCTGTCCTGGATTAGTCGTTTTTTATTCATGTAGAAGAACGCTTCTGGGAAAATGAGATCGTTGAGGCGCACCTTGTCGCACGTTGTATAAATAATTAGGGTACTAAGATCCGGTGATTAGGTTGTTCTTCTAGGTCATCCCTCTTGCAATATGCCCCCCAATCCACTCTTATTAGGTTCGGCCTATTGCAGAACACTTGATTATGATAGAATTTAACGCACTTCCTCTCTAAACGGAGATAAGATGGGTTATCCAAATACGAACACAGCCATGGTGATGAACATTTAGATTACATTAACCCTCGCATCGTTTTTTTTTTTTTATAATTTACGCGCGCCTAAGGGGTTATGACCCTTTTACTGTTGCCCGGGCGCAGGCCGAAAGATAGAAGTGGAGAAAGGAAAGCATTGTAGTGATGTGGTTTGAAACTTAGGTGTGTTTGGTTTCGATATTGCCTCTCCAGGGGTGGGAGTCCGAATAGGATGGAGAGTTTTCTTCACTCGGAATGATTCAGGTTGTGAATTTTAACGGTTGTTTGGTGCTTGAAAACCCTACAACAGCCAAATCTACATGTCAGTGTTATGCCTTCACACGCAGATTTTTTTGACTGAGTTCCAATTACACAAATGAAAACTTTGTCGTGGCTAGGATTCGAACCTTGACCCTCCGAGTCAGAAGCTATTGCTAGTACCACTACACCACGACCACCCACCCACCATTTAACTGTTGTTGTAGTTGTCTGTTGCAAAAGTGTTCTTTTGTAAGAGAAAAAATACCTTCGAATCTTGTAGAGTAACTTCTATATCTTTGTTAAAATATGCATAAATATTGATCTAGTAAAGTATCTGCCTATATTTTGATAAGCATGTTGATGTCTGCGTTGTCACATGGTCAAAAGCTTTCGCCAATTCTTTCTGATATCCGTAGAGGCCCCAGCTATACACAATGGTTTTCGACTTCTCAAAATTGATTTTCAACTTCCAGCCATTGCAATACAGCTTAATCTTATCGAAGTCTAGAACTGATCTATACGCGATCAAATGTACGAAATGGCATCGTTTTTAAAATAAGGAATTTAGTAGGACTTAGGCCTAAACCACGGTCGTAAAACTAATTTTCGCATATGAAAACATAGACTAACATCAACCTGTTAGAAGAATGGCCTACGCCAGTTGCCTTCAAAATTAGGAAATTTTTCACCTATATACTTGCTCGGCTTGAAGATTGACATATGTAGCTCTGCTTTCAAGCTAATAGACGCTAAATATAGAACATGGCGGCTTACTCACGCTACATCGCAGTGTTGCCTAATCAATTACCATTCGATTATTTGAAAGTGAGTTCAAACACTGACTTCAATGTCATGTGTCCAGAAAGGAATGAATGGAGAAGCGCGGAGTCAACTTCCATCTCCACAGACGACTCTAAGACAGCGAAGGTGTAGGCAAAGTCTTCTCTGGGGACTGCTGTTATACTGTGACGAGTCTCAGCTATACATCAGCAACTACAGCAGCAACTAACCACAGTAACTGCTCCTTCCGCTTTCGTTTTCTCTTATTTTTCTTTCTCTTTTATCTCTTTTTTTCGTATTACATTTCTTTTTTATCATTTAATGTTTTCAAAGCTTACTTTTTATTTTTAAATCTGATTTGTACAGGCTTATCATCGCTACATATCACTAACGGTTTTGATTTTAGCGCAAATGTGCTTTCTAATGGTTTTCAATGTTCTCTCCTTTGTTGTGTTTTCCCTCCTGGTTCGTTCATAACGTACGATTTAAATAGCTCTGGTGGTAGTCGCATGTGTCCAGAGAATCGCATAGAAAAATCGAAGATGTTGCTCAACATTCTGAGTAGTGATAAACACGGAATTCACGTGTGCCACTGTATTTCCGAAATATGGCTGAACCCAGATTTGCAAAAGAACGTTTTTAAAAATCGGGGCTATGAGATGTACTCTGCTGATCGACTTAGTGGGCCATATGGTGGTGTACGTAAATATGTAAAACATATTCTTAACCCTAGATTAGCAAGAAAATCAACGATATTAGATACTGAATTAATTGTTTTTAGAAATTTTTGCAGAAAATAAAAAAGTGCTAATAGGAACTTTTTACATTACACCTAATGTTTCCGGTTTCGCACTACACGAAAGGTAGGAATCATCTTGAAGAGTATTCAAATGAAACATTTGTTCAATTCTGTAGATTTTCTTCCACTGATTTCGCTACTTAATTCAATGACTATTACAATATTGATTAGTTACAAATATATTGCTCGCCGGATGTAAATGTGCAATCTGCTGGACTAAAAAGACAACATTGGCTATCTTTTTAATGAAGATGTGCGTCACAAAACTAGAAAAATAGAAAATAGACATATCCCTCGGTTCATCCAACACATTCATGAATTGATAAACAAGCGTAACTTACTGTACTTTACGTGGCGTAAATATAAATGTCCATTCATGTATAACTAATTCCGATAAATTCGCAATGCTGTAACCTCTTTGATTCGTAAAAACAAAACTAAGTGTTACCAGGCTAAATTTAGTATCGATGAATCAAGCTTAGCGTTTTGGAAATTCTTTCGTCAAATTGGCATCACCAAAAGTGACTCTGACAAATTCGATTGCCTACTCTTTTTAAGCATGTAACACATTTTGTTTAATACATTTATTATGACCAGTATTATCCCCGAGGAATGGAAGCAGGCAAAAATACTCCCGGTTCCCAAATCAAATTCGCCAAATAATTCGGATTAGAGGCCAATTGCTATCCTTCCTTTCCTCAGCAAAGTGTTTGATCAAATCGTTAGCCAACAAGAGAAAATGTTTCTCGCAGAAAATAATTTAATAACGTAGCACCAATTTGGATTTGTATCTAAACATAACCGCACCACGGCCTTTTTGAAAAATACTGATGATATACGCTCTACCATCGATGAAGATATGATGTCACTTTTGGTTTTTCTCGACTTCACAAAAGCATTTGATTCGATTAACCATGACATTCTCCTGTATAAATTAAGAAATCAATTTGCTTTTGATGGTCATATGCGTTAACATGTGGCATCCTATCTTAACAATCGGAGCCAAGTAGCTTATCACGATAACAAAAAACCTTTGAGTCTGCCAGTAACTTCCGGTGTACCCCAAAGATCTGTCCTCGGCCCTCTATCGTTTGGGTTGCTTATAAATGATATTTATAAAAAAATAATGTACTGCGATAATCATATTTATGCGGATGACGTTCTATTATATAAAACAGTATCCAAGTCTTTCATGTCCTCCAGTGTTACCGAATTTAACACAGACCTTCACTCTATATTTGTTTGATTACAAAAAATTGCTTAGACCTCAATTCATTCAAAACTAAGAAGCTGTTGATATGTAATAATGATTCTGTTAAACTTGTAGCTAAAACTAAAAATCTAGGAATCCATTTCAACCAACATCTTAACTGGATCGATCACATAAACTACATTGTCTCTAAGATATATAGCATTCTTACGGAACTAAGCCCAATAAAACAGTACTAACCCAGCAAAGTAACGATGAAACTAATCAACGCTTTCGTTCTGCCCATCATACTGTACGGATGAGAAGTCTTTGAAAGTTTAGATTCTTGGCCCTCAAGAAAATTAAATGTGCAAGATACATATGTACATATGTGATCAAAGACGGTAAGACCACCACATATCAGTTTTCACCAACTAAATTGCTGGATGCTCATTGACTATTGAAATATAAATCTGTTCTATTATTGCACAAGATTATTTATTCTAAAACACCAAGTTAATTGTTCGCAAAAATAATGCTCATTCACTCTCAAAGAACCTTAGAATTAATACCTCCCAGGCACAAATTCCTGATGACCAGTCGTCAATTTTTCGTACATTCAGTTCACCTCTGGAACAATCTTCCCACCAATATGAAATGGATGACCATGGAAAGTACTTTCCAAATATTATGCAAGTTGCAATTAGCGATGTGATGGTTTACGAGTATTTAAGTAATTTTTTTTTTTTATAATCAATACTACTTCCATTCTTTATATTTTACGCTTCTGTAATCTGTTCTTCCCTTTCCCTTTTTTCGTATAACTATCAAATTGCTCTAATTTCTTTTAACTGTTAATTTAAATTTTGTAAGCTCTACATCTGTACATAGTCTCTGGTTTTTAACGTAAACCACCTGTTATGTAGACTTATGTTTACGGGATGCCCATACATCCATGGGAGTTAGGATACGCTCTCCGTCAATCCTTTGATACCAATTCGGAACTGTGTTTGAGGCACAAGTTCCACCCTTGGTATGAGTCGAGGCCGATCTAAAACCTCTTACTGCAACTCTACAATGGGTCAAACAAACAGGAAGACCCTTCCCACGATTTGGGTTTAAACCACAGCCATCATGACGCTCCCACAAGGGGCCTACCTCAACAGTTCACCCCCGGACGGAAATCCGGGGGCTCCTGACTCCCATGGTACCGTGATTAAGACCGGCAACTTGTAACTGGTCAAATCGTATCAACCTTCGACGGCGTCATTTGAAGCTGTTTACAATAATACCAGTAATATGCTCTGCCCCCGATTTTTATTAGACAACGTCATTGATGGGCGAAACCTTGGTAATTAGGCAGGGCCACTTTACTCGTACATCTGTATAATACAAAAAGTTGTTATAACTTAAATATATATGTAGAGAGTTGCCATGAGTTAAATAATTAAATGAAACCAAGCCCTTGTTTGGCTCAGGCTGAATTCAATAGCCGGGTCGAAATTTGCACAATACATAGGGAGCCAATCAGCGATCACACCTCTAACTTTGAACATCATAAGACTCATTGGAGACTGCCTTCTTTTTTTTATACATATATAAACTAGCGCGTGCTCAGGGGGTTAAGGTTTCCTTGAAATGTTTGCACTCAGCGCGGGCGACAGAAATTTAGGGAGGAACGAAGGATAGGATAGGCACCGATGTACGTTGGTTTTATATGTCTGAATGTTATAATGACTAGGAAATAGAGAGCTCGGCAGGGCATTCCACAAGCGAATTGTTCGGCTTAGGAACGAATCACGATATTTCAGAGTATGTTCGAAAGTGGGCTTGAGGGTATGCTGATGAGCATTCACAGCGAAACGTGTGTTACGGTTAAAGGTTTGAATTGGTGAATTGCTACTGGGGATTTCTATGGAGCACTGGTGGTGGAAATACCGATAAAACACGACGAGACATTTCGTCGGTTTTCGAGGGTGTCCATTGCCTGAGTGATATTGGTATCAGCTATGAGTTTTACCGCACGGTTTTGAATTCGGTCTAGCAGATCCGAAGATTTTTTAGGCAAAACTGACCAGATGTAAGCATTGTACTCCAATTTTGGGCGGATGAATGCCTAATATATTGAGGCCAGATAAGAAGAGGAAAAATATTCCTTACATCGTTTGATAAAGCCTAGACATTTCGCAGCATTTTTGGCGACATCGAATATGTGGTCATTCCAACGTAAGTCGTCTTTGGCACACATACCGAAAATGGAAAGTTTATCGGTTTCGACGATGCAAGTGCCATTCATGGATTATGGCTTGGTGTTAAATTTCGCTTTAACGACAGCTGACAGCATTGTGTTTTGGAAGCATTAAATTCCACTCTGTTGATAGTTCCCCAATTGGTTATGCTGTTGATATCGGAATTTAATGAGCTTAACATACGCTGCCGTTCCCGTTGTACAGACGAAGAGAAGGGACGAGAGTTGGGAAACCAATATGAAAAGCAGAGAGTACTGTCGTCGGCAGACAAGAGATCATTGATAAAAATTAGAAAGAGTGTCGGAGACAGAACAGAGCCCTGGGGCACACCTGCATTTATTTTGTGAATATCAGACCTGAAACCATCCAAGACAACTTGAACTGAACGTCCCGAAAGGTAATTTCTAATCTCTTGAAGAAGAGAGTCATCCATCCCAAAAGTCGCATTTTCGACAAAAGAGCCTGATGCCAAACTCTGTCAAATGCCTTAGAAATATCAAGTGCAACCATCTTTTTTTCACCAGATTGATGTACGCTTTGGTTCCACTTTTCGCTGAGACATGCCATCAAATCGCCATGTTGATACGAAAACCATACTGCCGGTCATTGAGAAATTTTCGTGTATCGAGATATTTCATGAGATAACGGTTTATCAGCTTGACCCATTTACAAGCTGGGTCACCGCACCGTCATTGGTGCGGTGAATATCAAAGCCATCCAGAATTATGATTATTGAAATCACCCGTATAAACGATTTCAATATGAGGATGTTGGGATACAATTTTTGTATGGAGGCAAACAGCGCATTAAATTCGCTAAAGGTCGAATTGCTGTCGAGTTTTGGGCTTCTGTAAATAAAGTAGTAGTGGATAATTTGCTTACGGAGATCTAATTTTAACCACATGAAATTCAATTCCGGACTGGAACATGGATTACATTGTTGTGGAATTTGGTAAGCCACATCACTAAGCACGTAAATGGCGAGACCGCGGTCAAGAAAGAATAATGTTTTTTTTTTTGAAAACGCTATAAAAAAAACTACTGAATATTTTCTCAAATTTCGAAAAAAATTCGTTCAACATGGCCCGATAACGATCGCCATTGACTGTAACGGCCATTCCTTGCTCATTTTCGAAGAAAAATGGCCCAATTATGCTTCTGGACCAAAATCCGCACCAAACAGTGACTCGTTTTGGGTGTATCGGCTTTTCAATGTATGCGTGCGGGTTTTCTGTGCCCCAAATGTGACAATTTTGCTTGTTTACATACCCGCCAAGATCAAAATGAGCTTCATCTGAAAAGATGATTTTTTTGGCAAAATCGGCATCTTCTCTAAGTCGATCGCAGGCCCACTTTGCGAAGCGTATACACAACCATATTCGTTCAGCGGAAGGATAAAACTCATTATCTGTCAAATCAGACATGATCTAAGTGTTACCATTCACGAAATAAGCACTAGTTGAAAAAAAAAACGTTAGATGGCGGACCCTATACTTCGTAGCCAGATAGGTGTGGACGGGGATCTACCTGTGTTTCACCAAGTGCCAAAACAGCTAGTCTATTCTTATAGACGTGGACATACGCATAAATGTGATTACTTTTTAGCCCGCGTATATTGGGTACGCCTACCCTGAATCCCCTAGTCATAATCACAAATAAACTTAAAAAGCACAAACCCCGACAAAGCTTAGAAATGCCACGAAGTGAGAATTTAAACGTTGGTCAAATTGCTGTAGATGTTATGCCCTTACAACAATATGAAACACTGCAGCACAAAATTGTCACTCACAGTGTATGTGACAGCTATCCATCAGTTGTCACATACACTCGGTCACTGCCCGTACCGTATGATATAGCATTGACACATTTATTTAACCTAACAGCAAATAAATTTAACCCAAACACAAATATATTAAGCCATTTAGCAATTAATTTTAACTCAAAAGCAAATATGTTTAACCAAAGACTGTGTTTTGGGTAAAAAGATTTGCTTTTAGTTTAAATATGTACATTTTGTCTTTGGTTAAACATATTTGCTTATGGGTCAAAGTTAATTGCTAAAAGGCTTTATATATTTTGTTTGGATTAAACAGTAAATAAATTTAGGGTCAATCAATATGCAAATGCTATAAATACAGCAGCGGCAGTGACTGAGTGCAAGCAAGAGTACTTCGACCAGTATCGGGTGAGGTTTTTTTTGTTTTTTATGGCTGCGGCATAGGGTGTGTAATCTTCGAAAGATGCTAGTAGCTCCAGCCGCTAGCATGAATGATTCATATAACTGAATATTCCAATGTCTACGTACTAAGCTACACCCTGCGCACTTTAACCAATCTCTTCGCGGTACTCCCTTGAGGTATTAATTCGCGGGTCTGGTCAGCATCTATTCTATCTCCTGAGTCTTTGCTGTTTTAGTACGTCGTACCTGTGCGATTCGTCGGAGTTCTTTCTGCACATCGGTTATAAACTCACAAATTCCCGCCCAGTTTTCCCCTGATCGTAACCTATGTTCAACGAGAGACTGTGAACCCGGTACTTTTCTTCTTCTTTCTGCGAAACGACTGCAATAAAATATTGCATGCTCCGCATCTTCATCGTCATTTGGATAAATTGGATACAAGGAGGGGTTATCGTGTCCTAAGTGGAACAGATATTCACGGTACTCCCCGTGACCGAACAGGGACTTCGTTTTTTTTTTTTTTTTTATAATTTACGCGCGCCTAAGGGGTTATGAATACCCTTATACTGTTGCCTGGGCGCGGGCGGAAAGATAGAAGGAGGAGAAAGGAAAGTTTGTGATGTAGTGGTTTGAAACTCAGGTGTGTTTGGTTTCGATATTGACTCTCCAGGGGTGGGAGTCCGAATAGGACGGAGAGATTTTTCTTCTCTCGGAATGAGAGGTTGTGAATTTTCACGGTTGTTTTGTGCTTGAAAAACCCTATAACAGCCAAATCTGCATGTCAGTGGTATGCCTTCACACGCAGATTTTTCTGACTGAGTTCCAATTACACAAATGAAAACTTGCTGTGGCTAGGATTCGAACCTAGACCTTCCGAGTGAGAAGCGATAGCTAGTACCACTACACTCACGGCCGTGAGATGGTAGTTGCAGTTCCTTTTGTTGTGTTGTGCCATCTATTTTGCCACTATTATTCAGGTCATCCTTCCCTCCCCTTTAATTATTTTTATTACATGCGTTTCTACGTGGCGTTCAGACGCAATTTTGTTGTATATTTAGGGTATATATCTCATCCGCGAGTACTCGTATGTCGATGGATACCATTGCAGCTATAACATATGCTGCTTCATCCGATGGGGTTTGATAGCCACATATCGTCCTTAATGCGCATAGCCTGCAAGCCGATGATAGTTTTTTCTTAGCATCCTGTCTGACTAATGCCGTGGCCCAAACCGGGCAGGGTGAAGCCAAACCTAGCTGATGACTCTTGAAATTAATACCTTTCTAGTGTAACTAGATCCACCGATATTTAGTAGAAATCGTGGTAGTGCCGCTTGTAGTAAAGATGCCTTCTCGCTGGCGAAGAAGAAATGTGGAGCAAATTGGAGTCTATTCTCTATCATTACTCCTGTTGACCGAATTGTTTGGCCTCCAAACCAGAAGGTTGCATATTCCACGGTCTTTTACGACTGTTATTAAAATTGCCTCAGTTTTGTGGACAATAAGTTCAAGTTCAGCTGAACATAGCCAAACTTTTATTTGCGCAATAGAAGCATTTGTAGCAGATTCTACATCATGAGTGTGATCGTAACAATAACCTATTGTGTAAACTCCTCGTGGCAGCGCCAGTCAGAGTACTTCATTGTGCATAATATTTCACAATCATGGTCTTAGTACTGATCCCTACGGTACTCCTGCAGAGACACTGTAATATTTGATACCATCTTCTGTTTGATATTGAAGCTGCCTATTGTTGAGAGAGCTTCTTACTAAATTAAGAAAATAGCGTGGTGTAAGTAAAGGGAAAGTGCTCTTGTTATGGATAACCAGCTTACGAAGTTAAAAGCATTTTTCACATCAAGTGTTACCACTGCGCAACATTCCTTTGTGTCCCATTGCCATATTTCCCCTTCTAACGTTTAAGTCGCAATATCTTCTACCGCTTTTATGGTATCTATTGTAGACTGCGATTTTCTAAAACCGAATTGGTGATTTGATAAAGTGTTTTTTTTCCTCAGGTCTTTCATAAATGATACGTCCCAGAATCTTGCCCAGGTTATCTAGAAGATATATTGGCCGATGGTTCACCTGGTGGCTTATTTCCCTTTAGCAGGAGTACCAAATGCTGTTTTTTCCATGGGTCGTTCCTTCCTTTAGACATCTCTGGTATGTTGTTATGAGCATATCTGGTCATTTTTGGACAGCTGCTTTTACCGCCTTATTTTTAATTCCGGCTTATTATCGTCTATATTTCTGCATGTCTTGATCAGTTCGTCCGTTGATATCTGAGGGATTTTTGCTTCCCTTTACGCTCCCTCGATATAGTACGTAAGAGGTGGTCTTTGTGGGAAAACGTGCTGTACAATAGATGCTAGCAGAGTGCGGCATGTTATTTGTGGAGCCTTTACTGGAAGAGGTGGGATACACTTACTGTGTGATATTGTTTTTTTTTTTTGTGCCCCACTGCACTGCACTAGTTTTTTATTTATTTATTTCACACGCGCGTGGTGGTTTGGTTTTTTACGCTGCGCATTTTCTTGTTTACAATACTTTGGACAACACACAAGAACTTATGAGTGTACTGATTAACGTGTCCACTCGTCGGTGGTCGCCTCGGTACTGAGTCATGTCCGGTTTTTCTGAAAAAGCAGGCGTCCATTTGCTTCGAAGTGTTTCGCGCCCGAACAACTTTTTGCTGTTTAATTTCAGGCTCATATGCATACATCCATGACCCCCACCTGTCACGATCTTTTGAAGCATCGCGATCGAATTTTTTCAATATATCTTTGGACCAATTGGCACGAGCCTCTTTGAGCGATTGTAAAACTATGCGGTATCCAACGCAAAGAAATCATTTTGACGGCCAAATGTCCATGCAATATTAAATGTATGCAAATGAAACTAATGCCCAAGTAGTCCTCAATTTCTCGATAAGTCAGATGACGATTTTACGGTATCGATTTCTGCACACTATTGATGTTTTCTAGCACAACAACCGATTTTGAATGGCCTTCACGAAATTCGTCCTGGATCGAACGACAACCACTATTAAGTTCAGAAGATTAGCAAAACACTATGGCCAGGAATAGTGCTTCAATACCAAATGGCAAAGCGAATTGATCGGTACACTTTTGTTGAATTAGTCCACGTCGAAAATCATAAAAAATCATCGGACGAAAATGGTCACGATTTAATTCCATTTTTTTGCTGAGATGTATTTTTCAAGTCTCCGTAAAAACGCAAGTAGCACTCGTATGACAAAACGTTCTGACCACGTGTGCCATTAAAAAAGTCAAACTCTACGATGCTGATGTCAGGTTTGACGTATCTACACCGGTATTGCCATATCACGAAACTTAAATGGCAACCTTTATGGCACGCGCTATTATTCAAGATTAGGGGTTTTCTGATTTGTGTAACCAGCCGGAGAGGGAAGATGATGATGATGATCGGAATTTCGGGATGTCCGATTTTCAAATCAACTAGGCGACAGATTTTCAAGGTGAACGTTTTACTACTCTATGAATCGGATGTCAAAAAGCTACACAAATATTGCAAAAATATATTGCTTTATCGCGAACAAATAGTCAGTGAATTATTTTAATTTACAAAAAAATTATATTTTTGCTACACTATAAAAAACATTCTGGTTGTATTATAGTAGTTGTCAATTCGGCAGACGGCAAAGCCACACCAATTTATTTTTTGTAAAAAAACATATCAATATTGAACTTAAAAAATAAAACTCATTCTATTTTGCTCTATTTTCTGGCTTTAATTACCACGAAAGAAGACTTGTAGCAAATTGTACAATTTTCTTGGTATAAATCGCCAATTAATCTTCTATGGAGTTAAATCGTTGAAATCTTTAAGTGCTTCGGATGGCTTCTTGTCGATTTATAATTTACTGATAACATATAGAATTAATCAGCCTGAAGCCAATTAAAAAGCAGAACCTCGCGATTACACACACTACGGTTGCTGTGATGGAATTATATTCCTTCACTACCTCACACTCTTATTTCAAAGAAAATACAATCAATTCAAACAAGGTAAGGAGGTCAGTGTTAGCACCTTTTTTCCATGAACTCCACACTCAAACCAAAGCATTAATCAAAACCACAAATCCAACAAAGGAGTAAATATACTTGGAGGTCAACTGAAATCTCAACTGCCACACATGCTTAACTACCTTACCTTTCCAGTCTTTTTTACTATCATCCAATCTCTAAGCCCGCAGAAAATTCCGTAACAATATGAAAGGGATAATGGATAAAATAATCCAACCCAACCCTATCAAACACGCACGTCGACAATAACTTAAATAAATCATTCGCTCCATTGAAAGACCAGTGATTACCGTTAACAAAAAGAATAAAAGAAAATCCATCTAGAAAAAGCGACTTCAAAATACCACCATAATCAATCATCTCATACCCATCTATTGTTACTTTAAAGCGCAACTGTCAATAATCTCCTCCTGAAGAGAAAGAAGAGACGCACATCAGTCTCAAACAGGCTAAGCAATGATTGACCTTGATTCCAAATCCCTATTCCAGGATTCGATCATAGAATCCGTCAGTTTCGCGGTATGTTGAAAGCTAGATAGAGAGCTCCCCAGCCTTTGGTCAAAGAGGAAGGATTAAATCGAAAGCCATTGACATAGATAATCCAATAGCGTCCGCTATATCCTTTTGTGTTGCCCTCTGAATTGCTTCGAAGGATTCCACTCAGCCTGCTCTCACAGTTATAATGAAAATATGAAAAGTGGTGATGTAACCATCTAACACACGCACACCAGCTACCCAAAGTTAATATACCCACCAGGACGCTCCCGCACAATCATCTATCTCAAGGACTATATTACTATTTTCAGAGAAAGACAGAAAGACAGAGCAAACAGGATTTAATTTACATTTGGATTAACAGGAAAATTGAATTTGCTATCTAAGCCAGCCGTTGAGTACCAGGTCCGATTTCCAAAAGCCCTTGAGTTGGCACCCTTGAACTACAGATACGTTGTCAACTCATTCCACTGCCCGTCTTTAAATGGAATCATGACTTTTTCCTCTTCTAAACCCTCTCCAGTCGGTCGGTCATCATCAGTCATAATCTTTAATAAACAGAGAGAATATTTGTGAACTTCCATCGACATCATCGTTCTGATTCGACTGTTATAGCGGTGGCCTGCTTTCTATCAGACAGGACCACTATGTATATATAAGTGTGTTGATGTGTGTATCTGTTGCCATTTCCTCTTATTTTTACTAATTAGACACAAAAACTCATCAAGATCCTGTGGAAGGAAGAAAGTAGCTATTAAGGGGGAAACTAAACAACGAAAAGAATGCTATGCTATGTGTCGGCCTTATTGGCATGCTGCCCATCCTAGACATTGCTCCCGGAAATTTCATTGGAACTGCCGAGGCAACTCTAAGCCCTATAATCAAGGAATCCAATTAATCTCTATAATTTTTTTTTCATTTTTTTTAGAGGGCAAGACACAAGGAAGTCGGCTGGCGTGTTGATCCGGTTGACCATTTTTTATTGGGCTGCTGGCTTTGCTCACTGGACCTTAATATGCGTGCTGTGCAGTGTTGATAGATTGCGGAGAATTTCGCTTGCCATTGGGCTGTTTTTGTTTTACCTTTTTCGAAAAATATATTTTTCATTTCACTAATGAAGAGACTTCTTGTGTTACTGACGTTCTAGTCTAATTAACTTTCTAATGGAACCAAGACTATGAAACGACCTAATGAAGATATCTCTTTGCCATTGTGCATGTCCAAAGACTGGTTTCTGCAATGTCACTTTTTACTGAGTTGAGAGGATTCAGCGATTGCCAGATTGGTATACTTTTGTTGACGTTGGATTAAAATCAACAATTCTTGTCCCCTTTGGCTTGACGAAGATGAGGTGATACTGTATAGCTAAGCCTTTCTAAGGTGGTATCAATTTTCAAATTTGGACGGAACCTGGTAGTAAGAAGTCCTTGACTACCTCTAAGTTCAATGAGTGGCTGCTAATTTTGATACAGGTGCCCCGGTAAACTAAAGACATCTTTTCCAAAACGGTTTTTGAAAGTTTTCTTCACTTTGGCAGGAATTTTATGTTATAAAATGCGCAGTGTTCGGTTTTTTCCATATTTTATACTCAATAATATTTCTACAACACGTGAACCAGCCATCGAAATACGACATAAATTTTTGTCTTTCAGTTTGGCCTTTTATATAGCGGAATTAAGAAAAGCTCGTCATAGCCATGAAAACTTCATATTGATGATAAATCGGGAAGGCCCTAGTTTAAACTTTCCTTCACGGAAGTATGTGTATTAAGTCAGTTCTGAGGCTGAGTGAGGAAATTCCTGCCATGATTGACTTACATCGATTGCCCTCAGCCCAGAAAGTGTTTTGCTAAAGTTGGGGTGCATAAAATATTTATAAGGTCCCAAATGTTCTTACCAGGTTAACTGAAAGATGAATGCGTCCAGCAACACCAGGACGCATGCATAAAATTAGAAAACATAACGAAGGTCTCAGTAATAAATTTGGCCGCAAAAGCCGCGGAAGAAATTTTGCTGTTGACAGTCAGATTACAAAAATAACATGCCAGCCGAAGGACAAGCTCTTTCGCGGTAGCATGACAGAAGACACCACCTTTCGTAATGAAACAGAACCACCTTATATCTGTATAGTTCCATAACTAAGTCAAGATCTTAAATTAAAGACTGATGTCTGGGAAATATTCTATACAGTTCCGATATCATTGGAGAAACTGAAATTACGACCAACAACGACGATTTAAGAATTAAAAATGTATCTACCTTCTTTGGAACAGCTGTCCCAACACCGAAGGCTTGCTGAAGGAGTGGTGACTACGAATCTAAGAGTTCCTTGAGTTCGCTGGTGGTTCTGACACGGAAACTTGGAAAAGCTAGATTTTGCTTCGATTTTCGCAAGGTTAATCCCCTCAGGCTATTGGCTATCCACTGCGTATATTGTAGACGGAATTCTTAAGTTGCCGGAATCACCTCCAGTATAGATTTGAATGATTCCGTGCATTAGAAAACCAATAGTAGGGAAATTAGCCAAAGCCTATACATCTTGCGAACTCCAGGGTTTAGCTAGGCTACTAATTCTCGGATTATAGTAGATAACTTTTCTTAATTCTGAGTCTATTTTTTATTTAGCTTTTCTTCAAAAATCGTCGAGAGACGAATTGAAACCGACATGGGCATAACTTCAAGGACTACATCTCTTCTGAAAACCCGACTTGTGCGATCAAAGCAAAGGATCTGGACATCATATTTATTTTCAACAAATGCTGAGATGTTTCTATATTTTCTCAAGCGATGTAGCACCTCTTCTAATCAGATCTCATTATATTCCGGGCGACCAAAATGTACTCGGACCATAACAATTTAGTCTCGGACCTCCATCTAGTTACATACAAGTTCCAAATGCGAATATCAAAGGCAATACAGAGACAAGTAAATACTGTAAAGGGTTTTAACGTCGGGCTTCTATAATTACAAGAGATCTGAGCGCTTTTTCCGATCATGTCTTCAAACTCTCCTAAATAACCCTTCAATAACAGTCGCAATGCTGTAACGAGGCCATCAGAAACGCTATCTCGGATATACTAGATTTTACAAGCCGATCACAAACCAGAAACCCATGTTTAATGATGAATGCCTGAACTTTTAGCCAAACAGGAGGAGTACTATTTTACTACACACATGGGCGAGAAACGAATTGACAGCAGCTGTCGACAGGTCCCAGCAGAGGATAAAACCATAATTTCTCCGAAGGAAGAAGATACACGCTAAGTTGAAGAGATTAAGAGATCCTACTGCTGGAATGTGGTTTGGATATTTTACCATAAGGTACGAAGGAAATGTTAAGCCAATAAAACTCGAGCCGGAGTCTACAATGTCAACCAAGTTAACACTGTAGTTGAGACACAGTTCGCGATTGAAATTTGGATGAACGACTTCTGCGGACTGTTAAGTAAATCACAAAAACGAAACTAAACCTTCCACCTTATACGTATATACCTCTCTAAAAAGTTATCTCTAAACACCAAACCAGACGGTCCGAATATGGTCAAATATACTCGAGAAGAAACCCTAAAAATTCAGCTTGAGGTACACTTTCCAGGCTTGGAAAATATTAATTCTGATCCTATCACTTACCTATCATAACGGCAGCAAAACCAACAGTCTGTCTGGAAGAGAAAGATAAATTCTTTAAGGCTTAAACGAAATATTTCCAGCCTTATTAAAAAGGTAAGCTCTCTACTCTACCAACTCTGGTTGCCTTATTTAGCTACTTATGTTATCTCCAAACCAGGTAATAAATTTAGTGAACTACTCAAATTTTACTCTTCTATAAACTTCACATCGCTCATATTAGAAAATATTTATGCTAGGTAAAAGTAAACCTCTGCAGCCAAATCAATACGCACACCGGAAATCCACATCCACCGAAGGTGTCTTTTTTAATCTAGAGATTGCATTATGTGCTTTCCTCGATATTGAATGTACTTTTGATTACAAATGTTATGGAACTGTGAGGTATTGATAACCCTACTCACAGGTGTGTGAGAGCGATGCTCGAGAGCCGTAGAATAATCACTTCCGGCTGGAAATTAATTACTGTTTTAACCCCGAAGGGCTGTTGCCGTTGACGTCTTACTAAGCACATTAGGGAATTAAGGTCACAAATCGATCGGCTATGCAGATACTTTGGTCACCATGGTGAAACTTAAATGAAATTTGCATCAGGATGCAAGAGTTCTCTAATCAAGTTAAACGTCTATGAGTAGTTTTAGTAGATGTATGTTTGGTAGACCTGGGTGATATCTCTAAAGGTCACTTATTGGATGTGCACAGTGATGGTCAGACCGATCATCTTCTACCCTTGAATTATATGGTAGATTAAGGCAAAGAAAATATCCCCATGTCAAAGCTGCAACGTCTTCACAGAGCCGCATGGTTAGGTATCTCCGTTGCTATGCGCACATGACAGATAATTCTATTATTTACTAGCCTTTTAAACGATTTGCGTCTCAGTTGTGTTGAAAAATTTTTATCCGCGATGGAATTCAAACGTGATATTGTGATTGCTTTATATTTGGCTGGAAAACCACAACTAGCTATCGTTAGAGCCCTCCAGCACCTCAACGTGAATAAATCATTTGTGTCTCGAACCATAGCTCGTTACCGTGATACTGGCAGCGTTGCAAAACGCATCATCGGCCGAAATGGTTCGGAAAGTGAAGGCTCGAATTGAGCGAAATCCGCGTCGAAGTGGAAGATAAATGGCTCGTGAGCTCAACATATCGTTGGAACGGATGCAACACATACTGAAAAATGAGCCTGGGCTTAAGCCATTGAAGTTCCAATAATAGCACACGATCTTACACCGCAACAGAAAAAGCGTAGAGTCAAAATAGCGAAGGAGTTGCTACGCTTGCACGAAAGTGGTGGTTGCCGAATTTGGTTTTTTCCGATGAGTCGCCATTTGTTATCGAGCAATATGCAGAGTTGTTCGACTTTTTTAGTTTACGTTTTTTACTTAGTTTTTTACTTTTTTTACATTAGTTTTTTACGCGACCCATTTTCTAAAATCATGATGTAAAAAAGGTAAAAAACGAAAAAATCCTCAGTTTGTGTAGTAACCGATTTTTCATTAGAATAAATATGTATCTATTAATTTATCTTATACCTCAGTAAAAAAAATTAACATTTATGAAAATTTTCTTTTTAATTTATTCGTCATCACTTTCTATTTATATATGATCGAAACTCTTTTTACAAGAATTTAATGTAAAATAAACATGAATTAGTTTTTTTGACCTTTGAAATGTCAGTCTATTTCGCAATGGGGTATGAATTTGAGCCCAATTAGAAAAAACGCGTGCAATTTGAGCAGAAGAAGCTAGAATATTGAGCAGTTTCAAAGACAAAGTTGCTAATCGCGGGTGATGAATTTTAGCTGTACTCCAGAATACAGATGCCTTTTTAATATCTCTCTGATATAAAATTTCAAATATATCACTTTTCTCACGGTAATGGTGCTAGCTTTCAATACCGTCTCCATTTAATTCTGTCAAAAGAAATTTGTTCATTACTGCCAAATAAACAATTGTTAATTATTAACGCAATTAGATTGAGTTAATAAACAATTGTCATAGTATGGATTGAGATAAAAGGCAATCAATGTAATATCAGTAAGCGCTATTGCTTGCCTTTTCAAAAATGGTGCCAACATTTTATCCCGGAATTGATCCTTAAACTTAAAAGAAAGCCACATTTACGCAGCTTCTGATATGTTTGTGTTCATACTCTAACACTTATTAATTAGCTCACAAATAGGCTCCATCATTTCTTGGCTTACTTTAATATAGTCAACAAATTCTCCATCAAATATAAGTTTTGAGATTGAAGTTTTAATTTTTCTTGGTTTTCCGTCCGTAATAATTTGTTTCAGGTGTCAACAACATCTTTAGCTAACAAATTTCTTATATGGCTATTACATCGTGAATGCCACAGAACGTGTCCCACATTTTTGCCCATACGTAACATAACACAGGCGTTATCTGAAACTACTGCATAAAAGGATGCGTTGTACATTTGTTTTCCTAAGTCCATTGAATCGTAAACTATATTGGAGATCCTTTCAGCTGTTTCAGCCTCACCGCTGAAATCCCAAGCATTCGAAAATGCACGTTTTCCTTGAGAATTGTGTAACATTGTTACAATCGTTTGCTGTTGCTTGATGAATTCTTCCAACCATCTATCAATAGCACAGAATCCGTTTGATTAGATGATTTATATTCTGCTACACAATTTTCATACACCTCGTCCAAAAGCTGATTAAACAAGACTTTACGTTTGGGTATTATATCTGCGTATGATGGTCTAATTTTGCAAAGGAATATTACATCCAAAAAAGAAGGTAGCAATAGCAATATCAATTTCTTTTTTCTCATCGGGTTTCAAACGATTTAGAAACGTATTCAAATTTGGTGTTTTTTCACGCTTGGGACACTTTTTTGTTGGTAGTTTTGGTTTAGCAAATGATGATGAAGAACTCTCCTCTGTCAGTAAAGAAGATGATGATGTAAATGTGGATGGCAATGAATGGGCTTCTTTCACCAAATTATATTCAGTATTTTCTTCAATAGAAATTACACTTTCACTGGTAGACATCATTGATGAATTGTGTGAGAGTTCTTCCTAAAATGTAAGATATTTTTCTTATCCTTAAATACAATAAACATAATGATTCACATGAGGATTTGACGATTGATAGTTAGTTAGTTTTAACTCAATTAACAAAGTATGTAGTCAATATCAAATCGGGCAGTCCGTAAGTGAAGCATGGAATATATCTTCATATACATACATATGAATATATGCATGTGGAAATTACCAAAACAATTTGTAAACTTTCAGAAGAAATATCCACATAAAAGTTTTCAGATGAAATTGTGCTTGCTGGATTTAAACATCTTTTCCTAGTAAAAAAAAGATTTAATTATTGTATTCAAATATCATCAGAGAAATTAAATAAATACCGATGCGCTAACAGCCTTGTTTGGGATGTATTCTGCAATGTTTTTTTGCAAATATTGCACAAAGCTCCATATTTTTTTCCATCCGTCAATAAAATGAAATGGTTTTCTTCGAAATTGGTCGTCTTTGGCCGTCCTATCATTCTTTGGAAAGACGAAATTTAGTGTAGTGTATCATGTTGTAGATATTCATGAATAAAACTTACCTTAATCAGTTATATTTATTTTTTAATGGGTATGGGTACGTAAACAAAACATGCTTTTGTGAAGACACAAGATACAATACAGTTGACTCTCATTTATGTGACAGCTAATTGACACGTATTGCCTTTTTGACGTCTTGTGACACATGTTTACCTTTTTTACGTTTTTTACGTGTTTTCTACTTTTTTAGACTTTTTTACGCTTTTTTTACGCGTTTAAACGTGAGATATGTAAAAAGACTTTTTTACGTGAATTTGAGAAACTCTAGCAATATGTGAACAAACAAAATGACTGAGTTTACTTGCCAGAGAGGTCCTTCGAAAATGTACACCTTCGGACGGTTACCAGAAAGTAGACAGCACCGATGGTGATGGTTTGGGCCGCCATAACCGCCGATGGTCGCTCTCCGCTCGTAGTTTTGGAGCGTGGCATCAAAAGTAATGCGATCGTATACCGCGAAACTGTCTTAGAGGCAGTATTGAAGCCTTGGGCAAACAATCTTTTC
Organism: Volucella zonaria; assembly: GCA_963966105.1. Classification (NCBI taxonomy): domain Eukaryota; kingdom Metazoa; phylum Arthropoda; class Insecta; order Diptera; family Syrphidae; genus Volucella; species Volucella zonaria. The sequence goes on along the minus strand of OZ014530.1, from coordinate 198,040,593 downwards.
GGTCAGAGACCGTGGACATTTGAACAAGACTCGGCACCGTGTCACAAAGCGCGCGTCAATAAAGATTGGTTAAAAAACAATGTTCCACACTTCATTTCCTCGACACAATGGACGAGGAAATCCGTTGGATTTCTCTGTCTGGGGTATTTTGAAGGCGAAGGTTGGCACTAAAAAATATCAAAGTTTTGACCACCTCAAACAAGCACTTCGCCGAGAATGGACCAACATGTCGCAGAGCCACTTGCGTGCAGCGTGCGATGCTTTCTTCGGCCTTCTCAAGGCCATTATTAGCGCCAAAGGTGGACATATTGAATTAATTATGATAGAGAAGTGTTTAAAAGTGTATTCTACAGTCATGAATTTCATAATAATTTCACCATTATCCATCAAAACATTAGAAGCTTAAGAAAACATTTTGATATATTTCCCTCTATCGCTTTTGACTTATTTTGTAAAGTTTAAATGATCATGTCAAGAGTTGCTCTAAATCGCAAATTGAAGAAACTTAAGACTTGGATCTCAAACTATTCATTAAAAAAAATAAAGTGGAAAAATAAATTATGTACTAAATGTAAAATCAACCCTATAATGTAAGAATCTGCAAGGCTAATGAAAAAGTTTGCAAAGAAATTGTCTCTGAGGTTCCTCTATCGATAAATTTCAGCAAGCCAAAGGAATTCCAAAAAGGAATGGGGAACTGTTAGCCAAGTTTTTTCAAAAACGTGTCCTTGGACGCGTCGTCATGCATCTTATACGAGGACAAAAACATCGATTCTCCTCTTAAAGTGGCCAGTAATTTTAATGAGTTTTTTTACAAGTGTTGTTACTGATACTCTGCAAAGGCGGGTTTTACCTGCTCCAACAAATTGTGGGATAGCGGCTCCCACAATAGCTTTTTCTTCGAGCCTATATCTTCTTTAGAGATGCACAAAAATATATTGTTACTTAAAAAATCGAATTCGTTTACCCAAAATAGCTACTCAAATTTCTTTCTTAAGAGCATTTCTTTAAACATTGTGGACGTCTTAAATCCAAATTGTTCAAAAGTAATTAAAGTCAGAATTATCACCTTTCTAGAGATATGTTCGTTTCTGAGCAACAATCAATATGGCTTCAGAGCGGGAAAGCCAACGGATGATACGTTTTTAAACTTTTGTAGTCTTACCTATGAGAGTTTAAAGAAGAGATATACTACTGCGGCACTTTTCATCGATATTACAAAGGCCTTTGACACAATAGATCACGCTCTGTTACTGAATAAACTTGAAAAAGCTGGCTTTAGAGGTTTTACGCCGAAATAGTTTGCTTCATACCCTAAGAATAGGAAGCAACTGGTTAAGATAGGTAACGTGTTTAGTGATTGCTTGTATATTCCAATCGGTGTTCCACAGGGGTCTGTATTGGGTCCCATTTTATTTATAATATTTATCAACTCAATTTTTAGCCTTGATCTGAAGAATCAAAAAACTGGGTTTGCTGAAGACATAGGATGTTCTTTCTCCAGTAATTCTGTATTGGACTTAGCAGCTGATACTAACCATGATCTGGAAATCCTAAGGCATTGGTTTGGCATGCATTAGCTTGTTTTAAGTGACAAAACTAAACTTATGTTTTTTAATGTATCCTCTTGCTATTTTCACTCCCCGAATTTAATTTTTCATTGTTTTGATTGCAATAATATGTGTTTTAATAGTTATACAGCAAGCCCTCGATAATCCGAACACTCGCTAATCCGAACGCCTCAATAATCCGAACGACCCCCGTGGGTCCGGGAACGAGAGCAAAAATTCGAAGAATTGAATTAACTTGAGTCTACTGTCACTCGCAGTGCCACACACACCACGTAATACTAAGTCTGTTCCCTTAGGCCCAGTGCACATAAGCTGGAACGTATTTCTTCCTATCTATTTTCCAGCTTATGTGCATGGGGACTTACTTTTTCCAGTAACTTTAAGTTGACGCGCAGAGTAAGCAAATATACCGGAGAACGATGACGAAGAAAGGTATCACTTCACAATCAACAATCCCAATAATACTCAGATAAAAACATTTGGATCATAAATCGTGGAAGATGACATCTCAATCCAGGACCTTTACAACCCTTTAGCTGTCAATCATCGTCGTCAACAACAAAGGAGGGTCGTAAATTTTTGGTTGCGCAAAAGGCCAAAGGGATGATCACAGGCTAACTGCGTAGGCGTAACTGCGTATCTTCAGGGTGGACAGCTGCAACGAGATGACCATAAATAAGGAGGATCTCAAGTCATAAGTCATCAGTTACCAATTGTCCTTAAGAATGTAGTCAGTAAAAACTGTTTTATTTATTGAATCGGGCTCACATTTTTTACAGTCGGTTTGTCGCGCAGTTTTGTTTTAATTAACAATAGTGTTCCTTCGACCATTTCGTGTGCTTTTTAAATTACGGCTTGAGCAGCGAAGAAACGGAAACATATCACATTAACCATATCACAAAAGTGCGAGATTTTGCAAAAGATTAAGCAAGGTATCTCGTCACCAGTTCTTGCAATGCAGTACAAATTTGTAAAATCCAATATTTTTGATATTAAAAGCAAGGAGGAAGCAATAAAATCATTTGTAATAAACACAGAAAAGTGTCCAGGCATCAGAAAAACCTTAAAAACTCCTGAAAACTCCCAGCTTGTAGATGCTTTACTTAAGTGGTTTTGAGACCAGCGAAGAAAGAACGTTCCTTTCTCAGGCAAAGGATTGATGGAAAAGGCCAAATTTTTCCAAGAAAGACATGAAAAAGGAAAGTTTGTTGCCAGTAGAGGGTAGTTAAATAATTTTAAGAAAAGGCATGGTATAGGCCAACTAAAACTAACCGGTGAGAAATTGTCGAATAATAAAGCAGCTGTGAAGCCATTCGTGGAAAAATTTGTGGACGTTTGTAGGGAAAAAGATCTGATTGTAGATCAAATCTATAACGCTGACGAATCAGGCTTGTACTGGAAAATGATACCAGATAAAACGCTGGCATCTGGGTCAGAGTGAAGGACCCCAGGTTCCAAAGCATCGAAGGAGAGGATCACATTTATGCCATACTCAAACGCAAGCTGGTTACTCCTTAGGAAAATTAGGCAAAGACACAAATTACGGAAAAAGTGCCTTAAACATCCACAGAACGCTAGTCTAAAGCGTTGCTATAACCGTATGTGTCGAATAATAAATAATGAAGTATGAAAATGCCGCGATGATTACTATCACAATCAGATAAGGGCTGCGCTAGGGAATCTTAAACAAGAATGGAAAGTGATCAATAAAATTATGAATCGAAGTGTAACCAAGCAAAATAATTCTTTTGTCTTAAAAAATGGGAATATTAATGTTTCGGAACCCACAGAAATAGCAAACGCATTTAACAAATACTTTGCTTCAATTGGGCAACATTCTTTTCAAACAAATAATTTTAACATTTGCAATTATTGTTATCCTGAATCCAGGCCTATAGATACGAGTATTTGTTTTGAAAGGGATAGCTTCTTTTTCGAACCAATTTCTGGGGTTGAGATTTTGAGGGCCATCCACTCCTTAAATAGCTCCAACTCCTGTGGCAGCGATAGTATTTTCAATGTTATGCTTAAAAACATTTCCTTCAATATTGTTGATATTTTGGAGCATATTTTCAATTTGAGTATCCTGTCCGGATGTTTTCCTGGAGTTTTAAAATGTGCTATTGTTATTCCTCCCTTTAAAAAAGGAAGCAAACATGAAAAAAGGAACTATAGACCAATTTCACTGTTGTCTTCTATCAGTAAAGTTTTTGAGAAATGCGTAAAGAAAAGAGTGTTAGAGTGTCTGAACAAAATAAAATTCTTCAGTCCAATGCAATTTGGGTTTAAAGCTGGGCTATCTACTGAAGACGCCCTTTTAGATTTTTGCTCCATTATACAGAAAGGTTTGGATGAAAAAAGACTTTTTGTTGATATAACAAAAGCGTTTGATATGGTTGACCATAATATTCTTCTAAACAAGCTATATAATATAGGTTTTCGTGGTTTGATGCATAGTTGGTTTATGTCCTACCTAAAAGACAGAAAACAAAAACTGAAAATCGAATCCAGCCTAAGCAACTTTATGGTTATCAACCTTGGTGTCCCTCAGGGCTCCGTCCTTGGACCTATATTATTCCTGATATATGTCAACTCCTTGTTTACCCAGCCATTTGTAGGAAAAGTCAGAGCTTTTGCAGATAACCATGGGATCGCATATGATTTCCCCAATCCCTTAAACTTAGTGGCTGATATAAACCATGATGTTGAATTGCTGAGACTTTGGTAAGCGATAAGACAAAACTTATGTTTTTCAGTCTTACCATGCAGGAGTCTCCAAATATTGAGGTCGTAGTCCATGCTTCTAAATGTGCAAGGTTTAACATGTTTCACATTCCATCTTCTGTCCAATGCTCTAAAATGTCCTTCGACGTGAATGTTCCCTGCCAGGACAGTTGCTTTAAAATTGAAAATGTAAGCCATTTTAAATACCTAGGTGTTATTATTGACCGAAATTTAGGTTGGTCTAACCATATTTCAAGTTTAAAGCAATGTCTGTTATCTACCGTTCGCTCATTCTACCGTCTAAAGAATTTTTTTCCTTTTAATACTCTAAAATCAATTTATTATGGGATATTTCAGTCGAAATTGCAGTACGGTATAGGATGTTGGGGAAGTGCTTACCTGAGTAAAATTCAGCCGTTGATTGTTCTGCAGAAGTGTGTCATACGGAAGATCTGTGGTTCGTCTCGTCTGGCCCACTCCATGGAATTATTTAGATACATGCAAATCCTACCAGTTAGGCATCTATTTTATTTTAAGGTCTTAAAAATATTTTTCATCCGAGGTGGTTATATGCAGTCGCTATTCCTGCTTTTCGTACCACCTGCTACAGAAATTCATATTCTATTCTATCCTGCAAATTATTCAATAGTCTCCCTGTAGATACAAGATTCGTAGGTAATTTGCGTACTTTCATGAAAAGAGTTACACAATGGCTTTTTAGCTACAATCAGAACGAAATCGAGATTTTGCTACACTACATTGACTAATAGATTTTAATATACTCTTAACAAATTTTCCTTATGAAATGTTTTTCTTTTTTGCATCTAGAATAAAATGGTTCTTATTTTTTCTCTTTTTCTTATTGTTCACCCCACTGTTAATAGTTTAATATAAAGTGACATTTGCCTCTATTTATGTTATTTAATACAAAATGTCACTAACTATTCTCGCATTTTAAGCCGCAACATACTTTTGTAATTTTTTTTTTTTTTAGAAATTATTTATAAATTGTAAAACGAGGATAATGATAAATACTCGTAAATAAATAAATAAATAAATAACCGGAACGCACAAGCCGGCGTTGCTGGTTGTTGGCAAAGCACAACGGCCACGTGCATTTGCAACAGCCAAAAAGTTATACAGGTCAAACAAATGCTTGGGTTACAAGACCAATATTTTTAGAGTGGTTAAAAGGACATTTCATTTCCGAAGTAAAGGAATTTTTATTGAAAGAAAACCTACCGCTAAAAGCACCTTTACTTCTTGATAATGCACCAGCGCATCCACTTGAACAAGATCTGCAATCGATCGACGAAAATTTCACTGTTTTGTACATGCCACCTAATGGCAGAGCTCTCATTCAACCCATAGACGAAAATGTGATTCATAAAATTAAAGTTACATACAAAACAACTTATTGTAAATTTTTGCCAACAAGAAATTATTCCAGAATGCGCAGTATCTGAACTGCTTAAAAAGACCACATGTTTTCATTGGCTCAAAGTCGGCAGCAATTATTTTCAAATTTGATTAAACAGTCTTTGAAGCTTTATTATTCGAATCAGAGGAAACATCTAGCCAAGATGTAGATGATTTTGGTCATGAAGATGATCTCCCATTAAGCATTTTTCCGTACAGAAACTTTTCAGAAGTAGACACTAACAATTTCTTATTAAGCAATGATGACATTGACTGCCAGGAGCCGTTAACTGATGAAGACATAATAAGACAAGTAATAAATCAGCAGGACATCGAAAGCGAAGAAGAATTGGAGTCATCGGAACCAGTTGCAAGGATTTCACATACTCAATCTGTGTCTGCCGTAAAGACTTGCTTAGAAAGGGCGGATGAAGTCGATATGAAAGGATAAAGCGTTTTCTATGTCGCTAAATACCACTAGTAGAAGTACTACATATATTGGAATTTTTTAAAAAAGCGTACTTACATAAATTGCGTTACACTCTAATATGTATTACATATACAATATTTTTCACATTATTAAAATATATTTTAAATTATGAAAAGCTTTGTTTTGTTTCGAAAAATGCATTCAAAATGTCTGCATACTATAACCCGAACAATTTGCTAGTCCGAACAGCGTATACATTTTGGGTGTTCGGATTATCGAGGCTCTGATGTACTTGCAATGCGCACAGAGGCCGAACAACCTTCGATGAGAACGTGAGTTGTTCTTTATAATGCTTTCCCATTGAAATTGTATCTATTTTTAAATATTTGGGTTTAAATATAGATAACAAACTGAATTGGAGTGTACATATCTCCCAATTAAAAAAGTATCTTCTAAGTATCAGCAACGTATATTCGCTATCATCTCAGACAGCTCTGTTCTCGGAAGATCCTTGAAGCTTTTTTTTATGGTGTAGTTTAATCCAAGTTGCAATTTGGTCTCGTATGCTGGGGTGGTATCTTCGCGAACAACCTGCAACCCATAATAATTGCGCAAAAACACACGCTAAGGATAATTTAGAAAATTACGTGATTACAGCTTTTGTCACTGTCTCAGTTCTATGATACTTCTACTAAAGCATTTATACTTCTATAAATTCTTGAAAATTTATTATCTATGAATTGGCAATTGTCTTAATTAATATCTAACTGCTTATAGCCTTCGTAGTAACGATCGTCATTTGGCGTCAATTTCAGCTCACAGTAGTCTTAGCTTCTTAAACTTCTATATCGCAGCTGCACCCAGAATTTTTAATCGCTTACCATTTGAGTTTCGCAGTATCTGTATACCATATATTCGGCTTTCACTAACACAAGAGGATTAAAATGTGGCTATTTGCGTTTGATCTAAATGAAGTCAATAACCTAATGAGAATAATAAGTTAAGGGATCAAATAGTTTTTTTTTCTTTTGTTTTTGTTCTCTACCAAATAGATATATATGATAATCTAGTTGGTTTTTAATTTTGAATTTTACCGTTCACTACTTTTGTAAGATCGCTATCAATAAACTACTCAATGTTCCTTAATTTGTAAATACTTAATTTGTAAAATACTTATACACAGTTTGTTAAAACTTATATGTTATGTAATTTAAATTCCAATATATTGTATGGAATAAGGAATAAAAAAAAAAGAAATATGAAAATATTTTTGGAGAACATTTTTAAGAAATAATTTACATTTAATTGATAACAACTCCATTACACACGATAACTCTGATCGTCTTATCAAAGTCCGAACATTTTATGATTCGGTCAGGAAACGTTGTCTAGAACTAAATAAATTTGGAACAAATACTGAGTGTGGATGAACGGATTGTACCCTTTCGAGGAAAACTTGAAATCAAACAATATGTGAAGGGAAAACCAGAACTACGGGGCATACAAATATTTATGATTTGTGGTAAGAGTGGAATGGTTTATGATTTTACTATTTATCAAGGAGCTACAAACAAAAATGACATTTCGAAATATCGTGCATCTGCCGCTTATGTAAATCTACTGTCTAAAAGAATAAACGCGTCTGGTCATTACCTTTTATACGACAATTATTTCTCCAACTACAATCTCTTAAAGAATCTTAATGAAAGAGAAATAACACATGGGCTGAAAAGTCCGTTTCTAAGAGAGGGCACCACTTGAATTAAATCCATACCATTTTCAGTTAGTACCAACCTTCAAAAGTCGGAGATATAGCGTTGTAAGTGAAGCAACTTTTGTTATTATGATAAAAATAATGTAATGGATTCAAAGCAATTTCGTGTGTTGATTTATCATTGCTTTTTGATGGGAAAAAATGCAGCCGATGCAAGGAAATGGCTTGATAAGTGTTACCCGGACTCTGCACCAGCCGAGCGAACCATTCGCAAGTGGATTGAAAAATTTAAAAGTGGTCATACAAGCACCGAAGATGATGCACGCAGTGGACGTCCAAAAGAGGCTGTTTCAGATGAAAACATCAAAAAAGTCCACAAAATGATTACGAATGACCGTAAAGTGAAGTTGATCGAGATAGCTGAGGCTTTGAAGATATCAAAAGACCGTGTTGGATATATCATACACGAATATTTGGACATGCGAAAGCTCTGTTCAAAGGGGGTGCCGCGTTTGCTCACAGTCGACCAAAAACAACAACGTGTTGATGATTCAGAGGAGTGTTTAAAGCTGTTCAACCGCAATAAAGCCGAATTTTTGCGTCGGTATGTGACAATGGATGAAACTTGGCTCCATCATTTCACACCAGAGTCAAGTCGGCAGTCAGCTGAGTGGCGAGCAGGCGACGAACCTCGTCCAAAACGACCCAAATCTCAACAGTCGGCTGGCAAGGTTATGGCATCCGTATTTTGGGATGCACATGGAATAATTTTTATCGACTATCTCCAAAAGGGGCAGACTATCAACAGCGACTATTACATTGCGTTGTTGGAACGCTTGAAGGACGAAATCGCAGAAAAACGGCCGCAGTTGAAGAAAAAGAAAGTGCTGTTTCATCAAGACAATGCACCGTGTCACAAGTCGATGAAAACGATGGCAAAATTGAATGAATTCGGCTACGAATTGCTTCCCCACCCACCGTATTCTCCAGATTTGGCCCCCAGCTACTATTTCCTGTTCACAGACCTCAAAAGAATGCTCGCCGGAAAGAGATTTAAGACCGATGAAGAAGTAATCGCCGAAACAGAGGCCTATTCTGAGGCTAAACCGAAATCGTACTGTAAAACTGGTATCGAAAGATTGAAAAATCGTTTCAATCAGTGTATCGTCCTCGAAGGCAACTATATTGATAAATAAAGTTAAATTTTGCAAAAATTTTGTGTTTTACTATAGAACGGCACGGATTTTTCAGCCCATGTGTTATATGTAGGAAGGAAAATCAGAATAAATAGATTTGGAAAACCCCCACTTATGTCTTAGGTTGGTTTTAAATGTAACCGTTGTTCGTAATATTTCTTCTAGATCTGTAAGGTGGAGAATAATATCAGTTTGATTAGTGATTTAAGTTTTTTCTAACTTAATTTTTAAATATCCTGACTATTAATTGATTGGTGTTATCTGTAGTGCTCCGTGTATAGTGGGTATTAAACGTACCATGGTCAGTAGTCGAAGCTGCAGGTTTATGCAGCCTTTTAATGTTCGTTAAGTGTGTATTGTTTAAATTCTTGATCTTATATCTAGTTCCATTTTTATGTCTAAAAAGTGTTTATAATTTTTTATCGGGCTTACCTGTCTTCGTTTCCTGTAATCTTCTCTGTTAGTTCTTCGGTAAGATTATTTGATTTAGTTTTCTGGACTATATTACTTAATGTATGTTCATCAACTTCTACCTAAGCTTTTTATTCGTTGTCCTAATTGTAGAATGTAATCAATTATTATATATGGTTATCTCATACAAATTGTATTTTAATCTCTACTAAGAGATTTTTATCTTCTACTCGTATGCTTGTAATTTTCTCTAATAATTTAGAATGGAGCCTTTCTAAGTCTAAATTACCGGTATGGTTATTTGGTTTAGTCCAATATATTTTGTTAAGAAATTCTATTAATTTATTTATTCTTTGTTTTAAAAGGAGTAACGTCTCGGGAAAAATCCCATTGTTTAATGAAGAAAACTTCGGCACATGGCACATAAGTACGTCAAAAGGGGTGTGGAATTTCCTGGAGGAAACCTATAACACAAAGAGTACGCGACAAAAAGTAGAGGAATTGCGTAAGTTTATTAATATAAAAATGCATGCACTTATAGAAATAGAAACTTATCTGATTAATTTCAATTTAATTGGTGCTCGACTACAGGAGATGAATGCCAAATTGGACGATGACTTGTTGGCTGTTTTATTGCTAGATAGTTTGACGCGTCATGGAAGTGCTGCGTGTCCGCTTGCTTGAATTCGCTGAAAAAAAAACAGGAAAACAGACGTCCAGGTATGCCAACCGTTGCTTCTACGTACAACTGTCATCGTTGTGGTCGAAAGGGGCATATGAAGAGGGATTGCCGTGTGAATTTAACCAAAGATAAGTCACGCAGGTTAAATTTATCAAATGAAGATTTTCTGCAAGATAACGGGTTCATGACATTGGAAACTGTAAGAGAAAAGAGGGATGTAATCCAGGCCGTTACTCATACTGCTAAATCCTTTAAACAAGATTCGTAAAAAAAAAGTTGGTACATTAATAGTGGTGCTGCGTAACATATGTGCTGTACGGAGGAGCTTTTGACAGTTCTAAATTAAGATTATATGGGTGCAGTTCCAGTAGCAAATGATAAACTTTCCGAGGTTAAAGGCATAGGAACCAGCCTGAAAACTGTTGTGTTATATAAAACAACCTTTGTACGTTATGGCGATCTTAATATACAATCGCTTTTAAAATTCAAAGATCATTAAATAGTACGAGGATTACCAAATTCTTCGCAGTGATAAAACGTCCGAATTATGGAGTTCAGATTTTTCTGAATAAAACATCAACTATCAGCCGAATATACACCCCAACAAAATGGTGTAGCGGAGCGTATGAACCGAACCTTGGTTGAAATGACGAGATGTTTTTTGATAGAAGCAAATTTAACAAAGTATCTATGGGCCGAACTTATCTTTACATCCGCATATACATATACGTAATCATTGTCCGACATCGCTCAATATAAATAAAACAGCTGAACAATTATGGAGCGGAAGAGTACCAATCGTAAGACATTTTAGAAAAATTGGTTGTCGAGCATTTGCCCGATGAAAAAGTGAGGAATTTGGCTATTCAGAGGAATCCAAGTCATATCGCTTATGGAAAAGAGGATCACAAAAGATTGTTAAAAGCCGAAATATTGGTTTCATAGAGGACTTCATTCATATTATTATCTGTCAATAAACTTTTTCACTACTTTTTAAATTGTCAACTGAAGCGTTTGCTTTTTCTTTTGTTAAGTCATGTTTTGTAACAGATTTCAACATTATTTTCCCTCAAAAACTGTATGATTTGTTCAGATTTAAATTCGCTATCTGTAATAATCCTGTTGGGCTTTCTAAACTTAGAAAAATGTTCAATTAAAATTTCCTTTTTTCATCTCCAATTTCTGTCGTTATTTGTATTAGCTACTGCAAATTTAATTAATTTATCAGTAATAGTAATAAAGGATTTCTTTTGTATGTGAAATACTATATATCTAAGTGAATGATTTCGTGTTTGTGCACACGAGTTTCTGTTATCATATTTTACCTCCTGACATTTTTTTAAAATTGTTAATGATTAACTGTATTTGTTCATGAAGTTAAGGAAGGTATATATAGTTTGTCCGTTAGTGTGTAATACGTTTCGCTAATGCCGCTGTGCATTAGTTTTTTGTGTGGTAGATAGAAATTTGTTTGTGCGCCTACTCCTTGGTTTGGATTTCGGCAGCCCTCTGTGAACACTTAATGAATCTGACACTTCTATCACTTGAGAATAACTGTATGTTACTTCTTGGACTATGTTGTGGTGATGGTCCTCAACTTCTGAATATGAAACTACCATTCCTTTCTTTATAAATGTATTTAATACATCTCTATGTAGGTACTCCTTTCAAAGAGTTTTGGGATATTATTCTTCTTTTATGTAATATGTCTATTTCTTTCTTATTTTTATATATGAATCTTACGCTTTGTACTTGTTGACGATTTCTTCTTTAATACCTCTAGTGGTGTTCAGAGAACACTCCATCCATTTTATACTAAAGTCATCCCTCCTTACTCAAACATGATATAATATTTATTTTTTCATTTATTTCAAATGTATTTTTTTTTGTGAACTTATCAGAACATAAAATAATATTTATAAGTACTGTAAAAAATAAAAAATAATCGAAGAATTCATAATAATGCATAAATTAACTGTTCACAGAAATAGCACACCATGCTTTAATACACACAAACTAATTTAAAAGTACAATTTTACCATTATAAAAGCAAATATTTGGTTGAAGGGCAACTTCATACTAATTTCCATCGGGATGGCATACACTCAAAAAGTTTCCGACATCGTTCAGTGGAAGTGCGGTACTAGGCCCGTAGTTTGCTTTCCCACAAAAGACTCAAACTTGATGGTTTTTCGTCCTACATATTTTTCCCTATATCATTTCATAGGTTTTCTATAGACAAATTCGGGTTAATAACAGGCAACAAACCGCACTTTAAATTTTATCAGGATAATGATGCTAAGCACAAGGCATTAAATGTGCGTTGTGGCTGTTGTATAACTGGGCAAAGTATTAGATACTCCAGCCCAAAGTCCGGGCTTAAACCACATAGAAAATTGGTTGGCCCTTTTAAAGAAAAAAGTCGCTAAAAGAAAGCCTACAAATCGATCCGCACTTAAAACTGTCATAATGGAATAGTGGCAGAACTTGCCGAAGTTTTATGATATGAAAAAGTTGATTTATTCAATGAGAAAACGCCTACAATACACTATAGACGCCAAAGGTTGGCACACCAAATATTAAAGTTTAAATTTTTAATGATTTAAGTTTATAAATTTTAAATAAAAGTGCTATACAGATATAGTTTACATTCCTTGTGCAGAGTTGTTTGACACTTAAAAAATTCAGATAAATTATTTTTTGTTCTATTTTTCACTATTCTTGCGTTGAACTAGCTATTTCTTTAATAAATACTTTGCAAATACTATAGCCTAATAAAAACTACACAACCAAAATTATTCGTATTAATGAATAAAATATGTTCTTACTAAGTAAGTTCAAGAATTGATTTTTTTTTCGATGTGTTAACTCATTCTTGACATACTGTATGTACAAAAGAGCATATCATGATCTGACATTCCCTCAAAAGACAATTGGTCTTGCAGCAAAACATTAGAGCGGTCGGATACAATAAACAGATCAAGAAGACTCGGCGGAGAATCCGATCCAAAACGGGTAGCAAAGGAGTTAATGACCATTAGCCATAATATAGCAACATATAGCAGCCCACGAGATCTGCTATCATTTTTGAGCAAGTCGGCGTTAAAATCACTACAAAGTATTATATTTTCATAGCATGCGGTGAGATGTTGAAGACAAGAAAAAAATTCGTCAAAAGAACAATTACGATTTGGACTATAAACTACACTTATCAGACATTTAACATTATTTTTTGAGAATTCGGTTAAAACAAATTCAGTATCATTTCCCACTGACTTTCCCAAAATATTACAACTCAGTTCAGGCTTGTGATATTTTGCGATTCCACCACTATTAGTTGCAGTGATTCTATTGTGCGGGACTAACTTGTAACCAGGGATGCCATATAACCTCTCATAATCATTATCATACTCTAATGTCTTAAACCAAGTTTCGCTTACACAGATCGCATCAACTCCAGAATCTACAAAGATAATCTAGTTTAGATGTATTAAGGCTACGAGCATTGAAGTGAACAATTTTGAAGCCCCTCCGAGCATTAGACAGAGTCGTAACTAATATCCTAACATCAGTCTCATCCCTTACACCAGGTGTAGAAATATCACCCACCATTATTAGAAATAAATGCAGAACAAATAATAGAAGCATATTTAAGTGATTTCTTGTTAAGAGGTAATCTATGCAGAAGAGGAATCGAAGGAGAGATATTAAATAGAGAACAAGGAGCGGAAAGAGAAGGATGGTTGGAAAGATAAGAAGGGGCGAGTGGATAATTAAAATATATTATAAGACGGTGCATAATCATTATTAGATCAATCATAGATTGAAAGAGATACAAAATGAATAAAATAACTAATAATTCTAATATTGTTAGCAACAATGACAAGTACGTGTGTATACAACAAATTACATTTTTACGATGCTCCAACGGTGACAAAGGAAAGAATTGATGTAGGTCAAGACCAAAATAGGTGAAAATCAAGTTAAGACAGTTTCGTATACGGAGAGATTTTAAGCTCAGAGTCAGATTTATTTTTTTCACAAATATGAAGCCTTTGCGAGTTTTGACTAAAAACAATAGACCCCCACGTCGTAGCGGTAGTGAGTGGCGCAGTAGTAAGCTGTTTCCTCTTGTTAGACTCTCATTGACGTACACGCGGCCAGTATGTGTAAGTGTTATGCTGACAAAAGAGAATGCATCATTTTACAGCTGGGCGAGTATGGGGCCATTATTCCCACGGAAACCCCCAGTAATGCACTTTTCACAGCTGGCGAATAGAGTCTGATCAGAAACGGACAGCTTCCATCACTTATTTTGTTTCTCGATCGAAACGCATCAAAATGTGGAGAGATGTTAAAGTTGAGTCTAGCAGCAATGTGTTCAGCCAGCTCAGTTGAGTTTTCGTTTGGTGTTAGCGGAATGCCACGAATGATGACATCTTGGAGATGCTCTTTACGGTGAAGGTCATTAATTTCTTCCTTCAATTTGATGTGATTTTCACACAGTTCCATAATGTCGCTCCCGAATTGTTCTACTTTTTTATTAAGAGAAGCAATGGCTTTACAAATCTTGTCATTAAAACAGGTTTCAAATTCTGCGAGCGATGTTTTGAACTTATCCACACGATTGCAGGTCTCGAAGCTGTTCAGATAAAGATGTTTTTTTATGCTTATCTTGGCAATTACCTGGACACGAGTACGATAACTTCGGCGCCAAAAATTGATAACGGATTTTTATAGAGGGGTCAAAAACAAGCATTTTTTACTATGGGAGGGGGTCTATCTGGCCCCGTCTAGGAGGTAGAGGCAATTTTATTAAAAAATTATTTAAAATGGAAAAAAAATTATTAAAAAACAACGGCAAGACTTAAAATAAAGTACTTTACCAGTTTCGAAAGTCAGAAACCTATTCTTTAACCCTAAAGCGGATAAAAAAATTTTAAAAATGAAGTTTGGACCAATTTTTTTCAAAATTGTGAAATGAAGCGCTAAACTGGATTCCTGTGGTCGATGCCTATATCAATTTTGAATTGAACATAAATGAATATTAGGTGATTTTTATATTGACATCCTTGACGCGAATCCGACTTCTGACCCTTACCATGCACGTTTGGCTGAGTATGGATTTCATTCGTTCATAAATGATATTACAAGGCATATTTCAAGCACTTGTCTTTATCGTGTTTTTGGTCGTTTTTTTAAAATCACTTATAAACCGATGTGCTGGCGTTAATTTCGATTAGCACATTTCTGATCACTCTATAACTGGGGATTAGTTTAGTAGTTAGAAAGGTGGAATGCTTGTTAAATCAGAAGCGTCAATTCAGTCTTCCTAACAATGAGTTACTCTCTTAAAATTCGGAAGAAATTAATGTGGAAGGTAATGCTTCTATGGCATATGACTTGTTTTAAGCCTTTTTACAAAAAATATATAAAAAATTTTACCTTTACAGCTATTTGTGAAACTCTGAAGTAAGGCTGAGCCATGGATTAGTTTATCTGTGCTAAAAAAAATCAAGCTTAAAAACAGACTAAGGAAAATAAGCTACAAGCGTCCACTTAACTTGAGACTGAAAAAAAGATATAAAACTATGTGCAAGCAAGTTAACAAAGATATTAGGATAGCTCGGAATAGTTTTTACCATCCTAAAGTAGGAAATGGGGTTATCGATGATCGTAAAGCAGTATCAAATATCTTTAATGGTTTTTTTCTACGGTTGGCGTGATGTCTAATTTCGAGTCTTCTACTTACTTTAACCTCTGCGATAGGTCTCAATTAGCTAAGGGCAACGTTATAAATAATAGTTTTTTCTTTGTGAAAATAGCAGGCCACGAGCTTTTCAAAATTATAAGCTCCCTTAACAACACAAACTTATGAGGAGATTATGATATTTCCAATCTCTCCCTTAAAAAAATAGCACTGAATGTAGTAGACATTCTTGCCCACATTTTTAATCATATTCACCGGGAGCTTTTCGAGATAAACTAAAGTGTGCCCAAGTAATACCTTTTTTCAAGAAGCGACAAAAACAACTATAGGCCGATTTCATTACTGTCGTTAATTTTCGAAGTTTTTGAGAAAGCGATTAAAAGAAGAACGTTGGATTACCTTTCAATGACAAACTACCGGCTTCGCTGACACTGCTTAAACGGTCGGTCCAATTTTTGATGACTCTTCTGGCAATAGCGTGTCGAATGTTGGCCTCGAGCTCGTCTAGAGTGGTTGGCTTGTTAGCATAGACTAAGAACTTGATGTAGCTACAGAGAAAATAATCCGGTGGCGTCAAATCCCATGATCGCGGCGGCCAATTGATGAACGCTCGTCGAGAGATGACCCAGTCGCCAAATTTCTTCTTGTATGGAATGTAGCACCGTCTTGTTGGAAGCACTGCTCGGTTATGTCGATGTTGTCGAGCTCTGACCACAGAAGGTTACTCTATACCTGAGACCATTGACGGTAACGTTGTCTCCTTCCTTATTTCGAAAGAAATAAACCGCACCATACAGTCAAATTTTATGGATGCATTGATGCCTGGCCGAACATTTGTGGATTGTGTTTGGTCCAATAATGGCAGTTTCGCTGAGCCAAAAATGGGCCTCGTCCAAGAACATAATTCTCCGGCCAACATTTCCGGCGCCCAATTAGCGAACACCCGGTGTTGTGTATGGTAGTCCGGCTTCAATTCCTGCGTCAACACAATCTTATACGGATGTAGGCCGGAGTCCAACAGTAAAATAAGCCGGGTTGGTTCTCTGCCGATGCCCAATTTGCCTGATCAGCGCGGAATCGACATTTCTGGGTCTTCTTCGATACTGGCCTGTACGGTGGCCAAGTCTTCATTTCGCATCAGTGTTTGTCTGGTCGGTGGCTTTAGAGCCAAAACTCTGTACTTGCGCTCAAACTTTGCCACGGTAGAAGCCATGATTACGACCAACCTTACGACGAAATTCACGTTGCACATTTATAACTGAGCCGGAATTTTGATAAAATTTTTTAAAAATTTACACACGTTCGCAAACGTAAAACGATGCATTCTAAAATGACAAACCCTACTTTATATTTTGACATCTGAATGAGATTACTAAATTTGACAGCCATTATAAAGCTGTAGATGCTGTGCTGAACTCTTCGTGGATATAACCAAAGCTTTTAATACAGGGAACCATAGAATTCTCCTAAAGAAATTACATTGTGCAGGTTTTCGTTGCCTGATACATAATAGGCTTGTGTCCTACTTGATAAATAGAACCTAACCAGTTATATAAACTCACTTTTTCAACAGCCATTTATAGCAAAAATTACCGCCTTTGCTGATGACCTTGGCTCTGCATATCGCTCGAATAGTGCTTTAAACCTAAGGACTGACAGACTTAGTATGTATAGGCTACCTGAATTTGAAATCTAATTTCATTTAATTATTAGTGTAAATTTGACATGATGTTGTATTTTGGAAAACATGCATCTTACGAGATTTTAGTAGCCTGAAAAAAAGTCTTTCGGGGATGGCTGGTATTGAACCCGAACAGTCCGATTGGGTAGCCAATACACTACATTCGAGCCACGGCCACCCACTATATTCCGAATTACTGTATTCAAAAACGTTTACTCTATGATATCTTATAAATTGTTTAATACGCTTTGAATATTCGTATCATTCCATCTTTGCCAGTCTTCTTAAAAAAAGTTAAGGTATGGTTTCTCAGTTTTGATCACAAAGAAATTAAAATTTTGCTGCCCTATGTTATTTGGATTGAGAAAGATAAAATTAGATTTTTTCTTATTAGTTATCATTGTACTTATTGTTATACCCTTATCCAATCTATGTTTAAGTTTGTTCACCAGAACCTGTTCTCTTGCTTTTATCGTTTAGTAATTAAATAATTACGAGTACTGCTCTTCCCACATCCTGAAATATTTTCCTAAGAAGTGGCATATCATAATCTTTTTATTACAAATGTCACTAAATATTCCTAAGCCAAATATTGTTAAAGATAAATTTAGTAAAGACGTTTTGTTAAAATAGAGAATATTGGAAAAAAATTCTTTTATAAACTTTCGTTAGTATCCTGCCGTATCTCTTAATATAGTACCTTAAGTTGTTTTTCAGTTTTGGGTAAGGTTAAAATTGCATGTATCATGTTTCATAAATTTGCATTTGGTAGCTTGGATTTTTAAATTGTGTTCTTGCAACATCTTAAATATTTTATTCAATGACTCTAAGTGTTCTTCTAGACTTCGAGAATATTAAAATATCATCTATTGTTGATATAACAACGGAGATTTTTTTTATATATTCAAGGAGAATATTGTTAATTATTCTTTGAAACTTAGCAGGTGTTAAGAATGTTAAGTCCGAACGATATCCTTGCACATTTATATAAGTCTGATGGTGTTATGAAAGCAATTTTTTGAATATCCTGTTCTGCTACCAAAATTTGATGATAGCCCTTAGCTAAGTCCAAGGTGGAAAAATATTTTCAAATTGGTCCAAAATACCATCTACATACTCGTATAAGAGCTAAAATCTTTTTTCTTGACCAATATAGTCCAACTATACAGGAAAACGTTGAAAATATTTTTAATGATACGTATCATTGATTCAGATTCTAAGGGGTTAAATCGTACTCGACCTGACGTATAGATGGCGACTGTTGTTTAAAAAGAATTATAATTGTAGAAAGTACCTACCTTATAAGGCTTAAATTTGAAGTTTGACGACACTATGTTGATTAGTGTTTGTTCGGCAGCCTTCAATAGTGAACGCTCATGATTAAATTAGTCATGGTTATATAATACAATACTTTCTACTCGTCTACTTTGTGAGCTTTGCTAGTGTATTCGATTATTGAAAGTGCTCTGTAAATTTCATCGAATATCGCATAGTTTAAAGTTTAAGTTTTATCTTATTACTCTGAAATCAAATATAAGACAGTGGCATTACTAAGTGGCTTCTTAAATGTGTAATATTAGCTTTTTAGTTGTCACTTTAATTTCCTTTCTTTTTTGTTTATTTATTTGCCATTGTGTTGGTTTCCTCTCATACAATTGGGCAAAATGAATGATTGTTCTCTCTGCAATGAAAGTCTCCCCGTCGAAGGCGAATTCATGGTGTGCAACAACTGTTCACGTAAACTGCACTTCAACTGTACTAAGGTACAAGAAAAGTCTTGGAGAAACATGGGTCCATTAGGAAGAGAAACCTAGAAGTGCCAATTCTGCAGAAGTGGAGACAACCAAGCCACTAGAGTTACGAACAACTCATCGACAACAGCAACGACATCGACCTATAAGGACCTAAGGAAATGAGAGACATCGCGACCAGCTGTGAGTTCTTCGCAAACAAATAAGATGGACTCAACTCTAATATGGCGCAAAACAATAAACTGATGGAGTGTTTAACAAAGCAAATTACTGAGTTTAAGGAAGAAAATTTAAAAAAAGATGAAACCATCAAAAATATGCAAACACAGGTCAACGTATTGGAACAGCAAATACTGTAGAAGAATATGGAAATAAAAGACGTCCCCCAACGCGCAACGAGGACCTAATTGTAATTGAAAACAGTAATCCAAAATACAGTCACTGCCCTCACCGCACAGTGGGGCAGAATGCTTTAAAAGTTGCCATCAAATCAACCAGCAAAGTTAGAAACTTGAAATTTCGCATTATTACTCTTGGTGCTAACGTTAATTTATTGTCAGATTTATTTTTGGCGACGCCTACTTAAACGCCCACTTTTTTGAAAATAAGGTTTTTTATCGCATGTAACATATGAATAAACTTAATTAAGGGAAATACATTTTGCTAAATGAAGAACAAATAAGGTAGTATTGTTATTTTTTGTTATAGCACAATATTAATCGCAAATGGTGCACATATGGTATAGCATACATACAATCATCATTTTCAATGATGTCATAACCACTTTCATTTGGGGAGAGGTCAGATGGGGATCTGAGCAAATCTACGGCTTCTTTCGGCAATTGTTGAATTTTCTTTTTCGGAATCCTTTGTATACCTGTTAACACCGGATCTGATGACAATAAAAAAAATTGAAATATGTCCGCATTCACGCTTTCGCTGCTATTTTTACGGGAGTAATACTTCCTATATCTTTTAAAGTCCTTGCTTCGGGCCTCTTGCGCAACTTCACTTAACTGACCAATGGTAAGTAAAGCCGATGAAATTATCTCATTCTCATGGATCAAATGTTTGTGGACGGTAGGTGGCATATAGTACCACGGATACTTCTCTAAGAAATATTTAGCAGTTTCATTGGCATTTCGGGACATCACTTTCATGACCACATGAAACAACAATCATCATCATGTGCATTTTTTTAATCAAACCAAAAATCGAGTTTGGTTATTTCTGCTGAAATTTCTGCATTTTCAAAGAACCTCTTCGCCGTGTTTCCGTCATTGGAATTTGTAAAGCCCGGCTTGAGTTTGTCAACAATCAAGCCCAAACGGTTTCGAAATTGCCGTTGAATTTCAGCTTTTGTTTTGGGAACAATTTTTTTACTTTCTTCTCCTTTCGCTTGCCATTATTTTATTTTTAATTTATATGAAAGGTGAAGGCATTCAAACAAACGGATCCATCAGTGTAACACAGATAATCCAAACTACAGAATTTAACTTTTAACCGGCCTTTTTATCATTTATCTAACCGAATTAAATTCTTTGGATCGAATTAAATTCTTTGGGTTTTCGGTAATAGCATTACACGACCTTCCATCAACCATGGTAAACAATGCTAGGCTGGAGATACTTAATTTTATCATCAACTCTTTGCTTTTCAGCAACAGATACTGCAGAGCATTCTCTAATAAATTCAATTTTAAGTGGTCTACAATATCGGGTTGAACTTGGACGAGGATTCTGCCAGATTATTTTCACTCCAGAAACTAAACGAAGGGGAACAAGATATGTAATAAAAACAGCTGAGTCATCTGCATCCGAGCCATGAAAAGTTTGCTTATATGAACTGTGATCAGAGCTACCATCAAAGCCCCATTTAGAATATAAGTATATATATACACATTTTGTAATTCTTCGGGCTTTAGACAAGCAATAACCTCTTTTTGAACAGTAATCAAGCGTTCAACTATTAAGTTGAGTAAGCTTTGCAGTTCAGTGTTAACAGAAGTCTCTGAAATGCACATATTTTCAGGTTCAGTTTAACATTTTTTTTTAACACTCTTGAACAACTTTGTACGACGGAAATATTTTTGGAGCTTTTGATCTTATTATTTCATACTGGAATCGAGGGAGATTTGCCTCAATAATAAATGCCAATGCTTCTTCTCCAGTAATTGAAGTTGGTTCAGTAGAGTCATTTAATACATTCATACACTTTTCAGCATGACTTGGAACGGTGGTAATTCCCCGAATTAATTTTGCAGTTCCCGATTGCCTGGATGCCCTTAAACCTATTTCAGAAGCATATACAAACTCAGAAAGAGATGTCGATCTCCTCAACTGTTCCGTTTTTTGTAGTTTCGTTCTTTTTGATTCTTCTGATCTTCAAAAGACATGGCACAGGGAAAGTCGATTTTGTATTTTTTCCGCAGTAGAAGTTCTGGTGTCATCGCGTCAGATAGCAGAATCAAAATACTGTCGACGAGCAAGGTCATCAAAGCTCCAGTCCGCGTTGTACCAAACATCACTTCTATTTAAACGGAAGATACCTTTGAGAGTTTAGTTCATGATTTGAATATCAAGGCAAGTAAGATTCATCAATGCGTCTAGAGCGGAGCCTGGTGTCTTTGGGAAACCCCTCATGCAGCGGAGACAGACCGCTCTTTGAAGTCTAGTAAAAGCAGCAATCACTTATTTCCGTAAGAGCTTATTCCTGCATACAACCGACGCATAGGATACGATTGGCCTCATCATAACCATGTAGATCCAGAGAACCCTACTTAGTGACCCCATGTCTGGCCGACAACTCCTTGGCACTGTCAGAAGGCCAACAGCGCCTTAAAGGCCTTCGACTTTCCATGTTTAGTCCATAGAAGTCTGTTATCCAGAATGACACCCAAGTACTTACCTTCCTTGGAGAAATGGGTGGATGATGATGTCTTTGAGCACTAGATGAGTCAAACCAGACAGCTTCCTCCTCATAAAGAGAACGACCTCATTGATCACGTCTAGGGCTGAATGCGCTACAGGATCCAACAGACAATACATCTACATTATCAGCGTAGGTTTGTACACAGACGTCAGAACTATTGAGCGCGTTGAACAGTGAGTTGATGAGTCAGAGTTACTTTGTTTATCAATGTCATAACTCTACTTCATCCAAGGCATTTTCAAGTCGAAATTTGGATAAAAAAATATGTGATTTAAGATTGTGGCATAAGATTTTTAGACTGACCTCAGGCTTCATATAAATTTACACATTACTAACGTTGTTTCTATTCGTAATAGTTTTTTGTACGCTGAATAATAAAATCTAGAAACTTGGGCGACCTCGTTTTGAATTTATAGAGCATTTGTAGGTGAACAAAACAGGTGTTCTTAGCCAAACGTAATTGTTTTTTAAGAATCGTGCTTCAACGCGATATGCTCTCTCCCAACGCGATTTGAACTTCGCTTTTAAATCTAAAATTTTTTTTATAGAAATTATGTTCAAAAGACCCACTGCAATTAGCCCGGTTTTGAACTGCTTGCCTTAAAACTCGATTTGGCTATCCAGTCCTAAGCAATCCGAATTCGTCATTATATTAAAGAATTCTTATCTTGTAATAGTCAAGATTTTGGAAGTTGTTCGGCCTAAGAAGATATTATAATAAAAAAATAAAAAATAAATTATTTTTTGTTCATTTATTTATTTATTTATTTATTTATTGCAATGTAAAATTACAAAAAATATATCACATAAAAAAGGCATTAATAACTAAGCCATCAGCCTACATATGAATATTTATATAGATGGGGTATACAAATTGTTGTAAGTTGTTTTATGCATTATTTTTTGTTAATTATATTTATATTTTACACAATATGTTAAATTTTTTGAGGAGTTCTATTATTCTAAAACAATTATCAAGGTTGGGGTTCTTGATTATATTTATGTGGTCGATTTCGTAGTCAGGTGGTTGGAAGTTTGGGCAGATGTTCAAGATGTATTCTATTGTAGTTTTTTGTGGATTGTTGCAGAAGAAACAGGATCTGTTGGTTAAATTTTTGTCAATAAGGTGAATATGCGTGAGGCGGGTATGACCGAGTCTCAATATTATAATAGCTGTAGATTCTGGCCTAGTTAGTGTATACGGCAGGTGCACTGGAGAGCGTGAAGGGTTAATTAAGTTGGAATAGTAGTTGTTTATTTTTTCGAAATTGCTTAGAGATTTTTTTTTCTGCGAGTTTCTAATTATGTTTAATAAATCGTACTAGTTGGTGACGTCGGAACAGAATATGGGTGAGCTGGTGGCTAATTTGGCTGCAGCATCTGCTACTTCGTTTCCTTGGATGTTGACATGTCCTGGTACCCAGACAAGTTTAATTTTCGAGTAATATTTGCAAAGATTAAGTCCTTTTTTCAATTACTCGATGTGGGAGGACCATCTATAGGTTTTGTCTATATAAAGTATTAACATTTTGATTGTGGTAACGCAGTTTTTTTCAGTTTATATGCATTTTTATTATATTACTTAATTTACTCTTACTTGCTAGACAAAAAATGCTTAAAAATTAGCTTAATTAACTTAAAATTATCTTATTCTAGCTTACTGACCCCATGCGGGCACTCTAAGTTACACCTAACACTTAAATTATGTCTTTCGACGTACCTTACTACTATACTATACTATTTCTATTCCTTATAATTAAAACTAAGAAAACATTTTTTCAAAAAAAAAAAACTTAGTAACATGACTTTTTTTTTATATTTTATTATAAAACTTAAAACTAAAATCCTAAAAACTACCGAAAAATAAGTCTTAATCTACTTAAACTACTTACATCTAGTACATACATATATATATATATACATAATATATATATACTTAATATATAAATATATGTGTATATATATAGATGTATATTTTGCTATTAATGTACCAAGGTCTAAAGAAAAGTTTTTACAGCTTGTTTTGCGGCAAACATGCAATTGTTGGCTTTTTTGGGTTGATATTTTCGCGCCCGATGTTTCAGCCCAATCATTAAAGATGGATGTTGGTGATTTTTGCAATGATGATGAGATCGTCCGCATAAATTCCGTGGTCTATAATTTTTTCGCTGTCAACTATGTTACTAACAGTATTAAATGCTATTATGAACAATATTACAGATAGGGGCGATCCCTGTGGGATTCCGTTATCTAGAGGCAAAACGCTTAAATACTTATTATTAACTTTGGCTCTCAACTTATGATAGGAAAGAAAGTTTTTAATGTAAGTGATGATTTTCGGACCAAGTTTCCATTTTAACATTTGTTGTAGGATGCTGTGTGCTAAAATTCTTTCAAATGCTCTTTCGAAGTCTAGTGAGATTATTGTGCCATGATTTCTGGTTGATAAAATGTTGGAAACGGTGTAGTCTACGTGCAATAAAGCATCCATTGAGCCCTTATTAGGTCTAAAAGCGACTTGGGCTCTATTGATGAGGTTATTTTGCTCCATAAACCATAATAATCGCTTTAATATAATTTTTTCAAGCACCTTGCTGAGACATGGCAACAAAGATATTGGACGGTAACTTTCTAATTGGGTGTTGCTTTTTTGTGGTTTAAGGATTGGTATCACTGTTGCTGTTTTCCATTGCTGCGGGTGGATGCTGTTCAAGAATATGTTCTTATAAAGGTTGCATAACCGAAATTTTGCTGTTTTAGAGAGGTGTGAGATTATTGGGTATGATATTCGATCATGGGAAGGAGTAGAGCCTTTCAGAGTCTTTAGTGTGAACTCAAACTCTTCGAGTGTTATTTGAGTTTCAATTTTCTTGGCCCTGTTACAAGTTTGTGGGAGATTTGGAATGTTAGTTTCAATTTCAACTTTTTGATACAGAAATCGTTGGTAATAATCTGAATCTTTTGAGTAGTTGGACCAGGATTGCCCAAATAGTTCAGTCATAGTTTTTGAGTCAGAAATAGGTCCCGCGTTTGTTTCTATAGTCCTTATGATACTTGCCTGGAAGGGACTTGAAATGTGTCTAATGGTGTTTCAAATTTTGTGTGTTGGTGATCTTTACGGATTTCCATTGTAAGTTTCTCATAAGTTGAAGTTTTGGCTTTTCTACACATATATTTAAAACGGGCTCGGAATTTTTTGTAGTTTAAAAGATTTTCGACGGTAGGAGACCGTTGTAGGGTGTGAAATGCGTTTTGCTTGCTATCCCGAAGAAGTTTTAATTCGTTACTCCACAAGTAAACGCTCCGTTTTTTGTTTGGTTTTGTCTGGGGGATAGAATAATTTGCCCCATAAAGAATGGCCTTGTGAAAGTTTGCTGCTTCTTTGTTGTTGTTATTACTAGGTATTCTTAAGTCCAGTTGTTGGTCAATTACATTCTGAAATTGTTCCCAGTTTGCGTTTTTAAGTTTAAACTTTGGGTTGAAATTTGAGTTTCTCGCGAGGCGTACGTTCTTGATTTCAATTAGTATTGGGAAATGGTCACTACTGTATGCGTCTTTCAAAGTGTACCAATCACAAAAGGGCGTAAGGTTTGGAGAGCATAGTGAGAGGTCAATATTGGTAAGGCTGCCGTAGGTAGAGATGTGGGTTGGTGATCCATCATTTAACAAGGTAGTGTTGGAATTTATTATGAAGTGTTCTATTTCTTTGCCTCTGGTGTCGCTTCTCGATGAGCCCCAGAGAGGGTTCCACGCAATGAAGTCGCCTAGTAAGATAAGTTCCCCTGATAAATTTGTTACAAGGTCAAATAGAGTTTGGGAGGTAACGGTGTCGTTGGCATGTAGATATGAGTTTATTATAGTAAACCATTTTTCAAGGTGTATTTCTGCTGCTGCTACCAGGAGATTGGTATTTATGTTAATGGGTTAATGTGGGATATCTTTTTTTATTAATAGTGCAAACCCGTTTTATTTAGTTGCAATAGTATTGTGGTTTTTGAAATATGGTATGAAGGATTTAGGGCATTGTGGGGTGAAATCGAATAAAAAATGTGTTTCTTGAATTGCGATTATATCTGGCATAACACTATTTATTATTAGTTGAAGGTCAGGATAATTATTTTGGAAGCCTTGCATATTCCACTGAAGAATTTTGAGGACCATGAATGTAAGTATTTTGAAGAGAGACACTCAACTAAGTTTAGAAACTAAACCTTATGGGTGTGAAAATGTTTTGTTAAGTCTTATTTGTGTTTTCTTTTGAGTTTAAATTATTGGTGGAAAAGTTTTTCTTTGGTCTTGACTGTTGGTGATTTTTGGTTTGGTTGGTAGGGTATAAATTTTGTCGGTGTATTGGTTTAGAAGATTGTATGGGGTTTCTTTTTCGTTGGGTGTTGATGTGGTGCTTTTGTTATCATTATAAAGAGAGTGAGTTGAAGTTGAAATTGATGACGTACCATCAACTTCATCGGCGATCATTTGAGAGTCGTATTGCGTTGGTGTGGATTGGTTTTTATTTTGAAGGGCTTGTCTCTTTTTTCTTTTCTCCATTATCTCAGAAAGAGATTCTCTCGGGATATTAACAGTTGATGGTTCGGGATAGATGTTCGGGTTTTCTTGAATATGTTTACTAGCTTCTCTGTATGTAATTTTTTTTGCAGTTTTAATCTCTAAAATTTGTGTTCTCTTGATGTTTGCGGGACAGTTTTTGTTAGTGGCAGTGTGTTCGAGCTTGCAATTGACGCATAAAATCTGTTTACATGGTTTGGGATCATGTTCGGCTATGCTGCAAACTTCACATGTTTGTTCTTCTGATCTACAATGCTTCTTCGTGTGACCAAGTTTGCAAGGAGTCTTCTATTTTGCATAAGTTTGACAGTTTTTTTTTCTTAGTAGAATGTCAGCTTGGTGAGTGGTTTTTGTCAAAATCAGAATACTGCCGTCGGACATAAACTTTATGCTGAGGGGGTCAGTAACTAGACCTGAAATTGCTTTTGTGATCAAGAAGATATTGAACTGGTTGAGTTTTTTAGCTGGGTCCTTATTTTTTATAAGTATGAATTTTGGACTATCCTTTGTTTTGGATTGTTTGTGGAGGTTCATAGTGGGAAAGTCTTTATAGTTTTTCAAATTTGGTTTCTTTCTGATTGGACTGATGGGATCGGGATCAAGCGACGCCCAAAAGTTGTGGCGGTTGCCCCCACCGGGGTACTTACTACTTGCGAAAGTGGATATGGTATAATAAGATTGCCATTGCGAATTCTTTTAGTTTATTCATTTTTTTTTTATATGTTTAAACTGTTTTATCGAATACAAAAGCGCACTGTGAGAAGGAGTGTTTGCACTCTTAGAGAGCTGGTTGTAGACTTATTTATTTTTTTCATGAATGAAATCACCAACACAATATTAAAGCAGATTGGAGCAAGAAAATTTTATATGTTCTGAGAATAAACAAAACACATAACTAAACGACATTTAAAACTTAACGGCATCTCACAGCTAAACCAAACAAATAGTTTACGGAATTCGGTTGTGTGTAAAATTAACACACTTTTTATAAACTTTTTCTATATTCAACTTACAACTAAGATAACAAACAATTTTTTTTGTGTATATATAAATAAACATTAAACAACCAACCTGAGCTTCCTGATTCCATAACAAAAAAATGATTGAGATTGAAGTAACGGATGAAAGTTAACAGACAATTTAGTAGCGCTAGTCAAGACACTAAAAACACGATTTACTGGAGATCACGTGATCTTAATGAATGATTTCTTATTCTCTATTTTATGGTATTCCGAAGAGAAATTAAACGTAACTTCAAGAAAAAGATCAACTTTTTAATTAGAATTTCTGCCAGCTGAACGGGTCTTCTGCCCCCTTTTTGCGCCGGTGGTATTGCCATGTTCATTAAGAATGATATAACATACCATACAACGTTTTGATGTTGAAACTGCATTTTATGAACGTCTTCGTATAAAAATATTAGAAGGAGAAAAATTAAAACATGATGCTTGTATCTATATACCACCGAAATTAAACAGGAAAGGATTTATTAGAGAAATAGGCCATAACCTGTAACAGTTAGACAAAAAGAGGGATATCATAATATTGAGAGACATGAACATTGATATCAGACAAACTGAGAAAAATGATGTGAAGGACTATTTAGAAGTATTAGCTACATACGGATTAATTAATATGATACACGATATCACGAGGGTAGATTCAAACAGAGGGACATTGACGTTGATCCAGCATATTGTGGTAAAAATGACAGACAGACCAATGTTTTCTTTAGTGATCGAAAGCGACATCTCTGATCACTGTTTTTTACGGAACTATTGTTCGAAATAATCCTACAAGCAATGTTCAAAAAATACAAGAGTCGTATATTCGTAATAGTACGATCGATAAGCCGTGTTAGCTGCAAATAATATTGACGATATGTATGAAAAATTGTTAACAACAATGGAAACATTTATGCTAACTCGATGTTCACTAAAATATCGCCCACAAAATGCAGACAAAATCCCTGGACTATCACCGACATTCGGAAGAAATGTAAGCAAAGAGATCAACTGTATCGGAAGTGTAAAAATAATAGGCTTAATATGACTTACAAGCTGAATATAAGCAATTCCGGAATAAAGTGAATTAAGAGATTTTTATGCAAAAGCCTAGCTACTACATATGCCAGTTCAACCATATACGACCAAACCCTCGTAAAATGTGGAGCCTGACCAATGAAATAATGGAGAGGAAAAAGCAAAATGTTGACGAAGTCATCACAAAGAATTTTTCGTCAGAGAACATTGACATTGTCTAAGAAATTCGCAGACAACTGCATAACTGCCGTACAATTGCATCAAATCATGCAAACTCAGCACTGCCCAACACAATCTAGTATGTGGAAGGAACATCCAATGAAGAAGTCCTCAACATATTAAGATTATTGGGTGAAAGTAAATGAGCTGGAGTCGATGGTATTCGAGCGAGGGATATTAAAAACAACGCTGATATCGTTGCTCCGATAGTATCGAAAATGATAAATTAAGAGTTAAGCAAATCTACAAGATGACGCTTTCTTTGGAGTATTACGACGACATCCGTTTCAAGAGACGGATTGACCATCAACACAACACCAGAAGACGGGCTCAAGGCATTCTGCAAACACCACTAAGCAACAACTATTGCAGAAGACGACTTAACCACAACGTTCCTACTATTCTAAATGAGCTTCCCTCAAATCTTAAAAATATAAGAAATTTTAAACAATGTAAAAAACTTTTAAAATAGTTTTTTTTGCATGCGACATAAATTTTGTATTTAATTTTCAATAAGTTACTTTGAAGTTTCCAACATTCACACTTACTTACAAACTTATGTTACAATTTGAAGGGTCTCAATCTAACCAACATCAAAACGGAACTGGATCTACTCTGGGGGAGTCTGCTGGTCCGTTTACAACAATAAAATATTTTGTGGCAGAGTTTAAGCGAGGCCGTATGAGTTGCCAAGACGAACATCGCAGTGGGATGAGATGAATTTATCAGATATGTTGAAAAAAATCTACAAAATGGTATTTGATGACCGTCGGCTGGAAGTGCGTGGACTAGCAGATATAGTAGGCATTTCAAAAAGCTCTGTACATCGCATGTTGACTGAAAAATTGAACATGAGAACGCTATGCGCAAGACGGGTGCCACGATTATTCACAATGGGACAAAAACAGCCTTGTGAGGATGTTTTAATAGAGTGTTTGGCGAAGTTCCACAGCTATACATCCGAGTTTTTGCATCGATTCATACCCATGGATGAAATATGAGTCCATCACTACACCTCCGAGACGAAGGAAGGCGAAGACAGTTCAATCTTCAGGCAAGGTCTTGTCGTCGGTTTTTTGGGATACGCGTGGGATAATGTTCATTGATTATCTCACGAAAGGAAAAAACAATCAACGGCGTGTATTGTGTGATTTTATTGCAGCGTTTGAAAGATGAAATCAAGAAAAAATGGCCTCAACAGTTCACACATCCATCATCGCGATGGCCAAAATCAATTTAAAGTTCAAATTGCTCCCTCATGCACCCTATTCGCCAGATTTAGTCCCCTCGGATTTCTATTTCCGAAGAACTTGAAAAAATGGATCCGTGGTAAAAGATTTGTCAAAGAGGTAGAGTCTGGGATGGATGGCTATTTTAATGATCTCGACGATTCTCACTATAAACAGGGTATCGAAGCTGTTGAACATAGTTGTGAAAAGTGAAATAAACATATTTTTCCCCAATTTTTTTCCGTTTTCTTTGTTAGGTTGGGGTACTCCTGCGACTACCCTCGTTTTCCCAAATTTTCAATTTCGATCTTCGGAGTGAATACAAGAACTTCCCTATCAGGAAGCCAAAAAGAAAAAAGATCTAACTACATTGCTACAGCGCCGTCTGTGGGGTTTTCTAGATTTGCAAACCTTGGAACCGTTCTACAGACCATGCTATTTTGGATCACGTCGTAAGTGATACCAAGTAATTGCATATATTTCTGCTATGAGTGGCTCAATTACTTCTACTTTGGTTTCTACTTCAAATCCCGCCTTGAATTTGGGCCTTAATTGTTTCTCCAGTATTATCCATAAACTTAATTGCTATACCATACGAGTATGTATATACCAAAGGGACTCCCACAATGTCCCATTGACTGCTACGGAGTTTAATAATATTGTGTTGTCGACTGCCTATACCTTTCACTCATATATTTGCCTGTGTGAGCCATAGGTCTACCGATATGTAGTTGTTGCAACTTCTCGTGTCGCCTTTGCCTTTAGAATGTGAAACAAAGAAGCTCTTTTTCTACTGATGGAGTATTCGAATAAAATCGCGAGCCATTCAAACCTAAGATTGTCGTCCGTGTTTCGGAGGCTATATGATCCGGCCCGACTGCTCGCCCCGGTTAGTTCATTTTACTGCTTCTCTAACTTCAGCTTCCATAAATTCTGCCGTTTCCTCTTCAAGCGGGATGGGCTATCGTTTGGTACGTTGAAGTACGGCTAAAGAAATAGTACACTATAGGGATTTTCGTCAACATTGAGAGTGCTTTCAACAACGCCATATGGAGACTGAAGGTATATGATGGTATGTAATGACATGTGGCGAGAGAATACGCCATAAACGAATCACTAATTTTGTAAATAAGAGCAATGCTGGTGAACTCACTCTGTACACTGACTACGGTCGATATGTGATGGAGAGCAGTTGCTTGCAGGGCGACGTCCTGTTTCCACTCCATCTTGGTTGACGCTCAGGTGTATAAAGATGGTGAAACTGTACCGCCTGTTTGATCATACCTAGTGACTATCTGTTCTAAAACGTAAGCAGCCCTAGATGTTATCGACGATTGATAAACAAATTGTCTAAATTTGTTCCCTTCATGAGTGGGAGTAAGCTAACCAGTTTGCCTCATATAGTGCTAAAAATAATCTCTATGCGTTTCACAAACGAATCTGAGAACGAACGTTTCGAAAACCTTAAGCGCCGTAGACTTTCTGTTAGTGTAAAGGTGATCTCGGCAAAATATTAAGATTGTCATCGAAGAGACTCCTCTGTATCTGGAGCTGGATTCTGTAGATCCTTGAGTCAATTTCTACCCAGTTTTAAACCTATCAATTCTCTCTTCTTTTGAATCGGTAATCCCTTGTTATGAGCTTCAGCGCTTACAAATCTGCTCTGCCAGCTTCTCCCGTCTAAGCAGTCATTATGTCTCAAGGACTTGCTAGATCATATAGTTATCAGGCTATTTAATAGATCCAAGTAATTTTGACGTTTCCTTGTATTGAAGCAGATAGTTTCGTATTAAGGACTTGGTTTTTTTTAATCTGGACATATTCATCGAAGCGTATTGTAACCATAGTAATAGGTTGTTAAAGTGTATTGAATTTGATTCGATTGTCGAATTCAACATCTCCATATATGCTTCAATATATCTATATTTGTCTTGGCATCTTATAAGCCGATTCCGATAGAGATTATTGCACACTCAGAACAGAGTACAGAAAAGGACCTTTTGGTCTTTTCATAAGGAAATTTCATGCTTTAACATTGGAAACACTATTTTCTTGTCACTTTGGTACCATTCTGATACTCACCATCAGTCCGAAATGTTCTGTTACATTTGCCGCCTTCCACCGGTCGTATCTTGTACCAATTTCTATCGCCTCTTCGCTATTTACTGATTGAGTGGGTGTATCCAAAAACAACATTTACGGCTGCTCAATGTGTCGCCTAGTTAATTTGTTTTTGTTTTTTTTTTGTTTAATTGATTATCCTCTGTCATCATTGATTTAAGTTGCGTGTAACATTAGAAGTTGGCCGTATTGAGAAGGCACCCCCTATGGTGGCCTATCGATGGTGGTGTTCAAGTATTCGAGAGAGACTGATTTGGTTCAGTCATGACACAAAACACACATTTACGCATAGATCCATATATAGAGAGGTAAATGCCGCCGCCGAGCCGTTCAATATTTCATTATTTAATGGGGTTTCAGCGATTAGGACGTTTGGTTTGGTTTTTGGAAAAACGATGGCGTTAATTAATTTTGTTTGCCTTTCCCCCGGTATTTAAGTATAGAGGGGTGGTAATAGGAGTGTGTGCTTCCCGGGTACGGTACGAAATACAGACAGTATGGCGTGTTTACATTCTCTAATGTATCCGTTTGCGCTTGTTGTCCATACGACAGTTCGTATGTGGGCCGGTGAGTTGATTTGTAGTCGCATGCTTAATGACCTGAAAATGCAACTCTGTCCTTTTGACGTGGTTGTCTAAGCATTCGTTTTGTAGGTAATTAAAAGATCAGGGAACCGTGAAAATTTGTGCAGTATGAGATGTCTTGTACACTAGGCGCCATTATTAATCACAATTTCTATATGAAATGAAACAAAAATGACATTGTTCTACGAGTGGGCACGAGTGTGTTGATTGACGGAACTAGTTTTTTTCTTGTTGTTCATACTGAACAGATGTCATTTTTATTATGAGTGACATGGCGTAAAGTATACTCGTAGCTAGGAATTTTGTATTCGAAAACAGCTCTTGACACGGGGAAGCTTATTAAGCAATTGAATTGGAAACCTACGTCAAGTCCATTATGCGGATACTTGATGATGACCGAGAAAATTCTTTTTTCCGCGAGTGAGGTCCTGCATAGAAGTTTCACGAAACTGTTCAAAGTTTTTTTTGTCAAAGTAGGAATGCTAGAAGAAAGTCACGAAATTGGCTGTAAAATTGCTGGTCCATGCTAATTTTGTTTAAAGATCTCCAAGTAAATGCAGTGAAGAACCGTTTGAATATGGTTATTAAAGAAATATGCTTACTTTCTGAATTATGTGGCACAACCGACTGGGTTGAACCTGGGCCATAATCAATACGCCTCTCCAGATAGCACTGTTGTTTGCTAGCTGCTTCCATTTTCCCATATCAAGTCGATTAAGGTCCCACTGCATTTAGGCGCGACGTCTGGGTTCCGATTACCTTTTGTTGTATTTCCCGTCGTATAGTTGGGTTCTGTAGAAATAGGGTAGGCACTGAGAGATGTCAACCTGGCGATATCCGGTGGTGTAACTGTTTCTACACAACAATTATGCTTATTTCAACTCCAAGTGGTAGCCATCGGGTATCCATCCGGATGCCAAATTTGTGAGCGCGGGTGCTGACCAGCAGACCAAAATAGCAGCACTATAAACGGGATAGCAGGTGAATTACCCAGATGGAATCAACGGTAAAACAGAATCCCGGAATAAAACAAATGGGACTTTTTTCGGGCTCCTCCAACATATTTGGACCTCAGGCCAACGGATTACTGGCTTCGGTCTAACTGACGACTCATTCTAGGGGTAACCATAACGGAACTAGCCCTCCAAGTAGGGGGTTATGCCGCCAGGGTAATTGCCCGGCCATAGAAAATAAATTCCAGGTACGAAGCAACAATAAGCCTCGGATACGGACGGATCTTCTAGTGACAATCCCTGCAAACGAACCAAAGACAACGAACTTCGGATCTCCACGTGAAATGTTAGGTCCATTAATACATAGGTTACAAGCGAAGGCCCTGGACTGCTGCAAATAACAGTCAAAGCCACATACAAAACGCTCGCATTGTAATGTTTTTTGTTGTATTTAAATGACAAAAAGAACTGTTTATCAGAACACCACGGCGTCGATTTGTTAGTAGATAAGTGTTGATAATAAGTCCAAAAATTTTCTAAGTTTGTAAAAGGTTAAAATTAAAGTCCCGCCAGGAACTTTTTGTACCAAAAACTCTAGGTTTTGGAAAATATACTTAGAAGTCTAATAAAATCTAAAAAAGATATATGTATTTCTTTTTATGTCACTTAAAAGTTTTTAATGCAAAAAGTTATATTTTCTTACTACTTCTAGTAGCCGCTAGGGAAGGTAGATTATTGGGGGTCTGAAACGTTTGACCTTTCACATAAATCATATTGCAAATTGATAACCCTTACAGTAGCTCAAACTTAAGTTGGACATTGTGGGTGGCCGTGGCTCAAGTGGTAGTGGACTGGCTTCCAAATCGCAAGGTTCGGTGTTCGAATCCCAGACTCGCCCGAAAGACATATCATCCATTTTTTTAAGTTAACGAAAATCAAGTAAGACGAGTATTTGACTAGAAATCAACATCAAGCCAACTTCCACTAAGAATTTAGTCTCCCCATTAAATGTTGCATGCCACACATAGAGCGAAATAACCACTGAGCCCGAACATCTTTCTTTCTCTCTCTATCCCATTTTCCAAAAAACTTAACACATGCTGAGGCATTATAAGTGTACTAGCAGACCCTGCAGGCGTTGCCCTGTGTCATTTCAAATTGCAGAAAAGCTGTGGTCAATTATCCATTGCAACTGATGCTTTGTGTTGAAATATTTGCTGAATGGGTTGCGGTCGGGTCGATTTTGAATTGTACGAGGGTTGTCTGAAAAGTTTCCGACCGCAACGTACAGATAGCGGCACTCGTCAATAAAAGTTAGTGAATGCTAGTTGCGCATCTTTTGGGAGTTACTTACCGAAGTTTCAGTCATTTTGGATACGCAGTTTGAGTGAGTCGATGTGAGTGCTTTTTGTGAAAATGGAAAAAATTGAGTATCGAGCTGTTATTAAATTCTTGTTTTTGAAAGGCAATACGCCTACGCAAATCAAAAATGAGTTGGACTCTGTGTATGGGGACTCTGCACCATCATTTACCACAGTGAAATTTTGGGCACGTTTAAATTCACGTGATCGTAAGAGCTTGGGAGATGATGAACGTTCGGGACGTCCAAAAACTGCATCCACTGACGATAACATTGGTAAAGTTCACTGTGTTATACGACAGCCGAATTAAAGTGAGAAAGATAGTAGAGGTTATGAAAATGTCCAAAGAACGTGTTTGTTACATATTAAATGAAGATTTAGGCATGAGAAAGCAATCCGTGCGTTGGGTGCCGCGTTTGCTTACGTAAGACCAAAAACGTGTTC
Organism: Volucella zonaria; assembly: GCA_963966105.1. Classification (NCBI taxonomy): domain Eukaryota; kingdom Metazoa; phylum Arthropoda; class Insecta; order Diptera; family Syrphidae; genus Volucella; species Volucella zonaria. Next base: position 198,004,854 of record OZ014530.1, on the reverse strand, counting down.
GAATGAACATTTCCAACGCTCTGTTGGCGCAGTTTAGGCGCAATGAATCCGAGTTTTGGCGCCGATTAATTACTGTAGATGAAACTTGGATACACCATTACACACCCGAAACAAAAATTCAATCAAAATAGTGGACTGTAAAGGGCGAGCCGGCTCTAAAGAAAGCAAAAACTGTTTTTTTCGGCTGGGAAAGTTATGGCGACTGTTTTTTGGGATAGTAAAGAAGTTATCTTAATCGATTATCTTCAAAAGGGAAAAGCCATTACAGGAGCATACTACGCATCATTAGTTGCCAAGCTGAAGGCAGACATTGTGGAAAAACTGCCACATTTGCAGAAAAAGAAAATCCGGTTTCACCAAGACAACGCGCCGGCTCACACCTCAGCGGTTGCCATGCCGAAAATCCATGAATTACGGTTTGAACTGCTTGACCATCCGCCTTATTCACCAGATCTAACCCCAAGCGACTTCTTTTTGTTCAATCATCTATTAACTGCGATTGGAGGACAGAGATTTTCATCAAATGAGGAGGCAATCACCTTCGTGAACAATTATTTGGACGGGTTAGAGAGCATCGAGGGGAGAAGTGCATAGAGTTACAAGGAGACTATGTAGAAAAATTAAAAAAAATTTTGAGAAAAAATGTCCTCTATCATTGTTCAGACTTCTCAGACAGCCCTCGTATTTCTCCTCACTGAAGCATTCTGTGATAAACGAGGTCAGGTGCGATAACTATGTTCCCGACATGCGACATACAGTTGACCGTGTGAAAAACATTCAATTTCCAGATTCAGGGCACAAACACTCAATGATTGGCCTTGTGATTTATTGATTGTTATGGCGAATGCGAGACGAATTGGAAATTGGATTCGCTTAAACTCGAATGGCATTTCGGTTGGGATCATTGGAAATCTCGCGTGAATCACATTGCTCATGAGTTTTGTGACCTCTAAACGCGTTTCGTCGCAATTGTAAATTGTGCGGTGGCAAGCCAGGCACATCCAATGAATTCAAAAACTCAGTTGGATAGTTGGTTGCTTCGTCTTCGTTTGTTACACAGTCGATAGGTTTGAAGGAATGCAGGGAACCAACAATTTGATTTTGAAGTGTGTAGTTTAAGTGATCCACATCCTTGTTCTTGAATCACGTGGATTCAATGGAAATAATGACCGCAAATAATGTGCGTATCTGACTTGGAGATGCGGAAACAGTTGCTTCAGCGATTGTCGTGTCCCAATGCGTATCGTTTTCCAGCAAATTGAGCTCCTGACACGCAGCACGAAATGTTGGCAACACTACACCATTGACAGTTCGAAGTGATTCAAATGATGTCGGCCCACGAACATTCACCAGCAATAGCCGCAGGTAAAAGCATTCATCATTCTTCGGATCAACACACACACACACATCCGGATGACCAGGAACTACATCGCCTTGCTTTCGACGTTGAATTTTCTTCGATGAAGCATTCCAAATGTAATAACGCGGCATCCCTGAGTAAAGTAACGTACGTGCAAACGGATCACTTTGGGAAATCTATAAGGAACTGGTCAATGTTTTCACTGGTGGGTTTTGAGCACGTTGAGCGGCATTTGCTGCAGTGAAATAAACTCATTGACCGTTCTCCAGGTGCACTGCCAAATGTGTAACTGACGGATAGCGTTCGTGAATGGGAAATGAGAATATACGCCAAATTGCCTCATTGCAGCTGATTTCATCATTGGGATCAGGAGCTTGAAGGCCAAAAGCCGCCATGTCACTGCCTTTCATGACATATTTGCAGATGTACTTGATGGACTTCACTGAATTGCAATACTCCACGTTACAATGCGCCTTGAATGTTTTGGAAAGAAGTGGCGAATACGGAGCAACCCAAGAGTTGTCGACCACGAAATCATTTCCTTTCACTTTGACTGCGATTGTTCTACCGCCATCATCAGATGATCGACGCCGATACAGTGGATAACCATCGTTGCCAGCGATGGTCTCATCAGTCAAATTTCGTGGATAACGCTTGGAACACTTGCCATCGACCATGCACGATGATTGTGGGTTAATATCGCCACACGGTCAATGAATCATGTTTGTAATTGCGACATTATGCAGCTCTGGATCGGTTTCGGGATCAGGAATCTCGGCACATATCAATTTGGTCTGGCTGCATTTTTCGACTAACCAAATGAGAATGTGCGCATGCGGCAAGGTTCTTTTTGCCATTCAATCGAATACATCCAACATCGAGTATCCCCAAAGACAATATAGTCCATCAGCGACCGGTTTTTTTGCCTGAATTCACATGCGGTGATATCATGCCGATCACTTGATGTTTGGACAGGAAGCAGCAGATGAACAATTTCTATCCACTTTGGACTGAACGTGAAGGTGATGAACAGGTCTGTCTTCTTTCTTCTTTTAAGCATTCTGGATGTTCTTCAGCAGCAACATCGACATGCTAATAATTTGCGTTCTGAAGAAGCCAATTGGTTCCATGCCACCATTACGAATGTTCTAAGAGCTTTGAAGTTGTTATGCCGCTAGATGCGCAGTGTGAAGGGTTAAATTGCGATCTTATGTGGAACTATCGACTTCTGGGAATTGTATTTAAGATTTCTGACCTACGATTTCCTACGACGACGTGGTGAAGATAACCAGGAAAGGGTAACTTGTGAGTCACTCCATGCAAAGACGTCTGCAGAGGTGATCCTTAAAGATTTTTGCACAGCTTTAAGAAGCCTCGCTTTGTTACTAACAAAGCTGCTCATAGTTCAGGGCGGGTATGGTAAGTTGCTGTAAAGGAGCAACGCGCGTTTTAGAAGTTATAATTTGCGTTTCGATATGTTCATTCGGCAGCTGATGTCGAGAATATATGCAGCATAAGCTACTGCTGAAGCATTTGAGAATTCATGTAATTGAAACGATGACTTTGATAAACGAATGGGTCGTGGAATAGCAACTTGTGTCACTAAGGTGAATTCTTCTCTGTACTTAATCTACTGCGTAGAAATCGAGTCAGATTCTCCATCATCTCATTCCAATTTGAGGTGCCATAAGTCCTGGAATATAATTTTAAGCAAGATAGCAGGGGGTGAAAAAGATCAAGGAGATCGAAGATATATGCTACATCCCTTAAGATTTGACGTTTAGTAATACAATCTGTTGGGCTCAGATTTAAGCGAAAACCAAAAATATCCGTCCTAGAGTTACAATACAACCCTACAACCTTGACCCGGTGTTCTTCAGAGGTGTTCAGAGAAATACATTCGTTCTGAACGTCGTTTCGATTTTGCAATAAATCTACACAATTGCTTTGTCATTTATTAAAAGTAAAACCTCCCTTCGTTAAAAGTTCTACTAGAGATTGCTTTCGAGTTAAGGCATCAGCTAACGGATCGGCTGCCGATGCAACATCGTTAACATAAAAATCATTTTACACAATTTCAGATGCAGATGGAAATGTATCCTTGTAATCATGAGAAAGCTCCTCCAGCACGCGGATCTATTGAAAAGGTACACATGATGTGCCATACGTTACAGTGCAGAGCTGAAAGTGTTCGATTAGGTTAGCAGGTGACTTTCTCCAAACTATTCGAAGGAATCGTCTATCCTTTTTTGAGATCCAGATTTGTTGAAACATCTTTACAATGTCCGCTGTAAAGACGATGTTATGTTGTCTGAACCTTAGGCGGCAGAAAATAAGTTCCTTTGAATTGGAGGGCCTATCATCGGAGATTCATTTAGTGACTTTCCACCGACATCACTAGCAGATCCATCTAAAACAACACGCAGCTTGGTACGCTTTAAAACAGCATGGTGTGGAAGGTAGAAGACATTGTTTTGGTCAACTTCTGGCTGCAAGATTCTGTTCATGAGGCTTAATAACGAATGTTAATCAAGAAACTGGGTATAGCTACGACGAAGTTGCATCATCTGCTAAACTCAACTTGCTAAGGAAACCCCAATCCTTGATATCAAACGAATGCGTTGGTAAATCCGATGTTACCTTGGCTAATATATTAGATGAGGTGAAAAGTGACCTCCTTGACCGCCAGAATGCGCTGCTTGCTACTGCGGAAAAGGTTATGCTGCCTTGAAGTCCGTTCATATTTAGGCAGATATGCCAAATTTCAGTGCGATACTGCCTTTAGTTTTGTTTTGACAGCTGATTGTTGTTGACGTGTTTGGCATCATGTTGAGTATGGACAAAAACGATTTTCGTTCTCTCATAAAACATTATTTTTTGAGAGGCAAAACGGCGAAGGAAACAAAAGAAAAGTTGAACAAATATTATGGGGCTAATGCTCCGTCAGACTACACCGTCAAATATTGGTTTCGAGAGTTTCGGGGTGGCCGCAACTCCACTACCGATCAAGTCCGCAACGGCAGGCCCTCCGATGCGGTTACAGAGGACAATGTCAAAAAAATACATGAAATGGTGTTGGCTGACCGGAAAGTGAAGGTGCGTGAGCTAGCAGATACCACAAAGATTAGAAGATTAGTACTGAGCTCACACGCCATATTTTGGGCAATATTCTGCATATGAAAAAGTTATCCTGCCGCTGGGTGCCGCGCATGCTCACTCCTAACCAAAAACACGAATGCGAGAGCACTTCGAAAGAGTGTTTGGACTTGCTGACGCGGAATCGGGCGGACTTTTGGCGTCGATTGCTTACTGGATTTGTATCCCTCGGACTGTAATCTCTTCCCAAATTTCAAAAGATTGCTCATCAATAAAAAATTCAGCTCACGCGAGGAAATCATCGACGCCACGGAGGAGTATTTTGCAGACCTTCGGGAAAATTACTTTTCGGACGGGATCAAGAAGTTGGAAAATCGCTGGGATAAGTGTATCAAACTAAAAGAGGACTATATTGAACAATATAAAAAAAACATTTAAAAAAAATTTTTTTTTAATTCCCAACGAGGTCACTTTTCCTTCCATCTAGTATAGGCATCACCTGATTAGCTTGTTCCAATAATGAATTAATGCACACCGAAACTATACCCAGAGCCTAGTTGTACCTGCACTGGTGGAACCTATACCACTACTAAGTACTCGTGCATGTCAACGTTTCAACTACAGCCGTTGTAAGCAGGCTTCCGAAATAATGGACACTTAGTATCCGCAGTCCAGGAGGAACAGCACTTCCTGAAATTGACCTCTGCTATCTCTTATACTGCCAATAGCTGTAGGCAATATGATGTATGGTGGTTGATATGCTACACTTAAGGAGTGATAATTTACTAAGTGAGCTGATGAACCCGATAACGAATGGTGAATTTGTGCTTCTATTGGACTGAGATGCCTGACTTGGTTGTTGCGAATTTGTGGAAACATCTTCTGCACGTAGCGAATGAAATAAATCGAAATGCACTTGACTGTGATGTCGATTATGGCAAGTTTTGCATCTAGACTTAGATTGGCATCTAGCAGGAGTACAGCCGCTGCGAAGACAAATAAAACAAAGTCGGTTTGATTTAACTAAATCCCTTTTAACCTGAATATCTAAAGCCAAAAACTCTGCACACTGGTGCAGTACATTGATGAGGGCCTTCACATTTTGAACAATAAAATGACGAGGAGACGTGCATACTTTTGACAGCACCAGACTTACTTCGAGGCTTATCCCTACAATGTCCTCTGCAGCTTTTTAACGCCTCGCATCGTTTTTCCAGAAACCCTAAGAATTGATCCATCGTTGGATAATCATTATCTACGCTGGCCGCTTACCATGCCTGACGCCCATGTCGAGTTTGTTTAAAAGAATGAAGAATAACCAAGGATATCTTTCCAAAGATTTAAATGATGTTAGCCCCCTAACAACCTTATCAGCTTCATCTGATATTCTGTGTAAATTTTTCACATTTGAACTCGCCAATGAAGGAAGATCGAAGAATAACTTGGTGATGATTATAGATTGACGCGGTATGACTTAAGAGGTTAAGTGCCTCTCCGCGAAGATCTGTCATTAAAAGACGGAATTTTTGAGTAGGTGATAAATGTGGTCCGTTATGGATGGATCCCTCGAACATATTCCGAAATGTGGGCCATTCACGGTAGCTTCCTGAAAAAGGCTGACTGACTCTACTGGCTGGAAGGCCAGCGATGAAATTCAAGGGTCTGTTGAAACAGCTTGCGATTGAACCGAACGATCTATACTGAAAATTTGAATCTTAGGCGAGTCAGCTAAGTTAGCATCAGATTTCTGCAGAGTTGAACAATCCCTGATTACAGCGAGAATAACTGATTTTACCACTAGAAATTTAGTTTCTAACTCATCAAATTCTGGGTCTTGATTAACGTAGCCATCTTGATCAAAAAACTCATACATAGCATCCTGAGAAACCTTAAAATAGTCCCACAATCCATTAACCTCTTCCAAACGAACTTCTAAAGCTTCTAAAGTGATAACTTCTAAATGAAACGTGTTTGGTTAACGAACTGCTTATTACTCCACGTATGCCGCGTAATAGAGCTAATTTAACCAGTGCGTTCATTTCTTTTATATACATATACGATTTGAATTCTTACTGCGAACTACCTTTTAACTAGAGTCTGTAGAACCTGTAGCTATGCGTAAGTAAATTTATCCAGCTGAACTAAAGTTGACAATGAAATTCTGCAAATCCTGCTATACCTCACAATTCATAAATAATCCACAAATATCCAATAATCCAAAATGTCTAATAAAAATTAAACAAATATTCTGCGATTATGATAGTTATTTAAACGCAAGATTAATTAAATTTATGCGATCAAATTTTCAGCAAAAGCGAGAAGAGGGCAATCGGTTCCAAGTAAATGATCCGGCTCGATATAGACGAATATGTACGATAGCGAATATGAGAATAAGAATTAGTAACGTCGATGTCGATGTGAATAAGGGAAAGAAAAAAAAAACAATGTATCCAAAAAAATTCGATTAACAATTTATTACCATTCTCGATGTTGGTCCAAATCCAAATGGACGAGAAATTATTATTATACATAGTATATCTAAAACATGGAAAAAACAGTTGGTGAGCAAGAGCAAAATCAAGTATGTATTTAATACTCGTATCATTATATAAAGTAGGGTGTGTTGCATAAGAATGGTGGTCAGCAAGCGCATATTATTTTCAAGCACAGATGAAAATAGAGTGAAAGCAATAGCATCCATGAAACTATAAAGTACCATCAAGGTAATAAACCCGTTATACTATAAATTCATAAAGGGTTACGCTAACGTAGCTTATAAAGTATTTAATGAATTCAGAAATAATTATGGACTGAAACGAATAAAATTTGGAAACTTTAAAGTAAAAAAAAAAGAATATTTTCATAATTCATGTAAATTTTTTTTATTTGCTTTAAAATTCTGTTTTTATCAAATTCATTCACAATTACAAAAAATAAAAAAAATTATTTGGGTTCCCATCTTTCCTCAACTTCTTTCGAATGTCCTTCATTAGGTTGGTGACAGTTACATCCGTGATCTTTTTAGACGCTCTTTTCCATTTAGCACTAAAATCTTTTACGTCCTTTCCACACTGCTCACTTTTCCTCAATTTAGCTTTGAGCAAAGCCCAATACCTTTCAATGGGACGACACTGTGGAACATTGGGTGGATTCATGTCTTTTGGGACAAAGTCGATATTTTTAGCAACAAGAAAGCTCAACGTCGCATGAGCATAGTGAGCTGAAGCTAAATCTGGCCAAAATAATGTTGAACCCTCGTGTTTGTTTAAGAAAGGAATCATCCGTTTTTTTAGGCACTCGTTAATGTACACTTCTCCGTTAATTGTTCCCGTTGTATTAACGATGAGCTTCTGTGTCCACATTGGCAAATGGCCTCCCAAACGAGATATTTTGACCCGAATTTTTCCATCCCAATCGATGTTGTTGATTGCGGAAGAATCTCAGCTTCAAACGAGTTGTAAAACTGCGCACCTGGAAGAGTAGTAAAGTCGGCTTTGACATAAGTTTCGTCATCCAAAACTAAGTACACTTTCCTGTTGCCGATCAACTCGTATAGCTTTCGAGCTCGTGTTTTTATGACTTTTTTTTTGCTTTTCAGTAACTTTTGGTATTTTTTGTTTTTTTCGTGTTCTTAGACCGTTACGTTTTTTAAATCTTTGTACCATTGTGTAGTTGGTATTACATTTCCGAGCAATATCTCTGGAAGACAAAGTCCGGTTTTTTACGATGGTACCCACTATTTTCCTGTCCAAATTTGTAACATTTTCGAGCCATTTGTCGATGATCTTTTTACGGCGTTCCTCTTGACTCATATTTTATAAATATTTTAAACCGCATCGAACTAAAATCAATAACAAACTGAAACTAGAGAATATACAGGCTAATTTGGGTACAAAATGGGATTGCGATTTTTACGCATTGGAAGTATAGCCCGTATTAAAACTTACAGATCTTATTCGTTTCAGTCCTTAATATGTTAGATTTCCAATACTCTAAAGCTTTTAACACCCTTAAAATTGTACTTACTTCCAATCCAGTTTTAATAAGCCCCCAGATTTTAATAGAACTTTCGTTCTAACTACTAACGCATACAACTACGCCCTAGGACCTCTCCTAACTCAAGGTATCCATCCGATATACTATACTACGCATAGTAATGAGCCGAGCTATTTAACTATCGAGAAGGAACTCGTAGCAGTTATCTGGTCAGTCAGGTAATTCAGGACATATTTATACGGTTTGCTGTGATCACAAACCCGAGTTTGGTTGAACGGCATAAAGGAAACAAATATGAAGATACACTGATGGGAAATTGCTTGTAATGAATACAATTCTAATGTTGAATACACCTGTCCCCCGATTGATACGGAAAATCCGTTCCTGAAAATATCGTGCAAATTTAAATCTCAGATTTGTGTATGAAAAAAAAAAAAAAAAAAATACACAGAATTTATTCAGTTTTTTTTATTCATATTCATTTATTTCAACGCAAATAAAAATAAAATAGAATTGAAAAATAAAATATAGCACTACATTCATGTAATTACTAATAAATAAGGAAATTGTTTTAAAAAAAATAAGTATACAAAATTCATAAGAAACTAGTGCAAAAATTTAATTACATAATATCATCACTAATATTGCTAATCAATCTTTTCTTTTTGGTTGATGAGATTTCGTTTTCATCACTCACTATTATTTTTGGCGATTCTGATTCGATGGATGAAAAAATACTGACAATTTCAGATGGAAGAGACTTGGTAATGAAATGAGTAATCAACATTTGTGTTTTGTTTTTGGTATACCTCCTCATATTGAGCTACACAATTGTTGATATCTCGCTGGAACCGAAGAGACCACTCAACATTAGGGTCATATTGTAAAAAAAAATTACATAATTTTCGCCCGATTACAAGTCTTTTGGATGACTTTTGCTGTGAATCCAATTGATTCAGTCTCCTCATCAGGTCCGTTATCTTGATCAATTGTATCATAAGTCGTGTTATTTAAATCATCCTCATCTAATTCTTCATCAGCCACTAGCTCTTCAATATCTGTTTCAGTTAAATTCTCGAAGCCTTCTCCTACCACTGCATGCACCAACTCAACTATCTAAGTACTCGTATAATCATACTCTAATGGTTTACAAAAAATCTCACCTTCAACTAATTTTGGCCATACTTTTTACCAACAAGCATTCAGCGTTGATTGCTTAATCTCAGAATACGATAATGCAAACCTGCTTAACACAATCCAAAATTGTAAATTTATTCCAAAATTGTAAATTTATGATGCATCATTAGCAGTTCGTTCTAAAATATACCTTTAGGTTCGCTTGATATACAATGCCTTAAAAGTAGAAATTATGCCTTGATCTTGTGGCTGTAATAAAGAAGTTGTGTTCTTTGGTAGAAATACAACTTGCACATTTTCATGTTGTTAATTTTGAGGATGGCCGGGAGCATTGTCAATTAGCAGAAGTTTTTTAAAGGGCAAACCTTTTTCACTTAAATACCTTTTGGCATCGGGGCAAACAACTTATGAAACCATTCGTTAAAAACCGTGGCAGTAACCCATGCTTTCTTATTGGGCATCCAATAAACCGGCAGGTTGTTGATATTTATTCCTTTAAATGTACGTAGCGTTTTTGATTTGTTAATAACCAACGGTTTCATTATACCATATTATTGCCTGAAGCATTACTACGGAAAATAACTGTTATACGATCCTTCGCTGCTTTATGACCACTAGCTGATTTGTGAGCTTGAGGTACAAACGTTCTTTTTGGCATTTTTTTTCCAGAATAACCATGTCTCGTCAGCATTGAATACCTGATCAGGAGTGTAAGAATTAGCTTCAATAATTTGCGCCAACTTTGCTGGGTATTCTTGCGCTACATCTACGTCACCAGATGTTAGTTCACCTTTTAATCTTAGATTGTGTAGAGAATGACTTTGTTTGAAAGATTTACGATGAACGACTTCTTTCCAGCTGAAGAAGTAGATGGTAACTCATCCTTAATTTTTTCATAAAACCGCAAAGCCTGATTTGTGATGGCGTTGGTATCAACTGGTATTCACTTTTGAGCCTGATTTTCTCTCCATATAATTAACGCCTCTTAGATGCTTTCAATAACAATATGGTATCCCTTACGTAAGAAGTTGTGCTTTTACTCGTACCAGTCCCAGCTGCTACACTTTTTCTGATGGAGCTTTAATTTTTTCTGATGCTTCTTATTGTGGCTTCTTTCATGGAATAACCATTGTTACCCTAACCCTTTCTGCATTACATAGAAGATCAAAAATTTCCATTTTCTTTTCTAAAGAGATGACTTTCTTTTTCACGGGCTGTTTAATAACTTTCGGCATGGTGAAGCTTTAACAATTTTAATTGAATTATAATAATGCTAAATAAATTATGAAATAATAAGGGTACTAATTTAATAACTAATACTTACCGTTAAATATGAATTTCTAAAAATGTCAATTAAAAAAAAAACACCACAATATGTATGCATCTTTCTGCTGCTAAAGGATCACTGACTTCAATCAATATGTTTAGCGCAAAAAAATTATACAAAGGGAAGTCCCCTTAATTAGTTTAATGCCAGCGTGACCAGCGTAAATTTTGTGCTTTCAACAGTTTAACTTTGGAAAGTTCGTGAATTTAAAAACCGTGCAAAAGCGAAAAATAACGTGTACATCGAGGAACAGGGGCTTGGGAAAAAAACGTGTAAAAAAAGTACCGTGCAAATCGGGTGTACAATGTAAAGATAACTGTGTATTATACTTTATTATATTTTATTGTATTGTATTCAGTTGTTTAATAAATACGGAATTAATTAATAGTAATCATTCAATAACTTAGAAGTTAGTGCGGAATGACTCCTGAATTTATAATTAAAATGAAAAAATTAAGATCTGATGGGGTGACAATCAGTTCGCCATTAATACCAATTGACTTAAGATAATATAAAATTCCAAAATTCATAAATACTCGTAGTATTAAAATTCAATAAGATAACATTTCAAACAATAAAGACACGAATATATATGGTATGTACAACTTTAAGATAAACTTGTGCTAATGATTATGATATGCTTCTCAAAAAGGATTCTACAGTAGCACAGTCGATGGTGAATAACCAGTCTTTTACTTTTTTAAGAAACGAATGAAAATTAAATGCTGCCCGGATAAATAATGGAAGCTAAATGAAAAATGTAGGAGCTGTAACGGTGTAGAAATGTGAAAAATGTGTTTTGTAAGCGACTGGCACCCTCGCGCTGGTAAGATGCATATTATTTGTACGTAGACTGTATAACTCGGAGTTCCTGCTAGGAATATTACCACTTTTTTTAAAGAATTCTCTCAGCACTTTAAAAATATAAAGGTGTCTAAGATATGCTGGGCTTTAAAAAGAGGCCAGCTCTGAGTTAGGCGATTTTTATTACAAATAATCCGAACTAAATGTGTTTGTACTATCAACAAAGGTTCAAAAGAGTTTGTATACGAACCACCCCAACTTGTAATGCCATATTGCAACTTAGAGTGAGCAAGACCGTATTGTTTCATTAAGTACATTAATGGTTTGGATGTGGTCTTTAAAATTTAAATTGTAGCCGATAAGTACCCCTAGGTATTTATAGTGTTGCACAGATTCAATTATAGGGGCATTCCATGAAAAGCTGTGCCTTTTTGTCAAAAATTATTTAATTAAAGAATGAATGGAAATGACTAATATAAAGTATTACTCCTAACGTTATTTAAATGAATAGTAATTTTCTAAAATACACTTTAACAATGTCAGGTAAAATACAACAAAAAAATATTATGCATGAAAGGAATTTTTCTACTAAATAAGTATAATTTTAGTTAAAAAAAATTTTGTTTAAGGGTCTTGCCTTAAATAATTTCTGTGTTGATATCTTCTAGTGTTCTTTATTTTACCATTACAACAACTATTTTTCTCAAGTGAGACAAGGCAAGACTAAAATTAACCCTTTTTCGAAATAAGTTTTTAAATAGTCGGGCACGTGACAATTGAAAAAGGACAACTATTGACTGAGAAAGAAAATGTGACCGACATTGAGACAAGAATTGCAACTGACTTTTATTTCAGGCCTAACATCGTTTATACTTGCCCCGGAATGAAAGATTGTATGGTTGTATGGGAAAATGCCAAAAAATGTATATCACAAAAGCATTACTTAACAATTTTTTTGAAGGAAGCGTTTTATAAATTTATGGAGGAAAATCCTGAAATTAAAATCGGATTTTTAAAATTTTGCAGCTTGCGTAAGAAAAATGTTTTATACGTCTGCTGAACTATGTAGGTGCAAAATACAAGAAAATTTCATTTCCAGATTAAAAGGTTTAAATACTCTTAACTCTTTTGGCAAGATAATTTATGTAACATTGATTTAAATTCATCATGTTGGACAAAAACAAATTATTTGAAAGTTACAACAGTTTGCAGGATCATGTTCACGTAAAAAGAATTCTGAGCAATTTATTTTCTTCCGACAAAAAAGCTACCAATGTACAAGCTGATTTTTCGGTGTCATATTCTTGTGAATTTTAGAATGAGGTGCAGAGTACACTCTTATATGCTCTGATGCCCAAAATAGAAACAAAAATACAATATTTGTTTTTATAAACCACCTTTATAATTTAATTATGGCTAAAAATAACAATGAAGAAATAATTGAAGCTATATGGAGAATTGAAGAACAAATTTATGGCTAGACTCCTATATTACCAAACTCAAAAATACCAAAAAAAACCTTTTTTTTTAAGTATTTTACGACTGCGCATGGTAAAGGTGTTATATATTGAATTGGGGACAATGTCAAACGACTTGTGAAGCAAAAAACTATGTTTCAGGGCAAAGAAATTGTTATTCAAAATGTGCAAACTTACCTATAACATTGGTACCCAATACTCAAGTTATTTACATTTCCGAAGCAGTTATCAAAACTCGATATGCAGCAATAGCACCATGGGAAAAGATTAGCCCCATTTCAGGCATTTGGAAATTGTAATGCGTAATCAATACGTGATAAAATACACGATTTACATAAAGAAAATCAGATTTTTAATCAAGTTCCTTTAGTTTTTAAGTTCTAATTTCGTACGTGCCGGAAACGTTACAAAACTTACGGGCAAGTGACACCACCTATAATGTTTTGCTTTCAACAATTTTTTTTTTTTGTGAAAAAATCCTTAGGCAATTGTCTTTATGTAGGATATGCTTCCAGGTTAAGCTAAAATAAATCAAAACTAAATGCAATTACAAACATTGGTTGTTCTATTGTCGGGCACGTGACACGAAATTGTAAATTAGATATTTTTCAAAACATTTACATAAAGAAGGTTCGTTACATCAAAGCTATGACTTTAAGTTATCTAAAAAGAAAATGTTACTACTTCACTTTTATTATGTTGCTCTTAAGTTGTTTCATAAAGTGAAAACTGAGTACGAAAGTCGAATACATTACAATGGAATGCCCCTACAAAGCAAACGGAAGAACACTGAAAGTTATTTATATAATTACCTTTTCCGCAGCAATGAATGGGTAAGCAAACATTTTTCCAATCATGTGTGTGGAAACAGAGATTTAAATTACATAAAACATTATTCGATGTTTTAAAAGTCATGGGTTTTATTTTTTCTCTGATGATTAATTTATATGCAGTGAACCAAAGCCTCAAAGTTTCTAGGTCTTCTGAAATCTTTGCGATACACTCATGCCCTGTATTAGACTGGTATGTAAAGGCAGTGGACGTACCATTTAGCTTCAATTTAAAAATGGCCTTTATATAAATTAGAAACAACAAGGGACCGAGAACCGAAAACTGCGGCACGCGATTTTTTTAAATAACGACGCTCACTAAAATTTCCATTTATGTCAACTTTTTGTTGCCTGCATTTTCGGTATGAAATAAACCATTTGTGAACTACTCCCCTAAAACCAGCATTATGTAACTTATTTAGTTGCAAGTCGTGGTACCATGTTAAATGCTTTAGTCATGACAAAGAGAGCCATTTTGTATTTTTTACAGTTTACACTTTCATACAACTGAGAATGGCATCCTTAGTAGACATTCCTGTTCTAAACCCAAACTGATTGCTACTGAAAAAATTATGTTTTTCTAAAAATAACACAATGCGTGATTTGAAAAGTTTTTCGAAAGTTTTTGAGAAGGTTGGGCCTTTTTTAAAAAGTGGAAGGAAAACAGCCATTTTGAACACTAATATTAAACAAATAACTCAACACGTCAACTCAATAGTAGATTTATTTAGCTAAAAGAAAATAAAGAAGAAGTCTCAGATACTAACGGTGCAGTCAATTTGGCACACGTTATCAGCAATGAGATCGCCTTGAATAATAGAAAAGGCAGAAAAAAATCAATTAAAAAAACGGATGGAAGAGTGCCTATACGACCGTAATAAGCGCTCAGGGGAGACTACGATAACTTTGGCGCCAAAAATTGATAACGGTTTTTTGATGAGTGGTCAAAAACAAATATTATTTACTATGGGAGGGGGGGTGTCCATCTCACCCCGTTTAGGAGGTAGGGGCAATTTTAGAAAAAAAAATACTTAAAATGGAAAAAAAATACTAAAACACAACGGCAACACTTACAATGACGTACTATACCAGTTTTGAAAGCCAGAAACCTGTTCCTTAATCCTAAATTTAAGTTAAAATATTTTTTGTCTCAAAAAAAAAAGTTTAGACCAATTTTTTTCAAAATTATGAAAGGAAGTGCTAAATTAGCTTTTTGTGGTCAATGCTTCAATTCTGAATTGAACACAAAAAAACAGAATGGTTTTATGTCTTCTAGTTTTTGAGAAAATTGGAAATTACTAAAACTACTTTTTTATGAGATTTTAGTTTTTTGGTATTTACATTGATATCACTTTGAGGATTAATGTTGGTGATAGGTTCATCTTCGTAAATAAAGTACAGCAAATAATTTAGCGTTACCCAGAATGCACCACGAGGAAGTAAATTTGCATTACATTCCGCGTCCCAGTCAGCCAATTTGTGAGTAAGTCAGAAGTTAGTTAAAAATAGTCAAGTCAATTTTCAATGTATTAAAATGGTATGTAAGTCTCGTCAATGAAGTCATTCTCCGTACTGATGCTGCTGTCGAGTTCGTTGAGTTCATCATTGATGGTGAGGAGCCGAAATTTTTTTGTCGGTAAAATACCTTCTAAGTGGTCATTGTGAACGGTGGGAGGGTCGAAGTCCTTTAATTGCAAACCCACACTTTCTTTACCATCGATAAAACATGGGTATACTTTTTTTATGTCTACATAGTGCAAATTCCATGACTTGGAAGCCCAAGTCGTCCCTAAATTCTTTTTCAAGACAGTATTTTTGATAAAAGAAAAGTGCCATATATTAGTGACGGTGGTGCGTTTTTTTGTGGCATGGAATATTGAATATTTTTTTCCGAAGGTTATCCTGATTCGCCAGTTCATTAATAGTGTTGGTTGTATCGGTCTTATTAACATATTCGCCTTTGCTGTGGTTCGTTACTTCATCAGTCGTAGAGCTAGGGAACATTTTCTCAACACCTATGTACTGGATTGCGCTGTCGGTACAAATACGACTGATGTTGGGGTTTACGTATTTATGGATATAAGGCCACAAATCTTTCTTACATTTGGAGTTCACTTTAAAGAAGCGCCCGACCTTATCTTCTTTGCAAAACAACCCCAACACCACGATTGCCATAAGTTCGGTTACACGGCCTCTGTGGTATTTCCTTTTTGTAAGAAAGGTCTCGTCGATTTGTTCAGTTTTTTCGTCGTCCCCAATGTTAACATCAACGTGAGACGTTATTATTTCGGATATTTCACGACAATAATTATAGTAAATTTACTAATTTAATTTTTATTGTCGTGATGGCGCTAAGCGATTAAATGCTAATTTTAAAATAATGCTATACAATAATATTTGAAACAAATCCTTAATTAATTTACCAGAAAAATCGTGTTCACAGGCATTTTGATCACAAAAGAGATAATTAACGCAAGCACCTCGCAAATCTCTAGCTGACATTGAGGCCCATGGAAAAATATGCCTATAGATGGGTTGATTGTAATCCTACAATTTTTGTCACCTTTTTTTAGAGCTTTTCTTAACCATCGCCACATCCAACCGAACTTAATATTTTTACACTTTTCCACCTTCATCAGTAAGTTGCAACACAGTGGGGGAGTTGACGTTTTAGTGGAAAATAGACCTAAAAAAACGATGCTTTTTTCGTTGGTCGACACCAAATCCCCGAACAAACAACATATTGAAAAGTTATTTAGTTTAGGATGGATGAGAGGATGCTTAGTCGCCATTGCTTATTCTCACGAAATAACACTCGATTCGCACTAAGGCTGAACACAAAATGACTTTTGTGAATATCAACAACTACACGCTTTACCACATGTGTATGAAAAAAAACCACGGTACAAAAGTCAAACATTTGTTCGGTTATATTTTTCCATTATTATCAAGTGCATTACATATTACATAAGTACAAACATACATATTACGCAAAGTAACTAATTTGCTGCAACATTCGAACATGTGGATTTTCTATAATGCGAGTCAACAAAACTTTGTCATTAATATGAAATTGGTAATTTTGGGGTGCTGTAGATGAAGAGTATTGATGTCATAGCCGCCTGCCTGACGAAAAACACTTACCCCTAGCGGTGCAACGAAGTTGCGTGAGCGGGACTTGCCGCATGCGAAAAGAGAGTTGAAATCCTTTAATCCAGCGAACCGGGCCACACGGGGACTGTTAATTAAGAAAACTGTTAATATAGGCGCCTGTCAGACGTTTAATCTATAATTCATTCACATACCTCAAAGGAAGACCACGTAAATGCCAAAAGAGCAAAACAAAAATAATAATTTTCAATTTTCTCAAAAATCATTCGGTTTTTTGTGTTCTATTCAGAATTGATATAAGAATTGACCACAAAAAGCCAATTTAGTACTTCCTTTCACACTTTTGAAAAAAAATTGGTCTAAACTTTTTTTTTCATTTTTTTTATCAAAATTTCGAGTTTGCATGCGAATTTTTCAAAAACCATAGACACAAGCAATATTTTAACTTAAATTTAGGATTAAGGAACAGGTTTCTGGTTTTCAAAACTGGTATAGTACTTCATTGTAAGTGTTGCCGTTGTTTTTTAGTAAATTTTTTCTCATTTTAAGTAATTTTTTTTCTTAAATTGCCCCTACCTCCTAAACGGGTCGAGATAAATCCCCACCCCACCCATAGTAAATAATATTTGTTTTTGACCCCTCTTCAAAAAATCGTTATCAATTTTTGGCGCCAAAGTTATCGTACTCTAGTCAACGCACCCATGTGCAATTATTGAATACAATGTAGATTGATTGAAATCTTTTATTTAATTTTATTGATTATATTCAAGTACAACTGTGATCCGCGTATGATTCTATGTACAAAAAAAATGTATATAATTATGACAAGCAACTTCCTAATTGAACTGTCTTCATCTACGGTTTCTCTTCAACTGCACTGACGTGTGCATTAGTGACGATGACTAATTTGCTATTTCTTCATTTTAGGACGTAATACATTTATGCGTTAATGCCCGGAATTGTGGACATAGGATTCGTATTTTAAATCCCAAACATCCCCCCCCCCACTGGAAGATGAACATCTTTTAGGAACCGGCAGTGGTCAAATCTTTACAATCAGTCTGGTGTAAATGCCACTTGAAATTTTTATAAGGACAACTCGAATTTTATGATCGCGTCCAGGATGAAGTTTGATGATCTTGCCAAAAATTTAATTCAATTGTGACATGTCAGTTTCTCTAAGTACAGTCATTTGGTTTAGTTTCATATTAGGCCTTGAAGGTCTCCATTTTCCTCTGTGATGTAGACTAGTTAAATATTCAGAGTACTAGCGTTTCGAAAATCCCTGACACATATGTTTAACTCTCTCCCATCGTTGCAAGTAAGTTAAGTTCTTACCTTCAGTGAATGGTTCCGGCCTTGAGGTATAGGCTTCCCCGATGAGAAAGTGGGACGGTGTCAAGGCGTCGATTTCAGCATCGTTACTGGCATACAGTGGAGGAGTAGTGCTTTAATACGAGTGGGGAGAGTATAAAATTCCTCATACGTCAGACAATGGTCGCCGATAACTCTCCGTAGATGCGTTTTGATGGACTTCACACCTGCTTCCCATAAACCCCCAAAATGTGGGGAGTGGAATTAATCACCAAGATATGCCTTCAAATGTTAAATGATCGCTTACATAATAGTTGAAGCTCTGAGAATAATGTAGATGTCGCATTTGATCGAGTCTGCGTTGTGCACCACGAAAATTGATACCATTTTCCGACCATATTTCAATGGTTTTCCATGACGCGCAATAAATCTATTCAGAGCTCCAATGAATGCTTCAGTGGTCAAAACACCCACAAGCTCTATATGTATTGCTTAAGCTATAAAGCAAACAAAGAGCGAAATATATGCCTTCACATGCTTGGGGTTCCCTCGTTTGCATAGCTTAAGTGTAAGAGGACCGGCGTGGTCACACCCTACCCTGCTGAATGGTCTTGCATTAGTTACCTTTTCTGCTGGAAGGTTGCTCATTAATTGAGATGATGTTGCTTTCCTAAGCTTAAAGCAGTTAATGCATTGGTGTACTATCCGTTTAGCCAGACCTCGTATACCCAATATCCAAAACTCCTGGCGGACTACATAGGTCAGCTCCAAAATGCCAACATGTGAATGAGAAAGAAGAAAATTGCGCACTATCATATCGGAAACGATGTGTTTATGATATAAGATAATAGGATGCTTAATTGAAAATGCTGCCGTCGAGTTTCCTATGCGTCTCCCTACGCGAAGCAACCCATGTTGGTCAATGAATGGAGCTAACGAAATTTTTACTGAAATTTCCATATTACGCTGAGGTGTTGATAGGTCGGTCACAAACATTACCTTTTCTATCTCCCGTAGAATAAAGTCACGAGATTTTGAGAGATCCTCGGTTGTTAAGAACGATGAATGTCGAACCAATTTAACCCATGTTGATGTTCGTAAAAGCCCTGTTTGTAAAATACTATTTGGAACAATGATGTGAAAGGATTGCGCACGTGTGTTGATTCCGCTTTTCTTTTCCTATAGATCCTGCTTTTAAATTCCGTACCTGTAAGATGTTGTTCTGGCCAGAATGATTGCGACTGCCAAAGCCAAATTGGGCTTAACCACCAATTGTGCTTTTTGAGTAGAAATATTAAATAAATGGCGAGGCGACCAAATAATTTTAAAATTTCTGTAGTTCGATTTCAAATGAAAGTGGCTCAACGCTTAGGAGATGAGGAACATCAATGTACAATAATACGATGAGCGAGTCTCTCCATAGATATATTTGAGACAAATCGATATTGAATATACTAATTATACATACTTTTCATCAACTTTGCTTAGAGACGAGCTGTACACAACTCAAGAGGAGGAATTGCTATGGGTTCTATCGGCGAACCCGATAGAACTATAGTTGCTCTTTGCAACAATAAAGCTTGTAATGAAACCTTCTGTAGTATACAACAGCAGCATAAGCACTCTTAGATTGTTTCCTTTCTCCTCCTTCTATCTTTCCGCCCGCGCCCTAGTAATAGTATAAGGGTATTCATAACCATTTATCCGCGCGTAAATTATAAAAAAAAAAAAAAAAAGATAGATCACAGAACCCATGAAACTGAATTTTTCCTGACAGCATTTGAATCCCGCATTTCCTCAGGTAGCGATTGTAAGAAAGCACCGCAATTATTGCTCCATGTGCGTAAATTGAAACCAGCCGAGAGTAAGGTTGAATCTAATTCATTATGTAACATCATCAGCTCCTGAATACTTCAGTCAGTACGTCATCGACATAAAAATCGTTTAAAATAACTCTGGACGCTATCGGAAGCTGTTCCTTACTAAGTTTACCGAGTTCTTCAAGGGCCCTTACCGTCAGAAATGGCGAGCAGGATGTCCCATAGGTAACAGTCTTCAATCTATAGTGGGTTATTTCATTACTCACAGGATCCCTCCAAAGAATCCGCTGGTAGTCGCCGTGATTTCCTTGAACCCAGATTTGTCTAAACATTTTCTCTATGTCACCTGATATAGCGTAGCGATGGCAGCGGAACCGAAGAAGAACAGAAATAAGATCTTTTTGAATGGATGGTGCTATCAATAAGGCTTCATTTAACGCTGGATAATTTTCCGTGTTTGGGAAAGACGTTTGAAAGTAGCATCAATAGAATTTCCAAATTCAGTAGGCGGGGGAATCTTAAAGGGTAGTGCAACGCAAAATTTACCATCGCTACCGCGTATGTAATTTGCACCAAAATGTTCCTCTGCTTGAAGGTCTTTGTTCAAAAGAGGATCAGCTTTGCGAATTTCTTCCAATTCTCAGGATCGAGAAAGAGTTTTATCAATTTCCAGATTGATGTGATAAGCGGAAACCCCAGTGTCGGAATGTTTAATCGAAGAAATTGAAGAAATGTCTCATCCCATCACCCACCCAAATTGCATCTGGATATCCTCATTTCCTGATAATTTAGATCTCTGAAGTTTGTGAAAAACTTTGTCCATACCCAAAAGTATTTTGTTTTCTAGAGAAACATGAAGCTGAGGGTCTGCTAGCTTTAAAGTGATATATGAATAAGTGTCAAAGTTGAGCGTCTGGCACGGCAAATGAGAACTTACAATATGAAGTACGAGTATATACGCATTAAGATCAATCCACTTGCCGTTAACTAAAGAGTGCACATGTAGGTTGACGCATCGCCTAGTATTACCAACCCCTTCTGCTGGTACTGAGTTTACCTGAATACGAGTATATTTACGTTTTATCCCTAATCGACGTACTCACGCTTTCGGGACAAAGAACACTTGTGAACTACAATCTAATTACATTCGGCAAAGCTGATATTCTCCGAAAGAATCACGAACCCTGGCAAGAGCCGTAGGCAGAAAAGCTGAAGACGGTGAAGATTCTAGCAGTGTGCCTTTTTGACTGAAATGTGTCAATATTATTTGAAGTTGAGTTAGAGCTATTGTGCGAAGAAGAAAAAGGTTTTGAAGATTGATTAGACAAATCTGCTGTAGACGATGAATCGTAAGATGGCTGGCTGGATATTGGACACAAAAGAGAATGATGTTTTCTTTGACAATTATGACAACTAAACCTGGATCTGCGTGCAGATGATGACCTGCACGTAAGCAATTAAAACATAGCATATTTCTATTTATAAAATCTCGTCGAGCAGAATTGTGCATTGCCAAAAATTGATCGCAACGTCTAATTTCGGGATTACCCGTACATCAAGCTACTGAAGCTTGATGAACATTTATTGAATTATGGCGTAAAGAACGGGACTTTCCGCGTGCGCATGAATTTTGCTAAAAGTTCAGAAATTCCTTAATTGTAGGACACTCCTCATTTTACTTACCAGCTTTAGCCCAGTTTTGACAAATTTCTGAATCTAAAATGAATAGGAGAATTGAATTGAAATTAATCAAACGTCGCGGATGTTGCTGTAGGATTACTTATCAACAGAATACTTAAAAACTTACGAACTAGTGCACTAGCCATGATGCCTGATTTGTCATAATGCGCCTTTAGTTTTTCCCATGCCTCTTTGTAGTTGTCATCGGTTATAGCAATGTGCTATAGCAGGTTAGCGGGTTCATCAACTAAAAACGCCATGTCAGAAAATGAAATTTCTGACATGGCGTCAACTCTTCATTTCTATCCACTGAGCTCACAAACATTTCATGAAATACATTCCATTCAGTAAAATCACCTGCAAATGGCTTTATGTTTACATTTTTTGAATTTGAAATTATACCTTTTTTCCTTGGTTGTTGCTATGTGTTTTTTGATGAGTGATATAACTTGGAGATGTTTCTCTTCAAAATCCGCTAAATCAGTTCCCAACTCTTCTATAGCTTCATCGTCCTCACTGACCTTTTCTATCATCTGATTAACAAGTGTTTGATGGTCTACCCAACCCTGCGATAGTTTTTCCAAACGTGATTCGCATTCTTCCAAGTCAGTATTATCATCTTGCTTAAATTCAAAGTTAGAAATTCGCGTGAACGAACCTTTGACAACCGACCGCTTTGCTTTTAATACTTTCATTGTAAACCGTTATCAAAGTTTAATTATATGGTTTATTATAATGGAATACCGATACACCGAATTCTTTACGTAATCCGGCTCGAAGGACCAAAGATACTGTTTGTAAAATACAACTGTGATGAATTGTATGTATATACAAAAGAACAACTGTGATATGAGTATGATTCTATGTAAAAAAAAGTGTTTTTAATTATGATAAGCAACTGCTTAATTGAACTGTCTTCGTCTGCGGTTTCTATTCAACTGCATTGACTTGTGTATCAGTATCGACGACTTGCTGACGATTTTTTTTTTATGACGTAAAAGACATATATATGCATTGGTGTACGCATTTTTTATCATAATATTCACATTTTAAATCTGAAACAGAGATGACCGCTACAGACGATTACAAAAACTTCCTCAGAATGGATTCCAAAACTTATATGGAGCACCTTACTGTGGTCACTCCACAAAAAAAAGAGGACACAGTAATGCGGATAGCGATAGCAGCTAACGAGAGACTATCCGCAATATTATGAATCTTCGCCTCTGGGCAAAATAATAATTGAAACGTGCAAAGCAAGATTTTCAGCATTCATTGAGGCACGTAAAAAACTGGTATAAATTATTTGTATTTATTACTCTTAAAAAATTGTTGAAATGCATTTGGTGCGCATATAACTTCCTGGGAAATAACTCTCACAGAATGTATGTCATCGTTTGAAAAAGGTTCCTGGGGTGAAAACATTGGTAAACTAATCGGTGATGACGAAGTTTCCGACTGGAGTTGAGCTTACGAATCTTGGAATAACAGGATTCATGACATGAGTAAATTACTGTACTCCAGGATTAATTCTGGTCGAACGAATAGGAAAGGCGGCCCAGCTGACCAGGCGTAAGCGTTTCATCGACTATGCGCTTGGTATAATTTTTTGTTCCTCATTCAGCTTTCGATATATCATGGCCCATCCTTTTCCGAAAACATTTGATTCATCACTTTCTGGCGGTTTATAAAATTTGTCCAAATCCGTAACAGCTTTTTGCAGAAAATCTGTATCATCAGAAGGCTGAAAGATAAATTTCTTTTATTACTTCAGATTCCAAGGAACGCTCCTTTGGAGAAATCGGAAATGAGCCATTGACTATATTAAAAAACCGGCAAAATCTGGGCCTTAGTATTTTAATTACAAGAAGAGTTTTAGTATTGTGATGATGGCGGTGGCCAATGCAAATTACGAATTCATAGCAGTGGAAGTGGGTATAAATGGCAGAGCATAAGATGCAGGTATTTTATTAAAGTATTGGTATGAGCTAGAAAAGCTATCAGTGTCCGAAGAGACGTTTCCATCGGTATTCGTTGGGGATGGGGCATTTCCTCTTTTGGAAAATCTGAGGAAACCGTACAACCGCTCTAATTTATCCATCGAGCAGTAAAGCTTTAATTACCGACTTTCGAGGGCTCGACGCGTGATGCAAAATGCATTTGGAATTTTGTCCAGCTATTTTCGGGGATTCCATACGAATATAAACTTCAGTCCAGAAAAGGCCACTTTAATTACAACTGCCTGTTGCTATTTGCATAATGCAGAATGCGTCAATTTATCTGAGAAACTCCAACAAAATGGACACTGGGACTAATGCGACAGCTTTGAAGCCGACGATGTGCAACAATATTTCCAATACCGCTAAAGCTATTCCCGACAAATTCTCTAATTACTTACTTTAACACTATCGGTGCAGTACCTTGGCAGAACAAATTTGTATAAGCCTTATCTCTTTTTGTAATAACTCCAATTTTTCTCTAAATAAAAAATGTTTGCTTTACATAATTTATTTGCCTTATCAATTTCTATGAATTCATCGAATGTACTAAGCCGTTCTGTT
The DNA here is from genome assembly GCA_963966105.1 of Volucella zonaria. Classification (NCBI taxonomy): domain Eukaryota; kingdom Metazoa; phylum Arthropoda; class Insecta; order Diptera; family Syrphidae; genus Volucella; species Volucella zonaria. The sequence continues at coordinate 197,980,340 of OZ014530.1, read as the reverse complement.
TGGATCTTGGTCCCTTAAGAATTCCAATTTATTAAAGTACCACAGATTTGGTAAGTAGATTTCCTCGGCACTCGCTCCAGACTTTGAACTCTCGCGTATCTTCATCAGTTCCCGTTTATATACCGTCCGTAAACAATTCGCGTTCTATTTTACATAGTCTGTCTTGCGTTTTTAACAATTTCTTGATATTCCAAAAGCTAATTATTCCGCGATTTATTCTTCTCTATTTTATTTTTATATATATCGCTTTTAGTTTGCTATAAGGCCGGTTCATTTTTAAATACTTCTATGAACTCTTCTAGAAAATTTATACTCATGCTTGTCATTTTTCAACCATCCGTTGATGTTCACACCACAAAAATTTCTACCAACTCAGCTTGTGTTTGCAAACGAAGTCACTCACCGCAAATATGTTTCCAAACCGATTGCATGTTTTCGAGGTTTGTCGCAAACTTGCGATCCGTCTGGCAACAGTACCACTCATGACAAAAACACCTTCAAACTCAAACCAATTTGCAAACAAGTTTCTCGTAAGTGGCCCGCTTAAGCAAAAGCAGCGACTTTCTGAGTGTGATGAAAAATTTATTGATTGACAAAATATTTATGTGTATACACTGCGAAGATTTACAGTCGAAATACGAAATTTTGTTAATAACTGTGACGTTTACAATTCAACCAAACATGATCGCCAACCACTCCAAGTTCCATTGTAAATAACCGTATCACTCAAACACTTAAAGACATAATACATGCCGATATCTGGTTTCTCGAACGGAATAAAATGTATCGCTCTTCCATTGGCAAGTTTTCAAAATACGCACCGATTAACACACTAGAATGCAGAAATTGGCTGGCTATTTTAAGTGCACTAAAACAGAGAATCCGGTTCTTAGGAAAACCAATTAAGATCGCTTCCGATACTTATAAAGGGTGTTTTTTTTTTAAGTATACAAACTTAATATGAAATAAAAGACTTGAAGCTAATGTTAATGTCTATGATATTAGCTTTATTTAATTATGCCATTAATGTTTAAATATGATATCGGGCATATGCGTGCCACAGCTAGCTAAAATGAAGCGCAATCGTAAAGTACAATTTTCGACAACTTTATCTAGCAACTGACGTCGTATATCGGCAATAACATGGCGAATGTTGACTTCCAAATCGTCCAACGTCTCTGGTTTATAGGCATAGACAAGTGACTTCACATACCCCAAAAGGAAATAATATAAAGGTGTGAGATCACAGGATCATGTAGGCCAGTTCACAGGTCCATTACGCAAAATTATGCGCTCAGAAAATGTTTAACGCAATAAATTCATAGTGTCGCGTGCCGTGTGGCATGTTGCGCTATCTTGTTGAAATCAAAACTCTGTCAGAAATCAGAAATCATGCTCTCCATTGACGGTAACATTCTGGCCGGTATCGTCCTTAAAGAAATAAGGGCCTATGATTCCACCAGCCCATAAAGCACACCAAACAGTGAGTTTTAATGTTTGTAAGGGCGTCTCCATAAAGGCTTCTGGGTTTTCTCCACTCAAAATTCATTCCACAATTTTGCTTGATCCATTTAACCAAAAATGCATCAACCTGAATCATGTATTCGGGCCATTCACCGAACCTACGATGCGTATAATGATCGCGCGGTTTCAACTCTTGTACAAGGATCTTATAAGCTTTTAAGCTAAGAACTTTCCGTAAAATCATCCAAAAAGTAGATGGACAAAGCGCTAATTGCTGTGCACGATGGCGAATCGACTCATTAGGATTCTCCTCACCACTGCGCTCCTCAACGGCAATAACTTCTTCTGTTCGCACTGTTTGTTATCTTTAGGGATGCGTATTATTCACTAGAGTACAGGTGGTGCGAAAACGATTCATCGTGTTCCAAATAACTTGCTCAGATGGACGATAATGTCGACCGTAAAATGGGAGTAGCGCACGATAAATTTGGCGAACCGAACCATGGCTGTCAAAATAAGTTTGCAGAATTTGCACGCGTTGTCCCTTCACCGTAAAATGGCAAAACGTAATAACCACAAATCAATTTTCAACTGTCAAATTAACAATCTGTAGAAATAGTGTTCCCAGTTTAAAAACGAAACCTATAAAAAAAACACCCATTACTTGCTTAGTACATTCAGCAGTTGAAGAGTTTCTCAAAGAGAATGATATTTCATTCCAGAAAACAAAAGCTTCATACAAAACTAGGAATGCTAATATTGAAAGGTTGCACGGACGCTAAAGGAACATTTAAGAAAAAGGAGTGGAGATAACGACAACTCTGAGTTGGACGACAAATTGTTCAAAATAATTAACATTTACAATGACACTATTCATGCAACTATATACTAGAACAAAACAAGTCGATTTCATTCGGAAAAACTTAACCAAGGAGCATATAGACTTAACGCCTGATACGTTTTTTTTTTTTTTTGTGAGCGCGAGCTCAATGAATTTTTGCACCTTTAAAATATTTGTACGTAGCGCGGGAGAAAGGAATTTAGAGGGGAAGAAAATAGAGGTATCGATGTATATTGTTTTGAAATGTTTGCAAGAGCTCTGCAGGGCATTCCATAAGCCATACAATCACGATATTTTAGAGTACGTCCGAAAGTGGGCTTGAGGGTATACTGATGAGCATTCATAGCGAGACGGGTGTTTCAATAGAGCACTGGTGGCGGAAATAGCAATAAAACAAAGTGAAACAAGAGACAATACGTCGGTGTTCGAGAGTGTCAATTGACTGACTGCTATTAGTACTCGTATTACCTATGAGTTCCATCGCAGAGTTTTGAATTTCTATCTGGCGGGTGTAGCGATGTTTTAGGGGCACTTGACCAGGTGTGGGCATTGTACTCCAATTTTGGGCGGGTGCATGCCTGATATATTGAGGCCAGATCAGAGGATATGAAATATTTCTTACATCGCTTAAGGAAACCTATACATACAGAATATGTGATCATTTCAGCGTATGAGTAAGTTGTCACTGACACACATACCGAGAATGGAAAGTTTTTCGGTTTCGAAGATGTAAGTGCCATTCATGGACAATGGCTGAATGTTTGTATTTCACTTCAATGACAGCAGGCAGCATTGTGTTGATAGTTTCCCAATTAGTTATGGTGTTAATATCGAAGCTTAACATACGTTGCTTAACAGGAAGTGCTAGATATCATTCTTGTCTCCGACAACATCACTCAAATGATAACGAACTGGATGGTATCGTCTGTACATTCATTTTCAGACAACGGATACATCCAATTCAGTTTGAGTGATGCTCCTCCCAGCGAACCAACAATCCGGAATTATCGGAAAACTGGTTGGCTAAAATACAGAGAAATACTGTCAGAAATAAAATCACGTAATTCACCCTGGTTCTCAATCAGGTTATGGTCGCTTCTTGCCCTCTTATTCAACCCAGAGGGAAGAAAAATCCGCACTGGTGGACATCAGCACTGGGACCGCTAAGAAGCATTTGCAGAAAACTTTTCACCCGAGCAAAAAGCGCAAGAAAAGTGACTGAATCCCTCAAGATATACAAAAAAGAACTGAAGAAGGCAAAGCGACTAACCTGGAGATCATTCTCTGTTAAAATCATAGAAACCTCTGAGGCATCGAGGCTAAGAAAACCCCTGTCTACAAATCCTATGATGGCTAGCGGTTTGAAAAAAACCGATGACTCTTGGACAACCTCAAGTGGTGAGTCACTCAACCTGCTACTATATACTCATTTTCCAGGTAGCTCCCCATTCGCGCCCAGTAGTAACCCAAACGAGACTACTGCAACCGTGACCAAAAATGCATGGTCTGATTACAAGAGTCAAACTGCTCTGGGCGCTGCATAGCTTCAAATCATACAAGTCCGGACGGTATAATACCTTTCGAGCTACAAAGGTGCTTAGATATTATCCTGCATACGCTACAGAACATCATGAGTGGCTGTGTAGTACACATCCATATTCCACTGTCATGGAGAGAAGTCAATTGTCTATGGTCGTCTCCCAGACAATAACCTCGGAGGAGAGGATCAGTCTTATGACCGAGATGTATAGCGAGTGGGTTGTGAGAGGTTGAAGGCCCCATTTGTACCCAATGGCTTTTTTGCAAGAGAATAAAGCTATTGTAGCGTTCTTGAATCTTTCTTGAATGTTAGGTTTCCAGTTTAGTTTCCTGTCAAAAGTGAGACCCAGATATTTTTCGGTATCGGAAGAGACTAAACTGGTACCGTTTTTTGAGGCAGGGTCTATAATTGAAATTTTATATCTCCTGGAAAAGACGACAAGACCAGTTTTATAGGGGCTTTCTGCCAATCCACAGCGATCTGCCCAACGGGTTAATCTGTTAAAATTTAGCTGGAGGAGTTCTTTAATGGTATTTAGATGTTTATCTGGGACGGGTATAGCAACGTCATCCGCATAGTCAATCATCCTGCTACCACCCGATTCCAGGAATGTCAGCAGTTCATTAACCACTAAGTTCCAGAGAAGGGGTGAGAGGACACCGCCTTGCGGTGTACCTCAGCTGACATATCTTTTAGCAGAAGCCCTACCCAGTTTGGAGTTGATTATTCTGTTATTTAGCATAAGAATCGTCTGCCTGAAAAGTTGACAGCGTAGCTGTGATCACGAAAGCGGCCATTGTGTACTCTCTATATTGTAGCGATCAGTCAGTGAATGCCATTGACAAAAGTCTTGGATCAATTTTACATCAATCAGTCGTTCTAGAGTTTGCAGAAGATGGTAGACCTGTAGGTCTGAGGGATAACATAAAAGCATTCTCCGGCTTTAGGAATGAAAATTACTCGTACATTAACTTTTGTCTATGACAGGGGAATGTGGATTAGTTTTACACAGCTCCTCTTGATATTCTCTAGCTCAAGCAGGATAATATCTGAGGGCCTTTGTACATAATTTGGCAGGTATTATACCGTCTGGAGCAGCAGACTTGTATGGTTTGGTTGCTACTGGCCGCAAATAAGAGCTAGTGGGTGTCCAGTAGCAGATTGAGTCATTTATTACTCGAAATTGTCAAAGAGACATCAGGCTTTGTCCAACAGTAAGGCATCACAGGATTTCTACATAGAGAGAAATTTTCTTAGCCGCGATGCCTCAGAAGTTTCTGTAATTTTATCACAGAAAGATCTCCAGGATTGTCGCTTTGCTTTCCTCAGTTCTTACAGTATTCCTCTATATTTTAGCCAGTCAGTTTTCTGACAATTCTGAAATGCAGGTTGGCTGGGAGAAGCTTCACTCGGGCTGAATTGGATGTATCTGTGGTCTGAAAATGACTGTTCAGTCGATACCATCCAGTTCTCTAGTATTTGAGTGATGTTGACGGAGACAAGAGTGATATCTAGCACTTCCTGTCGATTTCTTGTTATAAAAGTGGGCTCATTGCCAATGTTGCAAACAATTAGTACTTATATGTAATATAATCAAAAAGTGACTCACCTCTGTCATTGATGACGATACTGTCCCATACCGTGTGATGAGCGTTAACGTCGTACCCGATGATGAGGCAAGTTTTTAGCCTTCCAGCTTTCAATACCACCCTTTCGAGGTTAGGGAGAGGGCCCACATGATCCTGGCCAAGATATACCGATGCCAGCCAGTAGGAGCCTTTGGCAGTCTCTAGTCTGGCAACTAAGTCGTGCTCACTGAGGGTAGGAGGTAAAAATGCATTAAGGCTACTTTTCACTAAGATACAATACAAATTCTAATCTTACCTTTGTATTTGGTATAGGACGGAACGTATACAGGTGTCCCAAGTCCACAAACCACGCCTTTTACGATCCATGGTGCTTGGATTAGGATGATGTGTTCTGCATTTTTGGAAAGACGCAGAGTACTTAGGGCCGAAGCCTTTTTTGAGTGATGGAGGTAAATCTGGAGAAACTGTATCACTGCTACAATTGACCAGAGTAGCCTCCACCACGGTGCTGTTCGAGTCCTCCGATTCTGAACACGTGCCTAAAATGTCAGAGTGTCAGCAGCGGAGCCCGAGGACTAAGTTGTCGCCTAGGATAAATTGGGGCCGTCGCTGTCTATTTCTGTAAATTTTAGTTACATTAATTAATTTATTTAGAGTTATTTAATTGTATACATTTCGAAATCTATTGATTGTAAATTGTATGTTAAAGCAGAACACGTTTCGTAGACTCTTTCATACATTTTAGAAAGTACAGACAATAGCTCTTTTTTGGGGAAGAACCATATGAAGAAAAAAAAAGACATTATTTTATAGATTTCAAGTGCCGTAAATTCTATAAACAATACGGTTTGTGGTTAAAAACATGTTTTTTCTGAAGTATTTTTACATAGATTGTTTAGCAAAGTTATCCACGTTTGAAAAGTTACGCTAAGAGTTAAAATTTCAAAAAAAAAAAATCAATAAGTAAGTTAGCTGCATAGAAAAGTTCACAAACATTAGAATTGTTACGGTTTAAAAATATGTATATCTTCATTCCTAGATATGTTTAGAATTTCGTTCACAACTTTCCATTCGTTTTCAGCATTACCGATTTTATCTCCGAATGGATAATTTCAAGTCCCTAAGACTATGTTTGTATTGCACCTGTAGGCCCCGATGGGATGGCAAACCTCTGGATCGCTGGAATAGTCTTCCCGCTCTATGACATTTGCTACGTAGCTCTGCTATGTCTTGGTTCCAGTATACGAGTTGTTAACGTTTTCTAGACCATAGATACGCCGTAAGCCCTTGATGCTTGTTTAGTAACTTCAGCGGTCATAGCATTTGCTGTTCCTGGGTTTACTGTAGACTCAAACTGAATGGATATATTGGTTACTGACTCTACACTTTGCGGCTCTCGCTAGGGAACACATTAAAAAGGTAATATCAACTATGCATCGGACGGCATTTCTGCGAAAGGTGCGCTCGCTTCCCATATTAAGCAGTATTACGTTTAGTAATGATATAGCTTCTAGTAGAGCCTTTTCTCTTCTATTGGTCCGAGTGGCCCATGCGGTTAATTCTCAAGCCATAATTGTTAGGCTACGACCGCTAGCAGCATCCAAGAGCTTATCCAACATACCCTGGAATTCCTCAAAAGTGCTGCTTGGAGATGCATAACAACATATATATATGCAGGGCCTTGACCTTTGGTCGAACGAAGCCTGTTCCGATTGTCATAAGTGTTTTCTTCAAAGCCGTAATTTTCACAGGCTCTGATAGCAACTCTTTGTGAGTCACCAGCCACCCAAACTTTTTGGGTGCTTTGCAATGGCAGGAGGCCTCATACGATTCTGGAAAGAACGCAGGTGAGTCTCTAACACGTCCAAACTAAACGTTAAATGATAAAAAGTATAGAAGTGACTCAAGAGAATTTTTGTCCAAGTGGTCTTCTCGACCATGACCGGAGCACGCATTGTGGATATCCCAACCAAAATGCTTACAAACTCTCCCACGATGTAGGCGCTGACCCAGGAAGTGCTAGATTACTCTTGTGGTTCTTGCTACGACGCGTTCGGCAAGTTGTGATCTTTTCTGGGACTCCCTCAGTGCTGTAACCAACAAAGACTTTAGTTCCACAGTGTTGTGTCTAGTGGACGGAAATCGAATAAAAGCACTAGCAGTGCAGCCCAAAACGGCAATGAGAACGAGACCGGCGTGCCTATACTATAATGGCCGTATCACCTTTTTGAAGCTCTGAATTGGTAAGTATAGCAATGACATCAGTCTGGACGAGGCTAAGTGCAAGCACTGTGTTGATCATCTATGTGAAATAGTTAGCAGAGAATGTTTGCAGTCACGGGGGGGGGGGGGACGAAGAGTAGCCCGAATTTTTCGATTCGTTAACTTATTTTCCCTACGATTCGCTATTACCGTCACTATCCAGGACAGTACTCGCACTTATTAATTACCTTCACTTCAGAAACATAGGACTTTTTTTGTTATTTTTATGAACTTAACACTCAAGTGGGTATGAATACACTTATAATGCCTCAGCAAGTATTAAGTTTTTTGGAAAATGGGATAGAGAGAGAAAGAAAGATGTTTGGGCTCAGTGGTTGTTTCGCTCCATGGGTGCCATCCAACATTTAATCGGGGGACTTAATTCTTAGTGGAAGTTGGCTTGATGTTGGTTTCTAGTCAACTACACATCTTACTTGATTTTCGTTAACTGAAAAAAGTCGATGGTATGTTTTTCGGGCGGGGCTGGGATTCGAACACCGAACCTTCCAATTTGGAAGCCAGTTCACTACCACTTGAGCCACGGCCACCTTATCATATAGGCGAAGCAGTTGCGTCTATTGCTATAGCCGAGCTGCGCTTGAACCTTCTCCCCACTTCCAAGTTAGTTCGAGAATCAAAGACGTCACTAAACTCAGTCGGAAGGCTGAATCCACTGTTTTTATTGGGTCTGAAATCACAACGGGAGATGAAAGCGCCGATGAACTTGCGTTAGTCAGAAAATCATCTCGCGTAAGTCTGAAAAAATTGAGAAAATAACGAAAACTTATATGCATGTATGAAAGTCTTGAAACAGCAAATCTTTGTCTCCGGTACTCTACATATCAGCGTGGTCTAACTTCATGTCCAAGTTGGTGGGGAATGGACCAGAAAAAAACGAGTAAATATGCTCCACCACGCACAGTAAAGGACTGCCTTCGACCACCGCGTCGTATGCAACTTGGAATGAATGTAGCACCATTTAAGCTGAGGCTTAAATTCATCAATAGAAAATTAAGTCAGAAAGCGGTTTTCTTGACTTCAAAGAATCCCTCTTTGTTCAAAAAAGATAAAGTCCCTTCAAATGTTAAAATGTTAATCGTCAACGGAATGCTATTAATTTCAAAGGCTTAACTAAAGTCTTGTGTCCACTGGAATTCCCATGACTTATCAGTTGTGTCCCCTTCCCTTTAAATCGACTCACTAAATGCGTTATAAGCTTCCTCCTGATGCCTGAGATTATTAAACGTAACAAACACCCTTTCCTTAATGTTTACCTAAAAAAATTGTGTAATTCCCATTCTCCCAGAACATCCCTAAGTCTCCTTTTTCCAATTGCAAGACACCCAAGCGAAACCCAACACAAAGCCCTTTCTCAGCCCATTTACACGAATACATTCAAATGTCAACAAATAGAGAAGCAATTAATTTTCCGCTTATCCCATCAATGGAATCCTCTTATATTTGCAATTTTTTTCTGAAAATTAACATAAAACAAATTGGAAAATCTTGTCCCTCACCCTTCTCACCGATCCTTTGTGCTGGGAAAACCCAGATTGCATTCATACCCTCGCACATGAGTACACCACAGAGAATGACGGAGACCACCTACTGTGTGATACATGCAACAATGGCGAATACTCGTACAATTAATTGATTTACACTCATCCGTCACCAGGACATTATTCACTGTATTGTATAAACGCGCCACATCAAAAAATAAGGACATCCAAGCATCAGCCTTCAGCAGTCATTGCCAGAGGAGGTCTGGTGCCGAAAAGCAAACAACAATCCTCAACTCGAGAAGCGACAACAACCAAAGAGGTTAGTAATGCGTTTAAAAGGATTCATCGAGGGTCTAGCTAGATACGAAGTACGACGGACGACCCGTCAAATTGGAATCCCAGTGAGGAAATGCGAATCCTGCTGCTACCTAGACATACCAGAGCTCATATCATAAATAGTTTAAAAATGAAAAGAAAAACAAATTTTGAAACCATGTTTGTGACGTAACTACTTACGAGTAGTGACAGCACACAGTAAGGTTGGTATAATCCCACCCCTCGGATCAATGCAACAAAAACCGAAATACATTGCCTTTTATCGCTTTTCCAATTATCCTTTCACATATTTAAATGTGAGTTCTCAGGATCAAGTCTCCCAATATCCCAGATATTACGAACAAGAGGGTGCATATGAAATTCGTTGTCACCCTCTGTTGGTGTCGCTGTTGTTTTGATGGCGAACGAACTTGCACGGGGGTTGGAAAAAGCAACGCACATTCAGCAGACCACCAACAAACAACAGGACAAAACAAAACAAACTGTCACGGCAGAGGTTAAGCGATAGATGTCCTGCGTTGTCACAGCACAGGATACGTAGTCGTAGACTATATTATGGCCATGGGATTGTCTGTGTACAGAAGAGAGTACTCGGTATCTAGAATCTATTTCATATGTATGGACTAAGGTACCACGTGTTCTAAGTTGGCCGCCTGTGGTGACCTGTTTTCCGAGGTTATGAACATTTTGCATTTGTTTTACTATGTACCTATGCATATCCATATCGGTGTCTCTAACTGTGTGTGCGTTCGTATGATGCTTCAGACCAATCCTAGGGATTGTGCTGTAATGCAGAAAACAGGACGACTACAAACAATGGGACAAGCTCCGTGGTTTTTAATATTTATTCAGTATAATCTTCCACCCATCAGTGATACTTTGTGCGAGCACGAGGATTAGTTATTCAATATTTGAAAGGCCATCAATGCAGGACACCACGACTGATTCTCAGTGCCGACATGCTGCTGCTGAATGGTGTCGAACTGAAAGGAAGTTGGGGTGAAAGGCGTTTCCCAGGACTATAAATCTTATTTTTCAGCGGTCTTAACTCGTAGCGTGGCGCTTTTTATTCCAATGGTATTTGGTTTTCAATTTTATTGTTTGTTTTTTGCTTTTGTGCCTTGAAAAGCAACAAATTTTAAGAGTTTCCGGTCGTTTTTTTGAGGGACCGAGTAAACCGGATTGGGTATTCCAAAAAGTTGGCAAGGATTTGTTCTTTTAATTCGTCATCCTAGGGGCTATGGGTTTGTTTGACTTCTTAACAAGGACATTTAATACCGTAAATGTGTCGTAACTATTCCATGGCTGTGCGGTAGATACTCGTAGAAGGGAAGCTGGTAGATAAAAACTGGTTTTTGGGTGTTGGTTACATTCACGGTAATCTAAAAAGATTTGAGATATTAATGCGAAAGGCAGATGTTGGTTTAGAGTGAGATTGAAATGATCCTGAGAATTATTCTGCCCTTAGATTATGGTTCACTTTTATTTCTGCTTTAGAGGTAAATTTTTCAAAAAAATATACTGCTTCTTTGATAAGTAGGTGTCGAGTAGAGCTCTAGGTGAACTAGATATTGATCAGCAAACTTGGTCTCGAGTTTATGTCTCGACTCAATTGCTCGTCTGCTTAGCTTAAGGCTTTCGCGCTACTTCAGTTTGCGATAGAAAACTTTAATCGGAAAGATGGAACCCATTCAGTCCACATTTTAAACACTTTTGTGATGCTGTATAAGTTGTGTTCATGTTTCTTTCCTACCAATGCGCGTCCTCACAACTTAACATCGTGGGGGGACGATGTTTCCCGCGTGGGTTCCAGGCCAGCCAGTGGCCTAACGCGGGCCCCCAACATTGGGCATTAGTCTAGACAGCTTTATTAATTTCCTTCCCAATAAGCTTCCTAAATGTGAGTCGGGAGTCGACCCATACTCCGACACAGCGAATTACCATGCCTGTGACGCTTAATAATTAACATGGTTTTGGATGGGTTAACCAATGGAAAATAAAATGAACCTACTATACACATTTTTCTCACAATATATTTTTGCAAGACGAGTGGTAGTATGTCGCGGTTAATCATATCGCTGGCTTTAGTTGTGTCCACAAAGAGACTATCAGTATGCTTTTCCTTGTTGAGGTTCAAGTATATTTAAGAACAGAATCTTAGAATAGCATCTTCAGTGGATTTGCCTCTTTGAAATTCAAATTGAATGGAATTAAAAAAAATGCGTTTTGTTCAAGAATTTAAAAATTCTATTTTTAATAGCTTTCTCAAAAATGTTAGATATTGAAGGAATAGTGAGATAGGCCGATAGTTTTGAACAATGTCAAATACCCCTTTTTTAAATAGTGGTACTACATCAGCAACCTGCAGTGCAGCGGGATTCTTTTATTAAAAATAAGAGCTAGAACGTCAGCCACGCACTCGTACCATGTATCATTTTTCAAAATTTGGTTAGAAATACCATCTATTCCACTTGAGCACGAATATTTGAAGGTCCCAAACATTTTCCCTACTTCAATAGCAGTTATGGGCTCTTAAAAAAACATTTTTTTTGGAAACGTTCATCTTCTACGCACTTAAAACATCTACAACTTTGGACGAAAGATTGTCACTGAAGACATTCAGCTATAGAGGTGAAAACGCAATTAAGGTATTCCACGATCGCACGTTTAGCAGAAATCATTTTTCCATTACAACGAAGTATAGTGAGCTTTTGAGAGAGAGGTGACTTGTTGAAGATACTATCAACTATTTTTTTTTTATTTATTTTATTATTCAATACATTTCATTATAAGGTACAGATCAAGAGAAATTACATATAGTACAAAGAATTATATTATAATTTAAGTCCATTAATATTATGTACATAAATTACATAGATATCATATTTTCATTGGTATTGAATAATATTTAGATATATTCTGTAGTTAAGGCAACTAGTGTCGAATGTATCACTAAAGAATTGTTAAAAAAAAGTAATTCAAAAATAAAAAGGTGAAAGGGTGATTTATGAAAGAAAAAGAAAGAAAAAAATTTGAAAATGATTTTTGTGTTTATCATTATATTTAATTATCATTATTCTTAATGTACTATCTTTATTAGATCTTTTACATCATTGAAATCAAAATTAAAAACCTGTTTTTTTACCTCTCGAGAAAACGACAGAGCGTTGATACTACAGTCTATATCCAGCGGTAGTAGGTTAAAAATTCTTGGTGCAACCGAAGTATAAAAATTTAGAAAGTGGTGGGTGTTATGTGGTAGTACAAACTCCAGGAATCTTGCGTTGCTTCGAAGCCCATGAACGGTGGGATTACGATTTAATGAATATCCACTCCGTAAGTAAAATATTTTAAACACTTTGTAAAAGTAAAGATGTTTGAGAGGAAGTATTAAAGAGTTGCAAAAAAAGCAAAAAAACTGTGTTCTAGACGGTTTTTTCTCCAAATGTTTCTTAAAATATGTTTTTGCAGTATTTGCAAAGGTTGGATTTTGTTGCTACATATTTCTCTCCAACAAACTAGACCATTTTGCACCTTTGATTGGACTAAGCCGTAGCAAATTGTTTCTAAGAGTTTACGAGAGCAAAACAGTCTTAGATGAAACATTATGCTGGCAGTTCTTAACAGATATTTTCTAAAAAAGGCGGTATGCGCACTCCAATTTAATTTTTCATCAATTGCATCTCAATTACAAAACATTCCATTGAGCAGCTAAAATCTGAATTAAATGTTTTTTCCGTACTAGTTTTGCCACAAGTATTGGAACTAACCAGCACATGTTTACAATTTGTACTGTGCTAAGTTCTTTTAGGGAGTTGCATAATATTAGATGAGAGACTAAAAATTATAATTTTGGTTTTATCACTTTTTCTAGGTCATAATTTAAATATATCCGTAAATAAATCCAAGGTGGAAGCATTGGAATACGAACAAGCTATGTCATCTGCAAACCCGGTTTGTAGCCCTTTCAATTGTTGATTAAAGATTGAATTGATATAGATTAAAAATAGAACTGAACCCAACACCGAGCCCTGTGAAACACCTATATCAAAATTCAGGCTATTACCCAATTTACCTTCTAACTTAACTACTTGTTTCCTGTTATTAAGGTACGAAGAAAACCCATTGAGCATAAAACCTCTAAAACCAGCGTTTTCTAGTTTTGTTAGTAGTAACTTATGGTCCACAATATCAAATGCCTTGGTTATATCTATAAAAAGTGGAGCAATATTCTTTTTGTTATTACGGCTTTAGTAATTATAATTACAAAATTTTAAGAGTGCATCCTCGGTTGATCTGCCAGCTCTGAACCCATATTGATTTTGACTAAAAAAAAGAATAGTGCTCTAAAAAAGAGACGATTCTACTTTCAATCACTTTCTCAAAAATTTTCGAAAGAGCGGGAAGAAGAGAGATAGGCCTGTAATTATTTAAATTGTTTCTTTCACCTTTTTTAAATATAGGTACCACCTCTGCAACTTTTAAGCAGTATGGAAAAATACCACAATAAATACTTTTATTATAAATTTGTTCTAACACATCCATCAACAATAAAGAGTGAGATTCTCTTAATAAGATCAATCGGAAAAATAGCATTCATTGGTGAACAGGATTTTTTTTTATTAATAGCTGAATGGCTCTATAAAATTCAAGGATGTTATCGGATCAAAAGCAAAAGTGTGCACTTGGGAGTTTTCCCCTCTTAAGCAGCCTGAGTAGCTGTCAACAAATGAATTAAATCCTGTATCAGAAAGTGTATTTGTGGCCACACTTGTAAAGATGATATTGAACGCATCAGGCATCTCAACGGGTGCAGACATGACCTTGCCATTATAATTTACGCAGGTTGTGTTATTCAGAGATACCTTTTTGTTGAGTAGGTCGTTCACAATTGTCTTAATACTGTTTTTGGCTAATTAAAATTGATTGACATAGTAATTTTCTTTAAAATTGTGAACATCAGCAATAACTTCTCTGCAGATTTTTTCATAGAGATTGCGAAGATGAGCACTATTGGGATGTTTTTTTGCATTTGATTACTAATTTATTTTTATAATTCACCTTTTTTAAAATAGTTGTCGACATCCAGGGCTTAAGTCTCTTTAATTTATTATATAAAGGCTATAGACGGGTCCCCATCTATCGTGTGATAAATTATTTGATTTCTTTATTTGGCTGTTAAAATTCAAAAAAAGACCTGTCAAACAAAGATCAGAAATCTTGTAGTTCGAGCTCCAATTGACAAGCGAGGAATTTGAATACGGATCAAGTCTACCAAATATATGATCAATGTATTGTACGTTTGAGAAGAGTGTGTAATTCGAGTTGGGTTATCAATACATGAGTACATCCCATTTGCCGACATTACGGATAGATATTCCCGTACTATCGGAGATTCACTTAGGATATCTAAGTTTATATCTGCCAAGATAAATAAGTTTTTTACTTTTTCATCACCCAATAAACAACTCAATTCTTCAACAAAAACGTTATTACTCGTGTAACCTATAAACGCACATAAAAATACATTTTATTTCATCAATTGTGCAAGAAACTTTAATTACCGCACTTATTAGATTACAACTGCAGTACTCATATTCTGAGTAATTGTTTACAAACACATCAACTCATCCTGCTGGATACGAATCATTGCACTTTGCATGAAAATTAAAACCAAAGGTTTCTGTTGCAAAGAATTTACAATGCTTTGTAGTTTGTTTATCTTATTCGAAAGTGACTTGTTTTCTTCTTTCAGGGTGTTAACGAGTAGCAGCGCATTCGAATTAACTTCCTTCCGTAAGAGTGGTGATTTTGTTGTACAGAACATCGAGTGTGATAGCACCAGTGGGAATATTTATGTTGTTCAAAACACTGGGAGATGACACAGTACCCAATGAAGAGAATGATATATTCGATGCGGTAACGGCGCTGACCAAATTTTTTCTTTGCGGAGTAGGCGGTGGTGAATGTATTGATTTTGATCACACGAATTACACCGATAAGGAATATTGTTTGTTTTAATGTATTCAATATCACTTTGATGTAAATTCACACAAGCTAGGAGGTAATAGACCTTGCACACTGCCCATTGGATTTTTGACCCAGTTCTTTCAACTTTAAACCTCCAGAACTCGCGTCGAAATGTGTGACTTCGAAACTAGCTCGTGAGAATTTCACTCACACTACCTATTTCAGATAAAAAAATACTTCTAAATACAATACTTTTCACTGAAACGCATATTTATTTGTTTAAAACACAACATATTATACAAACTAAAAGTGTTATTCATTATTATATTATTTTTATTAACGTGGGACACAAAATGTTAAGAAACTTAGAAACTGCACAAAAAAAAAACTAAGATCGTAACTAAGAAATAATGTTCCCACAATTTTTAACCATTTTGCAAATTTTTTATATAAACTGTTGATTAAGAGTGATCATTGCAAACTGTTTTCTTGCATTTCTTACAACTTATTTTTAATTTTTTGTTTTTTCTTCTAGGACAATAGGCACAAAACTGTGATGGGATATTACAACCAGAACTTGCTTTTTCTTCTTCTACGCCAACAATTCTTTTCATTCTTATTTCTTTCAAGTAGAGGCATGTTGGTCAATTGCGCGCGGTTCAAGCGGCGAGGTTTGATGAAGTCCAAAGCTAGGCTTTTGAGAAATGATCTTTTCTCTTTAATTATACCTGTGTTATGGTTGTATAATATTTGGCAATTAATGCCCCAAACATTCAAAAGAATTAAAATTACGGTTAGCGGCCATCTGCAACTTACTCGGGAAATTGAGTAATTTGATTTCATTTGGTCGACCACGTCCATCCAACCTTTTATAAGGTTATAAAATGTTATAATTTCCGATTTTGCAACCTCATTTGTTGTCTCGTCTACTTTGTTGTCATTATGAAGAGTAGAGAAGCATAAAACATTCTTGTTAGCTTGTTTTGGTTTAAATGACACCAAAATCCCCTTTTATTTTCCAAAAACCCAAATTTAATGCTATATCTTTCTCTTCCCCTCAACTCTAAAAATTGTTTTGGAATTTGTCGTTTGTTTTTCCTAGTAGTGCCAGCCACGGCTATTCTGTTTTTTAACAGTTCAGACGCTAGTGGAAGAGAGGTAAAATAATTGCCCATAGAAATATTTCTCCCTGTACCAAGAATGGGCTGAGCTAAACGCATAACTACAGATTGGCAGAATTGTCAGACAACGCGCTGTCTCACACCTCAGCGGTTGCCATGGCGAAAATCCATGAATTACGATTTGAACTGCTTTACCATCTATTCACCAGACCTAGCCCCAAGCGACTTCTTTTTGTTCCCTCATCTAAAAACTGCGCTCGGAGGACAGAGATTTTCGTCAAATGAGGTGGCAATCACCTTCGTGAATAATTATTTCGCATAGAAAAAGCGGCAAGTACTATTTGGACGGGTTAGAGAGGTGGGAGCATCGCTGGGAGAAGCGTGTAGAGTTACAAGGAGACTATGTAGAAAAATAAAGAAAACGTTTGGGAAAAAATGTCTTGTATCATTGTTCGGTAAACTTTTCAGACAACTAGATATAAATTTTTATTTTCTTAAAGTGGTGGCATGGTTAATATGCAAAGATTTGAAATTTCTTAGAAAAAAATATGTTATTCTACTAAAAATAAAGCAGTCTTTATACTTTGGAGTTTATTGACTAGAGAATACAATTTAATCAGATTTACAGGAGCAGAGAAAACCACGACCGTTCATCTCAAACACTCAATCTGCAATTCCCATTTGATATTCCCTTGAAAAGAAATAAATTGGTTTCTGTAATATCTAACTTTATACAATAAATTTTTTTTTTAGGTCAGAGCACAACCGTTTTTACATTTTCTTAATTTTTCTGTTCCAGGGATGCTTAGAACCATGAACTCTGAGTTTATATCTATTTTAATTTTACTTACTAAACACATAGTAATCCAAGGTTTAAGCATTTCGCAGTTCTTTTTTTGCTTCATTCATAACTGCATAGAGAAATATGTATGTTTATTTAGTCCTTCTATGAAATGATTATAAGATTTAGGGACGTTATCTTCAGTATAAACTACTTTCCAAGACTCGAAAGAAAGAGAAGTACCTACTCTGGCGAAATTAGTAACGCAAGTGGGATGGTAATTTCGCAAAATTGTACAATTACGAGGGGCGTTCAACATATTCTCGGTATCGGGGTGAAGCCGTGGTTGTATATATAAATTGACTTATTTATCAAGTAATACTATTATTTTAGTGTATTCATGTAAAATTTCATATAAATGTGATTATTAATTCGCGTTTTATCTCTAGTTAAACAGAATCATAATGGCAACTGAGACGATGATGGTGAAAATTGAGCATCGCGCTGTAATTAAATTTCTCACTAAGCAAGGAAAAAGTCAAAAAACTATTCATGAAGAGATGGTGGCTGTTTACCAGGGTTCCGCACCTTCATTATCAACTGTGCAAAAGTGGTCAAGTGAGTTCAAGAGAGGCAGAGAGAGCATTGAAGACGACCCCCGCTCCGGCGCCCCGGCTACTGCTTGTACGGGAGAAAGCATCAAAGAAGTCGAAAAACTTGTTCTTGAGGATGCCCGAATAAAGGTGAAAATGATGGCAGAGATCACCAAGCTTTCAATTGGTACCATTCACACCATTCTTCATGACCATCTTAACCTTTCAAAGGTCAGTGCAAGGTGGGTGCCACGAATGCTCACAGCGCCTCAGAAAAAAGTGAGAATCGCATGCTGTAGAGAGCTTTTGGAGATGTGTAGTGAGAACGCGGACGGTGTTATGGATCGAATTGTTACTGGGGACGAAACATGGGTCCACCACTATGACCCTGAAAGCAAACAAGAGTCCATGCAGTGGCATAAAAAAGGAACAGACCCCCCGAAGAAGTTCAAAGTCACTCCGTCTGCCGGGAAGCTCATGGCCACAGTTTTTTGGGACTCAAAGGGAATCTTGCTCATTGAGTACAAAAAAAAAGGTGAAACCATCAACGCCACATCCTACGCTTCCACTTTGCATAATTTGCGGGAGGAAATTAAAAAGAAAAGACGGGGTGAACTCGCAGCGGGTGTGTTGCTTCTTCATGACAACGCTCCTGTTCACACGGCACGAGTTTCCAAGGCTGCTGCGCGAGATTGTGGTTTCGAAGAAATCCAACACCCACCCTATAGTCCAGACCTTGCCCCTAGTGATTATTTCCTGTTTCCGGATTTGAAAAAATGTCTTCGTGGAAAAAGATTTTCGGATGATGAAGAACTCAAGTCGGTATTTTGCAGAGAAAGAGGAAATTTATTTTTTTGAGGTTTTAAAAAAAGCTTATCTCAAGATGTAACAAATGCATTGATGTTAGGGGAGATTATATTGAAAAATAAAAACAATTTAAATTGAATTCGCATTTTCCTTCATATCGATACCGAGAATATATTGAACGCCCCGCGTATGCGGTACGGAATGGTTTCCAATAGTGTCGCGAACGAGCTGTGGTCCCTGAAAACCTTAATTGTGGTAGGAAATACCACAAAGGCCCCCCAGTGTCTGCGGCAGCTAAACACTCATCGACAAAAGGAAAGGAGGTGTTTGAAATACCGGCCGCGTCACACAAAGAAGAGGATTATTAACAACATCAGATTAGTGTAAGAAATATTATAATTTAAAGAAATGTATATTGTTTGAATAGTGAACTATCCATATATGTACTCGTATAAACACATCAAGAAAAATAAAAATTCTGCTGGTTTTGAGTGGAAACTTACAATATATTAAATACATTTGTTTATTGTCAGTGGGTCCCAAAATCGAAACGATTCGAGTCTACCGCCAGCTACTCCTGATTTAGAAGCACTAATAACCACCATGGTTACTCGCGTCGTAGAAAGCCAGTCTAGCATGATCATGCAAAACCTTTTGCGTACCCGCACAGATTCGGCTACCTCAGCCGATAAGGCTATAGCCAGAGAATATCGGAATAGCTGTACACCCGAAGTTTTTCAGGCGATCCAGGTAAGTTCAACTCATGGAAGAAGAGCATGGCAGAATCCTGGGAATCTACGAGCATTTAAAGGGAACCCAGAAACACTTTGGGAAACTGAACATCATTAGAAACAAAATCCTTAATAAAGCCGACGTTGCCTTGGACTCTTTTAACACTCTCTTAAATCGAGCTAGTATCTAACAGCCATGCACTATGCAGATAAACGCGATCTGAGAACGTTGGAGTACCAGATGATGTATTTGGTCCAAGGTACCCAAGATTTCTACAATAGTGTGTACTCGCACCTTTCACTCATCCTGAACAATATTGCGTACATGAAGATAACCTCAGACGCTATGAAGTTGCTTACTCAGACTTATAGGAATAAAGCCCTCGATACCTTTATTAGGGGATTAAGAGGTGATCTGCCAAGATTACTCGGTATCTGCGAGTCAACTGATCTACCGCATGCATTAAGCTTACACTTGAAACTCGAGAACCAGAGCTATCGACCAAGCCATGCTTATAACACAAAAAGTGTGGTAAGGAAGCCCAAATAAATTCAGAACCGGCAACTCAAGGCGTTTCTGCCCAAGCGAACCTTATTCACCAACAAAACCGACAACAGTACAACAATCATCCCGCTCGACAACATAATCTTAATCAACAGTATCGTCCAAACAGTAGTAATAGCCATCCACAACAGAGTTTCCACATTGAAGAAACCCAAGATGAGCTTACAGATGTTCAATAATCCAGTCCAGAATATGTACAAGCCCTAGCTGATGCAGCTAATCTGTATG
The DNA here is from genome assembly GCA_963966105.1 of Volucella zonaria. Lineage (NCBI taxonomy): Eukaryota > Metazoa > Arthropoda > Insecta > Diptera > Syrphidae > Volucella > Volucella zonaria. Next base: position 197,960,010 of record OZ014530.1, on the reverse strand, counting down.
AACAATCTCTCGAGGAATACGCTCAGAAATTCTCCATCCATTTTTTAGGCTAAGCGATTCTTCGCCTCCGTATTTTAAATGTCAAACGGAAAGCGGAGACATGTTAAAATACCGACATCGAGGAAACCTCATTTCCCATCAACAACGAGAAGTATGAACTTGCGAGATTAACGTTCGAGTTAAAAAACGCTCCAGTAATCTTTCAGTAATCCGTGATGATATACCGCACCAATATATTGGGAAATTTTGTCAGCTGTATATCAACGATATCATCGTTTACAGTGATGACGAACTCCAGCATGCTAAACACATTGAGAAGATTTTCAGCACTCTAGAGGAGGCAAATATGAAACTAGAATTGGACAAGTGTGGATTTTTCGAAGCAGAAGTACAATTTCTAGGGTTCATTATTTCAGCCGATGGCATAAAAACAATCCCTGCGAAAGTAGAATCCATTCTTAACTTCCCAATTCCTGAGATCTTTTCTTGGTCTTTCAGGGTATTATAAGCCCTCTGTCAGATATTACGCAAAGCTTCCCAAACACCTGACAGCCCTTCTAAGAGGAGATCAAGACCAAATCCTCTAAATTATGTGTGCAGCTTAACTAAGAAGCCATCGAATCTTTCCAGATTTTGAAAAATTCTCTCATTTATACTTCACAACAGATGCTTCCAATTTCGCTCTTGGGACTGTCCAAGAGCAAGGATGAAATTTTTATGTATAACCTTCATATCAATAACTCTAAACAAAGCGGAGGAGAACTTTGCCACTAGCGAAAGGGAATTGTTTTCTATGCAAACACTCTCCATATAAAATTAATAAAAACGACTTCCTTTTTTTCTGTGTGGTAAACGTTATAAAATTCTTCTTTTTTTGTTATTGCGCCAAAAAAAAAACCAGTATATCTTCCAATACAAAAATGACATTAAATTACAAATACAACGACCTAATTCTTCTTAATGTTGATCTTTAAAAGATAATTAACTTAAACATACGATCTAACAAATTCAAATTGAAGTTAAGATTTAAGCAATTGATCTTAAATGTATTTAATTCTTATTTATGACTGCTGCTGCAACAGGAATTGTTAGCCATTATTTGGGCAATAAGTTCACTTAGAAGTTACCTGTACCTGTTCGAATCCTCACTGTTCACCAGCATCTCACGTTTCTTCTTAGTAATAAAAACAGCAATACTAAAATGAAAAGGTGGAAGGCTAAACTCGACGAATATGATTACGAGATGAAGTATAAGCCTGGAAGAACCAATGCGGTGGTAGATGCCTTATCTAGAGTACCTATGTATTTCAGCTGATTGTCCTACAGTTAATTATTTAATTGTCACTCAACATAGTGACGAAAACCCTGATCAGAATCTTATCCAGTTTGCAAACGAACCTCTAAACGTTTTTAATAAGAAAATTATCCTTGATGTAGGCGAAAAATCTTCATTTCAATTTCAAATAATCTTTCCAACCGATTATATCCATAAAATAGGCGAACCGAGAAACAGAAAGTACGGTATATAAAGGAATCGTTAACAGGGCTGATTATCTCCTTCGGCTGTCTCAAAATACTCGTAGTAGCTTTCGAAAAGGAAAAATTTCTGAGTGCAAACTCTATAATATTCATGTTAGAACATCAGGTATTCAAAGTACCGGAGTATACGAACTCAGTAAACCGTCAGATAGAAAGGTTTCACTGTACTTTGTTTGAGGTGATGCATTGTCTTAATTCCGAAAAATACCATATCACCTTTTCCTAGTTACTAGATTATAACGAAACCCGAATAGACTTCCATCCGAGTTACCCACCTACTAACTTTCCCCCACCCTTATAACCCAGAATAATACTACCCTTTAGGTCAATCTAGCCTACTCGCTGCTCAGACATGATTATTCACTCCGGAGCTCATCGGATAGGAATGGGAACTTGCCGCAAGGTCTGGACAGGAGTTACATTATTATTTACATGCCTGAAAAAGAAAGAAAGGTATCACAACTGTCATCGTAACTAAAGAAAAGCAACAACAAGTTGGATTGCGAGACCCGAGTTTCCTTAAACTATCCACACGTATCCATAGAGAGAATGAGCGGGGAGGAAGCTGCAAATTCTTCTTGAACAGGCCCAAGGAGATTAATTGTTTGGCCTTGCCGACCACGTGTCAACCCAAAATTTTTGATTTGCTCCGCAGCTTAGTGGAATTGCTGAACCCGGGGCACATCTATGTACCTATTTTGGTGTACTTTTTTTCTTATTTTATGTCTTAGCTTTCTGAACTCGAAGAAATTTCAGGACAGCGACAGTGCCTGTTACGATTTTTACGAGTTGGAGTGGTGTGATTTACGAGCCCTACGATTTTCGTATTTTTTTTTTTTTTTGTTATCTTATGTTTTCTAGTCTAAGTGTGCATATACCTATATTAGAAACGACAAAAAAAAATTGAATACAAAAACACTTTAACTCGACACACACGCGTTCGATCGAATCAATCGCAATTTCTTCATTTTCTGCCGTAACCCGCCAAAACGGATCTTTGCTCATTTTGCCATAAACATGGCAGGTCGCACTCATATGTCTATCTCGCTTGCACTAACTAGTCTTTTGAGTGGTGGAATTTTAAAGTTACTAGCGTTCGTTGTCGTTTATTCAAAAAATACTACGATACTACGCTTAAAGTATAACTCGCATTTTTCTGAGCTGACGCAGATCTATATTTCCGGTGTTTATAAGGTAGTCGCTAGTTTACTTGTACTGTACTGCTCGGCTTTAAAGTGAGAATCGTCTCCCACAAGATGTGTTAATTTACGGGTATAACAACTCAATACACCTTGTTATCGAAAATAAACAAATAGATTTTTTTTTTGACAGGAACCCAAATAACGATTTAGCTCAAATCGAAAATGAAAGATAGGAAAACATTCATAAGACCAAAAATGTACAAGACGTTGATTTAGAATATCACAATAATAAGAAGGATCCACCAAAGATTATGAGATAGGTCAGGTAGTATACATATATATTAAACAAATAAAAGATTTGTTACTAAAAAGAATACGTTTACTCCAACAATACTATGGCGCATCAGATCTCTTCGGCTCTCACAGTTCAATAACAACTGCCCTGGAGCACACACAGATTTGCATTTCAGCTTTACCCCTTCATCTTTTACTTCTTCCTTTGTTTCTCTTTTATTTGACACAGGGGATCTAAAAGTGCAGCCAGTCGTTCCACTCTTACTGCATTCTAACAAACACAGTGCCGTCTGTCGTTCCGTTCATACTGCACTCTACATACATAAAACCTAATGAAAAAATCAAGGAAAGAAGTTCTAGCGGAAAATAAAAACACAAAAATTTTAACTAAAACTAAGAAAATATTGTAGCCTTATAAAAATTGATTTCTTTTTCCTATTCGCTTAAAGAACTTGGCTTATTTTGATCCCGTTAAACTCTGATTTTGGATTATTCCCAACAACAATTGGTAAAAAAAGCACGGGCACTGCCAAAATTAAATCCAAAGTTTTACACATAGTTGATATCGATGCATACGAAGCCATACTTGCGAATCTGGACAGCCCTCTTAAATCAAAATTACAACCCGATCAAATATCCAATCCTTTCCTATAGAATACATATGTTATACGCATTAGAAGTTGTAAATTGCATTGGCAGTGCATGGAAGTGGATTGCCGGTAACCTGGATTACAACGACTTTGAAATCCGTCAAATAAAATTAATACCGTCCTAATGAATAATAATAATAATATTATAATTAATGGATTAAATATGGAAAGAATAAACGAAATGTCAAACACGACAAATAGAATAATAAAAATTGTAAAAGTGGGAAAAAATATAGAACAAGAATTTATCATGGAAATTAAATCAACTTTAAATTGTAAAAGAAAAATTGTTAGATATTGCATTTGCCATTGGGCGAAAGCTAGTATTATAAATTTATTATACCGTCATATACCGAAATTAAAATAAAAAAAATATAATTTTTATTGCTAGCCTACCGGCTACAAACTCACTATCCTCACATTCACATTCAATGTTAATCAAAGCTTTCAAAAGAAAATTTTGTATGACTCCATATGACTGATTTGTAATATAGACATTTTTGGAATCGTCAAGAAATGCAAATCATAATACAAATTGTCCATTTGTTTAGATGCTAACATAGTAAATATGTATAATTCTTTATGCATACCAAACCTACTATACAGCAGAGTTTCCCAGTGTTCTACCATAAGAAACCAACACGTTCCTACTGTTGAAGAGCAGTTCCTTGACATAATTTTCATAACAAATATGTATAAAGAATCTATCTACATCGACAACGATACCATCGAATTAAACGGGACCGCGATTGGAGAAAAGACCATAACTGACGAGGTCACCGGTGATCAGCCTTTACCAGCTGTATTGGAACCTGTAGCCAGTCTTGAAAAAATTTAAGAGGCTCTTCTCTAGACATGATGATACAATTAAGGACCAATGAGACTCAGAAAACAAGTTCAGCCTCACAAAAAATGTTGGTCTGGTAATCATAGCAATTATTCTAGTAATAGACATTTCTTTAAAAGGCCGACAACAGACCATTGGAAGTTCAGTCCAAGGCCCGGAGTAGAAATTAGGTTGGACAATACACCATTCCTCGCATCTTTAAAGAACATATCGCATTCCAAACGGAATACTCGTACAACAACTGACATTCATCGGTAGGAGATATGTACTTGCGCTAGCTCAAATATTGGGTTGTACCACAAGAAATGTCCGATTTTCGCTTAGTTGGAAGAATTTCTCGAATGAACATCTGTGCCAGAACGTTAAATTTTCTTTTTTTTTATAAAATAAAGTGGTACGTGTGCTTGACGTGTGAGAATTTTAGGGCTCGTTACCAGTACCGTTATTTTTTTTCTAGGAATTTTTTACCATGTTGTCGGCAGTACAAATTCGAACCCTCTTCCATTATGAACTTAAAATGGGACATAATGCGTCATTGGCAATGAAAAACATTAATGACGCATTTGAGGATGTAGCAGTAAACCAACGCATCAGTGCGAACATGGGAACGTATGCATGGAAGAAAATTAGATTTAAGTTATTATACGTTATTGTCGTTATTATAATTTTTGTATTCGAATAAAGTGGACGGGAGTTCTCCTGACCTTTTTTAAAAAGTTGAAAGTGTCTAAATAACTTCAATTTATATTATTATCACACCCATACACATGGGCAGGACACCTTCCTGATACCGTTCCATCGGGCTCATTAATAAAAGAAGTTAAACCGTGCGAAGCTAACAAAGTCAGATAATTAGCAACAATATTGCTACTGCCAAGAATGTTGACATATATTTAAATCACCTATAATAACAAAATGCTATTATTATTATACCTTGTCTGCTATAAGTTCAGTTACAAATATGAAACTCTAGTCAATTACCTTCTAAATTTGAACGGTGGTAAGGAGAAGTTGTTACATTTCTATTGCGCAGATGTAAATCATATATTAATAGACAACGACAGGATACCCAAAGAAATGCGCGAGGAATTTTGAATTTTCACTCTTCATAAAAAAGCATTTTAAATATGAGTCATTGCCATATAATACAAATGTAGTCGCTACCATCAGAACAACATACAATGAACCAGAATATTTGAAGACCTATCCTTACCCAATTACAGCTACACAGTTCATTAACACAGAAATTTCGAATCATTTCAACGATTGCTTAACAAGACCTTCACGGTCACCTTAGAATAACCCTATTTGGCTTGTTGATAAGAAGGGTCTTGATGAAGACGGAAATCTGAAAATGCGACTAGTTGCCGATTTAAGAAAATTGAATGCAAAAACAATCAATGATAAGTATCCCATTCTGGATACATGAAACATTCTCGAAAATTTGGGAAAGTCTACATTCCTTTCAACATTGGGTTTGAAGTCTGGTTTTCATCTGAGCGTGATAGAAAAAAAACAGTTTTCTCAATTCATAATGGCAAATACAAGGGTTGTCTGAAAATTTTCCGACCGAACAATGACACAAGACATTTTTTTCTCAAAATTTTTCTTTCGTTTTATACATAGTCTCCTTGTAACTGCACATACTTCTCTCAGCGATGCTCCCATCTCTCTAACTCGCCCAAATAGTACTTGGCGTTTTTCTCTGCAAAATAATTGTTCACGAAGGTGATTGCCTCCTCATTTGACGAAAATCTCTGTCCTCCGAGCGCAGTTTTTAGATGAGGGAACAAAAAGAAGTCGCTTGGGGCTAGGTCTGGTGAATAAGGCGGATGGTCAAGCAGTTCAAACCGTAATTCATGGATTTTCGCCATGGCAACCGCTGAGGTGTGAGACGACTCGTTGTCTTGGTGAAACAGGATTTTTTTTTTTGCAAATGTGGCCGTTTTTCCGCAAATTCTGCCTTCAACTTGGAAAGTAATGATGCATTGTATGCTTCTGTAATGGTTTTTCCTTTTCGAAGATAATCGATTAAGATAACTCCTTTACTATCCCAAAAAACAGTCGCCATCACTTTCCCAGCCGAAAAAACAATTTTTGCTTTTTTGGAGCCGGCGCGCCCTTCGCAGTCCACTGTTTTGATTGACTTTTTGTTTCGGGCAATGGTGTATCCAAGTTTCATCTACAGTAATTAATTGGCGAGAAAACTCAGATTTATTGCGCCTAAACTGCGCCAACAGAGCATTGGAAATGTTCATTCGAACACGTTTTTGGTTTAACGTAAGCAAACGCGGCACCCAACTAGCGGATAGCTTTTTCATGCCTAAATCTTGATTTAATATGTAACAAACACGTTCTTTGGACATAACCTCTACTATCTCCATCACTTTAATTCAGCGGTCGTCTAACACCATTTGGTGAACTTTAGCAACGTAATCGTCAGTGGTTGCAGTTTTTGGACGTCCCGAACGTTCATCATCTCCCAAGCTCTTACAGCCACGTTTAAATTCAGATGCCCAAAATTTCACTGTGGTAAATGATGGTGCAGAGTCCCCATACACAGAGTACAACTCATTTTTTATTTGCGTAGGCGTATTGCCTTTCAAAAACAAGAATTTAATAACAGCTCGATACTCATTTTTTTCCATTTTCACAAAAACACTCACATCGACTCACTCAAACGACTGTCAACTAAAAACTGCGCATCCAAAATGACTGAAACTTCGGTAAGTAACTGACAAAAGATGCACAACTAGCATTCACTAGCTTTTATTGACGAGTGTCGCTATCCTTACGTTGTGGAAACTTTTCAGGCAACCCTCGTATGAGTTTTGCAGGTTGCCATTTGGATACAAGAATGGTTCCAGAATTTTTCAAAGGGCCATTGATGACGTTCTAAGAGAAGAGATCGGCGAATGTTGTCACGTCCATATCGACGACACGACGACATTGTTTTTTCGGAAACAAAACAACCGCATCTGAAAGATTTAATAGAATTTTTGGATTTTGTGGTATCGGCTAAAGGTATTATCACTTGCCCCGATAAAATCAAGGATATCATAAGTTATGAGACTCCGAAAACATTTTGTGGACTACGATCATTCCTTGGACTTGTCGGATATTACCGCAGATTCGTAAGAGATTACGCAAAAATTGCAAAACCGAAGAATATTCTTCTTCTATACCCCGACTATAAGAGATCGACTTAACGACTGATGCTTCTTCTCATGCATTAGGTGCTGTTCTTTCGCAAGGTGGTCAACCTATTACTATCATTTCGAGGACCCTTTCTATAACTGAAGGGAATTATGCCACTAATGAACGAGAACTTCTCGCCATAGTTTGGCCCATTCAAACTCTTCATAACTATTTGTATAATGTCAAGCAACTAAACATTTCACTGGCAACCTACCTTTAACCTCGATATCCGATAAAAATCCGAACGTGAAACGGTGGAAAGCATTTGTAAAAGAATTTTCTTCTACATTTTTCTATAAACCAGGAGAGGAGAACTATGTTGCACAAATTTATTCACTCGAATAAGTTTGTCATAGACGTTTTTAACAAACAAAAAACAATACCGAGCTTATCGATCACTGCGTAAGAACACACAACAGATTTCTTCCCAGTCATGAGAAAAGATTGAAACGGAAATTTCTAACTGCAGAATATGCGAGGAAGGAAAATATCAACGACACCCTTGATAGAAGTCCCGTACCTTCATATGCAGGTGATGTACTCGTATTATACGTTGATATAATAACAGATAAATTGCATTTCTTCACCTGAATAGATAAATTTTCAAAATTTGCTTCTTTAGTCCCATTAAGATCTCGATCAATTGTAGACATCAAGCAAACGCTAGTTCAAGTTCTTAATTTTTTTAAAGAAATTAAAACACTAGTTTGTGATAATCAGAAGTCACTTAACTCTCAGACAATTAACGCGTTGTTTAGGGATCAGTTTAAAATATGTATCTTCACCATACACATGGATCCAAATACCGACAAATTCCGAAATTCGATGAAAACTAATTGGACCGCATACTCCAATTGGATATGCGAACACATGCAACCGCCCACAAGTGTGGGTACCATTCTGATCACTTTTCGATTGACTTTGCCGTAAACCATATACCGTCAAACCTAACAAAAGCTCTCATTAAGCACTGTCCCACCTCTAGTCGTCGCCAGGCCTCCAAACTGCCTTGATAGACAAGCAAACTAAAAAGACACAGATTGATGGTCAGAAAACTTTATAGAAAAGCAAACTATACTAGAAGTTAGGAGGTCCGAACTCAACTCCTACACAAGAAATATAAGAATGGCCAAGCAATAATCTTGACCTCTTTCTTCTGAGCGATAGAAAGTACAAACGAATCAGGTAGGTTAAGTAAAGTCCTAACCCCGGCATATCTGAAAGGTTCCAATGCTGTCTCGACAGAGAATAATCGGGAATCGGTATTGCTTCCAATGAAAACTCACTTCCCGGGCTGCAAAGATGTTGGTGAACAGGTACTAACTGACACCACAGCATCAACTCTCAACAAACCCATAATCTCTAACCTGATCACAAAGAACAGAATAGCATTTGTGATCAAATCGTTTAATTCCTACACATTGGCGAGAACAGACGAGGAAAATGCGGTCATGTTACAGCACGATCTTTCAAACATCATACGGTTGTCTAAAACTGGGCGACGTCCCAAACAAATGGACAGAAGTAAAAGTGGTTTTCGTACCCAAAGCCGGAAGACCTACCCATTCCTCTGGGGTATTCCTCTGTCAAGGACTTCAGACCCATATGATGTCTACAAAAACTCATGAAACATAACCTATGTGGTTCTCAACAAGCTTACCTTAAGCAAAAATCAGTAGAGACATAAAAAAGGCTGTGCACTTCAAGGAGTACATCGAAAAGAATGACGGTCTTGGACAAGCACTGTAGAAACAATGAGAGCACAATGGATTGAGAACCTGCTAAAGAGCATAATTATCAATTCAGAATTTAGGCGGAACACAGCCAGGAAAACGGATGAGAGGAGGAACTCTTTAAGGAGAAGTGTATTTAACCGATCTAGTGTTGCTCACACGAAAAAGAAAGGTAGAAAACTATAATCTGCCTAGAATCATCAGTAATAGGGTACAACTTTCATTTGAAGCTAAAGATCTAGGATTTATTCTTGACAGTAAGATAACTGTCTGGGAAGCGTAATATCGAAGAACCAAAAAAGCAATTATAGTGTTCTACATATGCCACATAACCTTTGGTAAATGTTGGGGACTGAGACAATATATCTATTGTATAATATACTGGATGTACTTTCTTATTCATAGTTATCTCAAAATACACATGCAAGTTGAAAGGCTGGCGTGTGGCGCAGTAACAGGAGCCTTAAGTCAAACTGTACTTGAGATAATGCTGAACCTCCTTCCTTTAGACGAATTCCTTAAAAGCACGGCTTCCAAAAGCTTAATCAGATTAAAAGATTATGGATTCACCGTAATTTAGGACACTTGTCTATAATACTGGAGTATGAACCATCAAAACTGACGAAGTGTGGTGACTACATCGTGCCTTCGATAGAAGTTTCTCCGCATCACTTCCTAGCAGACAGGACTGGTTAACTAACACTGCCACCAAACATTGGAAACTCTGCCTCTACACGGACATCTCCAAAACGGAGAAAGCTACAACAGCTGGTGTCTACTGTGAAATGCTACAGATCCAGGACTCCTTCAAGATTCTGGACGAATGTAATATTTTTCAGGCAGAAATATTTACCAATCGTAAAGCTGCACAGGCTGTACTATTCGTGAAACTTGATACCTCAAAAGTCTCTGCCTTTGTAGAGAGTCAAGCAGACATAAAAGCTTTGGCAACTGGAACCACCATATCAGTAGAGGCACAAAAATGTTGTCAAACTCTTAGTAAAATTTGCGAATCCCACCGAGTGGATATCTGCTAGGTACCTGGATACACAAAAGTGAAATGGAATGAGAAAGCGGATAAGTTACCAAGTTCCAGAGTCCCTCTCAGAATAAGAGTAACACACAACGACATAATTATACTATTTGAAACCATGTAACCTGAAATTTAATTTATAGCTATAAAACGCACCAACAAAGCGTGGATCTCCGGGAATGACTGTGTCCTCTTACGTTCCCCTTGGGTAAACCTAGACAGCGGGAAAACACGTACCCTCCTCAGGCTCTACAAAGAAGACATCCGTATCGTTACAATTATCTTAAATGACGACTTCTTCATAGGCAGGATGGCCAGCAGAATAGAAGCCTGTTCTCAAGATTATTGCAGAAGTTGCAGGAAGGATGAGGAAATAGAGACAACTGCCCTAACCTCCAAATATGTCGTGCCCAATACCTGGGGTACAGACATTTTGGAGAACTAGAGAACAACAAAACAAAACTAATATGTAGATTGATTTGTTAAAAGCTCTGGCTGGCTTGCAGTGCAGTGAACAGCGCAGTAAACAAGCTAGGTAAGACCCAGCGTAATAATAATAATACGAGTAACAAAATACTCTAACAATATCAATAGGGGCTCACAGTAGGCTTCGGAGTATACTTGCCCCTTAGGGGCTGGCACATCCCTTATTACCTAACCTAAGCCAGATGCCTGCTAAATTCTTCTAAAAGTTTTAATATGATAAGGCACATTCCTTAATCATTCTTATTTCCGAGGATCTTATATGTAGATTATGTTAGCAAAGTGTTACTATTGTACCTTAAGACTTTTTTTTACAGCGAGTAAAGTTTATATCAAATAGGAAGAGGTTTCTTTTGGCGACATCCCTGACCTTCGAGACATAAATCGTTAAAACACGCCGTTGACTTGGTTTCACTTCTTTGGCAGTTGGATCATGGTAACCCAGAATGCCAGCCCACTGCACCTAGGCAAGAAAAGGCAACGCCATTCGTATAATTTTTGCCTGAATTCACAGGAGTTTTTAGATGTAGTTTTCAAACACCACTATGGTAATGGAGGCCCATCCTCCTACACTAGTAGCTGCCCGGTTATATTCAAGGAAGTTCGCTAATAAAGGTTGCTCTATTTTGAACTCATTTAATTATTGTACAATGGAAATATTTTCAAGGCAGCATACTGCTTCCTTCATTCAATAAACAGACGAATATTGACTTTTTTAAAATTTTTTTTTTATAATTTTCGCGCTCCTAAGGGGTTATGACCCTTTTACTGTTGCCACGGCGCGGGCGGAAATATAGAAGGAGGAGAAAGGAAAGCATTGTTGTGATGTAGTGGTTTGAAACTCAGGTGTGTTTGGTTTCGATATTGACTCTTCAGGGGTGGGAGTCCGAATAGGACGGAGAGATTTTCATCACTCGGAATGATTCAGGTTGTGAATTTAAACGGTTGTTTTGTGCTTGAAAACCCCACAACAGCCAAATCTACATGTCAGTGTTGTACTTTCACACGCAGATTTTTCTTTTCTGACTGAGTTCCAATTACACAAATGAAAACTTTGTCGTGGCCGTCATAATGCCGATTTGGAAAAAGTTAATTAAAAAAAGATTACGTAAAAATCATTAAAATTTTTGTATACCCGCGTAGACAAAATCCTTTTTTCCTCAGATGAAAAAATTTAATCCATCACACCAGGGATGATGCCAATAGATTTATATGTAGTATGAATATACAAAATATAAATTATAAAACAAAAAAAAAAAACAAAGAATCGAATCTAAAAATTGTTGTATCTTGAGAATAAAAATCTGGAAGGAAACGAGTCCTATGTACCAACAGCTAGTTTGCATTCTACGCGTACAACTCAATATTGAAACAATATGAAAGGCAAAAACCGGAAAGAAGGTCATCCTATACTCGTGGATCCTGTAAGACAACGAAGTCTGTATTGTGCAAATCTACAGCTCTCCCATACCATCAGATTGTGATTGTGCTCATGATTTACATAACGTTCTGGAATACAGGCTATCCAAAGTTATGTCCTTGGTCAGAATATGTATAATACCATTGGTATTCCCTAACGACAGAAGGCTTTATGAGGTTACGTCATCGCAACGATGTTGGTAGTTTGGATTGGTAGTGGAAACACCTCAGCCCATTTCGAGAAGTAGTCCATCAGTATATAGCATATGTATATAGCCAGTGAACACTGGCTGCATTTTAGTTTGCGGTTCTCGCTGTGCAGCTGAGAGATCGCAATTAGCAATCATGCTCAGCGACCGGGATTTTAGTTTTTCAAATATTTTATTTGTTCCAAAATTTCCTACTGATCTTGAACCGTGATACATAAATTCATTTCGGAGACAACGAGAAGTTGTTGTAAGTAAACATTGTGGAAACAATTTGTCTCGCAGAACTAAGACGGGAAACTAAACTTGTTGCTGCACCGCAGGCTAGAATTCAAAATTTAAAGATTTAAAAATTTAAAGGTCCCAAGACCTGATAAAACCAAAGTCCAAAATAAATTCAAACAGCAGGAGGACTGTTTGGGATCAAATCCAATTTTATTTTCTGCGATATGTAAGGTTTGTTTCTTTTTTTTTAATGCATTTTACGATTATCATTTTACAACTTAAAATTAGTAGGAGCACAAAAATTAAGAACTGCGATGGGCAACAGGCATTCTTGAAAAAAGCCGATAACTTTTTCACCCGGTTTTATTTGTTCTCTAGTGCCTAAGTATACATATTCTCCTTTCTGAGAAAAAGAGACGAAAGTATTTCCACATTATGTCATAATTACAAAATTATTTAAAAGGGCTTGATGATACTCCAGGGCCCGTCTGAAAACTAAGTTGAAGACTTCAGATCCAGAACTGCAAGCCTTCCAATCGACCTCTTCATCTTAATTGATCCATTGACTAATTTAACATCAGCGATACGCACCACACCATCTGAGACCGGGTAAATCCTTATGACGCGTCTTAGCTGCCAAGCACAACGAATTTCATTCGGTTCGATAAGAATGACTACATCATCGACTTCGACTTGTTTGTTGTCTTGTACCACTTCGACCGCCTTGTGATGACTGGAAAATATTCGGTGTACCATCGTCTTATGAGTTGTGACATCAAATGCTGAGATTGCCAGCTATAAAGTTTGTTGCATGAATCCTTTTCGGAGAAAAGGTGCCGTTGTGTCCTCATCAGCTTCGCCAAAGAGCATCATATTTGGTGTTAGAGGTCTGTGGTCTTCAGAATCTACCGGAAGGTGCATGAGGGGGCGGCGATTTATTTGGCCTTGAGCTTTCAAAAGAGCATTTCGTAGTACGCATTTCTTGGAAATCGCACCTTTCAAAACAAAATTCACACTATTTTTGATCGATGGTATGAGTTGTTCCCAAGCTCCTCCCATTCACGGTGAATAAGCGGGTATGAATCGCCAAAGTATATAGGTACTTTCATACTTCGCAGTGTGTTCGCTGGTTCTCCATATCTTTTACATCGATATCTAGAAGATTCTTGGTGCCGATAAAGTTCAAGCCGTTATCACTTTACAGAAATCGGGTGACAACACGATTGATGACAAAACGCCGTACAGCCATTGTGCACTGATCTAGGCTTAAATCGTTAAGTAGCTCAATTTGTATAGAACGAAAAGTTAAACATGTAAAAACCATGTCATATCGTTTTGCTGTTCCACGTCCAAACTTTATTAGCAGTGGTCCAAAACAATCCACGCCGACATGAGGAAAGGGTCTCAAGTAAAAAGACAAACGAGCTTCGGGAAGTTGACCTATCAGTGGTATGGCAGGTTTGGTCTTAAGGCGTTTATATATATTGCATTTGTGCCTCACCCTTTCAACTGCTCCTCGTATGCTGATTATCCAATTCATGGATGTCAGAGATGACTGTGGCTGTTCTCATGTAAAGATTGATTCCATGATGATGTTTTATAAATATGTATATCGACTAATGGATGATTTTTTGATAAGATAGCTGGATTACGAGCCGCGTATGACAAATTGGTCTTTTGTGCTCGTGAGCTCATACGAATAGTTTTCTCGTTATCGAGAAATGGCGAAAGGTTAAGAATGGAACTTGAGGAGCTAATTTTTTTTAAAAAATAAACTTCAGCTGGAAAAGCATCCATTAGAATTTTACGAAAAATCCAATTCTCAGCACGGGAGAACTCGTTTGGAGTGATGAAGGTTATCTTCTCAGCGAGCATGTTGCTGCAAATATCCTTAAATCGTAGCAGAAAGCCGATGACTCTTACTGACGAACACCATCTTCAAGGAACCTTGGATGAAGATCATTATAAACAGTTCATGTCATCCTAAGGGGATCCGGCTTACCGCCACATGTACCTTTAGATCTCGGCTAGACAGATGAATTTGAAAAATCGGAATGACTGCAGCTAGTTTCGAGTTGTATAATAATGCCGCACCGCATGGCTTAAGAATCTGCTAAAGCTCTCAATAGCTCACCCTGTTCCACATTGTATCTGCGGCAATACTGCTCCCCATTCTTAACCGGGCTGAATATGCCAAAAGGTTGCATTTGACTTGGCATAGCCTCAGACAACTCAAACCAGAGCAGAGGTTAGTAACCATTACTACGCAAGTTGTACCATGGATTAAAATATCGTCCAAATATATTAAACAATTCACGCAAAATATTTGACATGAGGCGCTCAAAAGGGGCAGGTGGTTGGTCAGTTAGTCAGCTCAAAAGGCATGATTTTAATGGGAATGAATCCTTGATTAAGTAGATTAGAAGATTACCAACCGCGGGGACTCATCCTTTTATAAAACTATGACGATAAATGAGGACCAAGGACTTGAAAAGGCTCAATTTTCCGTTCCGTTTACACCGTCCGACTCACATGAAAACATGTCAGACTGTTCTCTTTGCACATTTTTGGTAGTTAGGAACTCGTTGTTCTGCTGCAATAAGTTTAGAAATCCAGGCATGAATCCAAACACTCGATCTCTTCAAAGTGTGTTTAAGGGTATTAAAGCAAGACGTGTAGGATTTGAAAGCTGATGCACTCAGGCTTGGCATATGGTGACAGATGTTATCTATAAATTTGAGAAATTTGCTATGGAACGCTTCATAGTGAAACAAAAAAATCAAAATCCTTGAATTTTATTACAAAAATTCATGTTCAACCGTGGCAACGATGCGAAAAATTCGTGCCAATTTTACACGTAATCATGTACCTTGCGAGACGTGCGTGGGCAACATAATCAAAACATTCCAAATGGCGGGCACAGTTCGAAATGTGTAGACACCAAAACGTTTTTGTCCCGGACGCTCAATAGAAAATATCTCCGCTGTAAAAGAAAGTGCCGACAACGACCCAAACACCTCCATTCGTCATCGCACTTAGGAACTCGACTTTTCCACAGTCACACTGCACCGAATTTCGATAAAATATCCGCAAACTG
Organism: Volucella zonaria; assembly: GCA_963966105.1. Lineage (NCBI taxonomy): Eukaryota > Metazoa > Arthropoda > Insecta > Diptera > Syrphidae > Volucella > Volucella zonaria. The sequence continues at coordinate 197,944,144 of OZ014530.1, read as the reverse complement.
CTCCAACTCTGAAAGCGAGTATTGAAGCCACCATTACCGAGAACTCCAATTATGTGAAAGAGTGATTGAAAATGTGGAGAAAAGAATGAGGGTCTGCAAGTCATTTGGAAGATATCGTATTCCATAAATAATTCCGATGTATCTACTTTATAAAACAATAAAGGTTTCAGAAATATCTCCACAATTGTTCGTCTTATTCAAAAAACAAATCCTACATCTCTTGTTATATATATTCATATTAACTTGTAAGATAACTCCACAAATTACCAACTGGAACTAGGACACCTTCATATTGAATCCAATTAGCCGGTTTTCCGAACAACATACCTTTCGGTAAATAATTTTCAATCAGGGTGACGAATCATTCAAATGAACTGATAGCAGGAGCACAGTCTTGTACGAGTATGACTATTATTTCTGCTTCCTGGGCTACAGCGTTGGCAGTGCAAAGGAAAGAAACACGCTGAGTCTCTTCACTTGAATGATTCTAACATGGTTGATGTTCTTCCCGCCTCTTTTGCTCATAGAGTCCACTGTCCGCTCTCGTTCTGATATGCAGTTGCTTCCCTACGTGTGCTTGCAAGATTCTTCATCATCACATCAGTTGCGGCGTTTCTCATAGCTTCTTGAGAGCGATGGCACTTGTCTCCGGGACTTGATGTTGGTTGCATAGAACCTATTGGGAGGTTAAGGGATAAGCGATGCGTAAAGTCTCTAACGATTTCCATATGTATTATCAGTTTTCGAACACCACTGTCTGCGTTTCATAAAATTCACTTAAATCCGACAAATTTCTATACAATTGACCGTGACGGCAGTTTACCTAAACTTCTTCACAAGCCGGTCAATGTATTATATGTCTTGTATCTCCACGTAACCACCAACCAGAACATATTTTGTTATCTACAAAACCGAATTCAGTGAAATATTTTCTTCCCCCACAAACAAGCCAACGTTGCGTGAGCCCACCAATTATTTTCAATTGCATTTCCTCGATTTTGCTTTACTTCAGCATTCCAGAACCTGATCACATACATTCCGCTTTTGGTTTTTTTTCTTTGTACGAATCTAACAATTTTACGATAAAGTCATTGGCGTTTAACTTAAATTACGACCAAGCAAATATCGATGTTCTTCTCTTGCTATCCATATCCCAATATCCATCGTCATCGTCTTGTACACACACAAATTGGCACTGCAATAACGAAAGGCACACACAACGGGAAAGACAGAGAAGACAGAAAAGACAGAAATGCCAGCAACAGAAAAGAAATGGCCAAGCGATATTATTGCTGTTTACGTTGAGTAAATTTTATGAACCAAATTGTTCTTCCTTATTGGAATCTGAATCTCCTTGCTTGCCAAAAAATGAGAACAAAAAAAAAAGAGTCAACCCGCACATGTCTCCAAATGCCACTTCTTTGCAATGTCCAAAGAGTAACAGTAACTGGTACTGGTCCTCGTCTTGAACTCATTCCATTGAAGTCATGATTTGGATTTATTATCTTTTTATTGAGTTCATCCAATCCTTGTCGAGTGGAAATCAACACCAGATACTCGTACCCTATACTAGATATCCAATAGCTGATACCAACCGATCCTCCTGTCCAATGCTCAAATACGAATAACAACCGACCCTCTAAAGTTGTAAACGTGAAATGAGTACTTTTTGATTGCTGCAATCGACAGATAAATACTTTTTTCCCATCAATGCGGGAGGAATAAAAAACGAACAAAAACCCAAGTGTTGAGCATATCAACATAGTTGCGCAACATTTTTCAGCTCTGCAACATTCGGAGTGAGTTTTCTTTCAGTACGTGATAATGCTCTTTGGATTAGATGCATGTAGGGGTGGTTTTTTTTATTGAGTGGTGAGTTTCTGCCTTTGCAGAATTGTGGCGAAGATTTCCCGGCGAATATTCAAATTCGCCGAGAAAATATTCGCCAAAATGGCAAGAGCAAGAGCAGCCCTTGATGTTTTTTTGTCGATGTTTTTACTCTTGCCTCAATTCGCCGCATTCAATGTTGGCAGATACGAAAATGTCGACATTGTGGGGGTTATTTTTTCCTATCAGTGTTTAGTTGAAAACAGACTTTCCGGCTAAATTGACGCGTTTTCCCGACCCACTACCAGATAGGCAAGCGGGGTTAAAGTTCAGAGGTGTTACTAGTCGTTTTTTTTTTTTGCTTTGTCTGAAAATACCTTTCAATCAAATCATCCTGCAATTGATGGGCCTTTACTAACACAGTTGAAGATTGCGTTTTTTGCCAAAGATATACGCACGCACATGGGGATGTAAAGGATAACAATTGACGGGATTTTTAAGTGCTATCCTTCAGAAAGGACTACATTCCAAGAGAGTGGCATCGTAAAACAATTCGCGTGTGTGTTATCTTTTGAGTGCGGATAAAAGGACGACTTTTTTAATCAATTAGATTCATTCCCTTGGTTTCATTCGATCATCGTTTCACTGCAACCCATTAAGTGGAAGAAAGTTCATAGTATTTGTGTGCTGCATCTGTGAACATCCATGAATCTGTCTATTGTTGCACTAAGCTATAGCCTTAGATAGTACCACCGGAGGGACACCTACCCTAACAGCTAGGATCATTGCGTTGCCTCTAATTCTGTATCTCGATTCGTTGTCGCTTGCTTTAGTCGTACAGTGTGGTGTTTTTTGTAGGGTGCGTTCTCTCATTGAATATGCGCCACCTAATGGATTTCTGTTTATCTATCAAGGACTCAAGATGATTTCAATGTTATGATGGGGATTTATGTGGTCTCGCATTAAGTGTGTTGCGCCAGTGATTACTGATAAGAGCAAGTAGATTTTGCTGTATTCGTCCTTGTATCTGTGAGTTGTTTGGTAAGAATATAAGTTGTTCGATCGAAAGTTTATCAGTTCTGTATAAGCTCAGTGGTATTTATGCCATTTGCCGCATCTCTTCCGAGTTCGTGAGTTCCTCGTTCGGTGAAGTTTTTTTTTTTTTCTTTTTTTTCTGTGGTCTGTCAGACGGGACTTTGTGTGGATTTAAATGTTTCGCACTTGTTCGTAGTTTCACTAGTAGTTGTTGCTACTAGAAAGCATTTTTGCAACAGTTTTTCCACCCCACCCCCTGTTTGCATTGAGTTTTCGTGTCTTACATTTCTTGTGGCACTTTAGTGGAGTGCTTTAGTTTGGTTTTCTTCTTCAAGAGAAATAAAATAAAAACGAGGTTAAGCCTTGAGTGTATTAGTAAATGTGTTTAAAGGAAAATAAAGTAAAACAAAAATAAAGTAAAAATAACAAAAAAAAATACAAGAAAAAAAAATAGTTGGTACTAGTTGGATAATACCGAAGGGAAAGTGTATGTGGTGAATGGGGCAAAATTGTTATCAAACAACAAGCAAAGGATTAGGATTACCTACCGATTGAGTTGTTTTTGTTGTGGTTGCGAAGTAGAACATCCCTGCAGCTAAAGGTGGCTTTCTGGTAAGTGCTCTCAAATTCAATTAAATTGCTAAATTTTTTAAGTGATTCAGGTTAAGCCTGCATTTTGTTTTTGCAATGGCGAATTTCGTACCTGACGTAGTCTACGGTATTCAATTTTAAAATAGGGCTTCTGTATATGAACAAGCATAATTTAAAGGGGTATAAACGAATACCAGCCAACCGAAAAGACTCTTTCATCAAATTAATCTTGTCAATGATAATTAAGTTGATGAATTTTAAAATATTCTTCTTTTTCCTGTTTGTTTGTTTCGTAATTTCGATTGGATTATGGTTTGTGGTATATTGTGATCTTTCAAATGGTTTCTAGGAATTTTCTACACAAATTGAATAACAGAAATTGAATTTAGATGGGAACCCTTTTTCAGAATGACTTTAAATTAAGGTTCTTCGACAATTTTGATAGCTTCATTTGCCAAAAGAAAACACATAAAATAGAACCCACTTTGGTACTTTGTTCTATCTAGTCAAGTTTATTTTAAGGATTTTGAATTAAGTAATTTGTCTACAAATAATTTTTAATTTTTATTTTTATTTATTAGTATTATTTAAAATATCTCTAGTCTACTCTTTTGTGGGGACTATTGTTTTTAAAAAGCTATACAATGCCAGAAGAATTCTCATGGATAAGCTAGTGAATTTTTTAGGGAACGAATAGGGGTAAATTTTAATATTTTTATTAGAAATTATTTATTCTTGAAAAAAGTGTCTTAAGAAAAAAATGCAGTTTGTACAAATAAATACTTAACTTAATAGTAAAATGCTTTTAATTTTTTTTAATATCACCCAATCTTTCCTTTATATAATTAATTAAATGTGTCTGAAATAAGTGAACAGCAGTTATATTGTAATGTAGAAAGTTCGAAATAGAAGCAAAACTTTTCATTTGCGACATTTTGGGTTTTGCCCATGTATTAAATTATAAGTAAATGGACTGTTGCCTGATCATTACTCCAAGGTATGTCTTGCACGGAATTTTGGACAACATTTCCAGCAAAATCGCAGATTACAATGCATTAATTGCTTGTTAGCTTTTCCTTTTTATATTTTAAAATTCTGTTTGATTTGTTACTATTATATTGTAGATAAAAGTGTAATAAAAATTTATGTAAACCAGCTGTTAGAGATTGTATGAATTCATCTAAAGGAGAAATCAAAGTCTTCATGTTGTCTTGTTCAGAATCCATTGTCTATACTTCACATTCACTTCAGGAACCCCTGTTCCAATTTTTACTCGGCGCAATTTCTGAAATAGCAAATAGCAACAGCAATCACATGTTGTTCGTTGTAAACAATCGTGATGATTTTGTATGTCATCGAATATTAGCTGCATCAACTAACAATTTTATGTTTCCATGTAGGTACGTTATAAACTCAAACTTAATGAGTTCCACCGGCACGGCAATATTTGAGTCATAAAGCCGGAAGCTTTGAGAAGCTACATTTAGCTTCTGGATTAATTTCTTTAAATAATGCATGTAGTTATTTTAAGAATCAATCATTTGTGCATCTGAATCTTCACTCTGTCAATTTTCATAAAGACATAATCGTTTTGACAAGACTTGATTGTAATCATCAGATTAATAAAAGGCAATTACCATATCAATGATGTGCTCTACTCTAATGTAGGATGACTTTTACAACTTGGTTCCCCTAAAACCCCTTTTCAGAAGCTATTTTGACTTAGCAACAGTAATCATGTGTTTCGTTTCAGTAAGAAAATGTTCTTGCATTTTACGAAATGATCAATGATGAACAATAGTCACCATTTTTACCTACAATCAATAGTACAAGTTTTGTAAAATATTGGGAAGGATATGAAAAATATTTGCCTTTATTTCACATTTGAATATCGTTTCCATGATATTCTTGTTGCTTTTATGGGGGAAGTTTGAAACCAAGGCTGGGTTCAAAGCATCAATGATGTTAAATAGAACTTCATAATTTTCACTTCCAAAAAACTTCCTTCGCTTGCCATTTTCTTCTCCAATTCTTCAATAGGCGCCTCATTTGAAGTATAATACTACTACTGTATTTGACAAGGTTACTTAATCATTGGGCGCTCAACATACCACTTTATTTTTAATGGTCCCCATCACTTTAGTGTCGCAAGAATTAAAAATTTTTTATTTTTTTTTTTGTACGCAGCTGGTAACGTTTTTTCTATAGATTTTCTCACAGTTATTCTTTTTTTTCCTGAATGGCAACTTAAAATCAATCGATTGAAGCTTTCAGTATTTTAAACCTGTACATCTTTGTTTTCTAATTTTTGAAATATTTCTTTTCGGTTTTTTTTCAAGAATATAAATTAAGATTTATTTTTAAATACAGTGTACGAGTATATCTCACTCTACATAGTTCTAAAAAAAACTTCACCGAGAGCAGTTATATCTAATGTGGCCCTTTCACTTAGAATGGTCTGTTTGATTTATCGAATAAAATTGAACAGAAAATATGTACAGGTATTATGATTCTATTGTAACAGCTGCAGTGACAGGTATGGGCACTTTGTTGTAAATAAGGGACTGCAATCTTCGAGGATTCTTCAGATATTATTTATGCCAGTGCTTAAAAACCTTATTGAGTGAGGACTTAAAGTTAAAATTTTTATTTTATGTGTGTACTAAAACTGTTATAACAGGTGCTCAAACTGTGCTACTTGGTTTGTATGCATACTAGAGCCCGTTTTTGGATTTCACTGTAAATGCATTTCTATGCTAAGTACGGCCTTACTTTTGATAACGCTTCCCGAATACGCTCTCCCAAATCACTTAAAGTTGCTATTTCTGTTGAACAAACAAGTTCTTTCATTCTTCCCCATACAAAAAACTCCAGTCGGGAGACCTTGCAGGCCAGTGAACTCTTCCATTTCTTCCTATCCAACGATTACCGTACTGATCATCTAGCCAAATCTTAAACTCACTACAATAGTGAGCTGGAGCACCATTCTGTTGGAAACATGGTGTAATCAGTGGACATGAAATTCCAGTTAATTTGTACAAAAGGATTCAGCCTAGGCGGTAGTTTGAAATGGCCGATTAACTTGTTTCCAATTAAACGTGGGCTTACCATATCGAAGGTAAATTTGTGTTGAAATGATTTATGTCTCCTTATACGTGGATTGTTTGCAGCCCGTGTATGAAGATTACGAAAGTTTGTGATCCAATCTCTGGTAAAATGAGTTTCGTCTGTCCAAAGAATTTTGCTAATAAACTCGTTGTCATCCAAGCTCCGTTCCAGCAACCAGTTAGAAAACTCAAGTCTCTTTTCTAAATCATCGAGAAGCAGTTCTTGGGCAGGTGAATGGTATTATGGAGTACATTAGAAATTTTATATCTGGAAACGTTGAACTGCAAAGCTAAGCCTCTGATGCGGATTCATGGATCAGTGGTAACAGCTTCCAGTATTCTTCATCGGCCGAAATTCTTCCTTCTTGTGGAGCTCCAATGTTAGATAGTGTAGATCGTGTATTTGAAACTGATCCCGTTTCTCGAAGCCTTCGATATGTATTTCCAAATACTCCTTCACTAGGAAGTCGCCGGTTAGGATAAAGTTCATGGTATCTTTGTCACGCCCAAGTTGAATTTCCATTGCACAGCCCATAAACGTAAATAATGTCTTCGTATTCTTGGTTTACAAATGCAGACATTTCAAATAACGTTTCTAAGCAAGTCTAACTGTATATACTATAGATAAAGGGTTTATGAAAATTTGTAAAGCTTTTACCAAGGAAAGAACTTAGGAGATAATCTCATCCGATCACGTTTTCTTTAAGAAGAAATTTATTAGGCAAAATCATTTGACATTTGTTAGAAAATGACAATGACCGCTTCCACCGATGCTGTATCTGCTGATTTTACTAAGCCAGAGAGTATCTAGCCAAAACTGGTTAGTTGAGCAATTGGTGCTTCCGATGGACCTTTTCGAAGCCCATTTTGGATGATTTGACTAAAGACTTCAACTCCTAGTATAAGATCGATTCGGCCGGGCTGATGATATTCAGGATTAACGAGTTGCAGACCCTTAACATGAGGCCAGTTGTTGATGGCAACCATTGTTGAAGGAAGATAGCTAGTTATTTTTGGCTAGATAAATGCGTCAAAAACAGTTCTGTATTCATTCACACATGACTGGATATCCGGGGTAACTTTTTCATTTGCTCTGTGTGAAGATAATGTGTCTTATATCAGCTATAGACAACGATGTGTAAACACGTGGAAATCGAAGAGTTTGACTAAGCTTTGTCGATATCAAATTTATTTCAGACCCTTGGTCAAGAAAAGCTTTAACCACGTGACGGGCTCCATTACACGATTTGAATTTAACTGTAGCTGTTGATAGGAGTGTTCCTTTTCTTGGAGATTTATAAATGTAAGTGGCGTTTACAGATGCAGTAGAAAAAGATGGTCCAATCCATACTGATTCTATTGTAGAGTTGTTCTGTGCCAAGCTGGTAGATTGTTAATTGGAGGCATTCCCGCCTGGGTGAATAGAAGTGTGATGACGACCAAAACAGATGTTACACCTCTTCTTCGAATAGCACCTGCTGGTTGAGTGCGGTCCAAGACAATCAAAGCACCGTTTTTTTGTGTGACAAACTGGTGACACCCTTCAAAATTTTTCGATGGAAGGAGAGAGAAAGAGAACACGATTGGGAAGAGTTTCCTATAGCAACATGATGAGATCTGGCTTAGATAACTAGTTTTTGACTATTGATGATGGTTTTCTGATATCTTGCTGTTTCGGATTAACCCGTTCGAAGGCCAGAAGTGAGCGAATGCGCATTTGGAGGTCTTATTTAAATTCTTTCCAAGTATTGGGTATATAACTTAAATCAAAATTTGAAATTTAAGAAAAACATGTACAATAGTATTATTCAAAGTATTGCCTATCTGAAGCTATGACTTTTTCCCATCTTTCTGGCAATTTGTGGATCTCATCCCAAAAGAACTGCGCCGGCTTGGCAGCCAAGAATGAATCAAGCCAATTTTTGATATTCTGCTCTGATCTGAACCGTATTTCAGTGAGGGCATTCTGCATCGACCGGCCACTGCTCTCTTCAAACGGATTAATTGTGTTCGGTAGCGTTGTCCATTGATGGTTTCACCCGGTTTTAGCAGCTCATGATACAGCACACCCATCTGATCCCACCAAATACAGAGCATTACCTTCGCGCTATGGATATTCGGCTTTGCCGTTGATTTGGCTGGTTGGCCGGGTTTCACATATGATTTTTTGCGCTTGGGGTTGTCGTAATGGATCCATTTTTCATCATCAGTAACAATCCGATGCAAAAATGACTTCCTTTTGTGGCGTTCCAGCAGCATTTCGGACATGCAAAACCGCTTTTCGACGTTTCTCGGCTTGAGTTCTGTGTGAAACCCAATTTCCTTGCTTTTGAATATATCCAGCTGCTTTTAAACGTTTTAAAATGGCTGCTTGAGTGACACCCAAAGATTCTGCGAGCTCTTCTTGTATTTGGCAGCAATCTTCATAGAGTAATGTTTCCAGTTCTTCATCTTCAAACTTTTTTGGCTGCCCAGGAGGTTCATCGTCTTCCAAGCCAAAATCACCACTTTTAAATCGTGCAAACCACTTTTGGCACGTTCGCTCAGCTAGCGCATGCTCACCATAAACTTCCCCCAAAATACAATGACTTTCGGCAGCAGTTTTCTTCATATTAAAGTAATGAAGAAGAACTCCCCGCAAAAACACTTTTTCAGGCACAAAGTTCGACATATTTGAGTGAAAAAAAATTATTGTTGTTTACGCTTCAAATGAATGACATATACTGAAATAACGTACAATGACAGTAGCTTTCCAACGCATGTTCCAATGGAATAATAACAATGGAATAATACAAGTTACGTTATCTCTTAGCAAACCGCAAAAGTTATAGACCCAATAGAAGTTTCCGTTTTGGAACCTAGATCTTTTTGCCATTCTTTTATAGATGCAGAATCCAATTTACTAGGAACTAAAAATATTAGAATCTCATCTCACTGATCGACTTTGCTACTCGTACCAAGGCCCTAAGAAGAACCAACTGCTTGATTAATTGTGTTGAGCAAAGCATCAAGATGTTCTCCTGATTCTTGGGTGACTGGTTTTGCAGAAAATAGTGAATCCAATGCTGAGTCAGCTAGAAGTAGCTTTTTATCATAATGCTCAAGAAGATCATCCCATACTACCTTGAAGTTAGCTGCTGTTAGAGGCATCGTGTGCAAACGAGAAGCTGCTTTGCCACCAGCGAGACATGCTTTTAGATGTTGTAATTTCTCGACATACGTCAGGGAAGTATGAGCTCCGATTTGCGAGGTAAAAGCGTCTTTGAATGGAGCCCAATCCGAAAATTCTCCACTGAAGATGGGAAGATCCATTACCGGCAAGCGAACATGTGTTATTAGAAAGAGCTTTGATGCGGGATTCTATTCACAAACGAGTTCGGGATCAACTCAGAAAGCTCGCCTTGCTGCTCCAGTAAATGTTGAATTTGATTTGCCTTAGACATGATAGATTTATATTCCAATAAAACCGGCTCTAAAAGGAACAGGTATGTATACAGGGTGAATAACTCGACCTCAAACTTTTTAAAATGCTCTAATTTTTTTATTTTTTGATAAATTTTATTGTGCCAAAGCAAAAAATGTTGGAAAATACATAAATTTTCAAATTGTGTCAGTAGTTTTCAATATGTCCACCTTTGGCGCGAATAATGGCCTTAAGACGGCCGAAGAAAGCATCGCACGCTGCACCCAAGTGGCTCTGCGGTATTTTGGCCCATTCCCGGCGAAGTGCTTGTTTGAGGTGGTCCAAACTTTGGTATTATTTAGTGCCAACCTTCACCTTCAAAATACCCCAGACAGAGAAATCCAACGGATCTGCATCCGGAGAATTTTCAATCCATTGTGTCGAAGAAATGAAGTGTGGAACATTGTTTTTTAACCAATCTTGGTTGACGCTCGCTTTGTGAGACGGTGCCGAGTCTTGTTGAATTGTCCACGGTCTCCGACCGAAATGATTGTTTATCCAAGGCTTCAATACTGCGTCTAAGACAGTTTCACGGTATACGATCGCATTAATTTTGTCGCCACGGTCCAAAAATATGAGCGGAGAGCGACCATTGGCGGTTACGGCGGCCCAAACCATCACCATCGGTGCTGCCTGCTTTCTGATGACCGTCCGAAGGTGTAAATTTTCGAATGACCACTCTGGCAAGTAATCTCGGTCATTTTGTTTCTTGACATATTGCTCGATAAGAAATGGCGGTGTAAGATCGTGTGCTTTTTGGAGATTCAATGACTTGAGCCCAAGTTCATTTTTCAGTATGTGTTGCATCCGTTCCAACCATATGTTGAGCTCACGAGCCATTTTTCTTCCACTTCGACGTGGATTTCGCTCAATTCGAGCCTTCACTTTCCGAACCATTTCTGCCGATGTTGCTGTTTTTTTATGACCACCTCCATGGCGTTTTGCAACGCTGCCAGTATTACGGTAACGAGCTATGGTTCGAGACACAAATGATTTCTTCACGTTGAGGTGCTGGAGGGCTCAAACGATAGCTACTTGTGGTTTTCCAGCCAAATATAAAGCAATCACACTATCATGTCTGAATTCCATAGCGAATAAAAATTTTTCAACACAACTGAGACGCAAATCATTTAAAAAGCTTGTAAACAATAAAATTATCTGTCATATGTCTAAATTTGAGCTCACTATCATGAACGGTTTGGAAATTATAACAGACTGAAATTGGTTGCAGTTCGAGTCATTCAGGGTGTAGATAAAGGGCTTCTGAAAATGTGTAAAGGTTTTAGTAATTAAAGAACTTAGGAGATAACCTTACTCGATTACGTTTTCTTTAAGAAGAAATTTATTAGGCAAAATCATTTGACATTTGTTAGATAAGGACTATGAGTTTATATAGTGACAGCACAGATGGTGTTGGTGTAAGCTAACATAGTTCTGCATGAAAATGTTAAATACAAACTTCATTGAAACAATTATATAATGATTGAAAGATAAAAATAAATTATGATATTAACTTATGTGTGTAATGCTTTCTAAACACTAACCTTGGCGTATTGGATCAATTTTTTTTTGCAACCTTTTATACAACTTTTGTTTGGGAAATTTTCCAATTGGGCATTTATACCCCTAACCTAACTCTTTCTGAGAACGTTTAAGGAAGAGGGTAAGGGAGGGTTTTGAGTGGTAGTCAAATAAATGAGCACGATTTATACCTTTTTAATAGCTATGCAATTTTAAAAAATTATTGGAAAATTATTAATTCTTGGAAAACCACTCTTCTTGTCAACAGTTGTTAAAAACGTAGGTAAAAAATCGTAAATTTCTTTTTTACCTGCTGCAGATTTTCTCAAGTATCATAGAATAAGTGAGTTTTTCAGCAAATTTGTTGATAATTTCTTTTTTATTATTGTTACGTTCATATGAAAAAAAATTTTTAAAACGCACATTCTGAAGAAAAGCAATCTCTATATCAAAAATTAGTATGGGAGAAAAAGAATGGAACATGCTCAGAAATTGAATATCTGAGGACTCAGATAAGGTATCTACTTTATCTAAACGCAATTACAAAGGCTAGTACTTCTTCTAGAAATAAAAACCCCAACCGAAATTTCTACCATAAGTATTAGCACAGCAATTTCCATTCCTAAATCCTCGAAAAATTATGTCAATATTGGCGGTAGACCCTAACTGTGGAACGATTTTTTTCTTAGAATGTACTCAAGAATGATTTCCCAAATTATCTTTGACGAATTAGGGGACGAATTGAATATCTATCTATTTCACTAAATTCCATAGAAATTATTATTAATATCTATTCACAATTTTCAAGCACAAAATCAAGTAAAGAAAGAGGCAATACGTATTGTATGTTAAATACAACAAGTACGGGGTGGACATCTAGCACTACTGTTCGACGAGGCGCGTCATATTCATTAACTTTTTGATGATAGTATCTACCATATAAAAACTACATCAATTAAAAATATATTTATTCATGTAAATCGCATGAGGAATTCAATGAAATGCAAAAAAAAATGCAAATTTGTATAGCGTGTTTTGAGAAAACTCAATTTTAATATTTCATTTGTTTATAATAATACTTAATTATAAACAATATAATTGACAAAAAATTTGTTATAAAGTTGAATTCACTAGGAGTTTAGGAATCACCACTTAAAATGTACGCTAGGTCTAATTGGCAATATAAGGCTTTGGTATTCCCCGAAAAAAAAACCTGATACACCTGGCCACTCATTTTATGTACGAGTATATTAAGTTTCAGACCAATCAAGAAATGGATTAATAAGTACAGATCAAATATGGCCTTTAAAGATCTCTTTTAATATAAGACTTACTGATGTTATCTGCAAAAGATAGAATATCTGGGTTTAAATATTATGAATACAATACATGTAGTAATGCTAGTCAAGCGCTGTCTCCGTAAGACCTGTGAATGCTTATTTATACTAAGCCAAGCTGAAATGCGGATCGGGTGAATCGACATTTCACTGATCATCTGAAACCAGAATATCATTTTAGCTGCACCATATAAGGTATACAATGAAAGCCTTTGCTGGCAGCATATATAGCACATTATGACAATGTGAATGTGATGGTATTACGTTTTTTTTTAATAGTTACATCAAACACTCATTGAAATTTTTTCAGCCAAACTCGTACATTTGTATTTAAAAATAGTTAAAGATACACGCATGTTTACCAGTTAATTTCTAGAAGCAGGTCGACAATTCTATTTCTCGTATTAAATAAGTACTCGTAACTCAGATAAAATAAATAACTCGGTTGTTTCGGAATGAAATCATTTTCTTGAAACAATATTTCGTTTGAATCAATATCATCCTTACTTTTACTTTTAAATTCATTTTCATTGTTTCTTTCATTATTACTTACGTTCTAGATAAAAATGATTAAATCTAATTTAACAATGATAGTTACTTATTCTAGCTTACTGGCTCTTACCGAACGCTCTAAACTTAACAATCTCATTCAAAGTTTGCCTTTCGGCCTTAAAAACTATCTGACGATTAATCTTATCTATCAGTTATATGTAAATATAATACATGAAATTTCTAAGAATAGGTTTTAGAAAAACTTAGATACAACATCTTTCAAATTTTGTATAAAACTTAAAACTATGGCCCTTTTCTACTTTACCTACATCTACCTAAGCTACTTAACCTAGCTTATCTATAATCGGGGTGGTGAGCAATCGTATCCTCTCGCACCATCCCAATTGCGATTTCGGGCCCCTGGCATTCGTCAACAACGTGCACATATACCACCGAAATTTAATCGGTGCCATACACCACCGGTCACTTCTCAGAGGCGCGGCCTAAAGAACGCCGCATTTCCATGAGATCCCCATAACAATCTTAATCTAACTTAAAACGTACCGACCTAGGAGAGAGAGCCAACCCTTTCCCTTCTTGAAGTCAACAAAATTCGGTGTACTGTTTCTCGGAATCGATTCGATTCCTGTTCGCAATTGCGGGACTAAAGCTGAAGACCTCCTGAGCATTGGCTCAGATGAGCCGCTTGTCCCTCGCACCGCAGTTACGGTGATATATTACCGAGATACCATCCCTGCTTTGTACTAAACCTATAGCATCAATATGGAGAAAAGCATCTGGATCGAAGTGAGCTCTCGTGGTGCATTCCATTGGGGTAATAAGCCCCAAAGATCAGACTTTAATCGTTTGTCATTGCAACGTGTCTTCGAATCACCTTAATCAGAATATTGTCAATTAAGTTTAATTGGCCCCATCATAAAGTGCTTTGTTGGGATAGTACTTTTTGTACCCTGATTCTGGTGTTTTGTACCCTGATTCTGGTGTTTTGTACCTTGATTCTGGTGTTCTGTACCAGCCAAAACAGATCCTATGACACTGCCTTTCAAGCACGCGGATCCTTTCCCTCTGATATGGCGCTACATTAAACTACACGGACAACCATACGCGATGACTGGCATGATTAGAGCTATAGCATATGACCTTCACTCTGGAGACGAGTTGATTGCTTGTCAGGGATAAGACTTTTTTGTCCATATATGTTATCAAAATACAAATACTCATTAAGCCAGATACCAAGGTACCTTATCTCAATACGAATTCCACCACTAATGGCCCACAGATGACCCAATTTCACCAGTTATCGTTGGCATCCCTTGAAGCCCATCTCAATGGAGTTCTAAACAAGATTTTTTCCATCTTTTGAAAATTGATTTTCAATTTCCAATCGTTGCAATACGCCTTAATATGATCGTAGTCAACCTACAGAGAAGTGTCGATGACTTCGATTTTTGGACCTAATCTGTACGGCACTAAATCGTCTGCGTACGCTATGGCATGATAGAGGGAACCTACTAAATCACTTGAGTAAATGTTAAACAGTATCGGAGAAATCACAGCCCCCTGTTCTATACCGTTTTTAATGTCAAAGATCTTGCTCGAAATGACGTTGTTAAATTTGACAACGAATTTCTTTCCCATAAGCATGTTGTAAATCATGTACATCAGAGGTTTCGGCATGCCCATCCTGGTTAATTTATAGAAAAATCCCTCTAACCATACGGTGTCGAAGGCTTTCTCAAACTCAATGAGAGAGGCATCCGTACACTGGTTCTTGCAGTTATTCCATTGTATGTCGGAGACTAGCTTTGACGCAGCATGAATAGTGGCATGCCTCGCCCTAAAATCAAACTGATTTTCCGGAATTATATTATTTTCCCCAACCCACCTTCATAGCGCTCTATTAATATAGTACCTTGCTAACATTCGGAAGCAAACTAATTTACTGAAGATTGTTTTTCTGAGACTCAAAGATGCACAGAGGTCACCTTTTCGCACGAACAAATGCGAGGAATCTCGTTTATCGGCGGTGATGACATTTGTCGCGTTTTCTTCACTGAATACGGTAAAACCGTGATTCTCGGATCACCAATTTTTAAGTTCGTTGCACAGAAAATAGTGATTTACATAGGCCCTATTGTCAATGCCGTGATTATAGTGAACCGCGTTGTTCACGGTATACATTTCCTCGAAAAAAGCTCCCAGCAAATCCACTTTCTCCTGTGGGTCTTCCACCATGAAAAGACCGTCGCCGAATCGGCACTCTCTGGACTTATGCTAACGGTTACTGGATTTTATAGCCCGAATATTATTGCCAAGTACAGACTGACAGACTTTCCATAATTTTCTTTAATTACTGGTTTTAGGTTTTTGAACAGTGACTTTAGTGTTCTTATTTACGAGTCGTTTCTGTCAGTTAACTGTCTGTACAACCACTTAAGCCTCGAGAGTAGTCTACATTTGTTTGCATACAATGAATTGATTGTTTTGTACTTTCCGACCTGGCTTTCGTTGGAGTATTCTATCCGAGGAATAGTCTGATCCATAGTCCGTTTGACAACATCTTGCATCGTCAGTAAATTACAGTCGATTTCTTCGCTGAACATATTAAATTTATTAAAAAAAGGAAAAACAGAACAAAAATTTTAGTTGTCAAATTAAATCTTAATTACTATGACTGACTTGTTTGTTGTAGCAAAATTTTTTTAAGAACACAGATTCCATTGATGTTCCTTATCCGATAAATGACTTTCGCAGATGAACGATCCTGAGCGTCAAAAAATTGCAAAATCGTCCAAATGTTGGGCGAATTGCCGGCCAATTATCACTTAAAATTTTGATGATTTAGTAGTGTTATACAAACTGTAACCACTCATGATTATTTGCAGTACTTTATTGATAGCCAATGTCAAAGAGTTTGAGCCGTGTTACACTCTGTAAAAGGTTTATGTAATGATGCCTGATTTGTTTCTAGTACTGGGATATAGCTTGGTGGGTTCTTTGGTATTTCAGAGATTTTTTTTGGCAAAATATTCACCGGCTGGAAAATATTTCATATATGAAATATTCATATAGAGCGTTCTTCATCAAATGTGCACGATTATTTCAATAGAGATTCTCTGAACTCACGTAGAAAGGTATATGCCTAAACAATGTTTACAAATGTTACCAAATATTTAATCAAACTTCGCGATCAGTTACCACTACGTTTATAGACGTCCCGATAGGTGAACAATTCAGAAGTTAGTACAAAAAAATCAAATTGTCGTGTCAGTGAAACAGGGAAAGTGTTGCAGCTGTACTCAAGTTGGTAAGTCAAAATCTCGATCAATTGATTCAGGCTGTTCTCATTATCTGGCCATCTTACGAACCTCCCTGTGGCATGTTTGGCGAAAGGACTTGGATATACATCCTTACAGGACCGTATTAACCCATGAGCTAAGGCCATATGATTATCAAGTTATACACGTCGAGCAGTTCCTGTTTCTGCTCTATTGAATATAGAAGAAGATCCGGTTATTCATCGAAAAGTCATCCTCAGTGACGAGGGGTATTTTTGGTTAAATGGTTTTGTTATTAAGCAAACTTGCCGGATTTGGTCAAACAAACAGCCGAAAATGTTCCAACAGAAACTGTTGTATACGAAAAGATTACCCGTTGAGTGTGTTTCCATGCCGGTGGTGTTATTGGGTCGTAGTTCTTCCGACGAATTGGTTGCAGCCATATGACACCACTATTGCTACATGATAACCAATTTTTTGAGCTAAAAGACTTAAAAGATATGTGGTTCTAACAGGCCAAAATCGACATAATGAAACGAAATTTTGTGATTATCTTACCACCTGAAATAACTTTGACTACACGGCTCGTGCAATTTAAAACATTTAGACTTCTAAATAAAATTTCAGTCTATACCAGTAAATCAGAAACTTTAGATGACTTGGAAGTGAACATGAAATTTCTGGAGTATCGGTTCCATGGAGGATATTTGAATGATGTCATATTTCATAACAAATGGTTTCAATTATATTTCAATCGAAAATAAAACTGTCTTTGGTACTTTTCATGTTTCCTGGTTCCTTTTTTAATTTCCCTTTTAGCTGAGTTTGTACGGATGGGTCCAAGATATCGTTTAAATTTTTCCTTATTTTGCTGAGGCCTTTTTTTCATCGTGATGAAATGATGATGTCCTCGTCGGATAGAAGTATCTTTATTTAAAACCTGTCAAATATAGTTGAGCATCTATAAAATGGGATACAGGCAGTCATAGACAGATGTAGACAGCTCAGCTTATAAAGTGTGTTATTTTCTTTTGACCTATAGCTCTTGCAATTCATGCTGTCATCTATGAAATTATCTACCATCTAATTATTAATAGGCTTACATCAGAAAAATAGTTTCGTATCATTTAAATTGATTTTGAAAATTGGCCCTCAGTTACCGAAAATTATAGTGGATTGGGCTCTTAAACAGCTTGAAGTCAACCTTTGTTTTCATCGGAAAATCGTGTTTAGTGTGAAGGCACTATTTTGGTTCAGTGGTTTAGTGAACAATAAGTAAAGGGCTACTTAGAGTGAAGTAAGTCCATAAGACTGGAATCATCGGTCCTTACTTATTCAAAATAACACCGAGGGTCGCATTACAGTCATGTGAAAATATGGAGAGTTTCTTTCTCTCTTTATTTAGACAAGTCTTGGCAGTGATGATTGGAATTAAGACGCTATTACATACTGTGGTACTACTGTTTCCTAAACTTTCCCTCTACCAAAATTATTTTCAATTCTTACTCTCTTCGGGAACTCGTTTCTCGAGTATTCCAAAAATTCTTTGACAATACAATTATCTCTAGAGCTTAGTGTTCCTTTCATTGATGCAACATATATTCTTGACAGTCGTTGATAAGTTGGGATAGTTTACTTAGCAAGCAAGATAGGCAGGTGGTATAGGAATGGGCTTCAGGTTCATTTGCTTTCACAATTTTAATTCAATATTTTCAGGCGCGTATTCTGACAGTTCTCCTGTTGTCAAAACTAAATTCTCCTGTCAACTCCCCATACAAAATTCCTCCAATTTTAGTTTATTCCAAAATGTTGAGTAGCTTTTATCACGCCACCATATCGAATAAATTTATCAGGAACCTGATTTGCGGTGGTAGTGGGAGTGGATATCTCATCATTGGTTTCGAGCTCGTGTTCCTTTTCCCGAGGCTCCTGTAGAACAGGTGCAACAGAATTCTCGGTTATCATAGGAGGTGATAGGAGGGAGGTTTCTCGGGTGAAGTCTTCTCTATGGCGATCTTCGGTGTCATCGCCGCTTCTGGAGGGAAACTCGAACGGTTTGCGTTCAGCTAAGCGGCGTTTGATTTGATCGATGTAACGGCGGCCTGTTTTATTGTCTGTTGATTTTACTACATACTATATGACAAGGGGCCAGGAACTTCAATAACGTGGCCTTCCAACCACAGAGGTCTAGTCGAATAATTTCGGAAATAAATATCGTCTCCGATTTCGAAACTTCTTGTTTGACAAATTGAATACGAGATTATTGGACCGAACTCTCCATCGGCAGGATGCAGAACATTTAATCCCGTACAAAGTCAGAGTCCCATCAGCAGCTCCACCGGCATTTTTTCAGTTGCCCTGTTAGGTGACGTGTGTTGTTTGGAAAGAATGCGCTGTAATTTCATATGCATGCCACAGTCTGATATGGAAATATTGCTACAGCTACAGAATTACTTAATTCCATTGGAGATATAAAACTGCTGCATTCCAGATGATACAAAAGCAGTACCATTATCCGAAATTATTCTATTTGGTTGACCATGTGTAGCAAAGATATTTCGCAATTTATTCTTCACTTCAGTGGATCAGACGCTGCGGACCATTTTTACTTCCACCCACTTTGACATAGAGTCTACCTATACAATGACCAAAAAGATGTGTCCCTGAAAAGGGCCAGCAAAACCTATATTCAAACTGTTCTATGGATCTTCTGGTGGTTTAATAAATTGCCTCGGAGCAGCTAATGTTTGTTTTGCATTGGCCACAATGTTGGACTTCCAGTTCGACTTGTTTATCGAGGTTGGGCCACCACCCTTAGCTACGAGAATAAGCCTTCATTAAGAAGATTCCCGGATGATACCAATGAAGTATTGTAGTTTCAAAATTTGTTTTTGACATTTAGTTGGTACAATTACTCTACTATCCCGCAATATACAGCCCTCTGTACAGTGGGTAGAGAGTTCGATCTTTCTTCGGATATTCGAGGCCAAACATGTAAAAGCAATCTTAATACTCTTAACACCACTGGATCTTTCGCAGTCTTAGTGGTTATGTTAGCTGCTGTCAGGGGTGGTTGCCTATGCATCTTAAGCATCAATATATCCGCTGGACTATTAATTGCGACGTCGACTGATAATGGTACTGGCAAATGGCTCATATACTCCATGTTATACTCATACGAAGACAATAACGAACACTAACGTAATATTCTTGGTGAAATCATTTGCTGTGTTTGTTTTCTTCCACTGAAAATACTAGTAATAGCTTATGGCCAGTTATGATTACTCTTTCTCATCCAGCCACATATTGGTCGAAATGATTAACTCCAAAGATAATAGCTAAAGCTTCCTCGTCAATATGGGCGTAGTTTTGCTCGTGGACTCCTAGAGTGCGAGATGTAAATGCAATAGGCCGCTCCACTCCATCTTTATCATAAAAATAAGTTGAAACAGCGCCAATCCCATAAGGCGAAGCATAGCAGGAAAGAACCAATGTTTTCATAATATCATAAATTGGTGTCTGAATCAAGCAAATTCTTTAGCTCATTAAAAATAGCTTGATCCCCATCAGTCCAATTCCATTTAACGTTTTGGTCAAGCCACTGGTGTAATTTTTCAGGAATAGTCGATTTATGGGATGAAACCGAGTTATAAAAATTAAGTAACCCCAAAAGGAAGTCAATTTCACGCCGCACAAACATACACTTTTGGTTATTTACTGTCAAATTAGCTTTAGCTAATTTTTGGAAAACTGCTTCTAAGTTACGATTGTGATCATTTTCATCTTTTCCAGAAACTATAATATCATCGAGATATGCTTTAACGCCATTTACCCCAATCAATAGGCTATCCATGAATTTTTGAAATAGGCCTGGAGCGGCCAAAAGGTAATCTGCGCACTTTAAGTAGACGCGTGTGCGTATTGAGGGTCAACAACTCAGCCGAGGCATCATCAAACACCAGCTACTGGTAGGCCTGTTGTAAGTCCAGCTTAGTAAATAACTTGTCCTCTGAGATGTCGCCATTATTTCCACAAAAGTTGGTAAAGGATAAGAAGTGCTTTTTATCACACCGTTCACAGTGCCAAATATCCATACGGAGCCGTCAGACTTCGGTAGAGGTACAATGGGCGTGTCTCATCGAGAAAACATGACTGGCTCTAAAATTGTTTGTTGGACGAGTTTCTCAATTTCTTTTTCAACCCCAGGTGTCCAGGCGATTGGACACTGACGGTGTTTCAGAAAAATCGGAGTTGATCCTGGTAATATCTCTAAGGAAACAGGTGGCCCTTCATGGGCACCCAGTTCCTCGCTAAAAACTTTTCTACATTTCCCTTCCAAACTTACAGTATTCCCTACCAACTCCAATGCACAAACACCTTGAACCGAAATCCGCAATACTGGATACCAATATCTGCCTAGCAGACACCTCCCACCACCTGCTGCAACAACAACTGATAATTTATACTTTTTATTATTATTATAACTTTATTAATCAGTAATAAATTACAGGATTAATCTTAAATTACAGCACCAGCTACCAGGGCTTTGGCCTATACTTTTTATTATTATATTTTATTTTCACCAAAGTTGATCCAAAAATCCGTAACTTCTCCTTGGACCAGGTCTGCAGCGTAGTCTTTGATGGACTCAAAGACATCTAGGTAACTTCTGAAACCACAGTGCAAGCCGCACGAAAATCAACTCCAAATGATTCTATAACCACGTCAAGAAACACTTGTCTTAGCATCCTGTGAGAGGTTGTTGTCTGAATGTAATTTAACTCAAAAAAATACAGAAGTTTGGCTCTCCAGTTATAGCATTGAACTGAGGTTCTGGTTCTTCTCCGGCTGTTGTTTCATCTACTGTATGGATAGCTTGTTGCTAAAGTGTGGCTGCTCTCTTTTTAAGACAAGCCTTACTTGCTTGGACTTTAATATTGCAAAAGTCACATTTCTTGTCTTTGGAGAAACATAGCAAAAGGATTTCCTTCACATCGAAAACATCGCACGTGCTCTGGGCTGGGGTATTTCTTCTTAGATAATATTGCCATAATGCCATTGTTACCGCGAACGTTTAGTACGTTGCTCTGAGCAGCCTCATGTGCAACTGAAATTTCAATTCAATTTAAAATCCAGTTTGAGCTCACTAAACAGACGTTTTTGCAATGAGTCATTTGCTAGCATTTTGTCTAGTTCCACGAAATCCCAGTATTCAGATAATTTCCTCAAGTCTTTTACGAAGTCGGCGATCGTTTCTTCTGGCAACGTTGGTGGAACATAAATCCCTGTACAATTTCAAATGGCTTTGAGTGGAAATGAGCATCCAATTTCTCCACGATTTCTTGGCAAGACACGTCTTTTGAAGTCAGTGGTGTAAGCAAAGAGCGGATTATCTCATGTGTTGACTCCACAATACATGATTAAAAAATGGCTCTCATGGATACCTACCTCGTTAGGTATTCCATTTTCCTCAAAATAAAACCCCATGCGTTCCTTGTAATTATTCCAGGCCATTGTTGGTTGAAACTGCTCCAGTTTTCCGAAAGTCTGCGAGGACGTTTGGTTGACATTTGCCATCGCGATTTCATTAAGCGCCATTATTCGCTCGTTGCCAAAATGTTGTGGTTTAAATTAAAAGCATAATTAGATGTTAATTATTTAATATCTCTTTTATTAGATGACTTCTTTATTTTATTTCACAATTTCAATTCATTTTTTTTTAGCGCGTCTTCTAACAGTTCTCCTGTTGTCAAAACTGAAGTTTCCTGTCAAGTCTCTATTATACGGTGGCTTCAAGACATCACACTTACAAAATTAAATTTCTGGTTAAGAAATGATTGGTATTTAGAATAATGTTATTAGGATTTGTATCTAACGCGTAACTTTCGGTGATAGATAGATCTTGGGTGGTGGCTTGTTGCGGAATGGTCAACTGATTAATTGTTATGCTACAATTAATGACAACTGATTCGAATAGTTTAATTTGTATAAGTTGAAACCTGTTTTATTTTCGTGTATAAGATATTGTATATATAAGAAGCTGTCGGTCATGCAATATCTCTGATGACTGTTACGAGATCTCTTGTGTGTGCTCGTAATTGATAAACGTTGTGAACAGGAATATTATTACTGTCGATTTTATAATCCTATTTATATCTGACTTTGTTTATTGAACTAGTTAAATGTACCGTTGCAGTCTTTTATTTGCAAAATATTCTCCTCTCAAATATAAGCGAATATAGGACACATTCTTTTCATATTTAATTATTAATTAGCTATATGTATCTGAAAACTTGGTTAATATCTACTTAGCCTAATAGTTACTACGTCTTGATTTGGAACTGGGCCTGTAGAAAATTTTAAGTCCATAAGTTGCATAGGCTAGTTTTAAAAATAAACTAAATTCATTCAATAAAAATTTTGAACCGAGTGTATCTATGTAGTCTTACATTTCGACCATATCGGGCCGTTGCTACAAAATTAGGTATTCTGGTTGCTTCAAAATCGACAAGGCTTCGCCCTTGTTCTCTTTCTTCGGGATTGTTAGTGTCTAATGAGCCTGCTGTCTTTTCATTTCCCTGTATCAACTAAATGGGCCTCATAAGGCACATTAGTAATATCTTTTTTGTAACTAGCAATAAGATGAAACGAATTTCTATAGAATTTACCTCTCTCCATCTTCGCGAAGTAAGAGCGCGAGTGCCGAGCTTTTTTCAAGACTCTCAGCCAAACTTGTAGATCTCTCACCCAAACAATAGTACCGTCATTATTTCAACTACACTGATTGAGTTAGGACGCAATTGTTTAGTAGCAATTGGTAAAGTCGTTCTTCAGTTCCGATTTATCAACACGTAGGCTGGACGTAGTCCAATGGCTAAGGGCGTTGCTCTACATATATTCAAGTAGAGCAAGTAAAGGACCTTAATTTTTCTTGAGAACAATTTTATCTATGAGGCCGTTGCTCTGCAGGAACATTGGGCTGGATTTTATATATATATGTAAGCCACCATTTTATGGCAATTTTTCGAAATTCGGACATCCCAAATTGCTTATATTTTGGTCTATTATTACTATATGAGTCAGTACAACCTCTGAGATACCGTGTCTGTAAATTTATTTATCCCAAGATATCCTTCGTGTATGCGTCTTAATATCTCTTCGCGTAGTCATGCAGGGATGATTAATCTGTGACCATGCATACATTTCCTTATTTATTGCTATACCACATCGATCACCATAGTACTGCCTTCTATTCTATTTTCATCCGGCTATAATTACGTACCTTGTAATTTCACTTAATGTCAGATCTTCTTGTTGGGCTTTTTCAATCTCTTCCAGCTTGTTGCTGGTATCTCAACCATAGCAAAGCGTCAGCTGCAACTAAATCTTTGCCCGGAATATAGTATATTTTATAGCAAAACCGCATCGCATTTCTGAAATCTGGGTCAATTCGGCTAAGTGCTTAGATGTGAAAATTGGCAATTTTACACATAATGCCCAGGTTATTGCCAATTCTTCTTTCTCAATCTGAGCGTACTTTTTCTCACTTTCAGAACGTCTTCTGGATGCATAAGCTACTGGCTTCAAAATGCCATGAATATGCTCCTGCCGCAAAACACCTCCTAGGCCAAATACAAAGGCGTCTGTAGAGATGAGAGTTTTGTGATTTAAATTAAATCTTTTTAATACTCCTTAGTCAGAATATGTTTCAATTTCAGAAATGCATAGTTTTAACATAAGTTCCATTGGAAGCTAACATCGTTCGGAAAAATCTTAGATTGTTGGGAGATTATTGAAAAATTCGGTATAAATTTTTCCAAATATTTGACGAGACCCAAAAATCATCGTAACTCAGGGAGGTTCTGCGCTGGTGAGATCGTTTTAACTTTTGATTCGCCTGCATGAATGCCCTTTTGGTCCCTTGGGTGACCCAGAAACCTAACTGAGGTAATCCCCACTTGACGTTTTTTGTTATATGAGCTTGCCCCATTCAATTGCTTTCAACTCGGCGAAGGTTGTAATTGTGATTCTATATTGTGGATTCATACACAAGGATGTCGTCAGTTTGTCACACCACTCCTGGCGTGCCTGAAATAATACTATATATCCCAAAAACAGTCGGGTGTCCGTGGCTCAAGTGGTATTGGACTGTCTTCCAAATCGGAAGGTTCGGTATTCGAATCCCAACCTCGCCCGAAGACATTCATTTTTTTCAGTTAACAAAAATGAAATACGATGAAAAGTTGACTAGAAATCAACAAGCCAACTTTCACTAAGAATTTAGTCTCCCCATTAAATGTTGGATGCCACGCATGGAGCGGAATAACCACTGAACCCGAACATCTTTCTTTCTCTCTCTATCCCAATTTCCAAAAAACTTAATACATGCTGCGAGATTATAAATGTATTCATACCCACTTGATTGTTAAGTTCTTTAAGAAAAACAAAATTTCTGCCAAATGGGATAATAAAGTTGATAAAGTTGGTCAATAGTTTTAAATGAGGAGAGAGATCTACCTATCAAAACACGTTCTTCGTATGTACAATAATTTTATGAAATATTTGGCAAGCGAGAGTGTGGTCGGCGCTCTCGTTTAGCCTTTTCAGATCGACGAAAAGACATACCATATATCTCCATCAGATTTGGGAACAGTGACAAGTGGAGTGAATCACTTTGCCGGTTCGTCTATGAAGTCGCTAATCTGTGCCTATAAAATGGAGAGGACGGATGATGTGAAAGCCAACATTCCTCGCGTTCTTGACCAGAGATGCTTGAAAAAGTGATTAAAAATTGAACTTCAAGATTCCGCTTTATTGGGCCAACCGCGGCTTCTATACGCCCGAAATCATTATTAGGCACTAATGGCATGAAATTATCCTTCTAATAAAACTAATATCATGACTCTCTAAAGCCTCCAAAGAAAACAGCCTTTATTCAAATTTGTGTATTTCTAGCCATTATTTCAATGACGACTGTGTTCGTATATATGTAAGTACAGTGAATTCATAGAAACGAAAGGATACGAATCACAGTTTTATTGGAAGAAAACTTTCGGAAAGAAGATATTCAACATAGAGACTGCTTTGATTTTTTTTAAAAACCTACACATTATTATTATGATAAATCAATCAGTAAGACATCTGATTTTTTAACAAGAAGGTTCCGAAACATTTTTTAATGACTGCGTGGAAAAAAGAGTCCTACACAATAATATAATGCTTCATCTAAAATTGGGCCAAGAACAAACCGGATTAGGCAAATTTCAGTATTGAAATTCAAAGCTGCATTTAAAAATATATTTTTGTGGGACCAGTTTCATTAATTAGAAGGTTTTGGAATAGATATTTTGTGTCGAATTTGTATTGGAGCCATTAGGATAATACATAGTATCTCTGTACTATCTAAGTATTTGTAGCAGAAATTTTCTCATATTACACCCTTAAGAAGAATAGATTTGCCTAGGAGGCAAACAGACGATTTTAAATTGCATGTAGAAGTAGGGATGATCATTTAAAAAATGAATACTTTGCAGATATTTTCTGTAGATATAACAGGGTAGTATTGTGTTTTATTTTTAACAAATCGGGGGCATTCAATTCGTTTTCTCTCCATTTGCTTCGTTTGATAAACTGCTCAACTTGCGTTGTCCCTAAATTTAAGCATTATTCCCAGTTAACGCCGGTCTTATTCGTCACCCATTTTTAAAACCCATCGATACTTACAGTACACACTTAATTTCTGTCTAAGCACTGCAGGAATGCCAATTGTGAAATCATTTAATAATTGAAACGAATGCTATTTGTAGTGGGCTTTGTGGTAAATATTTTCACCCGATTTATGTTGGCTTAGGCAAAAGAAAAGAAAAATAAGAATAATAAGAAAAATAATTGTTGATGAATGCAAAAGCATGTTACCCCATATAATGCTTTAAGTGATCAATTAATAATGTCACTGCCGAAAAACAACTACACTCAAAAAGAAAAGCAAGAGCAGTGTGTGAAGTTCGATGACATTTTAAAAATTATCGAAGGTCTCTGTTTTATTTTTGAGTAATTTTAAAATTTAACTGAAAAACACAATTAGCCCCAATATATTATAAAGGAAATAATAAACATCAACTAAGGAAATAACTAAAAACTAGCATCTGTAACAGCGTCAAATTTATCCTTCATATCCCAACTATCTCAATTTTATTTCCAATGTCAATTTAAAAGAAGTTTCCCTGTAATATTATCAATAATTCTCTTTCTTATAAAGATTATGTGCAAAATGGACGAATGAGCAACAAGGTTGCAAACCCAGCCCCAATTGAATAAAATATGTAATACGTCCATTGTTACTACGATGTTGGAAACTGCAGAAATAACAGCTCCATAATGAGGACACACACTCTCTCATCTTGGAATTCTGGTATTATAGGAAAAAAGTCTAATGAACATCACATGAAAGAAACTCTCTGCCGTATAACGTGAACAACTAAGAGTCTTCGTAAATATTCTGATCGGGCTATCCATGTTGTTTTAGGAAAGGAAGGTCCACCATATATCAATGATATTTTCATATTACGGCAGATCTTGGAAAAATCCTAACAGTTCCAAATCAATGGACAAGACCTTTTCATCAATTTAAAAAAACCGTATATGACAATATCTACAGAGCACGCTATTCTGTCAAGTTTGTTGATGACAAACCGAGACCTTCAATGGCATAAAAGGACTTAAACATGTGATTTTCTCTCAGCATCGTTCTTGTAAGAATTATGTGAAACTTCAGAAACTCTTTCATCTTCCACCATCTTTCAAAAGTCTGTTCGGCTATTCTCGCACATGAAATTGACATAATAGGAAAAACACAGCGATCTATCAATTGAGCGTTTTGCGATTATTGAAGCAGAAACAGTAAAGATGGGTTTAGCACACAATATCGATGCCACGATAGGTAGCTACAACTTTGAGGTAGTAAGGGACTTTATCTATCTAGTCTCCGCTATCAACTTAGAGATCAACAAATCATTTTTCTAATCACTGCTTCTTAGAGCTTGGAATGCAATTTTGTAGTAAATCCCTATCTAGAGCAAGAGACCTTTTTTGATTTTTTGAACTTAACACTCAAGTGGGTATGAATCTACTTATAATGCATCAGAAAGTGCATTATACAAGACACTGACAATCCCAGTTCTCCTTTACTGGACACTGATGAAAGCGGATGAAAGTGCTCTCGGGCGCAGAAAAGTTCGTTGGTTAACTTTAGGTTCCGTTTGGATCAATAGGGAATAGAGAAGACATGGCAAGAGCGAAATGCTAAAGTTCACCAAATGGTGTTAGACCACCGCCGAATTAAAATGAGAGAGATAGTAGAGGTTATGAAAATGTCTAAAGAACGTGTTTGTTACATACTAAATAAAGATTTCGGCATGAGAAAGCTGTCCGCTCGTTGGGTGCCGCGTTTGCTTACGTTAAACCAAAAACGTGTTCGAATGAAAATTTCCAACTCTCTGTTGGCGCAGTTTAGGCGCAATAAATCCGAGTTTTGGCTGTAGATGAAACTTGGATACACCATTATACGTCCGAAAGAAAAATTTAGTTAAAACAGTGGACTGCAAAGGGCGAGCCGAGCCGAGCCGAGCAAAAACTGTTTTTTTCGGCTGGGAAAGTGATGGCGACTGTTTTTCGGGATAGTAAAGGAGTTATCTTAATCGATTATCTTCAAAAAGAAAAAACCATTGCAGGAGTATACTACGCATACTTGCCAAGCTGAAGGCAGAAATTGCGGAAAAATGGAAAACGGCCACATTTGCAGAAAAAGGAAATCCTGTTTCACCAAGACAACGCGCCGTCTCACACCTCAGCGGTTGCCATGGCGAAAATCCATGAATTACGGATTGAACTGCTTGACCATCCGCCTTATTCACCAGATCTAGCTGCAAGGGACTTCTTTTTGTTCCCTCATGAAAAAACTGCACTCGGAGGACAGAGATTTTCGTCAAATGAGGTGGCAATAATCTTCGTGAATAATTATTTTGCAGAGAAAAACGCCAAGTACTATTTGGGCAGGTTAGAGAGATGGGAACATCGCTGGGAGAAGTGTGTAGAGTTACAAGGAGACTATGTAGAAAAAAATAAAAAATTTTGAGAAAAAATGTCTTGTATCATTGTTCGGAAACCTTTCAGACAACCCTCGTCTGTTTTAAATTTTTGTTTATCCATTGTTACTTAATTTATTTTGTTTGTTTCTGTTTGCTTTATACATATACATATGTTTGTTATTAACTTATCTACTTGCACTATATACCTTGTGTATAATTTGGGATGCTCTCAAGACACCAAATTACATGCTAATGTTGGAAATAGGTTTATCCCCGATCTTCACAAAAACTCAACTGCATGTACTCGTAGACTACGTTTTAAAGGTACTAAAGATCCCTGATGCCGAAAAAAAGCAGTAATGCATGCTATGAGGTTCGAAACTGGGTGGTACAGAGAGTGGTTGGAACATGCTAATATCATTGGAATAGTGCTAAACCTTGATAACAGCAGGCGTTGGAAACCGCAACTTTACCAACTAATAGCAAGTGTGGACGAACAGCTGAGATCGTGCATATTTCGTTACAAAGTGTCCTATTTTAAAAGAAACGAGGAGGCATATCTTTGAAAGCGATATCCTCTTGACGGAACAAGTACTGATGCTTCTTACGAAATTAACGTGGCAAAACTATTTCAATACTGTAAAGTTGCTCTAAAGTATCATCTCGAAATAATCAATGAATACTTGTAATTAAATCCTCTTTGCTATTCTATGTATGTATTGTAATTTGCTATTTTTAAAAAGTATTATATGTCAAAATATGAAGTACATTAATAAACACCTATTTAATCTAATCTAAAAAATTTACTTTATGTTCACTGTTCAATTTTTCCCTATCCTTCCTTACGCCATCCAAATTTCTCATCCTATGTCCCCATAATTTTTTGTTTTATTAGTTTTTCCATATCATGCTATTTCGGTTCTCTAGCGAAAAAAATACTAATTTAAAAAAATTAGTTTTATAAACATTGATATACAACTTTCTTTAATATATAAAAAACGGCTTTAATTTAACATAAGGTTTTCCTTTATTTTATTTTCCCTATCTCTTATCGAAAACTCAGGTTAACAAAACAAACAAATTTTTCAGAGTTTTTATTTCAATGATTATTTTCTAATTCTTTATACCGAAAAATAACTAAACTCGTCGATTATTTTTGAAAAACTTAACTTTTACAATGATATGAGTAATTTAAAGAGAAACGTGTTATATTAAGTAAAATTGGGAAGGAGTGGTGGAAGAAGATTTGACATTTTACTTACGTGGTTCATTAGTTAGTATGCGAATGCATCTTGCAGCGAGATAACGTATTTTGTGTAACGGTAGCTTCAAAAATTACCTCCAGAGCTAAAGGATATCATAATATCTCAATCCCAAACTACTAATACCAGCTATGAGAGCTACAACTTCGTGATCAAATCAGTAAGTTCCGGTACGCGGCTCATGAACTCCCACAAATTAAACAACTTAGTTAAAGATCTGAACCTACCCAAAAGTCGACCAAAAATTCTAGCTTCTCGGTTGAAATAGTGGAATTGGCTTGAAACAAATATTAGATTGAGCGACCAAGGAAAGATACAAAGACGGACTTTGCTATTGTAATGATGTGAAGGGCTTATTTGAAGAAATCGGAATTCCATGCGTTCATTCTGACTGGCGCCTTTTCACAGACAGTTCCATAAAATGTTTAAAAGCTGTCCTTCTCCGCAATGGAAATAAATTGTCATCTATACCTTTGGTTCATTCCGTGATGCTCAAAGAAAATTACGAAAGTGTGAAAATGGTATTTTAAGGTTTAAAGTAGCATATGTAGCATATATGCAGTTAACTTGCCCAGTGAAAGCGGATATTACTATGGTTGGCTATTTGGTGGTAACGCAAGGCAGGTACACCCAACATCCTTGGCACCTTTGCTTATGGGCATTACAACTAAGTTCAAGATAGTAAGATATAATGTTAAATGTGGACTAATTCTTGAGCCTAAACACATATTGATGCCTCCAACACCCTTCAACTGATGGAATGTCTGAACTTTGTAAGGAAACATCTTCAAATCTTTCACCAAAATGCGCCGCAGAGACGTATGTGGAATTTCGCGTCGCCTAGTCGATGTCGACGGAGCCCATAAAACATCTTCAGGGCAGGTACGAGGCCTCCAGGCTGGCTCAGTCCTATGTTGTTCTAATATCTAAGAGTCGTGCTGCTAAACGCTGCATTGAACCATCAGTGGGAGCCAATAACGATGCGCCAAAATCACTGACTAATTATTCATCAGAAATATCTTGACAATTATTCCGCGTTCTTCAGTAGTATAGCGTTTCATTGCTTATTCACACACATTCTAATTCTGTTTGCTTCACAAATATTAAAACCGAATTGATTCGACAAGAATTCACAAAACCTTATACTGATCAAACAGCTCAACCCGGAGATTAACTGCACAAAAAAACGATAATTCTATAAAAATTCGTTTAATTTTTTTTGTTTATGTGTTGGTTTGTTACAATTTTGTTGAAATAAAGTTTCATTGCTTGCAAATTATACGTCAGCAACCCCAGGATTATGGAAGCCATAATGCCGCTAAGCTGAAAAGAGAGGACGTAAACACAAAAAGCGATCGCATGCGATTAAGCTGTCCGTGAGAGGGGGTATACATCGGTATACATATGTATACATATACAGCTATATAATTTCGAAATGAATGGGAATTTTTCGAAAAATTTTTAGATGTACATTCCTGCTTGTTGTAGAACCGAAATATGAATAGGTAATTTTTTTTTTTTTTTCAAAACCTGACAATATAATTAGTTTAGTCCTATATATGTTTGGTTTATTTGCGTTCGCTTTTGATGATGCATAATTATGAACTTTCTGAGCCTTAGGTGCGGATGAGGATTCTATGCGATCAGTTTTAAAAAATGTGCAAATGTATATAAAGGGTTTACAATTTGTCATGCAAACACGAATAATCTTAATGAAACTAAACTAGATCTCGATTATGTCCTTGATAGCTTTGGGGTTAATAGAATGTGATCTACTGGAGCCTGGTTCATAACAGCTGTCGGAAGATCTTCGAAAATTCCTAAATTATTTTTTTTTTGAAACAACAGGATAGTACTCATTGTGGTAGAATCGCTGTGTATTATAGCAAATCTCCTAGCCGAAAAATCAGAAGATACTACATAGAGCTGAATAAATTTTCTTTAAGGATACTGATAGTAATGTTAGATGGTTGACCGTAGCGGTGATGAGATTAATGCTATTTTCAAGTATTTTAAACTGAGCTATGCGTCCCAGGTATGGAAAAGATTCCGTATTTTCGCTTTTATAAACGGGGAAGAACATAGGCTAACCAGAAAAAAAAACGAAAGAGCAGTAGAAGCGCTCAATCAAGGCCTTGGGGAAGTACTACCAGAATACTGAACGAACATACCAAAGCTGTAAAGCACGAACAGTAATCTACAAGGATGGAGTAGGAAACTTCTTAGTAAAACCATAGTCGCTGCTGAAAATTTTGCTTACAGGCTGTTAGACGGTGATAAAAAAAGTATACCCCCGTCATAAAGAATGAACCATTCAACCTGGATGAAGACAGGCAATATTTCCTTCCACCCGACACAATGGCAGGACAGTAATTTCCAAGCTTACGTTCAAAAAATGTGCTGGACCCGATGGCTTAACTGTCGAGCTGTTTAAAGGATCACAGGATTGGATGCTGAGGATACATCAATTCATCTCTAATTTTTTGTCCGATCCTGAAAAAGGGAGATGCCGTGAACTGCGCCAAATCGGGGAATAGGTCTCCTCATGATTGCATATAAAATTGTGTCTACTGTATTAAGCGAAAGCCTGATACCCGTGGTCAGTAGTCTGACTGGTCCCTATCACTATGGTTTAAGACCAGAAAATTCCACTATAGATCAAATTTTCACATTACGGCAGATTTTTGAAAAAAAAAACCCAGGAGTTCCAAGTGGATACACGCTACCTCTTCATCGATTTCAAAGCCATATGCGGCTATCTATATAGGTAAACTATACAGAGCCATATCTAATATTGTCATCCTTGCCAAGCTCATTCGACTATGCAGTACGACGATAGAGACTCAACTCTTCTCCGTCAAGGTCGGCAATGACAAAACCGAGACTTTCAATGCCAGAAAAGGACTAAAGCAAAGCTATACGTTTTCTATGATTTTTTCATAATCGTTCCTAAAATAATTATGCGAAACTCGCAAAACAACTCCAGAGCAACCATATTTTAAAATACCCTCCAGGGAAGAACACCGCGATCAGACAATAGAGCATTTGCGACTATTGAAGCCGAAGCATTAAAGATGGGCTTATGGGTCACCGAACGAAAAACAAAGTAAATATTGTTAATCGCTGCCTCTCCAGGCTTGCGTAGACCTCCCTCAAGTAATCAAAAAATCTTTATACAGAACCCTGGTGATCATAGTCCTCTACGTAGCAGAAGGTTGGACACTGACAAAAACGGATGAAAATACTCTCAGGTACTCCGAGAAAAACGTTCTTCGGATAATATCAATAGAGAATGGAGGAAACGCTTCGTCGGCGGACTACATATATGGGCTGTAAAATGATGTCGGACTTTAGGAAAAAGTTCGAACAACCTGACTTAGGTGACTGCGTAACCTTCGGTTATGTTTCACCTCCAACCCAGTAGGGCAACGATGCAGAGGATGACCTCATCTTAAGTGGCCCACACAAGTGGAAGGGACCCCAGCCAACTTCGTGTGTGCAACTGCAGTCAGCTGGCAAAATGTGTATTATATCTAAGGCCATAGCTCACCCCGTAATAAGGCGCTTAGTACTTTTTTTTTGTAGGGAATATATTCATCGATGTAGATTGCTACATCTTGCTACTCGTCTTAAAGGTACAAATCCTTAAATGTTAACAGGAAATCTTCCAATATATTAACTTTATCGTAACTTGATGATTTCTAAAAACAGTTTTAGTGTAATACTGTCCAGAAAAATGTATGTACACATATACTGACGGATATGAGAAACTTGCATTGAGTGTCTTTATTCGCCTACCGATATATTGTAGCATATGTAGGCTTATATCGATAATCAGACAGCAAATTTGCTTTGCATTGCAAGCTGAAAAGTTGATAAACTCGACAAAAGCGACACAGCTCGAGATACCACCTTGATCAAAATGTTCCCGGGGGATACAACCGTGTGGCGCTCCCATTGTTTCGATTTGAGTCCTGTTTTTTTGTTAAGTTGGTAAATCTGTTGTTGATATTCCCTCTAAATGTTACAGTCATAGCTTGATCACTTGAAAAATTTGAGTACATCTATCTCTGTGTGTGTTGGCGATTTTTTACAATTTTAGAAATGGATTTAAATTTGCAACAACGACCTTGTGTTAAATTTTGCGTAAAAAACGGATTTAATGGTGCGCGAACATTGGAAATGATTGAAAAGTGTTTCGGAAACGATTCTCTAAAGAAAGCGGTCATTTACCAGTGGCACACTTGGTCAATAACCGCAAATTAACCATCAGAGAGATAGCGGAGTATTTGAACATTGCCTATGGATCCGTCCAAGACATTTTGGTTAATGATTTGGGTTTCCGTCGTGTAGCAGCAAAGTTGGTGCTACAAGACCACAATTGACCTCAGGCAAGTGAATGGCGTTCATCAAATGAGGCGAGACCAAAAAAACCACGTTGTTTTCAGTCAAAGAAGAAGGCAGTGCTCACGGTTTTCATTGATTACAACGGTGTACTAGTAGTGCATCATGAATTTTTGCCAGAATGCCAGACAGTAAACAAATAGTATTATTTGGGCGTTATGAGACGTTTGCGTGAAGCATTTCGCCGAAAGAGACCAGAATTGTGGGCAGAAAACTGCATGGTAACGCACCGTCGCACAGTGCCATCATTATTCGTAATTTTTTGACGAAAAATGAAATAAATACCCGTACCATCCAACAGCCACCGAATTCACCTGATTTGGCTCCCTGTGACTTCTTTCTGTTCAATAGAGTTAAAAAATCACTACGGGGAACGCGTTTCAGCAGCTGAGAGGAAGTAATGGAAAAATCGCATTAAGCACTGATGGACATACCGAAAACCGAATATAAAAAATGTTTCGAGGATTGGATCAAGCGCTGGCATAAGTGTGTTGCAGTCGATGGGGATTACTTCAAAGGGTAAAATATAGATTTAGAGGAATAAACTTGTATTTGTAATTTTCTGAATGCATTCCGGGAACTTCTTGATCAAGGTGGTATGCCTTTAATCCCAGTGGACACGTGTAGGCTTGCAACTCACGCAAAAACTTATGGTAAACCAACATAGATGCGCTCAGTGAAATCAATAATAGGTATCCAGATGGTACGAACTGCAACATAACATGACAGAACTGGGTTTATCTTCAACTGAAACGTACAAAGCGTCTACCATTGTTGAAAAAGTCACAAATAGCACATCAATTGGCATGATCGATTTTTGCTGAAGCTGTAACAGATGAGCAAACCACTTTGCATCTGTTATGTTCATAGCTCTCCTCTTGTCTCTTCAAAAAAAAACTCAATTTTGGTACTCGAATCTCGTTGGATCAGAGGGAAAGTGCTCGAAATATTAGCAACGCCAAAAAACCATATTGGTCAAATATTGGTTTTTTTTTCAAGTTTCAAGGAGAAGGTTTTTTGAAGGTTTTTTGTAGTGCCATCATAAAATGAGCAGAATCTTCTTTTTGAATTACAAGTCTGAGTGTTAAGAGTACGGATGGTGATGGTATCTGGTACTCTTATGGATGTCCAACGGCAACGTTGGCATCTCATTACGCAAAATAAAACAAAATCATTTGTTGGAAATTTGTATTTATCTCTAGAACAAGCCAACAGCAATAATCCTCTTCAGAAAAGATACTACTCTTCGTTCTCCGAGGTCGTCGCTCTAATTTGATTCCCATATAGTTCCGCACACCACTCAGTGCCATCTATAGTGTCTTATTCATGCTGTTAGTGAAAATGTCTTAAGGGTTAAAATAGCAATGTCATGCAGTAAAGTTTGTAGACATTGGTGTGGAATAGGCCGCAGGTACTTCTAACTTAAACATCGATTACACGGTTTCGTCATGGGTCGTGTACGAAGAGGGCGAGCGGGTGTTAAGTATCCTTATCACTCCAGTCTCCGACTCCGTCTACAACTCTGTCTTCATCTCATCCACCACCAACAATGTGCCGGAATATAGTGCGTTCGCATTACATTTGCATGAAACATAATTATATCCGTAATTACAAAACCATCACTGGTTCTAAACCGCATTATGGATACGAGAATAATAGCTTCATAGTTATCCTGGAATTAAATAGGTCTAAAGATAATAATTTAGGTCTGTATGTGAGTACTGAATACTGCACATTGAACACTTGAAAGGCAATGCGAATATTATGGTTTCGACATCCTGGCACAATGTCTGTGCTATGCTCAGAGTCCTGCCTTGATAAATAGAATTACCTATCTATAAGGGAGAAGTCCTTATACTCATGTGTCAGTATCTATGTCTGTGCATCTCATCCTCTTAGACTTTACTGATAGACATTCTGGTTATGAAATGGCAATTTCAGTTTATTCAGGTGTTCAGAAGTCATGTTAATCGGAAAATTATATTTTGAATCTGGGGCAAATTGGATGAAAGATCTTTTGGGAATAAATGGCAATGCACTCGATGCCAAATTATTCGATACACGGTAATATAGACAAGGTATAAATCCGAACCGATGCAATTTTTTTATCCGATTTTTCAATACAAAATAATCACCTTACAAACACATCGACACATCCGATTTGAGCAATTTTCATTTTCGTTCATTCGAAAATTGCGAACGAACTGGGTTTTTTTTTACGACAACCGTTCGGTGAGAGTTCCTTAATTATTTATTTTATTCATTTACTTTCCTTCCTATGCCATTGTGGAGATATGTAAAAGGGATAACTAAATTGGGTAGGATTCGAAAAAAAAAATAGATTTTTAAATACACTGGGTTAAAGGAATTGGTATGGAAGCATTGTCTTGTATGTTACTTTAACTGACTTACTTGCTTACTCACTATTTTACAGCAGTCTGCAAGGAGTGAGGAGTTTCTGCATGGTACACCATAGCCTCGATGTTTCCAGGCACTCTATTTACAATATTGTAAACCAAGCCATGACCAGATATTGTCGTGTCAAATCTGGGCCCAAGAACTTAAAAGTCCTCTTAGTTAAAGCATTTTTGTCCATTCGCTCGATAGAGCACGATCGAAGCAGTCATCGTATATTGGCTTTCGGAATTTCTTCCACGTCGTAAAGTCTCTTCTTCAATTATTTTTCCCCCGTAAAAAGAGTTTGAAATCAGCTCTGCATACTATTTTGAACTCGTTTCGTTTTAGGAATTGTAATTTTCAATCAATTTGATTTGCAAAGCCGAAGTAGCAGCGATTTGTTAGAGTCAACCTTTATCGTCTAAATTGAGGTTCCTTTATTTCACCAAAAACTTCTCACAAAGCCACTATGAGAACAACTGATAATGTCGATGTATTCCTTGTTTATATCGGGCTTATGTATTATTGTATTTACATCAGCACTGAGTAATCACAAATTTGCATCTCGCACCTGAAATCCCATATAAATTTAAAAGAACCCCGGAGGAACTATTTCTGGGTTATGTAGAGCTCCGTGGGTATATCGGCACATTTCGATAATTTTTGATGGAGTCCAGATGTTGAGTTGTGTAAAAGTGCTTCCTTAAAATTGGTGGTGCGGTTCGACTTGAAGCTCCTTAGTCTTAGGACGCTAACAGTAAATTGGCACATTTAGCTGTTTAAAATATGCTACAATAGGGGTGGCCGTGGTGTAGTGGTACTAGCAATCGCTTCTCACTCGGAGGGTCAAGGTTCGAATCCTAGCCACGGCAAGCTTTCATTTGTGTAATTGAAACTCAGTCAGAAAAATCTGCGTGTGAAGGCATAACAACACTGACATGTAGATTTGGCTGTTGTAGGGGTTTTCAAGCGCAAAACAACCGTTAAAATTCACAACCTGAATCATTCCGAGTGAAGAAAATCTCTCCGACCTATTCGGACTTCCACCCCTGGAGAGTCAATATCGAAACTAAACTCACCTGAGTTTCAAACCACTACATCACAACAATGCTTTCCTTTCTCCTCCTTCTATCTTTCCGCCCGCGCCCAGGCAAGAGTAAAAGGGTATCATAACCCCTTAGGCGCGCGTAAATTATAAAAAAAACAATACTGTAAATAATATTTGAAGGCTTCTAAAAGCACTTCATGGGACCCGGGTTTTTTTTTCTTTTACAATATCTGTGCTAACTTCACCTGAACTAGAATGGGAGACTGCATCTTAGTTAGCTGGTATTTTTTTTTTTTCTGTCCTACATGTATTATTTTCTTAGCATGTCCTCGAATCCATTTTCTTTTCGCAATGTATTTGTGACTAAATTTTCATCCCCAATTTATAGGACCTAACTTCAAGATTCATAGCTCCCTACCAGTTGCTGTGCATAAGAATATCGGATGTTGATACGATCGAGTCTTTAAGTTTTTTTACGGAGAGACTGCGTAGCTGCTTTTCTTCCTAGGCTATAATTACTTCTGTCCTCGGCTTTTGGTTCAATATTCCTCATTCGGTGCGCCAATGGTGGCTTGTAGCGTTTTCCTGTATGCAGTTTCTATCAGGTTAGTTGACGCATTCTTCACTATATCCGGGGCATCACCAGCCCAATATGCTCCCGGCTATCTGCTTGATGATGTCTGCTTTCTGTATCCACTAGTTTTTGGATCCATTATCTCTAAGTCTTCTGTGGAAGATGCGAGTCTAGTCGAGAGTTTCTGACCAAGATACCCTCTATACGAGTATATACTATTTCAAGCGCATTAAGGTAGCTTTTCCTAGTTGAACTATGAATTCAGTTACCACAATATAATTTTCAGAGTCAACATCTGTACATTTAAGATGCTATATGATAGTCTCGCATCTGTTAGCTGGTGACAAGTGCCAGCTCGATCGCCAGGAGATAGCCGGGTTGCTGTTAAGATCGCTAACCGTGGAAACTTAGAGCGACTGATCATCGATTTGCTAGCTGGCTTCAAATATATTCATCCATCAGCCTGATTACAACGTTAAGTATTTTGGGGGGGATATGTGATAGATGTTGGACGTGGTTGCAGTCATATTGTTTCACTCTTGACCTAGCTACAATTCCAGTATCATATACGGTGGCATTTAAGCCGCCCTTGAGGTATGCATTATGTAAGTCACACGGTAGCTTCATGCTGTATAAAATAGGGCTAGTTATCCAAAGGCTTTATCTCAAAATGGGTGAAGGCAAAGTACGACTTTTTTAGTACATATACGTATCTACGATTTTGTAGTTATTTACTTATAGTAACCGACCACATTCCAAGGCTGCTATGCATCTCTATGGAGGAGGCTTTTTATTTTAAATACAAGTCCTGATATAATATCCATATATGTTTCGGATGTTTCAGGTGTTTCCCACCACACTATGACCAGCGATCGGAAATAACGAGAACTTGTCCTTTTGCACATAATTGGCTTTTAGCATTGGGATTGGGCAATTAGATTTAGATTAAGATTTAGTTGCTGTTTATATAAGTTACGAAATACACGGAGAATGCGGAAATCGTAGTTGAATCAGTTTATTTGCCATATGATTCTGTACCATCCGCCACCATCATAGGCGAAAGCCAAATGTATTATATCTTTACTATCTAGGGACATAAAAAATGAGATTTATGCCCACACCCTTTTACAGATCGCCCGTTCCATGGCATATTTGGATTGACTACGTAAAGAAACCCGAAATTCTCTAAGCAAGTTGTTTAGGACTAATAAAAACGAAGACTGAAATCTTAACATATCAAAACAGAAAGAATATAAGAAACCACCTCGAATTTCGAAGACTCCCTCATGTACTTTACACTTAGTTAAAAGATAGAAACACTCGGTGAAACTAGCAGGCTGGTAAAAGTAGTCAATGGGGGCAAATCACATCAACCGAAAACACGCTGGTACCTGTTATCGGTTATAGTGACGGATGAATCCATCGACTAAGTACGAACCTAATGGCTGTCTGTTCTAGCCCTATAATCTGGTCGACGATTTGTGCAGTAGAAATCAGTTTTCTCAAAACTGAGGCTGTTCAGCCAGTT
Organism: Volucella zonaria; assembly: GCA_963966105.1. NCBI lineage: Eukaryota > Metazoa > Arthropoda > Insecta > Diptera > Syrphidae > Volucella > Volucella zonaria. The sequence continues at coordinate 197,904,173 of OZ014530.1, read as the reverse complement.
AGAAGGAGCTTTTGGGAAGAGGTGAGGCTTGTCACGAAGGATAGTCCTTTGACCCGGATTAGACGTCGACTGCCTGTCGGTTCTAACTTTCAAGGAAATCACAGCTACTTCAACCAGACTCCAAAAAACTGTCTATCTCTGCTTCATGGTGATTGTCATGATCATGCCTGGCTCTGCTCTATGTAGGTACATGCGCTGATAAATCTTACTCCCATTGCTATTCATATCTTAGCCTGAAGTCTTATAGTCATTTTAGTTATCTATCGTTTAAAAAGAAGTGGTCTTTGGTACAACACACAATGGAATTTTGATGAATGAGCGCGACAACCGTCTTTTGACTCTAATTTTATGGACATTCCGTTCGATACAATGACACCAGAACTCGTTTTGCTGCGAAAATATAAAAATTTTCCCTGGAACTCTTTCGGGCAGAACCTGAGGCAGGAAAGCAATGTAGTAGAGCCTTCACGGATGTCTGCACAACCGAGCTGGTATGGACCGTTGGTGTCCTTTTATAGGGCGATAATGTTAGATATGAGTCCGAGGTTACAATCGTGTCTCTGAGAGCCTGAGTGACCTTTTCTCGACGTCTTGATGAGACTAGCGACTTTCGATTAATTAAGCTGATATTGAATGCTTCAAGGAGAATTATCGACTATGTCTAGGCGTAGCCCACATGTTTTGCAAAGTCGTTTTCTCCATACTTAAAGTCAGATGTCAGCTAATCCTGTAATCACGACGGTTTTTGACTTTCTTTTGCAGCTGAACCCCATAAACGAGAGTATCGTTGACCCTATTTTGCTCTATATTCAGTAATTCATCGTATTTTCTTATTTACAGAATCACATCTTCATTATAATGGATTCGAATTCAGAAATAGCTTTTGTGAAATAAAATGATTGTACATATACACATTTCAGTTGGATATATTCACTTACCTTAACCGGTACTCATCTATCTTGGATTAAGAAATTTCTGTTACATGATTACCTCAACAATATAACCCTAAATAGATTATATCCAATTAATGTACTTTTCATCTACAATACAACTATCCCCAACAGGGTATTCAAATTTGCTTCAAATCTACGTCAAGTCAGGTAATATTCTTAATATAATATTTCACAATTCCTAGAAAACGGGATGATAAAAAGTCTGAGATACAACTTTGGTTTCATTGCAAGATAAAACATTTAAGCTCCACTTGGTAGAGTCAAGAGATATCCTACGATGAGTTCTATTATAGACTTGTCAGATATAATTTATTGCAATTGGTCCGAAGTAAACGTAGCGAAAAGAATTTCCACCTTAATATTATAAGACATTATTTAAAATGTTTCATATTATTTGCCTAACTTATTTAACACTTTGTATCAAATTTTTTAAAAGTAAAAATAAATATACTGCACTTTAAAATTATTTCATTGATTCTGGTCTCATATTTCTGTAAGCACTGTGTCCACTATAAAAAAGATTAAAATGCCCTAATGAAATTTTTCTTGCGCATTTACTAAACTTGCCTTGAGAAAAATAGCCAAATCACACATACGTTAGCAATTTGGATGTACCTATCAGGTAAAGTGTCAAGTGGAACATTGGTAACTTTAGGCTGGTATTTTCCTTCATTCAGCATTTCTAGCAAATCGGACATCATTTTGGATCCTTTCTATAAAAAGAGGGAAAGTAAATTTCCAATAACAGTGAACCCTTTAACCCTTTTTAAATTGTTTTACTAAAAAAGGAAATTCTATTTGACAAATCGATTCAGAAAAATCTTTTTTTAGTTTCACATGGAATCCCTTGTCACGACTTTCAAATTATAATCAAGTTAAAATGATTCGATTGGAAACTATTTCCTATTTAACTTTGTTCTTTTTATCAATATGTTTAAAATGAATATTTGATACGGTTGCCTGCCGTTGTGGTTCAGTTCGTTGATTGCAGCACCAGAAGTTTGTGTGTGATGAACAACATTTTTATTTCTGTTGCTATGGTTTCTCGTTATATCTTTTTGGTGGGCATGTTAAAGCTAGACATGCACTGTCGTATATTACAAACATTTGAGTTAAAGGGGCGATCTTCTAATGGGTGATTTTTTTGCTGCTTGGTCTTTCAGTGTTCTATTTTTGACAGCTCACGCATGTTTCGTGACATGCGTCAAAATCAGACATGCTCAGTTAGCATTGCCATTTTATCATGAAAAGACCTACATTCAAACAACGCTTACGAATTATTGAATTTTATTATCATAATTCGTGCTCTATGAAAAATGTTTTTCGCACACTTTGACCATTTTACGGTCGCTTAGTGACGAAATTTTGCACTAATCTCACGCCATTGGACATCAAGCCACTTATACGTATGCGTAGAGTGTGTACACAGGAAAATATTGCTGCTGTATCCGCTGGTGTTAATAAAGACCGTGATTTGTCCATTTGTCGCCATTTGTAGCAATTTGGATTGTGTTACTCGACTACCTGGAAGATTTTACGCAAGGATCTTAGTCTAAAAGCTTACACAACACAGCTCGTGCAAGAACTGAAGCCGAACGACCTGAGCAACCTCAGGCATTACAAGAGCTGCCAATGCACCCGGAAAAATGCACTGTGCGGTTTATGGTCCGGCGGAGTCATTGGCTCGTATATTTTCAAAGATGACCGTGAGATCAACGTTACTATCAATGGCGCCCGCTATCGTTCAATGATTTCGAACTTTTTTTTTTTCCGAAATGCACGAGCTGAATCTTGTCGACATGTGGTTCCAGCACTATATGTCATACAGCACGTCAATCGATGGACTAATTGAGAAATGAGTTCGGTGAGCAATTTACCTCTTGTTTTGGATCGATGAATTGGACGACTAGATCGTGTGATTTGACGCCTTTGGACTATTTTTATGGGGATACACAAATCACTCGCCTATGCCAATAAACCAGGGTGAATTGCAGTCTTATAAGACAACATTACACGTGTTATTAGGGGTATACCGGCCAATGTGCTCGAAAAAGTGATTCAATTATCCCAAAACACTGTGGAGTTATCTTTAGAGCGTTTATCTAATCATTAGAAGTTTTCTGAACGGCTGATAGGTCGCTGCTTATGACAGCGCTATCATCCGCGAAGAGAAGATAAGTCGTTCGACTCTCTAATGTGCTTCCGAAATAGAAAAACTTACACAAGACTAACACGCAACGAACTTTTTACACCGCCTGGATACACTAAAACCTTAACTCCGAATTCCCCGGTTATTCCCGCTGTGCATATATCTTTCGTTTTAACATCATCGTACATATTACCTGTCTTCCTTATATACTGTGCATCTCGGGTAAATTTTGAGATCTTAGCACTTTTAATAAAGGATTATTCGGAGCTCTATCAAATCGATTAAGACGATATATACTATAGATCTTTAAAACCGCTGCGATGTTTCTCCATCATTACCCGTAAACTTTATATCGCATCATATGTCTGCCTGCACCCCACAGGCCGCATTGACTTTTGTTGGCTGTTTGGAATTCTCTCGCTTATTTTCATAGTATGCAGATTTAGTTGCACCGATCGGTAGTTGTTGCAATATCTCGTGTTGCTTTTACCTTTATACAGGTACAAGCTAGACATTCAATCTCCTCTTATCATTTTAATAGAAAAAGTCGCGGGTTACTTTGTTCCAAGATTTGTGATTGTCGCTCATACTTCAAAGAGTATGTGATTCGGCCCGAATGTATGCCCGCCGGTCATTCTCTTTTCTGCTATGCCAGTAATTCCGCTGTACTTAGTCCACGCTTGCTAGACTTTTTTTTTGTTCCTTATTACCATTTTCATCGTATTGTTCCATCACCATATTTTTTTTATTGATGTGGAGCCAGCCTTTTCTAATACCGATACCTTTCATCTAAGTTGTTCTCCATATGCACATTGCGCGCTTAGTTTTTCCTCTTGGCTTATCGCATTTTGGAACGATGCTAACAAACTTCACACCCAGAGCTGGTGTCTTTCCTTACTTAAAACGTTCAAGTTTACTTTCTCGACTTATGCTGGTTTTCGTAGTTTTTTTTCTGTTTCTTCACAAAACATTCTCTCAACTCGGTGCTGACTTACTAATGGTTCCAAAGTCAATTTAAGATCTTCGCCATTGTGAATTTCTGCATGGATGATTATCCATCTGCGTTCGGTGTCTACTACTGGAGTATGTTATCCAATGCCGCCTTTGTTTACTAATCAGGGTATTTAGAATTGTGATTTTCATGAACATCTTCTTTCGCTGATTCTCTGGTCCCGAAACTGTACGGTTTACCAACTAGTAAACCGAAATGTAAATTTGCACCGTAGAAAACATTGTATCCTTTGATACGTTCACTTCTATGATGGCGTAGTTTTTTACTAGTGTCCTTCCATTCGAATGGTAATGGTATGCGTGCATATATACGAGTATCTGAATTTTCTTTTGCACTGCCGATTGTCTTCAGATATAAGAGCCCGACCAGGTTTAAAGACTTCGGGTGGTCGTGTTAGATGTTAATGCGCCTAACGACTTTTCCCATTAAGTCACCCTTTACCTTTTACATCAAGTAGAGGAGCGAATTAGTTTAATATTTTATAGGCAGGCGTATCAAAAGACTGAGTTGCTCTTCTATTGTTCGCCAAGATTCGTTATTATAAATACGTTGTGGCGGACAGATGTTGACAGATGGACAGTTGACAAAGTTTCTTAATTACTCTTGCGACAGTTCCCTTCCGGTGTCTTATTTACTCGTTGTATTTGGCCGTTTCTTGAAGGATCTATGACTTTCACATACGTAGCTTGCCAAAAACAAAAGGTTCGGACGTCCTGAATATAGGCAAAATACTGTGTTGATAACGATATGATTTATCTGTATAACAGGCGCACGATCTGGAGATAACCATTGCCTTTTATGAATGTTATGATAATAAAATTGCATTCTGACTATGACTTCGCATCGCGTCAAATTTTATCAACCTCTATCCATTTGCGGTGTGGTGTAGTTTCTGGTTTGCAACAATACAACTTAAGATGGTTTTATCCCATTATCCTATTTCTAAGTTAAAACCTCTTTATCTATTTTATCGAAGAGCTTTTAAAAACAATCTTCAGTAAAATTTAATAAAGAGTTCATCACAAGACTGTAGCTGAAGACTTGTTAGCACTTATAACAAATCAGCAATTACACATCTACTACAGTAGATGTCACACTATCTTCCTCTTTGTGGGCGGCCGGTTAAATGGCATTTCCTTGCTTGTTGTTAAGCTGTTGGGTCTTATTTTTTGAAGCAAAGTCCGTGCTGAAAACCATCTATAGGGAACAGCACGAAGAATCTCCAAGTCATTCAACTCACAGGGTATTTCACAATCTTTTACGGTAACAGGGGATGAATAATGTCAAATGCGGTGTGAATTAACTTTAAGCCCATTGATCCTTTTTAGTGAATAGGAGTGTAGAGAAAAGGGTCTTATAAACTTTTTTCGTGCCCCATAACCTCAATTCCCTCATGTCAATTGGGCAACTCTATGACTCCGTGTTTATCAGTGACAATCCCCCAGTGGAAAATACAAATAAATCGTATTTCCGGCTCAGAGCCAGCTGCCAAGTGGTTAGTTATCTTATACAAACTTCTGAAGTTATTCCATTAGCAGACACTTAAATTTTCTTGAACCAAATCTCTTCTTGGGCTCACTTTCATTCTCCTGGGTCCCTAGTCTTTGCTTAGTGTTTCAGTGCTCTTTAAATTACCTTTTCCGTTAGTCGTTTCCTTTCCAAGAATTCTTAACTTTTTTTAATAAATCTATCTAGCAAATTTGGAAGCTCTAATAAATATTATCTCGATTGCAGTTGCGCTACACACAGGCAGGTTCTTCCAAAAAAATGGCCAAAATTATAAAAAAAAATTTGCAATTTATTGTTTTTTTTTTTATGCCAAGCTGTGGAAATATTTTATTAATTTCGCTATTTATATTGTAACAGTTTCTACAGTTGATATGCACTTAATATGAGTATGTTTGTTATTTGAGAAGCGGTCGATTTGCTTTATTTTTGTTAATATCTTTTTATGTATTGCTGGTGGTAAGTATAGGGTCCGCCAAAAACTGTTTTTTTTTGAAAATGCTATAAAAAAAACTACTGAATTTTTTCTCAAATTTCTTTTTTTATTTGAAAGTACAATCCTTCCGGTTAATTATGGAAAATAATTTCATTCAAAGGGCTGCCTCGGCTGGCCACGCAGTAGCCTACACGATCGGTCCAATTTTTAAGCACATTATCGATTGTGTGCAGCTGTATATCACCAACGCCTTCACGAATATTGTCCTTTAAAGCGTCAATTGTCTCTGCCTTGTCGGCGTAACACTTATCTTTTACGGCACCCCACAAATAATAGTCCAACGGTGTCAAATCGCAGCCCGGGGTGGCCAAACGACATCATCTCTGCGGCTGATAATGCGATCTTCAAAAACAGGGCGCAAAACATCGAGTGCAGCTTCGGCTGTGTGGCACGTAGCGCCGTCCTATTGAAACCAAATGTTGCCAATATCCTCCTCTTCAATTTTTGTGAACAAAAATTCGTTCAACATGGCCCGATAACGATCGCCATTGACTGTAACGGCCATTCCTTGCTCATTTTCGAAGTAAAATGGCCCAATTATGCCTCTGGACCAAAATCCGCACCAAACGGTGACTCGTTTTGGGTGTATCGGCTTTTCAATGTATGTGTGCGGGTTTTCTGTGCCCCAAATGCGACAATTTAGCTTGTTTACATACCCGCCAAGATCAAAATGAGCTGCATCTGAAAAGATGATTTTTTTTGCAAAATCGGCATCTTCTCTAAGTCGATGCAGGCCCACTTAGCGAAGCGTTGTTCAAGCATATACACAACCATATTCGTTCAGCGGAAGGATAAAACTCATTATCTGTCAAATCAGACATGAGCTAAGTATTACCATTCACGAAATAAGCACTAGTTCAAAAAAAAACGTTAGATGGTGGACCCTATAGAATATTTGTAATGTAAAATTTTGCAGTAATTTTGAGTTGTATGTATACGAGTAGTAGATTTTAAAATTGATATTAAGTGTTTTTTGGACAAAAAAAATTGTACATTTTATTTCAAGATAGGACAAGTTTTATTTTCTGGTGGAGTCCGGTTATGTAAATTAGCTTGAAATTTACCTTATCAGTTTATTTAGGGGCCACCGGGAAAAGTTTCCATATTTTGCGACGTTGCCTGATATCATTCATTTTAAAAACGTTCAGAATTAGAAAAAATGCGTCTTTTTTTTGGTATAGGCTCACTATCAAGTTTCTTTTTTTATCAAGAAATCAGCTCACTGAAATCTTGAGAATCTGTCCATCTCATGAATCTAAAGAAAACAAAGTGGGTTGAGGACAAACATATAGTTCCGGATAATTAATTCGGTTTCAAGGCAGGGCATGATATCATTCATGCTGCGTCTAAACTGGTTTCTGACATCCAACATTTCTGACATTCGATACCGTATGGTTAGAAGGACTCTTTTTCAAGCTGGACAGGTTGGGCATTAGTAAACCACTGCTGTATATTCTTTTCGATATGCTCTCCAGTAGACAGTTCATCGTGAAGAATGGCGATGTGACTTCTGCCGGAACATTTAACATTAAAAACGGTCTGCAACAAGGTGCGGTAAATTCGCCGATCCTGTTCAACATTTACACAAGTGATCTGATAGGTTCACTTCCCCACAGCATAGCGTACGCAGACGACTTAATCGCGTACAGATCAGGTCCAAAGATTGAGGTCATTAACATACTTTTGCAACGTGACTTCGATAAAATTAAGCGATATTGCGATGACTGGAAGTTGAAAATCAACTTGAAGAAGTCGGAAACCATTCTGTTTAGGACGCCTTTGTCTGGGGCCTCTAGGGATACCAGAAAGAATTGGCGAAAGTTCTGTATCGTCGGACAACATGGACAGCCACTTGCTTGTCGAAATGTAGTTAGATACCTTGGGATCTGGCTAGATCAATATCTGTATTTTAACAAACATATAGATGTTGCTCTGGACAGAGCCAGAGGTACTTTTGCCCTTACAAAGAGACTGTTTTATAACTGCCAACTCGATGCGAGGGTGAAGGTGATCTGCTACATGGCCCTTATCCGGCCTATGCTTGGATTTGGATGTCCGTGTAGTTCAACGTGAGAGCAAGTTTATTGGAAAAGATTCGGGTGTTTGAGAGGGCTTGCCTTAGGGCTTGTCTTCGGTTATACAGAACACCAGAGCCTGAGTACATAAAATTCTATCGTAATGAGGTCTTGTACAATAGGGCGAACCTAATAAGAGTGGACAATTTTGTTATTAAGTTGACTCGAAGGCACATTGCAAGAGCAATAACATCGTCGAACAACCTGATCTCGGGGGCTTACTACCCTAATTATATGTATCACGAAAGGTCTGATCCAGGACAGATTGGCTGTGCCGCTTATCTTCCACGTGCTCGAAAAGCTGCGGACAGGCGACTCAACTACGACAGAGACGTCGCACACGGCAGTGCGGAGCGTCTCCGGTTCAGTAGGGCGGTAGGGAGTCGCGACATAAGGGATGTTGCTCGACAGCACCAACAATTTTGGTAGCTTGTTGAAGAAGAGGATGCGTCGTCGTCGAATTCCTCCAGCAATAGATAGCTTCACGTGAAGCAAAGTGGGTCAGCCTAATTTCTTTTTTTAGCCATGGCCGGCTTACATATTTTTAGGTAGGATTAAGCTAGATTTAAGTAAAAAAAATATAAAAACAAAAAATACAAAATAAAAAATTAAGAAAAAAAAGTATATATATGTGCATATATTTATATATTAAGTATATATATATTATGTATGTATATATATTTGTATGTGTGTGTTTTGTATTAGATGTAAGTAGGTTAAGTAGATTAAGATTTACTCTTAGGTAGTTTGTAAGTGTTAGTTTTAAGTTTTATAATAAAGTAAAAAAAAGTCATGTTACTAAGTTTTTGCTAAAAAATGTTTTCTTGGTTTTAATAATGAATAGAAATAGTACAAACATGTTACGTAAGATTCGTCGAAAGACATAGTGTAAGTGTTAAGTTTAACTTAGAGTGCCCGCATGGGGCCAGTAAGTTAGAATAAGAATATTTGTAAGTTAATTAAGCTAATTTTTAAGCGTTTTTTTGTCTAGCATGTAAGAATTAATTAATGAATGAAAATAAAAATGCATATAAACTGAACTGAACTGACCACTATTCTTACAGAATCTACCAGCTAGAAGCATTTGCTTACATTTACCGTGTAGTCACGGCTGTACTTTAAAACTAGTCTACGATGAATCCAATGTACTCGTACTCGATATGGGTGTCATTATTCCACCTTAAAAGTGCTTCTTATCAAATTCCAACTGTATGAATGACATACATAGTACAACTAGGGCATTCAATTCATGTATCCAATGGCTGTGAAATCTTGGAATTATCGCTTAGTAAAAACTTGCAGATATTCTTCTCAAATTTTCCAAAGTCGGTGTGTTTAATGAATGTCAAGGGCATCATTAAACTAAACAACACAAATCGTTCAAAAGATACTTTTCCAAACTGTACAATTACCAACTAGCAACTGTATGAGTCATTTGAACACAAAATGAATCTGCAAACATTAAGACATAAAAACTGAACAAAAGAGCGACAGCATAGTAGGAACTCATAAAGCCGCATAAATTCCATAGTCAAAACAACGTCAAGAAACCTGACAGCTGTGTTGGTTAGAAAGACAACTACAGGAAAAGAGCTCTATCAAGGGCATTAAGAAAATTGCGAATAGTGAAAATAAATAGCGAAACGGAGTCAAAACTACACTCTGATATAATTTGTAGTGATAGTTACTTTTCTGTGACTCTCATTTGCATGACAGCTTAGCAGGAATTGTAATTGTTTTTTGTTTTTGTTTTGAATTCCAATTAGACTATGCGAGTATGAACAATTATATTGTCAAATAATTGAATGAAACAGAAATATATTTTAAAGAATATTTTTTCTTTGGAAATATATTTCCAAAGAATTTGGCAATCATTGTCATTCATAAATATGTCCTGAATACCACTAAATCAAAACCGACATATATTGCTGAAGTCAGTAAATCTACCGACAGAATCACAGTCATGGATAGTGTCTACAATTTCACTAATTGTATGATAGAAGCAAAAAATGCTTGAAACTTTAATTCACCATCGTATACCATACTTGAATCCATAATAATCAATGACTGATCAATATTCACAACAAATGAACAAAGTCAAAATTATTTATTATTAAAACCGAGAGACAGAGGGAATGGTAGAGACTACTCCGCATGAACTGAAGTGTTCATCACCATGATGTATCGCATAAATAAAACCAAATTTCCTTCATTTATCCATTCGTTCGTTTCATCTGATTACTGGCGAGGGCCAACAATATGACACGCTTGCTAGTTCAATTCTGGTCCAGAGTAAGCCACTTTCATTACCATCAATTTACCCTCACCATTCATATCGCGAGCGCTTGCCCTCCTCATTCCATACGTCGGGACCCTGCTGTGCTAAATCCATTCAATATCTGTCTGCAAATCAACATAAAACATTTATCACACTTTGTCATATTGGTATCCCGTTTGAAAATTGATAAAATCAATATCCTTTGCATTAGCGTCCGGAGATTTATGTACGTATCTAGCTATGTGTCCGTATGTATATGGAGGAAAACATAAATGGCGAATACCACCAACAAACACTGATTGCGGTTTGCTTCCTATGGGGTTGGATTGATTTATGAGGATGGCCCCTCTGTGTCCCGAAACAAGCTGGCCATTATTATAATTTTCGACGGTATACATGCAAACAAATGGACAAGGAAAAACGTCATTCATATCCTAGTCATGTACGTATCCTGTGTGACATTTACCAACAGGCAAGCTGCTCGTATAACAGAAACATAGCTCCAGCATATGCTGATGATCCAGAGTATGGCTTTGACAGGGAAAACTTTTGCATTTGGACAATTTAATTTGAATCAGCGTCAGAGCTGTGTATTTTACTTGTGTCCTTCCTGTACGTCTTGTTGGTTCCAAGTAAATATTTATTTAATTTTTTTACTTGTACAACATTTTTCCGCTCATTTCCCTTTGACTTTACTGCATCCTGAATCCGTGCCATTGCCTCTGTCATTTTATCGTCTTTCATCTGCCGTTTCTCGTTTGTCTTTTGCCAACCGATGTCTTGCAGGGCAAACGCACACCATTAGTTAAAGGGACAAGTTCATTTGGACGTGTAGCATAAGTCATTAACTTGCCGTCATCAAGTTCGCACTTACTGTAACGAAAGAAAGAAGAATGAACGGCTTTGCGTAGGCGCTGGGATCGTGGCCTATTGGCACTCCTTATATAAACTCCAACAAGAAGATGGTAGAATTAATTTCTAATTAATAGTTCCAGCAATGTTTATGCTGTTGCATGCGCCTTCTTCGGTTTTTGTTCATTTTCTGTGTAATTACCCTGACACTTTCGGTTACTTAATTCGTCCTTCAAGTATTCTTTCAGCACCAATCCACTTAAATAGTTTATTTATGTTCTTTGTAAATTTATTTATTATTATTTTTTTCTTTAATGTTTATGAACAATCGAAAGGTGTGAATGAAAGGCGAAAAAGACAAGTCAGTGAAAGCTGCCACTAAATATGTTTATCTGTGTTTGTGTGCAAGAATGCTGTTATCCGTGGGGAGAAATGATGGTAAATTAACACATTTTTCATTTTATCCTGTTTTGATATAGAATGGGCATCCCTAAAGGACGTAAGCGCGAAAAATTTCCCCCATCCGCAGTCCTTATCCTGGGGACTTTGAGTAATTGCTTTTGTTCGGATTAAGAAGCGTTTTATTACTCTCCCGGGTATGTCTGAGAATAATTATTACACACTCTGTTGATTTAGTCGTTTTTGCGGGAAGTTGAGGGATGCAACGCGTTATCAAATTGGGAACAAAGTGGGATGGTTATTTAATCGTAACTCTACAGACATCTGCTTTGTGAGACAGTAACGAACGGATGTCTTTGCAATCAGAGTTGGATGGATAGATACTCGAACGAATACTTATATAGGTCTTCTTGATATTTTGATAAATGTATCTGCAAATAGAATGGCTAATCTAGGTCATATGAATGTTAAGCTTTACGAGAGTAGAGAATACGTTGCCATCGGCAGTTGGTAAAGCTCCCATTAATATCGGGTTTCCCAAAATCCACATTTGAACATGCCCTTCTAAATGGCCGTCGAAAGGATAAGATGTCCAATCTATTAAATAGGACCAAGTAAAGTGGACTTAAGAGGGAAGTGAACATTTAATTGGCAAGTTTTTGACTTTCTGTTCGTCACGCAGAAGAGGACCTCCAGAATGATTAATTATTTCTTTCTTTCATATCATATATACTTTGTCCAAATATATTACGTTTTCACTAAAAAAAATACGTGAATGATTTTTGAGAAAGTAGTGACGTAAGTTATGCACCCTGACCTTTTTGAAATCGGTTTACGTTCTTGATGATATACTCACACTATATCTTTGCATCATGTACCTCTATACAGTGTTTCAAAACTGTCTTAATATGATGATGACCTCTTGCAAGTCCTTAAAGACACCACACCCAGTTTCGGAAGGAAAAAGGTGAAAGACTATTATGTGGATAAAATGCTCCAAGCCAGTCATCATCAGAACTCTGCTACAAAAGCGATTCTAAGAGCGAAGATAGTTTTTTGCAATTAAATTTTCTTTCCATGACAAAACTATTAGCCCCTCTTTCCTACTGGCTTCATATTTCTTTTAAATAGATTGACTAATAGACACGTTCTGTACCAAATCGCACCATACTGTTAACGTCCCAATCTTGTGTTTTCATGGGAAAAGCGTAACTCTCAAAGTGTGATCCTAACATCAAGCTACTAGAAGGTCTTTCTTCCGCACAGCCAATTTGTCCAAATCTTTTATAAACTGCAAGTGGTAAGTTAGAGTTACCTTCCTGCTTTGTTTCGTAGTTCCGGGGATTCAAAAGTTTGCTGGGCTTGGATTTGGTCATTTACATGCTTGTCCTAGTCACATCTCAAGTGCTGAACATTCCTTTCGACAAGCAACTGATAAAGTCTTTATCTACTAGTAATTAGCATGCTCCAACCGAACAGAGACGATGAGGATCTTCAAGAGCGACATGTTGACTTATAACATCTTAGTTATTCAAGTTGAAAATGCAACCCATACAGATGAGATCTTTTTCTACTATATGCGGTGCTGTAATAATGAATTCATTCACTTTTGTAATATTTAACCGAAATCGGTGCGGGCTATGGATCACGCTAACAACTTCCTGATAAAGAGAAATTGTAGTAGGTTTTGGCAAAGCTAAGAAAACAAAACTGTGGCAGGTGGCTTTATCCGCCATACAAGAAAGTGTTGAATACATAACATACTTGAAGTGAATAGGAAAAAAGTTACAGGACTTCAGCTAAAATCTTCAATTAGTGATCTAAGCCGACATCACATATTTACTCAGTGTACTTACTTCAGGTTGTTTTGGAACCATAGCCCTTGGTTTGTATAACTTTGATAAAAGAAATGTACAGGAGATTGTCAGATTTGTAATCAGTCTTGCTAACTTTGTTTTTACTCCTGAAAATAAAAGAAGCTTCAGTGATTAATCTTCTTCTGTGAAGCATTCAGTTCTTGTTTTATTTAAAGGAAAAATACGAGTAATTCAATTTTATTAAAAAGTTAAGGTCAGGTCTGGGATGCTTTGTATAAACGAAAATGTAGTTGTACCTCACTCGCATCATTGGACAACATTTATAAACGATAGCGCTATTCGTTCGGCAGTATCAGAAAATGCACACACCCCTAAACCTGACGCCATCCCGAATAAAATAATAAAGGCGGCTGTCAAAAAGAGGCCGGACCTCTTCATAGTAACAATGCAAAAGTGACTAAAAGTAGGAACTTTCCCCAAAAGACGGAGAAGAATAGACTACGAGCAGCAGACGAGAAAAAAGTCCTCTCAGGCAGCCAATTTGTCTTCAGAAATTGTTGATGCCATACGAGCGATAGTCGATATCGCAAACGATGCCATCGTGGGAGAAAGATAGATCTGGCTAACCAACTTTGCGAGCTGGTTATCCACTAGAAGGACTTTTGCTTGGATGTGTAATATTTGCTCAGGATAGTGATAAACTATTTCGACAACAGGCAGATGAAATACAATTCGGACTTAGACATAAAATACAAGAAAGTCATACCCCTACCACAGGGATCGGTCCTATGGCCAGTGTTATAAAGATAATGTATGACGGAGTCTTAGTCATACTTAGTTACTACCCAGGAGAGTATTGAATTGAATTGAATTAGCTGACGAAATTGGCATCATGACAGTAGTCAAACAGATTCATGGAATGGAATCAGACACAAATGTAGCAATCGCTCAGATAAAGATTAGCTGTTTTCGGTAACCAAAAAATCGCATCCAAAGAAACACTTAAGTACCTGGGAGTTATGTCGGATAATAAACTGTAGTACAAACAGCACTTGAGTTATATAAATATGTGAAAAAACCTCGAAAGTACAGGCAGCTCTGTCGTGAATATTGCGTAATATCGGTGGACCCAGATATATTAGAAGAATTCTGAGGTGGCGTAACTTGTATAATTACACTGAAACATGCTTCCAACGCATTGTACGTCATTTCAGTATATGTCATTCATTTGAAGCGTAAACAACAATAATTTTTTTTCACTCAAATATGTCGAACTTTGTGCCTGAAAAAGTGTTTTTGCGGGGAGTTCTTCTTCATTGCTTTAATATGAAGAAAACTGCTGCCGAAAGTCATCGTATTTTGGTGGAAGTTTATGGTGAACATGCTCTAGCTGAGCGAACGTGCCAAAAGTGGTTTGCACGATTTAAAAGTGGTGATTTTGGCTTGGAAGACGATGAACGTCCTGGGCAGCCAAAAAAGTTTGAAGATGAAGAACTGGAAGCATTACCCTATGAAGATTGTTGCCAAACACAAGAAGAGCTCGCAGAATCTTTGGGTGTCACTCAAGCAGCCATTTCAAAACGTTTAAAAGCAGCTGGATATATTCAAAAGCAAGGAAATTGGGTTCTACATGAACTCAAGCCGAGAGACGTCGAAAGGCGGTTTTGCATGTCCGAAATGCTGCTGGAACGCCACAAAAGGAAGTCATTTTTGCATCGGATTGTTACTGGTGATAAAAAATGGATCCACTACGACAACCCCAAGCGCAAAAAATCATATGTGAAACCCGGCCAACCATCCAAATCAACGGCAAAGCCGAATATCCATGGCGCGAAGATAATGCTCTGTATTTGGTGGGATCAGATTGGTGTGCTGTATTATGAGCTGCTAAAACCGGGTGAAACCATCAATGGACAACGTTACCGAACACAATTAATCCGTTTGAAGAGAGCAGTGGCCGAAAAACGCCCGGAATATGTGACCAGACACGAGGCAATAATTTTCCACCATGACAACGCTCGGCCCTACGTTGCTATTCCGGTTAAGAGCTATTTGGAAAACAGTGGATGGGAAGTCTTACCCCACCCGCCTTATAGCCCAGACCTTGCCCCTTCTGACTACCATTTGTTCCGGTCGATGCAGAACGCCCTCACTGAAATACGGTTCACATCAGAGCAGAATATCAAAAATTTGCTTGATTCATTCTTGGCTGTCAAGCCGGCGCAGTTCTTTTGGGATGGGATCCATAAATTGCCAGAAAGATGGAAAAAGTCATAGCTTCAGATGGGCAATACTTTGAATAATACTATTGTACATGTTTTTCTTAAATAAACGTTCAAATTTTGAAAAAAAAACTTAACGAATTAAGTTATATAATAGTTGGAGTGGTCCCCATCTACATCCTTGCAGACGAGACGCTCAGAATATATAGTACGAGTACAATAAAAAAATCTTGAGCCAGCACGAAGCCAACGGCATCAAGACGATCAAGTTGGACTAATACAATAAGAGACAAATGGACGTGTAATACCGACAGTCCAAGATTGGCAATTGTCCACACACTGGATAAGTCGAAGCCATGAGGACTGTAACTACCACTTAACGCAGTTCCTAGCTGGTCACATTGACTATTGGAAATATCTACACTGCTTCGGTCACGATAGCACACCATTTTGCCCAGACTGCCCAAGTCAGGAGGTAGATATAGAGCATGCAATATTACATTGCATACGGTTTCTGGGATGGAGAACTATAACTGACATATCAAACTCACAATCAATAACTGACCAAATGTTGTGGTCAGAAGAAAACCGGAAGGAGATAGGGACATTCATAACAAACGCTATGATCGGATCGAAAGAATAAGACCTGCAGATACAGCAAATAGAGCTAATATAGCATAGATTGCTCACCAGCCCCGCGAAGTAAGACCTAATACGAACAACCAGGCTAGCGAATCGTGCTTGCCGGTAGTCCGGGCTACTGGTAACTTTGATACACGGAGACATTTTCTTAAAAACGCTCTAAAAACATTATAAACACCATTTCCGATTTTCGGGGTAAATGCAAGGATTTCTCTATCAGGAAGTTAAAAATAAATAGTGGGGGATTGTGTCTTCTCCGTACAACTCGCAAAAGTACCCATTCAGACTCCTGAATTACTATAGACATTGTGGAAATTAAAGAGATTCATGTTAAGCTCAACTGGGATATGATATATGCATTTTTGAATTTGGTTGGAAAACTGTTTAGACTGGTCAAAAGTTGTGACCTATCTCTCAACAAGGTGGAGAAACTGTTCGATGTACAAATTTCCCGGATATCTCGCAAATGCGATGTTTGAAAAACAAGCCAGAATATCGATGGGTACGCTACGCGTTATATGTGAATGCCAGCGATATGTGGTCAACGGAACTGATTCCAGCTGGTCAAATGCCAAATGCTGTGCAAGATTACGAAAATCTATCCTGTTCACATCATTATTTTTAAGGAGTAAGGAAAAATACTCTGTGGAATGGAGAGCTGAAAAAAAGATGTAAGAGGTAGTGGAAAGAAATTTACATATCTTTTTAAAATGATGGCATGCACACCGTCTGATCCAGTTGATTATTAGTTTACTAGTTCGGGAGTAAGGTCCATCCAAATAAATTAGTTTGTGGACAATTGCCCAAATAGGAGAAGTAAAGTTGATCGGGGTTATCAGAGTGGTTACAAAACGACTGGATAAATAATTGAGCAAATAGTTCAGCAATTATTTGATGAATTTCAAAAGATACCTGTATATTGCCGAGCTTTAATTTGGAAGGCTAGTTATCCGATTTTCTTTTGACATTTATAAATGGAAAAAATCGTTTGGAATCAGAGATTAAACTGTGATTTATGAGGTTTAAATAATTTAGACATAGTGATTCACAAAAGTCAGAGAATCGGATGTAAACAGGGTGGTAGTCCTGAAAATCTACATCGGAGCGTTATCTCAGATAAGTATACCATAGTCAATGAGGGGTCCTTTTGAGGTAAAAATGGAACAGATTATGAAAAAAAATCATAGAGTGAGTTGAAATTGGTTGTACTTAGTAAGTTATTTAATTTCGCGTAGTCTGCTCTACGGAAATAAAAGGTTCATATGACATAGTTTTGAGACCCTTGTCATACGAAAACGTCAAGGATAGAGGTTGGTGGTAATGATCAAGATTAGAGACAAGCTGATTGCTTTCCGAAACAATTCAGTTATCCGCAACAGAAGAAAAGATTAAATTAAGCTGTCTTCCAAGATTATTGGTGATACCTCTTAATTGAAAAGTCGATTAAGAGAATTTCTTTTTAAGATATCGGATTAGCAGCGGAGTTTGATCAATCTGAGCCATTTCAGCTTAGATAGGTTGAAATCACCCAAAATAACTACAACGTCGCTAAGGTCGACGTGATTAAATAGTCAGTCAAACGCGTCTACAGCTACTTGGTAACCGCGGGTCAGTTCAGAAGGACGAATATAACAACAACAATTAATCTGAAAATTTAGTTTTGAGATGGGAATACTAGCACAAGCAGATTCAAAATGTGCGTTGGATACCTTCTAGTTACAGTTAGTTCATAGTAGACGTATAAAAGCCAAATACTTCAGATCGAAACCGAATAGACAATTCCGGATCCTCCGCCGAACTTTCAGTCATTTCATGATTAAAAAAATCACGAATCTTGCGAAATTAAACTTTCACTGAACACCGATTTTCATAATAACTTTGGGTAACAAAAATAGAGAGTTGTGTTGTAAACGACTTCGTAAGTAAAATTTCCTTTGTTTGTACTTAATGTCTGTTATAAAGAATAGCCATGGCGAATTCATTAAATCTTATTTAATGCCAACCAACATCCACACGATCTGTTTCCCCACCTTTTATTTCCGAGTCAGGTTTTCGAGAATATGGTTCAGTTGTACCAGGCTTAGTTTGGATATACGCTACATTTCTGGCAGATCGAGTGAATGAATTCTGCTGTATCAGATTCGAAAATTTCTACATCCGATTATTTTATGTAATAGTTCTTCATTTCCAATAGCTCCGATCCCAGTTGGTTTTTTTGCCTTTTCTGTAAATAAAACTAGCTGACAGGACAATCTATTTCCAATGTATTTAACTTTTTCCCCCGAATTTGGAGGTCTAAAACCATTTCAAAAGTGTTATTGTGAATAAGGTTGATTCTGTGAAATGTTGCCTTCATAGACCAAGCTCAATACAGATGCTCTTATTATGTATCCCAAATCAAATTTCGCAGAGATGAAATATTAAACTAGTGCAAATTTTGTATCCACCGCACTCATATGGGTAATGAAATGAAGCTTTTTGTATATCAGGCATGTGTATTAGTTTGACAAACCAGAATACTTAAATCTGCTTCGAACTCTTATCTCCTCCATGCAGCCATTACATCATTAGTAAAAGAAACTTTCCAACAGGAAATTGAAAATTTAAATATTTTCACAGACAAATTTTCGACAAATTACATCAACTTTGTACCCATGTGGCCATTCAACTAGATGTAAACTGTTTCGTTTGAATGAAACATAATTAAATTTTTTATTTCACATAACAATCGATAAAAAAAGTTTCAAACTTTGTATTCTAATGGCTTTGTGCCCCTCGAGTTACATCCATGCTCCCGTAAACAATACCTAGTGCATAGAGATACATCCATGCTCCCGTAAACAGTACCTAGTGCAGGTCCTCATGGAGAAGTGCTTCTCAGATACAATAGGGCTCAAGCCGAGTCTGAGTTAGAGTTTGAGTTTCGGTCTGAGTATTTGCTGAAGGACAAACGATTTCATAATACTAACTACTGCACCATGCTGATGCCCTCTAGATTTCAAAGCTTCACTCTCCTGGATATTCAGAAACGTGAACTTTTACTTCGTATTGAAGGGAAGATGCATTTTTATTGTTCTCGTTGTTATTTTTTTTTGGTGGTAGGTATTGCTTTTGAGATACTCTGATTGCCCT
The DNA here is from genome assembly GCA_963966105.1 of Volucella zonaria. Classification (NCBI taxonomy): domain Eukaryota; kingdom Metazoa; phylum Arthropoda; class Insecta; order Diptera; family Syrphidae; genus Volucella; species Volucella zonaria. Next base: position 197,884,640 of record OZ014530.1, on the reverse strand, counting down.
TGCTCTGCATGCTTGCTACTCCACTAGCTAGTCTGGAGTTCTGATCTGGGGGTAGCATTCTGCTATTATCCTTTGCTTCTCTATCTGAACGAAAAAAGAGGTTTCACGCCTCGTCACCGCACGTAGTTCTCATCCTGTTTTATTAGCTGAAACCTGTGGGCGGTTTTCTATTATACATATATACGTTTTTCATTCTCCATTTTCAATTTTTATTTTTCTATATCTATAGTATTTACTGACATCCATATCCGTATCTGTACTTATAGACTCTGCTGCCTTATTCTTCTTGCTTTTGTTTCATCTCTGTTCTTCATCAAAGTTTTTGCATTAAGATAAAGTTTGTGTTATATACCGGTCTGAATGAAAACTATGAACCGGGCTTAATCCAGAGATTGTATCATATTACCGTAGTGAGTTTCGAAACAATTTTGTTGAGATATAGGTATAGGAGCACACATTGGGAGTTCTTCAATAAAATAGCGACTCCAATAGTAAACGGAAGGAAGGCCCCATAAAGGGATGACGCTGAAGGGTTGAAGTTTTATAAAATAGACCATAACATGACAATAAACAGGATTTAGACGTTGAATGGTTTCGTATATCCTCTTTATGCGGTGAGCAAAATAGCAAAATGAGGTTTTTTAATGAAATTCAGATACAATTACTGCTGCATACTTGATGTGATCGCCTGTGTTTGTGTGTAAATCATGGTGGGCAGAATTTAATTAGAAACAGTTGTTGCTAGAGGTGGTGATGGAAGCCAGTTGAAAGGAAACCTTTTATTTGGAGTGCTGCACAACTTTCGTTATAAGGCAAAATTAAAAAGACTACTTACAAAGGACAGATGAACAGGTATATCACTGTTGTTAAAGTGAATCAGTTAAGAGAAACGTTTGGAAAATTAAAGCTTCCATCACATCATTTGCTTAGACTTTGCACCTTCTACTTTGCTGACATACCTTCTTCGTCAGGAAGCTAACGCGAGCTCCGTTTAAATCTAAAAGTATACAAACGGGTCATTAATATCTGCAGAAGGGCTATCACATTTGGATTAAGTCCAGTAGCAAAATTTAGCTGTGACTCAGTTCAGATTTCCATTTTCTCGAGGGGTCTAACGAAGGATTTGTTTTTTCTGGTTGAATGTTGCGGGGACAAAAGAATAATAAACATAAAATAAAAGCAGCAATGAAAATCGAAAAAGAGGGAGAACTCGCTGTTGTCAATCTTGCAATGAAAAGAGAGATAATTTACGTTTACATTAATAAGAAAATTATTTTATTATTTGCTTAACAAAGAAGAAACCGTAGCCATCTAAAAACACAGAGACAAGGGAAACTGATACAAATTTTTTAAGCATCCGAATTTATGCCAAGTTGAAATAAGTTTAATATGCGCTTGAATGCATGCATAAAAAAAGGAAAATACTGCCAAAGAGAGTTTGTGGGATTTACTCGAATATCGTGAAAGTAACAATGACTAATCCATTTTACCCTTTGTACGATTATAATCCTTTTACTGGAATTTCTTGACGTTGCGTAGAAAGAAAATTAACGGAATTTAGTGATTAAATGTCTACAGTACTAGGTTCCCCACATTAGATCTGTATTCCAGCAGTCTTATGTCAGCGTAGACCGGGCACTTACAGAGATGCTCCGCGGTGTCATCATTATGCTCACAGCAATCATCGCAGGACTTTGTGTCACTTAAGCTTGATACAATTCAGTCCTTACCAAAAACGTAATGCCCTATTACGATGCCAGTAAGCAGTTTAAGGGCCCTTCTAGGAAGGCAGTATTAGATGACTTCTTAGAGACGTCAGGAGGCACACCTTTGGTCTCCCAGTTGCACAGTCCGAAGTTTGGTGTCATGGAACTCTACTGTCATTGGACGCCTTAAACGAGGGCGCATGCAGTTCCAACACAGATTCGGGTCCTGAAAAATTTTCCTTGAGACTGGCTTACATTGTGTGTTAGGATTCAAACAACACTTAGCAAATTCAACCTTCTGACTGAGTTCAGTGAAATCTTGCCTTCTCAGACTACCTTGGAAGTACTAAGAGTGTTGAATAAAGCATTAAGCGCAACCAAAACGTTGCTAGAGATGCAGATATTTCACTCGCTCCATCGATTCTTCACAATATATGTAGTTCATTGCCCTCTTGAAAGTCTCATCACTGCTTGGGAGATAGGAGCGGGTTTTCTTTAAGAGGAGTGAAATCAGATTAAGGTCATCTCCATTACATTCCGAGGCACAAGGATAGTCGCGGTAGCACTTTTTCGGCCACAGTGGTTCTGGTGTCATTGCATCAAATGACATGTGTCCAAAAGACCATCGTCGGTCGACCCGCAAATTCAAGAAAACTCCTGTGCGTGTTGTATCAAAGACGAGAAGAGGACCCTCCTCGGTGTTAACATCCGTGTCTGGCAGAAAGGTCCTTTAGAGTTAGCCGACTACGCCTTAGGGGTTTTCGACGTGACTTGCTTAGTCCAAAGAAGTTTTTTATTCAGGATGATACTCACATACTTACATAACTTCGTTGGGAAGTCCGGTCCCAAATTTGGGAGATTTAACTGAAATCCCATACCTAGTATATCAGTCGTTAAACACGTTAGGGTTGCCTGCACTTTAGAGCATGATCCAATAGACAGTACAGCAACATGATTTTCATGTGCCTAAGACCGTTAAACAATAAGTCAACCAATATGATCATAAGCAGTGGATACGGAATGTCGGCGTGTTAGCGAAACCTTTGACATCGGTCACCACACACTGGCCGATGTCCATGCCCCATTCACCAGTACCACAAAACTAGTGGCTGATACTATGTATATATATGCCGCATTATCGGCTGTTTTGACACACTTACACATATCGTCAAAAGTTGCGTTATCGGAAGCACGCTCAATGTCAATGAAAATTCCAATCGAGCACTTCTTTTTGTCGAGTACGCCTTCAATTCTACCCGCCAGATTTTGCATCTATTTGCAAAATTGTTGTGCGCATATGAAGCTTAACCATCGCCATCTCCATATTTATTATTCATATTAATAAATATTCTGACTGTTCGGCATGGGTTCGGTATGTCTGCCTGTGGCAGGCTAGCAGTGTGGATTCTCTTCAGAGCTGTTAGAAAATTATCTTTACCTTTTTAAGCATAACTTAGTAATATATGCCATCCATGCGCGGGCGTGTTTTGCTATCTGTATCTTTGGCGATATGAGCTATTTGTGAGGAGGTTCTAGGAATAGGAAAGTAAGTCTCAAACATAAGACAGGCTCCAATATTGACGCAGTGTAGATGTTGTCAGATCTGAATATTTCCAATTGGGTAGAATTGCCCTACACCCGTCCTGCAGTCTTAATCAAAGGCACTCTTCAAAATCTGATTCTCCCAAATTAATCTTTAGGCACTTGTTTTGAATTTTGAGGGTACTCTGACGCATTTCACTGCAGATCGGGCGATCTCCAAGAATTTTCGCTGGCAAGAAGCGTCAGCTTAAAGCATTTGGTATTCAGAAAACCAATTCGACCATGTTCGATTTATGAAAAAAGTTAATTACCAATGCCATTTGTATGAGACACAAAATCGTTTTTAGCACGTTTATTTCAAAAAAGGAGAACAGAACATTTGCAAGACACAACCTACGTGACTAAAAACCTGAGACGGAACAAGTAGTAGGTGTATACGCAAAATTCTTCTTAAGATTTGAATGCTCAATGCACCATCAATTGTCCACCCCATAAGAAAGACCCTCATGATGTACATAATTCTGTACACTAGAGGTTATAAATGATATTATGTGCGTATTAGCAAACGAAAGCAAAAAATCACCATAAGTCAAACAAACACTTTCCATTCGGCATATAATAACTGGGTTATAAGGCACTATCCAGAAGAAAAAACCTCTGGCCCGTTTGAGAAAAAAGTATTTCGTAAGTGGTCTGGTAGAACGAACTCTAGAGGAAGACATCTACTTGAGGTCATTTAAAATCTAAGATGGTTAGAATGAGAAGACGAATAGGAGAGTCCCTAAATCCAAGCAGTATCGACGTAGCAGAGAAAGACATCATTTTAACTTCTTGGAGTAAGTGTAAGAGAACCCCTACTTGAAGGTCGTATACAACTGAAAAGATGTGTCTTAGAACTGGCTGAAATGGAAACCGTTTTAGTTAAGACCCATTTCGAATGAACTACTCGTATTAAGCAGTTGCAAGGACGAAAAAAGGCGTTTTTTTATGTATTTTTTCTGAAAAGCTATTTTCTTTTACTAAAACAAAAAGAATAGGTATATTTAGTGGTAACATATAAGTATATAATGGCACTAATGATTTGTAAAAATATCGATCTAGTGTGCTCCTGCAGACGATCTCCTGAAGGCACTCCAAAAAAAGGTGTTCGGAGAGATCACGATATCTCCGGTTTAGTTTATCTGAAAAAAACCCGAAATATTTTTTTAGTGGATAGATAAAATTCGGTACTGATTTAAAGAGTAATCGAAATTTTGATTTTTGACAAAATGGCTGCTTCGTAAAAAAAAACCGAATTTTCGACCAAAATTGCCACGTAATATTGTTTCAAAATATAGATATAACTATCCGCAATCTTATTTGTTCGATCAACACCTAAGGACTATATCTAAAAAGGCTGTGTTCAAGTCTCAGATCACCGACTTCGTCGAAAACATGGTTTTGAGAAAAACGCGTTTAAAGTTTCGGAAGAAGATAATTTTTTTTTTTTACTGACATGAAGGCATCTATCCCAGCCCATAAGATGGACCCTACATAGCATCAGCAGCTCCTAGTACCTCGAGTTGATATTGTCTACGAGCCATTCTTCCCTCTCGCGTACACCCATGTGCTCTCAAGCCAGAGATCATGATGCGCTCGGAATCATCTTTCTCGCTATGTTCCCTTTGCGTTCATTTAATTTGAAATTGAAGTTGTACCTTCAATGAAGATTCCTGCAGCGATGTAAACTGCTATTTCAACAATTTTTGAATTTTCCAGTTATTTCCCATATCAACTGATTGTAGCCCTCATTTTGCGTAAAACAACCAACGCATCTTGCAAATATGCGTTTATCTCGAAAAGTACTTACCGGATCGCTTAGATATTTCAGGGAATATGGTCAGTTATATGTACATTACTTCGATATGAAAGAAATCGATTTTTTGAAAACTCTAACTAAGGGGAATTCTAATGAATGGGATGCTGTGATATAAAGATGTTTATTTTCAGAGTTGTAAAATTTGATATTGAAATACAATTTCCTTAGATAATTCCATGGCAGTGATAATGAAAAATTATTTCGGGCATACTGCATCTTACTAGGTGGAGTGAAAAGTAACCTCCTTGACTGCCAGAATGCGCTGCTACTGCAAAAAAGGTTTTGGTGCCCTGAAGTCCATTCATGTTTAGGCAGACATGCCAAATTTCAGTGCGATACTGTCTTTAGTTTTGTTTTGACAGCTGATTGTTGTTGCCGTGTTTGGCATCATGTTGAGTATGGACAAAAACGATTTTCGTTCTGTCATAAAACATTATTTTTTGAGGGGCAAAACTGCGAAGGAAACAAAAGAAAAGTTAGATAAATATTATGGGGCTAATGCTCTGTCAGATTACACCGTCAAATATTGGTTTCGAGAGTTTCGTGGTGACCGCAACTCCACAACCGGTCAAGTCCGCAGCGGCAGGCCCTCCGATGCGGTTACAGAGGACAATGTTAAAAAATACATGAAATGGTATTGGCTGACCGGAAAGTGAAGGTGCTCCAGCTAGCAGATACCACAAAGATTAGTACTGAGCGCACACGCCATATTTTGGGCAATATTCTACATATGGAAACGTTATCCTGCCGCTGGGTGCCGCGCATGCTCACTCCTGACCAAAAACACGAATGCGAGAGCACTTCGAAAGAGTGTCGAATCGGGCGGACTTTTGGCGTCGATTGGTTACTGGATTTGTATCCCTCGGACTATAATCTCTTCCCAAATCTCAAAAGATGGAAATCATCGACGCCACGCAGGAGTATTTTGCAGACTTTCGGGAAAATTACTTTTCGGACGGGATCAAGAAGTTGGAAAATCGCGGGATAAAGTGTATCAAACTAAAAGGGGAGTATATTAAATAAAATAACAAAAACATTTAAAAAAAAAATTTTTCATTCCCAAGGAGGTTACTTTTCACTCCATCTAGTATAAATTAAATTTTCAGCATTTAAGCAGAAAATAGTTCAGCGGCGTAAAATCACACGATCTTAGCGATCGCTTCAATAATTCGATTATTTCGCCGGCAGTAAGGCATATAGCATGTGGTACCATATTATTAAAATTACATGTCCAACAGACTATGTTCGCGCACTGTTGGAAATAAAAATTGTTGAACATGGCTCTGGGCTTTTGACTGTGACGTTTGCATTTTCTTCATTCTTGAAGAAGTACGAAGGTTGTCCGAAAGGTTTCCGACCGCACTCGTCAATAAAAGCTAGTGAATGCTAGTTGTGCATCTTTTGACAGTTACTTACCGAAGTTTCAGTCATTTTGGACTCGCAGTTTTTAGTTGACAGTCGTTTGAGTGAGTCGATGTAAGTGTTTTTTTATGAAATTGGAAAAATTGAGTATCGAGCTGTTATTAAATTCTTAAATTCTTAAATTCTTAAATTATCAAAAATGAGTTGGACTCTGTGTATGGGGACTCTGCACCATCATTTACAATAGTGAAATTTTGGGCAGCTGAATTTAAACGTGGCCGTAAGAGCTTGGGAGATGATGAACGTTCGGGACACCCAAAAACTCCAACCACTGGCGATAACATTGGTAAAGTTCACCAAATGGTGTTAGATGGCCGCCGAATTAAAGTGAGAGAGATAGTAGAGGTTGTGAAAATGTCTAAAGAACGTGTTTGCTACATATTAAATCAAGATTTAGGCATGAGAAAGCTGTCCGCTCGTTGGGTGCCGCGTTTGTTTACGTTAAACCAAAAACGTGTTCGAATGAACATTTCTAACGCTCTGTTGGCGCGGTTTAGGCGCAATAAATCCGAGTTTTGGCTGTAGATGAAACTTGGATACACCATTATACGCCCGAAACAAAAATTCAGTTAAAACAGTGGACTGTAAAGGGCAAGCCGGCTCCAAAAAAAAGCAAAAACCTTTTTTTCGGCTGGAAAAGTGATGGCGACTGTTTATTGGGATAGTAAAGGAGTTATGTTAATCCATTATCTTCAAAAAGAAAAAACCATTACAGGGACATACTACGCATCATTACTTGCCAATCTGAAAGCTGAAATTGCGGAAAAACGGCCACATTTGCAGAAAAAGAAAATCCTGTTTCACCAAGACAACGCGCCGTCTCACACCTCAGCGGTTGCCATGGCGAAAATCCATGAATTACGGTTTGAACTGCTTGACCATCCGCCTTATTCACCAGATCTAGCTCCAAGGCACTTCTTTTTGTTCCCTCATCAAAAAACTGCCCTCGGAGGACAAGTATTTTCTTGAAATGAGGAGGCAATAACCTTCGTGAATAATTATTTTGCAGAGAAAAACGCCAAGTACTATTTGGGCAGGTTAGAGAGATGGGAGCATCGCTGGGAGAAGTGTGTAGAGTTACAAGGAGACTATGTAGAAAAATAAAATAAAAATTTGAGAAAAAATGTCTTGTATCATTGTTTCAGACAACCCTCGTATGACTCGATGATGCCACCAGAATATAAACTGCAGCAAATAGTGGTTCTTAGGCTTATCTTCGGTATCTAATGGATCACCTTTAGATTTTCCTTAGTCGAAATTCAAAAATTTTGCTTACTTATTAACAAAGCCACCGAGACAGAAGAAGGAAAAGTGGATCGACTTACAAGTGCCCAAAACCCCAGTCAGCGAAATCGCGCTTCAATTCCTCCAGCAATTGAATCTTTTAGGATCCTTGCACAAAATCTTCGCCAGAGTCGGTGGACATAGGTTAAGTGCTTCCGCATGATGACTAATCGATGAACACTGTCCTCAACCGCACCGACATTTTCATATGTCAGTTTCAATTGTATTGCGACTTCAGAATAGTTACGATTCAGAATAGCAAACTCACTTGGCCGATTATTTTGGCCATAAACTTGGGGAAGCGCTATATAAACATTTTTTCTGAACAGGATCGAAATTTAGTTCCTGGTGCAGTCATAAACAAACAACTCTCTTACTGTCGTCATGTCGCTATTGAACTATGAAGGAGGGAGATCTAAAAGCCGGAATCTGTCTTAACTTGAATATAAAACCTACCCTGGGGCTATGTTCGATGACCTGCTTATATTTGAGGAGGGAAATGAGACTTTGAAATGGCGGATGGATTCCAATAATATCTTGTTCACACATCTGTGATCACGTTTAGACATTAAGCCGAACTACTGCGCAGATTCTAATTTTACTGGCATAAGAACCAGTTCGCAGGATCGGGAAGAAGTAGGTAAGGAGTTAAGTCAGCCGTGAAAGCGTTCATGATGCGGAAGAAAACGCGAGCTTGCCACAGCCGTCGCTCCTACATTATGAACGCCTCCGTGGCTGACTAAACTCCTTACAATGGCACCCAACGAAAATGGCTACGTTTTTTCTTTTCAAAATTTTACTTTCAAGTACCTATCTAGCTTTTACTTCTCCAAGTTCATATTCTAATTATGCTTTTGGATTCTGAGGAGAACAACGGTGATTGTCCATTATATAGGCGAAAAGCCAAGAGACTTAATGAGGTGACTAGGAAGCATTCAAAAGCAGACTAGAGCAGAAAGATCCGTAACTGGGTACCGTGTCAACCACCGCCGAGTGCACATACTAACCAGTGCACTGGTAAATTTTCCTGTGTTGTAAAACAAAAACACACCTCGCGCGCATGTGGAAAAAAAATTTAAATATATAAAAACAAAAAAAAAACTTGTACTCGTAATAAGAAAAAGCTGTGCGGTGAAGAAGAAAAAAAAGATACTACTCAGTGCGGGTATTCTATTGTTGTAAAGGCATAACACCTACAAAAATTTGATCCGGTAAGCCAACAACAGAACTATCACTTCGCAGCCTTGCATGGTCAGTGTTTGCGTATTGTAATTATGACTAGGGAATTCAGGGTTAACGTACCTATTATACGCGGGCTAAAAATTAATCACTCTTCTGCGTACGTCCACGTTTGCAAATACAGGCCAGCTATTTCGGCACATAGTGAAACTGAAGCCAGGCGCTGCCTGGCTACGAGCTAGTGTCATTATTCTTTTCTCACTGCGGTCTCGCCATTTACGTGCGTAGAGATGTTGCTTACCAAACTCCAAAACAACGTGTTATAATTCGGAATTCAACTTCATGTTAAAATTCCATTTCCGAAAGCAAATTATCCACTGTTGGTTTATTTGCAGACCCCCAAACTGGACAGCAATTCTACCTTTAACAAGTTTAATGTGATGTCTGACTCCATACAAAGAATTGTATTCCTGCATCCTCATACTGAAATCGTTATTACGGGTAATTCCGGATGGTTTCGACACTCTGGACAAATAGCACCCGATGGACGGTGTGTTGAGATCAATGCTGGGGAAAACAACCGGACACAGCTTGTAAGTGAGCTCACGTGTATACCAGACATTGGTAGTCATACCGCCAACACCCTGGACTTGTTTTTAACTTTTCACTCAGATACATATAAGGTTAATGTGCTATCCCATATAGGCTAGCCGGGCGACTGTGTCATATCAGCTAATTTATCGTACATCGAACACACAGTTTGAGAGAAGATTCCAAAAAGAACCGTATGGCTATACGAGAAAGCCGATTGGAGCGGACTGATCAGCTTATTTAAGAATTTTAACGGGTTTCCTCGATAACGGCGTGGATGCCGCTGCTGATATGATCACAGACACTATTCTCTTTGGAATGAGATCCTTTATCCCTCATCGCATGAAGAGTATTAAACCAAACTCAAACTGCAAAAAGTCTGTCAGGGTTAGAGAAATGTTTATTTCGTCCTACAAGACCAACCCGACAGAGGTAAATCGAAAAAATTTCAAACGAGCCAGGAATGACTGCAACGCCTCTCTTACGCTTGTAAAATTGCAATACGACCGACAACTGAGGCAAAAAATACTACAATGTCCCAAAAACGTTTGGTCGTTCGTCAAAAACATTAGAATTTCTACGCATCCTCCATACCAACGCTCATTTACAATGACATTCCAGCTGTCAGCTCTTTGGACAAGGCCAATCTGCCAGCTCAACACTTCCCGATTGTGATTTGTCCCTGCCTACAATTGAGTGCGTCGTTAAAGCAAAATCCAAACACCCAGCAATTATCATTGAATGGCACTTGCATCGTTGAAACCGAAAAACTTTCCATTCTCTGTATATGTGTCAATGACAACTTAACTTGCAATGACCACATATTCGATGTTGTCAAAAATGATGCAAACTGTTTAGGTTTTCTCAAACGATGCACATAGGGGTATTTGCCTTGAAAAACCGCTCAAAAATATTTTCTTGTCCTAATGAAGTGATACTTGCCTGGAACAACTTTATAAGTGTTATTAAGCTTATATAAGTCAAATTAAGGTATATATAAAGTATCTTTTATATATTTAGATCTTATTTTATTAATGCCAAAAATTAGTATGGAGTGAAATATGTGGCACTTTAAGTTATTCAGTGGACTCTGCCCAGGATTCTTCTTCATCAATAAACTCGTCATCTGTTTTTTTATTTCCACTTTCACTGGATACTCTGTCGTCAAAATTTTGTAAAGATAATGAATTCGGAATCTCGGAAATCAGCATTTCTAGTTTAGTTTAGTTTTTTTAACAGGTAAGGATCTGAAACTAGTTGTTAGAGGATCCGAACTTAAAAGTAACCTGCAGATGGTATGAAAAAACAGAATTACATATTTATTATTTCCGACTGCTAATAATGTTTTTTAAACCTGTTAAGAACATCCATGTTGCACTCCGTCCTAGAAAACTTTCTCGCAAACCGATATAGCTTGAAATACTTATTCCGTGCTTCTGCTGCTTCTTCGGATAGCTGCCCAATCGGTAGGAGAGCATTCCGAATAACTTCTGATCCACACAGAAGAATTTTGTGCATCGTTGGAGTCATGGGATAACTTAGCCGTATCACAAGCAAATTCTTCAAATTTTGGGACATCGATTTCAAATCCACTAGAAAGTTCTTCTAACATAACTTTTAATCTAAAAAGAAGTTGCACATCAACACCAGTTATTTCAGCAACTACTTTCGGATTGTTGAAAAACCTGCGGCTTGTATTGCCATCATTAGTGTTCCCGAAACCAGGTTTTGGTACATCAACAATGAGTCCTAGCTTAATTTTTAAATTACCTTGGAGCTCGGTTTTTCTTTCATTTAGAATAATTTTGTTTGAAAGCGTTCTTAGCTGCCATTTTTTTAACGGAATCTTGTAATAAGATGAAGAATGCTTTCAAAAATCCGTATCCTGGCATGCAAAATTGACAAACCAAATTTTATCATAACTTTATCAACTTCTTTTATTCTGGAGAGATCAATAAAATCTTTTGAAGTTGTTCCTCTGTTTTATCACCATTACATAAGTTATGCTTTCTTCTTCTTTTGCTCTGTGCACTCAGTTCTGTGAAAGCTTTCGACGTCCGACAACATCCACTGAAAATTGATACTTCAAAATCTCCCTAAAGCCAAACTTCATTTTTTCTTAAAAATCTAATGTTTGCCCCTTGTGAACTTAACCATCTTAACTTAAATTCATGATTTAATATAACTAAAAAGATTTTAGGTTGAAACTATCAATAAAAATAAAGTTGAGCATAGTTTAATACCTTAAAAGTCCAATTTTAAGCTTAAAATCTTTAAGTTTTTCCTCCGTGCAAGACGTTTTATTAAGCAGATAGCTCTGGAGGTGATCCAATTTAGCTTCAAAATCATTCTCTTCATACTTGTTCATAACATCATATAACTGCCTCTTAGTTAAAATACAGAAGCCAGACTATCCTTCAAGCAAAAGAATTTATTTTATGATAAGAAATTTTTGAATTTTCATTAAACTAGACACACATAAGAAACGATAAAATCTAGAGGGGCAGTTATGGGCAGCAATTTTTTGCTACTGCTTTCTGATATCTTTCTCTATAAGCTGATGCTGAAAAAGTTACCGAATAACACTGAACTATATAATAAAAGGTCCATTAAACAAAAAATTAAAAAAATAAAAATGTCCACTTGCACACATTTCAAATAAGTCCAATATCGATTAAAGTAAATCTCCAATAATTATAGAAATTGCTTCATAATAAAGAACATACCTGCAGCTGATTCCTCCATAGCAAAAAAGACTATACACAACATTAAAAACAATAAAAACTTAATTATTAAGCAGTGGGATTTTTCACGCAAATCAACAGATTTATAATGCAAGCTTACGATCGATGACTTTCAACTAACGCTGTGGGGAAGTGTGTGCATAAAAACAAAAAAAAAACAACGGTTCATTTTTCAATGGGTATTTAACTACAGTTAGGAAAAAAAAATACTTCTCAACTCTACATGTTGAAACATCGATTTTTGAGCGGTTTTTCGCGGAAAACTGCGATGACAGAAATATGTTAACCGCTCTGATCTGCCCTCAATTTACAATATAAGGTATTCATCCGGCCAAAATTTGGTCAGTTCCTCCTAAAACATCTCTGCATCTCTACATCTGGTAGATAGAAGTCAAAACCGTGAGAAAAAAATCATTGGTGATACTAATATCACTCAGTCAATGGACACCCTCGAACACCGATGAAATGTTTCACGTGTCACCACCCGTGCTTTGATATAAAAATACCAACAGGTCTACATTTTCTGGAAGTAGTGAAGCCCTTTTGAACTTTACTATACTTTCAGCTGTAGAAAAACAAAGCTCTGAGCTGACAGAAATTGCTGGTATGCATAAATACCTCTTTGCTAAGTTTGCAATGGCAGGATATTTATTTTCTCTGAATTTCCACCATTCGTATGGGTTTAAGTCAAATTTTAACTGAGGTTCGCCAAAATAGCTGGTTCGCAATATCATTTCTATTATTATTATTATTCTATTATTTTATACAGAAATTCCGACGCAGTTTTTTTTTCTAAGGAAGATTCTGTAATAACATGGCTACTATTACACGTCGTAGTATCCTGACAAGGTGCATTTTCAATAAGTGTCACCTTTAATTTCTCTCTTGTGGCAACTCTTACACTATAGTCTTCATGTTCGATGTCTTTGTAACGGGAATCGAGTAAAGAGGCAACTTGTCGAGGAGAAATTATTTCAGATATACAATCAGAAGAAATGGAATTATACCATTGCAGCTGCAAACGTTTTCGTAAATCCTGTGTAAAATTCTTTTGAAATTACCAACCATATTTGAGTTATTTTCGGATGCAACCATATGTTTTTCCAGTAATTTATCCATAAGCGGTCGAACCATGGATGTTGGCAAGTCTTCACCACTCAGAACACTATGTACTAAGCAAAGGCATAGGCTCAAGAACGTTTGCGAGTTCTTCAATCGATATCCAGTCCTACTCTGAAATTTCCACTTTTGTAGCAATTGCAGAGGATGTGACTGTTCGATCTGCCAAAACATTTAAAACTGCACCTCGGTTTCTGATCAGTCGCTGAAGCATTAAATAAATTAAATTCCATATCGTGTTACAGGATTGTGAGAGTGAGAGTACAGGTAAGTTCAATTGTACTTATTTTTCTTCTAGCGCATATTTTGCAACGTTATAATGTTTGAATCGTCCTACTATTGATTTCTCAATCAAGATTTGGACCCTGTATCCTTACTCGAACTATAACTTTTTAAAATGCTCTAATTTTTTTATTTTTTGATAAATTTTATTGTGCCAAATCCTAAAATGTTGGAAAATACATAAGTTTTCAAATTGTATGAGTAGTTTTCAATATGTCCACCTTTGGCGCGAATAATGGCCTTAAGGCGGCCGAAGAAAGCATCACACGCTGCACGCAAGTGGCTCTGCGGTATTTTGGCCCATTAACGGCGAAGTGCTTGTTTGAGGTGATCCAAACTTTGGTATTTTTTAGTGCCAACCTTCACCTTCAAAATACCCCAGACAGAGAAATCCAACGGATTTGCATCCGGAGAATTTGCAATCCATTTTGCCGAAGGAATGAAGTGTGGAACATTGTTTTTTAACCCATCTTGGTTGACGCACGCTTTGTGAGGTGGTGCCGAGTCTTGTTGAAATGTCCACGGTCTCCGACCGAAATAATTGTTTGCCCAAGGCTTCAATACTGCCTCTAAGACAGTTTCACGGTATACGATCGCATTAATTTTGACGCCAAGGTCCAAAAATATGAGCGGAGAGCGACCATTGGCGGTTACGGCGGCCCAAACCATCGCCATCGGTGCTGCCTGCTTTCTGATGGCCGTCCGAAGGTGTAAATTTTCGAAGGACCTCTCTGGCAAGTAAACTCGGTCATTTTGCTTGTTGACATATTGCTCGATAATAAATGGCGACTCATCGGAAAAAACCAAATTCGGCAACTCACCACGAAAGTAGTGAGCGTAGCAACTCCTGCGCTCTTTAGACTCTAACTTTTTCCTGTTGCTGTGTAAGATCGTGTGCTTTGTGGAACTTCAATGGCTTGAGCCCAAGCTCATTTTTCATTATGTGTTGCATCTGTTCTAACGATATGTTGTGCTCACGAGCCATTTTTCTTCCACTTCGACGCGGATTTCGCTCAATTCGAGCCTTCACTTTCCGAACCATTTCTGCCGATGTTGCTGTTATTTTATGACCACCTCCATGGCGTTTTCCAACGCTGCCAGTATCACGGTAACGAGCTATGGTTCGAGACACAAATGATTCATTCACGTTGAGGTGCTGGAGGGCTCTAACGATAGCTACTTGTGATTTTCCAGCCAAATATAAAGCAATCACACTATCACGTTTGAATTCCATCGCGGATAAAAATTAATGTTCTCACCTGTTATCGGTAGAAATCAAATTTTCTTCCGTACTAGAAATTCCATTGGCGTCCTAATGACCCTGCAGTACCACCACGACAGGAAAACGAATTGTTTCTGTCATCACTCCACAAATCACAAAAGGCTATATCGCCTTCTCGATGAGCATATTGCCATACCCAACTCTTTAATTTCATTGTTATAAAATATGTACTTGCTTTACAATCCGCTAAATGAAAATTATTTATGTCATCGAAAATGCATATCAAGCTTGGTGTAATTATATGATAAGGGTGTCTTTATCACAGAGTTCTCTCATTGAAAACTCTCAATGCCTTAAATGACTACGGCATTATTAAGAACAATAATAACAAACAAACAACAGATTACTTAAAAAACGATGGTACTGGAAATTCCCAGAAGAAATCTGAAGGGATAAACAGCTCGACTATAAGGGTCTTAAAGCTGATCAGATCAGATAATTTAAGAACGGACAACGAGACCAAGAAATTTTAAGATCCATACAATGGATGGAAAACAGCTGCCCCATTGAACATGATGATATGTATCAACGATGATACATATGACCAACCGACCGCATGAACTGGATCTGGCTGACAAACTGCGACATAACATTAAGGATCGCGTCGCAACACTTATTTATTGTTGCTCCATACGGAGCATACAAGACTTGCACGATGAGTGCCAGAAGAGTGGTGAGGTGTTTAACAACTAGTGACCAAAGATACAAATCTTACGTAACCAAGATTAACGAAACACCTACACACAAAGGAATTACTTTGCATAAGCACCAACAAGAAGTCTCTAATAATGACGACCTTGAGGTACGGACTCTTCAAAACCAAAGAACTAGCAGACATTACGTTAAACCTAATCGACCAAATAAGACAGAAGGATTGAACGCTGACAAAATTAAGCTGACGATAATTATGACTAATCCACTGGCCTGTTTTTCCGGATTCCATTCCATTCCCTTGCTTCAATTGTGGGCATGACACTAAGTGTCATGGAAACCTACAGATCGGCGTAAGTGCCGGCAGCCATCCGCCGATACAGACCACATCCCCGGCGAACCTCTACAAATCCAGCTGACAAGTATCCTGCAACGCGCTACCCAATGCCACTTATAACTCGAACACATCCTTAACCTCCTCAATGGAAGACCCTCCATCAATTGATAGTGGAATACACCGAAGCAAGGTGTATTTTCGGAGAAGAAATGACAGTGCTGAAATGGTGTGTGGATGGACAGACCGACTTCGACAGTACGCGATGTACAAACGATGACGACATAACGAAAATAACCAGACCGACTGCCACTGATTTTTTTTCAGGTGGAGAAATGTGATATTCCTGTTTCCTTTCCACTTTTTTAGCTTATCTTTCTGTCTTTTAAGTCTGCCCGCATAGACAACTCCCCATCTTTTTTTATACGTAGGTATCTACATTTTTTTTGCCTGTTTTGATTTCGGCACCAAACAAAATGCTAAGCATAGACAAGATGTTCGTGATAGTGGCAAGAATCAAACCATTCCGACGAGCTACAGCCGAGCAACAGCGTGCGCCATCGTGGACGGCTCCATGCCTGGTTAAACTTCAAAGCGGTTTTTTACTTTAACGCCAGGTGCATAAATCCTAATAGTTTTTTTTTTCAACACCAACCACCACATCGCGCTATTTCACGCCGTAGATATCGGCACCTAATCCTTAAATCACCATCCTTTGTCCACATGCGATGGTATAACTGGGAAATATTCAAACCTTTCCCATAATTGCAGCGCGAAATTCTCCTCTATCTCATCGTTCTATACGTATAAATTTTTTTGACTTAAGCCAAGAAGGAAGATTATCGCTGAGATACTGCACAATATCAATTTATTAGATATTGTACCAAGTAGCTCAAGACCTTTTTCTGAAAGCAAAGAAACACTCCATGCATCCACTCTTAATCTATACCGGACGATGCCTCGAAGAGGCATACAGCATTTCTAGTTGCGTAGACTAGACAACCGATGGGTCCGATGTCCACCACATATTCTTGGCTCCAAAAGGTGCTTTGGTTCATCAACATTTAAAACTTCTAAGCCCGATTATTTCTTTTGGCCATCATTTGCATGCCATGTTGAAAGCAGCACAGGCACAGAAGAAGCAGTGCTGTCCCATTTCGATCAGTCTTCAGTTAAATGATTCAACACTCAAATCAAGGAAGTGTTGGCTATAGACTAGGATGTTTGTTACCTCATAGGGCGATGCTTTGATTTCAATGAATTTATAACAGGGTTATTTTATTAAAACATGTGCCTTGGGAAAGTGTTGATGAGTTCTCCTGAAACATGCACAACACAATTGAATCCCAATTCCTCTCCAAAAAGTTGTCATAAATTTGGAAACATCATACCGAATCAAAAGTATCCTTTCAAATTCTCACTCATGGCGCTCAAATATAACAAATTCCTTTCCCTTGTCTGATTTGAGTTTTAGTCCTGTCAAGCTATTCAGAATTTTCAGAAATAATTGCTGGCAGGTGGCAAATTACAAACAAGCCCCTCAAAGCCGAATTTGTATATTAGTATTACTCGATTCGCCCAGACGAAGCCCAAAGGATAGTACTGATTAAAATGCATAAGCACTTACACCAATCACATGGTAAAGTCGACACATGAGCTGCTTACATAAGGTGTATCCAATCCTAGTTATGCTTTTCAATTAACCACAACAAGTTTCACTTGTTTTCGTAATCTCCGTTCCCAAGTACATTGCATAACATACGAGCACACGTATCCTTATACTTAAACTCGACGGCTATATCTATAGTTATGGCGTAATTCTTGAGCTTCTCATATTCCTTATAGCTGTGTGCCCATAACCACCAGGGAAATCAATTGTTCGGTATCGATTTACCGCCCTTTAAGCTAAGGACGTAAAGTATGAGTTGAATATTATTACGAGGATACTGGAATGTATGTATGTATACCAGTATTGGTTGAAGGAGCTTTTAAGGAGTGCATAATGTTAATGTACTCGTAGTGACTAAGCTCCTCGATACGAGCAATTTATTATTACTATTGTTGCCGTTTCTACTGAGTATCTAGTTATAGATTCTTCGAAATGCATTTTAAGTAGTTTGTGCTTGCGTTTCAGATTTGAGTAGTTTCATGTTATTTTTTCCTTGCCAAACCCGATTATGCCTTTTCTAACTTGCAAATTCCACTTTAATGAGTACCGATTGTGAGCAGGTGGGTATAAAGGTATTGCACAATTTTCCAACAACGGCATTTAGAAATCGAACAAAATAAACAGAAAAACATATGCTATGTTACAGATATTGAAACAATTCTGGAAAAATTTTAAGTGTTTGATACTGCGAGTAATACTCGAATGATAGAAGTTTTGGTACAAGTTAGAATTATTAGAAATTTTTCAGAGCTTGCAATGACATTATATTGAAGAAATATGGAACATAAGAACAAATCTGCCAACAATCAAAGAATGCTGAACCTCAAAAGGGTTTAAAAAAAATTTGTCTGTTTACCTTCCAAAATTCAATACATTTAGTAGTACTATAAATGCTATTTAAAATAAACGAATTTCCCATCTGATAACCTTTCATTTGTAATAGAACAATTATTATCAATGTACATAGTTCTGAAAGGTAACGATTTAAAATCATATTTTACTCGAGTAGACTATAAAATCATAACCATAGCTCATGTGCTGACATTATTTCAGTACCCTGCAGGTTAAATTAGCAATTTCTGAAGCACTTTGCTATGTTGTTAAGACCTTACTAGGTAGCCGAAAGGTTTTAATGTCATGTCAGTTGCTGAGTTACTCTATCAGCCGGCGGAGATGGCAAAATGATAAATTGCAGGGTTTGTAAAATTAGCATCTCCCGAAAGATGCTAATTCCACTAAAAAGCGGGATGAAATGCACCTGACTCTAACTCACGCTTCCCCAAGCCGAATTTCTTCGGTAGTTTTAAACCTGGTGATAGTAACGGTACCCAGAAAACAGATCATACTTCGATTAGCTTAGCAACTTTGATAACTTTGGCTACCTATCAAGGGTATTGCTAGGATTTCGTAAGTTTAAATTGTTTCCAACTCCAGATTACTTCAACCGAAGCGAGATAAGGAAGTAGGACTCCAGTATGCTCTCCTTAATAATAAAAAAAATGGCAAGCCCAGAAAGCTAGGCGATAGAAGTGAAAATTCATGAAGCTCGATAAGTAATTAAAATGAGGTTGCTCACCATAGATCACAGGCATTTAAAAAAAGAGAAAAAACTGTTCTTTGATAAAAGAAGGCATTTTTCATTATAGATAGATTTTTTGGCGAGTATTTCTCACTTCTTTATAACCTCCATAATATAATATTAAATACGATAGTTAAAAGCAAATGCTGCACGACTGATGGCACGTGCTAGGGACACCCTACAACATAGCTAATTCATATATAAATTTTCATGAGGATTCGCCATACTCGTACTCATATGAAGCCAACCATGACTCTTTTTTCCTACACTCGGTTGTACTATAGACTATAGACATGAAATGGAGCGACGGTATCCCTCGCGTAAGTTATGTATTTTATCCAGTCCTTACCCATAAAACACCACTTATTTCAATGTCTTTCCACTTAATGATCATCATAAAGCCATCTGAAAACTTGTTATCTTTTGATTGTATTGCTAAAGGCGCTATTCACAAACTTAAGTCAGCCGATATCGCTGTAGCAATTCTGTTGCTGGGCTGTTGTATGTTGCTTATCTTCTTGGCATTCAAAAGCCAAGCCAAGCCAAATTTTGTTGTTAAGCTAAAGTTTTTCGTAATGTGTTGATTATGCTTTTGATGTTGTTACTAAGTAATGTCTACGTAGGTGCTTTAACAATGGTAACAATGACGATGTCGAGGCTGATGGTGTTGCTATGCAAGTACCCTTTACCACTTATTACTAATTCCGTCCAAGCATGTACCCCACTACTCGCGTTACCGCCTCTAATTTTGTTCCCTACTCCGAATCTAATGCCTTTTCGTGCCTCTCACATGTCCATTCTGCCTGAGCTGCCACACCACGCGCGCTACCCTCTTCTATTTCCTGTCGCTTTTTCGTTTCATCGGAGTTTTAGCATTCACAACAAGATATGTGTTAAAAAGACTTTGAAGTGGAAGAACTTTATTGCCTACGTAGGAGCGCTACTAGTGGAAAAAGCGATACAATATCGCGAGACGAAAGAGCCATAAGAAGTTTCACATCAAAAACTGCTGCGTGATTTCTCTTGAAAAATAACCAATAAAGGTCGTGAATCCGTCGCATGAGTTCTGTTCGCCCGTAGCCTAGAAGGCATACATATTAAAAGGCCATTGGAAAGATACCAAAATTTATCATCATGCAGAGCGACTACCTACAGGGGAAGCGTCAGAGAGTAATCCAACTAAATTTTAATTGTCAAGCAAATACGGTCCACAATATAGAGGGCTAAGAATAAATACGACCAGGGCAGAAGCCTTTCAGATCTGGACTCTTAACTAAACATTGTTGAACCGTCGTCGGTATGTTGTGCATGACTTAGAATATTTCTGCATGAAAGGTATGGAGACCTATATCGACGGTAACAGGCTTACACAAAAGGCAAGTTGCAACCGTTCCACTCCAACTTAGAGTCAGTGTCGTGAAACTCATTGTTGGGATATGAAATATCCCTTGCTGGCTTAGGTGTTGTTGGATTTGGTACACTGTATTTTTAGCTGGTCTTACCTTGTTGAAATCTGCATCAACAAAGAAGCTTACAAAAAAACATACTGTTGTCTTCAGTTTTATGTAAAATTAAAAGATTGATGACGGCGGATTATTATTATTTTTCCAGATTAAATTTTATTCACTCTGATAATACTGAGATCTGAACAAAAGGAGATGAATTTCTTTTGAAATTTTATCAAAGTGACAGAATGACAATTACAAATGGCTGTCTGTGACATCTTGAGCCAAATCACCCAGAAGACTACAATACTTTTGATACATCCAAGGTGTGTTTAACTTAAACTTATGACTTGTAAACTCATAGCATCATCGGTGTCATCCGCAAGCTCCAAGCCTTCCTGAAAAGATATCAACGTATATTTCCTGCCGCCTGCCAGTTTTCTAAAATAACTGTGCCTTGTACGAACAACTACAACTAGAAAAGCAATGTGCCAGTCACATTTTACGACAATATCACAATTCCATTGCAAAGAATGTCACAAAATGAAATTCAGTCAGAAGAATAGGTCTGAGGTGATGGGCCGGAATATAGGCGTTCAGTTTCCCCCTTTAGCTTAACACTATCCGGAGATTGTCAACAGAGCAATCTGAAAAAGAATAAGATACCGATTTACTGGCGTATTGAATGTTTGCAATATGCATATCAACAGTATCGTCATAATTATCGTCCTCCTGTTAAACCTCAATATCTTTTGATTAACCCATAGTGAGAGGCACTCTCTGAAAAACGTCAATTATATGATCATTAATCCCCTTAACATGGCTTATACGACATTTCTAACCACTAGGCTTGAGCACTTTAAACTTATTTTTAGTAGTCGGATATGTTCATATTGACGGTGGGGCTAAACGCCGGAAATATCAGTCACAAGTAAATTGTCAACACTATGATAGATCTTGGAAACTGACTCCACCGTTTTATGACAATGTCTGATCAGATTATCTGTATAAGGCTGTGTCACGTGGTGGCATTCCTGCTTAATTTTTTTACAAGGGTATTGTGAAATAAAACTTCAACTGAGCGATGCCAGCAAGAACTACATCAGTATTTTCAAGAATATTCTGTTTAGGCGATTCAATTAAGTACTCGTAAATCTAATAATCAATCATAACAAAAGAATATCAAAACTACAAGCAAATGGTGGCTAGTTTATCGGCATAAACTAGCAACTCGACGTAAACCCACGGTAAATAAACCAATGACGTCAAATCGCGTAATCTTGATAGCCAATTGACGGGTCCATTCTTTCAAAATGGCTCTAATGCCAAATTGGATTTTTGTTGGCAATATGTTGTGGAGCACCATCCTGTTGGAAACATACTTTTTGCAAATGTGGGAACAAATAAGCTTTGATCATCCCATTGCACCGGTGTCTATTGACACTAACTTGTGCTCTAGCCCCATTTTTGAAGATATGAAGACCGAGGATTACAATGTCGTACAATCCGCACCATATGTTACATTTTTCTGGATGGAATGGGACTTGGTGAGTTTGTCGTACCTCCAAACACGGCAATACTGCTTGTTTATGTAGCCGTTTAAGAAGAAATGAGCCTCGTCACTGAACAAAATTTTTCGTTAAAAAACTGGGTCAACTTCCAGTGAGATTTAAAGCCCAATCACTGAACACGAGAGTCCGTGAATTTTTAATGAAATATAGTTTTTCAGCAAGAAAACGGTTTATTTCTCAACATATCCCTTGAGCTTAATATACTCGTACAACACTTTGACTAATGTTTTCAATTTTTCGATCGCCTCCAAATAGGAAGATTTTTCGAGGTCCACGAAATAGGGGTGAATAGGGATGCAGCGATTAATTCTTTATTGGACCATTTCTTCAGGTTTGGAAACAGGGACTAAATTCGGCGAATATGGCGGGTGCTTTAGATGCTTTATCTTGATAGAGAAGCATTTCCTTCTAGGCCATATTTTCCCTTATCGTCGAAGAGGTCAAATAAGTTGGCATAATATTCGCCTTAATTGTTTTTGCCTTTTGAATATTATGTTGCGTGCATCTCAAAAAACCTGTCACCATGAAATTTATGTCAGACAAATCCTATTTCAGCGTCGATTCACCTGAAGAAACCCATTATTTCGATTGTTATTTTGCCTTTGGTGTATTGTGGTGGAACCATGTTTCGTCCACAGTTATGGAACGATGAAAAAGCTCTTCTGAGTCGCAGTTTGACATCACCAAAAACTCTTTCAAATTTGGCATGCTCAATTATTTTCCTTCTAATTTCGCCAAAATGTAAGCTAATGTTTGACAGTACCCAACAGTAGTGCTGCTTTTCAACTTACAACACGGGAACTGCAAATTCTCTTAGTTTAGAAGGTATACTTTTTTATGAATAGACAAAATGATACTGAGATGCTCAGTAGAGTAGTACGGTAGCTTTCTTTCTTTAGAAATTGACATCTTTACTTCATTTTGTGGACATGATTTTGTATGCAGTGTTAATTCGGGTAATTGGTCGGCCGTTCTGGCAGTCTTGTTGTACTTTAGTTTAGGCATTGCTATCTTTTCTTCATTTTGGTCAGGTGGACAGAAATACATATATGTTTTGCCTAACTACAGAATTTGCGTCATTCTTACATATAATAGTGTTTAGAAGTTGTTTTCCATTTCCTCAGTACCGACTGCGACTCTACTACGACCCCTAAAGATTTATGTCCATAGTTTAGTAACGTGACACTTTGTTTTAACCTTTTGATAAGATAAGATCTGGACTTTGCTCCCGACGAAGCACCTCATGCTTCTTAGGCTTTTTCTTTTACGTCGGCTTCTTAAGTAATTTATTTTGCCAGAGTCAAAATTGGCACATCTGAAGTACCAAGTTCCACTTTCATGTGCGGGTTGTATTATTTAGCAGACCGACGATCTGCAGATAACCGGATCACTGTATGGATAAATGAGAGAATTGTCAAAAAAATGGAGCTGCCGCCTAATCGATTAGCCGCAACTTGTGGTCTATTGTTGATTTCCAACTTTTTGAAATTAAAATTATCTTATACAATTTGACATCGCACTTTGTCAAGCCCATTTAGCTCCGTCCTATAGACCGTACAATAATATTCATTTTGAAATAATAAAGAAAACGAACAATTGTTGAGATATCTCTGAAGCCTTTATTGCTTCCAAATGACCGCCTGCCTGCAGCCCCTAAACCTTTTGATCGCTCTTTCAACTAATTGGGACTCTATCTCGGCGATTGCAGCTTCACTGTTCGCTTTCAGAGTTGGAATTATTTGCGGATAGCTGGCGTAAATCTTGCTATTAATACATACAGTCTCAGAAAAAGAAGTGTAACGGCGTTAAGTCGCACGATCTTGGCGGCCAATGGGTGTCTCCGAAATGCGAAATTATGTGACCAAGAAGCATTGTGATTGCGTTCGTTCTGGGTGCACTGACATCTTTTGAATCACTCGTGGATATTCGGTGCTTCTGATGCGAAAAGTTTGATTATTAAGGTAGCCGGCATTGTGGAAATAGCCATTATCCAAAAATAATTTTTTTTTCCAAAAATCAATGCCAGCAAGGATGTTTTCCAGCACCCAATCCGAAAACATACGGCACTGTTGGTGGTCGGTCAACTTGTGGTCTTACATTGAATCTAGAGCGAATTGAGAGCCAAATCGTTCGTAAAAATTATGCACAGAATGACGAATGGAGGTCGCTTTCGAAACTTTTCTTTACTGCGGGGGTATTTTCCGAGTCTTCACAATATTGCACAGGGCCCGTCTCTTAGAATTTTTTTCGCATTCACTTCTCAGAAGGCAGGTGATTACGTGCAAAATTGGAATTTTTTCTTTCACTATGTAGTAGTGTTTCATGATAAGTTTCCATAATTTATATGTAGATGACATCTGTCACCATATGCCAACCTTGTGTACACCAGCTGTTAAATATTTGGCCTTTCAAATTCTACTCCTCCCGTTATAACCAAGTGAAAAATTGAGCAGGTAAATAATTTTTGTTTACAAATTCATACATCATAAATGCAGTTAAGCTAATAACTACCCATCCCAATGCAACAATAAGCCCTAATTTAATTTACCACATTTTCCAATACATCATTATTTTGTTATGCATCAAATTAAACTTAGATCAGAGCTAATTTACTAATTGTAATGATAACATAATTTTTGAAAATCACTAGCCAAGGGGCGAGTATTTTTGCTACATAATCAATTTTGATGCTGACAAAAATATTATTACAAACAACAACATCGTCCATGTAGACCTCAATTTTCATTTAGAATTTCTTAATTACGTTTGTTACCATAATTATAACAGTTCTCTTGAAAAATTTACATAATATTGTCATTCAACAAAATTTTGCTAACTCAAAAATAATTTCCTTTTATCTCTTGTATACTTTCAGACAGATCCATTCAATTAAATTTCGCGCAAACCAGCGTTTAATGACTGTTGACAAAGTAAACAGTATCAGGAGTTAGTACGCGCGCGGATACATTCAAAAAACAAATCCCCACCTTTAACCAACAGAAATCGAACAGTATCCCATTGACTTTGATTAATCACTACGGAAAAAATTAAAAAAAAAAAGCAGCAATTGAAGAACTCCCAATATTTTTAATAAAATCACTATTTCAATCGGTCAATCAATTTCTGTTAATCAATATAATTAAAATATTGTAGTTTCTCTTTTCACACGGTGTTTTTTTTTTTTTTTAATTTAAAATTAAACAAATATTCAAAAATAAACGGGAAATACTTTGACATGTTACAACAGGTAAACCACTGAGCATTTTCAAGGAATTTCCTTTCAGTTAATTTTAATTTCAAAAGAATGAATGAATAAAAGCCACAATTAAAATAAAAGTATCTACAATTCAACAATAATTAAAACAACGAAAAACGTTTGGTAGGAAAACCAAATCAAACTATTAGTACCACACGTGTGTGTATACGGAAGGGTTTAAAACTGTAAAAAAAAAGCTAGCGCAGTAAAAGATACACTTTTTCGATTCTATTTTCTTTATTTTTATATACCACAATGGGGATTTTCCAACAAAATGTGGTAGCTACGGTACTAGAATCGGTTAAGAGAAACCCATCAACAAAACCAACAGAAACAACTAAAACAACGACAAGAATTACGGCGGCAACAATAGTAAGAGCAACAGCAACATCTAGAGGTGTATCTGTGAGAATGAATTGCCCCATTTTAATCGTAATTAGCTTCTGCTGCTTTCTGCATCTAGGACTTTTGCTAACGTCAGCAGAGGGAGCCATTTCAAATCGAGGTAAGTACAAACGTTCAGATACCTTTTCCTACTTTCTACTGTTGCACATTACAATTGCGACATATTTGCCTGTATACTTATTGTTGTCTGCCTTTTTTTTTACTCTCCATACTTGCTTTATTCTCCTCTTCTTTTTCATATGAAAAGAGTTGTTATTTGTAAGCACTGTTTGAGTGTTAGTGTAATCTATGTCTATTTTCCGGATGTATATGATAGTGCGATAGTTATCTGCTGAAATTAGGTATTACCGTGATAAAGTAGCTGGGGAATGCTAACCTCAAACAGAGATAAACGGGCTTTTCTTTTAATGGGTTTCGGTGTTGTAGAGTGGAAAACTACGATCAAAATAGATAGAGAGTAAATCCGGAGATTTGTATCAGAAGGAAATTTGTTTAAAATTTTGCTTTCATTTTAATGACATTCAGCCTTCCTCCATTGACCCTTCAAAGCTTTTTAACAAATTAAAATCCATTATACCTCTAAATTGTCTAATGAAAGCACGGACGAAGCCTAAGAACTAGGGTGTTCAAACCCTCTTAAAATTATGAGAATCACAAAGAACGAGCACTTTATAGTAAGTGCCAAAAGGTTTGCTGATCGTAGGAGCTGTCGTTGGTGGGCATTACTTGCATTTTTCCAGTGATAGAGTGGGCTCTGAACATTGATCTTGGATCCTAAGCGATAGATCACTGATTTAGAGAATGAACTTACTCGTAGGTGAGAATCAGCTTATTAAGGGTATTTGCAAAATTTCTGGGAATATGTGACACAGTGTCTTCTTTATCTGAGCTGTTCACGCAGCTGCTTAAATTTTCTTCTGATAGAAGTTAAACCAATACGGAAGTCGAGACCAACAAATATAAGCATACGCGTATGCGTGTAATAGTAGGGCCTACTTTCCTTGAATAGAGCCAATAAACGACTTTAATGGAAAGCTTAGATGTATATTCGCCAAAGCAGACCAACATGTATTTTGGTGCTTATAAAACTTTATTTTTCTATATCAAAAAATAGTCCAAACTGAGATTAAGATCATCACAATTATGGCTCAGCAGTCATTATAGAAGATATAATAGAATATATTTTCCAAATAGTTGAGATCTGTTGGAAGTGGTGCGCTTGTAATGTATTCCGATCGATACAGAAAAACTCAGACCCTTGGACTACCTTACACATTAGGTTGATGTGGCCCACCCAAAATAGTCTTACATACATATCATGCCATCACCTGCATTACATAATCAACTAAGAATGCGGCGAGAAATCTTTTTTCAAAGGAACTAAAGAAGCGAAAACAAAAACACAAGTGCTACAACAACACCAAAAAAAAACGTAGGAAACACCAGTAACAACAACAAGAGCAGCCATAAAAACGGAAATGGCAACAGCAACAACAGCAGCAGCAACAGCAGCAGCAACAGCAGCAGAAACAACAAAACACTTCGAAACAAAGAGTTCCACCTATAAACACATATAAGATGGAACTCAACGAGATAATAGAATTATGTCAGTCGGCAATAGCAACAAATTTATTTCTTAAAGGATTAACATTATAGAGGCCCGCGATCCACTGCAATATAGTGGAGTGCTACCAAAAAATTAAAAGATGCAAACGATGCTGCTAAGGGGGTCAAAACCGTTGACTGATCCGGACGAGCTCCTTGCACTGCTGAAAGAGAAGCGGTTAAGCCATTCGCCAAGGCTAGAGCCAAACGGGAGAAGCGGAAACTACCATTTTGCATGGTGCAGGTAAGTCCCAACAGCAAACTGGATGATCTAAGGAGTATAAAAGTCCCAGTCCCAGTTGTATACTAGGAAAAATTAAATAGGACCGAAAACATTTTAGAATGTGTTAGCTGCCAAAGGTTCGACCACGCCGCAGCCTCAGTGCGTGAAGTCCGGAAGAAACCACAAGTGCGAGATATGCGATCTAGGTAAGGACGGAGCGTCAGAAAAAGTCCAACTCTCATGTACCATACGTAGGAACACAAAACACACCGCAAACTACAGGGGTTGTCCCAAATTCCAGTACGTATAAAAAGTAAATCTGGTTCGACAGCAGAAAATGGAAGTTAGACTCCATCCATGTAACTATAAACTCCAGCTGTTACTTCGCAAGCTACCTACGCTCAAATGGCGGCAGGTAGACGAAATACGGTACAACAAGCAAAGTTTATTTCTCAGGCCCCAGCTTCTAGATCACCGGAACTTGTACCTGAAATGCTAGCTATCATGCTCTCGATTTAGGGGCAGATGGCTCAGCTTCAGCGTCAAATACAGGCTAAGCGGGTAGATCAAATATACGTGCTGCTGCCGGGTCTAACGCATCTCCACTCGTAATGGGTACGTAAATGGCACACCCTGAATGTACACTGATTAGGTTCGAACGAAGAGATACACTATTTAAGTTGCTTAAGAACCAAGCCCCCGATGTGCATTTAGGTAGAGCATCTAAGCGTACCAAAAGACGTAAAATGAGGCACAGAAGATATAAAATAATACGAAGAAAGGAGGAGGCGTTGCGAACTTTTTTGTTAAAAAAGTTTACAGTCGTGTAGTACGTAAGTTCCAGGTACTGGAATCATGCATCGTGTATACCCCTTTCCATAGTGGAAAGGGATTGTACATGGTGTCCGTCTATTCACCTAATACTACTCAATCCACCTTATTCATCTCGGAGCTCGAGACACTTTTTCGATTCCAAAGGCTAGAATAGGAGGAGAATTATTTTATTGGGGAAAATATACACCAAATACTAGGTAGAGGGAACCCACTATACTATTCGATTGGTAGGGTCAGCACAGTATAATATACAGACTCGGCTTAAAGACAACGTATTGTACCTTGTTTACTTGGCACGGGTCCTATTTGGATTTTCTGCTGTTCGACACACGAATTCACCGGACAAGCACTAACCAACATACTAAAAACTCTCTACGCACTTTCGTGGATGAGAGTGACACACTTTTGCGCTTGACACACTTGTCCCGAACACTGATGAAAGCACTCTCCTCGAACTCGAGTCAAACGAGGAAATTGGCAGGTATCTAAAACTAATGGGCGAGCCACTTAAACGAACAATGATACCTCGGTGTCAATACACTGACAACAAAGGCTTATTCCACAATGCAACTTTTGACTCACTGCACCGACATAAAAGTAGACTGCACTCAAGACTAAAAATCTTGTACACGTCGCTTACTGACAGACATAACCCGGAGATCATGACACTGAAGTCGTCGATCAAAAACCTCCAAACATTAAACAAAAAGAAAATTACAGAACTAATGTAAGTTTGTATCGGAACAACAAAATTCGGGCTGTAACCAGGTCCAAATATGGAAGAATATGCTTTTGCAACGTGACCTCGATAAAACTAAACGATATTGCGACGACTGGAAGTTGCAGATCATCTTTCAGAAGTCGGAAACCATTCTGTTTAGGACGCCTTTGTCTGGGGCCTCTTGAGACACCAGAAAGAATTGCTGAAAGTGTTCGATTGTAGGACAGCACGGCCAGCCACTTGCTTGTCGAAATGTTGTCAGATACCATGGGATCTAGCTGGATCAATATCTATATTTCAACAAACAAATAGATGTTGCTCTGGTCAGAGCCAAAGTGCTTTTGCCGTTAGAAAGAGCCTGTTTTATAACAGCCAACTCGATGCGAGGGTGAAGGTGATCTGCTACATGGCCCTTATCAGGCCCATGCTTGTATTTGGATGTCCTGTGTGGTTCAACGTGAGAGCAAGTTTGTTGGAAAAGATTCGAGTGTTTGAGAGGGCTTGTCTTCGCTTTTACAGAACGACAGAATCTGAGTACATACCCGTAAAATTCTATCGTAATGAGGTCTTGTGCAATAGGGCGAACCTAATAAGAGTGGACAATTTTGTTATTAAGTTGACTCGAAGGCACATTGCAAGAGCAATGATCCCGTCGAACAAACTGATCTCCGGGGCTTACTACCC
Organism: Volucella zonaria; assembly: GCA_963966105.1. NCBI lineage: Eukaryota > Metazoa > Arthropoda > Insecta > Diptera > Syrphidae > Volucella > Volucella zonaria. The sequence continues at coordinate 197,854,654 of OZ014530.1, read as the reverse complement.
TAAATATATGTACATATCATGAGAGAGTTCGCTTTAACGGCTTTATTCCTCCAGAAGCATTCCTCTATCTAGATATGAACGGTCTAATCCAGGACAGATTAGCGGTGCCGCTAATCTTCCACGTCGCTTGAATAGTTGAGAACAGGCGACTCAACTACGATGGTTCGCAGCGTTTCGAGTTCAGTAAGGCGGCAGGGTGCCGCGACAAGAGGTACGAGTATGTTGATCGGCAGCACAAAAGATTAAGGTGGCTCCTTGAAGGAGATCAAGCCTCATCGTCGAATTCCTCGGGTACAAGGTAGCTTTCTTATGTAGCAAAGTTGCTCGGTCTAATTATTTAGCGGTGACCGGCTACATAGCTTTAGGTAGAATTAGGGTAGATTTAAGAAAAAAAAAAATAATAAAAAAAAGTTATAAAGAAGAACTTAAAAACAAAAATATATATAAAAGAACAAAATAGATGGGGGACAACTTCTAAGTAAAGGATAATGCATTATACTCGTATGTTTACGAGTACAATGTGAGTAGGTTAAGATTTATTTTAGGTAGCATGTAAGTTTTTAGTTTTATAATAAAATTAAAAGTCTCTATTTGGTTAGTTACTTAAAAATGTTTTCTTAGTTTAAATTGTAATAAGTATAAGAATATGAATAAAAACTGTCAGAAACGTCGAAAGACATAGTGTAAGCATTATGTTTAACTTAGAGTGCCCGCATGAGACCAGTAAATTAGAATAATATAGTTTTAAATTATTTGAGCTACTTTGTAAGGGTTTTTTTGTCTAGCATGTAATGAATTTAAAATGAACAGGACAGATGAAACTAGAGGCACAAGGACACAAGGATAGCACGGAAAAGCATACGAATATGAATTGACTCTTGGTTAATATTTTGAGAATATTGGACAATGTAATTTATTCCTTTTTCTTACTAGTTATTCTATAAATTGTAAAATTGACGGGGTCAATTTCATTAGGATGGGCCAGTGAGGCGTGCATATATCAATGGCTCACCTGTATCATTAGTACCAGGCAACTATGAGTTGCCAGAAAGATTTCAATAGAGAATCATTCCGAAGTTAGACAGCAAAGAAGACGTGTTTTACTTAATAAGCAAACGAATTTCCTATTTAATCGGACCTTAACCGAGTCTCATACAAAGAAAGATGAGTTTTTACAATACTTCGAAGTTATACGAATAATTATCAAATAAGACGTTTTACCCCAGATAACGAGCAAATTGTTCTTTACCTGTACAGCACTTATTTTGTATTGTCTCGTTTTGCTCTTTGTTGCCTTAACTCTTATCCCACTTTTTATTGGGTGCCGTGGGTGATCTTAACGTCTTCAGCAGCTTGAAAGACTTTCAAACAATAGGCCCCTTCATCAACCACGATCTATCAGATCTAGTGATAAATTAAGGTCATAGGTAGTGCATTTCTCTGTCAAAATCTGAGGCATACTTGAAATGGTATCGAGAAGAAATTTTCAACTGCACGCCGTGAATCATTTTCCGATTTAACAGTATCAATCAGTTTTTCTGTATCAGAAAATTATATTTTTGGAGTGGAAATTGATGTAAGTACGTGAGATCCAATTGAGCCAATCTGATCTGATTTCATATATTGAATGGTAATTTTTTATCAATAAAAGCATCAAGATTCAGTTTATTGTAATGTCGGCTTATTGCTTTTGTGGATTTATTTTTTTTTTTTCACTAGAGAGTAAAAAACACCCTCCACTTTGTTACTTCCATCTTAATTTCGCAAGCAGTAGGGGAACGGAAATGTTGTCTGTCTTCGTCTAGGTTGATTGGTTCATTGTGGGATGATGTTAGTCATCATCGTTCAAAAACCTGTAGAAATTAACTTTCTAGATTCTCGGCAGCAACTATGTTCCTACTATGTATGAGATTTCCTTCTCCATCCATGCAAATTTCTGTACCGGCTTTATAGCCTTGGCATGTCCGCTCCGTTTTTTGATAAGAGATCAGAACTTTTTTTCTCTTGGTGGCACCTCTGTAAGGCCTCGTTCGGGTGCTTCTCATGCTTCTCAATTTTTTTCCGAGAAGCCTATTTTCATCCCTTCTTTTCTATTCGTAGAGCCGGCAAGCCCTTCTCGTTTCTTTCAGCGGGGCCGGTCTTTGCACCCAATGTGTTTCCAGATTCCCTTGTCTGCATTCGTCATCGAACCCCGGATTTCTTAGTTGGGGCGGGTCTCAGTCGGCCCCTTTGATTGCTTTTTGTCAGTGCTGCAACTAGTCTCCTAAATCCGACCGCTCGACGTTGAACTTCCTCATACTGGTTCACTGGTTTTGGGCTGTTACGGATATCTGCACTCGTATCTTGGCTAAAACAAGATAATGGTCTGAGTTCATGTTAGCTGCTCGGAAACTTCGGATATCCAAAACACTGGATGAGTGTCTTGTATCGATCGCAATATGATGATGGTTGACGGCGTGCTGATTAGGAGTCAGCCAAGACTCTCTATGGATTTCAAGCTGGGTAACGGTATGCTGACCATAGTTATATGACATTCCGCCGCAAAATCAATAAGCCTGTGTACGTTTTTAGTGATGATGACAATATTATCCAAAATGCTCTCCTTGCCTAGCTTGGGATTAAAATGGCCAAGGACGATTTTCACATCATATTAGGCGCATTGTGCATTGGTTTTGTCGAGGCTTATGTTGGTAAATTTACCATTTCTGCGGAACATCGTTAGGCGTTCACTTACATGTAATATAACAAATGTTACATTTTACAGGGGATCATCAGTGGGACGTAGAACAAGCACTATTCTCGGAACTTGATTGGTTGCCATGCTGGCCCATTTCAAGTTATAGGAAAGTCAGCAGTTTCCCGATCAATCACAGCTCCCCACCGTGTGCACAATTTTTAAAACAAGCTCTTCGATGAATAAGAGGAACCTCATTTACGTATAATGTAGCTTCTAAAACTCATATGATTTCTAAAATTTAGCTGATTAATGAAGTTAATAGAGCCTTAGCCTGAAAGCAAAATCAACTTAATTTTTGCCTATAAACGGCAGGGACATAATTAATTTTCCTAATTATCAGTCAGGAAGATCACTTGTTATGCATTGCAAGCTTTTTATATAATTTTTTGGCCAAGGGACCAGCGATTTTGGGATTAATTGGGATTAGTGTACTCAATTTCTAGAGATTTCTTAGAGAAGGTATAAAAATATCTACAAACTATGTTAGTAGACGAACGTCCCTGTGAGAGGTACAAATATCGTGGTCCACGTTAACATGAAGATAAATTCAACAGAATGTATCTTCTAACATTTGGCGAACAAATAAAAATACTTTCATTCAATTCTGGGAAAATAATTTTTTTTTATTATTATTTTTGCTTTTTTTCGTCATCATTCTTTGTGTGGTAAAAGTAGATTGACGCCTATATACTGGAGGTGCCCTTTCTCTCAGATGCAGGTATCTGAGCCATCACCATCGCCATCGACATTGCTGTTCTTTCTTTGACAAAAGGTAAATTCTACCAAGTAAATGTTTAACGTTAACCTACTTCTGCTACTTCATTCACATCGTCTCCAAACTCCAACCAGCGCGGTCTTTTCTCTATACAAATAAAAAAAAGACCCTTGTGCGAGTTTTTGCTTTGGAATGGTTATGGCTTTGTTAATTGTTTTTGACTGTGCAGAAGAGAGAGGGGGTAGAAAGCCGTTTTCCTTAGTTAAGCCACCATTTTACCGGTTTGCGGTACTTTAATGCACACTGAAATACACAACGGCTCATACCCTTACATTCTAAGAGCTCCACGTTTTATTTTTTATTGTATTCCATTGCATTATACCGTGAGTACGAGTACTTATTGTCTAATGAAAAAGACGGATGTTAGCGGTTTAATTTGTCCTCCCTTTACTTCCGTTCTCTAGTGGTAGAACGATATTTGAAAGTATACGTGCATACGACTCTACATGATACCGGGGCACATGGATAAATAATTTATGAAATTATGTGGATATTGTTCTTAAGGCATTATGAGGGAAATGGTGAAAAAAAAGTTTTTAAAAAAGAAAACTCAACTCGAACCATCTAGCCACCATCACCGGGTTGGTGGATAATTAAAAAATAACAAATGAGCGGGACTCTTTCATTAGCAATTGCTGAGTCCTTGTTTCATTTTGCCTTGGCTTTGTGAGGGTTTTGATCAGATTTAGAAGAAATCTTCCCTGGAATTGATAGCGAAAAAATGGAAAATGTTCACCCTTGAAGCTGTTCGAAATGGTTAGAGCGGTAGAATATTTAACTTTGAAATTTAAACTTTTGTCTGATGCGGCAGGTTTTTTTCTTCTCTCTGCCAGTCTTGTGAATGAAAATTAAATCTTTGGTTTTGCGAAGCTTTCGAAGATAATGATATTTTTTTGTGTAAGTACGTACATAGGTACTTTCCAGGGGCACGTGTGTTGCGAATAATATTTTAAGCGCAAGTTCATAGGAGGCGTGTGAAATATTCTTAGGTCTAGAGGACAGATTCTGCGACTGCTGAAGGCATTTCTAACTCAAACAATTTGGATTCAAATTAACTTTTAATTAGGTTTGCCGGAGCTCCTTATCCTAAAGTGAAAGAGTCTCACGAATGTCTTACAGTGATATATTTTAAAAGTCCATATTTTACGCACCCGGATTCGGGTAATTTTGCAAAGTAGCTCCTGATTATCTGTAAAATATTGGTATTTCCATTCATTCTTTGGGAAGTACATATGTACGTATGTATATACCCCTGCAAATGGGTTTGACACGACAAAAATTTAAAGAAATCAGTTTTCCGAACTCGTTCGGAATGATAGTCAAAATTAATACCTTACTTTGGCTAACACAGCTGAAATCACAAATTGGTCGCATTAGCATATTCAACCAATTTCTGTTCACTAGCTTTGTTTAGACCCATAGTTCGTCTACAATATATCACTGGTATGGATCTGCACATATGGACAATGCATTTCCAAAGTCTCTATGTACAGGTCCAATGATGGGTCGTACGTGAGATGTTTCCCTACGTATATTTGTCTGCATTTTTCATCAAATCATGGAGTTACCCAGCGCATCGGTTGGTGGAGAAACCGGATGAAAATCAATGCTAGTAGTCCGTTTCCGGACGCGATGTTGTGAATTGTTTGGTTCCCGACTTCACTGCCAAAAATGCATTACCCTGAATTTATCTAAGAGAATTTTAACGTCATACTGCAGACATTCCCCGTAAATTTTTAGAGCTCGTAGAAATATTTTTTGATAGCTTCGTCTTGTTGCTCGGTGAGATGTTGAACACATTTTGGCCTGATGTCAGCGAATAGAGCCTTGGTGCATATTTTAACTAGCCAAAATTGGTGCGACCGATGGGTAAAGCTACCAAATTGGTAAAGCTAAGTGTGTAACAGGTGGGTTTATCACCCCTTTCCGCCGAGCAAAAATGAATTAAGTACATAACATACTTAAAGTAAATTAGAAAGAGGTTACTGGACTTTAGCCAAAAGCTTCAATTAACGAGCTAAGCTGAATTTGATATATTTATTTTAATATGTATTCAGTGTACGCACTTCAGTTTGTTTTAGAGCCATAGCCCTTGGTTTGTGTACAGTAACTTTGTTTCAGTCTTCTTTTCATAAAAGAAATGCATAGGAGATTGTTAATTTATAATTAGTCATGCTAACCTTGGTTTTACTCTTTAAAATAAAAGATGCTTCAGTGATGAATTTTCTGCTGTGAAAAATTCAGTTCTTGTTTTATTTAAAGGAAAAATAATTCAATTTTGTTACGAAATTAAAGTCAGGTCTGGGATACTTTGTATTAACGAAATTGCAGATTGTACCTCATTCGCGGCTCTAAATTTTTACTACTCCATGCATAACTCAGATGATTCTAAATATATAGCGTGGTAAAGTGGATTCTTAAACAAAAAAAAATATTTTTCTTTATTTTAAATAATCTTTCAAAAAAATCGACGCAAAAATATTCTGTGTGTTTAATATTGCAATTCATAAGACATATATCAGACTTTCTTATTGTGCTATTTTTAATTGCAACCCGAATAGCAGTGAATTTTTTCCAGTACAATACCCAACAATCCGAAATTGTGATTTGGTCGACGATTGGATTTCAAATCCAAATTCAGGAAACTGTATAAAGTTAACCATAAGCTGAAATCTCTTTTGAATTTAAATAACTGTTCTGGTAGTTCAAATGCCAAAATTAGACACACAGGTGAAACTTATTGTTTAGCGATGAGCAGAAAGTGTAAAGATTGATCTAGAAACCGCAAATATTAACATAAGCGACATTCAAAGTGGTTCCCAAAAGAACTATAGATACCAACTGAGATAGAAAACGATCTGCAACCAATACCATCAAGATCCACTGGAGAGCCGCAGGAAGAAACTCGCAGCGGGAGACCTTTAGTTAGATTTAAGGAAGCATATATAAAAACAAAAACAAACTCGAGCTCAAGATCTGATAAATTCACGCTCCATTGAAGAACTTAGTTATGCATGCGATATTTCAAAAGGATCAGCATCATCAAGTCAACATCAGCCGAGTTTAAGTCCTCATCCAGTTCTTGCTTTATATTTTGACCTTGACCTTTCTAAGAGAAAGTATAATATTCTCCGCAGTTTTATGAATAAGCAATCTTAGAACTATTTTCCATCCGTCAAGACTCTGAGGTAAGCTGAGGACACGGCCTTTACAAATATAAATTCGAAGAAAATTCATTTTCAACTGATGAACTTATGTATGTTCTTGATAGCCGTTGTTCCTCTTAAATTAGTAGATGACAATAAAACTGAGTTATGGGTCACATACGTTCCTCCTCCACATCGTTTTGCAGAGGGAGGGAAGAGGGAGAGAGGGAAGGAGGGAGCAAGAGTCCAATTATCTGCGTATTAGATTAATTTCGATGGTAGTTCTGTGCTAGCTAAGTACGAATTATATTTTGCGATGCTAGATGGAAATACGAGTATATGTAACATTTCATCAGACACTAATTGTTCTGCTATATGTGGAGCGTACCCAAAAGAAATGAATTTGACTGTGGTTTCTGAAAGGCTTCCTAATACCGATCATTACCGTTCTGGCTTATCTACTCTGCACACGTAGATAAAATGTTTTGGATGCCTTCTCACATTTCTTATCGTTTGCCGCTAAAAATGTGGTAATTATGAGGAGCTGAAAATAAGACTATATTCTCGCAAAATAAAATAAAAATTCAAGACCTTTTTTAAATTTCGTATGGGGCTTTTAGTGGATAAGCCAACACCGGGATATGGATCCACAAATGATGGAAATACTGCAATTAGGTTCTTTAACGACTCAGAAATCAGTTCAGAAATCACTGGAATAGATCCAAATTTAATAAAAAACTTTCACACAATTTTAAGCGTTTTATCGTCAGGTATAAAAATAAATGTTCAGCAGTTTAAAATTTTACTAAAAGAAGCAAGAGATTTATATATGCATAAGTTTGTATAAATGGTATTACATGTCAAGTAGCGTCCATAAGATCTTGATTCATGGTTATGATATCATCGATTTTTTCGACTTACCTACAAATCTTCTGTCAGAAGAGGCTTTAGGGGATAATATAAGGAAAACAGAAAAAAATCGATTAAATCACACGCGTAGGATGAGTAGGGATCAGATAAACATGGAACTTGTCACCTTTAATTTAGACACATAGAAATATTTCTTCAAGAAAATCAAATCGGAATATTTCAAAAATAAGTACTCGTACGTACTTACAAATTGAAGATTTTTCAAATAATTCACAAAATATAAGAGTTTCCTCATTTGATGAAATTGATTTAACTGATAAAGAGCTAGAAGATAGCGATGACAGTAGTTTAGTTTCAGAATAATTATAGCTTAACTCAAGTGTTTTCTTGATTTTATATTTTATATTTTATGTTTAAGGAAAAATATGTAAATTATAGTATTTAAGTAGAAAAAATAAAATCTGTACATATGAATTTGAATTTCGGATTTTTGTCCAAATGGCGATGTCTGAAAAACTCATCATTTTTACTGACTTTACCATTCTACTAACAGTAATGGAACTGATTCTTTCGCATGTTTCCTCTATCAACATTATCCATTTTGGCGAAATACAGCGATTAAAAGTGAAAACTTACATACATACTTGGATACATGAGATTGGTTGCATCTGCTTGTATTTAACATATGTAATTCCAGTACGATGATGAAATAATACGTACATACATACGAAACAAACAGACAGGTTGGCATAATACTTTATTTCGATTTCAGAAATACAAGAGTATATGTTCCGCCTTAGTTCAACATCATTAAAACTCAGATTGTAACACTATCTAATGCTTCCTCAGAATAGATGTTCATAAAGAAAACAATTGAAAAGATCTTAAAACTAGAGTAGTAATAAATTTTTTGTTAAATCACCAGAAAGTGATTTCAATAAATCGATTGTAGGAAATGTTGTATGGCTCGAAGCGCCATCCAACCCAATGTTTTGTAAGAAAACTGCTTATGGAAATAAAATTCCATGACCCATCCAATGACATAATTCGGATTTTTTCTGCCAGGTTTATAAGTAAAAAACCTTCATTAACTCAATCATATCCTAGCGAGACCATAATCACTCTGCCAGGGATCGACATTCCGGCCAATAACACCACCTTGCTACATACTATACCTATGTAGGAGAAATAGATTATTACGTCAAGTGGTTTCGTTTTTTCGGGATGAAATACAACTTTTTTTTCATAAAACTAATAAACTCTGATCAACTAACTATTTTCCGTTTTGTTCGTTGACTTTTTCCAGTTTTCTGGCGATTGCCAGACATCATCATTTATGAAAGTCTTACCAAACTTCGAATCAATTGAAAATCAGATGTTGCAAGATCGGGGCTGTATGGTGGATGTGATTCCACAACCATTGTTCATGAATTACAGTAAACATCTGAACTGATCACTGAAAACAGGCGAAATTACATGACACCTTTCTAATCACACCACATTGACAACATGTTTACTTATTCAGAAATATCCTAATAATGCTAGGCTTAAACGGTATTACGAGAGGATCTGTCTGGAAGTTAAATCTGATATTTTAACTTACAAAAATAATTACTTTACCTGTAAATTAGCTAATAATATTGGCAGCTCTAAAAGAGAATGGCAGGTTTTCATTGAAATACTTAATAAGAATAAATCCTGCGTCGATATTGTCTTGCTAATTGATGACCTTGAGATTTCTGAGCCATTGGAAGTTGCCAATTTATTTATTAGTTTCTTTTCGAATATTGGTTCTCATCACATTAATTCTAATGGCAATTCTCCGTATTTTAGTGAGAATACCATACTGGAATCGAGCCTTCAACCAGAGAGTTTTTTCTTTGAGGAATTTACTTCACTTGAAATTCAAAAAATTATAAATTTCCTTAAAGCTTCTAATTCACATTCATATGATAATATCTCAAGTAACATATTGAAAAATATTTCATTTCAGATTTCTGACGTTCTATGTTTTATCTTTAATAATTGTGTTCATAAAAGAGTCTTTTCGGATTGCCTTAAAACAGCAGTGGTAATTCCTCTCCACAAAAATTATGATACCAGAGTATTGAATAACTATCGCCCTATTTCCCTTTTGTCAGTTTTTTCAAAAATCTTTGAAAAGGGTATAAAGCGTAGAATGCTATCTTTTCTTGACAAGACCCACTTTTTTAGCGACTACCAGTTTGGCTTTAGGGGTGGTAAGTCTACAGAAAGTGCATTATTAAAGTTGACTGGAGAAATATATAATAGTTTCAATAACTCAAAAATCCCGTCTTGTCTTTTTATTGATATTACAAAGGCGTTCGATATGGTTAATCACACTATATTGTTAAATAAATGGTTTAATGCCGGTTTTAGGGGCTTCATTCTTGAGTGGTTTACCTCGTATCAATTGAATCATAAACAAGTGGTAAAGATTAAAAACGAATTCAGTTCCGTACGTTTTTCCAATATAGGAGTTCCTCAAGGATCTGTATTGGGTCCATTACTGTTCCTAATATATGTGAATTCTTTATTCATTCAGCCTTTTAGGGGCAAAATGACAGTTTTCGCTGACGATACAGCCATTTGCTATTCACATATGAATTATCATAGTTTATTATCAGATGTAAATTGAGGTTTCGACATTTTAAGAAGTTTGGTAATCAGTAATAAAACTAAGTTTATGATGTTTAATATCAAGGATCTAATCTGCAAAGATCTGCCCTTATATTATCACTCTCCATATTGCCAACGGTTCTGTTTAGCTGATTCACTTTTATGTAGTTTACCGGCATTAATTGAAATTATAAGTTGCAGTCTTGATAGTTTTAAATAGACAGGTGTTGTTTTAGATTATAAGCTATGTTGGACAGATCACACAACGTATATTGGGTTTATAACTTCGTGCGGTTTGCTAAGAGATGGCGCAACTTGTATTATTCCATTTTTATTATTCCATTGGAATATGCGTTTGAAAGCTACTGTCATTGTACATCATTTCAGTATATGCCATTCATTTGAAGGGTAAACAACAATAATTTTTTTCACTCAAATATGTCGAACTTTGCGCCTGAAAAAGTGTTTTTGCGGCGAGTTCTTCTTCATTACTTTAATATGAAGAAAACTGCTGCCGAAAGTCATCGTATATTGGTGGAAGCTTATGGTGAGCATGCGCAGCTGAGCGAAAGTGCCAAAAGTGGTTTGCACGATTTGAAAGTGGTGATTTTGGCTAGGAAGACGATGAACGTCCTGGGCGCCCAAAAAATTTGAAGATGAAGAACTGGAAGCATTACTCTATGAAGATTGTTGCCAAACACAAGAAGAGCTCGAAGCTCAAAACATTTAAAAGCAGCTGGATATATTCAAAAGCAAGGAAATTGGGTTCCACATGAACTCGGTTTGAGACGTCGAAAGGCGGTTTTGCATGTCCGAAATACTGCTGGAACGCCACAAAAGGAAGTCATTTTTGCATCGGATTGTTACTGGTGATGAAAAATCGACCCATTACGACAACCCCAAGTGCAAGAAATCATATGTGAAACCCGGCCAACTAGCCAAATCAACGGCAAAGCCGAATATCCATGGCGCGAAGGTAATGCTCTGTATTTGGTGGGATCAGATGGGTGTGCTGTATTATGAGCTACTAAAACCGGGTGAAACCATCAAAGGACAACGCTACCGAACACATTTAATACGTTTGAAGAGAGCAGTGGCCGAAAAATGCCCGGAATATGCGACCAGACACGAGGCAATAATTTTCCATCATGACAACGCTCGGCCCCACGTTGCTATTCCGGTTAAGAACTATTTGGAGAACAGTGGATGGGAAGTCTTACCTCACCCGCCTTATAGCCCAGACCTTGCCCCTTCTGACTACCATTTGTTCCGGTCGATGCAGAACGCCCTCACTGAAATACGGTTCACATCAGAGCAGAATATCAAAAATTGGCTTGATTCATTCTTGGCTGCCAAGCCGGCGCAGTTCTTTTGGGATGGGATCCATAAATTGCCAGAAAGATGGGAAAAAGTCATAGCTTCAGATGGGCAATACTTTGAATAATACTATTGTACAAGTTTTTCTTAAATAAACGTGCAAATTTTGAAAAAAAAATATTAAGTTGTATACCAAATATAAAACAGTATTTAAATAAGGTATAATACAGATTTACCACCTTAGTCTTTACTGCAATACGCAAATTTTAAAAATAATGTTCCCTGGTTTATTTAAATCTAAAAGACAGTATGGTATATCTTGCTGGGGTGGTGCTTATTATAATAAAATAGAACCAATATTGACTAAGCAAAAGCATGCAATAAGTATTATGAACACCCAGTTTTGAATTATTCAAATGGCTTTATATTCTCCCTCTGAGACATCTGTATTGCTATAAGATATTAAGAATATTTTTTGACAACTCCGGATACTACGCATCAATAACATGCACTTCGCCACTCTTCCAACTACACATAAAACTCACTTCTCCCGTTTCTTTTACGTTACTGCACCTCGCTTATTTAGTTTGTTACCTGTAAACCTCAGGTGTGAGAGAAAGATATCGGTATTTTTGAAAAATGTTAAAAAATGGCTCTTCTCTTTTAATCATAATGAAATCGATTTGTTTTTAAATCCATTGGTATAAAATGAAATTTCTATCGTTTATTGTTATTTGGTATCACTTCTTTATTAATTGTATATTGTACTCGTATTTCATTTCCCCTCAAAATTCTTTCTATTTAGTTTGTATACGCATAAGGTAACATGTACTCTCTCCTCTTGTCTTCTGACAATAGATTGTACTAAACTACTCTTTACAAATCTGTTAATTCATAATGTATCTCAAAGAATTTGTAGAATTGTATTTATAATTTTTAAAGGAATAAATAATTATTATAATTATTATTATTATATTATTATTATTATATTATTATTATTATTCAGTTCAAGTTTCTATGTGGTTTGTGATGGTTCGTTACCTTTGGATCCTGATCGCTTTCCATTATTGTTGTTGTAAACGAGTGGTAATTCGATTTAAAGAGAGGATCAATTTCATCAACGCAAATAGTGCTTAGTTGTGTTAGGTGTAGAACCCAAACATGGAGCATTCTTAGTAGTCTAAGATGTGTTAAGTTATTTTCAATTGTTGTGTGTAATGCATTTAATCTCTGTAATCTTTCGCACAGGCACACAGTCATATGACAATCTAATTCAATTATGACCTGATCTGGTCATCATTAACTTCAGTCTGTCTACTCGAATGTTGATCATTTTTGAATGAAAGATCCCCAGAGCAGAATTTATTGAACCAATTCTTACATGTGCGTCGTGATTAGTAGTCAACACTATAAACTTAGCATATCTCTATGTGAGCATAAGAAACTTTCTCGCCTGTATGGGAATCAAAAGACAAAGTTTGTCAAAAATGATCGTGCTTGCACTCAGTTGACACTGTACTAACAGACGTTGCACTATTTGCGTCTAAAGGAAATCTAAAGTGACAGGTATTAAATGTCACAAGAGCAAAAATCATAAAGTTGACATATCGTATTCTACTCTTAAAAACTGAAAATCCAGATAAGATGCGGTTGCAACAATTATGTCATACAACAATTCAGACCATCGATTTATTGAAATCACAATTTGGCGGGAAGGCGACTTAACTATAAATCGATCACATTTCCAGTTTTCAGGTTTTTTAATTATTTTCCTCATGATCAGTTCTGCTGAAAAGAAAGTGTTATAATCGGAATTTTAATGATCTTGAACTAACACAGCACATACTGGTATTTCTCAAAATTGAAATGAAATATTGTGACAATCTGTCTGTGTATTTTATTATTATTTTTTAGTACTGGCCTTATACAATATACAACTTATATGTAAACATTTTGTAGGACATGCGATATATACTTCTTTTTCTGTGATACGAAGGCACCAATCTCTAATCTCATTGACTCTAAATCAGTCATGCACTGCTTCAATACACTACAAGATTCCCCCACACGAACAAAGTAAAATTTTTTTGAGAGCCTGCTCATATAGGTATTGACGGAAATGAAATAGCCGACGAACTGGCTAGAAATGGCTCGGCTGATTCTTTCATTGGCCCTGAGTCGTTCTTTAATATCACAAATTCAGTAATTAATTCTGCAATAAAGAGCTGGGAGAAAAAATGTGTTTTGTATATCCTATTGGGAAAACATCCCAAGTCTAAAATACCCATCAAACCCTTCCACAAAAATTAAAAGAATCCCAACAACTCAAAAGGGATGATATCAGAAGACTGGTTGGATTTCTAACCGGCACTGCCATCTTCGATATCACCTGCACAAAATCGGTTTTATTCCGGAAACTGAAGGTGATGTGACTGCGGAACACATTCTAAGTGAGTGCATGACTCTAAGTGCCTTATGAAGGTGACAGGTCCTCAGAGAAATTTTAATTTCTGGAGAAATTCTCAAAATTTCCACGAGAGAGATTCTCAATTTCATCCAAACGGTTGAGCGTCTCTTGGCTTCATAATACTGATTTTGGGGTACAAAAGATCTTTTAGGTCACAGTGCCATCCTTCATCACACAATAATTTTGAAAAAAAAAAAACAAAAAAAAAGTTCGCGTATACGAGCATAAGTGCACAATCAGAGGTTTGATGTATGCGCATAGGACATGTTTTCTCTCACAATGCATCATATTGATAGAAAGAGAAAGCATGCGAGAGAACCGATTCCATGATTGTTAAAAGAATTCCAGAGTAATTTTCAATGAGTGTGATGGCCATCGGTGCGCGCCGGATAGTACGGCAGTGCTCTCAATAGATGACACCACTCTTTACTATTTAATAGTTCTAAGAGTTTTGTAAGTAAGCGCCAAGCAGAGCGGAAATAACTATTACATTGTTCGTTGTCCCATTTGGCGTTTTGCTCCGTCGGCCGCTTTGACTTGAAGGAGCAAAATTTCGTTCTTGTGTCGTCTGGTTGATACCAGGATCCATGTAACTCTTGAGTTCTTCGTATTTTTTTATTCTCAACATGATACAAGGGATATGTGTATATTTATGATTCTTCGTAAATAAAAAATTAATCGCATATTATTACTTATTGTATTATATTCTATGTAAGTTACTCGTATATTCATTTATTCTAAAGCAAGCTTGTGATAGCAAAACGCACTGATGTACATTTCTATAAGGCGGGTGGGTTAAGACTTCCCATCCACTGTTTTCCAAATAGAAACGTGGGGCCGAGCGTTGTGATGATGGAAAATTATTGCCTCGTGTCTGGTCGCATATTCCGGACGTTTTTCGGCCACTGCTCTATTCAAACTGATTAATTGTGTTCGGTAGCGTTGTCCATTAGTGGTTTCACCCGGTTTTAGCAGCTCATAATACAGCACACCCATCTGATCCCACCAAATACAGAGCATTACCTTCGCGCCATGGATATTCGGCCTTGCCGTTGATTTAGCTGGTTGGCCGGGTTTCACATATGATTTTTAGCGCTTGGGGTTGTCGTAATGGATCCATTTTTCATCACTGGTAATAATCCGATGCAAAAATGACTTCCTTTTGTGGCGTTCCAGCAGCATTTCGGACATGCAAAACCGCCTCTCGACGTCTCTCGGCTTGAGTTCATGTGGAACCCACTCTCCTTGCTTTTGAATGTACCCAGCTGCTTTTAAACGTTTTGAAATGGCTGCTTGAGTGACACCCAAAGATTGTGTGAGTTCTTCTTGTGTTTGGCAACAATCTTCATAGAGTAATGCTTCCAGTTTTCATCTTCAAACTTTTTTGGCTGCCCAGGACATTCATCGTCTTCCAAGCCAAAATCACCATTTTTAAATCGTGCAAACCATTTTTGACACGTTCGCTCAGCTAGCGCATGTTCAAAATAAACTTCCACCAAAATACGATGACTTTCGGCAGCAGTTTTCTTTTTTCACACACACTTTTTCAGACACAAAGTTCGACATATTTGAGTGAAAAAAAATTATTGTTGTTTACGCTTCAAATGAATGGCATAAACTGAAATGGCATACAATGACAGTAGCTTTGCAACGCATGTTCTAATGGAATAATAACAATGGAATAATGTAAGTTACGCCATCTCTTAGCAAACCGTACGAATTAAGTTATAAACCCAATATTTATCGGAGTACATAGACTTAGTAGATACAATGTAAATACAATGTTCTGTTGCCCTCTTTTTTGAAAATGCCTTCGATATGAACGCAGTTTTTCCTAAAAATAGTGGACTATTTCGGAATTGTTACTGTTAAGAAACACATTGGGTGCAATGAACACCTTACCCAGCAACATAAACAAACAACAGTCAGCATAACTGGAGACAATGATCTCTACCTTGCTGACTGTTGTTTATTTATGCATGTTCTGTTATTATTTTCTTGTTTAAGCAGATTAGTTTAGGTAAGCATTCATTTTTAATGAATTATAAGTATAAAAGAGGCATTCGGCCCAACAATAACCGTCATTCTTTCATTACATATCAACTCCACCAGTGAACAAGTTCAAGTGCTTGGCTCACTACTCATCAAGGATAACAAGTTTATGTGCTTGGTATCTAACATCACTCAACTCAACCAGTGAACAAGTTCAAGTGCTTGGCTCACTACTCATCAAGGATAACAAGTTTATGTGGTTGATATCCAATATCATTCAACAGTTATTGTACTAATCGAAATTTATTAATATAGGGCATTTAACAGAAATTTGAAAACAAATCGGTCCAGAATCATTTGAGTTATGTAAGGAATAGTAAGAATTTAGAACTGCGAATGCGGCTCCCATTTCTTTTATCAAAAGGAGACTGAAACGGTGTTGGTGGACACAAGCCAGGGCTATGGTCCCGGGACTAACTGAAGCGCGTACACTGAATACGTATTAAAATAAATATGCCAATTTAGCTCAGAAAATTAATTGAAGCATTTGGCTAAAGTCCTGTAACCTTTGTAAAATTCACTTCAAGTATGTTATTCTTGCTCGGCGGAAAGGGGATATAAACTCACCTTCTACACACTTAGCTTTACCAAAACCAACAGGCTTAACCTGAAAAACCATCGGAGGCTACTAAAAGTTCCCTTTATCAAGAAGATCTTGGCGTGACCTATCGGTCGCACCCCTTTTGGATATTTTTTTTGTGATTTGGTTACGATAGGAACCACAGGATGCTCCGCCCCCTCTTCCCATCCAACCACTCCTTTTCCACTGGGCTGGATCAAGGTGTCATACGACCCATGCCGAAGATCAACCTGGCTGAGGGCCCAGCTCCTCCAAAAATGGCTCAGTCGCAAACGGAGCCTTATCTGTATATGGCGGATCTCTGTACAAATGGACAACCCTTTCTCCGCTACTCGTGGGACCACATTATGCAAAACCTAAGTAAAACAAGCAAAACAAAACCCGAGGCCGGTACTCCTTAAATACCAGGCGGTAGAACGGTGACTGCACCGACTACCGGCAAGGCTCCTGCATTGTTGAGAAGAGGTTAAACTGTGGCAGGCCATTGTGCACCATCCTCTAAAGACAAGCGCAACGAGCCTAAAAAGAAATCTTCAGGGAGTGGTAGGACTGTGGTAAGCCTCCACCCCTATCAGCAGCAAATTTGTGGCAGGCCACGGACTTGTCACATCTCTGAGGTCTTTCAGTGAAGTCCTAAAGAACGTAATAATAATCGCTGTAATCGGTAGAACGATACCGACGATACCGAACGATATCTGAACGGTGGCAGCTGGCCAAGCTGAAGCTTTCGAGCAACTTCTTGGCCATCATACGGGAAAAACCCCGGACCACCTCCCATCACAAGCGACCTGGCTGACACCAAGCTCGTCAAGCTCATCGCATGTGCCAATCAGAGATCTCTCGATCCCTTCACTAAGGCCATAGGTGGTTTAGGAGAGATTTGGCCAGGTGTGAAACTCGAGGTCGTATCTAAGCAGGACATTCCTAGCACACTTCGAACTCGTACCTGGATCCCAGCTGAACCCTCCTCTCCAGAAAGCATTCTTGAGATCATCACTTTTTGACTACATATATTATAACTACTAATCTCTTTATTTGCAATATTGGCAATGACACCACTTTTATAACCACAAACCGACAGGAAGTGCTAGATATAACTCTTGTCTCCGACAGCATCACTCAAATGCTAATGAACTGTTTGGTATCGTCTAAACACTCTTTTTTATACCACAGATACATCCAGTTTAACCTGAATGATGCTCCTAACAGTCAGCCATCATTCTAAAACTACCGGAAATCTGATTGGTGAAAATACAGAGAAATACTGTCAGAAACGCTATCCTCTAAACTATCAATTCCACCGCGTGACACCATTGAGCTTGACATGAAAGTCAGGGAATTCACTCTGGCTCTCAATTAGGCTATGGTCACTTCCTGCCCTTTTATTCAACTTAGATCCAAGAAAAAGTTGCATTGGTGCACACCAGCACTGGGGCTGCTCAGAAACACTTTCAGAAAACTTTTCAACGTAGCAAAAAGCACAAAAAAAGTGACTAACTGGGACTCATATAAATCGCTCAAATTATACAAAAACGAAATGAGGGAGGCAAAGCGACAATCTTGGAGCTCCTTCTGTAACAAAATCACGGAAACCCCTGAGGCGTCACGGCTAAGAAAAATCCTCCATACAAATCCCGTGATGCCTAGCTGTTTGAGAAAAACCGATCGCTCTTGGACAACCTCAAGTGATGAATCACTCAACCTGCCACTGGACACCCACTTTCCAGATAGCTCTCAACTCGCGGTCAGTAATAACCCAAACCGGCCTACTGCAACCGGGATTCATGGTCTGATCACCAGAGACTGGGTGCTGCATAGCTTCAATTCATACAAGTCTACTGGTCCGGACGGTATAATACATGGCACGCTACAGAGATCTTCAGATATTATTCTGCCGGCGCTAGAAAATATTATGACGAGCTGTGTAGAACTTATCTACATTCCACTGTCATGGAGAGAAGTCAATGTAGTTTTCATTCCGGAAAATATTCTCATGTTGTCCCAAAGGACCTCAGACCTATAACTCTATCATCTTTCCTTCTGAAAACTCTAGAACGACTGATTGATATCCATATACGAGCTAAAATTGATCCTAGACTTCTGTTAACGGCTCAATATGCCTACTGTAAAGGAAAGTCGGTGGAAACGGCTCTGCATTCACTGACTAGCCACATCGAACGATCCCTACAATATAAAGAGTACACAATGGTTGCTTTCTTGGATATAGACGGTGACTTTAACAACGTAAACACATCCGCAATCAGGACTGCGCTGTCAACGCTGCAGGTAGACGACCCACTTGGGGAACTGATCAGTCTTATGCTAAAAAGCAGGATAATCAACTCCAAACTGGGTGAGACTTCTGCTAAAAGATGTGCTAGCAGAGCTACACTGCAAGGCGGTGTCCTCTCTCCCCTTCTCTGAAACTTAGTGGTAAATTAACTGCTGATATACCTGGAAGCGGGTGATATCAGGGTGATTGCCTATGCGGATGACGTTGCTATAGCCGTCTTAGGTAAGCATCTTAATTCAATTAAAGAACTCCTTCAAGTAAATCTCAATAGATTAGCCCGTTGGGCAGATTGCGACTGCAGCTATTCGCCTTAAAGCGACTAAACAATGGACAAATAATCCATTTGGCCACGACAGTATTCTTAATACTTTAGGAATCCTCACAGAGAACATCGATTACACCACATCTGAACTTTGGTTTGACAAAAACTTCTGGGAGGAAGATGCTTTCATGGAGGACAAGTCAATCCATTTCTACACAGATGGATCTAAAACCGATAGCGGAGTTGTTGGCGGCATTTTCTCATTTACGCTCAATCTAAGCCCCTCTTTCCGTCTTCCAAGTCACTGTAGAGTGTTCCAGGCGGAAATTTTGGCGATTAAAGAAGCTCTGTCCTGGCTGAAGAAAAACGTGATATCTGCAAAGGATATCCGCATCTTTTCGGATAGTTAGACCGCTATCTACTCCCTGAACTCGGTCTCACTACATTCTAAAACCGCCCTTGAATGCAGATCATCCCTAATGGAAATGGCAGAGCAGTTCAACTTTCACCTTTGTTTGGTGCCGGGTCACAGGCACATTTCAGGGAACTGTAGAGCTGATGAACTCGCCAAAATTGGAACCATTCTACCTATTCTATCGGAAAAGGGTAGCATGGGTATACCAATCGCTACATGCAAATCAATATTAAAGCTGGATGCCAACAAAAAAAAAACAGATCTTAGGTGAACTGTTGGACCAACATGTCCAGCGACTAAACAGATCTGGCCAAAGCTAGATCCGAATCGCTCTAAGAGTCTGATCCTTCTAAATAGGAAGCATCTCAGCGCCATCATAGGCAAGCACGCAAGATACCTTGGCGCCTTTACAAATGATTTTTGTAGAAGCTGCATGGACGAGGAGGAAGAGGAGACTACCTCCAGCTTCTCTGTACATGTCAAACTCTCTCCCAGAAAAGAAAACTTCACTTAAGAGCTTTCTTCCACAACGACTTAAACGATCTAAAAAATATAGACGTAAACAGTCTCCTACGCTTCGTCAGAAGCTCAAACTGGTTCCATCAGTAAGACGATCTTAGATCCACGTGGCATCACAATGGGCCAATAGGCCTAAGTGAGTTGGTATTTCCAACAGCCACTCTTACCTACCTACCTACTTACGCTAGGAACGTAGGAGGAAATGTTTAAAAAGGATGCTGTTTTCGGTTGGGTTTAATCTTGCCGACATCTTGTCGTAAACGTTGATTTTTACTGCTACTTCTCTCTGTCACGTTAAAGGAGTCTGAG
The DNA here is from genome assembly GCA_963966105.1 of Volucella zonaria. Classification (NCBI taxonomy): domain Eukaryota; kingdom Metazoa; phylum Arthropoda; class Insecta; order Diptera; family Syrphidae; genus Volucella; species Volucella zonaria. Next base: position 197,834,272 of record OZ014530.1, on the reverse strand, counting down.
AAAATATTTGAATCGAAAATTTGAATGACTCCTATGTCTGCTTTTTTTTTCTTGCCAAGGCGCATGGATTTCCAATACAACATTCTCCTGAGGGGAGAAATTCACTAAGTATTAGTAGAGTCTCTTCGTATATCACTTCGGCTAGGGTAGCTCTAAGGTTTATGGCGATCAATATTTGTCTCAAAATATTTATGAAACTGTGTTAGTGATCGATGATGCTGATTAAATTTAATACTACGCTGAGTTCTTAAATATTCTATAGAATTTTTGCCTGGTCTTGGAAAAATTTGTATTGAAATTGTTTTCCAGGTATACCTTTTGATGGTATGCCAAACATGAAAATCTAATTCAAGTAAATCGAAAATGCTACTGATCCAATAGAGAACATTTTTCCCATATTTCCACGTGGAGCGATCCAAGCAGGTAAGACACTAACGGAAGGGTGATATTTGTCCGACAAAATCGTCTTGAAATCAGAGCTCTGGTTAATTTTAATTTGACACTATTTATATGCTGTGCCTGCGGATTTTTGGCAAGCGAATCACTCCGTAATCAATTGTCGACATTCTGTCGGAATATAAATGTCGGATGAACTTGTCAGGACCTAATTTTGTTATTTTCTCGCTCCAGCTTTACAGAAGTTATGAATGGTGTTGAATCCCGTAAGGGAAGTCTTCCGTTGGGAGGTATAAATTCTTCCAGTAAATATTGTATGTCGCGAAGTACTTCGGCTATGTTGCCTGGAAATAATGCGTGTTCCAAGTTTTGGTTAGTTCTTAAATGTCTAACCAAAAACATAAACTATTTGGGGCGTACCATAATTTTTATTTAAATTGATAGTACAAAGATTCCGGCTGAGTAAAGGAAAACAGTATTTCGTAAGTGACCTCCTGCTGTTGTACGCTAGCTTCTATTCTACCAAGATTTTCGATGATATTCTGGCATAGCTACTGCTCAATTCCTTGGATGGAATTTGTTATGTTGTCTTTTAGGTGATCAATTGTTTGTGATTCGTTGGCATTGATATAGGCAGACCCATAGACCTTTCTCAAAAAATTGTGCGTTTGCTTAGAAGAATAATTATTTCTGTTCCTGTATGAGATGTGGCACCGTTCTGATGAAACTGCATTTTCTAGACGTTCATACCTTCCAACTCGTCAAACAAGAAAGTATATCCCGAGGTCACGTAATATTCCCAGTTGCGTTTTCAAAGTAATACCCAGCCCAAAACCAACACCAGACAGCCACTTTTTATGGATCTATATGTTTTTCATCATATCTCGTCGACTTTCTTCACCCCAGGTACAACAATCTTATGATTCAATTCAATTAATTCGCTATTTCCATAAGAGTGAGTATTTTTCGCCTTGAAAAGCGTACACATTTTGAGTTCTGCTCCTCTGCTTACACAGTAAGATTTTCGATACTAACATAGAAACCACATAGATTCATATCCTTCAGATACTCCAAATTGATGGGCCACATTGCAAAGCTGCCTCCTACACCAGCTTGCCCTGATACTAAGTCTTAATTGGTCTATTCCAAATATCTATAGTAAGCCGGAAGCAACAGTTCATTACGTAAACTTTACTAACAGTACGACGCCGCTAGCTAAATTACCTTATTAAATCTTCACTAATTAAATTCTCCAGCACGAGGCTCTGAATGTCACCTACATATTTGTATTTTGTTAATTTAAGTCAAACCTACAATACATAAATCCCAATTGACGTATCCCAATTCAGAAAAAAATAGTCCAGAAAAAACTCGGTAGTTCTACTCCTGATTATGGTGTGCCCATGTAAACAAGAGGGAATTTGTTCACTGATGCATTAACAATCCCATCAACCGTTACAATTCCTGATTGATAAACTGTCCCCTTTCACAAATAGTGCTTAGTAACCTTTTATGCCATCAATTAAGGGAACCAAATCATAGATTCATGGATAAATTAAAAAGCCCAAGACTTTTCTTTTAATTGCCAAAAAACCACAGACCTTTCCGTATCCTAAAGAAGCGAACACAAAACACAAAAAAGACACCCACGACAGAGAAAAAGCTCAATCATTCACCCAAATCAACAATCGAATTCAATGTTTTATTGACCAAAATACCACCACCACTCTAGTAAGACTGAATCAAAAAGGATGAGCACAATCAATATCAAACTCGGTTCGTTTCGGCCGCCTCATTGACAATTCAAATAGCACAAACGAAGCGAAACATTAATTCCCAATACGACCGTTCTATTTCAAAGAAACGACTATATATCTATAATTCGGGTCATCGACGACCCATCATCAATCAGTTCAACCCCTACCCCAGAAAAAGAAAAATATAAAAAAAATAAACCAGGAACCCGCCCCGACAAAGAATTATAGCAAAGACCGAAAAAATGTTTCAAAAGCACCCTTTTGTCACCGAGCCACAGTAGTACTCGTAGTCCCTTCCACAAAGTTCCTTTTCGAATATCACACACAGTTTGTCTTCCTTCGGTTCCATCTGACCTTAATGTACTTGCTAAGCTTAAGACCGATGAAGATACATTCGTATCGACAGGGTTTTCCCTCCCCCTCTGTGACACTCTGATGAAATGTGGAGGGACATTTAATTATAAAATTAACTTATCCTTCGGGAGAAAAGATTGCCCAAAATTTCGCAGAATGTGAGTGGGTTTTTGCTGGGAAATTAACCCAAATTGGACTTTCACTCAATCAAGCCTCGAGGCTAATAAACATGCCATGACATTCGTTAGACATTCCACAAAAGGTTTTACCAAATCGAGGATAAACCGAATCGAAAAATGGAAAGCAGTACGAGTACTAGTATATCATGGTTCATCAACTGAATAATTACATTCTCTGAAGTCCTAGGATTGAAGGGAATGAGTGATTAAGCCTTCAGGTCTCATAAGGCATCCAGTATCTTACGGCATTAATAGAAGTTCAAGACAGCAATTAGTGAAATTACTGCAATTGTTCAAGGAAAGCATACTTTGATGTGAAATAAGGAAAATTTATTTCCTGGCCTTAGTATCTTCTTCAAGGTATAGATAGAGAAGTTTTGCAAGACTGTCTATAAACAAAGCCTATTCATTCTATATAAGTGAGATTCCAAATTGAAATCATAGTTTTACCTTCGAATACGTAATGACATATGCAGAAGATTTTGTTTATTTCTGGGTCACTGGTTGAGTATCTTTAATCAATCTGGAATGCATTCTAAAAATTTGGAATTTTAATTAATTTGAAAGCCTAACTTATGCATTAGGTATCTCCTTCTCCAATATACCTCGTTATGTTTAGTCAAGGCTTCTTTCTTCCATCAAATTGAAGGAGTGGAAGGTGTATATATGATACCCGTATCTGCAACAGAGTGATGACTATCTAATAGTTTAAATTTTTCACCACCGCTTACACATCCTTGAATGAATGTCTAAGAGTTCTTGAATCATTTTTATAAAGCCCAGGGCATAGATTAAGAGTTGGATGTGATTGGTATCCTCTCCATCTGTTCCTCTTTCTCCCTACTGTCTTCTGTCCTAGCCCTTGAGTAAAAACTATTTGTTACAGAATCACAGCAGACAACAGTGTTTTCTTGTCCTCGTTTCCTCTTCGCAGCAGATAGCTCATTTTTGGAAAAATGTGGGTAATCGGTCCAGTAATAAAGTACCTATGTATATTACCAGCATCTACAATACCACATCAGCGAGCGACATCCACAAAGGTGTCATCAACACTTCATAGCAAGAGTTTATATGACATATGCCAATCAGACTTAAGTATTATTAAAAGTGTAAATGATAGTGTCGGAGTCTGCACTCCCTCCTTCCGACGGGCAGCAGAAAGGCCGCTGACTTTTTAAAGACCTCCCGCACAATTAGTCTGGTCTTTGTGTAGCCTGAAAAGTTGTGCCATCTAGGGTTGTGCCCGTAAAAGATCCAACTGTTAATGGAAGACTGAAGGTAGCCTCAACACGTGTTCAGGGGGTTGAAGTCCTGAGAAGCTCAGAGAGAATGTTTAACTAGCACGTTCTAGGCTGGGGTTAGTAAATTTAATCTTCCAATTGGATTCAAAGAAAGGCTTTAACCGCAGCTTAATTGTAGCTAAAAACGTTGATATTCACTCCCTCATTATTGTCGTACATCTAATATTAGTTCTATAGTCGTCCGTGAAGATCTGAAAATTCTATTCCAAATTCAGATTCTAGTCCTGTGTACACTTTTAGTCGACATTGATAGATGCATAGGATAGAATTTACGTTACCGTAGCCAGAGCAGATCAGTGATAAGTAAGATCCCTTATACTGCCAGGAGTCCGGCAGCGACTTATCGGCTTTTGACATGACAGGTTTATTGCAAAGAAGTTTGCTTTCCACGATGCTAAAGAGATAATTAGATTCGTTTGAGAAACATACGAGTATCTTACGCATTTTAGCACAATTAAGAGAATTGACCGAAAGTCCATTTCTGGTGCATCAATGCCTAAAATTTATTGCGCTTTAGAGCACGGTTCTGTATTCAATGCGAAAGTCTTCTTCTACCTGCGGAACGGCTCTTATTTACACTTTTTTGGAAATTAAGTGGAGACTAACTATTCCAAGGTAAATCTAAGAACGACTATCATAAATCGCCTGAGAACCTCGAAGATCGGTCAGTCTAAGATGGGCGTTTTCGCAAAAAGTTCGTCAGCCATTAAAGTGATTTCACTCTACTCGTACTGCATCGAGACTGTTAACATACAAAATTTTAGAGAGGAGATGGAGTATCATTATAAGTAAGCAGGTTCTGAGTTTCGTGGCAGTATATTTTCCCAGAACATCAACCAAGGATCTTTCGCTTTTTTACAACAGGTTTAATTCAAACCTTGTGTAGCTTCTTGAAAATATTGTGTACAACTCGAAAGCCAATCCAGAGGCAACATATTTCAAAAATATCTTCAACTACTCGCATACGCAGACGGATAGGAACAACACAGCGAGCTGTCAATGTGGTTGTCAAAGTGTATGTTAACAGGAAAAAGGGAGATATAACATCGACGCGACTAAACATAACGATAGGCAGGTAGTAAGGGATTTAATCCGACATCGACACCACCGCCGGATTCATGAGAAGAATTATTCTTGCTAATCTCAGCTTCTTTTGGCTTCGGAAGCAAATGAGTAGTAAAGGCCTTTCTTGAGTAACCGTAAAGACTTTATACAAGACACTGATCATCCCAGCTCTGACTTATGGCGGAGAAGCGTGAACTCTAACGAAAGCGGATGAAAAAGCTCACGGGCGCTTCCAGAGAAAAATTCTTTGGGTAATTTTCGGCCCTGTTTGCATTAATAGAGAATGGCGGGGACGATTCAAGAGGGAAATGAAAGCGATCCCGATCTTGTGAGAAATGCTCAGATAACCCGACGTCGATTGCTAAGTTAAATTGAACGCATGGACACCAGCGTCCCGGTCCGTAAAGTTCTCGACACCAACCCAGAGAGACACGTCATCTTAGTTAGTGCATATGTACATGTGGAAGGCGACCTTACCCAATTTCATACGCGCAGCTGGAGGCAGCTGGCAAAAGACCACGCCGTCAAAAGAGGAATGTGATCTAAGGTTCTGGTCCACTCCAGACTGCCGTGCTATCTAAAAAGAAAATTGAGGGCATGTCTAACGATTTAGTAGCAGTATCCACTTCCCAGATTTAACTGGTCACTGCTTTTCAAAGGTCCTCGATCCTGGAAAATTCGTCAATAAATCTCTATAGTTCCAGGACTCGATACAGCATCGCTTTCTCGTACTTTCCCAGTGGGTCTACTGGTCTTAATAAGGACCACTATAACCTAACCTAACCGAATAGGTATTGAAATTGTTGTGGTGGGTATCAGAGGTTTTAAATCTATTTTTGCAAATGTATTCCGTTATTACGTTGGTCGTCATGATGTGATTCAGTTCCCTCATATCTTCGTTAGTTTATTGGCTTCAGGTAATTCTAGAAGTGTCCTAGCAATCCATTAAAGTAATCATTAAAATTGTACCTGCCTTTATAAAAGAATATTTCAGTTACGAATCTGGAGAAGAAGCGTAGTAGTAGAAATTCCTCATCAATTTGTATCTAAAAACATTCCTTTATTGATCAGGTTTAACTGAAAAGAAAAAACCTAATCTCTTGAATCTATGTAAGAAAAAAAGGAGAAAATCAGAATCCGAACGTGGGAGAACGAAAATGAGATATTGGTTTTGGCAGTAGTATTTCAAGATAAAAAAAGAGAGTTGAAAGTCATGTCTCATTCAATTCCTTAGAATACGAGTATGATGTTGGTGTTCGAAGAGACTTGGTAAACAATAGATATATTCTCATTGTAACATATGCTTAAAGAAATTCACAGAAATGTATAAATAAGCCTTTCGGCTTCAAAGACAGTTACCTAAAGATTGCTAGTGATACATGTATGCTCGCAAATGTGCCTACTCTCGTTTTTTTCGGACTAAGCCAATTCATCCTACACACTTCTCGTCAAAGGAGGAGCAATTGAAAATTCCTTATTTTAACCTTTAAATTGATATTGCTGTTCAATTCAAACCAATTATAACATGCTTCCATTTCTAGGAAAGAAGATACTTAACTTCTTCAAACCACGCACTCCCCCAGAAGTTAATCTCTTAAATTACAACAATCCACTACCACCCAGTCGCCGAATTAAATTTCAATAACCAGGAAAAGGGATTTCGGAAAAAGCCAAAGAAGTGGCATCACTCAACTACTCCGTTTACTCCGTCAGCCAACAAGGTGGAGTTTCTCTCCAACGTCAAGCCCAATATGCAAGCCACCCAACCACTGAAGGCACAGTACCGGCAAGAAAAAAACACACCGCTCCTACCGAATGATTTTTCCTTTTAATTTTTGTGTATTTTTTTAATATAACTTTTTGTATTTGTGTAACGGGAATTAATCGAATTAGAAAATGGAGGATATTTAGAGGGAAATTAAGTGAAACTCGATAATTGAATTTTCTGAGGAGCTCATTCGAGAATAGCAACGACGACAACAACAACGACCATGACGACGTTGTACAAGTGCTCTTTTAAAAAGGTTTCTCATTCTATAGAACGCGAAAAGGTTCATAGCTTCGTCGTAGTCGCTTTAGAATGATGGAACGGAAGTGAATGAGTGAAATTAACGTTTAATGCCCCTCTTACCCGCTTCAGATATCCATCACGGATGGGAATCTCTTACACCCCCATCGGATGTGCCGATAGGTTGGGACGGGGAGCAATCATCGTAAGATATCTCTTCTGCGTGGCTCAATTTAGTTGGGTAGAGTTCTGGTGGTGATTCTCTTGTCAGAACAGGAAGACTGATAGAATTTCGAATCAGCAGTATGGTCTATTTTTTCAAACTCATGATCCTGGAATAAAAACTCTGAAGAATGCTTCCTAATTAAATGGAAATTTTAAGGTAAAAAAAAATAAAAGAACAACGTGACAGGGATTTTGCTGATTTAGTGGGTTTTGTTTCTACGGAGCCTGCATTAATGAGGTTTCTTAGAGGTTTTTGTCAAGTCAATACTGATTGAAGTCTAAATTGGTTGGGGCAAAGTTTGTGGATGTGCACATAATGATTCAGAACTATAAACGTTTCTCTAATCAAATTTACCTGGGAACTAGTAGTGTGAGGTGTCAGGGTAGGTGATGTAGACAATGACTGGAATTGAAGAAGACCTTTACTTTTTAATTCTTTTCATTACAAAAGGGACTAAACATTGATTATGCGGACAATCTCACATTTGCAGTTTTTGGTAAATTCCTCGATAAGAGTCAATGGCTAAGTGATCAGAATTGTCATCGAATAATTTCAAGTAACAAGTTTAACACCGCAACACGTGCGAAAGAGCCAAGCATTATGGATTGCTTTAATATTTTTAAAAAGGTATATCATTTGGCCACTAATAAGCTAAAATGAAAATCGAAATCAAAGTATAGGGTGACCAGATAGCTTGCCGAACGTCCGGAAATTATTAAAAAATATTATCAAAATACCGGCGCAATTGTAAATACGCAACGTGAATTTCGTCGTGAGGTCGGTCGTCATCATGGCTTCAGTGTGCAGGCAACTCGTTGCACCGTGGAAAAGTTTGATCGCAAGTACAATCTTTTGAATCTAAGCCACCAGCTGGACAGTGTGAAATGAAGAAAACATGGCCACCGTAGCGGCCAATATCGAAGAAGGCCCAGAAATTTCGATTCCGCACCGATCAGCTGGATTGGGCATCGCCAGAAAGTCAACCCGGTTTATTTCGGTTGCGGTTGGATTTGGGCCTACATCTATATAAGATTGTGCTGACTCAAGAATTGAAGCTGTATGACCATAGACAACCCTATAAGTTCGGTAGTTGGACGCTGGAAATGTTATCCGGAGATCTGGATTTTGGCAAAAAATCATCTTCTCGGACGAGGCCCATTTTAGGATCAACGGTTATGTCAACAAGCAAAATTGTCCTTGGTGGAGGGAACATAATTCACAAGCGTTCGGCGAAGTGTCAATGCATCCACAAAGATTGACTATTTGGTGCGACTTATGGCATGGCAGTATCATCGGACCATATTTCTTTCGAAATGAGGAAGGAGGCACCATTACCGTCAGTGGTCTCAAGTATAGAGCGATGTTAACCAATTTTCTATTGTCAGAGCTCGACAACATCGATATATCCGAACTGTGGTTCCAACAGGACGGCGCTACGTGTCATACAAGCGACGCAATGCTCGAAGTTGCGAAGGCGAAATTTGGCGACTGGGCCATCTCATGGCAAGCGTTTACCATTTGGCCGCCGCGATCATGCGGTTTGACACCATTCAATTATTTTCTCAGTCTACGCTAACAAGCCAACCACCAACCACGACGCCGTACATATTGGACCTAGTCATCAAAAATTGGATCGACCGTTTGAAGCACTGCCAACGAAGCCAAGCCAGCCATTTGAATGGTGTGCTATTCCACACATAATGGCATGAATGTAGTTTTAAAATAAAGCTAAAATCAATTTTATATCTCACACCGTTGTGTTTTATTTAAATTTTTTTTCTTGGTCACCATATATCATAAATCATATAATTTTTTTTAAGTGATAGAAAACCAAATACTTCACTTCAAAACAAAACCCAGAAAATATCTTGGTAAATCTTCAATGATCTTCTGTGAGAGCAGGAGACTCGGTTCGCTGTTGCCTTCAATCATTCCTCGCTATCTAGTCACACTTGATAGGAGCTGAAGGAAATTCACTATAGAAATGATTGACCTCTAACTGTAATATCACTTTCCGTAGTGTTATTCGTCACTCTGAATTATATTGAGTCTTTCAAGTCTCTCTAAGCTTGTTGATTAATTAGCTCTTCAGAAGAAGTATTTCTAAGATGCGTCAGTAGACACATACCGCAAGATGGTGCTCTCTCCCTTCATATGTAACTTGGTAGTCAGAAGAAGGTTGGGAGTCTACCCCACGAAACGAACAGATTTCGAATGACATTGTGGTCGAAGGCGATCGAAAACATCTGGATAATGGAAGATAAGTCATAAAAAGAACTCTAAAAAGAATTCTTCATATTTGTGTATAATTGGAACTTATATTGGGACAGATGACATATATTTGTGTTTCAGATTATCTACCAATTAATCAAGGAAACGAGCAAGCTTCAACAAGGCTTACAATACGTACAATACGTGCGAATCTTATCAAAATTCATTATCAGTTGCGACTACAATACTAGCATTAACTCCACTTTTCGGCTGCTATGATCGTCCTGATAAGCACTTCTGAAAATATCGAATATACTTAATCACGCCAAAGAATTAATCCGTGCCTACTCAGTACTCTTTTATATGACCTTTATTATAATCACTATTACTAATACTATTATTATCTTTTTTTTTCGCTACTGAGGTTATACATATACGAGTATAGTATAAATTTTTTCTTAAAATGTAAAATTTAAATTCAGCTTATTTATTTCGTAGAACTATAAGTTACCAATTCCAGTAGAAAGATATTCAATTAGGTATCAAATCTCTGTGTAAAGTAATATACTATAACTTGGACAAAGTTCATTGTCTATTTTTTTTACTAACCAATTAATAAACTTTTTCACAAAATGATGTTGCCATTGAATGGAGATGGAGCCCTCAGTAAGTCAATAGTGAAGCAATTCGCCGAAAGAGACCAGAATTGTGGACAGAAAACTCGTGGATTTTGCACGCACCGTCGCAAAGTGCAACAAATACCCGTACCATCCAACGGCCACCGAATTCACCTGATTTGGCTCCCTGTGATTTCTTTCTGTTCAATCGAGTTAAAAAAAACCACAACGGTGAACGCGTTTCAGCAGCCGAGAGGAAGTAATGGAAAAATCGCAGGAAGCACTGATGGACTTACCGAAAACCGAATATAAAAAATGATTCGAGGATTGGATCAAGTTCTGGCATAAGTGTGTTGCAGCCGATGGGAATTACTCTGAAGGGGACAATATAGATTTAGATGAATAAACTTGTAATTTTAATTTTCTGAAGGATCATTTTTGAACAAGGTGGTAGGTATGAAATTTTGAAGAATCATTGGATGGCAAATTTTTTTGCGTTTTTGGAGATAGCCAAGCTGGGCTTAAAGCCTTGCACAGGCATCTTATAACTTCCAAGCTAGTTCAAAAATGCAAGGATCCTATATAATAATGTCCCAATGGCATCACGGGAAATGAAATCAACTTGCTAGGGAATGCTCAGAGAAAAGTATTTCAGAATAGAATCTGCATTAGGACTGCCTGCGTTTTGTGTAAAGACATCCATTGATCTTGCCAGATGCCGGCAGAACAAATGAATACTTTACGGTGTCTCTAAAAGATCAGCTACCTCATGATCATCAGTATGAAAGACTGCAGGGAAACTGGGAAATATGCTTTTCATAAGCACCTAAAGGTGCTAGGATTGAGTGACACAACATCGTGCAGAACTTGCTATAAGTGTGAAACCGTTTATCATTTTCCCCGAGAGTGTCCGGCTTGCGCTTGCATCAGGATGGAGATAATTGGCGCTTATGTGGTGGGTAAATCTGTACTTTATTACTCAATCGCGTACTAATATTTTTACGAAAGACTAAAAAATTCCAGTAAAGTGGAACCTCTAAGGAGTACAACGGACTAAATTTTTGTTTATGTGCTCTTTTATGGGAGACAAAGATGATCTCCTTTCTTCAGTCATTGGACTTGCATTTTAAAGAGGTGCGGTCTTACTGTCTGTTGAGTACGGTCAGTATTCACAGTGCGCCGGCATCCAATTGCCAGTTGCCCGACATTGAATCGGATCACCCACTTGCCTGATATTGAACTGAGTTCAACTCAAACGTGGATGCAACATAACTCCTGTATTTTCCTTATTTTTTTTGTACATACTTCCGTTCACTTACATTCATGTTTGCACTATATTTGCACAAAACTTAACTTGCACCATACGTAAACAATTGTATTTGCAAAATAAGCAAATTTGCACATTCGCACTTATTATTTTTTGTATGTCATATTAATTAATAATATTTGACTAAGCTAAGAATTATACTAAAGTAAGCAAATTTCCTCGTATTGTATATTTTTGTATTGTTGTTAGAGTAAGCAATTTTCTTGTATAAATATCGCCCAATAAACATTGAAGAAGTAGATATAATTCGACAGTTAACCAAGACCTTTAATTTTCCAAGTGAGTCTGCTTGGAAGGCTGCCAACTTATCTCAATTCTGGTGTTCTAGTTTGTACTGGAAATACCACCAATAGTCACGGTATAGAACCGTTGTCTATTAAGTAAGAATATACAGGAAAAGCACTGTGTACATTTTGGTGACCCCGACGTGATTGCTAACTTGCTTCCCCCCACCAGTGGTAAGGAGCATTTGGCATTCACAAAATAACAAGAGCGCTCGCCAGGGCTAAACACTGGTGATTTCAGTTTCATATAAACTTCAAGGGCGTTTACCAGGGCCTACACTGGTATTAAAAATTAATCAGCGTGTGCCAAGACTAACATTGGTGCCATCATACCAATTACATCATGACATCGGGATTGGAAGAATTAGCATCTCGGCAAAGGCAAATAGGCTCCGAGATACAACATATCATCTCCAATCTAGGAAAGGAACCCCATCACCGAAGAACACGAGAGCTTTTCACTGCGCGGCTGAAAGAGCTTGACCGACTCTGGGATAATTTTGAGGCAACTGATAACGTCATTCGTGCACAATTCGGAGATCAATTGGCACATGATTATTTTATCGACGGATATTATGACACGATATGGCAATCATATCAGTCCACAAGGGAAAAAATTGCAGGCAATTTGGAGCAAGTACAAGAACCTGAACTTCCCACAAACACTCACACTAAACCACACATTGATAATGAAGACTCAGGAGACAAGGTTCAGCAATATGCAACTGTCTCTCCTACGGATACAGATCATCAAGTTAATGATTCAATTTTGAACAAACCAGCTACCCTTGTTCGCCAATCATTGCAGAATAACCACATTTCAGGCTTAATTCGAAGGCAACAAGCGGCAAAGGAACTGCTACACAGAACTTTTCTGGGAACAGCAGATAAAACAGCTAATAGATCCAGGGAATTCTATCACATCAAGATAAAAACTATAGAGCGTCATTGGGATGAAATACTGCAGTTGCATAATCAAATTTATGAGCAATCGGTAGACCCCACACTCAATGGATACAATGTCCAACAATTTTTTGACCTTGAAGATCAGACTCAGCAGAAACTCATTGAGCTATATGAGTTGTCTAATCAAGTTCAACAACAATCATCAATTCCGAGGAATTCAACTGATTTAAAATTGCCAAAGATAGTTCTGCCCACGTTCAACGGAGATTACATTAAATGGCGACAGTTTCACGATATTTTTGTCGAACTAGTACACAAGCAACCTATCGCAAATTGCCTAAAGATATTTTTCCTAAAAACAAGTTTGGTCGGTGACGCAGAAAAATTAATACGACATATAACACCAACAGAAGCAAACTATGAGGCAGCATGGAAAATCATAAACGACAGATTTGAAAACAAACGTCTGTTCTTCACAGCTGTACTCAACAAATTGATGTCACAACCGACAGCTTCAATTGAAGGTGCTTCTGCAATACGTGCACTGCATGACACCACACAGGAATGTCTCTTAGAATTGGACGGTTTAGAAGTCGACACCGATACTTCATACTTCATACTCTTATGAAGAAACTTGATAAATCCACGCACACACTGTGGGAACAATCATTAAAGCATCCGAGAAAACTCCAAACACTAAATGATTTTCTGGGATATTTAGAAACACGATTCCAGTCGCTTGAGGCATTAGGGGGCAAAACCAAGTCAATCGATGACGCAAATAAGCATATCCAAAGATCACTCACCACATCACTCACCACGTCATCGAAATGTTCGTCCAGAGGTTGTAAAATTTGTAAAAAGAAACACAACACACTTCTACACCTAGAAGAATTTACGAAACCTACAACCACCAATACATTCACTACAACAGACAGTTCATCAGCGTCAGTAAAAAAACAGTCGATTTCTTTAACAGCACAAGGAAATTATCGAAGTCAGGCATATGTTTTCCTCTCCACTGCGCTCGTCCAACTGTCAAACCAGCATGGTAAGACTATCGAGGCTATATTTGATTCTGGATCCCAATTAAACTTCATAACGGAAAAAACAATGAAAAATCTGGGATTAACACCAATCTCTCATGTAATGCATATCCAGGGTATTGGTCGGGAGACTCAACAGACAAAGAAAAGAGCGAATATTCAGTTAGGATTTCGCCTCAACGCATTCTCTATTAGGATGGAGGCCTATGTACTGCCTAAAATAATATCAAATCAACCCAGCAAATCATTTGATACGTCATCCTGGGCAATCCCAAATGACATTCCACTTGCAGATCCCACATTTTATGAACCTGGTTCAATCGATGTGCTTATTGGAGCCGAGCTATACCATTCTCTTCTCTCAGTGGGGCAAATCAAATTGGGAAGGTCTTTGCCCACACTACAAAATACAGTCTTTGGATGGACGGTCTCTGGAAAGATAGAAGACACCAACAACGCACGTACAGTAAGTGGAATATGCAGTGCAGATGAAGCACTCGATCATCAGATCGAGAGATTTTGGCAATTGGATGAACTACCATCCAACGGAAGGCATCTTACAGCATCCGAAAAGCAATGTGAACTGCACTTCAATCATACATTTTCAAGAAATGAGGAAGAACGATTTGTTGTAAGACTCCCATTCAAGGAAGAACCGATCAGTCTGGGAGAATCAGCAGATGTTGCATTTCAGCGATTTATATCACTCGAGCGCAGATTTGCCAAGTCAATAGATCTTAAAACAGAATACATTCAGTTCATGCAAGAGTACCAACAGCTTGGGTACATGGAAGAAGTTATTCATCAGCAATTACATAAACCATACTACTTTTTGCCGCATCATTGTGTAACAAAGGCAGACAGCAGCACAACAAAACTCAGAGTAGTTTTTGATGGATCAGCAAAGATGTCGTCAAATCTATCATTAAATGACGTTTTAGCAACAGGCCCTTCTATCCAAGATGATGTATTCTCAATTCTTATAAGGTTCCGCATGCCAAGGTACGTCTTCACCGCAGACATTGAAAAAATGTATCGGCAGATACTAATACACGAGGAAGACACAAAATATCAACACATAAGGTGGAGAAGCAGTCCTAATGAACCACTTAAATGTTTTAAAACAGTAACATACGGAACAACTTCAGCGCCATATCTCGCCATAAAATGTCTTCAGCGATTGGCAGAAGATCCGCTAGCCTCAAAGCAATCAAAAGAAACTTTTATGTTGACGATGTGATGACAGGATCCAACAGTTTACATGAATCACTCGCAACTCAAGAGCAATTACAACGCTTATTGCAAACCGCTGGGTTTAGGCTTCGGAAGTGGTGCGCGAACCATCAAGTACTCATACAAAACATATCAAACAATGATCGCGATACCGAATTGAATTTCGACACCAGCATCGAAGAACATGTCAAAACAGTTGGAATGACTTGGTTACCAAAATCTGACAACTTTTGCATTAAATCGTCATGGGTCGGTAAAGAGCGTGTAACAAAACGGACTGCATACTCAGATATTGCTCATCTTTTCGATCCTCTCGGACTTATGGGCCCAATTGTAGTTACAGCTAAAATATTTTTACAACAGCTATGGGAACTCAAATGCGATTGGGATGCAGCACTTCCACAAGAAATGCAAACTACGTGGTTGAAATATCGAGAAGGCTTAAAGGGTCTTCACAACATCAAAATACCCAGGCACATCTTTTCTCACAAAATACCTAAGAATGTTCAATTTCACGTATTTGCGGATGCGTCCGAAAAAGCTTTTGGCGCAGTAACTTACGTCCGATCGAAGGACAAGAGCAATTTGATTACAGTACTCCTACTATGCTCCAAATCCAGAATAGCCCCTGCCAAGAAAACCAAAATATCACATGAATGTACTATTCCACGTCCAGAACTGTGCGCAGCCAAGCTGGCGGCAGAACTAATTCATCGGCTGCGAACTGATTTAGAAATTAAACAAGATAAAATCTATTTATGGACCGACTCAGAGATAGTCCTTAATTGGATTTACACGTCATCATCAGCCATACTTCCAACGTTCATTGCCAATCGAGTGTCTATAATACAAGAACTCATAACTCCGCAACAATGGCGACACGTAAGCTCTAAGGAAAATCCAGCTGACGTATTGTCACGGGGAATAGCACCAGAATTACTGGAAAATCATACTCTATGGTTTTATGGACCGAGGTTTCTGCATGGAGTAGAATCAATCTGGTCACCTAAATTTGCGAAGAAACCAGAAATTCATCAAGAAAATATTGCTCTGCCAGCTATATCTCAGCCATTACCAGACTACGATATTTTAGGCACTCTCAATCATCGAAACTCAGTTCATGGGGCAACGCGCATCATTTCATACATGCTCCGAGTCAAGAGACCAAGGAACAAACAATTCCCTTGTCAATGGCAATAATCGGGACGCATCTCTCAACAGTAAAGAACTTGATCAAGCCTGGAAAATTTTGATTAGATTGATGCAGAAGGTCGAGTTCAAAGATGACATAATTCATCTCCAAAAACACCATGAAGTTTCAAACAACAGTCCGCTAGCAACACTTACACCATTTCTAGATCAAGAAGGCATCATTCGCGTTGGTGGACGACTGGAGTCATCTGCCTTACAGTATGACGCAAAACATCCAGTACTGATGCCCTATTCTCACCCACACACGAAACTGTTGCTAATGGGAATTCACCAGGAGAATAAGCATGCTGGACCGCAAACTACCTTGGCAATCACTCGACAAAGATACTGGCCAATAAAAGGCAAAACGCTCGCTCGTTCGATCATTCACAACTGGGTGTTTTGCTCAAGATCCAGACCAAAGCTTTTGTCACAAATGATGGGAAGTCTTCCAGCTGACAGGATCCAACCAGCGCGACCGTTTTTGAACACAGGCATTGATTTTTGCGGACACTATAAGCTTAGGGGAAAACGACCCCAAAAATCATATATATCAGATTCCTGGCGAGACGAGGTCACTTTAAAAACATTTAATGTGACATTGCCACAAACTTTGTAGGAGCTAGAAGTCAATTGATGGAGCTGAAACAATTCATTGATTCAACCAAGGAAGAGGAACAAATTACAGCTATATGCACAGCAAAAGGATGTGACTTTAGCTTCATTCCACCCCGATCACCTCATTTTGGAGGTTTGTGGGAAGCTGCGGTCAAGTCAGCCAAGCATTTGTTACAACACGTTTTGGCTTCTGCTTCATTAACTTATGAAGAGCTCGAAACAGCAGTCGTAGAAGTCGAGGCTCTATTGAACTCTAGACCAATAACTCCAATGTCATCTTCTCCGAATGACCTCATTGCTCTCACTCCAGGACACTTCCTAATTGGCGAACCAATGACCAGCAACATTGACCAATCAGCGAAACCAGAATCGTCTGCTCTTCTAACAAGATGAAAACTGGTGTCTTTTGTCAAAAATTAATTGGTCTAGCGAATACCTAAGCCAGCTACAACACAGGTACAAGTGGAAAGAGAAATGTCAGAACGTAGAGCCAGGCCTAATGGTTATAGTCAAGGAAGACAATCAACCAAGTCTTAAATGGCCATTAGGACGAATAATCAATACAGTTAAAGGACCCGATGGCTTAGTCAGGGTAGCTGACGTACACACGGCTTTTGGTGTGTTTCGTCGTGCTATACACCGATTGGCGCCACTGCCAATACATCAGTCATCTCAAGCCAATCCAGGGATAGGAAACTGTAGCAAACTACACAACAACGACGAAGACCAAATAGCTAACTCATCAGCAAACAAAACGAAGGGTAAAAGATTACTGGATAGCCCTCCTCCAAACAAACGAAAGAAAACATTATCACTTGGTACCGACTTAGTAGCATTATTGCTGGCCTGTGTATATATATCAATGAGTACAGCAAATGAGGTAGGAGTTAACAAATTCGAATCACATCCGGGAATACATTTTGAAGGTCAAGGAACCATTAAGTTGATACAGAACACATGGAATCTAGTAGTTTACTACAACCTTGAGCCTTACAGAAGAGAATTTGAAACTCTCAAAAATAGTACAAAAATATTGGATCATCTTTGCCAGCAAATTTCATCAAAAAGTCTATGTACTCAAGTTGTTCAGCAATTTCAATTTATCAACCAGGAACTCACCGAGGAAAATTTACTACTTAGGACTACGCGCACTTCGAGGAAGGTCAGAAGAGGGGCGCTTCACATCGTTGGCAATGTCGCGAACTCACTGTTTGGAGCGCTTGATTCTCGATATGCTGAAGAAATAGATAGAAATATTGAAAAGATTTATTCGAATGAAGATTACATTAGAACGTTATTGGAGAACAACACGTCACTATTAGATTCCACTGTGAACATAATGAATTTTACCGAAGCAGATTCGCTCAGAAGGCACAATTCACTCGTAATACAGCTAGAACAAATAACTAATCGGATAAATAATTTCACCAACCAGATGTATCAGATTAAGGTTCAGCAATTGTCTTCTTCTTGGTCAATCTACACTACATTAATAGTTGCTAATCTACAGCGCTCTCAAGCATCTATATTAGACGTGTTATCAGACACTCATCATGGAAGAATTCATCAATTATTGATTCACCTCAGCAGTTGAAAGAAGAACTCATTAAAATTAAGAACCATCACCACTACAACTTCGTCTTCCAGTGGAACCAGAAAACATGCTGCAACCTTACAAATTGATGTCAACAGAAGGGCGGATCACAGCAAATTATGTGATATTCAAGGTTAAATTACCATTGATTAGCCTGGACGAATTTTTGATATTTAAGCTCATTCCAATTCCGGCAGTTGTCAACAATGTACTAATAGTCATAGATCCTTCATCAACGTTACTGGCGGTGAGTGCTCATCACGATCAATATTACCCAATGTCAGAAGACGAACTATCTCTATGCAATCACATAGAAGATACACACCATTTATGTACCCAATCTCATCCAATTTACCGACCTGGAGCCAACATCAGCATGTGCGAATTGAACTTCCTGAACAATATATCATCATTATCAACATGCAAATTAAAAACTATTAAAACCAATTCAGTGTGGACACAAATTCCTAAGACAAATCAATGGATCTACGCGGTAATCAAAGAAACAAGGCTGAACATAGTATGCAATCACCGTTCCTCACTAATCACAATTGAAGGAAGTGGCATTCTGAAGTTGAAACCAAATTGTATTGTCAAGCACGATCACATAACGATTCAAGCTCATCGCGTCTACTCGAACAACATGCGGGTGGCATACACTAGACTAAGCAGAGATACTCGTATAAACCTCACAAATGTGGACAGTCGCACTTCAATACAGTGCTCCAATTATCAGCACTTATCAAGCAGAGTTGCAAGAAATACGTAAACAGATCAGTTCCCAACAGTTGGAGTTACCATATCAAATCCAACAGCATAATATCCGACATACTGCTCTCAGCTCTTCGGGTTACTCCTAGCGATCGGACTCATTGTATTCTTAATTTGGAAATCCAGACGATGTATCCGTAGACGAACAGAATATCCTATTCCATCTCCAAGAGGACTTCAACAGCCGAGCCAACAGTCATCTATCAGCAGAACGATTGAACACAGTTCAATGGGGGGCAGGATGTTGAGTACGGTCAGTATTCACAGTGCGCCGGCATCCAATTGCCAGTTGTCCGACATTGAATCGGATCACCCACTTGCCTGATATTGAACTGAGTTCAACCCAAACGTGTATGCAACATAACTCCTGTATTTTCTTTATTTTTTTTGTACATACTTCCGTTCACTTACATTCATGTTTGCACTATATTTGCACAAAACTGAACTTGCACCATACGTAAACAATTGTATTTGCAAAATAAGCAAATTTGCACATTCGCACTTATTATTTTTTGTATGTCATATTAATTAATAATATTTGAGTAAGCTAAGAATTATTCTAAAGTAAGCAAATTTTTGTTAGAGTAATTGTAGTTAGAGTAAGCAAATTTCTTGTATAAATATCGTCCAATAAACATTGAAGAAGTAGGTATAATTCGACAGTTAACCAAGACCTTTAATTTTCCAAGTGAGTCTGCTTGGAAGGCTGCCAACTTATCTCAATTCTGGTGTTCTAGTTTGTACTGGAAATACCACCAATAGTCACGGTATAGAACCGTTGTCTATTAAGCAAGAATATACAGTAAAAGCACTGTATACACTGTTTGTTTTCATACCATACCGACAGAAAGATTTTCATTGCTATGTCGATGTTCTTTGGAGCAGTGCTTATATCAAAACGCCCAGATTTCCCAAATAATATCTTTAATTTCTTTTACGCTAAAGACCAACATATTAACCCTTGTTTCAGAAAGGCTTATGGGATAATATATGTTTCAGAAGGACACATTTTTCCTAGACTCTATTTTTCAGTACAATCTGAATCGGTAATTATCACTGAGAGCCCTGGCTCTTCATTTCAGAGTCTCAGTTGTCTTATTTGAGAGGGAAATAAGGTTGACATGAACGGTTTTAATGTGGCCCTAAAGATTCTCCATGATTGGATTACGAAAAAGTTCGCTTCAAGCATAGGCTACAAGGAAACAGGTCTCTGTCCTATTTCCTGTTATTCGGCATAAGGATTGTATGAGATATGCTTCATGTCTAAAGTAAATTTCACAAACATAGCAACTTTAATTGATGAAATAGTGATCGCGATTCAAATTCCAGACTGGTGTGGTGTTCAATTTTTGCTGCCTTTGCAACTTATATTTCCCTTTAATAAAATTTAAGGATTCATCACTTCCCCGGAAGAAATCAATTATCATAAAAACCTTGGCCGTTATCTCATTTCTACATTTATAAGCCCTCTGACGTCAATCCAGATTAATCTAAACCCATTATCGCGTTACGGCTCATCAAAGTCAATCCAGATATACCCTTCCTTTTTTTCGGTTGTTTTGGCGGAAGTCATTACCATTATAGATCCCAATAGCTCATTTCATTTGTAAAACAACTTTCTTCATTTCAATTCTCTTTCCATTAAGCTGAGGGAAGAAAAAAAGGAAAACCGCAACACAATAAAACAGCAAAAATATTCCAAATACAACAGACAAAATGGTTGAGCTTCTTTTTTTCCGCCATATCGTTCTCAACGGCTATGAGATTCAGCTATGGGATCTGCCTATAAGATCTGGATTAAGGATATATTCAGGGAATTAATTATCATCCCCCGTACATCCGACATTTTGGTGGAAAATTCACCGCAAGCATAAACGCTTTAGGGCTAAAAATCACAACGCAAAAAGGATAACTACAAAGAATCAACCACAATCAAGAAAAATAAAAAAAACAGCAGACGAAAAAGCAAAATAAAAGGAAAAGACAAAAAAAAACAAAAAATATAATTGCAAAGCAAACTGCGGGATATTGTCTTGCATATTATGGAAAAAGGATTCATTTGACCGCGTTTTTTTCTGTTTTTTTTTTTTTTTTGTTTTCTGCTCTCCTTTCCTTTCGTTTCATCAGTTTCCTGGAAGTGTTCTTGCCTTTAGGCATCTCTAGGACATTCAACGATACACACGCATAGAAGATGCTGATCCTCGAAAAAAAATCGTTTCCTGTAAAAAATTTCTCAAGGAAATGTGGGTCGCTTACGGGCGACTAGAGCACAGGGCATAGGGCACCCATTTCCAACCCCAACACGCAGAAATAACACGCCATCATCAGCCATTTTTTTTGTCTCTCTCTGTCTCTCTGTTTTGGTTTCTTTTCTGATGGTAACTACCCCTGTCTGTATTAAACACTGATTAAAGGGATAATGTCGGTTAGGATGGAGTGAAGACCTATTTATTTATTTTTTTTCTCTAAACTGGCTAATACACAATTTACTCCTTTTGGCTGTGGTTCCATCTTTCCATCACTCCATCGCTCCATCTTCCATTCCATTTTCCCGACAATTCATTTGTTATGTCCTGCAACAAGATAAATGATTTTGCAATGTAATAGAATTTCTAGTACATAATTCACGATTGAAACGTACACTCGGCCTTACTAAAGGCGGCCGAAAAAAAAGGCCAAAAGGACGAACAAAAAGCGTCGAGGACCCAAAAACGAAAATCGAAAAACGCCGACTTGGCAAAAGGGACCGTCAAAAAAGAAACGTCAGTCAGTTAATATTCCTTTTTTTTTTTGTTTTTTAATTAAGCGGAAATAATTTTTGACATTAAAGAGGGAAGACGAAGATGGCCTAAAAAAACAGGATATTCAAGTCGGACGGACTACATCGATGCGTGAGAAAGAAAGAGTGAAAAAGAACTAAAACAAAAAAATACGGATGTGAATGTGAGGAAAGAAAAATTAAAACGGAAATGACATGGTGATATTTTATTTTGTGAAAATTAATTCATTTACGATGAGGAATTTTCGGGTTTTCGAGTTTTCAAGTTTTCGGCCTTAAAATGGTTGTTCCCTTTTTTTCAAAATGTGAAACGGGGAAGATGTGGACCTTTTGGTTTCGTAACTGTGTCTGTTCACTTTTTTTTTATGACGATACAAATTGGTTTTTTAATTAAATTCACATGAAGTACATGAGGTACAGTTTTTCCTTGGTTTTTTGCTTTTTGGAAAATGAACGAAAATTCTGGATTGAAGCATGTGTTTAATGATTTTTTAATTTTATGAGATTTTTTTTGGGGGTCCCTGGGGGGTTTGAGTTTTCTGAAACTGAAGGATATATCAAAAGTTAAATGGTTAGAGCTGTAGCCTAATAAGTTTTATGGGAGACTTTTCTCAAGCCAGATTTTTACTGGCGTGCGACATTATGGGAGTAGAATTGTGTTCATTTTGTATTTGTAGGTTAATTTTGTCGGGTTGTGCATACATATAAACTTATACATAAATTCGTAATCAACTCTGCGGAAAATTTGCACAAAGAAACTTGGAAACGAAGGAATTTGAACCTGCTTTGACTTCAAGGGAACGATTTGTTTGACCAGCAATCACTTATAAGTAGGAAAAGTACCATAGAGAGCAAGCTGGCTAGAAAGCCTGAACTAAGCTCCAGTCGAGACGTCACGTGTTTTCCGCTTTTCTAATGTAGAGCCATCCTAGTGATTCAACAGTTTCGCTGGAGTGATGGATGCACATTTCGCGAGCATATCTTAATATTTTTTTTAATAAAGAGTACCCGGTATTTTTTTTTTAAATTTAAGACTGAATGAAGAGGAAATATTGTATTTCAACATTTATCCCTATAAATTAGAGACTTGCAATGCGGATCTAATTTTCAAAGTATTTTTCCATTACACACGCAAATATGCGAGAAGACCCTACAATCTGTGGTAGAAGAGAACCTCATCTAATATGCCTCTGCAGCTAGTGCAATCTTTTGCCAGTTGCCTCCAGCTGCGTCCACGAAGGTGGTTGAGGCCCCCTTCTACTTGTGCATGTCACCTAAAATGGAGTCGTTTTCTATTGCGTTGTCCCTCCATGTGGAGTCGAAAATGTTGTGTGCCTGTGCGTTGAATTCAAGACCACCTAGACATCAATGTAAGCCGAGTCAGTAGAGCTTTTTTGACGAGTTTGGCACTGAAACGTCTCCTCCATCCCCCATTGCTGCAATCGGGACCGAAAATTATTCAATGAACTTTCTCTCGAAGCCCACAAGAGTATTTCCATCCACCTTCCGTCCGTCAACATCCAAGCGTCTGCGTCGTAAAGCAGAATTGGGATGATCAGTGTCCTGTTTAAAGTCTTTTTGGTTGCCCGAGAAGCGGCGATGATTAAGAGTGATTTTTTGCATGATTTCCCGTTGGTACCTGTTGATACCTGTGAAAAGTAGATAAATCCCCTTACTACTAGTTTTGTCCTCGGCATAGACGATGTGTCCCTCTCTATTTACAGCATATAATTTAGTTTTTCCTTTATTGTCCGCTAGGCCCATCTTTGGCGCTTCTGCTTCAATAGTCGTAAACGCCTCATTGACAGCTCTCTATGTTCTTCGAATTATGCCAATGTCGTCTGGGTATGTGCATAACTGAACACATGTATTTTGTAGCTGACTTCCGAGTTCTACAAAATTCTTTCAAGAACGATTTTGAACAAGATATGAAGAAGCATCGCCTTGTTTAAGATATTTTCTGACAGTGAACATCTCGTTTTTGACATTACTGACCTTGACGGAACTGCACGCGGTGTGTATTCTTGTCTTTTTCTTTCTACTGTAATGTGACGATTTTATCTTTGGTGGACTTTTCTGGTTTAAAACCATACTAATACGGTGCCTTTCGGACTGTTTACGAACGGTCTTAGGTGTTCACATAATATTGCAGACAGGATGTTGAGGAGACTTATTCCTTTGTAGTTGGCGTAGTTCAGGGAATATCTCTTCTGTTGGATCGGGCAAATATTCGTGAGTTCCATTCATCGGGTATAGTTTCGTCGACCTTGATTTTAGAGGTGGGTGATTTAAGGCTTTGAATCCCTTCTCGTTTACTTAAGCAAAAGCTTAAAAATTGTAGCGTATTATTCGCTCGTTATGGAAACACACTTTTCCTTATGGACCATGAGTAACATTTCCTTGGTATCCCAAAAAATTGGCACCACAATTTTCCCAGCCAACTGAGACACCTTGAACTTCTTTTGAGGTGCTGAACCTTTTTTCAGAGTTTTGCTTAGTTTCTGATTCAAAAAAAGGTAGATAAAGTCAATTTCAGTTGATCCTCATCTTTTACTTTCCATTATAAGTAAGCACGACGAAGGTCCACCTTCGAAAACAGTTTTCCCGCACTCATTGCGTGAAAAAGTTCATTTATTGTGACAAGCGGATGCTCGATGGCAACCAAGAATTTATTTAAAGTTATTTTAAAATCTCCACAAAGGTGTATTCTGCCATTAGTTTTTACAATCGGGACGGTAGGGGTTGCCCAATTGCTGTCCTCTACTTTTTTAAGAATACCCTGCGCTACTAAACATTCAATTTCTTTTTTAAGAGGGTCCCGAAGTGCGAAAAGTACCGGCCGATGCTTAATAAAAATTGGCTCTGCGTTTGGCATTAACTCGATCGAAACAGGTTGGCCTTTTATTTTCCTTCATCATTGCCAAACAATATACAGTGCTTTTAATATACAATATTCTTTTAATATACAATATTAAAAGCACTGGGAATTCAGCTTGAATATTTCAATTTCAATTTCAATTTCAATTTATTTGATTGGAACAGTATAAATAAGACATATATTGTCTTTTATAATACATAAATTACATTTGAATTAAGAAAGGGTAAGTTGTTTTAATATTTTAATTTAAAATAAATTATTCGCATTCTGAATTAAAAAATAAAAATTAATAAGCCATAAATAAATAATATAATAAATACAATCAGGGATAATGAGAGGGGTAACATAGAGGAGGTAGGCGTAAAAGAAATTAATAGAATATAAAGTAAAGATAAGAAAAGAAAAGGAGAAGAAAAGGTAGAAAAGAAGAAAAGGTAGGAAAGAAAGTAGTTATTGGTATTGCTTAAGGTGATCCAGTGCTGCATTCTTGAATAATGTAGTTCCCATTGCTTGCTTAGCCGTTAAAGGATGTGTGTTCCAGGGCCTGGTAACATCGATAAAGAAGTCGCGCGAAGATTTTAAATAATTATATGCAAGTATATTAAGTTTAAGTGTTCTAATAGATTGAGAAATTCGTATCTTGTTAAATAGATAAGCAGGAGATTTATTTTTAATAATTTTGTGCATAAACGCACAACATCTTAGGTCGAGAAATTGTCTAAGGGAACAACCAAGAACAGAGTTATGGTAGTGTGAGGCGTGGTTGTATCGGGGAAGTCCGTAAACATACCTTATCATATCATTAAATTCTACGAGTAACTTATATTGCTAGAGGGAATCAAACTTGCAGTAGACAATAGAAGCGTAGTCAATTATAGGCAAAAATAGCGTTTTCACAAGTCTGAGCTTTGTGCCTAGGCGTGAAGTTAGAGCAAGAGTTTACGCAGTCCAGCGTAGATTCGTCCAATAACATAATTTATGTGGTCAACAGCGGAAAGTGATCAATTTAATTTGTAACCCAAATTAGTAACCACGTCAACAAAGTTGAGTTTTTTTTTTTTTTAAAAAAAAAAGAACTTAACACTCAAGTGGGTATGAATACACTTATAATGCCTCAGCATGTGTTAAGTTTTTTGGAAAATGGGATAGACTCCTGTTTGGGCTCAGGAGTTATTTCGCTCCATGGGTTGCATCCAACGTTTAATGGGGAGACTAAATTCTTAGTGGAAGTTGGCTTGATGTTGATTTCTAGTCAACTACTCGTCTTACTGAAAGTGGATGATATGTCTTTCGGGCGAGGCTGGGACTCAAACACCGAACCTTCCGATTTGGAAGCCATTCCACTACCATTTGAGCCACGGCCACCCACAGAGTTGTCTGTCATTCACTAATACTGGTGGCATTCCGTCCGTGTCGAAGCGATGTTTGGATATTAAAATCAGTTGTAATTTCATTGGGTTGAGATGAAGTCCATTACAGATAGACCAGTCATAAATCTTGGACAGGTCTTCGTTTAATCTGACGACTAGGTTCTCAACGAGTCCAATTGGTCGGGAAATATAGATCAATGCATCGTCAGCATATAAGTGGATATTAGAACAGACTTTTGGTAGATCATTGACAAAAAGACAGAATAGAATCGGTCCAAGTATAGACCCCTGAGGAAATCCTGCAGCTAAGAGGCCGAGTTCTGAAAAGGCGTTGTTGTGAACGACTCTTTAATAACAGCTGTCGAGATAATTGTAAGCCAGGCGCACTGAACTTTCACTAAAGCCGAAATATAACCTAAGTTTTTGGCATAGTACCTTATTGTTAACACTATCAAAAGCCTTCGAGAAGTCAAGCAAACATAGCACGGTTAAGTAATCCCTATCAGAGTTAACCCTTATGTCGTCGAGAGCTATGATTACCTCGAAAGCCGGACTGCAAAGGGGATAACAGACTGTGTTGCTGGATGAATTTTACAATTTGGTGAGCCAGAGCTTTCTCGAAGACTTTTGATAAACATGGTAAAATGCTTATAGGTCGAAAGTTAGTTAATGAAGATGGCTGGGGCTTTTTCGCGACGGGTATGACCAATTTCGAACAATAAAGAAAAGTGGAAGCAGTTATGCAAAAGTTAATTATGTGAGTGCGGCAGCTTAAATTATGAGGTAAAATTACCTTCACAAAACGGATAGGTATTCCATCTTCTCCTATAGCATTCGATTTAAGGTTACGTACAATATGCACTATGTCAAGCTCTGACACAACATATAAATCGAAGTCAGAACTGTTAGTAAAGTCATAATTTGGAGTGAAACGTGGTTCGGTTATAGCATTGGAAATAAACACATTGTTAAGATCATCAATATTAGGGATACTATCAACTAATGCTTTCTTACCAACGCCAATTGAACGCAAATTATTCCATAGTCTTTTTGAGTTTTGTTCATGGTTTAATTTAGATAGAAAGTATCTTTTCTTTCCTTTTTTTATAACTGAGGTGGAGAAATTACGCGCATGACAAAAAATTCCCCAACTAAGAGTAGTTGGCCTTGATCTCCATTTAGAATAAAGCTTGTTTCGTATTTTGATAGTTTGGTGGAGTTCGTGCGTGAACCAAGTGCATTTATTATTTCGAATCGCCACAGTTTTCAGGGGTACATGTCTATTGAAGAGGCCTAATATTAGTGTTTGCAGAAAATTTACTTTTTTATTGATATTTGAGGTGTTATAGCAATTGCGCCAAGGTAGGTGGCCAGCAGCGCTTCATTACCAATGCCTGAGTAGTCTCTAAATTCAAATGATGTCGGACAAGGGGGATGATATTACTTAATGTTGTATGAGCAGAAGATTAAGTCATGATCAGTCATACCCGCTAACGATACTTGGTCTAAAAGCAGAACATTGGATCGATTTGAAACCATAACAATGTCAAGAAGGCTTGGAGGGTTATAAGGTGAAAAGCGGGTGGCGAACGAGTTCACTACAGATAATCCTGAACCAGGGGTAAAATAAAACAGCTGGCGAGCTTTATTGTCACTTTTTAAAAGATCTGCATTGAGATCGCCACAGATAATTATGTGCTCGTAGGTTGCAGTGTACTCATGAATTGCAGAAAATAAGGGTTCTGGGGAGTAGCATCGGTTAGGGTTGTAGGCAACACCAATGAGGCACTTTGTATAGCCATCGCCTACTTCCATCAAGATATACTCAACCACGCTATCTTTTGACTTTTTTAACACCTTATATCTTAATGGCTTACTACAGTATACTGCAACTCCACCGCTAGTAGTAGTTGTAATTCTATCGTTTGATATGAGTTTATACCCAGGGATCTCGAAAAGCTCCTCTTTTTCCAGATCATCTATATTCACATCCATAAAAGTCTCAGTTACTCAAATCCGACCTACTTCCGCGTCATCGAGAATATATGTACTTCGAGTACTCAAACTTAGACTACAGCCGTTTAGTTAGCTTACTTTTAGGCCATTTTTTGCACTAGATAGGATTTTAATTATCGCTTTAATTCTCGCTTCTCCATCCACATTATCAGATCCTGCTAAATTATTAAACACCATTTAAGCGTATAGAAACAAACGATGGGAGCGTGAAATTACGAACAGTCACGTATAAAAAACATCAAGATGCGCAACAACAACAACTACAGAAGATGACTAAGTTAAAGGAGATATAAAATGAGATACTTGGAATAGAAGGATATAAGAGGGAAGAAGGGTAACTGGAAAAAAGGAAAAAATGAGAAAAATAAAACACTAGAAAGAGGTAGTAACATACAATAATATAAAATAAGTCAATGCTACATATTAACAGAAAGCAATAAAAAATTGTTAAGATAATATTTTGAGAGGTACTGGTTTGATGAGTTGATTTATTGCCTTTCCTTTTGAAGATCTCAGTAATTTGCAAACCATCAAATGCAAATAACCATTCCCTTCCAGATAGTGCATGCCTATCTGAATCCACGATGTAAAACTGTAATCTTCTTTTATTCGCCTTTATATTCTAAGAAGCAACAGCATCCTCTGCAACACTTAAAACACTTAAAAATGAATTATTTTAGGAACTTAATTTTATTTTAGAACATTTAATTGGCAAATGATTACAATTTTTAAGAAATTGATTATAATTCATTACCGATACGCCGGTCCCGCTATCTATTTCCATTTTAATTAATTTACATATGTATTTTCTACACGAAATGATAGGTTCCCCTTCGCACAGTTCGTGGTCATTTTCCAAATGGTTTATACCTATTTTGGTTTTATTTTTTGGGCGTTTCTTTAAGCATACTTTGGCAAGATGACCACGCACTTTACAAAAATTACACACCGTATTTCTGTGAAAACAAGCATTAGCAAGGTGGGGGCCGTCGCAACGAAAACATTTTACTTGTCTTTGATTTTTGAATTTACTCTCCTGACTCTTAGTCTGTGGTTTCAGCGACCGATATATGCTATTGTTGTTGCTGTTCTGAATATTCTGGTTTCTTGTTATCCCATTCCTTTCTTTGTGAATTAACAACATGTATTGAAGTTTTATAGATCGTTGTCTCGTTGAGTTGAATCTATCTGCGCTTCGCCATCTCTAAACTTGTAGCAGTCACTACGGCCTCCTCAAATATGCGACCCTTCGTCTCCAGAGAGCGATATTTAATTCGGTTGTCTCTTATACCACAGACAAGTTGATTTCACAGGGCAGTTATCAAATAAAGTCCAAAGTTACTATGGATAGCCATTTTTTGTAAGGTAGCTACATAATCACGGACTGATTCTCCCTCCACTTTTTGGCGGTGGTGGAATTTATAATATTCGGCTACTTCCAGGGCTAGAGGGTTGTAATGCTCCTTCAGTACTTTAACCCATTCAAGGTATCTTCGGTTACAGTATTCGCTGAGCATATTCATAATGAGTTGCATATAATTTGCAGTGTCAACAAGGAAGACAATGTCGTCAGCGCCGAGATCTTCGTGCGGCAAAATTTTAAGTATTAAACATAATCCCTGTTCCAATCTAGAATTCAATTTCATGTGGCTAAAATTCCATATCCATGAGCAAATTATTCACCGATACTGCTTTAAGCCCCAAACTGGACAGCAACTCGACTTTTAACGCGTTTGATGCGTTGTCTAACTCCATACAAAGAATTGTATGCCTGTATCCACATACTGAAATCGTGATTACGGGCTATTTCCATATACACAATTCTGGCTGGCTTCAACATTCAGGGCAGACAGCACCTGAAGAACGGTGTGTTGAGACCTTCGCTACGGAAAACAAATTGACCCAGCTTATAAATGAGCTCGCACGAATACCAGACGTTGATAGCCATACCGCCAACACTCTGGACTTATTTTTAACAGCACACCCTTAGAAGTAAACCGTTGTTGTGCTCTCCACCTTATAGGCTCGTCGAACCACTGTGTCATATCAGTTAATTTCCCTTACACTTCCCTTACACTAAGCCATTCGACAGAGTTTGGTATCAGGAGAAATTACCTTTAGGTACGTTCAGTTCAAATTGTCTTGGACGGTTTTAAATCTGGTATTCAAAAAATAAATGATGATGTGCCCCAGGGCTGGGTTTTATCACTGACACTCTTTTTAATCTTCATCAATGATCTCCTATCTACTACTTCTAATCCAGTAAACTCCTTTGCTGTCGACGGGCACCTCTGCGTTTCATATTCGTTACCGGACTATCGTCCCTGTTCTTCGGCTGTATAACAGGAAGGGCAGCGTACATTAAGCTGCCAATATTAACAGCATAACCATTTGGGGAACCACCAACAGAGCGAAATTTAGCGCTTCCAAAACACTATCCATTCTGCTGTCGTTAAAGTGAAATTTAAACCAACGCCCATTATCCATGGATGGCACTGGCATCGCCTAAATCGAAAAACTGCCCATTCTCGTTATGTGTGTCAATGACAACGTATCTGATGTTACCAAAAATTCTACGAAATGTCTAGATTTCTTCAAGCGATGTAAGAAATATTTCAACCCCCCTGATATGGCCTCAATATGTATACATATAAGGCATTCATTCGACCAAAATTGGAGTACAATCCCAACATCTGGTCAAGTGCTCCTAAGACCTTTCTGCGCCTGCTTGATAAAATTCTAAACCAAGCAATAAGATTTATAGGTGATTCTAAATCAATTAACACCCATGAACACCGGCGTAATGTCTCCGTCCTTACCTTGTTCTATCGCTATTTTCACCAACAGCGCTGCAATGAAATTGCAGTAGCATGCCGCCCATTTAAACCTTAAGCCGTAGCAACCTAGTCCACTTTCGGACGTATTCAGAAGTACCGTCATTATTACTTAAGCCGCACACCCCCCTTATGGAATGCTCTGTCAGCTCTTTATTTCCTAGTCATTAAAACCTTCAAACATTTAAAACCAATGCACATCGGTACCTCTCTTTATTTTTCCCTAATTTTTCTTCGCCCGCTCTGTGTGCATGCATTTTTAGTTTTTTTCAAAACCTCTTGAGCTACGAGGCACAGTTTACGAAGGATTGGGATATCGGAAATCTCATCGACGGACGTCGGTATGGTGTATATGGTTTTCAAAAGTCACTTTTTAGTTTTTAATGCTACAAGATAAGCCACAACACATAGACAGTGTTGGACGAATTAGTCTTATTTTTAAGCCGGGTGTCACTATCGAAATCCCACCGTAAACTCAAAATGCTTAGATAAGATACCTCAAACTTTGAAAGAATTAATTTCGTGCGCTGAGGTATAGCTAAATTTCTCTGACATTTAAAAATTGTATTGCTAAAATATGCCGCCCTCATATCGTAGAAAGAAGAAGGTAAGGGTAGGTTAGATTGAGTAGACTGTCAACAAAAAAGCCGACGCACTTTGACTAATATAAGGGCCATTATAGTGCCAGGTGAGTCCAGAAATATCCCTCTTCTCGTGGAAAGAGTTCTAATAATTGTGTGACGCAGTCAATACGATCGCTAATGTACTCGTACAATACAAAACCTTCAAAAGGACTTTTCTGTTTTAGCTTAATCAGTTTTTTAACTAAATCAAATACTAAAAACTTTTAGTAGGTACTTGCGCCTTATGTTGAAAGCACTTTTGCTGCATCCTTGTTTATGAAACGATATCTAGTGATGAGAAAATTTCAACTTTTAGATAGGTTCAGATCCAGCTTTGGTCAAGTCTGTTTTTTCGATAGATAAGTTGAACCACTTTAAATAATAATACAAGAAAGAAACATCATTGGAATGAATTTTTAGTTACTACTCGTATAATCTCGTAGATAATTTCATGCCATTTATATTTTAAATATGATTTCTAGCATATGCCGCGGATACAAGTTATATTGGATTAGTTCAATTTTTCACTACTTGTTTCAATAAATCTGGCCGTATGGCGTCAATGGTGGCTTGAATATGGGCTTCCAACGCTTCAAGAGTTTCTGGTTTTTCGGCATACACCAATGACTCAACATAGCCCCATAAAAAGTAATCGAGAGGCGTTAAGTCGCACGATCGAGGGAGTTAGTTAACTGGACCACTTCTGGAAATAAAGTTGACACCAAATTGATTTTGCAATAAATTGATGGTTAAGCGCGCTGTATGACAATTTGCGCCATCTTGTTGGAACCAAATGTCGTCGATGTTTAGCTGATTAATTTTTGGAAACAAAAAATCAGTCATCATGGCTCGATAGCGCTCGTCATTCACCATAGCGGCAGCTCTTTCGTCATTTCGAAAGAAATAAGGACCGATGATGCCGCCAGCGTCTAAACCGCACCAAACAGTCAATTTTAATGGATGTAATGGTGATTCGTTAACAGCTTGAGGATTGTCTTCGCTCCATATATGGCTTTAATTCTTGCACGAGCTGTATTTTATAGGCACATAAGCCTAGATCCTTACGTACAATTTTTCACGTAGTCAAAGAACAAAGGCCAACAAGTTGAGAACGGCGACGAATCGACATTTCGGCGTCTTCATCAACACTTCGCGCTACAGCAGCAATATGCTCTTCGGTACGCACATTTCTTTATCTTGTTAATGGTTTCGAATCGAGAAGAGTAAAATTAGTGCGAATACGATCAATAACTGCCCGAATTGCTTGCTCTAGTGAGCCGATTATGTTGGCCGTAAAATTGACGAACAGATTTTTTTCAAAGTAAATTTCTATAATTTGGAAGCCTTGTTCTGGGTTTAAATCATTCATGATGAATTGCCAAACCTTAGTGAATAGAAATGGTAGCACAGTTCGACATTGACAGCTGTCGAACCATAGATAATAACCATCGAAACTTCTCTTGCAGCTAAAAAAACAGATTTTATGTTTCGTATAGAACAGGGAGTGTTGTTCCATATCTGGAAAATTTAGCTATATACCTAAGAATTATACCTAAAAATATCCGTATCCCTGATATCCAACAAAGGTGAATTTAAAACTGCTCCGTCATCTCTCTAAAAGATGAATAAGACTTAGCCGACGTTAATGTTTATGGAAACGGATTCCAGCTTGGCTGTATAAAAAGATGTGGATATCGTTCTTAGATATGAAATTTTTCTACGCCACAGACCAGAAAGAAGGAAGGAGTTCGTCTTAGAAAATATCTCCACCTACCGTCATTAGTCCTTGATCCGTCGGTGAATGCATCTTCCTTCCAGAACAACCATACAATGAATGGTGATTTAGAAATTTTCGTTGAACTGTAACCGGAGTGTAGTGTTATCTGGGTTCCATTGAAGGAACGTGTATGTATATAGGCTAATCGCCTCACCAGTCCGTTGTGAATATATATAAAGGCGAATATCTACGCTTATAACCCATTGCCTTCTAAGAATGTCGAGTGGTTTCAAATGAAACTGAATGCTCAGAATAGGTCGCATGATCGGATGGTAACATAATGATAGGGGCATAATGTAGGTTTGTGTATATACTTGTATTTAAAAGTCAAAACACTTTTTGACTAATTGTCCACAGTTAGGCCATCCTGATCGTGTAATCGCCTCGAATGCATTTTCTTAAACTTATACATACGCTTTACATCATAATGCTATGGGCGTTCAACATATTCTCGATATCGGGGTGAAGCTGTGGTTGTATATATAAATTGATTTATCAAGTAATACTATTATTTTAGTGCATTCATATAAAATTTCATATAAATGTGATTATTAATTCGCGTTTTATCTCTAGTTAAACAGAATCATAATGGCAACTGAGACAATGATGGTGAAAATTGAGCATGGCGCTGTAATTAAATTTCTCACTTAGCAAGGAAAAAGTCAAAAAACTATTCATGAAGAGATGGTGGCTGTTTACCAGGGTTCCGCACCTTCATTATCAACTGTGCAAAAGTGGTCAAGTGAGTTCAAGAGTGGCAGAGAGAGCATTGAAGACGACCCCCGCTCCGGCGCCCCGGCTACTGCTTGTACGGGAGAAAGCATCAAAGAAGTCGAAAAACTTGTTCTTGAGGATGCCCGAATAAAAGTGAAAATGATGGCAGAGATCACCAAGCTTTCAATTGGTACCATTCACACCATTCTTCATGACCATCTTAACCTTTCAAAGGTCAGTGCAAGGTGGGTGCCACGAATGCTCACAGCGTCTCAGAAAAAAGTGAGAATCGCATGCTTTTGGAGAGCTTTTGGAGATGTGCAGTGAGAACGCGAACGGTGTTATGGATCGAATTGTTACTGGGGACGAAACATGGGTCCACCACTATGACCCTGAAAGCAAACAAGAGTCCATGCAGTGGCATAAAAAAGGAACAGACCCCCCGAGGAAGTTCAAAATCACTCCGTCTGCCGGGAAGCTCATGGCCACAGTTTTTTGGGACTCAAAGGGAATCTTGCTCATTGAGTACAAAAAAAAAGGTGAAACCATCAACGCCACATCCTACGCTTCCACTTTGCATAATTTGCGGGAGGAAATTAAAAAGAAAAGACGGGGTAAACTCGCAGCGGGTGTGTTGCTTCTTCATGACAACGCTCCTGTTCACACGGCGCGAGTTTCCAAGGCTGCTGCGCGAGATTGTGGTTTCGAAGAAATCCAACACCCACCCTATAGTCCAGACCTTGCCCCTAGTGATTATTTCCTGTTTCCGGATTTGAAAAGATGTCTTCGTGGAAAAAGATTTTCGGATGATGAAGAACTCAAGTCGGCATTTTGCAGAGAAAGAGGAAATTTATTTTTTTGAGGGTTTAAAAAAGCTTGTCTCAAGATGTAACAAATACATTGATGTTAGGGGAGATTATATTGAAAAATTAAAACAATTTAAATTGAATTCGCATTTTCCTTCATATCGATACCGAGAATATATTGAACGCCCATCGTATTTACATAGATTCAAAAAAAAAATGTTTTATCTTGCAAAGAATACAAAAAATTGGTCAGAATCTTATTTGAATTTGTTTACTTTACTTTATCGGCATTTTCTTCGCAGTTCACAATTCCATCTTCATCACATTCATTTCTAGGTGGTATCAAAAAAGGCCTCATATTTGTTGGTGACGATACTCCTTTGTACGATAATCTAGAAATCTGCATATTTTCAATATCCGTTATAAGGTATCGATCATTTGGAAGAACCTTTTTAACCAAATAGGGACCACGGTATTTAGAAAATAGTTTTCTGTTGACACCTGGATTTGCTGTGTTTTTAAGCATTACTAAATCTCCTTCTTTATATGTTTCTATTTTTCTATGACACTTATCGTAATATTCCTTACTGTATTTTGGATTTTGTAATGTTCTTCTCAGCCCAAGCTCTCATATCTCTAAGATTATACATTTTCTTCCCGACATTTCTATCCAAAAACTCCATTACCCTATCACAGAATACACCTTTTTGGTTTGTTCCAAATAACAATACACTTGGAGAAAATCCTGTACTTCTATTCACAGTATTATTCAACGCAAACTCAATTTTAACTAAATTTCGGTCCCAACCGCTCATTGTATTGGCATCACACTCTTTGGCTATCATTGGAACAAGTACTCTACTGACGCGTTCAACTTTATCGTTTGATTATGGACTATGCGTATCGATTTTCACATGCTCAATATTATTCTCTTTCAAAAAGTCGTTGAATTCTTTTGAGGTAAAACATGTTCAACGATCCGAAACGATTCGATTGGGTAGTGAGTAGTTTCCGAAAAATGACTACAAACAAACAAGAGCTTCATTACTCTTAGTCGTTTTTACTGAGTAAAGTTTGATGAACTTCGAAAAACCATCTACAACTACAAGAATATGTTTCTTACTTGACTTGGAATTTGACAAAGGGCCGAGATGATCGATGTGGAGGGTATCAAAAGGCACATCACTTTTCCGAATAGGATGCTAAACTCCTTAAGACTTTCCCGAGTTAGATGAGAAATAAATACACTTGAGGCATCTTCTAATATTATCTCTAATTTTGTCCTTCATATTGGGAAACGAATATCTTTTGGATAGATGTTCAAACATTTATTCACACCTAAATGACACATAGCCTCATAATGTGTCCATATCACCTCATTCTCCATATTGAATGGTACGTAAAAGAGAACTTTGTCTTTTGCTTTGTGGTATATTTATCCGTCTATCATCTTAAAGAACGCGCTTTCGTTTTTTTCTAAATCTGATGCTATCGAGGTTAGCTTTGGGTCCTGCAGCAGCTAATACAAACTCAAAACTTTCGTCTTCAACGTACAAAATATTAAAAGATCTACCTGAGACTTTCGATCGCTCTTTCTATGTTCAACTTTATAATCACAGCTTTGGAGTTCCAAAGCCCACCGAGAAATACGCGGATTTTGCATTGTCAATGTCAGAGCTTGGCAATCTGTTACGATTTTAAATGGTACACCGATTAGGTAAATTTTAAACCGGCGGATAGCATACACAATTGAAAGGGTTTCTAATTCATAGCTATGAAATTTACTTTCAGTAGCGCGCTTGGAAAAATATGAAACCGGATGAAACTTTTTATCGATCTACTTCTGCATTAGAACAGCCCCAAAACCAACACTACTAGCATCGCAATGTAATTCCGTTAGGCTGTGTGGGCTATGGATTCATAGCATTGGGAGATCATAAAGTGGTTTTGCTAGGTTAGCAAAGTTCTTTATTAACTTGCGAAAATATGAACAAAGGCCGACAAAACTATGTATAACCCATATTATCGTATAACCCAAATAAACAATTTGGGTTTGCATGAACAAACACTTGTCAAATCTTAGTTGCAAGCAATTTTTTATTTCACATCAACTACTTCTTTTAGAATATCCAAGTGTTCATCTATAGTTTCTGTTGCTATGAGGATATCATCTAAATATGTCAAGACTTTGCCCTGTAAAATCAATTTTCCAAAGAGATATTTCATATATCTTTCGAACACGGATAGGGCATTCTTTAGCCCAAATGGCATTCTGACGTTTTCGAATTGCCCTAATGGCGTGATAAAAGATGTGAACTTACTTGAATCCTCATGAAGAGGTACATGATGAAATCCGTTTTTCAGATCAAGCGACGTAAAATAAACTTTATCTTTTAGTCGGTCTAGGTGATCTTCAATTAATGGCAGAGGCTAGTTGTCACGAAGAGTTATTTTATTTAATTCTCGATAATCAATACACAGCCGAAATTCTTTGTTTTTCTTTTGCACTAAAACAATCGGTGACGCGTACTCGGACCGTGATTCACGAATAATACCATCTTTAATTAAACCGTCTAGTAATTTTTGAAGCTCTAATCTATGTGAATAAGGCAACCTCCTAGGAGAACGGTATTTCCGTTGATAGCACTATTTTTATTTCGAAATCAGATTATTTTTAAAAGGCGAAAGTGGGTGGCCGTGGCTCAAGTGGTAGTGCGTTGGCTTCCCAATCGGACGGTTCGGGGTTCAATACCAGCCGTGACCGAAAGACTTTTTTTCAGGCAACTAAAATCTTGTGAGAAGAAAGGTTGCCTAAATATAACATCAAGTCCAATTTACACTAGTAATTTAGTCTCCCCATTAAATGTTGGATGCCACCCATGGAGCGAATAACCACTGAGCCCAAAAATCTTTCTCTCTCTCTCTATCCAATTTTCCGAAAAACTTAACACGTGCTCCGGCATTTTAAGAGTAGTAATACCCTCTTGAGTGTTAAGTTCTTTAAAAAAAAAAAAAAAAAAAAGTGAAGGCACAACAATATCTGTGATTCTATCTTTTATGTGTGTGGGTATACTTTCATTTATTTTCATAGTGACTTACAGTTTTCCTGTTCTACGTCGATGTTGAGAACCTGTCGAGTAACCTCTTCGACGTCGTTTTCAATGTGATGATCGACTTCCTTGTGAACCGCAAAGTGATTTTTGAAATTCGCATTGAAATTGTTGGACACTTCTTCCTTTTTTAGCACCAAACCAATTTTTTGCAGAAAGTTTCTCCCAAGTACAATGGGGTAACTCATTGCAAAATTCTCTACAACAAATAATTTAAGATCAATAAAAATGTTTTCATACGTAATATTCCACACTCCCCAATATTTGAAGCGAACTTCCATTGACTCCGCAATATTTATCTCCTTCAGGATCATATTTCGTGACCATAGATGTTGGTAAGCATTGATGTTGCACGAAGCTGATGGGACTACCTGAGTCTACAAGACTGTTGAGATTTCCATTTAATCAGACTGGAATTTGTTATTGATCCACTTCTCGAAGTCGTTGATAGCACACTTTTTAGATTTATCAGCAGCAATGGTTGGATTTACCGAAAAAGTTTCTTCACAGCGCGGCGTGGTGTTTCAAGGTTGGGTTGAAGCATCATTACTGTTTTAGTTTTTGTGCAACCAGTTGAAATATGTCCAGTTTCACCACACTTGTAGCAAGTCACTTTTGTTTTTTGATTGTAATATTGTTCACGCACAGTATTACTTTGCTTTGAAATGACAGGCTTGGGGCTGTCAAATTTTTTGGGGGTTTTGAAATACTGAATCTTTGTAGACCATTTGAGTCATTTTTTACTGTTCTGTACATATAATTATTGTGTTTATTGCTCTTAAATCTTTCGTACTTTCTTAAAGCCACTTTTAGTTCACTCAGATTATTTGCACTACATAGGATGGTTTTATTTACTTCACTATCGACTATTCCATTTATGATAAATTGCATTATTGCATTAAATTGCAAATATGCTATTTCTAGCATGCTTTGAAAATACTGTTGTGTTGTTTCGTCTCGATGCTTTCGCCTGTTTCGAAGTTCATCATATACGTCTGCTTTTGTTACCACTTTCAAAAATTCGTTTTGTAAAGCAGTTTCGAGTTCTAACCGACTCTTGAAATTAGCGGTTCTAATAAACTGAACAGCTGTACCTCTGAGTAGACGTTTGGCATAAAAGAATTTTGTCTTGTTGCCTAAGCTAACAATATCAGCACACTCCTCAAACTGTTCAATTCAACGATTGATAGGGAAATTATCATCCCCACTAAATGTTGGAATTGAATTTTCGATTTCGCTGAAATTATGCCACGTCGACGAACTCGTACTTAATTCTTCTTCTTCCACACTCAATTCGCGAAGTTTCTGCTTCAATTTAGCTATTTCCTCTCTTTTCCTACAAACTCTCTTCAGTTTTTCCAGCTTAACATCCAATACATCTTCTTCATCGATGTATGACTCGCCAATCTCACGATCGTTAGATCGTTATAGCCACGGTGGAAGATTCCAGAAATTGTGCCCACTCTTCTGACATTCTATTAGTTCTTAAACACTTTCAGTAAAATATATTTTTTTTTTTAGACATCGAATCTGTGCATTCGATATTCGAACAATATATTTTTTTTTTGAGGTCCATAAAACCCTTGTCGCCGAGTTTCGATCGCGTGTACTTGTTACTGTAAAACTGACGCGCGATCCCACAGAGTCTAAGATTAAGTTTGCCGATTTATTGACTGTACTGAACTGAGACGAGTACATACAACACAGTGTCTTTTATATGGCCAATGCATTGGAATATTACCGCTTCGAATAGATCGCATGATCGGTTGGTAACAGGATGTTATGTACATAATGTAGGCTTGTGCATACACTTATGTTTAAAAGTTAAGACACTTTTTGAATAATTATCCACACAGCATATACGAGTACCCAGGAATGAGTTTTATGACCTAGACATTTAGGCAGAAAATTAGGTGGGGCTAATTTATTAATATTTTGACTGGCTTTCTTGCAAAAGAAGGGTGCTTTTGTGGCTTTCTTAATTTGTTCTTTTATACAAAGTTTCTAGTTCAGTTTTCTGCCAGAAAATACGATGCTTGTGTCATTAATATAGGAATTAGAGTATGAAGTTTTGGATATCTTATGGGAGAAGGCAAATTCTGGTTTGCCAGATTTTTACTGATTGATGGTATTGGGATGCTTTTCTGAGTCAGCAACCCCAACCCAACCTCACAAACATCACATTCTCCACTTTTCAAAACGTCTGCAGTTCATTTAAAACCAAGTTCCAAAAAAGAATAAATAGGACACCACCATGCAACGTCACTCTACGTCATTGACAGGTCTCCTGTCTGATGTCTCATCCACTGTTAATTTGATTACATACCTAGTGAACAAGATTGATCAAATCACTGAGTGGACTATCTACTCTTTTTTAGTGCTGGTTATACACTGTCCATTTGATAATGCATGCTATCATTGTGCCCGTATCACGGTTAAAGATGTACTCGATGATTCGTAATAGCTTGTGTAACGCCATTTCCACTGATTTTCCTTTGCATTGAGGATATTCAGCAGACAGAAGTTGCGTGAACATCAATTAGTTGTTATAAAGCCGACCTTATAATTTATATCAGCATTGTATATGAAAACCACATTAACTTTTTTCCACAACAGAGGAATATGGACCAGATCTCTTCAAGGTAAGAAGATAACATCTGAATTCATTTCTAATTGGCCGCTTTTACGTTGTCTGGTGCTGCAGATGCCATTTAGTCCTTTCTCTATTAATTAATCTTTTAAGGAATTATTTAGAGGCATTCTCGTAGAGGCTCCTGTCGGTGAGGTCATGTTATTTGGAGCGCTATTAAGCTCATTCAAGTGCGGGTTAAATTTCGAAAATTGAAAATGTTATTTACTTTATACCATCCTTCTAAATCCCGTATATCTAGGCAATACGCTGTTTTATTTACACGATAGTGGATTGCAAATATTCGAAAACACTTTAATTTTAAAGCCTACCCTTGCGTTCCAATAGCCCCAAACTATTGCTCAATAATCTGAAATCATGCAAATAAGGAAGAAGCAAAAAGGGAAAGGCTGCACTTGTTTACTTTACTTCTCTGCTGGCGAGTTTACCCGATAATATCAACCAGAAACTAAGTTCAATAAAAAAGGGCCAACTTTATAGTTTTTTGGTTGTAAACTAGATAAACCAGCCTACCAGCCATCCAATGTTACCTCGCACCATCAATATAATTTACCTCACACTCATTTCGCTGCCATAAACAATTTATGGGCAAACATATGGATACGTTTTCTCAATATCCCACTCACATAAAACAAATCCCGTCAAACGGAAAAACAAAGCAATTTCGCAATTTTCTCCGAATGACCACTGAAGGCATAAGAAAAAAAGGATGTTCGTAAATGACAGGTTGTAAAATCGCCTCTCTACTTTCCACCGATCGATAGAGCTCCCCCAAAAAAATTTAAGACTTTCAACTGATACCTTGTTTAACCACAAAAAAAAAGAATGAATAAATTCTCATCCATAAATCAACTTGCCCACGTTAATAAATTTGTGAAGCAAAAAGACGTTGGACTCCATTACGCACTACAGCTCACCTTCAGCAGCTTCATGGGCAGAGTCACAAGAAAATCAAGACAACCACCAGATATTCGTAAATATCCGTACTTAGAGAACTTTCACCAAAATAGGCTAGGCGCAATTGTTTCTGGCAGCACCCTACATTGATGACAAAATTGGGTGAAGTTTCCAATCTGGTTCTGCCTCCATCGTCCACTAGACATCTGCGAAAAATTTCATAGAATACATTTCCAAAGTACGGATTAAATAAATATTGATTGAAAAGTTCAATTTTGAAGAGTTCACGTGGAAGTACACACTCCAGCACGGCTCCCTTTAGCCCCATTGTAAAGCAGAATAAGAACTAAAAATAA
Source organism: Volucella zonaria (assembly GCA_963966105.1). Classification (NCBI taxonomy): domain Eukaryota; kingdom Metazoa; phylum Arthropoda; class Insecta; order Diptera; family Syrphidae; genus Volucella; species Volucella zonaria. The sequence goes on along the minus strand of OZ014530.1, from coordinate 197,792,378 downwards.
AAATAATAGCAGAAAACACCAGCAACCGCTCCTTTAAAACTTGAATACACTCTGGGGGAATGAAAGTCTGAAGTCTGCTGCCTTAAAACAGCAACTCAAATAAGTTATGACGTGATTTTAGCGAAATCAGCAGAATTCCAACATCGCAAAATCAACAAACAAAGTCGTCGAACATTTATGTTAGACTCTCCAAAGCCACCCTAACTCACCACCCAACCACCCCCTAAAAATTCCATCTCACCTCTGGATTTGATGTGAAAGCTTGACTGGTTGCATGTAGATAGGTACGCGTTAGAGGTAGTGTTATAGTCCTTCAACGTAAGCAATGTGTTTGAGCGCCTCTGTTTGCGTATGTGTGTGCGTGTGTGCTTAAATCTGACATTCTCAAGGAGACAGGATACAATTGGTATTTGAGTTAGCGTTAGACAAACATTCTTGACAGAGAATGGTTGTTAGGGAAAAAGTTTCGCTCTCACTGCTTGATACTCTTAAGTGTGTGTGTCAAGGAATACAGGGGTTGATGGGTGTGTGTACTGTATTGTATATGCAATCAGAGAGTATGGATGTAAGCTGAATTGATTCTTCGCTTCACACAGCCGAGATTTTCTATTCCCTTCTTCTAAGCTATATTGGTATATGATGACAAATGGAAAAAAAAAAACAAAAAATTCAATTTCAGCCGAAAATGTAATTTTATCATGGGTGGGGTGGGTGGCACTTTTGCAGCAGAATTTTGTTGGGGCGGAATGTAGTTTCACACCATTAAAACCACAAAAAATAGATTTTAAGGATGACGACGCCGGAGAACGGAACTCAAGAAGCATTAAGCTCTTAAACTCTTCAACTCTTCAACTGTTCAACAGAGAGATTCGACAATGATTCTCGTGCATATTCGTAGGATACAACCAACAACAAGAAACTAACAACCAAATCACCCCAACCAACCTACTCACTCCATAAGGTAGATGGGGTAGTGTAAAAAAGAAAACCTTGTGTCTTCACTTAGGCGTGCTCGTCTTTTACGGATACATCTTTAATATCGCCTCCTTTGCCTTTGCTTTTCTCTCACTCTCTCTCTCTCTCACCGGGTACTGCTGTTTTTCTAATGAGCTGCACACAAAGTTTTTGCGCTTCGCGTACTTTTCCAAGTGCAATTTTCGCAATTTTCAAGAGCTCCTTTGCGAAAGTTTTGTTTCACAGCGTGCAATGTTTTGTTACCATCTCATGCTGCACTTTGTACATTTAGCCCATCTACTTATTCATTAATTCATTCATTTTGTGCTATGTATTCGTATTCGTATTTTCCTTTTCATATAGTTTTACTCTTCCCCGTGCGCCATTTGGTTGGCCCTATTTTTAGTCGGAAGACAGACATAATAAATCAGGCTGGGGTGGATGCAATTAAAGAATAATTTCACTCAGTTGTTTTGCAAACAAATTTCTTGGCATTTGCCATAGGGGGGTGGTAGGGAAGGAGGGCCAGTATATTTGGTTGAAAGCACTACTCGTACATCCCTTAGAAATCATTAATTTTCGAAAAACAAAAAGAACTACATACTCGTACATACTATACAAGTTTTCGCTACTTTACCCGTTTGATTTATGGATGCAAATATTTTATATTTGCAAATAAATTTCACGCAAAGGGGCTTACCCACCATAACGGGCAGGGTATGGGTACGGGAAAGAGGATACGATATATTCAGTTGAATGTGAAATAGTTTTTGGGGATTTTCAAATTCGGCTCGGAGACAAATTATGGGAACACTATGGTATATTCTCTCCCTCTCTGTGTGGTAAGGGAGATTAATTGTCCTTAATCTTCATTTAGAGTTTAAATTTAGGGGACTGGGCTGCGAATGGGTTTTGAGAGGGTTAAAAGATATGTTTGTTTTATGAACTCGAGATAAGTGCTGATGGCACTTGTGAGTAGCTTATGCTAAGATCTGGAAACTTGCAGCTTAATCTTATGAATTTATGACAAATAATTTTGCTGCAGTAAAGCATTTTGCTGTGAATTGTTACTGAGTCAATAACTTTATCTAATTGAAATGGATTAGGTCTGGATTTTTAGAACTTTTCATCACTCTGTAGCGGATAGAGAAGACGACTCCTATATGGGTATTGGGTAAAATTTGTGGAAAGAAGTGGTGTACTGAGTTTGGCAAATTGGAGTCTCCAGCTAAAGGTGGTGGGTGGTGCTATGACTTTGTTATCTGGATAAATATCTCAAATGCCTTAGTGACGAAGTTTAATCTGTCAAAAAAGAGGTCTTTGTTCGATAGCAAATATTGCATAACCAATATTAAGACCAAAAAAAAAAAGGTATCTGAGGTTAGTTGATTGAGGAGGTCCGCAATCTAATCAATTATCAATATTAGTGTTAATGTGTCACAAGTATATCTTACCCACCTACTAATGGTAGTTTATTAACCCTTCAATTCCCATAAATCTATTATTGTTAGTTCTTTCACTTGCTGTAATGTTTATGATTAGAATTGACAAAAAAAACAAAATTAAAAAAAATTCTGACCGCACTTTTTCCAAAACGGGGTGTCACCTATAGGTGACACTGGGCATTATTTGTATTTCTCTGGTACTGATTAATTTCTATATAAGTAAAAAAACTATTCCTTTTTTCAGAAAGTATTTGCTTTTATTTAAAAAAAAGAGATGGTATTCATTTTGGTATAAAACTAAGTATTGTAGATTTATTTATTGTGGAACATATACCAACATTTCAAATGCAAGCCAACATTACACTTAGCGCACATTTTTCGTGTGCGTTGGTGGCAACATCTGCGCCGTCGTTGAGAACAATCTGTTTCGATGTGATCATCGGCGCTACCTTCAGACCTTACTTCTCTTGAGACCCTTATCTGAACTGGAACTCTGCAGGACACATCACCGTTTGCAGGCTTTCCATATTTTTGAAGATAAGTGGCTGCAACTTTTCTGCGAAAATCGCAATAGCTCCAGTTAGTTGCTTATTGTTTTTTTATAAGCCAAGCGTTTTGACAAGTAGCGTCTAGACCAAAAGCACACAAAGGGTACCACCACTTTTTACCGTGAAGACGTACCCTCATGGAGTCAATATTTTCATCAAGATGGTACTCCACCCATAAACTTGGTATACATCTTCATAACAGCTGAATTTTTGTCCGTTTTTTATTTATGACACCAATCCGATCCATATTTGAAATTGGTGTCAACCTGTGTCAGTTTAGTGGCAGATAACAATACTGTTATCGTGCCACTTAGCTACAATAATTTCACTAGACATTTGAAGACACAGCTCACCTTTAGGCCTCTTTTCATGTCCTTGGAATTCAGCCATTTTCAATTTTTGAGACGGTTTTCCCGGATAGTAGCCGTTTCTGCAACATTTTGTTCTCGTACATACTATAGCAGAGGTAAGCCAGTGAAAAATTTGTCCAAATACAAATTGTACGGTCCTAATTCCTGTGGTAATCTACAGGGTGAATGACTCGAACTCCAACTTTTTAAAATGCTCTATTTTTTTTATTTTTTCATAAATTTTATTGTGCCAAAGCAAAGAATGTTGGAAAATACATCAATTTTCAAATTGTATCAGTAATTTTCAATAAGTCCACCTTTGGCGCGAATAATGGCCTTGAGACGGCCGAAGAAAGCATCGCACGCTGCACGCAAGTGGTTCTGCGGTATTTTGGCCCATTCCCGGCGAAGTGCTTGTTTGAGGTGATCCAAACTTTGGTATTTTTTAGTGCCAAACTTCGCCTTCAAAATACCCTAGACAGAAAAATCCGACGGGTTTGCGTCCGGAGAATTTGCAATCCATTTTGCCGAAGAAATGAAGTGTGGAACATTGTTTTTTAACCAATCTTGGTTGACGCACGCTTTGTGAGGCGGTGCCGAGTCTTGTTGAAATGTCCACGGTCTCCGACCGAAATGATTGTTTGCCCAAGGCTTCAATACTGCCTCTAAGACAGTTTCACGGTATACGATCGCATTAATTTTGACGCCACGGTCCAAAAATACGAGCGGAGATGAACTATCGGCGGTTATGGCGGCCCAAACCATCGCCATCGGTGCTGCCTGCTTTCTGGTGGCCTTCCGAAAGTGTAAATTTTCGAAGGACCTCTCTGGCAAGTAAACTCGGTCATTTTTCTTGTTGACATATTGCTCGATAACAAATGGCGACTCATCGGAAAAAACCAAATTCGGCAACTCACCACTTTCGTGCAAGCGTAGCAAATCCTTCACTCTTTCGACTCTAACTTTTTTCTGTTGCGGTGTAAGATCGTGTACTTTTTGGAACTTCAATGGCTTGAACCCAAGCTCATTTTTCAGTATGTGCTTTTGGGCAGATAAAGGCCCAAAGATTGTCGAAAAACCGATGGATCCTCAAGGAGATAGTTATGTGTACTTTTTGGGCTAGAGGAATAATTAGACCTTTTTTTTTATTAATGGTGCCGGCAATGCTATTACTGTGGCCTGTGGCAATATAGCTAATGCAACAATAACTTTATTGCACGAGGCAATAACAAAAACTTTATTGCACTAGAAGTTTCTCGGGCGTCGATATCGTGCGATTTGACACCCGTGGACTTCTTTGAGTTATTTCAAAAGCAAGGTCTATACCAGCAAGCCAGGAACAATTGAAAAGCTGGCGGACGAGATAATGAGACAGGGGAGCAATTCTGCCAGGACGTCGCCCAAAATTTCGACAAACGGATGGCTGCTGAAGCTGTGGTAAACATTAAGCCGTTATTGCCATTTACACAAAATTCTTTTCGATCAATAAAGATTTCTCAATAAAAAAATATAAATTATTTTAATGTAATAATATTTTATTTAGCATTGTCCCAGTAAAACCCTTATTAGGTTTTTTTTAAGTAAAATGAGATATTTGATACGGTTAGTTATGAAATACGACATTATTTACCGAACCACTTGCATGAGTGGGTTAAATATATCCAATCGTCCACGACTTTTTCGCATAAGTCAGACGATACTTCAACAATTTCATGTCGAATGTTCGCCTACAAGTCGACTAAGTCTTCTGGTATATTAGCAGAGACCAGAGACTTAGTTTAGTCCCAAAGTGGCTCAAGCGGAGTTTCCAATTTACACAGCTATTGAACTTCGTCGATTGTGGCACGCTCTGTCTGATAAGTGTACCGTCTTGTTGAAACGACACATCCTGTAATATTTTCAGCTCCAGTTCATTGCAAAATAAAAAAAAATGTTAACATGGAGCTATAGCAGGCTCCATTGACTGTAATCGAGTAAAATGTGTATGAAAATACCTATACCTAATTACTGAGTATGATTATTCTATGCAAAACCGGATCTTCTTCAATCATAATTAGAGCAGAATCAATGACAGTTCGATGTGTATAACATGATGATCTTTTGGCCTTCACTCATGGGTTAGTATGATTTTAAGCGTCGTATAATTCGCCATGTGGGTGTTCGGGAGATGATTAGTTCTTTAGAACGATGCGGAATCGATTGGTTGGCTAACCCGGCTGCAATATTCTCTTTACTTCTGGCGACCGGTATCACTTTGCCACGGCAACTCGATTTCATTCCCTAAACGCTAAATTATTCGCTTATCAGGACGATGTTAACGCCCGAAAATTCAAGTTTCTGAACGTAATTTATTCCAAAAATAATCTCAAATTTTGATTAAAAATTTATGTGATTATCAAACATTATTTAAGCATATACATCTCTTAGTTGGTATGTGAATATTGAATAACGTTAAAAAAAACCGATTTCCGTATATGAGGTATTTTTATTTAATTTATTCCTTTACAATTTATTTCGACTGGTCTTTGAATACAACATCAATCAAGTGACCAAAGCAAAATGTGCCCTTTTTCGAGAATCTGAGCTCGTCAATGGTCTAAGGCTTGCTGGCGTACACTTTGCTTTTCAATTAACCCCACAAAAAGAAGTCCGGAAGGGTCAAATCTGGAGATCTGGGTGGCCAGTCAATGTCGCCATTTTTTGACACCATGGAATTTTCGTGGCAGGAACTGCATTGTTTGATTTGCAGTGTGGCATGGCGCACCGTCTTGTTGAAACCTGTGACCGTCCAGACCTTTTGAACACATCTGTGGGCAGACATAATGAGCCAACATCCACCGATATCGATTACAATTGACCGTATCGCCTTCTCTGGAGAAAAATAGTCCAATGATGGTTTTGGCCCAAATGCCGGCCCAAACAGTCCCTTTTTGGTCATGAAATGATGTTTCATGGATCTCGTGTGGATTCACCGTTCCCCAAATGCTGCAATTTTGTTTGTTAACGGCTCCAGAGAGTGCTCCCAAAACCAAGTTCAGTGTCAACCATTTAGGCGACTGCTTGGCCGTGTTCCAAGTGACGTGAACGGTCTGTCACCAATATTCTTTAAGGCAATTGCACTTCATATGGAAACAAAGCCAAATCATCCTTGAAAATGTAGGTTCTCGGCAATACTCTCCCTTACCGCTTCAACCAGTTCATTGAAACGTCTTGGGCGTTGATTAACGGCATGTCTACGATCTCCCACTGTCCCGTGTTCAACAAAATTCGACACCAAACGACGAATAGTATTGTCAAGCGGTCATTGTTGGCCGAGATATTTTCGACGATATGCACGTTGAGTTAACACAGCTGAATGACTATTTTCAATGTACAGCATCACTATTTCGACGCCTTGTTTCCGTGTGAAGCGATTAATGGTTACAATTGGACTAAATTGACGCATCAAAAACATGTCTCTTCAAGTCAACCGGTTAATAAATGTCAAAGTTATTTAATGCTTACATACTGACATGCAAGATGACGCACATTATACTTTCTATGATTAAGTGGTAGACAGTCTGGAAGACAAATATGACATCCCTATTAACAGAAGCACTTGAGAAAAAGGACAGTGAAAAATGGCTTAATTGCGTCAAATATATTCAACTAAAAGTTGAGCCAACCATGTGGGATGTAGATCTTAACGCCGAAACGGGAACAGAGGAGACGGTTTTAACGTCAAATGATGAGACGTTCGACTGAGCTTTCTTCGGATTAGTTTGCTTTTATTAAATAAAAATAAATAAAAAAAATATAACTTGTGCAAATTATAATTTTTTTGTCAAAAATATGATATCATCAAAACGAGTAGATGCCAACCCTAGGGTAATTATGTTCAAAAATTCCTGTCGACTGATATGCATACCATGGTATCGCTATGAGAGCATTCCAGAGCGAAGTGATTATGCATTTCATTGTAGCAGATTTTTGTTGAACAGGATATATGTTAGGTATGAAATGCAATAATTACATTAGCTTTGTCGATGAACTTGGCCGTTCTAAACTATTTCCGTTTATATACCATGACTTTTGCTGGTTGTAGCATTACATATATCCCTGTATCATACGCGTAAAAAGTCCTGAAAAGAGGAAATGCAAGCATCTTTCTTGTGGTGCCTTTTACTGTACTTTAGGGTCTCTTTACGCCATATCCTTGGTCTGTTATATTATGGAAATATTTTGTTCTGAAGTCCGTTCTTCAATCAGCTTTTGTCAATGAATACTTCTTTGACAATATTGGTGACGAACGAGACATAACACTTGTTACTGAAAATAACTAAAATTTATTCTATCAAGATGAGCCATTTTCTCAAAGCCTGATTGGATGTAATACAATACATTAACCAGAAACCCAAAATTAAAATATAGTGAAACATTGTTCTGCCTCCGATTGAGCTAATGCCGGCTATGGCTAGGATATGCCCTATGTAAATTATTACGAGTGCTACTTTTATTGTACAACATTTTCGAAGTAGCATCCTAATACCACCTATTATGGTCATGTGTAGTAAAAACTCTCTAAGGTTCCTTCGATCCCCCGACTTCTTCTATGAACCTACCGATATCTTTCTATCAGAATAACGAAATTTTTGGCGATCTTAGCAAACGTAGTGAGGAGAAAGATGTTCGGATCTGCACACGGAAAATAAATTTACATAGCAGACAATTTTGAATAATTAGAATTACAATTAGAAAATACAAGCTTGATATTTTTATTATTACAACTTGTACCTCGAACATTGCGTCTTTGAATGAAGACTTGCCATCAGAGTCAGACTAAGAAATGTAGTCTCTATTTTTGACAATAATAATGAGGATACTGCTTAGGTTGGAAGAAGATGTGATTGATAAATGGAATCTAGCGTCGTTTTTCAAGAGCAAGTAAAAGAAATTCTTCAAATTATAATACAACAGATTTATTGCAGTGTAAGATACAGGAAATAACAGTTATAACTCAATATATTGTATTATTACAGAATTGTGCGATATGTAGAGGCGTAATGTCAAAAATCTTACCGATATAAGCCTAGTCCAAGGAATGGAGGCTGAGTTGAGATCCAACTTTCAACATCAACTTTCAGATTTGCAGATAGAACGGAACTTAACAAGCAATAAGCAGCTATTTCAGAAGTGAAATAAGACGGGCCAGAGAAAAGCTGTATGGAAAACTGTTAATCATTACGACAATAGCTGAATAAAACTGAGCATGGTCTGTTTCGTTACGGATTTGTTGTAAGCTGTGGATTAAGGCAAGGAGTCTTAAGATTTCGGCACGTTAGTAAACGCCTTGTAATGATCCAGATCAAAGCTTAGCTTGCCAACATCAACCTGATAAATGTTTACCCCATACCGCAAAAATGGATGATATATTACAGCCAAAGAATATTTCTCCTAGCTTGTTGACAAAATCTACAAGTAATGTTCTTAGAATGACGTAAAAAGGAAATTTTGACTTTAAAACAGGAAATGAGAACTTCTTTTGGACAATAGTTCGGTCAAAAAACACAAGGCAGAGAACTCTGCTAATATCAAGGTAACCAAACCCACTAAGCGATGAATACATGCAACAGTTTACGGTTCCACCTTAGGTACGTCTATGAATATCACATACGCCACAACAAAGAAGAAATACAAACCGCCAAAATATTTGCCATTGTGTATTCTTTAACTTCTCAACAAGTCCTGTGCAACTTTCATCAAGTGGCGACGATCATTGGGATCGATGTGAAAAGCCATCAAAACCATCGCACCAATTTGCTTGGTTTAAGCCGACCACCTCCACGAAATCCCTACTTTGATGAATGCATAAATACTAAGTAAAAGTACTGCGCAACGGATTGGCCAAACTCGTCAAATTGTGGAGAATGACAATGGCGTGAGCGATGGCTGCGCCATTGAAGCTTTAGGCAATCTAACGGAGAAGTTTGATTTCAAGCTGATGAGCTGGCTTGTGATTTGTTTAACATCAAAGATATAACTGCCGTGCAACTACATACTTGCATATGCATACGTTTAGCTATAAGTGGGTTCAAAAATGAGAAACGGGCAACATAAACAAATCGTAAAGAATGTCAAAATAGACAGCTTTAATCTGAAGTCACTTAACTCTGGTCACGACACGTTCTTAGAAATCGAACACGGAATTGATGATGAAGATATTCCTGGTCACTATCTACGCAAAATTATTCAAGTTGGCTCAACCTTGTCAGAAAAGTTCGCATCAAACGCCTGAGAAGGGTTTGATATATTCGCAACATTTTAAAACGCTGCGGCGCAAAGAGTCTTCGATTTATACCCGGAGTTCAAACGCAGCCATCTTACAGAGCGCAATAAGAAGTAGTTGGCCAACGAATACACTAAGCGGTAATTTTAATTGGTTGAGGTCCAGGTTCAGCACAGATTGTACCGCCAACTAAATAAGTAAGTCATCTCAAGAAAATGTTACAAAGAAAAGATATTTCCAATAAGTGTCCTGTCATCAATGTATAATACGTATTTCATGTAAAATATGTTAAATGTCTGCTACTATGTAAATTAAATTCAACAAAAGGCGGTAAATTTATCAACCTTGCTACCACCCCGATTTTTTCCAAAAATCAAGTTGGTTACCAAACAACTGTCTTTTCTATTGTTTTGTGGAAAACCATTTATGTATCTCTAATCATAACTTATACACCATACTGACTTTCTTTAAAATCCATTCTCTCAGAATATGAGAACATGCAATCACACATTCAGCTAATTCAAATTACATCCTTCAACAGAATACCTTTGAGTGCAACAAAGCATAAAATCCCAAATACTGTTGGTCTTTCGAGAAGCAATATAAAAATGAATTCTATTTAAATTTCCCTCCTATGGTCATATTCGCATGTACGAGTACGTTAAGGTATAATTTGCAATTCTTCAGCACTACCACATCTATCCGTACGACATGTAAAGCTTCTAAAATAAACTTTTTGTCTGACCGACTTTCAGATATTCATTCATGGAATACATGGAGTGGGAACTGCTGTTATCCTAAACCCTTACCAGAGGCCAAAGCAATCAATTTTCTTGTCTCTTATGAAACTCTGTAAATGTACTCCTGCGAATCGGGTGTTGGTCAGTTTTTCGGTCTTCAGTACAAACTTTGTTTGAGTCTTGTTGGCCGAAAGCAGGAAAATATGGCCAACAATAACTTCTTTGCATTTTTTGTAGCCATTTTCTGCAGATATTTTTCGTTTGCTTTTACTTTAAGGGTATACGAGCTCGAGAGTTAAAATCGGTAAATTGCTTTTGCACAATGATAAAAGGAACATCGTATTGGTTCTGGCCCTGGCATAGGACACCCTATTTTATAAACAACTCTTGAAGATAGTCGAGCTAAGAATGTTAAGATGACCTTTGGAAACCCATCCGGAACTTCGAGTCGAAAGCAATGACGGAATTTTCATTTTGAGATACGATTTGTCAGAAATCTGTAGATCCATCCGATGACCTACAAGCAAAGTGTGTCTATCTAACACATGGGCTGTTTCTAAGAGAGGGCACCACTTGAATTAAATCCATACCATTTTCAGTTGGTACCAACCTTCAAAAGATACGTGTATAAATTTGACAGGTGTCTGACGATTAGTTCTCGAGATATACTGTTGTGAGTGAAGCAATTTTTGTTATTGTGAAAAAAATGGATTCAAAGCAATTTCGTGTGTTGATTTATCATTGCTTTTTGATGGGAAAAAATGCAGCCGATGCAAAGAAATGGCTTGATAAGTGTTACCCGGACTCTGCACAAGCCGAACGAACTATTCGCAAGTGGATTGAAAAATTTGAAAAAGTGGTCATACAAGCACTGAAGATGATGCACGCAGTGGACGTCCAAAAGAGGCTGTTCCAGACGAAAACATCAAAAAAGTCCGCAAAATGATTACGAATGACCGTAAAGTGAAGTTGATCGAGATAGCTGAGGCTCTGAAGATATCAAAAGAGCGTGTTGGATATATCATACACGAATATTTGGACATGCGAAAGCTCTGTTCAAAGGGGGTGCCGCGTTTGCTCACAGTCGACCAAAAACAACAACGTGTTGATGGTTCAGAGAAGTGTTTAAAGCTGTTCAACCGCAATAAAGCCGAATTTTTGCGTCGGTATGTGACAATGGATGAAACTTGGCTCCATCATTTCACACCAGAGTCAAGTCGGCAGTCAGCTGAGCGGCGAGCAAGCGACGAACTTCGTCCAAAACGACCACAAACTCAACAGTCGGCTGGCAAGGTTATGGCATCCGTATTTTGGGATGCACATGGAATAATTTTCATCGACTATCTCCAAAAGGGGCAGACGAAGTAGCGAATATTACATTGCGTTGTTGGAGCGTTTAAAGGACGAAATCGCAGAAAAACGGCCGCATTTGAAGAAAAAGAAAGTGCTGTTTCAGCAACACAATGCACCGTGTCATAAGTCGATGAAAACGATGGCAAATCTGGTATTCTCCAGATTTGGCCCCCAGCGACTATTTCCTGTTCGCAGACCTCAAAAGAATGCTCGCCGGAAAGAGATTTAAGACCGATGAAGAAGTAATCGCCAAAACAGAGGCCTATTTTGAGGCTAAACCGAAATCATACTACAAAACTGGTATCGAAAGATTGAAAAATCGTTTCAATCAGTGTATCGCCCTCGAAGGCAACTATCAATATAGTTGAATTTTGCAAAAATTTTGTGTTTTACTATAAAACGGCACGTGTTATATTGAAGGACTGCACGTTTATTCGACCTTGATGTACTTGCTTGCAGAGTGTTAGCCTGTCACTTTTGTGCGTACAAATTGGCATACCGAGGCGTTATCTACTCGTATATGTTAGAGAGGTTGTGAGATTGATAGATCAGCTCTTCAATTTCATATCTTCCTGAGTTACAAACTGTTAACGTATTCCAGTTTACCCTATAATGAAAGGAATTGTGAAAACAGTTAACTTTAATAAAAATCTGTTAGTACTACCCGTATGGCAGGTGCTGTTGACATTTTTCAAAAACTTATGACCAACAATTTCGAAAATAAAATAAACGTTTGTTGAACGAATGTTACGTGTCGAGGTTTGGTTTTTTTTTCTGAATAACTGACGAACGGACACAAAGCAAAAGGAACAATGAACGAAAGTATGGTGTGGTTAAGTTGGTTGCGGGAAAAGAGTTTCAAAAGTTTTCTGAAAAAAAAAGAAAAAATAAAACTTTCTGGAGTGAAAACTATTGTAGAAAAAAAGGATTTCAGGTATAGTTGGAACAAATTAAGTTCTCATTTCGTTACTTAGTGGTGAGTTGAAGGAAACCCTTTTAAGACAAACTTGTTGTGGTGGCTTAGTGAACCAAAGGTAAGGTCAGTTATAAGATATAAAATAGAAAATGCACGTCAGCGTATAGAAGGACACGTTTTTCTTGTAGATATCTGTTCCACCGCTTAAGAAAGGATTTAACATAAAGATGTGGAAAAATTACGCAGTGGCACTTGGGTTGTCAGAGGAAGTCAGTTTTGAATCTAGATTTTCAATTGATTGATTTATGGATACCTTTCAAATTGCATATTATTTGAAAGGAAATATTCTCCTTTGATCGATTTCTGATGAATTGTCGTTTTGAGACTTTATGTGTATTAAAACTCTTCAATCCGTGGATATTATAGCCCTTTCCTCGCTTTAACTTTGGCCATTATAGTGTCTGGTATTTATGCTCTTGTCATTCTTTCTGCATTGTCGCCATATTATAATGATTGCGAAGATTTTTGGGCAGCTTCTTCCTTTCATTCAGAATGATATTGAAAAGTATGATGTGTTGGCCTCTTTTGGCTACAATAATCTCGGAAAAGTCAGAACCGAACACTCCTTTTAACAAAATGGAGGAGTTCAGCAGACCAATACAAGAAATGTCTTTCTACAGTGCATTTTGATAAGCGCCCTTAGAATCAGTTGAATCAGTGCAGAAAACTGTTCGGAACCTGAAAGATGCTTTCACTAAATGTTTCACACTGACATATACGAGTACACACAAGGAAAACCCTTGCAGAATGGACGGTGGCATAGTAAATCGCGGTGACGTGAAATAAGGCCAAATTTGATTTGGAACTAGGGCCAAATCTGAAATTTAGGTAAAAACAGCAATATATTTTTTTTTTGTTTACATGAATTTGCATTAATATCAGCAAACTGTAATACAATTGACAGCTATTACATGAGAAAAATACATTTGAACTTTTGGAAAATATTGCCGCGTATCCAAAAATAATAATAATGGGCATGACAATCACGAATCGCAAAAACATCTTAGATGGAAAATGAGACTTGTTAATACATACAATTAACATATAATTAATAGAAACTGTGGTGATGCGAGGTTAAGAAAAAGTTGTGTTAAAGAATTGTTTAACAAAGAATGTGCCAAGGAACAGGTAAGCGTTCTACATTTACAGTTCGGTAAAATGCAGCGCCAGTTTATTAATATTCGGAATAGAGCTTTTCCAAAGTGCATAAAGACAAAGCAGAGGTGAGTGATGTGTTTAATGAAGAAAATGTTATAGAAAAATTTGGAATGTCCAGATATGATACCAAAGAAAAGTTTAACAGAGGAACCTTATTGAAGACACCTTTAGTATTCAATCTTCATCTCATCAACCATTGCCAAAGAAATTGAAAACTTTCCAAATTTGATACCAAGAAGCTATCTCCTTGATGGAACTTTTAACGTTGTACCATGCACTCAATCATACAAGCAACTGCTTAGAGTTCATTTTGCTTATGATGAATTATTATTTTTCTTAAACAACTAATTAAATTAAATTTAACCATAAAACATTCTTATGAACAGCAAATCTGAAGCAACTTATTGTCATGTTTTTAAATTTATAGATACGAATTTGTTTAAATTTGATGCAGACTGCTTTATAACGGATTTCGAAATGGCAATGCGAAATGGGTTGAATAAATGTTTCCCATCTGCAACCTACCATACTTGTTAGTTCCACTTTTGCCAATCTCTAAGGAAGAGGGCTAGCAGAATACCCAACTTTATCAAAACTTTACACAAAACTCAGGATGCAAACAGAATTTTCCAGAAGTTCCTGGCACTTCCACCTTTGAAACCCTTTAAACAATGCGGCTTTCGTTAACAAGAATAATGGTCTGCGTCATTTCACTTTGTCATTCACTTTATGAAAGCAAAATAAAGCCGAACTTTGGAATTCGACGTTATTGCGCTCGGCGTTATTTCACGGCACCGGAAATGATCAGTAGACCTGATGAGTCTCTCCGCCTTATTCTCGCACAATATACCTTAGCTCGTATCTGTCCACATTTGTGTCTCTTAATTTTTTGATATGACAATTAGCGCGCACTGAAGGGGTGTTTAGTACTCTTAAAATATCTGCACACAGCGTGGGCGAAGGAAAGTGAGGGAGGAAAGAAAGAAGGATACTGATACACTTTGGTTTTGATCGTCTACAGGGTTACAACGATACAGAGACATTTCGTCGGTGTCCGAGGTTGTCAATTAATTGGGTGATCCTCCGTGAGTCTTATCGCACGGTTTTGAATCCTATCTAGAAGGTGCAGAGGGGTATTAAGAGCACCTGACCAGATGTGGGCATTGTACTACAATACAATTTTGGGCGAAGGAATGCCTTATATATTGAGGGCAGATCAGCGGGTGAAAAGTATTTCTTGCATAGTTTGAGGAAACTTAAACATTTCGCTGTATTTTTGGCGACATCAAATATGTGGTCATTCCATCGTAGGTTGTCATTGACACACATACTGAGAATGGAAAGTTTTTCGTTTTCAAGGATACTCGTACAAGTTCCATTCATGGGTAATGACTGGGCGTTTGGATTTCGCTTTAATAACAGCAGGCAGAATTGTGTTTTGGAAGCATTAAACTCCACTCGGTTAATAGTTCCCCAATGAGCTGCTGTTCCTTCCGGGAACGAATATGAAGAGTAGAGAGTACTGTCGTCAGGAAAGTAATTTATTGGATTAGAAGTAGTTAACAAGGGATCATCGATGAAGATTAAAAAGAATGTTAGAGACAAGCAGCCCTGTGGTGCG
This sequence comes from Volucella zonaria, assembly GCA_963966105.1. Lineage (NCBI taxonomy): Eukaryota > Metazoa > Arthropoda > Insecta > Diptera > Syrphidae > Volucella > Volucella zonaria. The sequence continues at coordinate 197,776,968 of OZ014530.1, read as the reverse complement.
CCTGCATTTATTTTGTAAATTCCAGACCTGAAACGCGTCCAAGACAACTTGACCTAAACGTTCCGCAAGGTAATTTCGCCTGATATGCATTAGAAATATCAAATGCAACTGTTTTGCTTTAGCCAGATTGATATACGCTTTCGTTCCACTTTTCGGTAAGACATGTCATCAAATCACTAGTGGACTTGTCGCTACCAAATCCGTACTGCCAGTCAATGAGAAGTTTTCGCGTTTCTTGATATTTCATGCGATGACAGTTTATCAGCGTTTACATGACTTTGGAATGAAGGAACGTAAGTGCAACAGGTCTGTAGGAGGAGAGAGAGGAAGATTTGCCTCTTTTCCATCTGCACGGAACGAGTCCTGAAGGGTAGAATTGACGACAAAGCTTACACAGTGGTTTTGCCAGCGACGAAGAACACATCTTTGGAAGAAGGGAGGTTATACCATCTGGACCAGCGGACTTATGTCTTATCCAAAGACCTTACAGCATTTCGGACATTATAGTACAATATTTTTTGCCTAAGTTTTTGGTCATATTGGAATTTCGCATGCGTAAGAAAGACGTTGCAGTCATTCTTGGCTCGTTTGACCTATTTTCAGTTGATCTTGTAGGACCGAGAAAATATTTTTCCAACCCTGACAGCCCTTTTACAACTAGAGCCGTACCATATGTTTTCTTTTGGTCTGATACTCTTAATCCGATGAGGGATAAACGATCTCAATCAAAAGGAAATAGTGTTTTCGATCATATCAGCAGCAGCATCCAGCATCGAGGAAACATAACGACCAGTTAAAATTTCTAAAGATGGTTTTAATTCCGGTCCAATTGGCGTTCTCGTATTGCAATACGGTTATTTTAGGAATCCTTTCTCTAACAGTGTACACGAAATTAGCGGTCCGACAAGCCTGGAGGAGAGAGCACATCAACGGTGCACTTATCAGGGTGAGTATTCGCGTGGACTCACTCAGAAGCTGGGTCAAGTTGTTTTCTGTAGAGAAGTTTTCAACGGACCGTTCTTTGGGTGTTGTCTGTCCAGAATGTCGAAGATAGGCTAGATATCTCAAGTCGAAAATTTCCAAAGTGCTAGGAATGGTTTCATCCAAAATCTCCAGGAAATAAGTATGCTGGTGTTTTTTTGCAGAACGACAACGTTAGATTTCACTTCTTGATAGTAAAATTTGCAGCTGTGTTGCAAAAATTCTTTGAATGTATTCAAAATGTTGAGTCCACTAAGTCTTAAATGGGTTACCGGCAACATCGGGAATACCAGAAATCAGCCATGAACTCATTGGGTTGGTCTCAGAGCCAAGTTTTTCTGAACTCCAACGTGTGTTAGGACTACTTGCGTCTTCGCTTTGGGCTTTTATGGACAGTTGAGTCTATTCTGAGCATAACTGCAAATGGCATGACACTCCAGGATGCTGGGAGATCAAGGGAATCCTTCCAACGTCTCTAAGAGGGAGCACTGTAGACTTTTTGCAGGCATCGTAATGGAGCACTTCGCTTATATTAAGAACCTAAGTGTGTTAGGCGTAAGTGACAGAACCTCCTGCGACACTTGCTGCGCGATGAGTGATGATGACATAACTATTTCTGTGGACTACGGACCTTGGCTCGCATCGAGCTGCAGACACTACGCGGTAATGTGATGGGTGCTGATACTGTATGTTCTTTATCATTGTAACGCTTTCTCAACTTTCTACGAAATGCTAGAAATTGCAGTAAAATGATAATGTAATGAATTCTTTTTATTTCTATGTTCCCACAAAAAGAAAATTGGTGCTGAAACACCTTATGCAACGGTATGAAAATGCTACTTGCTTATTTATGTTTCTACCGGTTAAATTGCAGGCAAAATTTGGAAGTATTACCAGATTAGAATATAGCAGGTTTTCTATCATAATCATATCTTTCTTAGTGAGAAGTATTGTTGAGTCAAAAGTGAAGCACAAAAACATATACGTATGTTAGGAATATGTAGCATTTATACTTGAAAAAACGAACCTGCAATTGATCATGGGTTTGGATAATGATCAAATAAATCTTTCACCCATATGTTACGTGACACTGTCGTTCATATTGTATGTTGAAACCCTGAGTTGCCATTCTCTTCCTTATTTTTATTCATCAAAAGTTGTATAAGATATCCGTATGTTGGCATTTAGCCACAAATAGTTACGCATTAATTTTTCTACCCATTCATCGTTATTTAGTCTGGAAACTTAACTCAAAACTCAAAACTTATCACGTTTGCTAAGACAATGTGCCTGGCTCCAAGCGGGTGGACCAGATCTACGCGCTGTTGCCGGGCCTAACGCAACACATGTCGTAATGGGTACGCACATGGTGGAGCAATCTTTGAAGGTCCTTGCGGTGAATGTTAATTCACTGTTAGGATCGAACGAAGAGCCGCGATGTTTAAATTGCTACTAGACCAAAATTCTGATGTACTTTTCGCTAGCGAAACCAAGCTAACCGATAAGCACAAACTGGAATACAATAATTATATTTTTAAAAGAAGAAACCGGCCCGATCCAAACGTGGAGGTGGTGTCGCGATCTTCATTAAACAAGGTATAAAATTTCACAGAGTGTACAAGGGAGTGTTGCGTAGGTTCCGGGTGTTGGAGGCAGTCGTCATTTACATCCCGCTCTGCAGTGGAAAGCGGCTATACTTGGCCTCTGCTTATACATCTGAGACTTCACAATCCACTTTACAGAGCTCGATAAGCTTTTTCGACTTCTGAGGCTGGAATCGGGGAAGAATTATTTTATAATCGGCGGGGACTTCAACGCTAAATACAGAGATTGGGGAAATAATTTGCCAAATACTAGAGGGAACCTACTACTCGATTGGTGGGGTCAGCACGATGTCATGTACAGACTCGGTCTTAAAGCGACGGATAACACGTCGTTTCCCAGAGGCGGGTCTTATTTGGATCTACTGCTGTATGACGAACGTATACGACTGACAGGTACGAATTTACAAACGCTTAACTGTCTGCGCACATTCGTGTATGACAGTGACCATTGCGGTTTTAGCACCGAAATTACAGTTCCCAACGAAATTGCGGAATTGGAGGAGTTTGTCCAAAGATATTCTTACAACTACAGTAAGACTCGATGGACACGCTTCTCCACAACCATGACAAGTGCGCTCTCCTCGAATACGCTCAACCCACCGCCCAATAGGAATTTGTCAAACGAGGAGATCGACAATTACTTAAAACAAATGGACGAGACAATTAAACAAACTATGGACGCTACAATACCGCGGTATCGACATACGACTAACGAAGACCTGTTCCGCAATCCTACTATTGACGCACTGCACCGACAGAAAAGTAAACTTCTGACAAGACTCAAAAACTTGTACAGACAGTTAACTGACAGACAAGACCCAGAGATTAGGACACTGAAGGCGTCGATTAAAAATATTCAAACGTTAATAAAAGAGAATTACAGAATTTCTGTAAGTTTGTATTGGAACAACAAGGTTCGGGCTGTAAACACCAGCAACCCAAATATGTTCCCGCAAATAAATAAACTATTTCGGAGAAAAAATCAAAACGACCTTCAGTGTCTTAAAATAGCCCGGACAACACACAACGAACGGTTACTGACAATAGCAGGTCGCTGATGATGACGACTTCTTTTGAGACCATAGGAGCGACTTTCCAGGAAATATACAAGGCCAATGATACCATTGGCCCTAATTATGACCTGGACAATCGCGTCTTGGTGCACGACCTCCACATTCGAAATGAAGTACAGAACTGGCGATCCGAGGGCTCTGGTTTCACGCGGTTCAGCGAAGCAAATATGGCAAATAATGTTATTACCAGAGAAGGTGACCTACCCCCGTTCATTTCGAAGGAAGAGCTCCATGAGATCTTCAACACAATCAGGGCTAAGAAATCAGTGGGGACCGATGGTATTTCGAACATCGTGCTTCGACATCTTCCTCTAGAAGCGGTGGACATTTACACCACCCTGTTTAATAATGCAATGAATAATGCACATTATCCAGCGCATTGGAAAACGGCGGTGGTTCAACCTATCCCCAAAAAGGGAAAGGATATGTCCAATCCGGCGAATCTCCGGTCGATAAGTCTCCTTCCGAATATCAGTAAGGTGTTTGAAAAAGTAATCAATAGAGCTCTGTCTAGGTGGGTTGAGGACAAACATATAGTTCCGGATATCAATTCGGTTTTAAGGCGGGACATGATATCTCACATGCCGCGTCTAAACTGGTGTCCGATATCCAATGGAATAAAGGCAAAAACCAATGTACTGGTGCCTGCCTTGTTGACTTGGGGAAGGCCTTCTACACCGTATGGTTAGAGGGTCTTTTCTATAAACTGACTAGGCTGGGGATCAGTAAACCACTCTCGTACATTCTTTATAATATGCTAACCAACAGAACGTACCTGGGTTTTTAACGTAAACCTCCTGCCGTAAGACTTAATGTTTACGAGATGCCCATACACCCATTGGGAGCAAGGATACGCCTTGCCATCGCTAATAACTCGCTTAATATATATACTTATACCCGCTTATATATTATACCAAAGCAGAACTTGTGTTGGAGGCATAATTTCCACCCTTGGTATGAGTCGAGGCCGACCTAAAACCTCTTGCTGCTCTTAGGGCCGCAGCACCACTTGGCCGTGGCTCAAGTGGTAGTGTGTTGGCTTCCCAATCGGACGGTTCGGGGTTCAATACCAGCCGTGACCGAAAGACTTTTTTTCAGGCAACTAAAATCTTGTGAGATGAATGGTTGCCTAAATATAACATCAAGTCCAATTTACACTTGTAATTTATTCTCCCCATTAAATGTTGGATGCCACCCATGGAGCGAAATAACCACTGAGCCCAAAAATCTTTCTCTCTCTCTCTCTCTATCCAATTTCCGAAAAACTTAACACGCATTTTAAGAGTAGTAATACCCTCTTGAGTGTTAAGTTCTTTAAAAAAAAAAAAAAAAGCACCCAGTACTTTATCTGCAACTCTACAATGGCCAAAACCAAGGAATACCCGTACCCGCGATTTGGGTTTAAACCACAGCCACCATGACGCTCCCACACGGGGGCCTACCTCTAACAAGTCAGGCCCGGACCGAAATCCGGGGGGCTCCTGACTCCCATGGTACCGTGATTTAAGTCCTGGTATGGACTACCGGTGGTCAAGCCGCCAACAAGACCTATGACCGGCAACTTGTAACTGGTCAAATCGTAGCATCCAATTCATGCTATAAATCTGAGTATGTTTTCGATAAGACCAGTTATAGAATAATCTACCCCCGCTTTTTATTAGACAACGTCATTGATGGGAGAAGCCTTGATAATTGGGCGGGGGCCCAATGCTAACCAACAGACAGTTCATCGTGAAAAATGGTGATGTGACTTCTGTTGGAATATTTCAAATTAAAAATGGTCTGCAGCAGGGCGCGGTCAATTCGCCGATCCTATTCAGCATTTATACAAGCGGTCCAAAAATCGAGGTCATTAATACTCTCTTGCAGTGTGACTTCGATAAGATAAGACGATTTTGCGATGACTGGAAGTTGAAAATCAACTTTCAGAAGTCGGAAACCATTCTCTTTAGGACGCCGTTGTCTGGAGCCTCTAGGGATACTAGCAAAAATTGGCGAAAGTTCTCGATCATTGGACAACGCGGGCAGCCTCTTGCCTGCCGAAATGTAGTCAGATACCTTGGGATCTGGCTAGATCAGTTTCTGTATTTTGACCAGAGCCAAAGGCGCTTTTGCCCTGACAAAGAGACTGTTTTATAGCAGCCAACTCGATGCGAGGGTAAAGGTAATCTGCTACATGGCCCTTATCAGGCCCATGCTGGTATTTGGTTGTCCCGTGTGGTTCAATGTGCGAGCAAGCTTAATGGAAAAGATTCGGGTGTTTGAGAGGGCTTACCTTCGCTTGTACAGAACACCAGAGTCGGAGTACAAAAAATTTTGTCGTAGTGAGGTCCTTTACAACAGAGCGAACCTAATACGAGTGGACAACTTAGTAATTAAGCTGACTCGAAGGCACATTGCAAGAGCAATGGCCTCGACGAATAACCTGATATCTGGGGCTTACTACCCCAATTACCTTTACCACGAGAGTGTGCGTTCTGACGGCTTCGTTCCACCGGAAGCATTCCTCTACCTAGATCAGATAGGGTTGATCCAGGATAGATCAGCGGTCCCGTTAATCTTCCATGTCGCTCGGAAAGCTGGGGACAGGCGACTCAACTACGGCAGAGACGTCGCACACGGCAGTGTGGATCGTCTCAGGTTCAGTAGGGCGGTGGGGAATCGCGATAAGAGGGATGTCGTTCGGTAGCACCAGCATTTCTGGTGGTTGAATGATGGAGAGGATGTTTCATCGTCGTCGTTTCCGTCAATTACGGACCAGCCTCACTAATGAGGTAGAGCTGACCAATCTATTTGCTCTGTGAATAGCGATGGCCAGCTTACATAGGTTTAGGTTAGCATTTAAGAAATATATACATATATTAGTATATACCTTTGTATATTCTAATATATGTATATAATTGTGTATAATATCTATGTGTGTGTATTGTGTATGTAGGTTAGGTAGACTAAGGTTTATTTTAAGTTAGATATTAAGTTTTTATAAAAAATTAACTCCATATGCTAAGTTTTTGTTAACAATTTTTTTCTTAGCCCTAAGTATACAAAATATAAATTTCAATAAAATGTAAATAAAGTCGAAAGACATAGATATAAGAATTTAAAATAGCTTAGAGTGCCTGTGTGGGGCCAGTAAGCTAATATAAGATTGTTAAGAAATTTTAAGCTAGTATTTAAGCATTTTTTGTTAGTATGTAAGAATTAATGATTAATATAATAAAATGCATTTAAAACTAAAAACTAACAATGTACCTGGCAATAGTTATTTACGAAATCGCTGCACCGAATATGGTTTACGTTTCAAATGGTTGACGAAAAATAAATTAAAAATATTTAAGCCATGAAGCTGCAACGTCTTCATTACAGGATCCATGCGAACTTTCCTCAGCCTGAAGGCTCGATACGAGTATATTGAATAATTTTAAATAAAAAGTGTACGCGATACGCTAAGCCTCACTCACTCAGTGGGGTACTTATAGGAAATCAGGTTACTTGGTAATTATTCCCAAACCTCTTAAACTAGAAATATTCAATATTATGTCGTACTTTATGTTTTGTGCGCTCAAATTTGGAAGAAAATATCATACTAAGACCTAATATACATTTCCCTCTTGAACGCTTAAGATCTGAAGTCGCAATTCTATGCTGATGGGTCAAAGATGTATGTGTCGAAACCTATTTGGCCGAAAAAAAGGGGTTCAAATGCCGCCTCGAGACAAATATAAACGAAGCCGCCATCTTTTCTCCTAAAACTGATGCCGACTGCGTTTTTATATGACGAGATTAACACGACTTATCCACTTGGAAGTGGAGGTCCTCTATAAACTCTAAGAATTTGGTGGTCGTTGCCACTGTAGAATCCGGACAGTATTCTTCTTCGAAGGGACAGTAACTTTCCATAATATGAGAAGTTACTTTCTCAAATTTATAAAACAAGTTGAGAACTTCCCAGTCCGGGATTTGAGAACGAGAAGAGCAAATCGTTTTTTCGTAGTTAACCAATTTTTTCTTACAAAAAGTCTGCGTCATTGCAGTCAAGTGCCTCTGCTAATTGTTCACCAGCAATACAGATCCGAATATTCCACGTGCAGTTGCGAAAGTCGTTGTCTTTTAAACGTTTGCCAGGGTCATTAACAGTGAATTCGATGCTATTATTAACTGGATCGTTTATTTTTTTTTGAAGCTCTTCCGTACATGGTTGTTGCTGTTTGAGCATATCCCTGCTATTTTAGCCAGCATGGGTACAAATTTACGTATGCAGTTACTGGTGACCACCACTGGGAGGTATGGGACGCTCTCCGCCACGAACTTGTTTGTTTTTATATAGGACTGTCAGGAATTTCCAGATCAATCGCCACGCAGATCATTACTCTGATCTGTTTTATTCGAACGAAAATCACCTCTAGAACAGGCCTGACTATCTAGAATGTAGGAGGTTTAAGATACTACAATCATAGTCGCGAAGTACTTCTCCTAGTTTGCCCGTCAAATGCTGAACTGGGGAATCATCCAAATAATAATAATCGTTAACTTAATCGCTGGATTTACGTAAAAACTTCACTTTGACTTCACTGTATGGGATAAATGACACTGATATCGTAGTAATTCCAAAACATTTGACTTACTTCGGCTCAGCATTCAATTTTATATCTATCCCTCTTAAGTCAAATGTTGTTGCTATTGTTAAATCGCTTTCACCATAGTCTCTAAGCAACTGTGTGCCAAACCCAAGACGGCACAATTAAGCCCACAATTGCTGCCACAAAATGACAATTTTATTATCTGCCGGGTACCCTTAAAGAAAGAAAAAACAACGCTCAGTCGGACAATTTCAAAAATAAACCCCACGCCATTATTTAACCGAAACAATTCAATCTTGGCAGCATCAGTTCAGCAATATGATTACAAAACACCAAATTCAACCACGTAACTGCCACATAAATCTCCACTAATCACCTATACACTTTACGAAAAGAAACTCAACACCCACCGCCCACCGCCCATTGCCCGCCGCCCACCGCCCACCGCCCGCCACCCACATCCGGTCTCTTAATTATGTGCTTCAACTCAAATCTAGAGGACTGCTGGCAAACTTTCCACCTAAATCAAATGGCATTTTGTCTCTTAAACTGCAATCTTTGACAATTCCTCGAAAGCCAGTCCAAAGGCTACGCCGTTGCTGTGGTGTCTTGTAAGCCTTGTGCCATCTTAAGTTGAAGTTGGATGGCAGCAATCAAGGGAGAGGAGGTCAAGTAAAAATTTATGACCAGTGACTGAATACTTTATCCGCTTTCGGTCGTAGTTGTATTCGTAGTCAGTTTACCGACTGGTGCTGCCGCGCGCGTTGCCACCACCCTGTCACAGACAATAACGTTCCTAATGACAAAACTTCCTCCTGGAAAATGTTAAGGAAAATTACCCTCTACTCGGAAATGGAACACTTACCCATCCAACAGTGTGAGTATGCAGCCAAAAGTACACCCAAAGCCACTCATGGTAAACATTAAACAGTAAACAGCAAACATAAGCACGACACAGTTATGATTTTTTTTTTCTCTTCTACATCAAAGTGTTGCCTGTACTACGTGTAAGGACTAGAGATACACAAATGTTCCTAAGGACGCCTATTACAAGTCCAGCAACAGAAGGAATCCCTTGTCGTTCTTCTTCATCATTTAACCCACGAGAGTTCTAATTTTTAACATTAAATTTAACTCAGGGTGTCTGCATCAACCGCTAGTCATAAACACTCCTTGTTCTTTCGCTGTCGTTGTGCCCTTTTTTTTGCTTTTTTTTTGGGACAAAATTATCATGCGCCTGTCGTCGATAAGGATATTCACAACAATTATACCAAACAAGCTCCTCTCTGTCTGTTCTATGCATTTCGCGTGCGACCAAAGCTCCAGGCTTAAATTTGTTTTCTCTTTTTTCTGTCGGCTAACGAAGGTTTGTCCTTGCTGTAAGAACATGTTCTGGCTATGACTAGAAAATCCTTCACTCTATCATCGAGTGTAGCTACCACCCAAAGGTCGTTTCCTTTTCTGTTTCAATGAATTCCATTTGAAGTGGAAACAAGTTGGCGTATTGTAATTACACACGTTTTCATGGGAAAGCTCAAGGACTCGGCCTGTTTTTCCCTCGAAAAATGAAAAGCCAATACGACTATGGGAAAGGGATCCGTTGGACGGGACAAACTAACAGAACAGGATACTCAATGTTGCAAAATAATAACTGTTTTGACTTGCAGATTTTCAATGGTCGTCGTTTCGTACGGTTGAGTGTGTTCCTCTTTGTTTTTTTTCCACTCTGGATTCACAGAGGTTCTTTATTGATTTTCCACACCGTGACCTGATGAAGGACGACGGCTGAGTGTGATGTGGGAGAAGTGAGATCAAGGGTTGATGGTGGGTTGGCGACCAGTATGAGCTGAAGACGGACAAGAGTAGTTGTTAGCAGCTGTTAACAGTTAATGGAGCATATAAGAGAGTATTCTTTGCTTTTTTACTTTTCCTTATTTTTATTTTTTAGAATTTTTTTTTGGTTTTCTCTGGCTTTCTCCTTTGTTGGGGACGCTTTTCGTTTTTGTCAACCCTTTTTTAGTTTTTTTTTTTTTTTTTGCTGGAGGTTGGTTTGGTAAATATTCAATTTGTTGGACATTGGACAATTTGATGGGAGTGTCCCTTTACGGTGTACGGTTTGATAGCTTTAATTTGTAAGGAAAATTCCAATTTTTTTTATTTTTTTTTTTTCATTTTTTGTTGTTTTCTCTCAACTTTCTGCTATCCTTTCCTTTTACCGCATCAATAGATAGACAAATTTTCTTTTCAAAAACCTCTAAAACACGTGTACCTATGATTGGGGGAAAGGGAGTATGTATTTAAAAGAGCCACAAAATTTGTTTTTTTTTATTCACTACTTTCGGTACACTGGTCCCGGAATATCTGTTTTCAATTTAGACATGGTAAATTGGTTGGATTTTGTCGATAAATCTTACTTCATAATTGGTTGGGTGTGGTGGGTTTATTGAAAGATCTCGGGTTGATAACGAAAATTGCTTAATAAAAAAGTGGTCGACCGTTCGTTGGTGATTGTGACAGGATTTTATCTATTAAAACTCCAAAAAAGAAGGCAAATTAGGGACAATTTTGAGAAGAAAGTGGACAAGGACGTTAATGTAATATGTCATTAAGGATAAATTGAAAAAAAAGACTAAGGAGTTTACGGACATCAGGATTACACTAGGAAAGATGGGAAAATGATGTTATGGTGATGTAATGAGCTTGCGATATCTGCATTTAATATTCATAAGAGTTTCTATTGACTAAGCAATCAGCGACTTTAATGATAAGACTTCAGACCTAGAAACACTTTTCCCCTAGATGGCAATGAAGCTCAATTCAATTTCAATTCATGTTGAATTTAATGGATAATTCAGTAAAAACTGTGCAAAGAAGACGTTGTCTTCTATAGAACCTAAATATGACAATAGTATATAACAAAGGGCGAGCCAACAGATAATGTGGAAGTTTTCATTAAATTAAACACATATTTATTATGAAATTAATATAAAATTTTATTGATTAATAAAACTTGGTTCATGTGATCACCACGGTTTTTGTTGCAAGCTACAATCCAAAGATCAAAAGAAGAAGACTTTTTGAGTCAATAGCCGCAATTTCAGTTTGGATATTATGTTTGAGATCCTGAATTATCGCTGGGTTATTAGCATATACCTTACTCTTCAAATAACCCCACAACAAGAAGTCTAAAGATGTCAAATCGCATGACCTTGGGGGCCAATCAACTTCTCCTCTAACCGAAATAATACGATCTTCAAATTTCGTATGCAATAAATTGATTGATTGATGGCTTGTGTGTACGGTTGCACCATCTTGTTGAAACCAGAGATCTTCCAGATCCAATTCATTCAATTTTGGAAAAAAAATAGCCGGTAAATATGTTGCGGTAACGTTCTCCATTCACTGTAACTATCCAGCGACGAATTGAGGTGCCTGGTACGTGCTGGCCGAGTATGCTGATATGGAGTTCGACACGATACCGACACAGTTTCTTCAAAACGCTTCGCCATTGCACGAATCCGGACTCACTAGGGCGATTATGTTGACCGAAAAATTCACGAATTTTACGAGAAGTTTCTTCTGCAGATCGCCCATTTTCATAATAAAATTGAATAACAAAAATGCATTATTGCGTCATAAGCGAATCCATTATTGCAATTGCCAAAGATTGTACGACATCTGCCAAAAAGATCCACCATATTGAAGTCAGTCAGTGATAGTAATTGGCAGCCAACATCCACAGCATCTGTTGGTCACCCTTTATAACAAGATGCTAATAAATTAATAAATTTTATTTAATGTACTTTAGGTTTAAGCCCATATACAATGAACATAAAGCAATAAAAGAAAAATGGAATGATAAGAGAGGAAGGTAGAGAAAGACGAGAAAATACAATGAAAAGAGAAAATGAGGAGAAAGAGATGAGGACAAGTAGGAAGAAAATATATGGAAAAGTAGTTGTTGTAGCAGGCAGGAGAAGTGTTCTAATACAGAAGCTGTAAATTTTGGGTCCCCAATTATTTGTTTTGATGAGATTGGTAGAGAGTTGCATATCCTACTAACATGAACAAAGAAAAGACGCGAGGTATTCAAATAGTTATGAAATGGGGTGATTAGGTTACATGTCCTAGAAGATTGCACGAATTAAAGCTTTGCGAACAAATACGGAGGCGATTTGGTATGGATGATTTTATGCAAGAAAATGTAACATCTGGTATTAAGGAATTGCAGAAACGAACAACTGAGTACATTTTTGTGGTAGTGCGAGATATGCTCACGTCGGCGAAGGCCATATACTCGTACATATCTCATCATGTCGTTGAAGGTAACAAGTAACCTATGGTGGGATAGGAAATCAAGTTTGCTGTACACAACTATGGCATAGTCAATACTAGGAACAAGTAAAGTTTTGCTAAGCCTGAGCTTAGTGTTGACAGGAGTATAACTCCAATACATAGAATACCGCAAAACTTTGCGCAGCTCAGCATACATAGATGCGTCCAATGAAATAGTTAATGTGATCGACAACACAGAGTGAATGATTTACCTTGAAACCAAGGTTAACTGAGACTTCGCAGGATTAATATTGAGTCCATTCCCTTGGGTCCAACTTCATTTATTCTGCAGATAAGGTTTTCAGCTAGGAGAGGATAAGTAGATATGAGCATGTAAGATGTTGTTAATGTTGTCAACACGTTTAAATCGAAGAATCGGTACAAAATAATCGAGCGTGGTTGACTTTACAAGGTAATCATCAAATATCTGGGTTCAATACACAGCCAATGCTCCGAAAAGCATAAAATAAGATAACGAATGTCACAACTCTTTCAGCAGACTGGCTCATTTTCTTTAAGTTTGAAGTCGACAGGAAGACCGTATGCCATGCTTTCTGGAGTGTTTGTATTTACTCGTATGCTTACAGCACAAGATGCGATCCTTATCACTAGATTAGGTTAATGTCCTAGTCCCTAAGGGATAAGTGTATACGGAGGCCCATTGGTCTATTGGGATATTATTTGAGTATTATATTATATTACTATTATTGTTTTAATCATAGCGGGTCCTCCCTAGCTTGTGTTGGCTGAAAACCAGTCAGAGCTGTTAACAAATCTAATAAGATCTATGAGTTTTGCTTTCCTAACGTCCTCAGGTTCTCCAAAAAGTCTGTACCCCAGGTGTTTTGCATGACGTATTTGGAGGCTATGGCAGTCGTACTGCAAGTGTACGTTCCGACAGCTTCTACAATAATTTTGATAAGAGGATCCTATTCTGATGGCCATCCTGGCAATAAAGCAGTGGAGAGTTATGGCAACCGTGGCGATACGGATGTCTTTTTTGGAGAGTACGGGTTCTCCCGCTCTCTCAAGGTTTCAATTGGTATAATTATGTCGCTGCGTGTGTTACTCGTGTGCAGAAACGCACGCTATCTTCTAGCTCCTCCCCTTTGTCATTCCCTTTCACTTTCGTGTGTCTAGGTGTCCAGCAGATATCATAGATTTTACATAGAGTTTGACGTCATTTTAGTACCCCTATTGATTTGCCAAAGTTTCTATGGCTACTTGACTTTCCACAAAGATAGGGATCTCTGAGGGATTAAGTTCCATGCAGCTTTACGAATGGAAAATATTTCTGCCTGAAAAATACTACATTCGTCCGGAAACTCCAGTAGACCCAGCTCCATTAGAGTTTTGTAGTTTTCAAGTCTTCCATTCTTGGTGTCAGCGTTAGTTAACCAGTTTATATCTGCTAGGAAATGATGTCAAAAAATTCTTATCAAAGTTCACGCTTGGCACGATGTAATTAATACACTTCGTCGGTTTTGATGGTTCATACCCTTGCATTAGAGATGCGTTGAGCATAATCTGTAGTAGCTTGAGGAGTAGACCTTGACACCCTTGTTACTGCGATACAAGCTAGTCTCTGAACTTATGTGAGTATTTTGAGCCTTTTCCTAACCCCATAGGTAAGAATGGGTCCAACTATTGCCATATACTCGTACATCCTATATATTATACATGGCCTTAGTCGCTAACGTTTAGTCAAAGGTTCTATGGGATGTGTAAAATGCTCCTAATGCTTTTTTGGTTCTTTCTTCAAAGTTATGCTTTCTCTCTACGAAAGTTGTATCCTAACACCGTAGATTCTGAGAAGATTAAACTTTTTTAACTTTCTTTTTCTCATGAACAACACTAGTTTGGTTCTTTGATGGATTTATCCCTAAATCGTTTTGTGTTGTCAATTTTGCAAATGTGTTCAAGGTCGACTCCATTCTCAACAGAATGACTATATCGTCGGTGCAGGCTGATGCCTTAACACCCTTTTGTACGAAACTTGAAAGGAGAATGGGGGAAATCACTCCGGAAAGGTTTTCCTGACTGTGGGAACAAATTCTGAATTGATAATTCTGTTCGTTAGCATGTTCCTAATTCATTTTTGTTTGTCGAAGACCGTTCTTATAGGTCTGGTGTTTACTTGATTCAATGCTCCTTCGATATCTAGGATGACGGCCATGGTTTACTTTTTGTAGTACACAGTCTTTTCTATTGTAGAACTTTATGTAGTGCCGTCTCTATTAATTTTCATTTAACGTAAGCGTATTGAGAACCGCATAATTGAATTTTTGTCTTATTATGTTGATCTTGAGTTCAGTCTAATGTTTTTAAAAGAAATGATGGTGAGGTCTTCTTGCTTTAGGAATGAAAACCACTTTTATTTCATTCCAGCTGTTTGGGACGTAGCCCAGCTTTAGACAACCGTATAATGGATGGAAGATCGTGCTGTAACATGACCGGGATTTCCTCGCAAATTTTATTCTATTCTCTGTGATCAGGGTAGCGATTATGGGTTCGTTGAGAGGCGATGTTCGGGTGCCAGTTAGTACCTATTCACCAACACTTTCACTGTACTCCCCCATTGACAGCGGTGTGTGTTGGCATCGCAACCATTTACCAGACCACTTTTTTCATTGGCCGTATATCACCAATTCACGGACGGCTGTTAATGTAGGGTTGTCGTCTGCATGTGGCATATAAGCTGAGACTAAAATCTCCATCACTGTACCTAAACGAAAAGAGCATATTAAGCAATTTTTTGGACAGGATTCGAATTCTGATTTCACCTGTATCATTTCAATAGCAAAGGTCCTGTTCTTTGGACTTTAGTCCTTGTGCCGTGCCTTGTTTCCAAGAATCCAAGGTTCTTCGATTAAAGCCACGTCAATGTTCGCGTCTAACACGAATAGCACCAGATCCGAAGTTGCTTCTTTACAGTGGTGCAAGTTAATATGCTCCTCGAGCTTGCCCCAGTCCTCCTGTTAAATTTCTCCATCGGGGTTTTGAAGCTCGACAATGGCTACTGAAACTTCACGGGAGCTCTCTCGAAACAAGTCTAGCGCTTTTTCTGCTTTGAACTGCCCATTTGGTATCGTATGTACGCACGATACCATTCTTCGGATAAGTGAACGATCTCGTGCGTTAAGTGTGCTGGAAACCTTTTTCATCATCTTACTCAGAAGCTCAGAAGCTGCAATTCCTTTGAGCCTAGCATGTGTGCTAGGTATTTGGGTTGTTATTTTCTCCACTACAGTCACGTCCGAGTCCTAGTTCGAGTTCAGCAGTTCTTCTTCAGACTTGAAACCTATCCTGTCGGTTGACTGAAAGGAAGAGTTATAGTTAAGCGTCAAGTTGTCGATCTTCAGACAAGTTGCGATTCGATTCTGGTTGGTGACTAGGTGGAAGGGTCTGAGTCTATGATGGTTCAAGGTTTTGTTGGCTTATCAATTCAGGTCGTTTTTGTGTTGGCGAGCGGTTTATGTCGTTTTTGTTGTTAGTGTCCGTATTTCTGTTGTTTTTGTTCTTTATATTTTGTTTATTTAGCTTTGCTATTTGGTCCTACGACTAGTATGGAAGGGGGGTCAGCCCTTTCACAACCGATATAACAGGGTGAGGCTAGAACACCACGAACCTCGCATGCGGATCTGATGGAGGTCGTTCGTTAACCCCCCAGTATTGCCATCTTCGCACTATTACAATTAAATTATCTACACCTGATTTGGATAACATCCTGCTTTTTTGCTGACTTTATCTCGTGGTCGTGTGGACGGAAATGTTGTCTGTCTTCGTCTAGATTGAATGGTTCATTCTGCCTGATAGTAGTATGTTTGTCACCACCATTTAACAGTGCAAAAATAATCTTTTCAGATTCTCGGAAACGACTGCTATTTTACTATGAGGCTTCTTTCTCCATCTTTGCAGGAGTCTGTTCAGGCTTTATAGCTTTGGCATGTTTGATATATTTTTTTCCGAACTTTGTTCTTTTAGTAGTACTTCTCTAATGCCTAAATCGAGCGCTTCTCACGCTTCTCTGTGCTTCCCTTCTTTTCTGCTCCCAGAACTCGCGATTTTCTTCCGTTCAGATCTGCAGGGCCGCTCTGTACACCTTTTGTTGTTCTAGATTTGACTGTCTGCATTCGTCAGCGTATCAGGGGTTTATTTGCTGGGTCGGGTACAAAGTGAGCATATCTTTTGGCCTCTATGCTCGCTCTTAGGCAGTTAAGCCACTGGTCTTCTACAGTCGAGAGGTTAAGGGAAACTCGATCGGGGAAGAACTGGCGGTCTCTTGAGGTTGCAGGTGTTTGACGTTGAGCTTTTTTTAAAATGATTCGGGGGCTTTGGTCTGTTACGGATATCCGTATCCGTATCTTGGTTACAACAAGATAATAGTCCGAGCTGGTGTTAGCTGCTCCGAACGTTCAAACACATCAAACACTCTGGATGAGTGCCTACCATCGATCGCAGTATAATCAATTTGGTTGGTGCTTGATTGATCTAGTGTAACCCAGGTCCCTTTACACATACATAGATGTGAAGGTGCTCTCTATAGTTACTTTACGTCCGGCCACACGACCGGCCACACAATTAATAATCCTGTTTTTTCTTTTTTACGCGCGCCTAAGGGGTTATGATACCCTTTTACAGTTGCCTTACCGCGGGCGGAAAGATAGAAGGAGGAGAAAGGAAAGCATTGTTGCGATGTAGTGGTTTGAAACTTAGGTGTGTTTGGTTTCGATATTGACTCTCCAGGGGTGGGAGTCCGAATAGGACGGAGAGATTTTCTTCACTCGGAATGATTCAGGTTGTGAATTTTAATGAAAACCCCTACAACAGCCAAATCTACATATCAGTGTTATGCCTTCACACGCATATTTTTCTGACTGAGTTTCAAATTACACAAATGAAAGCTTTGTCGTGGCTAGGATTCGAACCTTGACCCTCCGAGTGAGAAGCGATTGCTAGTACCACTACACCACTCCTGTGTCCGTTTTCGGAGGTGATTACATGCTTGCAAATATGGGCATTAAAAACGGCAGTTCGTAGAACCAGGTTTTGGTGAGGTCGTCCTTCACCTCCGTAAGGTAGGCATTTATGGAGCTTATTTTGGCGAATCTTGCTTTTGTGAGAATCGTCATCAGCGGATAGCTCGCATGCTTGGAACAGAAGGCTTATTGCCTTAGTATTCTTCTGATGGCAAATCTGCTTCCGAACTTACGCTGCGACTGCTGTCGTTGTAGCGCTGGTTATTTGTAACATTATCACAGTTTTCTGTTCTTTTTTTGTCTGGTGCGTTCTACCGCACTTGTTGGATGAAGCAGTTGTTCACTGTAGCAGCCGGGGATCTTCGTCAGTTATGCGCCTGCCAACGGTTAACATTCCACGTGCACATCAGAAGATCTCTGTTCTTAAATCATTGGCCAGGGCTCTCAACAGTATATACGGTCTGAAAAGTTTCCGACCGAACAATGATACAAGGCATTTGCTCCCATCTCTCTAATCCGTCCAAATAGTACTTGGCGTTTTACTCTGCAAAATAATTGTTCACGAAGGTGATTGCCTCCTCATTTGACGAAAATCTCTGTCCTCGGAGCACAGTTTTTAGATGAAGGAACAAAAAGAAGTCGCTTGGAGCTAGATCTGGTGAATAAGGCGGATGGTCAAGCAGTTCAAACCGTAATTCATGGATTTTCGCCATGGCAACCGCTAAGGTGTGAGACGGTGCGTTGTCTTGGTGAAACAGGATTTTCTTTTTCTGCAAATGTGGCCGTTTTCCGTTTTTCCGCAATTTCTGCCTTCAGCTTGGCAAGTAATGATAGCTAGTATGCTCCTGTAATGTTTTTTCCTTTTTGAAGATAATCGATTAAGATAACTCCTTTACTATCCCAAAAAACAGTCGCCATCACTTTCCCAGCCGAAAAAACAGTTTTTGTTTTTTTGGAGCGGGCTCGCCCTTCGCAGTCCACTGTTTTGACTTAATTTTTATTTCGGACGTATAATGGTGTATCCAAGTTTTATCTACAGTAATTAATCGGAGCCAAAACTCAGATTTATTGCGCCTAAACTGCGCCAACAGAGCGTTGGAAATGTTCATTCGAACACGTTTTAGGTCTAACGTAAGCACACGTGGCACCCAAAGCGCGGACAGCTTTCTCATGCCTAAATCTTGATTTAATATGTACTATAACAAACACGTTCTTTGGACATTTTCATAACCTCTACTATCTCTCTCACTTTAATTCGGCGGCCGTCTAACACCATTTGGTGAACTTTAGCAATGTGATGGTCAGTGGCTGCAGTTTTTTGGCGTCCCGAACATTCATTACCTCCCATGCTCTTACGGCCACGTTTAAATTCAGCTGCCCAAAATTTCACTGTGGTAAATGATGGTGCAGAGTCCCCATACACAGAGTCCAACTCATTTTTGATTTGCGTAGGCGTATTGCCTTTCAACAGCTCGATACGCAATTTTATCCATTTTCACAAAAACACTCACATAGACTCACTCAAACGACTGTCAACTAAAAACTGCGCATCCAAAATGACTGAAACTTCGGTAAATAACTGTCAAAAGATACACAACTAGCATTCACTAGCCTTTATTGACAAGTGCCGCTGTCTTTACGTTGCGGTCGGAAACTGAGTCAGGATTTACTCATGGTGTTTGCCGGGACCACTACAGGTAGATAAGGCAAACACTATGATACGAACTTGATTGTTGGGCTGATGGTCCAGTCCAAGTTTTAGGACAGTCTGCAGTCTCCCGAGCAATCGCTGCTCAGACCGCTTGGAAAAGTCTTGTAAATTACAGGTTAAATTGTTAGCTAGTCCTTATATTCAGGTGCCGGTATGATTATCAATAATTTAGCTCTTACATTTTTCTGTTTTTTTAATCATCTCTATTTTATTCGACTGACATTTAAGTAACTATTTTTTTTTTTAGGTAAGCCAACTTTATAAAATGGAACTGTATTCGTGCAACATGTCTAACTTAAGTTAAAATACTCGATTTTGTACCATTTTTAAAATAATTCTGTACATAGTGAGTGGTAAGTTTAAGTCTTTAAGCCAACATATCTATATTTATGTTAAAACCGTCAATTGATACAAACATACGTGGGTAAGTACTCCGCGAATGTGATTTTAAGGTCCTGTGAAACTTTGCAAACATCTAGAGAATAAAAATCCCTGCTCTCGCAGAAAAATACCACAAATATTTCTGTTTCCCAGTATTTACTACCCCAAAAAAATCCCAAATATTCTCCAACACTAGCCACTTGCCACCACCATAACCTCAGAACTATAAGTCTTCCACCAGGGACTCCACAGAGACATAGCACGGACTAACACTCCTTCGTATCAGTTGAAATTTAAAATATTTGTTGCTCTCGGTAATGTTTGACGAGCACTTTTTGGTACTTGGGTATGCAAATGTCTGCCTTTTATAGCCTAACAAGAACATACCAATTCCATTACGAGCTAAGCCCCATAATCCCTTAAAATTGAGAATTTCCCCGAATGAACGAAGAGGATTAATATTTCCTTTATTTTTTTTTCCCTTCAAAAATCTTTATAATCCTCTGTATACTTGTTCACATGTTATACTACATATAAACCTTTTATGCAGATACTCGTACAAAGCACAAATATATCTGCTTTGAATTCTATTCTCTCTCAATATAGATACCTACCGCAAAGTGCCTTCGGAGGACATAAAACACTTTCGATACAAACATTTGTGTAAAATATTAAGTAAACGATAAAAATATATGTATATGGTAAAAGAAAAATTTTGATACTAAAGTATCTATACCGGCATACAGTTTTACCTTACAGATACCGTTTGGTGTTTATGGATCGTTATCCCCCTTCTACTCGTGCATGTACGTTTCCTTTTTGTAGTCGCTTAATTCAAGAACATTTCCAGAGATTGTCTAATCTCTTTTTAATCATTGAGCTTTATGGAATGACTATAGATGTATTCCTAGTCATGTGTGTGATATCTGAAGTGTTCAGAATAAAGGATTTGCCTTAATGCATTTCCATTTGATACAGTGATATTGGATGTCATTATACGAGCACTTTGACGTTGAATGCTTTTTCGTTTTTCTTTCTTCGTTTACATTATTGTCTCAACAAGTTCAGCGGCCTTTGCAATATCAAAGAAAACCTCAAACGTAAAACATATTTTCTCTTTGCTTTTATTAAGAAATGTTTACAAGCCATGTGGAGAAAAACATTCGAAGTCCTGGCAGAAAAGAAAACCTGTGGTAGTTCTTTTAACCTACCATATGGACTTTTGAAATTTCGGAAAATGGTTTTTATTGGACGCGAGCTAAATACTCTATGTACAAGGTAAAGACTCAATCGGCTCAGATTGATGTCGAGCAAGTCTTTTTATGGTAGCACCTTCAGCATATTGTATATTTTAGCAAATGTACCTACAATTCAAATTTTGTTGCCACTTTTCCAAATATATCCTCGTGTGTAAGGACGTTTCTGCCTTAAATGTTTTGCTGTATGTACTCTGTATGAGAGTATACCACCTTGATCAAAACGTTCCCGGGGGACTCCACCATGTGGCGCTCCCATTATTCGGATTTGAGTTCTATTTTTTCGTTAAGTTGGAGAATCTGTTGTTGACATTCCCTCTAAATCTTAGCATCATAGCTTGACAGCACGTGTGTGTTGGCGATTTTTTACAATTTTAGAAATGGATTTAAATTTGCAACAACGAACTTGTATTCAATTTTGCGTAAAAAACGGATTTAATGGTGCACCTACGTTGGAAATGTTGGAAAAGTGTTTCGGCAACGATTCTCTAAAGAAAACGGTCGTTTGCCAGTCTCACGAGCGGTTCAAAAGTGGTCGTGAGTTAATCGAAGATGATGAACGCAGTGGCAGACCATCGACATAGCAAAACCGATGAAAACATTGATGTTTTGTTGGTAAATAACCGCAACTTAACCATCAGAGAGAAAGCGGAGGACTTGAACATTGCCTATGGATCCGTCTAAGACATTTTGGTTAATGATTTGGGTTTCCGTCGTGTAGCAGCAATGTTGGTGCCAAAAGACCTGAATTTCATGTAATAAAGAGACCGTGTTGACGTCGCAAAAGAGATGATTTGCGAGGCTGAATTCGATCCCACATTCATCAAAAGGATCATTACTGGAGACGAGACGTATGTTTATGAGTACGACACGCAATCCAGACATCAGGCAAGTGAATGGCGTTCATCAAATGAGCCGACACCAAAAAACCCGCGCCGTTTTCAGTCAAAAAAGAAGGCAATGCTCACGGTTTTCATGGATTACAACTGTGTAGTGCATCATGAATTTTTGCCAGAAGGCCAGACAGTTAACAAAGAGTATTACGAGTATTTGGGCGTTATGAGAAGTTTGCGTGAAGCAATTCGCCGAAAGAGACCAGAATTCTGGGCAGAAAACTCGTGGATTTTGCAGCATGATAACGCACCCTCGCACAGTGTCATCATTATTAGTAATTTTTGACGAAAAATGCAACAAATACCATCCAACAGCCACCGAGTTCACCTGATTTGGCTCCCTTTGACTTCTTTCTGTTCAATCGAGTTAAAAAACTACTACGAGGAACGCGTTTCAGCAGCCGAGAGGAAGTAATGGAAAAATCGCAGGAAGCACTGATGGGCATACCGAAAACCGAATATAAAAAATGTTTCGAGGATTGGATCAAGCGCTGGCATAAGTGTGTTGCAGTCGATGGGGATTACTTTAAAGGGGACAATATAGATTTAGATGAATAAACTTTAGTATTCTTCAAAAAGTCATCGATAATTTTGATCTTCGGATGGTAGCTTGCAACAGAAACCGTGGTGGTCACGTGAACGATGTTGTGTTCCATTCATAATTGCCATAGTAATAATAAACTTGTATTTCCAATTTTCTGAATACATTCCGGGAACTTTTTGGGTTAGTATGGTATTGACCGCATAAATCTTTCCAGTTTATAGTTACCGGTTAAGCATAGGCTGTCTTTATTTATTATTCGAAGGCGCTTATACTCGTAATTTACCTTTAATACTTTTCGTTTCAAACTTTCATTAACCAATTCGGTCGGCTCAGGGCTCAATATTAGACGCGCTCGAAAGACATTCTTTTTTTCAGGCAAATATAAATACGTGAGATGAATTTTTGCCTAAAATACAACATGTCAATTTACACTAATAACTTAGCCTCCCCATAAAATGTAGGATGCCATCCATGGAGCGAAATAACCACTGAACTCAAACATCTTTCTCTCTCCACCTATCCAGTTTTCTTAACACGTGTTCAGGCATTTTAAAGACAGTACTACCCTCTTCACTGTTAAGTTCTCTTAAAAAAAAAAAAACAAGTTCCAGGAATTGCATGTCGAATTAAGGTCTAAGTATCACTTAAGATTTTACCGAACGTCAGAGGATTCTCAATATCTTTACCTTAATGTGAAAACTAAAATTTTATGAAGAGCTACTTTGGAGTAAATTGAGTAACAATTTAAACCAGTGGTACTCCCCAAAGCCGTGTGGGCCGGTGTTTTGGGCAATTCATTTAAATTTCGAGGGGCATCCCTAGGAGTTGTGCAATTTTTATTATTAGATAGGCTGAGTGTAGGGCATAACTAGCAATTATACATTGATCTGCGATAATGCTGCTGAGTGCCATTTTCACAGACCAAGATCTGTTTGGACATCTCAGATCCCACTTAGGTCAGATCTGTCTTGTTTGCTGCATTTTCCACCATTTGACTAGTTCTGTTGGTATTCTTGATGTCCATGACCGTGGGGACATTGCACTGTGTAGGGATCTTATTGAAAGAAAGGCATACGTTTTAAGCTTGATGTTGCCAAAGCCGGGTGAATAGATTTTTCTAGCAGATATCTCCAGCTGATGTTTTAATCTTAATTTATCCAAAAGAGGCCCTCCTGAATTACCAAAATTTTGTGAGCCAGAAAGACATACGTAAAGCGAGCTGTTTAGGGAATAAAGCACCCTTTACCTAGATAACATTTTGATCCATCAGTAAAGAATTGGTTCTCCCGTCGGCATAATAGTTCTCATTCTGTACACCCTTCTTAGGATTGTAACTGCTGTCGTCGAAACTATGAAAAAGTACGGTGTAGTCAATATTATGACTGATTGCCTTTTTGAATTTTAGAATAGACAAGTTACATGTTTCAACACAATGAGATTTCTCACAGTATGAGCTGTCACCCGCTTACCATTGACCTCTTGAAGAATTAGATGGTATAGCATGTCGACTGCATTAATGGCGGTTGATCTTAAAGCACAGAGAATGCAAATGCATGGCGAACTTTGCACCTTCTCTAGAGCAGGACCATTCCAATGACCTCAGACAAATAAGTACCTTCATCTTCCAAATGAAGATAGTAGTTGAATTTTGAAACACAACACTTAGCTTCGGCAATCTCAGCTCGGGTCATGATACTATTTGGGCTCAGAAGCTTTCTGTTGTTGTTCTAAGTGTGCTGAGAAACAACAAGTAATTTCATGATCTCAAAACAACCGAAGCGAAGTGTGTTCGAAGCACTTTACAACTTCTGAAAAAGTGTTGAATTGATCAGCTCTACAATCAAACTCAATAAATTCAACGTCTGATTGTGAATATGTACAATAAATGGCATTGGTATTTGATTTCCTAAGTCCTCTGACAACCAACAATAAACTAATAATCCGCACTAATTCAAATCGATTGTGCCATAGCGATTCTGCTGCTGGATATAATCACAATAAAAAATATATTAAATAAAACAGATATAATAGTGTAGAAAGTAGCGATAGAATAACAACGGCAGCAACAGAACGAACGGAAGACAAAAAATTTCCAATGACAATAACACTTAGGACAATAATCATAACAATACTCAGATAGCAATATCAATAAATGGCCTCCTGTGGGAGGGGAGAGGAAATGTTGACTACATGCTCCGTCCAAAAACTAAAGGCGTTTACAAAACGAGAACAACGGAAACGGGAACTACACATCATATCCGGAATACATTTTATTTTGTTTTTTTTTTTTTTTTTTTTGACTACACATATTTGTGCAGTTACTGTAAGTAACCCGCAGTTATAAAAATGTGTTTGTGGATCCGTTGTGAGGACACTGACAGTGTTATTTATAGTCTCTCTTCTTCCAATATATTGTCTGCATAAAAAGATATGAGTCCCCAATGTCTGTGCGTGACGTAAATGTGTGAAAATTGTAGGTATACGCATGTACCGAAATTTCATTTTACTTACCCACTTGCATACATACGAATACATATATGGTATGACACATAACAATGTGGGTGTTACTTGAAGGTTCGAAGGTGATACGATTTTGTGGTTACGCATAAATGAAGAAATTTCCTTTTGTTCTTTTTTTGGCAAATTCTCAGAGTGCCCCAGTCTACCATTTCAAAGTCAGCCTGTAGAAATAAATAAACGTCATGACACTGTTCGTTTTGTTTAAGGATGTGTTGTGTTCATTCCAACCTACGAGTAATATTTATAGCTGATGTGGCGAAAAGGACTCGGAGTCTGATATTGTTTGACACATAATATTTCTTTAGTGGTGCTGAATGCGATGGCTTGGGGTTGTCGACACATTCTTTCTACGGTTTTTTACAATTGAATGAACTCTAACAGGTGTTCTTGGGACTGAAAATATGAAAACACAATTTTTTGCCAGAGTTCAATTTTATTCATCAACATAGTCTCCTTTTAGAGTGATACAATCATTCCAGCGCCGCTCGAATACCCTTATCACACCGCATCGAAAACCGAGTATACGATAAAATGTTCACAAAACCTCATTGAAGCGTTCAGACCGCATATCGACTAGGTTTTGTTTGACGGAATTAAAAATTCGATTTTTTTCTCATGTATTCTGTTGAAAAGAAAATAGTACTTTATTCAATATTGAATTATTTATTGATAAAAGTATAGAAAACTTACCGAGAACGACAATCAATATATTTTCAAATTTGAAGTTTCGTAATTTTGTTTTGACAACTACTCTGTCAGCTATGTTGAATAAGCTGAATGTTTCAAAAGGTGTGTCTGCTTCAACAACCTCACAATTGTGAGTTGGTGTTGAGGAGTTTTAATCAAAAACTTGTTTTTTTAAGCGGTTTCGACAATTAACAATATGGGAAAATATCTGTTTTCGATTAAGATTACGAGAGTCTTGGATACGGTGTGAAAAGGGTATAATATTTCTATTCATTTCTTATAGAACGATATGTCCAAGCCTTTAAAATGCGCTTCAGCTTCGGCGATCACCACTTCATAGGAGTTATATCTCTCTCTCATTCCTGCGCATGAAAAACTTATTTTTATGTCGCTTAAATAGTTCTAAACAGATATCTGAATTATAAACACGTTGTTGATTTTGGCACAAAAGTGGTACCCAATTCGAATAGGGCTTTCGCATACCCAAATACTCGTGCAAAATATGGTGTACACGGTCTATTTATAGCTTTACAAAGTCAGCTATCTCCCGCACTTTCACTTTACGGTTATTCAAAACGATTTTGTGGATTTGTTTTTTAAATTTTTTTGGCTTTGAACTCATGATTGCTTTTGACGGAGAAAATTCCTTATAACACTTTTCAAGCCATTCTTGAGTTCTAACTCATCAAATAATAGTGTTTTATTAACATACGAAACTCGTTTTTTTCTATGGTCCGAATTCAAATATATTGTTGATGACCCTGTAAAACGAATAATGCACAATGATGTTCGAATCTGCATATGGGCCTTAAACCGGCCACGTGGAGCTAAACAACTAGCGGATTCCCTATAAAACAGATATCACCACCATGCAGGTAGAACAGAAGGATGAAAAACGGTTACGGCGTTTCTTCCGGCTCTTGAGCAAACGCATTGTAGCAACCTATATCAGGGCTAAATTTTCCACATCAGCCTGATATGTGCTCACGCAACCAAAGATGATGTCATCCGAGAATACGTCTACAACTCCCTCAATAAAACCATCGAGAAATTCGCAAAGTATGGCATTAACTTGGTGATATCTGAGGACTCTGTGGACCTTCCAGATGTAATAAGGAAGGAAAAGTAGAAGCAACTAACTGCCAGAACCGTTCCCAATCCTCTCGTCAACTTTCTTAGAGCCTTTCAGCCTTACGTGCTGAAAACCGGTTGCGTTAATGCCTAACAGCCGTCTAAAACGCCTCAGCTGACGAACTGAATTTCACCAATTATGCATACTAAGCCCAACGGAGAAGCGAAGAGAACATCCACTTCTCCGGAGAAAAAAATAATCAACATATAAAGCATCTGATCGGGGGATTGGAAAGGGGCTACACCATTTCTCTACTTTAGATTTTCTCTCTCTGTCTCTTTTTGCCTTTTCTCTTGATTTTTCTTTTCTTATATACTCCTTTGTATTGTATTTCTAAGATGTGTGACATTACTTTTCCTCCATTTTTGTTTTGCTATTAATAGTCTTAAATTATAACGAAAAATAAACTTTTTAATAACAATGTGGATAAAAAAATCTACGCACACAATGATAAATGTTCTTTCCAAATTTTATGATGGTTTTAAAGTTTGTCATATTAATGCACGTGGTCTTAATCAATATAAGTTAGATTACCTAAAGCATATCTATGTTTGCGGATTCTGGTGTTGATGTTGTCTGTGTCTGTGAAACCTGGTTTAAAATCGATATCTCTGATACAAATTATAATATATTGTACCTAATTACAAAATTACTAGGAACGATAAGATAATATAGACTTGGGGAGGTGGTATTGCAATTATAATATGTAAGTCCGTTGCTCTAGAATCAGAGCTTTTAATTGCCAAAATATAGGGTGGATCTGTAAAATGCCTACTAGCCTGTGCATACCTTTCGGACCGTAATTGCTCTCCTCAACCGTTTATTTCTTCTCTATCAAAATTATCTTCTCTATATGATTCTCAAGCTTTACAAATTAGTGATTTTACATCCTCTCTAGGACTGCAAATCTATAATAATAAATACTCAACACGCTTTGCTAAGAATTGCATCCCTAGTCTTTTAGACCTCACAATAGTATCCGATCTTTCGTCTATCCTTCTTTTCGATCAACTATCGCTCGACTGTATTTCTGACCATGACCTTCTTTTCTGCAGCTACAATATTAACTTCACCCACCACGCCGCGCCATCCCGCTGACTTTTTCGTATAAGGATCATCGATCCATAAATATTGATACCTTTCAACCTGCTACCTTATCTGTCCAATGGGATTGTTGTCATCTAAACCCTGATCCTGATGTAAAACTGCGTTATTTTCAAAAAAATAATTATCCATTTATACAACCAATTTGTTCCTACTAAAATGGTAAATATCCGAAATAATAGTTGTCCTTGGTTTCCAACGGAAGTTCTTAATACCATTAAAGCTCGCAATAGGCTTTATAGTAATATGGAAGCGTAGCCCCTCAAAATCAAATTGGCTTACTTACAAAACCATGCGAAACAAATCTGTTTTCATTATACGAAATGCCAAAAGAAAATACTATGCTTCCAAACTAAATATATCTTTACCTCCGAAGCAGCTTTGGAACAATCTACGTCAAATAGATATCTCTAGTCGAAAATGTAATGCTGAATTTCAGATTGATCCTGACATCTTAAATAGTTTTTTTCCTTGAAAGCATATCTCAAGACTTTAATTTTAATCTACATGAAAGTCTAAATCACTCTGCAAATCTCCTTGAAAAACAAACTGTTACCGAAAATGAAGTGATTAATTCCGTTGCAGCGATACAATCTAACGCTATTGGACAAGATGGGGTAAATATGTGATTTAGTAAGCTGATTCTTCCATTTATAGTGTTCAATTTAACCCACATTCTCAATCACTGCATCTCAACATCAACTTTTCCCAAATCCTGGAAAAACTGCCCGAGTTGTACCGGTTGCCAAAAAAACTAATCCGTATCAGATTTTAGACCTATAAGCATATTATCCAGTCTATCAAAAGTCTTTGAGAAATTAATAGCTAAGCAGCTGAGCCAACTTAAATCCATTAATGAGTTGCTTTATGAAGGACAATCGGGTTTCAGATCTAACCACAGCTGCTCCACTGCAATGGTAAACATTTTAGAGGAAATAAGACAGGACTACGATAAAGGTTATGTTACGCTTCTTTGCATGCTTGATTTTTCAAAGGCTCTTGATAAAGTAAAGCAGAAAATCCTATGCTGGAAGGTAAAAAATATGTTGGACCTTGGTTACAGTGCAGTGATACTATGTAATTAGCAGTTTTCTGTCTGACAGATTCCAGAGAGCTGTTACAGGTGACTCTTCCTCAGCACTTTTACCAGTAAATCTAGGTGTGCCGCAAGGATCAATGCTTGTTCTGATTCTCTTTTGTATGTTCGTCAATGACCTTTCTTATATTTCTAAGCTCTTCACTGTCCGCCTTTATGCAGATTATGTACAACTACATGCCGCAAAACCTATTAAATATGTATATATTTGAACTGGTTAGCAATCTTAATGACGATCTTGCCAATATTTTCTCTTGGTCTGCAAACAATGGATTGTTTTTGAATCCAAATAAGTGTCAGGTTATTCCTATTTCTAGTAAAACTTTACCCTTTAGCACCTTACCAGATGTCCTTAAAATTATTAACACTATTACTAGTCTGTCATTAATTGTCAGTTGTCAGGATACGACCATGTTAATTATATTATTGGACGACTATATGGATGTCTTCGCAAACTCTGGATATCTGCAAGTTTTACTTCAACTAATACCAGACAAAAGCGAGTCAAATCTCTAATTCTACCTCTTATCATACATGCATACATTTGTAATAACTCTCTCTCCCAGCATAAGCTACAAGCTTCATTTAATGACGCAGTTAAATTGTACATTCATGGTTTACGAAGATATTACCATGTTTCGTAGTACTCAAAGTGCTCTCTAGGGATATCCCTCAAACACTACATTGGTGCCTGTGGATTTGTATGAAAAACTTATTTTTGCTCGTTTATTTAGAGCACTCTAATACGATTACAACATCGTTACCTTAATTCATCCCGTTTATTTTTTATTCACGCTATCAAAGTATGGAACTCTCTACCAATAACTATAATAACTATTTCTAATGTCGCACGCTTTAAATGTGCAGTCATTCGCCATTTTTCTTACCTTCGTTAGATCCCTTAAACATTTCTAGAAAAGTCTCTGTTTATCTTACCAACCACCCGCTTTCGTTCTTTCTTTAATTATATTATTATTTTAAATTGTTTAATTCGTTTATTTACTTATTTCGTAATGCTGAATTTTGATAAGTCTAAGTACCATAGAATATCAACTTTATTTTATTGCACCATAAAAATTGTAATAAAATAAATTGAAATAAAAGAAAAAAATTGAACCAAAAAAGAAAAAAAAATACTCCAGGAACAGCATTTGGTTGATTAACTAAAATGAACGTCGTAAGGTTAATGGCAGAAATATGTAGAGATAGGCTAGGAAATTGTTTAAGAAAATTAGGTGCTGAGGAAGTAGGGAGCTCCCGAAACGCCACCGTCAGGCAGAAGCCAATATTCCCGCCAACTCGACCAAAATGAAATAAAACCAGCGATATATTAATTTAAGTACAACAAGTTTGTAAAAACAGACGGTCCCTTCCCGAGATATTGAAGGTAGTGGAAGATGATATTAGCATACACTGATTTCATTCCAAGACTTGACTGCCGGGAAGTACGCATGATGAATAGAACCTGAGTATAGTTTACCCGATCTACAAAAAATGGGACCATCTAACTGCATTAACTACCTCAAATAGGGCATAAGTATTACAAGATCTTGTATGCCCTGTTATTTGAAACCCCCCATATATTTTTCAACGATATAATAGCTAGCAGAGCGGTTTTCGCCCGTGTAAATCTACAGTTTACTAAATATTCACACTAAGCCAGAGCCGAGAGAAAATCCAACAAGTGCAGATTGATACGCACGATCTCTATAGAAAGAGGGCCCTATCTAGTTTTAGCATCGCTGCCAAATCCGTTAGCTTGTGCCGAATGACGATAAAGAACAATTTCTGCTTCCCAAAAATTTCACCGAAAAGGCTAAAAAGGGTTTTATCAAGGTGATGCGCTGTCATATGCCTTATTTGCAAAACTCGCAAACGAATTTCATTGGCATGATTTTCCAAAAGTCAGTGAAACTTCTTGCCTGCACTGAAGACATTGATATTATGGGTTTGCGAGTATTGAATGATAATCGTGCAGACCATAAACTGCTATAAATCTCAGGTACTCG
Source organism: Volucella zonaria (assembly GCA_963966105.1). Taxonomy (NCBI): domain Eukaryota; kingdom Metazoa; phylum Arthropoda; class Insecta; order Diptera; family Syrphidae; genus Volucella; species Volucella zonaria. The sequence continues at coordinate 197,746,083 of OZ014530.1, read as the reverse complement.
TACTTAATCTGATCTGCTGTCAAGTCCGACTGACACCTTGCCAGAAGTTAAGGGAAAAGCTACACTTACCAATCGCTGTTTCTTTGGTCAAAGGAGGCAGTAATCAATAAGCACCGAGAAAAACTGTAATCATCTCAATCCTGTTCCATAGCATGGACGTTAACGAAGGTGAATAAAAAAGATTCTTTCGTCCGTTAACGGGCTTTGGTGGGGGAAATATCGATCTGTAAAGAAAAGTGTGCGTCAATTGCATCAGATGACTAGAAAAAGTTGAGTGAATAAATGTTAACGCTCTGTCGTGAAAAGTCTTCGTTTCCTACTAAGAGGGACGACGCAGTAGAAGAAGACCTCGTATTAGGTGACGTGCACAAGTGGAAGGTGACCTCAACCGTCTTAAAGTTGATAACTAGTGCCTGTTGGTTAAATAGGTTTATTGGTTGAGAAGCAGGTTCGGGCTTTGTGATAAAATTGATACAATTTTCAACAGAAAGTGCATATTGGAATGAAGTTTGGCAACAAATCTGGTCCAAAAGCAATCGAAGTTTGAAGAAGGGGCCTCAAGGAAAATAACTGAATCACTCAAATGTAAAAACTACTAGTAAAGAGTTTAGTATTATCTTCAACAATTGACATTGATATTACTAGTCCTGACATCCAAACTACCTTTGGTATTTATTAGCAATGAGTGAGTTAAAAATGGGAAAGTAGATACTTAGAAATATACCTACATATCTATTTGGTGATACGCGGTTAAAGAAAATGAACTAAACAGTTGGTTGAAGGTGTACTCTGACTGAACGGTATGCAGTTTCTTTCCGTTTGACAGTAGCGGTCTGAATTTAGCTTCGGCGATATAGTAGTCAGAATTCTGAATGACACTGAATGAGCACCTCGTATATATTAGCTTGTGGTCATCGATTTGGTTAGGAGTTCGAGAATCTGAAGGTATCTAGGTTACTACTACTGTTAATCATCATATTGCAAACCGATGGGAAATATATTAGTCCATTCCTAGAGTCACCGCATTTCCGATAATCAGACGAATATGTTTTCTTTACCGACTTACGCGTAGAAGCCCCTAAGTTCGATTTTGATATCGTATCTGGGTACATATTTGAAAGTACTTGTACTCCATATGTTGGTCGGATCTTTATGGAATAACACTTCATGTCCAACATATTACATGGTAATGTCTGCTTTATAAAATGAACATGAGATGAGAAATTTGCGCTGATTCCAAGATATATTCTTTAATCAAAACTTTAACGTTCTGGGTCACTTTACCAACAAAGGTTCCCATTCGATGTGTCTGTCGCCATGTTTTCTTTTTTTCTTGGATTAACCGGGAAGCTAAGAGAACAAAATCATCGTTAAAAACCTCGTTACCCTCAGGATACGAGCTAATGTTTGTATGGAGTCTCGGTCCATAGAGGGTTCGTTCAACAAAATGTGTCGCTTCGATATTTCGATTTTTCCATTGAGTTCCATTTGAGAAATCCTCCTCTCTCATCTAGGACCGAAAAAGGGTAGGTAGGTGACATATTTCTATCCCTCACCTGTCTGTTGCCATCAAGAACCTTTCACAGGAATTGACACTCAATCTATAGTTAAGATATTAGACATACAGCATTCACCAGCGAGGAGGTAAAAGACGTTCATTCCATCATATACGTATTGCATCCCCTTTTATAGCTTAACAGACTTATGAAAAATTTTTTATTTGGTGTTGGCATGTGATTTTGGCCAATTTTAAATTTGATGTAAAAAAAGAATAGAAATATTTTTTCCTAACGATGTCTTGATGATAATTGCTTAGGACACAACTTTAAAGTGGTATATCATATGCTACCTCACGCTTTTTTTAAAATGAGAGCCGGACAATAGCTCAAAAGTCCACAAACAGGGGAAGACATTGATTTCTTATCGTAGGTTTAAGCAAGGTGTTTTCCTTGTAAACTTGGGAATTGGGATCAAATGCAAGCATATATTCTAATCATCTACTTGAAAGTAGAGGTTCTCATTTCCAAGTTTAGTCGACTTTTATCACTTAATGAATTTGAACAAGGGGCAAATGTACAATACGTCTTTAAGAAGAAAGGGAAAAGGATTCGAATGGATTCTGAACATGATAGGGCTTACCGTTGGACTTGGATTTTCTGAATTTCTATATGATAGGAACACTAAGTACTACATCATTCACATTCACATAGCATTTGTTTCATTGGATATGTTAAATGCTGAAAGGAAAGTGGGGTATGTCAATGTGCGTAATAATTCGACAAGTTTCGTCTAAAGAACTGGACTGTCATATCAGATGGGAAAAGAGATGACTAATTAGGCAGAATACTTAATATTGTATTTTTAACGAAAAACTGAAGATTTCAGATTTCTACTGGATTTACTGCACCACAATATTTATTGTGTGAATTATTTTTGTTGTATCAGAATTAAATTTAACACACCTCTAAGTCTTAAAGCTGTGTTCTCGATCCCTGTTAGGCTCTTTACTAGCAGAAGCTACATTAGGCGTATGTCTTAGGTTTTATACTTTGTATTCTGGAGGAATTAAGTATACTTTAATAACCAAAATGTGTATGGCCATATGGCATATTGGAAACAGAACAGTTGGCTTTAATGTGTCCTCTTATTTTGTGAACTGGATGCGAGGAAACAGCTGATGTAACGCACTGACACAGTAGGAGAAGGTTGTGTACCTCGGACCGATTTTTAGAAAATTAATGATTTCTACTCACCATATTATCTCAACATTGAGATGAACCCTGAAAACTATAGCCTATTAACTATCCTTTTTAGAATATTTATTGAATCTTTCAAAAGGGTCGTTAATTTTTCTCAGGATCTAAATAAGTGGAGATGGTTTTCAAAGTGTACCTTGGATCATACCAGAGCGTACCTTGGACCAAAGATATTGAATAGCAAGTTTCATCGATAGCAATAAGTCTAGGTTATAGACTATCAAATCATTACAAAACAGAAAGAAATTTGACATTAAATTCTTACAAAAAGTTGGAAAACAGTTTTTCGAGACCTTGCAATATTATACTCTTTAGTTTTTTTTGCCTTTACAAGTCTCAAAAGTTTGTCAATGCTTACACTTTCATCTGGGCTGAAGTCTTCATCGTTATCTGTTTCTACAATGGGGGTTTTGAATTTAACCTGCCTGTGCTTTGGCATTGAGGAATCATTGGAGGCATAATATTCTCAGATTCATCTAAACCTTGTAGGGCTCGGCTGTCGCTCTCTCGTTCGGTCTCCACTTTCCTTCGGAGAACACCCTCTATAAGCCACTTTCCCCTTCTCACTACCCCGTGTATTCTGTCCGAGAACCGCAGTACACGCTTAGTAGGCAGCTAGGCAAAGGCAAAACGTTTAAGCAAAATGGAAATTTTTAAAATAAAAAGAATGTTTTCAAAATTTCATAAACGCTTTATTATAATTTCCAAATGCCAATTTAAATTAGATAAAATCAAAAATTTATCCCCAAGCTGCAAGAGTGGTATTTTTTCGTGGACGCTCGTGAAACTTCGTAAGGCAAAATACCACACTCGACTGACTGTCCATTGCTTGGGCGGCTCCTTTTATACTCTCCACTTCATCGTGGGGATTTTCCATTAAAGATGTTTACAGCTACGAGCGGTGCATTTGAGGGTTGCCATACCACCCGAATTAATATAAATTACTTTTTTAAAATTAGCATAATAATTTTCAGTTAAAGTTTTACAATGTTTGTTTTTTCCCAAATGAACAATGATAAAAATTTTATATATACTACGAATATATTGCAAGAATCACAACGCTTAGAACTCCTTTTTTTACAGCTTTTCGTTTTTTTGGAATTGACTTTTTGACAGTTGCATATATGTATTGGGGCTACAAGTAAGTTTCCAGCGTTTGTCAGAGATGGCGCCACCAGTGGACCCCCGGGCAGAAATGTCAGACCCCATGTGTTTTATTTGTAGGTTTTGTATCTGTCAACAACTTTGCAGCGTTATATTTGAGCAGTTCTATCGGTGTCGTACATTTTATCGAGCAAAATCATGGCAAGTTTCTAGCCAAATAAACGTCATTTGCGGGAAGCGCTGCTTTTATTCTTTAATATGAAGAAAAGTGCGGCTGAGGCCTATCGTTTGCTTTCGGAAACTTATGGGGCGGAATGTATTGGTGAATAGACGTGCCGCGAGTGGTTCAAACGGTTCAAAAGTGGTGATTTTAGAGTTGAAGACAAAGATCGGCCCGGAAAGCCGAAAAGTTTTGAAGATTAGGAATTGGACGCTTTACTGGATGAGGATCCGTGTCAGATTCAAAAAGAACTTGCTGCGTCATTGGGCGTCACGCAATAAGCCGTTTCCCTGCGCCTAAAAGCACTGGGATTCATTCAAAAGGTTGGAAACTGGGTGCCGTACGAATTGAAGCCAAGAGAAGTCGAATGGCGATTTTGCATGTCCGAAATGTTACTGCAGCGGTATAAAAATAAATCATTTTTGCATCGTATTGTCACTGGTGATGAGAAATGGATTTATTATGATAATCCTAAACGCAGAAAATCGTATACAAAGCCCGGCGAACCCGCCCAATCGACGCCGAAACGAAATATTCACGTGAATAAGGTCATGCTCTGCATATGGTGGGATCAAAAGGGTGTCGTATACTACGAACTGCTTCCGAGTGGTGAAACCATCAAAGGACCATTATATCGAACCCAACTAATCCGTTTGAAGCGGGCATTAAAAGAAAAACGGCCAGAATATGAGACCAGGCATGAGTCCGTCATTTTTCATCACGACAACGCTCGGCCACATGTTGCGGTTTCGGTGAAAAACTATTTGGAAAATAGTGGATGGGAAATTCCGCCTCACCCGCCTTACAGTCCAGACTTGGTACCATCTGATTACCACTTGTTTCGTTCGATGCAGAACGCTCTTACGGGAATACGCTTCAGCTCAGTAGGGGAAATCAAAAATTGGCTCGATACGTTCTTGGGCTCGAAAGACGAGAAATTTTTTTGGTCCGGAATTCATAAATTGCCAGAAAGATGGGGGAAAGTTGTAGCTTCCGATGGACGATACTTTGACTAAAGCATTGTAACAATGTTTTCATAATAAAACTTCAAAATTTGGAAAAAAAACGCTGGAAACTTACTTGTAGACCCAATATGATGGCATCTTTTTCAGGAGTGTCTCTGAGTATCCTTGCCTTTCCTTTCTTCTTTCCACGACGAATATGCTTCTGACGTGGCGCTGCTTTTGGAAAGGGCTTTATCGCTTCTGGTGTTATAAACATGAAACTTGAAGGAGCGACCGCGATGTTGAATGGTCCTGGTAAACTCCTTGCTTCCAAGTTGTCCGGGTAGCAACCTGGGTGACTACATTGTTTGATTCATCAGAAAATGATCGATCTGTAACAAATCTACTCAAAAATTCCTCGTCAGAAAAGGTATTTTCATTGAGTGGGTGAATACCAGTAACTTGGAATCCCTTAATAATATTCTGCTGACCAAATGCTTGCGGATATGGCTTGCCAACAATTTGAGCAATATTATATGTCATTGGTTGTTCTGGGTTCGCTAGCGTCCATTCATTTGCAGCTTTGTTGAAATATGTCTTATGTGGTCTAAAAACAGTTCTCTCAAGAGGCTGCGTTTTGTGAGAGGTGTGAGGCGGTAGGGTTAACAGCACAATGCCAGCTTCTCTGGCAAGGTTAATGTCAGAAAGATATATATCTGAATCATGATTGTCCATAATTAACAATATCTTTTTCTCCTGAGAAGGTTTGACATGTTGAATAAAGTGCTTAAAAAATTGCACAAGCAGCTTCTCATTTGACCAGCCTGATGGATTACCACCCCCAATACATCCTGGTGGAGCGTCGACTAACATATGTGGCTTGAAAAGCGCGCTTGCAAAAATTAACATGGGCGGCACATGATTTCCCTCAGCATTGATAGCCGCAATCATGGTGAAATTGATGCCAAGTTCACTTGAGGTCATACTCACAATTTGCTTCTCCCCCTTGGGTGCCAAAACTTTTGGTAGAATATGGAGAGTCGAATTCTCAATTTTTTCAAGATTATTAAAAAACCGGAGGTCTTTTTACGCCTAATTTACTGCGAAGTTACTAGAATCAAAGGCAGAAAAATCAAAATGGTTATAAAGCTGGAGTAAGAATCAAGGTGTACCATATACTAAGCTATACCATGCGCGCTTTATTTACTTTAACAATAGTAACTACATATTATTCATTTTAATAACTCCAATTGACCTGACTTAAATTGAAAAGTTAAATAACTTATTTATCTATAAAAATTATCCTCAGACTCATTCTACTTGGAATTTTTTCACAGCACGCTTTAAAAAAATACATAAGATTTTACTTTTGGCTTCAAAAAATATTCAGAGAAAATTACTTACGAGTGAGTAAACGTGGTACGTAAATTGTAGAGGGACTTTTGTTGGAAGAATATACTCGTAAATATACCAGAGAAAACACGCTCGGACCGAGGTACACTGGGTCCAAGGTACACAACCTTCCCCTACATATCAAAGCATCAAATCGAAGTCAAGTCCAAGACGAGATGACTTTCAACAGATCTTGTTTCATTTCTATTCTTATACTTTGGACGTTTCTATGTATCATAAACCACATAATAGATACACGCAGTCTAGTATACAAAATCAAATTCATATATTTTTGTTTTAAAACAAAAAATCATAAAAAAATTATCCAATCACAGATACCATCACATTAAATCTATCTTCATGTCTACTAAATAAGTCTGTCGAAGAAATACGCGTGAAATTTATAAAAAGGCACTGAATTCATTTTTATCTTAGAAGGAATACGCTCAACAAAAGTGCACCCACCACCACCGCCAATCAGTGGCGTATCAAATGGTTGTCATTCAGAAATAATTCTCATTGACAAGAACATTTGTAGTCTGTGAATATTTTATAATTCATTTGATGTAATTCCTCCTCTGGGAATGGCGCAGCACCAACAAACAGACTTAGTCACAGATTCACCCATACATTCAGATACATATTTGTACAGCTACGAGCACTGGCAAGGACAAATGTGTTTGGCTCAGTCAACTTATTATCGAATATTAAATGCGAAATACTTTACACGCAATACATGATTACAATTAATCATTCGGAGCTCAGATTATCCTCTGATTAGAGTACAGAACTGTAAAGAGGAGATATGTATCTAGGTATACATAGGCATATGTACAATATATATATTTAAATCAAATCTGGAATAAGGGTGATACCCTAATATCCTCATATTTCTGATGTGCAACAGATTTGCAATGACTAAATCTCATCTCTATGCGGTACAGTCCATGAATTTTAACAGCTCTCATTGCTCATTCTGGATCCAGATTTTAGCAGCAAGGATTAAAGCTAAGATAATATAACATACGAGTATCTACACCAAAATGATTACAAGGACAAAAAAAATGCAATTCTTATCCGTTTAATATGCAGATGAAACTATGTGTTGGATAAAAAAAGAACAGTCACAAAAGACGGATGCGCTAATAGGAGTACTCTAAGACATCCGTGCTTGCATCTTTAAATAAAGAGAATGAGGCCAATTTGTCCATTGCTCAGGTACACCAGATACAGGTACTGATGAATAAAAATAAAAGTAGAGAAGGAAAAAATCGTTAGTCTCTGTATCTGTTGAATTCAGTAAGAAATTTGCATGAAATCTCACAAAAATTCACTCTGTTCGGGTATCCTTAGCTTAAAGATACTTATCGTTGTACATAAACGAAACGAGCTATCAATTTAAGAGTGCTGAACGCTTTGTTTGTGTTTTGTGTTGTTGGTTTTTTTTTTTTACAGAGATTTTAGTTTATGCTATCTATTAGAAATGGCTTTGTTCAAGGGGTACTCATATCTATCGGATATGTGAGTGGGCTGAGAAGTACATATTTTTCAAGGGTTAAATTCACGAAATGGATCGAAACGAAGTCTTTTATCTTTGGGCGAGAATGTAAATGCTCTATTCATTTGCTCATTTCCCAACAAGTTGGAAGTTGTAGGTTAAATCGGTTAGTCCTTTTTAATTAAATTTTTTCTCGGAAAAAAAATCCTCTTTTGTATTTCAATCGAAGAGTTAAATTGAAAATTTATTGAATATCTGTACAGTTCAATTTTGTTTCATCTCGACGGGGGTGTGATGATAATTGAATGGATGAAAATGATGTGATTTTTGAACTTCTCTATATTAAAAGTCCTTCATTTTAAGAACACTCTCTTCTGTGTAGAAGGATATGAATGCTGTTCTACATTTAAAAAAAGAACTAACACAGGCTGACCTTGTTTTTCAAAAGAATAATTTCAGAAGGATAATGGTAATTAGGTTGCTCGTTGAGAAAGCATAAATGCTGGGGGATTTGTCTAGGGTTCTATTATCAAACTATAGTTATATCGCACCTTGCTTTGTATCCTTAATCACCTAAGGGCATTTGTTTCCCCTGGGAGTAAAAACACTTAGAATTATTACTTTTTCTTATTTTAAAATAGAAATGTTAGAGTTCATGGAAGCCTAAGGCAGAATACGATATAAATAATAAAGAATATGAAAAACAGACTTTTCTCTACAGTGAGGGTGTTATTAGGAAAAAAAGCCTACGTTTTTTCTTGGATGCATAGATGAACATATGTGTATTGCGCAAATATTGAAGCAAAGCAGTCTTGAACCTGCAATTGTTTTAATAGCATCAGACTTATATGCTCTAGTTGCTAACAGAAATCAGAGCATAAGTCAGTTAATTCAGCATTTGTTACGTTCAATGTTTTGAAAATGAATGCAATGTCATATTAAATGTTTCTAAATTAAAAAAACTTGGGAATGAAAATGGTTCTTATTGGAAATAGTATATAAAATATTCCGAATTAATTTCATTCCACGTAAGTCTTCAGCTGGAAGTAGTAGCTCGGTGAACTTTATATTCATGAGGCGTAAAGAGTTTCCAAAGCTCGGTGGCCGATGACATTATTTTCGCGCCGTGCGGGCTAAGGAAAATTAGGGAGGAGGAAAAGGAAGAAAAAGATACCGATGTTCATTGATCTTAAATGTTTGTAAGTTACAATAACTAGGAAATAGAGAGCACGGCAGTGCATTCAATAAGCAAGTTTTACGGCTTAGGAAAGACTCACGATATTTCAGAGCACGTCCGAAAGTGGGCTTGAGAGTGTAGGGATGAGCAGTCATAACGAGAAGGGTGTCACGGTTAAAAGTTCGAAGGGACGGAATGCTACTATCAGTTTCAAAAGAGCACTGGTGGTGAAAATAGCAGTAGAATAAGGAGGGGCAAGAAACTTGAGGTCGGTGTTCAAGCATGGGATTTGACTGTGAATTTGGCGTCACCAATGAGTTTCATCGCACGGTTTTGAATTCTATCTGGCAAGTTCGTAAAGATCTTAGGGGTAAGTAACCAGATGTGCAGATTGTACTAGAATTTTGGGTGGAAAAATTCTTTACATAGTGACGCCAGATCAGACGGGGTGAAATATTTCTAATACCGTTTGAAGAAACCTACATATTTTACAGCATTTTTTAACAAATTGGAAGATTTGGTCATTCTAACGTAAGCTGTCATTGACACACATACCGAGAATGGAAAATTTTTCGGTTTCGACGGTGCAAGTACCATTCATAGAAAATGGCTGGGTTCTTAAATTTCGCCTTAACGATAACAAAATGTTTATATCGTAACTTAATAAGCTTAGAACACGCTGTAGAATGAATACGAAAAGCAGAGACTACTGTCGTCAGCAAAGGAGTATATTGCATTAGAAGTAGCAGATAAAAGATCATTGATGAAAATTAAAAAGAGTGTCGGAGATAGAACGGAGCCCTATGGCACACCAGCCTTTATTTTGTAGATATCAGACTTGAAACCGCCCAAGACAACTTTAATTGAAAGTTCCGAAAGGTAATCACCAATGCGTGATATGCTTAATTCTTGAGATCGACAAACCGGGTCGATTTGGGTTCTTCGCATCACTAACATTCTTAAGACTAATTTCGAAGATGACTGGAATTTGACATGATTTTGAAGAGTGTCCCTTATTGCGACTTTTGAGAAAAGTTAGGCTGGATAAAGTTCTTAAAGGGATGGAATCAGTCAGGCTGGAAGCACTCAAAAAATATGATAGCATTTAACCTGAGCTGAAGGTTGATTCGGAGAGTTGATGGTTGAGCCTTCTGTGTGCCCAATTGCATTGCAAATGCTTGTTCTGCGCAAGCAAAATTCATTCTGATACGTGATGTTACTAAAGTAACCGCAATTGCATGTGCGCTCGACAAAAAGAGTACACATTCAATCGATATTCGGCCGCCATGGAAAACTGAATTTTTGACAGCACGTATAGCTCAACATCTATCTTCCTTGGATATTCTGCCTTTCTCTCACCATTCAAAGACATTAGTTAGTAAACAAGCGGAGATTTCAATTTGTCGCTGTATCAACCTGTTTTCTCTATTATTCCATGCTATCGCCATCAAAAGTAGTAGCCGAACTCATTTAATCCTGTGACTCTAGGAATATGGTACTTGTCGTATGGATAATTCCTAGTGACTGTGCCGTCTAAAGGTCAGGCTGCTGTAGAAGTGATCAACAATCGGTGTACTAGAAGTGGGCTTGTGGTCAATTTTCTCAAAACCGAAGTTGTTCTCTTTACGTGAAGGAGCAAGCTGGCTAGTCTCACTCATGTATTGGTTAAAAGTATCACTATCCATTTCTTCAACGAAGCTAAGTATTTGGGTGTCGTCTTAGATAACAAACCTTATGAGCCTACTATCTACGCCCTCGTTTAGGGCTTCCATCGCGTGCGAATATAGATGCTGATGACCGGCGTCTCTTTATACTGGCGTCTATATGTGTCTAATTGTTCTATGCATAAGTGTCACTGCATTACGCGACGTTGTGAAAATGATGACGACATAGTATAGTACTATTTCTGAGCAAGCAATTGATGCTGGAACTGTAGGCATTTTATCACTGAAATACAATACTTAATCATCACTCTACGAAAGACGAGTACATACGAGTACAACAAAACGATTGACTGCTTATTTGTCTGAGAGCTCTGTTAGGACAGAAAAAAAGCAGACATATAACGCAAGTGAGTTGGTGTACGCTCATTTCCAGATTAAGAGTACTATCACCAATTGGCTACTTACAATAACGTTCAATTGGTGACATGACAGATATCTGCATTCATATCATAGCTTTAATTAAATTTTGACCCGTTGAAAGTTTTACCATTCAGAAGGTACCGGATATTTAAAATACCAAAGGAATATATGACATCAATGGTAGAGCCATTATTCTGATTGGCAGATATGTTTTATTGTGTCGGAAGGATGTGATGAAAATAATTCTGCTTCGATTATTTTACATTTGTGTGGGTCTGCTTTCGGAGGCAATGACATTTAACCTATATCTAGGAGCTCGTGAAAGCACTGCATAATCGTATAACTTTCTATATTGTGGGGGTCTGGACACCGGCACTCAGTCACCTGCGTAAAGGCTATTACAGCTTCACACGCGTCACAAGGTAACGATATTGTTGAACCCCGAGAGACACCCTTCTTGGGCTGAAAATTAACCATCTGCTGGTTGTTACCCTTAAAAATGTATTTTTTCTTCAAATAGTACGTCCTTGTACATGGCAAACGTCCGCTTTTAAAATAAAAAGGATGGAATTCCTAATTAGCCAATTAATATGAATCAAAAAAAAAAGGAACTTGAAAACTGAAAAACAAGGAAAAAGGACATAAATCATTTTGGATAATTCGTTAAAAGGATTAAGTCTTCTTCTGGACAAAAAAGGTTTCCGTTAGAGGTAAACACTCAAGTACCTGCCCTTAATAGCGACAGCGGCAACGACAACCACAACGACAGTGACGTAGACAACCGTACAAAAATTCTGTAAAGACCAGGACCAGAGCGTTAAAAGAAAAGGTCAAACGAACCGCAAAAATATTGAAAAATACTTTTCTGTGGTAATGTATTTTTTTTTATTTTTATTTTGGCTTTGTTTTTTAACCGACCAAGGCCTTATTTTTTTAAAAAGTCAAAGCACGTCCCTTTTTTTAACAGTTCCTCGTTTTTATCCCCGACTCTGTCTTCGTGGCCATTGTCCCGATGAGTAAAGCTGGAGTAAAGCCCTTAGCCTAATGGGAAAAGTACAAAAATTCGTAGGATACACCGATGTGACTTAATTCGTTTATTGTGTTCCAACGTGATTTTTCCAATTTGACCCATTTACGGGCTAAGACGATGGAGGGAAGCCTTATCACTTTGGAGGGATTTTTTGTTAAAATGGGAGGAAAGTATTGTTTTGTTTTTTTTTTTTTGAGGAGCTGGCGGACGAAGGTTTTCTGGTTAAGGCGAATTAGTTTTGCTTGGCCAGGGTACATGATACGAATATCTAGAGCGTTTTTTGACGCTTCATTTTGGACACTTCATTTTGAAAGGGATTACCGTGTTTTAAGTGTAGTGCCTGAAAGTGTTTGTCGTCTCTATAATTCTTGCTTTGTGGAGCAATTCATGTCAAAACAATGGGGAGGGAGTCTATTGATTGAGTCTATTTTCGTGTTAGAGTAGGGTATTTACACTTAGCCCACGAAGTTTTTTTTTGGGAAGTTGAGGGGGCCAATGATGGTGGGCGTTTAAACATAGAAACATTGTAAGGCGTAACGCATAATGGTAGCAGGAGTTTACATTTCTATGCGACAAAATTAAATTCCTTTCCACTGTCGAACATAACGACGTTAAGAGTAGCGTGGGTCACGTTATACACTCTTGTTGTTTTTTTATTATTCTGGGATATAGACAAATCTGAACAAATGTTCTGTTGCATTGATTAATTGGCTTAACTGGTTTCCGTTTTGCCAGATCGGATTTGGGTGACTTCTTTAAGTTGGACTAGATCTATGGGTAAAAATACTGGGGATCGCATGTAGTTCTTAACGCTGAAATACGAGAAATGTTTCCCTAAGAAGACCCATACTACCTGACAAAGCACTTCTATGAAGGAATGGAAAGGTGGCCAATGTTGTAATATTACAGCGCCAAAATGTTTCTACTACGTTCAGTGGCGAAAGAAACAAAAATACTAGCAATCTATTTAGAAAGCATTACGATTTTAAATCTGAAGTATCACGCAAATACGTATTGCCTCGTTGAGATAGCTATTAGTACTGTTTTGCCTGAAAAAGACAGCGAAAATGCTGCTGACTTTGAAAAGCATTCGTTGAGTCTGCCTGTTTGCTTAATAGTGGTCATAAGAAAACCAACTGCCAACAGTATTTCGTACTAAGAACGTGGGCATTTCGAACGCAGGATCAGATGTTGAAATTTCCTTTCCTCAGACTTTGCTCGAAAACTCTTCAGCGACCTGAAACGCTGAACGTAGGTTAATTTTGCTCTCCTACTACCTTCATAAGAACTTTACACTATCAGAAGTGCAAAACGACTCAGTTAGACCTCAAAATCAGCTTGTTCGTCTTTCAGACACTGGTTTTTTTTATATAATTAGGGCACGCTCAATGGATAAGGAAAGTCATGAAAATGTTTGCAAACAAAATTCGTAAAATTTACAAAAATTAGGAAGGAAAACAGAGAAATGGGCATGTACGTTTACAGGTTATGACGACTAAGAAATAAAGAGCTCGTGAGTTGTACAACTAAGGAAAAAATTTCAGAAAACGTCCGAACGTGAGCTTGAGGGTAAACTATTAGGCATTCATAGGGAGGCGGAGATTATTGCTGAATTTCTAAAGCGGGAGAAATGCTACTGGCAATTTTGTTAGAGCAGTTGTGAGGAAAGTACTGATAGAACAAGGTAAGGTAAGGGATCCACGGCTCTGGATCCTATCTAGCAAGCCCTCAGAAGTATGAGGAGCACCTAAATGGATGTACCTACATCTTGTCGGTAAAGTGAAACTGAATCAGAGATCACATAATTTCAAAAAACTTAGATATTTCGCAGCAATTTAGGCGACATCAAATATATTGGCACTCCAACGTAGCTTGTCATTGACGCTGAGAATTCGGTTCTGGCAATGCAAATACTATCCACGGATTAAACGTGGGTTTTTAAATCTCGTATAACGGCAGCCGAAATTTTGTAATTAGTTACTAATACCGCAATTTAAGTAAGCAAAGCAATATATTGGACAAGAAGTATTCGAGAAGAGATAATTAATGAGAATTATAAAAGTATGAGACAGAGAATGGATCCCTTGAGCACACCACATTTTTTTTGTGGGAATCACGCTGGAAACTGTCCAAAGCGAAAGGTAATATCTAATCTAAGAAAGAGGAGATTCATTAGGACCAAATGCATACATTTGGAATCTGATCTCAAACTTTGTCAAATGCCTTATAAAATACAACTATCTCGTTTTCGACGGATTGGTGTAGACTTTATTTCCACTTTTAAGTGAGCCTGTTTGCTGAAAAAACCATTCTGCCGGGCATTGAGAAGTTTTTGCGTTTCGAGATATTTCATCAGCTGATGGCTTATCAGCCTTTCTATAACCATAGAAATAAAGAACTATAGTGCAACAGGTCTGTAGGAGGGGAGAGAAAAAGATTCGCCTTTTTTGGTGACGGGCTGGACGAATTCTGTTTTTCATCATCTCAGAAAGAATTCTTAAGTGTATAATTGATGAAAAACTTAACGCAGTAGTTTTACCACTATGGAAGAACAGCTCTACAGAAGAAGGTACATTATATGGACCAGCGGATGTGTGTATATGAAAATCTTTTAAACTGTATTCATGCCATTGAAGACTCAATGTTCCAGTAAAGGCGGCAACATGACACAATCTGGAAGAGTTAAATTTAGTGTTTCGTTTTCAGCACTGAACTTGTCCAGCGAGCTGACAGATGGAATGTTATTATAACTGAGCCTTAAGACGTAGAATGAAGTAGAGTTTCTAGTGTTTTGGACGAACGACCAAACATTTTTACTTTGAGATATTGTAGTATTTTTGCCTTAAATTTTGATTACATTGGAATTTCACATATACATATATTTAAGGAAGGCGATATATAGTCTCTGGTTTTTAACGTATGTACCTGTCGTGTAGACCTAAGTTTACGGGATGCCCATACATCCTGAGATACCAAAGCAGAACTTGTGTTGGAGACACAAGTTCCACCCTTGGTATGGGTCGAGGCCGAGCTAAAATTTCTTACTGTTCTTATCGTCACAGCACCCAGTACTTATTACAGCTTTACATTGGGTCAAACCGACGGGAAGACCCTTCCCTCGACTTTGGGTTTAAATCACAGTCATCAAGACGTTACCACAAGGGGGCCTACCTCAGCAAGTCAGGCCCGGACCGAGATCCGAGGGCTCCTAACTACCATGGTACCGTGATTTAAGTCCTGGTAGGGACTACCGGTGGTCCTGCCGCCAACAACACATATGACCTTCAACTTATACCTGATCAAATCGTAGCAACCTTCGGTGGCGTCATCTGAAGATGTTTATGATAAGACCAGTAATATGCTCTGCCCCCGCTTTTTATTAAACAAGCTCATTGATGGGCGAAGCCTTGATAATTGGGCGTTGGCTCGAAAGGCGATCCTGGCTAGTTTGAATTTGTTTCAGTTTTTTTCTATCAGGTTTCGCTCTTGACGTGTTCCTCATAATATAGATCTTTGTACTTCCAAATCGATATGATCTGCTTCGAAGATAGACCCCAAGGTAACGAGAAACAGTCGGATATCGAGCCGCCATTAAATATTTGTTTTTGAAAGGCAATATGCCTATGCAATTTAAAGATTATTTGGACGCTATACAAGGGGACCCTGCATCATCATTTAGCACCGTAAAATGTTGAACAGCTGAACCCGCAATCCTTTGTACTTAAACTTTTTGATAAGCCATTTCGGAATGGGAAGTGCCCATTTTTTAACACTGAGGTATACTATATAATGCGATTCGGTTTCGCCGTAAGTTATATGAAAAATGGAAACGAAATCCTACTGACCGTAATTGGGAGTCAATCTGTTGGGCGTGAAATAGGCCCAGCTTTATCACGCACAAAGCCAAAAAAAAATACTTTCTGTTCAAGCTTAGTAAACACCAAGACCAATAATTTGCGCGTCATTGGAATCGGCAAAAGGGAATTTTTTTGTTAATATACATGATCTTGATGATTTCAATAATGCATTTGCGTCGGGCTTTGTAGATAATTTAAATTTTGTAACTAACAATGTGGTTCTTTACAAACCTCTATTTACTTTTAATTTTGAAGTTGTAGCAGAGTCGGAAATCATTCAAAATATTTTTTCATTAAAATCAGATACTATCGGCTGGGACGGAGTACATACTCGATTATTTTGAAATTACTATACCCCACTTTTTTTAACCACTTATGCAGATTATTCATTTTTGTGTTAAACTAGCGAAGATTATTCCCACACCCAACCACAACCTTCGACCGATAAGAGTTTTACTGCGTCTGTCGAAACTATTTCAAAAAGTTCTTGAAAAACAAATTGTCTGTCATCTTGACCAGCATAAGTATTGCAGTTTGATGTCTCAACTGGTGCGCCACAGCAATGGTAAGCGTTCTTGATTGTATTGTATAAGAACATAATTCGATTTGAATAACGTCACATTACTCTGTTTACTTGATTTATCAAAAGCGTTTACCCGTGCCAACCACTCAAATATATGTGAAAACTAATGTCTTATCTGTGTTCAGTTCAAGAATAGCTCCGCATATAAAAGATTAGATAAGTGTTGGTCTAAGACTATCGAAATCTGAAAAACTAGTGTGTGGTGCCCCTCGACGTTCAATGCTGGACCCTTTTTTATTCTGTTTGTACATTAACGATCTTCCTACCGTTTGTTCTGACAGATCTCTACATTTATATGCGAATTTTGTCAAAATTTACTCATCTAGACCACTCGACTTAATTGAAGATCTAAAGAGTAAATGAGGATCTATTAAAAATATTCAATTGAAATGGGCTCTTAACAAATACAAATAAATCACAATCCATCTGATATCAAACAAAAAAACTGCCTTATGTGGATAAGGCTCTCAGCCTAAGTTTCACTAATTTCATAAGTTACACTATTGGCCAGATATTGGGGCCTTCGTAAGCTTTGGTTGATTTCTAGTTTCACGCCCGTAGACACTAAACTAAGACTTGCTGGCCCTTTTATTTAATTTTTAATACCTAAATATATATTCCAAAGCAGATCACATTCTTTCCATAAATTGCTCGTTGCCTTCAATGATTAGATATATACGGTGCGCCATCTTCTATATCGGTATGTGAATATTGACTAACTTTAATCGGTTATTTCATTACATAAAGTATTTTTATTTAACTTGGTCCTTTACAATTTATTTGGGCTAGTTTTTGAATACAACATTAGTCAAGTGGCCGCCCTTATTGACCAAAGCAAAATGTGCCCTTTTTACTGCGTTTCCCATCATTTTTTCAAGCATCTCGGGAGGTAGAGCGATGATTTCAGCACGAATGTTTGCTCTGAGCTCTTCAATGATTTAAAACTTGCTGGCGTATATTTTGCTTTTCAAATAAGCCCACAAAAAGAAATCCAGAAGAGTCAAATCTGGAGATCAGAGTGGCCAGTCAATGCCGCCAGTTTTTAACAGCACACGTCCAGGGAATTTTAGTTGCAGAAACTGCATTGTTTGATTTGCAGTGCAGCATGGCAAACCGTTTTGTTGAAACCAGTAACCATCCAGACCTTATTCACACATCTATAGGCAGACATAATCAGCCAACATCCATCGATATCGATTCTCATCGATTGTTTCGCCTTCTCTGAAGAAAAATGGGCCAATGATGGTTTTGGTGCAAACGCCGGACCAGGCAGTAACTTTTTGGTCATGCAATGATGTTTCATGGATCTTGTGTGGATTCACCATTCCCCAAAGGCTGCAATTTTGCTTGTTAACAGCGCCAGAGAGTGTGAAATGGGCCTCGTCGGTCACCAAAATTTGCTTCCCAAAATCAGGTTCTGCGTCAACCATTCGAGGGACTGTTTGAACATATTCCAAGCGACGTTTACTGTTTGTCGGCAATATTCTTGGAGGCAATTGCACTTCATACGGCAACAATGCATATAATCCTTCAAAAAGCACCGCAAGGCGGTTCCACTAACGCTAAAGTGCTGAGTGTGGTGAGAATATGACACATGTGGTTTCTTGGCAACACTCAACTAGTTCATTGGAACGTTTTGGGCGTTGATGAACGGCATGTCGGCGATCTCCCACTGTCCTGTGCTCAACAAAATTCGACAGCAAACGACGAATAGTGTTGTCAGACGGTGGTGGTTGGCCGAGATATTTTCGACGATATGCACGTTAAGCTAGCACAACTGAACGACTATTTCCAATGCACAGCGTCACTATTTCGGCGAGTTGTTTTGGTGTGAAGCGATTAATAGTTCAAATTGTACTAAATTGACGTTTCAAAAACAAGTCTACTCAAGTCCATCGTTTGATATATGTCAAAGTTATTAAATGTTTACATACCGACATAAAAAATGGCACACCCTGTATGCTCAACTCGCCTATTCTTTGTTCATGCCGTCAGATTCGTAAATTCAATACCAATCGCAATAGAACAAATAGCTCGAGTCACTAAATTTAAAAAAATCAATCTATAAACTTTTTCTAGTTTTTAATCACAATGGATTGGAAGTGACTTTTTGCATTTTCCTTTCCTTATTACTTTCTTATCGGATACGTCATCTACTTTATAATATATACTTTATGTTCCCTGTTTGGTACATCTGGCATGTACCGTAAAAGATAAAGAATAAACTGCACTGATTTTAAACACGGCGGTACCAGCTTGGTTGACTGTACTGATCATGCTTTGTTCTCACACGCAAACAAATAAGAGCTTTCAACAGTTAATGCTGCACTCTCAATTGTTCAACTCTTACAAGCAGTGAGTTAACCAGTTAACAAAAAAGTACGATTCGATTACAATTCGATAAAGAGAATTGCGCTTGCGGCGCTTGCGCTGAAGGTGGAGTGTGTAGTGATCATGCTTTGTTCTCACACGCAAACAAGTAAGAGCTTTCAGCAGTTAGTGTTGCACTCTCAATTGTTCAACTCTTACAAGCAGTGAGTTAGTGAGTTAGTGACATTTCCCCAAATCGGTTGTGCGGGTAGAAATCGTAAATGCGAAAATCAATTGAATTAGTTAAGTAGATATAAGAGTATCTATGTATATGTACTTCATGACGATGAACGTTTGGGACGGCCAGGAACTGCATCCACTGACGACAACATCGCTGAAGTTCACCAAGCAGTTCGTCGCGTTAATGGTAGAGATATAGTAGAGGCTGTGTCGCAAATTTAATCAATATTCAGACGCGTTTCAGGCCGCGTTTGCTTACTCTGGTAACAAACACGTGTTCGGACGAACATTTCCAGTGCTCTCTTTTGGGATGTAAGGCGCAATAAATCAGAGTTTCGCCGCCTATTATTTACTATAGATGAAACTGAAGTATACCATTATAACCCAGAAATAAAAACACAGCCAGAAAGGACTGCGATGGAGGAATTTGATCCAAAATAGGTTAAGGCTGTCACTTCAGCTGGGAAAGTGATGCCGACTGCTTTCTGAGATAGTCGTGGAGTTGCTTTAACTAATTATCTTCAAAAAGGAAGAACTATTACAGGACCATCTTACGCATCATTACTTAATAAGCTAAACGGAGAAATTGAGCATATTTGCATAAACGGTCACATTTGAAGAAAAAGAAATACGTTTCACCAAGACAATGCGCCGTCTCACATTTCAGCGGTTGACTTGGTGAAAATCTACGAATTATGGTTTGAACTGCTGGTCGCCTCCTTGTTCACCAGATCTAGCCCCAATCAACTCCTTTTCTGTTCCTTAGGCTAAAAATTGCGATTGAGGAATGAGGAGGCCCTCACTTTCGTAAACGGCAGGGGTTGAAGAGATGGGAGCATCGCTGGGGGAAGTTTATCGACTTACAAGGAGACTATGTAGAAAATAAAAATAAATTCGAAAAAAACTTTTCAGACAACCCTCGTATATAGTCTGGCAGTAGCTCCGTGACAGAACGTCAGATTTAAAGTATTCGATTCTAAGCAGAATTTCGCTAGTATTTGTTCTCTGTAAACACTTCCGCCATCAAGCCGATTTCGAAAATTTTAACTTGATGCCAAAAACGTTCAAACAACTTGAGCTGCGAAGGCGTTATAATAGCTTAAACTGATCGATGAGCTCACGAGTGTGTTTGTATAACCGAGCCATCAAACTCATTCACTTTAATAAAGATCCTGCACATATTGTTGTACTTTCCTCACTTTTCGTTTAATTCGCTAATTGATATCAATTCAAAATTTACCCATTAGTCTCCGCTGCTATGGTTCAGCATTTTTTTGGTTGGGCTTACGGTCTGCGGTCAAGCTTTTAATTTTTGGGCATCGTCTGAGAATTCGTTAAAGACTTCATTCTCAAACCCAATTATGAACTCCATGTAGTGATGAGTGCTATCGATACCTCGCTACTTTATAAAGTGCAAACATCCATGTAGACATGTAGTCTTCATGTACCACAGCAGAATTGACTTTAAAAATAAAGGCATTCGCATTGACGGTTTCGTTGCCCAAGCCCTAAATATGGTTTCTAGGTACAGGGATCCCTGCTCACAACTGATACTACTCAAAATATAATAGAATTTCTCGAAAGCACTCTCTAAAATTTGACCAACTTCACACTTAAACTTTACCTTGTCTATTATTTCACTTCTCAACTTCAAAATTGTCTAACCTCTCCCTAAGGCCATCTAAGCCAGACATTGCACCAACAAAGCCACTCAAAGACAACAAAGACACTCAAAAATAAAAACAAGAAGAAGGGGAACAAATTCCATTTTCCCACATCAAACTTTACGCTCTCCTTTTTGTAGGTGAAAAAAAACACCAAACCCGAAGATCAAATTAAGACAGGACACAGCAACAATACAATTTTCTCTTTATTCTTCTAACCTCTACGTTCGTAGCTTTGTTCGATTAACCATTCGTTCATTTTTATTGCGAATTCAATTTAAGAATAAAACTGAAATGAAGCATCCTGGAAATTGTTCCCTGAAATGCTTCCCTGAAATGTTTCCCAGAAATGGTTCCCCGAAACGGTTCCCTAAAATTGTTATGCGGCAAGAATGCTGGAGTCTTCTCCAGCAGCAACAAATAAAAAGGGAAACAAAACGAAAACTAAATAAAGAAGCCGATGAGAAAAGTTTTCTAATTTCTTCACTCCTCCTTCGTGGGAAGCAAACCAATATTGGAATCGAACCGAAAATTCATTAGGGAATTAGATTATTCTTTACTTGCCTTTGAGCCCGAGCGCACGAGAGTTCGAGAGTTCGAGAGTCCGAGAGTCCATCCCCATCTGTCAGACATTTTTTTTTTTTAGATTTTCTTTTGGTTCAGACGCTCTTCATACTGAAAGTCTCATACCATCCCGTAAATCCAAACCGGGTTAGCAAGATGAAACAACCGTCCGCTGGCCGGGTCTACTTCGACTTACGAAAAAAAAAAAGTGAAGAAGGAAAATATAGCAGGCTACCACAATGCCTCTATAGAGACTAAATCTACATATATACAATATAGATACACACGTCTACAGTATACATATAAATAACATACATGTGTTTGGGATCACTACGAGTATATGGGCAGGATATACCCTTCTAGCGAGAGAAAGCCCAAAATCACTCGTGCAACAAGGCAAGATGCCCAACGAAATAAATAATACATTTATCTAATGTGCTCCGGTGTACACAACGCTGGTCACATTTGGGGTTTAGGAGGAGAAAAAGTGTGTATCTTCTGTTTGCTAAGGGAAATGAGGCAACTTTGTTGGTGTAGTTTGTAGTGTGCCATCAGCCGAGGAGCAGATGGAATAGTTGACTGGAGAAGGGGTAACCACTGAAACAATCGTATACCATTTGGTCAGCAAAATTTGTATCTCAAATGTTGGAACGGACTGGTGGTAGCCGCAGAGAAAGTTTTCGCTTTAGAAAAAAAAAAAAAAACAAACCAAAATCTACCACCGCAAAAGAGGAAGGCAAAACCTATGAGGTCAATGAAGTACTAATTTTCGAGACATTTGCGACAATTGGTTTGGGAACGTCTGAATTTTGTTAAAAAAGGAAAAAAATTAGCAGATTTGCAGAATTTAAGAAAAAGGAAGGAAGTTTATCTGAGAATAACGGGCGCAGATGTTCTTTAAGAATGGATATGAACTATTTCAGTGGAATTGCACCTGTTCAAGTTCCTTAGAAATTAAGAGCTGAGATAACAAATGCTGAAAGAAATATCTGAAGGCTATAAGAATTATTACATATTTGCAGTCACATCTACGAGTATTTAATTTTATTCGGAGCAGAAAATAAGTATGCTTATCACTGCGCCGTGATTACACGTGTTGTCATGTCCCAGAGCTGGAGTTCACTAATGAGGCTATATAAATTGGTAAATTGAACTAAGTCTTCATATGAACTGGCAGTGATGAATTCCATTAAATCTCCTCCTCCAAATGTCGTCGACGCAAATATGACTAAAACTCACTCGAAGAATTTCGCGTTCTAAACGGCAAAGGAAATCTTCGTCCACATTCGCTAACGTCTATGCTCCTGCACTATAAAGCGGGACTGGGATGATAAGAGTCATATGCAGAGCCTCTTTAGTATTATTTGATAATCTTACTCACTTGCATTTTTAGGTCGAAGAAACTGCTATTAACAAGAGTCACTCTTTGTTTGACTTCCGATGGGATGTCATTATCAAATTTAATAACAGATGCGAGGTATAAAAAGTCCCTGCATACCACAAAGTTACAGCTGCCGTTTGTGATGTCCTGTCCAAATCGTCGATGTTGTGTGTACGAGTATCTTCTCGTTGACATCATGTACTTAGTTTTTCCCTCGCTTGCTTATGTTTTAATACTCGCGAACGCACCTCTGAAAGCTCCATGAGTTGTGTCAATGTAAGTAAGTATTATATGAAGTTCTACAGACTTTTGGAATATTTTGCCTCTGGTATTGGCTTGCAACTTTCGCACAATTTTCTCAAGTATGATTTTGAAAAAGTTACATTACATGATGTTGAAAGGTTACAAAAGGTCACGGGGAGTTTGTTTCCGACCTAAACGATGCAGCGAGCCTTCTTCACCGTCATTTGGCACAATCTGATGAGACTTGCAGAGATTCCAAAGCTAAACATGGCTCTGTATAGCTCGGCGTTATAGATACTATCATATGCGCCCTTAAAATCGATAAAGGGGTGCTGTGTATCGATTGATTTTTTGCCTTAATGGGAACATTTGGTCTATTGTGGACTTGTCAGGCCCAAAACCGTACTGATAACCGAGAATCAGATAGTTGATAAATGGCTTCGGTTGTTAACACAGACGGCGAATAAGGCCTTATACGAGTATGCAATGTGAAGGTCGCTGGTGTCTCCACAATTGGCGGAGTTAAGCGTATCTCTTTTCTTGTGGTTCGGGCAAGTGTGCTAAGACCCCTTTCTTTCTGCCGACAGAATCTTGCAAAGACGTCTCCCACTGCCCTTAATATAAGACATGTCTTGCCTACATAAGACATTCCCGTCGAGCAACCTTATTGTACTTAAACTGGATATTGCTACACTTGCTTCATTTTGGTCGGGTGCACGAGTTCCTTAACATTGATCGTGCAAGTGAAATGGTTCATTTTGACCGAGAGGGCCTGTCTTCGTCGTTTAACAGCCTGCAGAATCGGTGTTACATATCGTCAGCATCGACTGTGACTCTACTACAAATGTTACTTTTTCAACTCGATAGACCTCTGTTCAAAAGATTTTGTAGCCTTGAGACGTTCTTTTTATATTTTGGTGAAATTTCCGATCATCCTCTTTAATTTTCCCTCGAAGAAGCCGATGTGTTTCCCTTTTCTTTTGCTTGTAGAGTTCAAGGGCCGCTCTCGTTCTTATATAAAGCAGTGCCACTTCGTAGGAGAGTTCGGTCCCTATGGGTGGTCGGTGAAACCCAGCATATCAGGTGCAGCGTTTCTGATTGCTTCTTATCGTCGATGCGACTGGTCCTCAGAACGTTGATTGCATTGAACTCATCGAGAGGTTGAGGGATACGAGATCCGCAAAAACTCTAGGCGATTGCTGCCATTTAACATTGTACTTCTGCACCGTGGACGTACCCTTGATGCAGTGTGGTAGTGCTCCGAGACTATGTTCACCGGTCGGAACCGTTGAATAGCTATTATACCGAAGGAGTGCCTTGCAGCAAAAAGAAACTGAAATACGAGTATGTTCTGCTTAAGCCATTACTATAGCACTGTTCTTTCTTTTTCTTCATTGGAGAAACATGAGGTTATAGGGAGTGTTTGATTCTATGGTGCCCAAATAAAACTCCGGTTACTGTGAGCATCTGGTTTCCAGAAAGTTGCTGATGTATTGTAGCTTCTCGACTTTTGATCAGTAAAGTGGTATCCCGTAGAAAGGTTTTGCTCTTTCACCATTGCTAATTTGGCTGCTCTGGCAGTTACGAGTAAATAAAGCAACCTCTATTATTATGGCCAGTTTGATGAAATTCCTCACTAAGTATTTTTGAGGTTCTACAAGATCAATCAGTCAATATGCCAAACTAGTGAATTTTTAAGAAAAATAGTTGTTTCTTGTTCCTAATTTAATCTATCGGGGAATATAACCTCGAAGTTGAGGGTGTGAATCAGTACCTAAACATGATCCGGATGAACAAGTTCGAAATTTAATTGAAAATGGATATGGTATGTGTGTTTCATTCTGAATATGAATTTGAGTAGGAGGAAGATTCCGTAGAACCTCTTTCGTTGCAAAGAGTGCTATTCAGGATAGCGTTCATCGTTTATTGAGTCCGGGTTGTGAAGACTTTATATGCTACACTATGCGTAAGTTAGAGTATAGGAATAACTATAGTTCTAGCAATGGTTTTGCACATTCATAGTGATATTTCGGGGTGGTAGTCTCAGATTTTCCCAAGCAGAGATTTGCTAGTTTACAACAAGATCCAGGCTTTGTTTGTGTTCTTTTTTAAGTATGAGTTCCATGTAAGCTTTCGACGAATGTATGCTCCTAGAAATTTTGTTTTTCTTAAACTCGTTATAGCTTTGCAGAAGAGTTTCAGATTCTCAGATCTTTCAGGTTTTATTCTTTTAGTAAATATGTAGGCTTAACCTTGATATCACATTGTTCCACTATTTAGCTGGACGATGGAGAGCCCTCTATATATGATCCGCGTTCCTTTCTTCAAATTTACTCTTGATAGGATGGCAGTATTGTTACTGAAGATGTTCATAGTTTATTGCAATGAACGATATGACCACATGGACAGAAGCGATCTCTCCTAGTGCACATTGGCACAATTCAATGAGTATGAGAAAGGTGCATTCTGGTCAAGTTTTTTTGCTTACCAGTTTTCTCGACGTCATCAGAAATATGGGTCACCTCCTTTATTGCTTTCATGTTTTCGAGAGGGGTTTTTTGCATTTGTATTGAAGTCAATAACAGGGGTCATCGTGTTTTCTACAAATGTCGTCACTAAACTCTGGATTTCCTTCACTTATTAATGAACTTTCGCGTTGGTAATGCAGTCATCTTTTGAAGTGAGTATATATGACAATGCAATATTAGACATACAGATGTCATTTCATTTGATCTCTGTAAGACGTTACTAGTCATAATGATGTCTTACACAAGATATTCTTCTCGTCATAAATTGATTTGAGAAGTTGTTTCGGTCACACAGGTACTTTCTGAGTTCTCTGCTAAATATGTCTGGCAGCCTCGGCCTCTGGACAATACTTAAAGCATTACTCATATGTTAAAGGATCGTGTTAAAGCTACCTCCGGATTAGACATCATTCTTTTCTGCTCGTGCATATCAAGATATCATTGGAAAATTTGGCCTTAACTCAGATTCGCATAAGGTTTTTGCTTGTTGGAACAAGCCATGCCTTAGTTTATCTCTTCTAATGAATCTATACCAACAAGTCGTACAGCAGTGGTTTCTAATTCTTCGTTGCATCCCATGGTGATATCTGCTTCATAGCAGTCTAGATTCTTAACAAGTTCTTTGGCGGTCCGTTGAGTGACCGAAATTGGTGTATTTATTTCGACTACTTGGCTCATCGACATTTGTACCTAAGGTGGTAAGTATTTCAAGAAAGTCGGTTCTTCCCATAGCACGGCAATTATCTGTCATAAGATCAGAGATAACCGTGAACCAAAGTTACGGTGTTTTGGTAACAGTTAAGTACTTTAAAAATATTAGAGCGGGTGTTAAAATAATATAGTTTTTCTTCGGAATTCTTAGGTTCGAGTAGTCTTTCCAGACCAGTTATAAATCTTTTGGATTACCACTGGGATGGGGATATTCTAGCTAATCCTAGCACAAGAGAAATTTGTCGATTAATTTATCAAGATTGGTTATCTTCGCAGAGCAGAGATCATTTAGATTTCGGAAGTGGTAACTGCCTACGGATTACACTCTGATGCGTGCCAAGGCAGTGCAGTTGCAAAGAAAGTGCGCCACCGATTCCAAGTCCTCTTTGTCTGCGGATCCCCTGTAGAAGTCTCTGTCTGGAATACTTAATCACGACGTGTGTCTTCATGAAATCGATGAGCTCTCGTAATAGTGAGTGTTCATAATCAAGCCAGGTGCCTTTCAGCTGCTTAAATTCCCCAAAATTTGAGATGTCTTGCATAGAACCCAAAGATTCACTTAAACTGGCGATCTTTTCGCAGAAATTGCACCAGCGCCAAAGTTAAGTCTTCCTAAATTCTCATTTGTAGATCCCTCAAGACGCTTTATAGGTTTCCAATTACGTTCAGACCAAGTTAAAATTCTTCCCACTCTTGCAGCGCAGTGCCTAGAGATTCATGGTGTACCTCTGCGGGTATTTACCCTCTGTCTCTCGTTGAATGTTTCCCTTCTAAAAACTGCTTATTTTACGTACGAAATCTTTAGTTCTGCTAATTCAAAAGGAAATGCCTAAAATATCTATTAATATGAGGTCTAAAGCTAAGTCATATGGACTTTTGCAGGCTTATATTCGACTTAACGCACACGGTCAAAGTCGGTGTCTACTAGCCGTTGGTTCATTCTAAGAAAGTAATTTACCTCTAAACCAGGAATTAATCTTTCAAAACTTTAAAAAAAGTCAAAAGCAAACGTTAAGCTTCCTGCACAACAAATTACGAATAAAGTACGAAAACCTAACCTTTTGTCAAATGTTAACTCTTCACAGCGTTGAACTCTTTCTTGTTCCTGAAAGCTGTCAGCAACGCCTTTCTGACCTCCATTCTGGTTTAGTACAATATATGTATAGTAACTTGCCCTTGGCGGTAAGATGTCCTTTGACGCTACACCAAACAAAGCACATCCAAAACAAATTCATCCAAGAGACATCCCATTCAGCATTCCGACACAACACTCATCGGGTTGGCTATAAAAAATAACACAGTGGTGACCCTTGGAAATTGCCTTTGGAGTTTCCTGTAACCAAGCAACTTTATCGCAGTCGAGAATGGAACACAGATTCCTTTTTCCCAGGATACACCGAGTGTGTGGGGTTGATAGCAATGATGACGGGTATGGCATAAAACGGCATGTCGACGAAATTTCATGTTTTGGACTGAGTCCGTAAGTGTGCATATGTATATTTGTCCAGGAACTTAGTCCTTGATAAAGGTCACGAACTTCTTATTTATGTATCTGAACATATGTTTCATCATCATAAACGAATTCCATCCAACCAATGACATGTAAATATATCAAGCATCCTTGTAGGCGACCGTATGTTAAAACTCACACAAAAATTAATTATTCGCAAAAATGTGTAATTAATGCTTGATTTCCTCTAGAGTGTGGTGCGCGTAAACGGTAAACGGTATTGCGGTCGATAAAGTTCACACATCCACCATTCCAAAATCTAACCTGGAATAGTAAGCACCATCAATCAATCAATCAATCAATACACCATCCTTTACAACCGCCCATCGACATTTGTATACGTAGTAGTGTAGCACCGGAACCGGATGTAATAGTCGCAAACAAATATTCGCACTTTGGTCCCGATTCATACAACAAAATTAAAATACCTTGAATGTTGCTGTTGCTATTGCTGTTGGTGTTGTTGGTTATGTACTGTGTTGGGCCGCATTTTAGTCACCTTTTGTCCCCATTAGATATAGTGAATTGTATTATGTGTGCATAGTATCGGCCGGAATAAATAAGTTTCAACAGTGTTTCGTATTTACCACATGTTCTCGTATGATTTCCACTGGATAACAGTTTATCGTTCCAAACGCTTAATTGTTGGTTCATGGGCAATGTTTATTCTCCAATTAGAAACCCAGAACAGATCACAGTCGGCCAGCAACAGCATCATGCTCTGGGTATTTTAGTCACCACCAAGGTAACGAAGGTGGAGTAGATTCCAGTTTACAGATACTATACTTGTAGTACGAGATCCGAGTACGAATACGAGTCATCCAATCGTATGTTAGGCATGCTCCCACAGCAACTAAGGCCGATGGATGAAGGACGAAGATCGAATGAGGAAATAAAGTGCCAATTTCAAGTGAAAGAGAAAGGCAAAGTTAGTAATTGAAGTTTAATAGATTGCCGGGTGCTGAATTGGATGGTGAATTGATGCTGAATGCTCGATTTTGTCTGGTTGCAATGGAATTTCACTGTTTGCCTTAGTGGACATCACTGTAGAGAAAATTGTCAATTGAAGCCACTCATTGACAAGAAGTTGAATTGAACTCGCTTCGTATTTGTACATATATACGTATACACGTATATACGAGTATGTACGATACTCGCACGGATATACGCACGGATACGTGTTAGATGACAATTACTTTACAATTTGCTTTTAACACTGTCAATATTGCAAATTTGGGCTT
Organism: Volucella zonaria; assembly: GCA_963966105.1. Classification (NCBI taxonomy): domain Eukaryota; kingdom Metazoa; phylum Arthropoda; class Insecta; order Diptera; family Syrphidae; genus Volucella; species Volucella zonaria. The sequence goes on along the minus strand of OZ014530.1, from coordinate 197,717,046 downwards.
GGCCTTCGGGGGAGGCACTTTTCGAAGGATTAAGGCTGGTAGAGGGGTAACTACGGGTATAGTTCCAAGATATAGTTTTTATGAAGCAGAAAACTTTTGTTATCAGTTCGGATGGCAAACAAATAGATGAGGCCGACATAATTTACGTCTCCCTTAGCCATTCTCCAACTATGATATTACTCGTAATCTTGTTACCGAATCCAGCATCACAGTGTATCTCAGTAGAGTATTCGGGTCATGGCAAAGTTAGAATAGTTTTCCGTCTTGATTTCAATATTGAGTGGAATCTCGGTAGGGGGTTGAAATGGGATGGTGACGTAGAAGTAGGAAAAGTTATTACTCCGGAAGAATGTTGGGGCTTGTTAGGCGAGTAGGTAGGGTTACGGATGGTAGCGATAGTGGAAGCTCTAGTAGTTTCAGAAGATTAGAACTTAAGACTGATGGTAGTGAATACTGTAACATAAGTGTGGAGGGAGGCCCGAGGGACAAGAATAACTCTTCGAAGAAGAAAATTCTACGTATATTGAAAGCTGATTGACAGTGAAAGGGTCATAGTTTGGGAATATCAATTATCGTAGGGGATGTTTGTTGATGCGATAGATGGTAAATGTATCTCAAAGGTTACATCATTGAATTTTATTGTTTTTTAAGCCTTTTTGAAAGTGAAAGTATATGTAGCAGTATCTGCAGGTAGTTTTCTAATACAAATGCGGGATAAATTTGGAGAATATGCTTATGCATAAGCTTTAGTGAGAACCTTCTACTTCTATTATAATGCTTTTGTAAGAACTGCATCTGCTGGTGGTATTGTGTAGAGATTAGGACTTTTGATTGCAATCATCCAGGTATAATTGGTTATTCACTCAAGGATATATTTTATGGGTCATTAGGAAGAAGAAAATTTATTTCGTAAAAGTACTATAAAAGGGAGCAATATTTTGTAAAAGGATATGGATTACATATACTGCCTCATATGTGTGGGAGTCGTTTTCATCACCAGCATTCATTAGTAATAAGCATAAAGGTTATCATTACTAATAATACCTCTAAACTGTTTAGGTTCATCAACAAAACCTAATAATTTTCCTTTCTAAGTGATGGAGAAGCATACTTATGCTCAGTGGCATTCAAAGGCAAGCAGACAAATTCTGCTCTCAAACAATCTTTAGTCCTTGGATTTTTTTATCTCAGCCTACTTAGTTCTTTTTTTTGCCTACCTATAGGTAAAATGCGAAAACTTATATTCTTACTTACATACTCAGAGGTCCACTGAGTCGTGAAGCGTCCCTTTTTGGAGACTCTGCCTCCACTTTTGCACGTCATTTCTTCTGGCATCTGGAATAACCTGAAATTCTGCCTCATCATCCATCCCAACGCTCATTTACAATGACATTTCAACTGTTAGCTCTTTGAACAAGGCCAATCTCCTTGCTGCACACTTTGCGGCCAGCTCAACACTCTCAGATTGAGCTTTGTCTCCGTCTACACTTAAGTGCGTCGAATATTCAATGGGATAAATCCACTTTCGCACTCGTGTAGTAGCTAGAGTTCTGAAAGATCTTAACATTCACAAATCCGCTGGTCCAGATGGTATATATCGCCTCCTTCTGAAAAGATGTTCTTCCTCGCTGGCAAAACCACCGCGTAAGCTTTAGGACTCTTTCCGAGAAGATGAAAAACAGCATTTGTCCAGCCCGTCCCTAAAAAAGGCGAATCTTCTTTTCTCTCCTCCTACAGACCCATTGCACTTAATTCCATTCTTTCCAAGGTCATGGAAACGCTGATAAGCCGTCAGCTCATGAAATATCTCGAAACATGAAAACTTCTCAATGACCGGCAAAATGGTTTTCGTAGCAACAGGTCCACTGGTGATCTGATGGCATGTCTCACCGAAAAGTGGAACCAAATACATCCATAGTTGATATTTCTAAGTCATTTCACAGAGTTTGGCTTCAGGTCCTTTTGTCGCAAATGCGTTTGAGATCGATGACTCTTTTCTTTTATGGATTAGAAATTACCTTTCAGAACGTTCGATTCAAGTTGTTTTGGATGGTTTCAAGTTTGATATTCACTCCGTTTTATCCCCGACACTCTTTTTAATTTTCATCGACTACTTCTAATCCAATATATTTCTTTGCTGACAACAGTACTCGCTGCATTTTATATTCGTTCCCGGACTCACATCCCTGCTCTTCGGCTATAGAACGGGAACGTCAGCTTATGTTAAGCTCATTAAATTCTGATATTAACAGCATAAATAATTTGGGAACCACTAACAGAATAGAATTTAACTCTTCCAAAACACAATGCTGTCTGCTGTCGTTAAAGTGAAATTTAAACGCACCGCCATTATCCATGTATGGCATTTGCATCGTCGAAATCGAAAAACTTTCCATTCCCGGTATGTGTGTCACTTACGTTGGAATGACTACATAATTGGTGTTGTCAAAAATGCTGCGAAACGTCTAGGTTTCCTTAAGCAATGTAAGAAATACTTTACCCCCTCTGATCTGGCCGCCCGAAACCATATCTGCACCTACTAGATGGTGATACTAATATCACTCAAACAATGGACACCCTCGAACACCGACGTAATGTAATAATGAATGCCCTGTCTAGCTCTTTATTTACTAGTCATTATAACAAACATTTAAAACCATCGATCATCGGTACCTCTCTTTCCATCCTCCCTGATTTTCCTTCACCCGCGCTATGTGCAAACATTTTAAGGGTATTTAAATCAGCACGCGCAAGTTATAACAAAAAAAAAACGAGCTTCCATCTTCCTTGTCACCTTGACTTTGGAAACTAGGATTGGAACGTCCGCTGAGCTGAAGTATTGTTGTTAATTCGTTCGATGCGTGTGAGTCAGACACAACTCGTATGATACAACTCAATGGTACAAGTCATTATTCGGTTACATCTTACCACCACTTACTATCCTTCCATATATCATAGAAAAAAATATTAGACACAAAATGTTTCTACCGTAAGAAACGAGAATCAGTATTGCCTATTTTTCAGCTTTCGGTCCATACCGTGGATTGGTAGAATTGAGGTTTTGTTGAGCATCAACTTTGTGTCACTCGAGGAGTCGATGTTAACTCAGAACTATTTGAACTCCTTAACAAATGCAAAATTTAAGTTATTGGTAGTTTCTAGTCCTACTATTGTTATAAATAAGATCGTCTTGTCGCCACACTTAAATTTTTGGTTCGGTCTGCATACTCTTTCAGACTGCTTGATTGAAAAAACCACATGACGAAATCCGATACAAGTTCAAAAAAACTGAAATGAGGTGTTTCAAATAGTACAGGGCTTCACTAGTCGGGATGTCTGGATCTGTTTTGACGAAGTGCACAATTTCGCAAGATTTGTTTCTTTATGTCGATTGTTCTTCTTCCTGGTCTGGCTGTTACAATCGCATTGTTACCTAACAATAATTTAGACTTCAGACGCACGCACAATATATTGAACAAGATCAGGCACGCAACATTTAGTAGTGAAATTCCCTTGGAGGTAATGAAATAGCTTGGAAAGACACTACATTCATGTCGTAAGAATCATGTGCAGAGCATCAATTTCGCATTTATAAAAACCAGAGTCAGCTGCTTTGTCGTTCTTCAGCTTTTTTCATTGCTATGTCAAATGCTTTTTTACTTCGCCATAATCTCTCAATAAATCTATTCATTAGCTATTGAAACAGGGTCTTGAATATATCAACAATATTCTGCTGGTCATACAACAACAACGATAAAATATCATTTGAAGAATATCCGCCATAGGATCGCATTTGTACTTTAGTGCGTTTTGATGAAACACGGGAATTATTGGAAGAGATCTCACCTGAACTCCACCTTATCAGCTTACAAGGCAAACTGACAAATTTTTTGAGTTCCACGGAATGCAACGATGGAATCTGACTACTTGACTAGGTCTTCTATTTCTGCGATATTAGCAGTATAAACTTCAAATAACATGATCGAAGGACATCTAGACAACAAAATTTCTTTCAGTAAAATTAAGCCCACGATATCTTGGCCTTCAAAAACAGCTTTATCCGCAGTTCTTTTTAGGGTACCAGACACGCAATCAGGCGCATTTTTGCTGTGGCCTAGTTCTGAATAATGCCATGAAAAGGATGTAGTGCCCTGAAATAAATAATTTATAGGACGATGTACAATGTTTAATTTGAACTTCTTCTTGTACTGATTGATAGGATTTTGAGAATGTTTACATTTTGATTTTGAAGCCATTCAAAAACTGGTACTAAGTGAGCCCACATCGCAATTGAATCGTGTCTGCTGTTGTTAGATAGAGACCAAAAAGTTTGGACTCTGACAGTGTTATTTTCACCTTAATATAATACGCCTGTGGGAAGTGTGATTTGTTGCCTTGCCCCTCCAAAACGGACTGCTTGTATGTCTTCGTTGTATATGCAGCAATAATTTTCACTGAAGTCGATATGAATAAGGACTTCATTCTCAGTCGCTGATATGGATGAGCAATGGTAACAACATGTTGAAAGAATGAAGACAGAGTTTCTTCTGATAATAATAAGTCACCATTCGATTTGCCTGCGGAAGATAATTTTCTACTGTCTTATGTCCACGACTTTCACAATTTCTCAACAAATATTTGGTTGAATGGACGTCGAGTGTTGTCATAGCTAAAAATCTTGTAAAGTTACAGCGAAGCAATATTTTATTTTCGTGCAACTAAATAATCATCAGTTGAACGATTGCAAGGTTGAACAGTAACGTTCGAACAAGTCACCCAAAAAATTCGGAATCTACAGAACGTTGCTAAGCTTATTTTATATTCAACTGATGTTAGCAATTTCTTGTGCAAATTTTACATAGTGTCACTTAACAAACATTTCTGTGTTACTTGTCTTTCTTATCTGATAAAATCGTTCTTTCCTTGGCACATCCTTCAATTCACATCTTTCTCCAGAAAATCTATAACGTCTTGTTTAATTTTCATCAGTTTAGCATTTACTTCCCTAAAGGCTCTCTTTTTGCACGTGTCGTGCTTGAAAAACGGCTTTGATAAGTGAAGCAATTTATGCTCCTTTTAAAGGTCGGGTTTTAGAGTTTCAAAGTATTTCTTCTTCTCACTTCCAAACCTTTGTACCTCTACTTTAGTTCTTTAGTAATAGCTTCCGAAAATAGAAGCTTCTTTTTCACTATCACAGGAACTCGAACATTCTTTAAGAGTGCTGATACTTTAGTTTCAGGACCCGACATAACATTTTTAGTTTGCCTTTGACATCTCTTCCAATCTTCTTTCAATCTCTCTGAGCAGCTACCATACCTCCACGCTCAATATTATTTTGAATAATTGGTTCTATAGTAGATCCTGGGTGGTGTTTCATCTATTGTAATAGTCTTGCCAAATTCTAACGTACTTTAGCTTTTTTGTTTCTGTATGTATGGCTATTTTTCTTACAATTTCTTCTTTTTTGTCTTCTTTCTCTGGAACACATGGTAGATAAAGATTTCACTTGGCCTTTCTCTTTTTTTAAGGTATTTAAGTTTTTCTTTTTCGTAAAGTTTTTCTAAACTTGCAGGATCGCATTTCAGTTTTTCCCCGCACTTCCTAACATACTCCTTCTCTTTTAGCTTAGCTTCTGCATCAGACAACTTCTTTTTTCTTGCCATTATTTTGCCCTAAAACGGTAAATTCAAGATTTAGCTCATTCCCCCATGAATCATCATTCCATCACTACAAAATGAAGTGAGGGAATGACGTAATGTAACATACAAATAGAAAACTCTCGCAACATAACCTTACTTTAAATCTGAATTCATACCCCGAAAAACCCACTTCCCTGTGTAATTAGTATTTAGTTAAATAATTACATCTTCTTTTTCTTGGATGTGATGTAATGACGGCCGAAAATGTAGAGTTAAAATATTTTTAGTTATCTAAGGTTTTCTGCTATAAAAACTCTTTTACGCACATGGTGAATTCGCCATTTTGGAACACTGACAGTACTACCTACTATCAAAAAGTAATGGGAGCATTTTTTTATGAGACGCGTTTAAAAAAAACTTGTTCTTTACTATTTTTTCCAAATTTAGAACATTTTTGAAAATCCCTTGTTTTCTTAATTAGTTTTATGTGAGAAATTGGTGGTTTCGAAATTTTAATGTATTTCAATCTGGAGTTCGGTACATAGTGAGGGAATAATTTTCAGGACATTAAATATTATTTATTTCTTAAAGTGACACATATTGTATATCTCAGAGATTATAACCGACATAGTACTGTTCTTTGCAAGGAAAAAATAGTCGCCGTTATAAGATTTTTATAAAAACTGAAAGTGCAAGAAGTTCGGGATTACGTCAAAACTACCCATCTATTCGCAAACATCTTCAAGCGATCTTGTCGATCGTTTCTGCTGCAACAAATAACTCTTCATCCAACCACCTCAAATCGATCTCAATCATAAAAGTCGACTCTACCACATTGAATTATATATTTTCTGACAAGACTTAAAAGAGATTTGGCCGTGTAGTTAGCATGCGTTTTCGTTTTCGTTTTTAATGCATTTTTATTTAACTAATTAATTTACTCTTACATGCTGGACAAAAAAATGCTTAAAAAATAGCTTAAATAACGTAAAAAATAATCTTATACTAACTTACTAGCCCCATGCGAGCACTCTATGTTAAACATAATACTTAAAAATTACGTCTTTCGACGTTTAGGACAGTTCTTATTCTTATTCTTATAGCAACGACAATACTACTTAAACTAAGAAAGCATTTAAAAGCAAAAACTTAGTACATGGACTCTTTTAATTTTATTATAAAACTTAAAACTAAAAGCCTACTGACTATCTAGAAACAAATCTTTATCTACTTACATTTAATACATTATATATACATACATAATATATATATACCTAATATATAGATATATGTATATGTGCATATATATATATATATTTTTTTTTTTATTTTTAATTTTTTATTAATTTTTTTGTTGTTTTTATAATTTTTTTTCCATAAATCTAACTTACTCCCACTTAAAACTATGTAAGCCGGCCATGGCTAAGAAAAAAATTAGACGACCCACTTTGCTTCACATGAAGCTACCAAGTATTGGAGGAATTCGACGAGAACGAATCCTCACCTTCAAAAAGCTACCAAAATTGTTGGTGCTGCTGAGCAACATCCCTCATGTCATGACTTCTTAACGCCGGAGACGCTCCGTACTGCCGTGTGCGACGTCCCTGTCACACGGCTATTCGAGCGACGTGGAAGATTAGCGGCACCGCAAATCTGTCTTGGATCAGACCTTTACACTATCTAGGTAGAGGAACGCTTCTGGAGGAATAAAGCCGTCAAAGCGAACTCTCTCATGATACATATAATTAGGGTAGTAAGCCCCGGAGATCAGGTCATTGCTCTTGCAATGTGCCTTCAAGTCAACTTAATGACGAAATTGTCTACTTTTATTAGGTTCGCCCTATTGTACATGACCTCATTAGGACAGAATTTTATGTACTCAGACTCTGGTGTTCTGTATAAGCGAAAACAAGCCCTAAGGCAAACCCTCTCAAACCCCCGAATCTTTTCCAATAAACTTGCTCTCACGTTGAACCACACGGGGCATCCAAATACAAGCATAGGCCGGATAAGGGCCATGTAGCAGATCACTTTTACCCTCGCATCGAGTTGGCTACTATAAAACAGTCTCTTTGTAAGAGCAAAAGCACCTTTGGCTCTGGCCAGAGCAACGTCTATGTGTTTGTTAAAATACTGATATTCATCTAGCTAGATCAAATAGTACTCGTATCTGACTACATTTCGACAAGCCAGTGGCTGTCCATGTTGTCCGACGATAGTGAACTTTCGCCAATTCTTTCTGGTATCCCTAGAGGTTCCAGACAAAGGCGTCCTAAACAGAATGGTTTTCGACTTCTGAAAGTTGATTTTTAGTTTCAGTGCAATATCGCTTAATTTTGTCGAAGCCACATTGCAAAAGTATATTAATGACCTCAATCTTTGGACCCGATCTGTACGCGATTAAGTCGTCTGCGTACGCTATGGCATGGTGAAGCGAACCTATCAGATCACTTGTGTAAATGATGAATAGGACCGGCGAATTTACCGCACCCTGTTGCAGACCGTTTTCAATGGTAAATGTTCCAGAAGAAGTCACATCGCCATTCTTCACGATGAACTGTCTACTGGAGAGCATATTAAAAAGAATATACAGCAGTGGTTAACTAATGCCCAACCTGTCTAGCTTGAAACAGAGTCCCTTTAACCATACGAAGGCTTTTTCCAAGTCAATCAGGCAGGAACCAGTGCACTGGTTCTTGCCTTCGTTCCATTGGATATCAGAAGCCAGTTTAGACGCAGCATGAATGATATCATGCCCCGCCTTGAAACCGTATTGATTATCCGGAATGCAGTTAGCATGCCTTTTTCAGAGTATGCCCAGACGACTTTAATTACACAAGTGGCTCTGTTGGATTTTTCAACACTGCCTACTTTTAACGATCCTCATTTTCTATCATCGTATTAGATTTTACCTTTGTGAAAAAATTTAATATATGTACTTGTAATCATATGACCTATTTTTGAAGAAATTGTACCATCCATGAAATTCGAGCTCCTTTTACTTCCTCTGAGATCTGTGATCTCAGCTAAATTTTACGCTGATTTTTTTCAAATATCGCTAGTTATCGTTGGTAACAAAAAATTTGGATATTCAGCGCACTTGTTTAAGAAGCTTTTGATTTAGTATCGTTTTTCGTATAATCGCTTAAAAAATTCTGATTGTTGATAAACTACAACATAGGAAGCAAATCTGTAACACATTAATTTCAATTTCATTCATGTTCATATTGTAATTAATATCGGATTTTAATCATTTACGCACAATTTCTCTCATTAATATTGTAAACTATACTGATTGTCATGTAAATCGCGGTTCAAGACCGAACACTCGACCACTTGGATCTTTGCAAGCACAGAGATAAGTACTATTCAGAATAAATTTATACATATTATCGTCGTTTATCTTTGGCTCTTTCTCCACTCTGAGTGCTGGTCCTTTTATTTCGTCGTCGTAAACTAATTCGATTTGTTCATTCCTAGACATAATTTTTGGTCCAAATGGAGCCGGACCACGCACTGTAGAAGAATCATTCGACTTATTTTCATCTCTAAACGAATTTATATGGACATATTATCGTTTCGGAGTTGGGATTTCACATCAACTCAATCGTCATAGGATTAATCTTCATCAATGCAACAATTTCTTCGTTGAATCCAATTCAATCGATCGATTAATTAAATTGCTCCGTGAACAGTTGGTGATTAAAGCGGGAAAGTACGAGTATTTTGACGCAATTTACACAGGATAGATTTTGAGCAAATCTACATACAAATATATGTATGTATGCTGCATGTAATAATTGATTGACTGTATATTTCTACAAATTTTAATAAGTATTTGATGTCAAAATTCATAAAATTATTTTGCAAGAACTATTTTATTGTTCATACATACATATTTGTGAGCAATTATACAAATTGAACTATTGGACAGATAAAAGACATTGAAGTCAAGTGAAATTAACACTTACTTCTACACATATCCATCTGAACCATTAATTCCCTATATTCCATTCTATTCGTTGTACTCGTAATATGTCTGTAAAGAAGTTATCGATTTTAAGGGCGCGATTACTATGTGAGCTATCTTCACAGAAAAGACTATGGAAACCGTGACTTTAGAAGATCTCCAAATTGGCGTGGAAAAATTTGATGAATTGTGGGGAATATTTAATATATCGCAAAAACAAATATAGTCTCGCAGATGACTATATTATATGTAATTGTTCTTGTTCTTGACCCAGAATCAGAATTCGAAGAATTTGAATCGGGTATTATAGACGTTAAATAGATTCTATTGTAATATCCGCGATTCATGCGAGAAAAAGCGTAGAATCGAAACTTCGAATCGGTACAGGTACGATTTACTGGATTCTTTGGATTCAGTTCCCTCTCTTAACCTACCGCTTAAGAGATGATGATGTCCTAAAATATCGACACCCCAGTAATGGCCGAGAGTCCACCCTAAATCCTATATTGTTTGCTTCTAACGACATACATTTGTAAAACCCCCAAAACCCCAAAGTCAAAAATAGTAACTGTGAAAGAAAGCTCACGATTCCCCACAATCCGTTCCCCTCATTTGTATCCGCAAGAGACTTACGGGCCCTTTTATATAATTCCTTGGAAAATTGTCCTTCCTACTTGGCGGTCACAAATTAAGCTGCCTTAAATTGTCTCCAACAATGTACCGAGTCCGAGGGTGTAATATGGAGCCAAGCATTCACTCGACAGACAGAACGACCAGGACGAACACGACAAAACATCGACTGGTGTGATTAGGTGGTGAGTGGTTTCATAGAGAGGCTGTCAGAACTCTGGAAGTGAGTCCCTTTGCTCTGGCAGCTAGATTGGTGGAACCTGGTATGAATGTGTGTGTGTGCGTTCGTGGCAACTAGCCGAAATGCACGAACAGTACCAAAAAGGACGAGAGCTAAACTGTAAAACACTGGAAACCGGGCTGAATACAATTCCGGTGTCCGTGCGATTCCTTTTTGGGGCTGTCTTCGGTTTTATTCGATTACCAACCACCATTCGTGTGGTTGCGGTTTTTGGTTTCTTAAGTTGGGTGTTTTTGTCTTTTAGGTTGCCAGTGGCCCAGTACCTTTCTTTTTGTTAATAATTGTTTAACATTTTTAAATCGCGGAATTTTGGAACAAAGTTCGATTCACAGCAAGACAAATTTGTCATCGATTCAGAAATTTCATTTCCTTCGCTCTAAAATTCGGGATGAAGCTTTCAGTTTACTCAACAACATTCCGATAACTGACGCGACGTATAAACAGACATGGAAACGGCAACAGCAGAGATATTATAGACCACGTTACATTCTCATCAGCCCTTTGGAAGCAATTACCATATGCAGCTTCCATCGTTTCAGGTCTCAAATTTTAAGGTGCTTCGTAAAATATCTGATGGGGTTGATGAAATATTAAGTGGTCTTGATTCGCTAAAGTCGCTCGAAAGGGATCCATGGATGATCTATGCTTGAATAAGCAAGGTTGATCCAGATACTCGACAGGCTTGGTCAAATGATAGTGTTGATAAAGAGAACCCTACTGTAAAGTAGGTTTTTATCTTTCTTAGAACGTAAATGTGAAATTCTTGAAATATGCAAGAGGCCTGCTCGCGAAACAACCAACCAAATCAAAACTCGTGACAAAATGCATGCAGCGTGTACTTCTCAGTGCTTGAAATGTGACGGGTCTCATACACCGAATTCACCGTCCAAATCAACATCAACACTTGTGGCGAAGAGGAGGAAAGAAAATATCATAGATGAGATATGATCCTTGCGTTTGTGCAGCAGTCGGCATGCTTGCGATTGCATGGGCTCAGCTCGTCGGAGGGGTGGGATCTTGCTGCCGCTCTTTCTTCACTACAAAAAGAATTCATGCCATGTTGAAGGGAAAATACTAAGGAAAAAACAAACAGGTAGCTCCACGGAAGTCTAAGTACCGGGATAAGAATAAGATTATATGAAAATAAGTACACGATCTAAAGTGATGTTATAGGTGTTTGTAACATCTGAGAATACCCTCCCCTTGCAAGTATGACTTGCACCATGACTATTCCCATTCTTACAATACGTTACTGCTGTTACACCCTCGCATCGAAAAGCACTTGTTACCAACAATTCTGTTAACTTTATCGAGTTTTTGCCACAATTTTTGTTGCCCACTGCTGTTGGTATTACAAATCTCCTTTGTAACTGAGTCGTGCATCCAATGACTTGGCTTAAAACGATCAAATGCACGCATGCAGATTAAAGGAATTGGTATAACATGTGAAGGACAATCAAGAGGGTTGGCGTCACTATTAATATCATCGTGCTATAATTCAAATAGTGTTTTAGTAAATGCATATATTTTAACGAAAATTACATCGGCATTATATCTATAGTGTCACAATCGACCATATATCAAAATTAAACTTAGCAGATACAATTTTCCTTAAGCCAGATTTAATCGATGTCCGCTTGGCGCAGAAAGGGTATGAGATATCTTGCAAGTGGAAGTTTTACATAGAACGAAAAGTTATTCTCACAGTTTTTGGCTGGTGGCTTACACTCGAATACGGGAATTAATATTCAATTACATCACGCTCTTGTAGACATTAATTCAATCTTGCAGGCCTTTTGGACAATCGAGGAAGTCGAACCGAAATCTATAACTTCCAATGAATCCAAGCACATCGAAGAACCTTTTTGCAAAACCCATCGAAGGGATAAGGAACGAAAATATATCGTCAACCTTCCTTTTAAAGTTCGTCCTCCATTCGCTGACACCCTCGGCGATGCCTTTTCTCGTTTGATGACCCCGGAAAAAAGATTTTCAAAAAAAATGAACGCTTTAAACTTTACTCTCAGTTTTAAATGAATATCTAACCTTAGGACACTGCCTCCTGCAACAACACGCAAAGAGACTGAAATTGTCAGATACGGATATTTGTACATTCTGCGGTGATCCGCAAGCTGTTGAGAACATAACACGCATACTGTGTGGATGCGAAGCACTATAGCGTAGTCGCAGAAAATATTTAACTTAACACTTTTTCGAAAACCCAGAGGAAATAGATGGCACGAACTTCAAAGGCTTCCTTATCTTTTGAAGGGAAATTGGGTATTTGACGGCTCATTGAAGGATGCGGGTATGAAATCTCTAAACGATTCGCTTATGAGAGGCTCACCAATCCAGCGTAATCTGTTTTCAGTGTGCTTGCGGTTTCGTCAACACAAATATGTACGTGTTTTGTGCAAACATTCCTAAAATGTTTCGTCAGATTCGGGTTGCAGATGAAGATACTGATTTCCAACGAATTGTCTGACGCAAATCATAAGCAGGCCCACTAGAACATTATAGTGTATGTACGGTTGCGTATGGGACATCGTGCGCTGCCTACCTGTCGGTTCGCGTATTAGAATAATTAATCCATGATTACCGTGATGGATATCCTGTCGCTGCAGGTTTTATCAGGTGGATACTCGCTGCACGTTTTATCAGGTGGATACTCGCTTCCTGATATAATTTTGAAAAAACAACGTCTAATTGAACTCATTGACAAAGATGGATTTCAGTTAAGCAAGCGGCAAAGTAATTGCTGCGAACTCCTTTGAAGAAGATAAAAAACTAAAATGTCAAAACGTGTCCCTTAATACCGTGGCAGATTCATGGATAGAAGTGCTTGTTTTGTATTGCAACTCAAAGCTAGAAACAACCTTTCGTCTTAATACAGGGTATTTCAGTTTAGGTTTTCGTCCTGATAACTGAAGATTCCTGAAGTTATAGCAAACAAAAAATTGTACTGCAGGGGGGGGTCTATTTTCACCCCCTCACTTTAACGGCCTACGACTTGGGGGGGGGGGGAATGAAAATAAGAACCTCTGATTTCGAGGTAAAATTTCTTAGAAGACCGTAGCTTTCTAACGGATTCAGCTTAAGAAACCGTTGTACATATTTTTGATAGAAAATTTCAGTGTGCATACAATATTAAAAATTTCGTCGAGTTCATTTTGAACATTTTGAAAAATCGTTTAAGGTTAACTTTTTTTATCAAAACTTTTGTCCTTTCTTCATTATTTACAATTTTTATGTAGGACTTTTCCACCTACGAAGAACGGAAGTTACTGCAAACCAATATTTTATTCAGGTAAATATATAAGAATAGTATGCGAAATAAATGATGGCATTGAAATAAAAATAAAATACTCAGTGGGAATAACTGGTGTATGTTCACCAAATCATTTCCTGCTGCCTTAAATAGCTCGACAAGTGCTCTTGTTGCACTTTAGTTCAAGTATTTATATTAGGACTTAAGGTAGACGGGAAACTTGGCTTTCAACGCCCAAATTTGATGGTTTGTATTGCTTGATAGTGAAACGTGTGTCGTCTCGGAGCTCTTACAGACTACAAAACTGGTTTTTCCATACTCTTAGGCTCTGTTACTAAATTTCCTTGCTCATCTCTACAAGTTTTTGTTCGGCTCTCGTTGGCTTGATACAATTTCCGAGCATAATTGTTGGACCAGCACCTCTACGTTCTTCAATTTTGCGCTTTTCATACGTTTTCTCTTCTTTCGGAGAAGTTGATGTTTTCCCTCTTCCTTTTCCCTTTTCCTTTGCCCATAGAGCATACGAGCTACTCTCGTTTTTTTTTTTAAAAAAAGAACTTAACACTCAAGTGGGTATGAATACACTTATAATGCCTCAGCATGTCTTAAGTTTTTTGGAAAATGGGATAGAGAGAGAAAAAAAGATTTAGTCTATATGATTTTTTGCGGGTGCTACATCAGTTGCGGCATTTCTCACGGCTATATATGTATGCTAACGATGCCATTACTATGCAGGATGCACAGGTTTTTCGAGAGTTTGAGGGAGTAATGTATTGTATGAGGTTTTCTTGGACTGCTGCAACAAAAGACATTGTTTTCACTTTATAAATTGGACTATATTTTCTTTCCTATTTCTTTTCATTTTTAAATATGTTTAGAACAATATATACATATAATATGCGTAATATGTACAAAATTCTTTCTACAAGCGTTTTTTTTTGTTTTTTGATGGGTGCCGGAGGATACGCGAGATTCTGACAGTTTGTTGCGATTTCAGTCGCTTAACTTTTAGTCTCCCCACAGTATTTCTCTGTTGTTGAGGTATCCAGGATACCCCACCTATATTGGACCTGCTGTTGAACGCCGTAGACTATTTTATGATCAAATGACCTCTATGAAATCGAGGTAAGGAAACCTTGTGCAGGTTGTAGTGATACTCCATCCCGCAGCAAAGAAAGATAGCCAAAGTCCATTTCAGAAGAGGCGATAAATCACCTAAAAGAACCTTAACGTCATACTTATGACCGTGTTCATAGAATTTGCCGAAGAACTCATGGAAATATTGTTTATTAGTACATTAGACCGATTTTGCTTTGATGGAAATACTGCTTCTATTCCTCTATTCTAAGATCAATTTTAGAACCTCCACTGAACGCAGCTCTAATGTGTTAAAGTAGCTCATACTTTTGATATTTGTTACCACCACCAATTCGGTCATGCGAATTCATCCGCCGTAGTTCCTCTTTCAATCATTTCTGACAGAACATTAGTGTTGCCATTTATTTTTTTTTGTTTAGAATTCCTCTTTTATGTTTGGAAAGTCAGTTTGGATGAGTACACAAACCCGTGAATATCACGGGCAGATAAGATAAGAACGCTTTATTTGTATTTATAGGTATAGTAATACTCGCTCGCGTTGCCTCGCAAAGTTCTACGAAAACTTTTGTTTACTTAAATATTTAAGAAATATTGAAGTATATAGGGTCATCCAATTCGTTGCCCGAATATGACACCCCTGTTTCAATCACATATGTCAAACCGAACTGTCATCTGAGACTGTGTATGTTTAGTTTAAAGTTTGCCATTTTACAATATGGTCGACATAATCATCGAAATGCACGCTCAACAGAAAATATGGTTGCCGTTAGTGAAAGTGTTGAGGAATATCCAAATCTATCGATTTCGCGGTATTTGGACTTGTCTTAAGGCACATTGTGGCTTATTTTGCATTTAGATTTACATCTAAACCTAAAGCTCATCTCACTTAAGAATTAAAGTCAGCTGACCACAAAATGCGTGAAGATACGCCGATTGGGTGTTTGAACATCATCGTTTGGATCACCAATTTTCACACGACATTTTCTTCAGATATAAGGCTCATTTTTTACTTTGTGGATTTGTAAAAAAACAAAATTGTCGTATATGAAGAAGTCCAAATGCACATGTAACATTCGTATCCACAAAAAGTGACTGTATGGTGTGCAATTTGGTCTGGTGGTGTCATTGGTCCATACTTCTTCGAAAATGATGAAGGTGTAACCGTCGCTACAGCCAAATGTTAACCGAATTTGTGTGGCCTCAAATCGAAGATATGGATGTGGAAGATATGCGCTTTCAAAAAGACGGTGCCATATCTCACACAATACCACCCTTTTTGGCTGGATTTGGAGATTTCCTGGACGAGTTATTTCGCGTTTTGTTAATGTGAACTGGGCACAAAGATCTTGCGATTTGTCGCCGTTGGATTTCTTTTTGTAGGGCTATGCAAAAGATCGTGTTTATGCACACAATCCGAAAATTCTTGACGCTTCGAAAACGAATATTCGTCAAGTTATGGCCGAGTTATTGCCCGATGCCATCGAAAATTACCTTGTCAGAATCGAGTCCTGCAGATATTCCCGTGGAATACATTTGAATGGTGTTATATTCTATTCATCAGCGTAAATATGTAATTTAATTTTACTTTCGGAAATACAAATGATGTACTTATCGTATCCAAAATAATGAATTTTACCGAAATCATTGTAAGAAAAGGACATTGTTGAAGTTTTTACTATATTATTTTTCCATTTATTCTAACTCTTCGGGATAGAGAATGTTAAAAGCTTTATTGTGTGAAGGAAGAAGCATACATTGATCTTTCTTTGAGCCCACTCTTGATAAGGCAGCATACGAGTAAAGCTGGTCATGAAAATAAACAACTACCCCTGAGCCTTATTAATCATCAAGCAGAAGCATGGTTTAACGGGAAACTGCAACCGTCTAAATCAAAAAGGGAGATCCGTTGGTATCTTAGGAATTCCAAGAATAAGGGCCACCTTGCCTGCTGCGGATGCAGTAAGAAATAGTGCTCTAATAATGTTTTTGTTTAACTTCTTGACTTGAAATCGTGTACCATTGCAACGGCTTCGGGGACTCAGATTTCTTATAAGCATTATTGGGCTGGGGATTTTGAAATTTAATTAGTACGGAAGAAGACCTGCTGGGTTAAGAGAATTGAGTAATTCTTGAGAGTGGTTGACACTATCCTTTTCATTTACTACATTGTTTATTGCTTTGTATTGATGTGAAACTGTTTTTAAACTCAGGAGCACGTGGTTGCTTATTTCATCCACAGAATTAATTTTTGGTGGCACTATAGTTCTTTCGCAGAAGCAGGAAAATGGCCTTGATAGTAAAACCTTCAGTTCACCATAAACACAATTAATGAGTTATTTTTAGCTATGAACGATTTTTCCGAAACACTTGTCTATGATGATGATATCCGCTCGAGTGCCTTTGGGAATTACTGGAATTGTTTGCCGAAAATCACCCGAAAATACAATTATTATTACTCCACCCTTAGGCTTCGACGAAGATCTTGTCCTTTAAAAATCTATTCACATCATCCATATGAGCTTGATTATTCATCGTACATTCATCCTAAATGATAAGCTCAACTTCTTTGAAACCCTTGCTAGCGAACTGTTCTTTCCAATGAAGCTACATGAGCTTCTTCGCGAGCAATGATATTTCTTGGCAGATTAAACCTGGAATGAGTAGCTTGGCCTCTACTAAATAAGGCTGCTACGATTCCAGAAAAAGCTACAGCAATAACTAGTTTATCTTCAGCCCTATATATAGCCAGCAAAAGATTTTTCAAAAAAGGTTTTTCCAGTTCCTCCAGGCGCTTTTGAAAAGAAAAGTTTTCTCTTTTTTGAATGTGCGCTTTCTGTTATTAGGTTGAATGCAATTTTCTGACCAGAATTTAATTTTGGTAAATTTTCTTGCTCGTGTTGTATTAAATTGTTCTTATCGTAATTGGTTTCTCGTATATATTAGTGTTGTCAATCTATTTAAATACTCTTTTTCATTTTTGGAAATCTAAATTCACGAAGCCGAAGCCAGACTAAACCTTGGTTGAAGACATCATTAGAGAATGGGAGCTCGTTATTTTCTAACTCGGAACGCGCTTTTTATAATAATCTCTTATATGTGATGGGTAGCGTGATGCGGAAGCATTAATTAAGGTTCATTTCCAGTGCTCATCATCTTCAAGAAGTCCTAACTCTTTCCACGCTGTTTGATATGTTGGTTCAATTTCACCGTTGATTGTTCTCAGAAATTCAAATAATACTGGTCCACGCAAAAAATAAAAGCATTCCGGAAAATTTGGATAAATTGGAGAGACTAGGCCAAGAGTATCGTCTGTTTTTATTCCTGGTAGCCCTGTAACTTGTTGTTCCAAGTTTAGTAGGAGGAAACAACATAATAAACTATAAAAGAGTTTTTGTGAACTCATCTTCCATGCAAAGCTTAAGAACGCAAGTTATTATGGTTGGGGATGAATTTTGAGGGATTTGTTGAAAATCAGTGTCATTAAAGAAAACTGGTTGACCATTTTCTAAGTGAACAGCCAAATAATAAACGGCAGCCAAATAGCGTTCATGAATAGGAAACTCAAGTATTTGCGAGAATGCTTCTGAAATACTTAAGTAGCGACGGTTGAAATAGTTTTTAATTTTTTATTGAAAATGTTCTCTTAGCTTGATCATTTTTTTTTATATATTTCGTATATAAAACGATAGAAAGTTAGCGAACGTCCGCTAAATTTCTATCAGAATCACTCGAATCAAAATATTCAGTAAAACGGAAGGCGAACGATCAGCCGCTATATTTTTGTAGGTATTTTCGAAAATTTGTGATAGAAAATGGTAAATCCAAAAAAGTATTGAAGTTTTAAGAGAACAAATACGGACCAGTTGTCAAAACTTGTTCAACTGATGGAATCGAACCCTGACATGGCTAAATGCATAGAAGCATTTGGCTCCTCCAAACGCTATTAGAAGGAGTATTGGGATGAGTTCGCCGTTGAGCTCAGCTCCCTAGGACCGCCAACACGCAGACGGAGAAAATGGCATATTGTCAGATCAGTTTAAAAATTATTGAAGTGAGATATTAAAAAAATTTTAGATGAGCTGCTCAGCTTATAATAAGCTGTAAACCCAGCAGGTAAATGCTTCGGGTCAAGCGTGCACATTTGGCCCCAAGCATCAGAGCTCTTGAGGAGAACTGAAGAAGTTGTGCAAGAACCTCTACAACAAACTCTCAGGCCAAAACGTAGCAGAACCGTGAGTGAAGCAAATATAAGGGAAAATCAGAGAATACAGTTGCCCGAAAGCCAGACTGGAACACAAACCGAGCTCCCTGCAGTTTGTAAATCCATTAAAATTACTTGGCGGAAATGGCCAGATATGAGAGAAAGAACTACGAATTAAATAAAGAAAAGCTAGAGTTAATCAAACGCAAGGAAGAAAGAAAAGAAAACGAAAATTTTGAGAAAAACCGCCGTCATAAGGAGAACCTTGAGCTAAAGTTTAGAAAATTGGAGCTGCAATCTCAAAAACTGAACTTTGGAATTTTATTGTTAGATAGTTTTAAAGAAAATTGAATATGTAAGTCATTTGTCATAATTTGTGATACATGTTTTATTATCAACAATAAAATAGGTATATATAAATAATAAAGCTTCTACAATGTAGCTAAAATTTCATTTCTTCATCGCGCCCCTTCCAAAGTGTTGCTTGGTCATTTCAGACTCGGATGGAGGGATCAATTCATATTACATAGCATAAATTTGATTTTATCACTGATTATCAGTTGGTGCTGTTTCAACCATCGTCTTAGTACACCAAATTCGTTATTCACATCTGAGAATAGATTAAGATAACTTTTACTACAATAGAATACGAGAGAGCAGTGTCATCAGCAAATGCTGTAAATTGGCCCTTAAAATGTTGAGTAAATAATGAATTTATATATATAAGAAACAATGTCGGGCCCAATACAGTGCTTTGAGGAACTCCAATATTCATATACTTTTCAGAATTGTAAACGTTTTTTGTTATCTTTACCACCTGCTTACATTTCTTCAAATAAAACGCACACTAGCTTTGAATAAAACCTCTGAAACCTGCATTAACTATTTTTTTTAAGAACAAGGTATGTTTCACCATGTCAAAAGCCTTATTTATGCCAATAAATGCAAAAAGGAATTTGAGAGGTATTGAGACTGTTATATAGCTCCCCAGTCAGCAATAAGCAATGCACTTTCAGTGGATTTGCCGCTTCTGGAGCCGAATTGAGAGTCGCTAAAGAAATAATTTCTATCTAAAAAGGATAGCATCCTAGAGTAGATGCTTCTTTCAAAAATTTTGGAAAAAAAACTGATAGAAGGGAAGTGGAACGTTCATTGTATTATCTTTTTTATACAGAGGTATTACAACTGCTAATTTTAGGGAATTAGGAAAAACACCTTTACGTAAACATGAACTAAGAATATAACAAAGAACACCAGAAACCTGAAATGATATTTTTTTTTAATAGCATACTTGAAATGTTATCAAAAAAAGAGGAATTACTCGTAGGTATTTTAAGGGAATCTATACATACATTTATAAATTTCAGTAATAGATTCAAGTTTTCAATCTGAAAGTTTTTTCTCTGAAGAGTTTACTGCAGTTTACTGCATTGTCTAAGTCCTCCCACCAGACAACAACCAAGTAGGTGGGTATCGGTCTCATGATCGAGATGTATAGCCAGTGGGTTATGCGAGGTTGAGGGCCCCAATTGTTTCCAATCTCTTTTTTGGAAGAGAATAAAGCTATTGTAGCTTTCTTAACTCTTTCTTGAATGTCCGATTTCCAGTTTAGTTTCCTGTCAAAAATGAGATCCAGATATTTTGGCATATCGGAAAAGACTAAACTGGTACCGTTTATTGAAGGAAGGTCTACAATTGGGATTTTATATTTTCTGGAAAAGAGGACATGATCGTTGTTGTTTACTCCCAATCCA
This sequence comes from Volucella zonaria, assembly GCA_963966105.1. Taxonomy (NCBI): domain Eukaryota; kingdom Metazoa; phylum Arthropoda; class Insecta; order Diptera; family Syrphidae; genus Volucella; species Volucella zonaria. The sequence continues at coordinate 197,696,245 of OZ014530.1, read as the reverse complement.
CAGCGATCTGTCCAACGGGGTAACCTGTTAAGATTTAGATGAAGGAGTCCTTTAATGGTATTAAAACGCTTACCTGAGACGGCTAAAGCAACGTCATCTGCATAGGCAATCTTCCTGTTACCACCAGCTACCGGGTGTATGGCACTTCTAACCACCAAGTTAGTTCCTGAGAAGGGGAGAAAGGACACCACCTTGCGGCGTACCACTGCTGACACGTCTTTTAGCAGTAGCCTCACCCCGTTTGAAATTGATTGTCCCCCTATTTAGCATAAGACTGATCTTCTCCTCAAGTGACTCGTTTACCTGCAGAGTTGGCAGCGCAGCCGTGATTGCGGGTGTGTTGACGTTGTTAAAGGCACACTCTATGTTCAGGCAAGCGACCATTGTGTACTCTCTATATTGTAGGGATCGTTCGATGTGGCTAGTCAATGAATGCAGAGCCGTTTCCACCGACTTTCCTTTATAGTAGGCATGTTGAGCCGTTGACAAAAGTCGTGGAGAAGTTTTAGCTCCTATATGTATATTATTCAGTCGTTTCAGAGTTTTCAAAGTAAAGATCAAGAAATGAAAGATGGAATTTACTATTCTTCAGATAAAAAATAGAACATGAGTCTACATAAAATAAATTCAAAATCTGTTTTTAATAAGATTCAGAATCCATCAATACTCCGAAGTCAAATTTTTTCACGCTAACAATACTTGCCCTTTAATACTGGTGGAAGTAATAAATTGCTCTACAATTGAGTTTACTGATGAAAAATCAAACAAGAAATTATGATATACTTGAAATACATACAAAATACGAATAGGAACGGGAGAGATGAAGTACAGGTGATCGAATTGAATTCGATGTATTGTAAATAAATGAAAATGTTCTTAAAATATTTATCTATTTATTCTCAGCATGTATTTAGGTATAGTTAAGAAAAGATTAAGGGCTTAACATTTGCGTAATTAGGCTTTATCTATCAATCTCTTGGCCTTAATTTCAGGGACTTGATACTATTTTCTACCAAACCATTCGACCTTTTATAACTCAATCTACATACTATTAAAATTCTGAATGGAATCCTAGGCTTTATTTTATAAATTTCTCAAACCGTATTTCATCTTTTCTTCACCACTGCTCGTTATCCTAGCTGATTATGAGTACACAATGACTTCAAACTGTTGCGGTTAAAAAAAAAAATTTAGTTTTCTCAGTGGAAAATTTACCAGATGCTTTGGCACAGTTACTGACTTTAATCAAGATATCCGGCATCGTCAACTACCAGGCTTAAAAATCTACGGAAATTTCAAGGCCTACAATATCCAAATGTGTCATTAAAATTTTACCTGTTAACCTAAAAACCTGACGAATGGTTTCGGCTATCCCCCAAAGATCAAATAAAATCGAATATCAAATTTTATATGCCTCACATGAAGCATTCATTTGAATATTTTCGAGTAAGCCGAACTTTTACGACCTTAATAACCCCATGCAGTTCTTCAAATATTACCGACAAAAAAAGAAAAAAATTTCCACGTGAATAAACATTTTTTGGGTTGACGGTGGGTAAATATTGGGGTCAGCTTGTAACGAATCAACAATAAAATTTCCTCCTATAAATGTTGGAGTAATGTACATATACACATGTATCTACATATATGCATTGCAAAACAATGTGTAATCTAAGGACACGAGCCGGACGCTCCATACCCATGTCTACATATCTCTCTCTCATTTGGATTGATTTCCCACAACCCTGAATCCGAGAAGTCAATAAATTTCCATGAAAAAAGGACCCCATCTGGGATGTGCAGGAGTGTATTTGAAAAGAAATCTGAAAACATACTCGTAGCGTATGTACCAAGGTCGGCATGTAGGTATTCATCATTCAAATCATATTTGTCCTCCAAACACAATCAAATCAAATGTCAAGAACTCACAGGAGTCATGGTATCCACCCCATCATATGCATCCTTGGAATAAAAATGGACTTGGATTTTGACGTACCTCTACACAGCCTCCTGGCCGCCAAATCAATAATTTATTATTTGACCAAGAAAAAAAAATAAAAAATCTTACATGTCCTTGACGGAAACGATGTTTGAATGTCAAACGAGTGAAAAGGGACAAATTAAAAGTTTATACCTCAAAATGAAACTCTTTTTGAGTCATGTGAAATCATTTAAAATTGCCTCCGAGTCCTTAAATAAATTGCATATTTTTTCAATAGTATTGCTGGCAACCCATCAGGTCCAGTGGAGTAATTATCATTGATTCTTACTTACTTATTCTAACGTTATATCAATTGATTACAACAATTATTTAACTACGAAAAGTGATATAACCTCCGCACCGTCTGAAAATGGTGCTGCAACCAGCAAAAGTTGCAGTTCGAATTTCGCCGGAAACCCACCTCCAAGAAAACCCCGAAATTCTAATGGGACGAGACCTGCTAGCAATGACAACAGTATCAACAACGCCGAGTGCAAACACAGTTTTGAAAAACTATGGGAGCTAGTCAAAGCAGAGAAAGTTCTGGGAAACGGGAAATGTGCTGATGCGTCTTCATACCTAGAACTCTGACACTGAAAAGTGGAAAATCTACTCCCAAAGAAGAAGAAAGAATCGGGAAAACAAGGACGGCGCTTCTCTTGCCGAGACAACGCTTTTGTCGATGCGATTAAGTTTAAGTTTCACTCACGTCCCTATGTGCACTTTGTTTCGAAATGAGTGCAGATAAGAGACGACCATCCCTGCAACTATCTATTCTATATACTCCGATCAACCTTCAACATTCTAGGTCTGCTTGAATACAAACCCTCGCATAATATCCATACAGGAACAAACCCATCTGTTGTTTCGGATGTTTAAGGGATTTCACACCACTATACGACAAGCGATCGGAAGGTCCATCTCACTCTCACCATCTAAACTTTGGCAATTTTGCAACCAAGATTTAGTTGCTGCACACATAACAAATCCCAATGATTTGTTAGCACTACCACCACCGAAGGCGGTAATTGCACTTCCTGTAATTCCAGGAAGATGGGGCTTATCGTATGTGGCGATGCTAATGACCAGAATATTTGTTGGGGCAGTAGCAAATGTAACGTGAGAGTCAGTCATCTCATGGATTTCAAAGTACGTGTTAGGACGCAAGAGCTTTTACGACCCCGAAATATAAATAAGAAATTGATTTTGGAAATGAAACTCGCGAATTCAACTTTTTGAAGAATTTTATTCCATGATCTATGTCGTTTTAAGGCTAAGTGAACACTACACATTTCTTTTGTAAATTTACAGCTTGGAAATCCTGTTGGCGGTACAATTACATTTGCATAATGATAAATGTATTTATTCGGCAAAAAAATTACATTATACCATATACCAAGTACATAAATTTCAATATGTGGACATATACAGTCTGCTGTAAAAGTTACGCCTTTGTTGGTTTTAAAATTCAAATAATTCAATTAACTATTATATTTATTCGTATGTACATATTGAAAATAAATAAAACAAAATTAATCTGCGTTTCATACGCAACAGTACGAGTATCATCTGACCTGATTTTCAACAATATCTACTCTCAGCCAACTTTTGTTCCGATAGTAACACAGCAAGTAATCGACTTAATCTTATCCAATACCTATGTTTTTTTTTTTTTTTTTTTTTTTTTTTTTTTTTTTTTTTTTTTTTAAAAAGAACTTAACACTCAAGTGGGTATGAATACACTTATAATGCCTCAGCATGTATTAAGTTTTTTGGGAAATGGGATAGAGAGAGAAAGAAAGATGTTTGGACTCAGTGGTTGGGTGGCATCCAACATTTAAATTTTTAGTGGAAGTTGGCTTGATGTTGATTTCTAGTCAACTACTCGTCTTATTTGATTTTCGTTAACTGAAAAAAATGGATGATATGTCTTTCGGGCGAGGCTGGGATTCGAACACCGAACTTTCCGATTTGGAAGCCAGTCCACTACCACTTGAGCCACGGCCACCCACCTATGTTTAGGAGACTGCCGTCTGGAAAGTGCTATCGGTGGTTTCCATGGCATATCGAATTCAGAATCAAATGCGAGGTCTAGACCTTGTTGCCCCCTGAAGTTAGAACTAAAATTAAAGCTAGAAGAAGCTGTTCAGACTCTTAACGGTACTATCAATAAGTTTTTTGAATTGGCATGCCCAACTAATAAGCAATCGTGCAGATCTTCCGTTCCTTGATGCAACGGAGATCTACAGCGTCTTCGTAAAGAAACCAGAAAAATTAAATTTTTACAAATCGAAGCAAAACGAATGTAAGAGATTTACTCGGATTTCGAAGAGTATCTCTTACAAAGATCGAAACTGTCGGTGAAACCAGAAGGCTGGTCAAAGTCCTCAAAACGTTCAAATTAATCTGGAAACACTTCGAAAATGATGGCACCTATACTTTGACTAAAGCAGAAACTCTTCGTCTCATGCTTTAGGCTCACTTCCCAGGTAACCCAATAGGAACCAGCTTACAACCAGCTTCTATTAAAAAAGCTGCTACTGAACTGAAAAACACAGCACGCCGTAGCTGGTATATCTCATCGGTTGTGATGGGGCCATTAAACATGCTGTTGCTTCCTGCATCAAAGTGCATCACCAGACAGGACGTCACAGCCGCACTCGCCCGCGCTATGTGCAAACATCTTAAGGGTACAAAAAATCACTTGTGCGTTCGGCGATTATAAAAAAAAGAAAATACAAGAGCCCTGGATCTATAAGGACAACGAGCGCCTTACGGCGTAAAATTACGAGTGGTTCTGCAAGGCAGAAGTTAAGAACAGAACTTGCATCCTTATCAAAAACCAAATAGAGGTATTTCATTTAAATAATTACAGCTCAGGAGATCTGATGGCGGTATCCTGCGAAAGGGAGTGTGGCAAACCAATCTGTCTGACCTCGGCTTACTTCCCCTATGACTGCGAGGTAGTATTCTCGGAGAATCTAAAGGACTTGCCAAGGCAGGAAAATTGGACTCTGGTACTGGGCTGTAACCCAAACGACCATCAAACACAATGGGGAAGCGGTGATATCAACCCAAAAGATGAGTGTTTGTACGATTTTATTTTATCTTCCAACCTATTTGCAACTGAGGGAATTCACCCACCATTGTTGGGAAAAATAGGCAGGAGGTGCTAGATATCACCCTTGCTACAAGTAAGGCTACGAGTAATTGACGAGATTTCGAGGGGACGCAAAATGCTTTCAAAGCAAACGAATGTTCCTAGCTACCTCAGGAAAAACAATGGAACCTGGGCAGAAAGTAGCCAAGAGGTCCTGGCAAAACTTGTGGAAACCCACTTTCCGGGATCCACAATATCAGATATTGACCTCTTTCTCTCCGAAGAGGAAATAGGTGTTCTTGTAAACAGGAAGAAATTACGGTAGACAATTCAGTCCTGTAAGCCGAACAAATCTCCCGGTACTGATGCGATTCTACCGATCATGCTACAGAAAGCAACGGAGGTAGCACACCAGAAAATTATGGAAATTCCCATATATAGTCTAAAAATAGAGTCCTTTTCAATAGCTTGGAGGGAAGTTAAGGTGATTTTTATACCTTAGGCTGGAAAACAGAAGCATATAACACCAAAAGATTTCAGACCCATAAGTCTGTCATCATTTATTAGGAACAGTTGCAGTAATGGCTTTTTACCTGAGTCACAGCTTTCATATATTAAAGGAAAATCCGAAGAAACCGCCCTGCACGAGGTGGTGAGAAAAATAGAGAAGAGTCTACACTTCAGGGAGTTTGCGATGGCAGCCATCCTTAATATTGAAGGAGCCTTTAATATCGTGCAGTATACCGCCATTAAAAATGCTCTAGTCGACGCTAACACTGAACAGGGCATTACAAACAGGGTTTGCAAAATGCTTGCAGATCGGAAAATAAACTGTTCCATTTGGCCTACCTCGATTAGAATGTCCGAAGTCATATCTCCATTACTGTGCTGGTTATAAATGACATCCTCAAAATGCTTAGTACAATGTGTATAAGTGCGGCGACATACGCAGATGACGTGATCATAATAGTGCAGGACAATACTTAAAGATTTTAAGCGACACTATGGAGGTTGCCCTTAAGACTATCACCACTTGGGCAAAAGCTGTCGTTTCAATGTCAACCCTTCCAAAACAGACCTGGTTATTTTTACCGGAAAGTACAAGATACCGCAATTTAGACTCCCAAAACTCAACGGAGTGAAATTGTCCCTCTCGGACAGCGCGAAGTATCTGGATGTATTCGTAATTCTGAACAAAAACTGAATTGGAGTGTTAATATAGTGGAAAGAACCAATAAGGCATATACTATACATAATGCTCTTTTTATCAGCAAAAAAAACAGTAGGAAAAGTTTGGGGCTTAAAAAGTGCTATGGTGTAGTGGCTGTATACGATGGTGGTTAGATCTATACTTACATACGGCGCACTAGTATGGTGGAAAGCAACAAACAAGAAAACGATTTACGGAAAATTAGCGGCGGTTCAAAAAACGGCTTCCATAGCCGTTACAGATGCGCTCCGTACCACCCCTATGACAGCATTGGAAACCTTTTTGCACCTAACACCGCTTGATTTACAGATCAAAAAACTTGCTGGCAACAGTGCGATACGACTCACTAATCTGGGTTAACAATACTTTCGGACATGGCACGGTCCTAACGAAGCTACGGCCAGGCAATCCGTTCCTAACGGATGAAATTTCATCCTTGGTAGACTTTGACATTCCGTATGATATACGAGTAATATATCCGGAGAGGGAGGACTGGGAAAAAAATGCAATAATCAGGTCAAATGAAATAGCAATTTTCAGAGATGGCTCAGGAACAGAGTGTCTGGAGTGTCAGGATTGGTATGTGAAAGAGATATCGCTATCTACAGCGATAACCAGGCCTTACTTAAGGCAATGGAATCAACCAACATCAATTCCAATATAGTTAGGAGCTGTCGCACAGTGCCCAAATCATAATGCAGTTCAACTGCGGTATAGATCAGTACTGGCGGAGGAGCTTGTATCATAAAAACTGCCAACCTAAGGTGGTCAGGTGTTGAAAGACAGAGGGTATAAGAGGCTCTCTGGCCACTTTTTGACGGTAAAAGATTTAGGGAGGTAATAAATTTAAACTTTGGATAAACTTTGAAGAATAATAGAAATCCTGACAGGACACTGTCTGCCGCGGAAACACGCAAAGATACTCAAATTGTCAGATGCGGACATTTGCGGTGATTTGCAAGCTGATGAGGACATAATATATATACTGTGTGGATGCGAGGCAATATCGCGTAGTCGAAGAAAATTTTTATTGAAATACTTTTTCAAAAACCTAGAGGAAATAGGCGGCACGATCTTCTAAAGCCTTTTAGGCTTTTGCAAAGAAATTGGATGTTTCTTCAGAGAGATTGTTTAAGCTTTTGCCCTGTGAATATATATCCAACTGGTACCACAGGGATTGCGATTGCACCGTTTTGATGTTTAATGTTTGTGTGATGATATGTCCACCATACTCCTGTTTAACCTACCCTAACCTAACTTTGTCTGACTATTCTGTTCCGACAGAAAATCTATCTCTCAGCAAAAGAAAAAGCATTTTAGTCGTAAGGTAAAGGTTATCAAAGAAAAAGCTGGAATTGGCATTACCAAGAAGGTAATTTTTTTTACAATTTTACCAAACTGTCAAATGATTAATAAAGTTAGTTGTCGTTATGTAATTTAATGAACATGTAGTTATAAACTAGTGTTAAACGACACTTCAAATATATTTTATACATTATAAAGTAATGATGTGGGGTGACATTCACTGACTAAGATTAAAAGATCTAAAATAAAATAAATTGAATTCAAAAGTTGTACATTCCAAATTTTATGAAGAAAGAAGTTCAAATATACTCGTATTTCTGCTACGCTAACTTTTAGATATATATATCTCTTTATAATGATTCAATGCTAGCATTATCAATAGTAAATAACCAATCTTTAATATTTTTGGTATATAAATTATAAAAATTAGTTTTTCGGATGAAGTATGGAAGTTTGTTAAAATATGTTTGGACAGTAAACGTGAAAAAAATTGTAAAATGAGTAGTAAGTGCAATTGGTATGTTGACAAGTGCCATGCTATTTATTCGTAAGGTATAAATTTGATTGCTTCTACTTGGAATGTTAACACTTTTCTTGAAAAATTCTCCAGGTACCTTGAAAACATACAGGTGTCTCAACGGTAGAATTCCAAGTCTTTTAAATATGGGCCGACTATGGGTACGACCATTAACACTACAAAGAAGACGAACTATATGCTTCTAATCCGTCAAGACTGGTTTTAGTGTATTAAAGTACGATCCACCCCAACTAGTAATGCCGTATTGCAACTTCGAGTGAGCAAGACCATAATAAATTTTATGTAAAACAGTTTTGGAGCAGTATGGCTTAATAAGATAGAGTTTACGAGCTACAAGATTCATATGCGATTTCAATGCTTGAAAGTGATCCTTCCAATTCAAGTTATGATCTATTAGAACGCCTAGGTATTTAATATTTCTTACTGATTCAATTTTGAAGCACTTATCAGAGCACGAGTTGTTATCGTCGTAATTTCGTATGCCACAAGTATGAAGCGGTAAGCAGAACTTTTTACAGTCGTGTACTTGGAAATGGAGATTATAGTCATTTAACGAATTCCCGCATATTTTAAAGTTTAATAATTTAGTTTTTTCACTGATAATTAACTTGTGAGCAGTAAACCACAGCCTTAACTTCTCCAAATCTTCAGCAATCTTGGCAATACATTCAAATTGGGTTTTAAACATGTATGTGAAAGTTATATCATCAGCAAATGCTGTAGCCAAACCATGAAATTGCTGCTTGAAAATCGAATTGATGTAGGGGAACGCCATTTTTCAAAACACGAGGTTTACTAAAAATTCCACTTAGCTTTACTTTTTGATCTCTATCACTGAGGTACGTCTTAAACCAGGTATGCATTGAGCCTCTAAATCCGACCACATACAATTTACTCAGCAGTAACTTGTGGTCAACCATGTCAAAGGCTTTTGTCATATCTATGATCAAAGCTATTGTAGATTGATTATTGTTTAACTCCTCATATAGCTGACTACACACCCTGAGGATGGCATCCTCTGTCGACAATCCAGTTCTAAAACCAAATTGGTAAATGCAGAAAAAATTGTTTTTATCTAAAAAACTTAACATTCTGACTTTGATATGTTTCTCAAAGAGTTTTGTGACAGTTGATAGAAGAGATATAGGTCTATAGTTGGATACATTTCTTTTATCTCCTTTTTTGAATAATGGAATTACTTCAGCACATTTGAGCGATTTTGGGAAACAACCATTTGCAGCACTTAGGTTAAACAAGTAACTCATTACATCAACTACTTGGCAAACAATATTTTTTAATAATATGCTTGTAATACCATCATTTGTGCATGAAGTCTTGTTATTTAACGACATTACGAGTTTCAAAAGCTCACCAGCACTATATGCAAACTATTTGTTTGCATATTGTCCTCGATTAAATTTGTTGAAAATCTACAATTACATAAGCTGTAGGATTCAAAGGATGGCTTTAGTTGTTCTGAAATTTCTGTAAAGTGATCGTTGAATACATTAGAGATCCTAACGGGATCAAAAATGTGAACTTCATAAACTCTTAATTCACTTATTTCTACAGTGTCTTTTTGTCTACCTAAGATGTTATCAACAACTCTCCATTCATTTTTGATATTACCATCTGCTCTATCAAACATAGTTAAGTAATAATTATTACGAATAATTTTGATGTTCTTGTTTACCTTTTTGCACAATTTATCATAGTACTTCTTTAACCTTTCGTTATGAGGATGCTTAGCGACCTTTACTGCAAAGCGTTTTTTCCTATTTATTTGGTTAAGAAGATCGTTTGTCATCCAAGGCTTTAAATGTTTTGCTCTATTTGAAATATGTTTTGTACTAGTGCAGGATAGGATATGTTTATGTAAGATTTTAAGAAATCTGTCAAAGGCAATTGAAGGATCCATTTCAGAAAAGACACACTCCCAAAATTCGTAGGTAAGATTTACTCTCAACGCTCTATAATCTATTATTTGCTTATTTTGGGGAACATTAAGTTTATTTGTCTGTAATTTCTTAGTATTCTCTACGAAAGTTTAATATATAGGATTGTTCGTAGAGAGCAGTTTTTTGGACATTATCATATAAAAGAGAGAGAGAGAGAGAGAGTAAGAGAGAGAGAGGAGCGGTGGGTAGTAAATATCTAATTTAAAAAGAAGGTGGTTGCTTTTTGAAATGATGCAGTTATCTATATCAGTTGAAAAGACAAGATCAAGTTATCTTCAAAAACAGTTGGTGACTCCACTTAACTGATATAGACCAGAATCGGTAAGGCAGTCAATGAAGAGCATTTCTTTTTCAGAGGGGGCAGTAGTAGCCGTAAAGAAGAGTCGACCAGTCTGAGCCGATTTTAGATTTGGCAGGTTAAAGTCCCCAAAAAAAAAAACAACATAGGTTATTATTTTGACGCAGAATTAAAACGTTAGCTGAAGCCTAAAAAAGTTCAGAAACACGTGGGATGAATGTCAAATGAGTGAAGGTGCCCCCTATACACGTACGTAATTTTATTTAAAGGACTATTACTACAGAGGTATCCTTTAGCTATTTGTATCCCTACCTTAGCAGGTGTTATGTTTGAAAAAAAGCTGTTGGTGCTTTGAATCCTTTCTTCGTGACACGTGTGTAAAATGCGCCGAGAAGACAAAGATTATGCCTTAGGCTACATAAGTACGGCTCAATGCCATGACAATAATAGATTCCGGATTCATTGGGGGTTTGTAATTTTTCCTAACAATCACAACAAAGGGAACAATGGCATAAACGAAAAAATTATCCTTAAAGGTGGTAAACGGGTAGCGAACAGTATGGTCTTAGCTTTTTATTATTCTCATTATTGCTTTGCTGTACCCATGAGATAGATACTCGTAGGATTGGTACCCTCGTATGTATTGTATTGTAAGTTGTATGTTTCGTTCGTTTTTAGTGAATCGTTTTTCCTTGTGAATGCCTTGAGGTTATAACAGTAGACTTTACTTTGTTCTTGAAATCATTCAGTCATTTACACATTGTTCAAGTTATTGTTCGCAAATGATGTCGCATTTCGCATAAACTAGGATACATCATTTAGAGGACAACACTGATGTTTTCATCGGTTGGTTGTCTCAAGGGTTTTTCTTTTAGATTAACACAATTGGATTCAGTTTGATGACTTGCCTGCTATACAGTGCCTGGTTTACATACATAAATATCACACATGTACACTGTAGTCGAAGATTACACTTGGAGACCCTTCATTAGGATACGGTTAGATGTTTAAGGGCAGTAGAAAGAGCCGTAATGGAACATAAAGTGATTATGTATGTACATATAAAAAAAGGCCTCAATGTGATATGAAGAAAGTGTTCATTCCTGAGATAGTAAAGTAAATAACAAGCTTCCTTCTTCCAGATCTACAAAAGTAGTCGTCTTTCAAAAGATGTGTGGTACATTATTTCTATCGTGTAAGTATTCGGCTAACAGGACGCCGGAGCAATACGTCTTGTCTTTAGCATTTGAGTAACAGAAGCGACTTCTTTTGAATTGGAAGCGAAGATTGCTTCTTCATTAACAGGATGTTGAGTGTTTTCTTGCAATACTATATTACTCTCCGTGTTTAACACTCATCTTAGAATTTCTGGAAGTGTTACTTAGTGGCATCCATTCTTAAGTTTTTGTGGCCGATCCGGTCTAAAGACACTAACGATGACACTTGGATGTTACTTCGATAACGAGATTTTCCCATACTCATGGTCTTCGTAAGCCTTCTCCTTACTATGAAAACCATTGAATTCTCTCTATTTTTATCCCTCCAATCTTAGGCACTTTTTACGGGTTATGCCTTATTCAATTGCTCAAAAGCTAGAAAAGTCAAATTTTCTGGAAAGTTGTAGCTTTTTCTGATTCTACCGTCGAACTGAAGTTGAATTCTAAAGGGTAACGACAAAGCTGTAGTTCCTCAGCATTAAATATTGAATGCCTCGCAATTTGCTGATGGTCAGAACAGCTAAAGACAGTCAAATTTCTACATTTTTGTAGTCTAAAAGCCTGTTTCTTATCTTTTCTTTTATTCTATCGTGAGGGCAATGCCCACAGAACAACACACCGAAATTTGTTCCCTTTGCGACTTTGGGATTTGACGTCTTCGTTTAATTTAATAAAACATCAGATTCCCCCATGATAGAAACTTCATCTTCATCTGTGACGTGTACACATATACTAAAGCTGATTTGAGTATGTAATCTGGCCAGATGATCGGCTCTAACCCAGTGACCTTCAATCTCAGGCGATTTTTGAAAACGGATCGGAGTCCCAGTATGTGAAGTCTAATGTTTTCTATCAGAGCGTGATCTGCTTTGCACACCTAATTCTATCAGAGCACGTACTAAATGGCAGATTAAAGTCTCTGAAAAATACCGGAAGTGTACTCTCTGCGTATGTTTAACGTGCATACTCCAAGCTTCTTGCTCATGAACACACGATGCTTTCAAAAGTCTGTTTCTAATATTACACGCAGGAAAAGGATCAGTTTTCTAAGGACTAAATATCTCGAAGTATTTGTTGATAGGTTGGATCTTATCAGGTCAACAGAAAGTTGGTTCTTCATCAATTTCGTTGACTAAAGTGACTCCGGGTGTTCAACTCGGTATACTAGTCACTATTTACTATTTTTATTAAAGTCACGCTATTTTTCAGGATGAACCTGGCTCTCGTTTATGTGTGAGAACAAAACCGTTGCTAAAAATGTCCTCGAATGATTGTAGACTATCTATTTTAAAACTCATGGTCTTCAGTTAATCCTTTCAAAACTTAAATTGTTCTCCTTACCAGAAGGAAAAACCTGACTGATGTGGCTCATCTAGCCCTTAAAGGTATAACAATCCGTTTCTCCTACGAGCCTAAGAATTTAGGTGTTATTCAGAATAACAAACTTCTCTGGACTAAACATATCGAAACACGTCGAAAAACTTTAAGGCGATATCGGTTGGCAGGATAAAAGAGCTTGTGATTTAATTCGTCGAAGAAAAGGCCAATTTTTAAGGATTCTTTTAGACTCTACTGGTGACACAAATTTATTTAATTGATTGTGACATTATAGTACAACATAATATGAACAATATTTCGTTAATTTTTGACAGGAAAATATTAATAATTAAACCGATGGCAACAAATCTGCGAAGGCGCCTCGAAAAAAAGTTTTACGCCCGTGAACCGTTTAGTTCATGACTGGATCATTTATAATCAAAAAATCCAAATGCTAACATTAGATAATCGCTTTACCTAGGTATCCGTAGGAGTAATTTTTTTTTTAGTTTTTTTTTAAATTTTTGGTGACACTTAGAAATGAAAACACCGATTCTCGCCTAAAAAAATTATATATACTACATTTCAAAAGAATCGATTTATACAGTTCACCGGCTTCAAAAATGACATGTGTCAGAAAATCGCTTTAAAATTTGGTATTCCAGAAAAGAAAATACTAAACATAAAGCAACGAATGCTTAAAGTTCTATGTCTTAATTTGTTTTGCTCCGATTTATTTTGAATTTTGATACGACAATCTCAAGATGTTGTACAATCGTTTGAAATAATAGAACAAAAATGAAAAAAAGTTTAAAAGCCTTACCTTACCGCTTAACACGGAAAGCTGAATTCACTGAGGCTTGAATGGGTTTCAGGTCATAATTGCATCACGCGATTGAGATTGGGATCCTGCGACGCTTACTGCGAACTTTGTAACGTTATCACTAACCACTGCACATATGTGGTGGAAGCTGAAAAGTTAATTTATTTTTATATGAAAGGCTTAGAAATTAAAGGGAACATTCAAGAAATACAATACATCCTGTTCCATTCGAACATCTTTAGTCCAAATGTTGGAAAAATCGGTATACCGGACTAAACATCCGACAAGACAATGTGATTCATTGACATGCCTGCAAAACGAAGTACTGGAGTTAGTAGCATCAGGTTTAAACATCATAAGAGACACACGTGCCACCTAGTTTCCCTTTGATTAAAGCATGTATTGTAGTACCAAGTTGATCATTCTCTGATATACGATTTTATTGAGGACTCTTGCTATAAGTACGTATATATCTAACCATCACCACGCTATCTGGGGTCATTTCCCAGTTACAGTCGAGGTCCACATGCATTTGCAGAGAAAGTTTGAGATTAACAATTTTCAACCAAGCTAATTGTTGTCGACTATTCAACGACTCACTTTTCGACCTTCATTCCTGCATTAGGAAAATCACCCTCATCAAGCGGTAAATACCCGCAGTGGGAATGTATCTCTGCCAATATGCGGACAACTGCGGAGGTTGTGTTTCAAAAGTATTTTGACAACATTTCTAGTAAACTAAATAGTAACGGCATCGCAACAACGGGTGAAAAACAACAAATCCGTGAATATGAATTGTGCTGCAAGAAAAATTGTTTATAACATGAGGCTCCCAGGCTAAGTATTGTAAGATGAAAATATCTCTAGTATCTGGAATCGTGGTCTTGGATATTGGCGCTTATGCCACTTGTCCCAGTTCTTACATCCCAGACAATGCATTCTTGTTGAAAACTTTAATTTCGATCTGGCCACGAATTTAGTCGATCTTAACTAACAATAATGTGAACCCGGGAATGAATCTAAGATTAATTCTAGGCAACGGTTGTTACTCGTTTTGGTCTTGTTGTACCGTGAAGTATATGTTCGACAACAATGAGGAGATATTGGCGTCTCCCCTAACGGTGACTATCGAATTAGTTTGAGCTAAAAGCTATAAGTCACAATAACCATTTGAATCTTGAAGCTTTGGGCAAAAAGGCCATCTATACAAAGTATATTTTGTGAAATTTGTAGAAAGGGATATATGATTAAGTTGATGAGAAACTGGTGGCGATTTATACTTTTAAATAACGTCATGGTGCGCAAAGTAAGACGGAATGACGAAAATATTTAGAATGAGAGCAAGATCGATTGTCTTGGCCAAAAAGACAAAAAGTAGAAGGTGGAGGTGAGCTCGATGGTCTCCACTCATTTCAAAGAGCTTGCTACTTTTGCAAGATGGTACACTAGATTCAAATTCAATTCTAGTGGGAGTCGCAATATGAGGACAACGTTAATGAGGGCATAAATCTCCCCAAGCCATACCCCTCACTTTATTGACAAATATATTGAGAAATCCTTATTCGTGACTTATACCTTATATTTTATGCAAATGTATTCGTTTCAAAGGATTGACACTATAATTGGATCACACGCCTGTTTATGCCTACGCAGGCATTGTACTCACACAACAAACAGACAGCCTACTGTTGATTGATTTTTCTACCAATTTGATCAAACACACTCTAGAAAATAAGCAACCGCCAAAACATATACCCGAGGATTGGGCTTTTAAATAAAAAAAGAATATGCTTCCTTTCCCAACCGCTCGGAGGAGAAAACAGCTTATGTTTGCATACGAAAGCAGTCTTAAAATTTCCATTCATCCCCTAGCCATTTCACCAGTGACGTGCACCACTCCCCGGAGTTCGATGAAAACAAAAGACAAATTCACTCGACTTCCAACAGTTTTCAGTCCACGAGTACGAATATGCGTGGGAAACTGTATCCTTTCATAAATTGTTTTACCCTTTTTGAGGAACTCATTCTATGTTAACCACCCGCCCCCTCACTGTCGTCGACTACTTTGTTTTGATATAAAATCTTAATTTACGAGAATTGCCTTGGCGTATCATTTAAATGAAAACTGCTTATGCGATATGTGTTTTCCATTTTGGAAAATTGCCTTTCTAGACATGTAGCCATTCCGACTTTGGAAGCTTCACCACACCATTCCGATTTCGGTTTCAGTCAACGTCGACAGGTCCTTTCGTTTTCAAGTTTTTTTTTCTTTTCTTCTTTTGTCAATTTATTTGCGTTTCATTTTTTCTTTTCTATTTTTAATTTAATGCGAATATTCGAGATATAGTAGTGCCAGTGTGATCAGCTATGATCTATAATTTTTTTATCTTTTTATCGTTTTGTCTTCTGTAGAATTATTATTATTATTATTAACAAGGGAACGATACAAATTAATTTGTAGGGTCTGGGATTTAACGCCGGCGCGTTTTGTCAACAGCACGCGGAGTACTGAGTTCCCATGTGGTCACCCACCTACGTACTTACCGCGCCCAAATTATATGAAAGAATTATTTGCCCTACGCACTTAGATAGCATTCAGCGTGCCAACCCAGAACCTGAAAACACTTTTAGGTTTGCCTTACGAGTACCATAAAAGACTTGCATTTAGGGAACCATAAGTCACATTTCGAAGCTAGAAAAACTAACAACTTTAACTGAATTTCTAAATCAAGGATTAAGGTCCTGGAAAATATTGTACAATATACACATATTTTAGATTTTAAATTTTTCTGCACTAATAGTAATTTAATTATTTATTGAGCCATGGACAAACATTTTTTTATGTACTTCTGCTTCGGTAGCTTTCGAAGAAAGATGAGAATACGCTATAGTGATTAGTGCCTACAGTATCACCAAAAGGGTTAGAGTAGTCATCACTTTCACAAGCATCGGATGACTTTGTGTTACTTATGCCAAGTGCTTCGGAAAAGCGTTGTACCTGGTCAAGTAAGTAAGCAGCCTGCAGTGTTTGCTACCAAGATCCAGACCTCTTACAGAGATCACGTGATATTCCATTGGTCTGTCGGCACCTTCTAGATATTCACGCAATCAGCGGTCATGCGCATATGAAACTCAATTATCAATAGAATCCATAACCGATGTCGCAGGTAATCATAACTTAAGTTCGTGTCCTGTAAAACTCTCTTCTGCACTTTACTTACCAAACTAGTCGATGCTTTCATTGAAGCTAAACAGAATTCAGTGAACTAAGCTTATCGACTTCATTCAGTCTTGCGTTCTCGAACTAATCTAGAAGCCGTGAGAAGACTTAATAAGGTTTTAAGCGCAGATTGGCTTTCGCCAAAAATGCAACTGTTTCGTCCATTACACCGCTTCTTTGCAATAAATTTCGTTGCCATCAGGATCACGTATATCTCCGCTTAGAAGACCGACAGGTTTTCCTAACGTGGAACGACATCTAACGTTATTGTCCTCCAGAAAGACACATGTGATGCATTCTAAATCGGGCTTGAAGCCATCCTTGAAGACCGGAATACGTTGCTGAAACCATTCCACAGGGGAACTCGATTTTATATTTTTTTTCCGCAACAGGAATTCTAGTGTCATTGCTTCACAGGGCATGTCCATGAGATATGATTCAACGTCATTAAAATCCCAGTACGCGTTGTACCAAAGACCACTTCTCTTCAAACGAAAGATGGTTTTGAGAGTGCATTCCATGATTCGTTGGAGAAAAAAATGCTGATGCCTCTAAGTATTGGAGAAATCAAACCAGTCAGCTTCCACCAACTCATAGAAAAAAATGATATACATAAGTCTTGAGATGATTGACTTAAAGCCCATTAGTGAACCAGTAATTGCTTCCCAACCGGACGGTTTGGGGCTCAATACCAGCCGTGACCGAAGACTGTTTTTCAGGCAACTATATTCTCGTGAGATGATTTGTTGCCTAAATACAACATCAAGTCAATTTACACTAATAATTTAGTGTCCCCATTAAATGTTGGATCCCACGAACGAAATAGCCACTGGGTACAAACACCTTTCTTTTTTTTCGAAAAACTTAACACATGCTTCGTCATCATAAGTGTAGTCATACCCACTTGAGTGTTAAGTTCTTTTTTTTAAAACAAAAAAAAAAAAATGCGTGCGTTTAAGGGCACACAGTCGCTAAACATGATTCGACAGATATTAAGTCCACTTAAAATGCCTAACTTGACTTCCAGAAGTAGCAGTGAGTCGACCACCAAGCACCATAGCAGTGGAGAACGAACATCCATGTATACTACCGCCATTGCATATTGACCATGCTGAGTATCCGGAATCAGCGCTCATTTTATCAGGCCTTCAAAAATTGCGCTGTCCAAACTACCCTCATTCCCTGCTTTAACTAGCATCCACAGTTGATCAGCATAGTCTTCCCAACTCGAAGTATCATAGAGATGATGACAACATTATCAAAGGTAAGCCGGTTTTCGTCGCCGACAGTTTCGGGTTTTTCTTGGAGGTTTGCGACATCAAAGTCCCATCGACCGGAAATGCTGCTTTTGCTATGATGTTAAATAACTCAAATGACAGCGTAACTTTTCTAAAACCCAAGTTCGTTACCAATCTTGACGGAGCAGCAAGCGTTCTCCTTCGTTATTCTGCTCAGACGGACGAGTTTGGCAGTGATGCAGAAATTCCACTCATCAGGCATACGTTATTCTAACCAGTTCTCGTGTGTCACTCTGTTATATCGCAGTTTCCCCCACCAGTGCTCCATAGTACTCGCCAGTAGCATTCTGCCCCTTCAAACTTTTAACTGTGACACCCGTCTCACTATGAATGCTCATCGGCCAAACCCGCTTTCGGGCGTATATTAAAATATTATGATTCGTTCCTAAGTCGCACAAACTGGTTATGAAATGCCCTGCCGAGCTCTTTACTTCTTAGTCATTATAATCTTCAAACATTTAAAACCAACGTTCATCGGTACCTAGCTTTCATCCCTCTCTAATTTTTGAGAGCGTCCAAGTTATTGTATAAAAAAACAAAAGGGAAATGAGTTGGTATATGCTCTCGACAAACCTCTCGTCCTTCGTAGCACCACCGCTTTATACGCATCTTGTTTAGATGCCAGGGAGACATCTCTGGTGGCACGTGGGCAGCGTTGCTACTGGTCTTCGGTATTTGATGCTGGCGACATAGGAGTTGTTAGAAGATTTCGATATACGTGTTCGATTAACGCTTTTGTACGTTATATCTATTTACAGCTGCTCTTCATCATCGTGGCGTTTAGGAAATCCGCATTCGTACCTTGTCTGCAATGAGGTAGTGATCCAAGTTAATGATGACCAATCGGAAGGCTCGAGAATGCTGACGGAATGGTTTATGTCGATCACAAAATGATCAATTTGGTTTAGCGTTTCATGATCCGAAGACAGCCATGTTCCCTTGAGTATATTGAGATATTGAGATGGAAAAATCATGTGCTTGGTACAGTGACATTTCGTCCCGATGAAAACTGAAAAGCCTTAGTCCATTGCTAGACGTGGTGACGTGTAGGCTATGCTCATCAAACGCCCTGTCAGAGATGTGCTCCTTTCCTAAACTGGAGTTAAAATCGTACTATGTCATTCCTCATATGTCTTGTCAATGTCGTATCTCATAGAAACAATCTTTAAGGCATCGTCCTTGGCTTCTTATGTTAGCGAATTTAGCCTTGATGCGGATTGCCATAAGGCGCTCAATTACTTGCCTAAGTCTTTCATGTATGACAAATCCGCAACCGTATTAGCGTGACTTCTGTTATTGCAATCACCATAGTTGACATCACACGTTTTCATTTTGCTTTAGTTCTGCCCTTCTCAACGTAGCTCCTGGATAGTGATGATATCTGCATTATAGCAGTCAAGGGCCTCGACCCATTGGTCGGTTTCACGTGACATGTTAAGTGTCCGAAAATTCCACATGCAGATCCGAAAGTCGTTGTCCTCTAATCATTTTCCAGGGTTGTTAATAGTGGATCAGTTACTATCCGAGGCTATTAGTTGGTTCGCAAAATATTTTTCTATCTCTCTTGTATAATGTTGTGACCCCTTTGCTGTTATCGGGGAGTACCACTGGCACTGGGAGGTATAAAATTCGATGTTGCGCTGCTGGCCCAATCCAAGTTAGAAGACAGCCAG
The DNA here is from genome assembly GCA_963966105.1 of Volucella zonaria. Lineage (NCBI taxonomy): Eukaryota > Metazoa > Arthropoda > Insecta > Diptera > Syrphidae > Volucella > Volucella zonaria. The sequence continues at coordinate 197,676,307 of OZ014530.1, read as the reverse complement.
CAGTTTCTCGATCAATCGCAGCGCAGCTCCCCTGTTTGCTCTACTATGAAACTTAATATTATCGGATATATGATACTGTTTTTTGAAAATCTACTGCACTTCAACTTTTGCATCACTCTCCTGAATCCTGTTCTGAAAGATTTCGGTCTGATTCATTACAGATATATTTAAGACGTTTTTCTCTCCGACTTTGTTTCCTTTTTTTTTATGTTGAGTTTGACCAGTTTCAGGGCTCTATGAATTCTTTAGCAGTCAATCATACTTCGAGATCATAAGGCTTTGAGACTGATCAATATGCAGTCCAAGTTTTTGAAGATCCCTGATCTAAACTGAGACATGTACCTTTTTTTTCTAGTTTTACTGTGAATTTGTCTGCATCATTTTCGGCATTGCCAACGAATTTATCTTTTACTATTTACATTAAATTTAGTTAGACTGAAATACTGGATTGGAATACGTCAAAGACGGTCATGGAGTACAACATGTCCTTTTAAAGAATTGAAAAGATATGAGTAGGTAGGAGAGGCATGAAAGTCTGTCCCCAATAGAGCTGGAAAAATCTGAGTAAAACACAAATTTGGTTTTCCACAGCGACTTTGAATATATTACTCGTATTACAGACAACTAAACAAAAATCACGGTTTTAAATACGCTACGGCATTCTGGTCACACTGCATGGCATAAGCTGTAGCTTATCATTGTGTGTGCTCTCAGGCCCAAGTAGAGAAGGACATGGGAGTTCTGAGTGCGAGTATATTACATGTGGGCCCTCGAATAAACCTCAGAGTAGGAATATCAGGATGAGCTATGAGCTTCTAGCTATATTTTACACGAGTAAGTATCTACAACGACACGCAGTAAACGTTTGCTGGTTGTGCAAGAGACTACGGTTACGAGTTCAAGTACGAGTAAGAGTATAGTATCTTGTGTTGCGAAAATCCTCCAAGTCTTCATCTCGATTTCCTGACAATGGCTTGCCATTCTAGATAAGACACGAAATAACGTTGAATCCTTATTCAGAATTTATAATGAATTGAGTTTCTACTCCTTATGATAGCATCAACTCTCGGCACACAACCGCACGCATATACATATCCGAGCATTTCTTAGATACAGGATACTGTACACCAAACATCCGACATCTTATTTAAGTTTATTTCGTACATCTTTCTTTTTTTTCAATCTTTCTGTTTTATCCTCCTACTTTCATGTATTTAACTTTTTTTTTCTTATTCTTCTTATATTACAGAGTCTTGCTTGTATTTATTTTCATTTTGACTTTTTTTTTTTTTTTTAAGAAAATCTCTTAAAGTGAAAGGCAAAAAAGATGGAGAAAAGAGAGAAAAAAACGTATCGTTTCGATAATAAATTATCCTCCATCTTATTATCTCGCCCTTTTCGCAACGATGAATAGAGAATTTTTGGATTTTTAATAAGATCCACTTGTCTGTTTTATCAGGTTTTTTTTTTTATCGGTTGCTCTTGGGCGGAGGGGTGTAGTCGGAGGCTGTCACAATATAGAACACAAAATATAGAAATTAGGGAGGGAAAATAACGTTTCGCTGGCCTTCTGGATATAATTTTACGGTTAAGGGATACAACCATAAAAAGAAAGAGAGTATCTATTGACCTTAGCATCCAGGCGAAAGTGTGTTAAGCTTTAAGTAACTTGTTTCTCTGAGGGTGAAGTGATTAGAAAAGAGCACACGGTAGGGTGTTTACATTCAAGGCAGTGATGAATGGAACAAATTTTATGGATTTTTATGATGAAAAGTATGTCGTAGATACATGAAGAGATTAATTAGAGGGAGTTGCTTTGAGAAAATTTATTTTTTGAAACAAGTTTTCCGATGTAGGTATTCTGAAAGCATGTTCTGCTATTTGGTACATTGTTAGAACAACAATGTAACTTTAACATGCAAGTATGGTACATAATGTTGTCCTCATACGATATGCACTCTTTCCATATTTTCCTTAATGCCTTACGGTTAAATATGCCTTATGCAGTTTAACAGGACTTTTTCTTAACCCCTCCATTTAATCTTTCTGTAACAGTGTCCTATGAGTATAATTGTCAGCATCCGATGTTTTCTAACCCTAGCCAGCATTCTGGCTTCTTCATAAGAAGTAGGACTTATAAGTTACTTCAGATGAAGAGTTGTAAGTGTCATGTTTTAATTCTCAATCAGCTTCTTAACGACGCAACCTTTTTCCTGCTGCGCTATCCCTCTGGGTTAGGATCGAAGATTCAACTTCACCCAGCCATCTGAGACGTTGGAGTTTGGTCTTACGAGAGAAACCGCGGTTAGCAAGAGTAATTCTGTGTCTATGTAGTTCGCACAGGGTCACTTTTCTTGTGGATTGGACAAAGGAAGCGGATTTTGCATGCCTTTCTCTGACCATATCTTACAGATGAGTTGGTGCATATTTCCAACCAGGTCATCACCAGGTCATCACCAGGTGCTGCAACCCATCTGCTCCAACAGCTTTAACTTCGGTATTACCAACTTAACCTCTTCAGCGAAATTCTCTGTCATCTTTGTCCAGGGTGGATGCTTCAATATGCCTGACTGCGTTATATTGACCATCATCGCCGTTATACCGTCCGTAGAAGTAGTCTTTCCACATTTCTTTGCAGGCAGCTATTCTGCCTTTGCCGCCCTGAGATGTTCGCTTTATTCTATGATAAGCATACGCAACTCTTTTCTACAGTAACAATTTTCCACTTCCTCGCCTCGCGCCCTTCTCGCACTATTCCGTTTTCGTTTCATTGGTAATGACATTATTTTAAATTTCAACGCCTTCAAGAATCGAACAGTAATAAACAAAAACAAAGTTAACCACGGGTTAAGTTTGACAAACAAGTTGACAGATAAGCTGTAAAACTGGAACGAATTGTCGCTAACCTACGACTATAACCAGAGTGGAAAAAAAGTGAACAAACACTCTTTGGTTATCACAAATTTATAATCATAGGTTAAGCAAAATCTCCGGTTAGGTAACCGTGAACAAACCGACTCTAAGGGAATGCATTGTTCACGTGATATCTGTATCCGTACTCTGGTAATGATCCGAGACTGTGTTGATTTCTCGGAAAGTTCAGAAAGACAGAATGCTGGACGGGTGTCTAATGGCGTAATTTAGTCTATCTACGATAGTTGATGGTTGACTGATCAGGCGTGCAGAACCGAAATTAAAACGTTTACTGAGTCATCAACACTATATCCGTCCATATCCGGCCCTGTTGGTTGCCTCTGAACTATTTTCATTTTTACACTGTGGGAAATTTAAGAAACCCCTAAACTGAAGGGCCGAGTCCTTAATAAAACTGCTGGACAGAGGGAAGCGCTAAACAGTCCCGTGTCAATAGCCTCATTGGCATATACAATTTTTTTGCGCCGCCGTCCCTGCGGGGTCCCCCAGGGTCCCGAAACCATCATGGGTGTCCTTCTGGACCTTGGATCAGTATATGTTTTAGCTTCAAAGGGGGAGGGGGGTGTGCGTGAATCGGGTAGCTAAAACTGACTAGAACCGTATATGGGGTTAATCCACCCCCGTCATCTCGTCTCTAGGGTTGAGTATGCTTCCCTCATTCAGAGGTACTAGCCTCCCAGGCTTCACCGGTTTGCAAACACTAAGTAGTCGGCGCTCGTGTTTTTATAAAACGCTTGACCCAACGTCATAAACATAGACATGTTCAGCAGGAGAAGCTTTAACTTTGGAAACCCAAATTATGTTCTGTCAAACAATATCAAATTTTACTTTTACGTCCTTAACCAATCTGAATAGCTACTTGCGACATAAATCTTCTGCATAACAGACTTTCGCCAGTATATTTACCACACAGAAACGCTAAAAATAGGTACAAGTGCCGAGACATAATGAAAAGGGTACTAAGTCATATGTAGGATACCAGTCACTGATCTGAAAGACCTTCGCAGTCACACAATCTGGAAATATACAAATTGAGGTATTACCCGGGTTCTACCATGTTGTTAACAGATCTTCCCAGGCCAGAAGTTCTTCATAAAAGTGAAAAAAATCTGGTTACCGAAGTGCAGGGCTTCCTGAAGGAGAGAATTTGCTATTAAAGTCCTGTAAGGTTTTCTGGTTATACCTGAGCGCTTTTTATCTCGTTTTCTATGTAACGATTAAGCTCTCTTTAATCCTTATCCGTATTACAACACCTAGATATAAGGCGAACTATAAATTCTCCCGAATTGTCAAGAATAATATTGATAGAAACGACTAGAGTTCTAAATTTATCTGACTTTGCTTGTTTCGAATTCTAAATGCCATCTATAGATATCACCAGGTGACGACTATAACTCTACGCAAAAGCAGGCAAATCTTGGGAGCATAGCGCAAGCAGATACGAGTTTCTGCACATTCGATTCCTCTGCTTCCCTCGGACTAATGACATCACTTACAATAACACGATAACGCAGCGGTAATAAAAGGCTTTCCTAACGTATTCCTCCCGCAGCTTCGAAAACATTTGAAACTCTGCAGAACATTTTCCATTTTATGTATTTAATTTTAATAACAACGTCAGGAATATCTGTCTGGACAAGACCTACTTATGTAATTTCTGATCCTTTTTCCGAAGCCTTCTTAAAATCAGTAAAAATCAGGTAGAGCGGGAAATTTTACTCGATACATTTTGTTCGCACAAGATGATTTAAAATGAAGACTTGCTTCTTCCACATTATATCGATCACCCACTGGGTCAAGTATTTTGGTGATAGCGAGAACAAATTAATGTAACAGGAAACACAACTCTTCCCCTGTGCTAGCTATGATCACACTCAATAACTTCGCCATTATTTTGTTGCCGTTTGGAGAAATTCCGCAAAGACGTCACCCACCTTGTTTTTTTAAAGGATCTTGTTTAGAATCATTGTTTTGTATTGCAAGAGAAAGAGAGAGAGATCTATGAATTTTTACCAATTCCGAACAACGGGGGAGGGGAAAACTATTTTTCTATTTTTGTAGGCAGCAGATAGCAGCATCCTTGGCTTAGTACATGGAAATCGGTAAGCCGTGTAAACGGTTCTACTGTTGCATTGGTCTGCTACAATTTTGTTCCGTGAAACTAAGTCTTTGAAATGGAAACGACCTGCGCTGTACTACCTTCCTTTTAAGACATTATTTGACTATTTTAAGTGTCCTTTGGTGACAGAAATGTACTGTGGTTCTCTATCTCTAACCAACACACGTTTGCCCTCTTTTTCAAAAACATTTTGCTCCGATCTTTCGACTTCGTCCACAGTTGTGTGTTCATATTTGCTTATTGTTTCCATGTAGGGGTTTAGATGGTATCTATGGTCGGTATAGTGCTGGTTGCTAATAGTGGACGCAGGTTTAAGCGTATTTGATCTAAGATAAGATGATAATTGGTTTCCATCCCTCATTATTTAAATCACCGACTACGACTCCGATGTTTGATATTAAGATGCAGGCGGCACCTAGCTGACAGGAATTGTCCTTCTTCTAGTTAGTCGAGTGTGAATACCATATCATACCATACCATATACCGCATAGACCATCTCTCAAATTTATAAAAGCGAGGATTCTATTTTCTCGAGGTAGCAATTGTTTTTTTTTTTAACGATCTGGCTCGGTGGACGGCAGAAACTAAAACTTATCCTTTGTGGTGTCTCTGAAATGATGAGGCGATATTGTTTCCATTCAGTAAATCAACGTACGTCGCTCTATGCTACATCGGCAATTTATAATACAAGCCATTGCCGTTCATTCCAGCTCATGGTCTCTAACCAAACTGGTTTGGTTACATGCAGTAGAATTCCAGAAAATATCTCAAAAAGTTTGTAGATATTCAAAGTATATAATATAAGATCTTCAGAATACAGTTCGATGGAATTTGTACAATATCTAATCAAACAAACATCGGAATGACTATTCGGAATATACCGAGAACCTAAAACCCAAGATGCCATCGATGTCTTCTCATAAATATTCGCATAATAGCCCCCTCAAATACCCACCCTTCAAGAACAGAATAACTTAACGATTACAGAAAAAAAAATTAAAAATAAAAATTTTCCTGAATACGCCATTAACGACTGGACATCATAAAGATTGACTTTCTTTAAATTGATGATGTCCTTTGGAGAATCCTCCCAATTTCAACCAATTCCAAATGAATTACTTGGAAAAATACCTTTTGGTGTCAAATGCCTCGTGCAAAAAGTAAAAAGGAAGTAGAAGAATGAAAAAAGGAAGAGCAGCACAAAATAAAAACACATTCCACCCAAGACAATAAAAATCGAGTAATTACATTCCAAAGCCATTCCAGCTTAAATGATCATTTCCTGCTGCTACGCAATCTCTTATGTCCTCTGCTTTCTACTTTCTCATCCATTTCACTACTCATTATTCCATTGCCATAGAATGGAAAATGACTTTTCCTTTAAAGGAAAATATTCATTCATACTTTCTCTGTACTGTCCTGTATTATACGTATAATGCATAGATATTCGCACATAAAAATATTCTGTTGGGTAATGTTTCGAGGTCATGGGGCAGTAGCACCAAGTAAACGCAGACAAGAAACGGTTAAATGCCTCAAAGGGAGCACCGGAGAATGGAAACACTAGGACCAGGTCCTAATGGCGTATAATTATATTTAATTCAACAGAAAATAATGGTGCAACTATTTGCGGTAAATCTTTGCCATGACTGTCATATACGCCTCATTCTGTACCGCACTCTAACACTATTCGTATTTCAATTTTCATCCATGCGGCAGCGTTGCCACTTTGAAAGAGAATTTCTCCTGTACAATTTGTTGTGATTTGTACAATGGCAATGGAAGTAAATTTGTGAGTGAAACTACTAATAAACGTAGCCCTCCAAAGACAGGACAGTGCCCAGCTAGTTCACCTACTTACTTTTGACATTCTCAAAGCTAGAGCAGAAAACTTTACCGGGTATCCGACTTAAGTTCTGTACATTGAGTAGGTTCGGGTGTTTTTCCAACGATGTGAGCTACTTGGGGCTACTAAATACTATGCAAGGCTGCATGGGAATATGCATCTTATTGAAGTGAAGGTTGAAGTGCTATAGCGTATTTTACTGACTTCACCCATTTCCAATTGAGTAAGCTCATTTTTACCACTAGAAACACATGATACCATATGTCAGATGTCACCCTTTTGGACATCAGTGTCTGTGTCCTAAGTGATAACTGCCTTACTGTAGTGAAATTTCCCTTTCGAAACTAGCTCCAATGCCACGGAGGAGGATTTTCTCTGCTACTATCCAGGTCCGTCCAGGCGCTGGTACTTTTAGTAGACCCAGCGGCCCGTGATTTGCAATCGAAAATCCCATGTAGATGGGTGTAGCTGCTACCAACCTGTTTCTCTCAAAATGCTATAATTATCCTAGATATCTTGAATGTAGAGAAACAACTTTATTAAAAGAATACATGTTGGAAAAAGATGTGAATGACATATGTTTCACCTCTCCGTTTCAACATTTTCCTCATAACGTCTAAGTGAGTTTGGCTTTGCGGCCAATAGACAGACAAAAAGAGGGTTCACAGGCACTATTGTAAAGTTTGTAATACATTTTCCATTACAGCGAAATAACCAACTTCGTAAAGTAAGACAAGCTCCTAACGGTCTCAAACCTGTTGGGAATTCATCATCACTTTTTCAACAAGCTTGTTTTCGTCTACCGTATATGGAACGATGTGGTAACCAAAATCTTCATGGTAGCCTTGTTTGTTATTCAGGGTCCTAAGCATCCATCATTCGATTTGCCATTCGAACAGAGAAATTCGTAATATACTGCGTAGATGGCTACAGTGACAGTGGAACACCGATTTAGGTGTTGAATAAGCTTGAATTTTACACTAAAAATATTGCTTTGACAACAAACCCGAGGCAACTTTTACCATGTAAACTCTACTATACACATCAAATTTGTTACCACCGTCAGCCCATCAGATCAGACATCTTGGCTATAACAAGCTATCATCCTCCTCGACTAGTTTTCCAGGAATACTTAGGTTATTTATATCTGACGTGTTTATTTTGTGCCTACTTTGTGGCCCCTGCTTTCAAATTATGTACCACAATTGTCCTGCGTGAGAGCATTATCTTTTATGAAGGCAAGCTAGAGTAAAATATCGTAATCTAACTCAATCCCGTATTTCCTCCAGACAATATGCTCCTGACATGGCTAAAACCATGATGAACATCAATGGCAAAAGAATAAATCCCTGTCGAATGCAAAGAAGTTGTTGAGACGGCTTAAAAGGACAACCTAATTGGAGACACTTTCAAAGCGTTTTTCAAGGGAACATATGAGCAAAGCCAGCTCCACGATATTAGCACCATTGTATTGCAAATTAAAGGCAAGATCTCAAAAAGTAGGCTATATAATTAATCCTGCGTAATGGCGCCATAGGAAAAAACAGGTTTCAAGATTTATGAATACACAAGGCAACCTGGATGTTCCCTGCAAAAAAGTGGAGCAGTGTGAGTAGAGCAGTATGAAGTGGCCATTTTGCTCAATTACTATCTAAACTATCTATCAAAACTTTATGTTTCTGTGGATGTATTAAAGGAAATAAAATCCAAATCGTTTCCAGTGATCTGGGTGGTTTGAACTAAGATTCAAGACGCTAGCAGGGAGTCCGGCCGACAAGTTATTGCAGCTAAGGTCTACAGCAGTCACTTCGACTGCTGTTAAAGATATGCCTAGCTTCCAAAGATATTTATGATATAAGGATACAACGGAAATTGATTGCAGCAAGAGTTGTCATATATCAGAATGGAACGTCTTCGCGCCGTAAGTTGTGACTAATCAACTTCAACTTTATCGTCCGTATTTTGACGTCTATCCCTTCTTGCCCTGTTTTCGCGTGTAGTTTATCGTTCGATATAAGGTTTGGCTAGACGATCATTAAGATATTGCTAAGATGTCTAGTAATGAACATTTGCATTTACAGCAGTCTTGGTTACTTTCCAGATACTATACCCAAAAATAACATTTTTCCACGTACGATCGGAACAGTCTCAGCTTGGTTTTTGCACGGAATTTTGCATTGAGACCATACTTTCTTGCAATTTTGAATTGAATAGTATTGATATTATTTTGAGGCATTGGAGTGGTTAGGGCATTTGTTTTTGCAGCACTTATTTCGATAACTACTTTATTCGCCCCGACTCCAAGTTATGGGCCATCTGGTGCAGGTACAATATCTTGTGTGTGACTGGGCAAACGTAATCAGCGTAGTCAAGATGTTTAAAATATGATTTGTAGCCTATCGTAACTCCATATTTTTTTTCAGACAGAACTTCCCGAAACACATCACTGATTACTTCAGGGAAGACGTAGTAAGTAGCATTTATTATAGTGAATAATATTTCTGGCATATAGTATTCCTCCTGCGCAAGACTCGCCATATAAATACTATTTCGATTCAGAATGTCGAGTTCCTGCTTGGAATCGATGAACAACAAATCTCTCAGCGATCTAACATGCATATATGGTACTCAAAGCATTATTCAATGATGATCGTCAAGGATTTGATGTGTTCGATGTGGTCAACATCAAGAGTTGAACCAATCCAGAATTATTTTAGCAACAAGAAAGAGTATTCAAAGTGTTTAAATGGAAAAATATATACTACTACTTAATAACGTTTTAAGAACCACATCATCTGTGGGTATTCTCGAATATTTGAAATAGCATATACGATAGCCATTCGGCTTTCAGATAAGGTGCTACGGTAAATCCCAGTCCCGTCAGAATGGCAGCCTTAATAGCAATTGCCTGGCTGAATTCTGAAATCATATACTCCTATGTAGGATATGGTCAAATGAATTTAATTTTTAAAGCGGTGTCAGAATCTCAACTGGCTCTCGAGTGGCAGGCCTTCTTTATTTCAGATCCAAGGTTCCGTCTAGCATGTTATGTGTGAGAAATAAGTTCTTCTGAGAAAAACAGATCGGAACCTTTCACCTTTTTCTTCGATTATAAGGTCACATTTGGCAGTATGATAAGAGTTTGCTAATCAGATCCGCAGATGTCAGAACTCATTATTCCTCCAGCACATTAGAAATTGCCTTCTCCCAGTCTTCAAAAAAATCTAAATACGAGTAGAAAAAGAAAATTGTTTGCACAACATGTTTGATACTTTTAATCAAGGATTTTGTCCTCCATGGGTCTTGAACAAACACAGCACACGTTGGACGTGTAAGTTCCACTGATGATATTGCGTACACCAAGTGTATCTTGAATTTTTAAGTGATTTATTTAAGTGTATAAGCTGCATTATTTCCTGTAAAGATTTATTTTATATTCATATGGTTTGTTAATATTACAAAATTATGTACGAATGTCTGCATCAAAACGATTTCTCATTTTTTGACAAATAAAAGCGTTTCGTAATACGTTGGGTTAAATCTTTAATAATAAAGGTTTTCTACTGACTAAAGGTTGGCAATAACTTTAGGATTATAATTCGAGATCACGTCTGCTTCGTCTCGAACTGGCCACCTGTTTCTCGAAAGTGTACCGGTTTTGGCGTTTTTTGTGTATGATGCCACAAGAATGAAGACAACGCATTAATAAAAATAATAGAAAAACTAACGCTTCTCTTTTAATTATTATTTTTTTCTAACAACTTACAGAAACTGGCGACTTGCAATCAAGATGCTAAGTAATTCTTTATGTGGATAAGTACTCCATACAACGCAATCTTAACTTTCCTTGTTACTAGGAGCATCTTTTACAACAATATTTTGTCCCACCGCAAAGACCACTAACCTGAATCGGAGACGATGTCGACCTACTTCATTCTTTTGCGGTATACCTATACTCAAAATTTAAATTTTAATCAACTCTTCTAACTTGAGGAACAGCCTTATTGTCATTTCATAATGCAGCAAATCGGCTAAGACTGCGCATTCGTCAACCCCATTCCTAAGTGATCTGCTTTCGAAAATCTAAAATATCGGATGCTGTTTGTTCACAGAACTGTTAACAAATCTTGTTGCATCTCATCTATGCGATTGGATTATACTCGTAGTTTCATATCTTCATAAATATTCGTACTACGCTAGATCCTGGAAAAAGCTCAGAAAGTCAAAACTGATACGCACCAAGTCTTTATCGCATATGACAATATCTGTAGAGGCCATATATACATACCCAGCCCTGACAAGCTCGTCACATTGAGAAAAATGACCATGGAGAACAATCGCGGTAAGGGAACAATCCCTCAGACACCTTCGATGTCAAAAAAGGACTTAAACAAGGGGAACTGCTTGCATATGCTGATGATATTGACATAATCAGTAGAGCTCAATGAGCTGTTACTGATGCGGTTACAAATGATGACTAATGTGAGGACACAAAACATCGGCGAATCGGAGAGAACGTCATAATAGACAACAATAACTTTGAGGTAGTCAGGAACTTTGTTTACTTTGGCTCCACTATCAAACGAGGAGTTACTCTGGCTAATCTCTGTTTCTTCGGCCTAAGAAGGCAAATGAGAAAGAAGGTCTTATCAGGAAAGACTAAGGAGACCGTCATGATTACAGAAAGTGGATGATGATATCCTAGGCCGTTCACTTTTGTTGGTTTTTGGTCCTGGTTGCGTTGTTGAGGTTTGAAGGAGGAGATTTAACGACGAACTCTACGAGCTATACAGAAAAGTGTACATTAGTCACATTAGAAAGCTAGGATATGTACTGCTAATGAACACCAACGACTCAGAATGCAGAATCTTCTGGACAACTACCTCGCCTTAGGTTGGACAAGTAGAAGGGCACCTTAATCAATTTGGAGTACACACCTGTTGGCAGTTAGACATAGCACTATGAATTTAATTTCTTTTAGTCAATGGTTCTTCGGCCTAGCAATACTTATAATGATTTACCTTGAGCTCTAAGGGACATTGGGTTCAATACCACTCTAAATTGATTGATGGATATGAATTTAAAAATAATCGCTCTTAAGTGAAATTTTCCCATCTCGATAACACTTAACTTATATACAATCATAGCCGAGGAATTGGATTAGCTAAAGATTCGTTTAGAATCACCATGTTTGCTGTCCTTTGGCGTATGCATTTTTCTGAAGCCGCCATCCTTTCGACGGCTAATGCAGAGGTTCTGTAAGTGAAATTTTCTGCCTCCGATAAAGTTTTTCACCCTTCCGCCATTGGGAGTTGTGAACAACTTATAAGTCTCTTCTGACTGACTAGACGAACTCAAAGTAAGTGGAAAACTATGCCTTTGCTTACTTTCCTGGCTATTGTCCCTTAACCCCTAAGTCTACAAACTACTTCTCAACTAAAAGGTGCTTTGTGCACGGCATCGAATACAACTGTGAGTGATATCAGGGAGCCGAATTTCAGCATGTCTTCGTAAGGCAGTTGCAGTTGCCTAATATACTACCCCAAATCAGTCCAAATCTCCCGAATAATTTCCGTAATACCATAGTTCGTTTATGACTTGTAAAATTTTTTAACAAATTAAGAGAATCATATTACTGTGCAGTACACCGCAGTTATTATAGCGAGTTGGCAACACCAGTTACTGATAGTAATACAACAGTAGGTATAGTGAACCTCTGAAAGTCCTTGTGCTACTTAAGAATTCAACTGCATAAGGCAAAGTACAGCGAAACAAAGAATAGGACAACGACGACGACGATGCGCGTAATAAAAGGCAAAAGCGTAGCAAAAGAAGAGAAAAACATAAAAAATAAGAAAAATCCTTATTGCACTTCAAGCAGAATTTTTCCAACTTCGCCGTTTGAAAAACCGATAGAAAGTGCTAGGAAGGAACACGTCGCGCCGTCGAAGGACGAACTTTTGCATTTAATTTAATGAAATCTTGTCTTTCTTCTGTCTCTCTTTCAACTTTCTTCCCTCCAACTCACTCCATTTTAATTCTATTTTATTGAATAGACTTTTCCCGCACTTTTGCCACATTTAAATGAACGTACGAATACTACACTCCCCAAATAGTATTTATCCTTGTGGGGGGATGATGGTATACTTAGGCAAATAGTGCCTTAACGTCGAGGATAAAACGAATTAGCGCCGATATTTCCCACTCCAGGAATTAATATCTGACTGACTCCGATTCTATCCTACGTCGTCGTTGTCGGTCGTAATAGGGAATATTCAATTTAATTTGTAAGAGCGTTATCCTGCACAGGACACATTGAGCTGAACAAGTGTTTTTCTTTGGTTTTTGTCATTCTAGTAAGCGTACGAATACCACCTACTGGACATGGTCCTTATCCTTGATGCTGTGGATTATTTTAAAGGGATACCATGAATTACAGAATTTAAGTCTGCTATTTGATTTTAACATCTCTGGTCCTGTTCGAGGATTTTTATTTTTTTTTTCTACTTATGCACTATTCTAAAGTGGAGCAGGAGAACTTGTAATTACATTTTAATTTGCAGTTTATGCACTTGTGGTGGATAATATGGTGTTCTCTCGTACAATGTGTAATTTCGGTGAACAGCAACTGGTTGGAGTGGATTTTTACAAAAGTCATAGAAGAAATGTCGCATTTGGAATGGGATTTTAAGGATATGACTGTTCTTATTATGCGTGTAGTTTTATTTAATGAAAGGGGTATTTGAAGAAGAAAGAACCATTGCATGCGAATTAAGTCCGTCTTATGGTATTAGTTTGTTTGTGGAAATCTTTTAATAGTCATTCTTTTAAGGTTGTTACAATCTCTACTTTTGTGATCTACCATTAAGCTCTAGTTCTGTATTAGAACCATCTTAAGAGTTGTGCACATGTAAATTCAAGAAAACAAAAAATTAGGAAAATGAAATAAAAGTGAAATTACTAGAAAATATTCATTCCTTTGGAAAGGGTGAGCTGTTACTGGAACTGGGACGGTCCGAAAGAAGTTCCAGATTTCAAATATGTCTGATGGGCGATATCAATTTTAATAATTGAGTATCAAAATTAAGATAGAGGACCCTGATTCTACAATGGATTAAATAAAAGGCAAAATCTACACTATGTAAAAACACCACGAACATTTTAGAGGCATTGGAAAACATATTTTGGTCTTAATATATCATAGAGAAAGCCAACAGATATCCTGTCCAAAAGTTCTTGTAGTTCTAAGCTTTTTCTTCTCTGCATATGCGGACGTCTGTAAATACAAGTTAGCTGGTTTGGCACTTTGCAAACATAGGTAGATCGCCGCCCATACCTCTAGGATGACTCAAATCCAAAACTACTTGCATACCAATCAGTGCCATTATTCCCTTCTCAAAGCGGTCTCGCAATTTATGTGCGTATATGGTATAGCTAGTAAACACCACTACAATATGATCTCGGTTCTAGTTATAAATTCAATTTTGTGTTTAAAAATCCATCTTCATACTTTGCTGCCTTAAATCCCGAAGTGGGTAGCAAACCGACTTTTAATAAATTGCAAATTGAGGTACCAGACTATCTGGAAAAGAATTGTATCCCTCTATCCTAATACTTAAATGGTAATTGCGGGCGATTTCAGTATACATAATTCTGGATGGCTTCTACGTTATGACTCGAAGGAGGGTGCGGGAAACAATTTAACTCAGTTTGCAAATGAGCCGTTATGACTACCTGACGTTAGTGGTTGTGCCATCAACACCTTGAAATTATTTTCATTTCATTTCATTCTACTTTTCATTTATTAATAAGATTGATATCTTTTTTAGTATTTTGATACAATATTATAAATTAAACGATTAAACATAAATAACTTAAAAACTACGATACAAAAACATGTTTTATAAATTAACTTATACTAACTTACGAGGTAAAGATTGTAAGGAAAAGAGGAGGGCTGAAGTTAAGGGTTGAGTTGCTGAGTAAAAGAAGTGAAATCGGACTGTACTTTTAAAGTTTGCACGGTTAGAGATTCAGTTGGTCCGCTGTGGGAGCGAGTTTCACAGTTTTACAGCATGAATGAAAAATAAACGTGAAGAATTCAAATATTGGCGACGATGAGGAACGATAGGTACTAAGATTTCTTACGGACGAGCTTCTTAAATAAATAGGACCGAGATATATTGTTAATAATTTTATATAAGAACATACAATTTCTTGCAGTGTGCAACTATTAGCTTTTTAGAGTGTCCGGAGATATGGTCGTATCTTCTTAGGCCATAAACATAGCAGACCGCGTGTTACTTGTGGTTTATGTTGTGATAATGAATCAAGAGCACCATTAACAATCTCAGCATATGTAATGAGAAGCACTATTAGAAACATTAGAAGCACAATTTAAACAGTTATAGGCCAGTAAAAAAACCAATGTTAAAAAAAATTCACTTCGGTCGAAGGTATTTTTAAAAAGCTTTGATCAATTATTTATTGGATTTATTGATTATTAAGTTGGATTTTGCAAAAACTATATGGAAGTTAGTCTATCGAGAAATGGAAAACCGTCCTTTTCAGTGACGAATCAAAATTCAATTAGATATGCTCAGATGGCGTGGCTACAGTTAGGCGTACAGTGTGTAAATCCGCGTTACTGCAAACAAAAGGAAAAACAAGGCGGGGAAGGGGTAATGATTTGAACATGCTTTTCGGCTTACAGCGTTGACCCTTTTTATGAAATGAATGTCACTATTGGCCGCTTTGCTTACAAAGATATTTTGGAGACGCATATGATGCCTTACGCAGAGTGGAATATGCCGCTTCGGTGGGTGTTTCAGCATGACAACGTCAGAAGCACACATCGAAGCTCGTAAAGGACTATTTAAACCACAATGGGGTTCAAGTTCTTGATTGGCTGGGACAATCACCGGACTTAAACCCCATTGAGAACCTTTTCGTGATTGTTAAGCGAAGAGTTGGGCGCAAACAATTCAGGAATGAAGGAGAGTTGTTCCATACAATAAAAAGTGAATGGGAACAAATTCCTGAAACAATAATAGCTAATTTAATATGTTCAATGCCCCGAAGATCTGCGGAAGTAATTACAAATAGAGGCTCATACACAAAATTTTGATTTTGTTGCTTTTGTTTCGCACAACCTATTTAAGTACTTCTTTTTGTTTTGTTAATTTTTTTTTATAATTGAATGGTTTTTGTTTTTGTAAATATACCACTATGAAGGAGATTTAATGTTCTTTTGATGCACATTATTAAATTTTTCCAAAAACCCCTACAGAAGAAAATTTACGCATTTAACCGTTATGGTAATTTTTGTTGCTAATGTTTCGAACAACACTGTACGTCTAGTCTCCACAAGAGTAAAATAAGAAGTTACCCACAGTTTAAGTAAACATAGACCAATAACTGCATTAGTATGACTATGACCTGAATGGTTTTTTATATTTCATATCCTATTAGAATTTAGAATAGTCTTTGTCAGGCAATCGCCGTTTAAAGGCATGTGTGAGTTGTGCAGCTGGTATATTCTACCACTTGAAATGTCAAATTTTTCCTGCCTAATCGTGTTCATATAAATTTTACAAGTTTAATTTATTTTCTTTTCCCTTCGGTGAATTCTTCTTACAACCTACATCTGAATAAATTCACTGAAACGATAAAAAGAATTTCGGGCCCACCTAATAAAAACCGATTTAAAGATTTTTCACCGGACGCTCCTTTAAATCGGAATATCAAATCAGAACCCAAATGCTATGTCGACAACTTTTTTTCCCTCCCGTCGATTTCAACAAATGGTGACAATATTCCTCGGTATGTAGTAATTTCAGGATTAGAAAAAACTGGTGACAACTATAAGCCTCTTCCTTCATATAACCCCTTCCTAATCAATCGCGGACTGGAATACATTTCTAAGAATATTCTCGAGGTTAAGGCCATGCGTTCCGGCGACCTTTTAGTTAAAGTTTCTAACCTCTTCACCGCAGAAAAATTTATTAAGGCTAAATTCGTCGATGATATTCCAGTTGAAATAGTCTCACACCTTAGTCTCAACTCCATACAAGGGAAAATATATTCTAGGCACATAGTCCCAACAGGTGCAACAATCTTTATCTTTGATCTTATTCGACGACCTAGTGATATTAAAATAGGTTGGGTGATTTGCAAGGTTGACAAATTCCTAATCCGATGAGGTGCGTTCCTTACCAAAAATTAGGCCATATGAAATAGAAAAACTGATGCACAAATGGTCCAACCTGCAAAGTTTGCTGTCTACATACACCACACGAGTCTATTACATTAATTGCAAAGAAGATACTCACGCATCCTACCTAATTTCCTAAAATACGAGGGTTGCTGAAAAGTTTCCAACCGCAACGTAAATATAGCGGCACTCATCAATAAAAGCTGGTGAATACAAGTTGTGCATCTTTTGACAGTTACTTACCGAAGTTTCAGTCATTTTGGACTCGCGGTTTTTAGTTGACAGTCGATGTGAGTGTTTTTTGTGAAAATAGAAAAAACTGAGTATCGAACTGTTATTAAATTCTTGTTTTTGAAAGGCAATACACCTACGCAAATCAAAAATGAGTTGGACTCTGTGTATGGGGACTCTGCACCATCATTTACCACAGTGAAATTTTGGGCAGCTGAATTTAAACGTGGCCGTAAGAGCTTGGGAGATGATGAACGTTCGGGACGTCCGAAAACTGCAACCACTGACGATGACATTGCTAAAATTCACCAAATGGTGTTAGACGACCGCCGAATTAAAGTGAGAGAGATAGTAGGGTTTATGAAAAGGCCCAAAGAACGTGTTTGTAATAGTACATATTAAATCAAGATTTAGGCATGAGAAAGTTGTCCGCGCGTTGGGTGCCGAGTTTGCTTACGTTAGACCCAAAACGTGTTCGAATGAACACTTCCAAAGATCTGTTGGCGGAGTTTAGGCGCAATAAATCCGAGTTTTGGCGCCTATTAATTACTGTAGAAACCATTATACGCCCGAAACAAAAATTTAGTCAAAACAGTGTTCTGCAAAGGGCGAGCCGGCTCCAAAGAAACCAAAAACTGTTTTTTCGTCTGGGAAAGTGATGGCAACTTTTTTTTGGGACAGTAAAGGAGTTGTCTTAATCGATTATCTTCAAAAAGGAAAATAAATTACGGGAGCATACTACGCATCATTACTTGCCAAGCTGAAGGCAGAAATTGCAGAAATACTGCCACATTTGCAGAAAAAAAAAACCTTTTTCACCAAGACAACACGCTGTCTCACACCTCAGCGGTTGCCATGGCGAAAATCCGTGAATTACGTTCCCTAAACCAAAAAACTGGCCTAAAGCAATGACAATAATCAAACCTACACCGAACCGCCAACCATCAATCCTAAATACAATGATCTTTCACAAATAAAACTGTCTCCTTCTTCACTCTCAATCACCGACACCAATAATGTCTAAATATCCTCCCTTCCATTCTCAACTCATTTCTCTCATCAATCACCCAACTATCTTTTATCATCAACACAAACCTCTACATATACCTACACAAACAGCCTCTCTTTCACCTGCACCAGACTATGACAACATACAGTCGATATAGTACACCCACCCAAAACAATGACCATGCTGATCGAGTGCAGCTTTAGTCAGGCCCCCAAGGGAACTTGAATTCAATAGCATCCACACAGCGGACTCGTAAAAACAATGTACAACGCAATTTTACCAAATGGAACACATCTAATAGGCGAAATATATTTACTGCTCTCCTGTGGAATATACAATGTTATATTAACACCTACGACGAGCTTAACATTTTGATAAAGGAACTTTTGCCTTGTGTCATATCTCCTCAAGAGACCCACTGCGCGCATAGTTGTACTCCTATTAACGAAATCCTACAAAGGATGCTCTCACAATTTACCCCATAACACCACGTCAAAGCAAGGCATTGGCCAATGGAATATACCACATGAAATAATATATGTATATTAATTCCAATATTTTAGCTTTAGGAATTCAAATAAATGTACCCCTTAAATTCATAGTAGTTTCACTTTATATTCTAAGCAATCAAACATTTTTTACAATCCGATCTCGAAAATATTCGTATTCAAATTTCCACCCCCGTTATAGTAACTGGTAATTCCTATGGGGCGCACCAACAACAAACTCTAGGGGAGCTACTATCGAAAATTTGTACTCAACTATAATCAATCTATCCTAAATAACGCTGCGGCTACACATTTCTCCACACACAAAATCTTTACACATATTGACATAACCTGCTGTTCCCCCGAACTTCAACCACAAAAATTCTGGAGAATTATCGATAACCTGCACAACAGTGATCATTTCCCAATAGCTACAAACATCGCCAATTCAAAACTGATTTGTCGAACTGGGACAAATTTTAAAGGAAAATTATTGAATTCCTCTCAAAAACAACAGCTGTTCGCTTTGCCGCTAATATTTCTATTCCCCAAAGTACCTTTTTTCGCCCTAAACAATGTGTTCAATGGTGGACTTTTAAAGATTTTAAAAATTAAAAAAGTGGAACTTGGACAAAACCACCCCACTAACAGTAACTTAGTAGCCTACAAAAAATCCAATGTCTTATTTCGAAAAGAAAAGAAATCTAGCAAAGTTAAATCCCTGCTTGATTTTACTTCTTCAATTAATCCTAACTCCTTCCCAGCTAAAATATGGCATAAAATCCGTTGCCTCACTGGAAACTATGTCCCAAATTCTATTAAATTTGAAACCCCAATTAGCTCCACCACTGGTAATTTCGTCGCAATGCCCTGATCTGACCGCTCAAAACACAAATACTTCTCCAATAGTTTCAACACAACTAATAAAAGGAGCATCCCCTATACTCCTCCCCAAATTACTGCACGACCATCGAGATTTATCAAATCTTCTACAAGCAATTCGGAACTAAGTACTTGCCTCGTTCGACTGAAAGGAAAACTCCAAGCAAAGACGGCATTTCCTAGCCCATGCTAAAAACGTACTTACTTTAGCAAAGTCTCGGCTTTGTGCTCTCTATAACAATATTCTAGAAACCAGTATTATTCTTCAAGGTTGGAAAGTGGCTACCATTATCCCATTGCCCAAACCCAACAACCTAACACGGTTGGTGGTTATCGCCCAATATCTTTGATACCTTGTTGGGCAAGAGTTTTAAAAAAAATTGTTGCAATCGCCTTCTGTGGTTCCTTGATTCCAAAAACCTAATTAGTAAAAACCAAGCGGCTTTTAAACCAAATTGTTGAATTTTTTTTGTTTTTATTATTTGTGCGCGCTCAAGGGATTAAGTACAATGTTTACACACAGCGCGGCTGAAGGAAAATCAGGGAGGATAGAAGGAGAGGTATTGGTGAACATTGGTTTTAAATGTTTGAAGGTTATAATGACTAGGAAATAAAGAGCTTCGCAAGGCATGCCATAAGTGAGTTGTACGGCTTAGGAACGAATCACGATATTTTAGAGTACGGCCGAAAGTGGGCTTGAGGGTATACTGATGAGCATTCATAGCGAGGCGGGTGTTACGGTTAAAAGTTTGAATGGGCGGAATGCTACTGGGGATTTCTACAGAGCACTGTTGGCGGAAATAGCGATAAACCAGGGTGAAACACGAGACATTACGTCGGTGTTCGACGGTATCCGTTGTTTGAGTGATATTAGTATCATCTGTGAGTTTCATCGCACGGTTTTAAATCCTATCTAGTAGGTGAAGAGATGTTTTGGGCGCACCCGGCCATATGTGGGCACTGTACCCCAATTTCGGGTGGATAAACGCCTTATATATTGATTCCGGATCAGAGGTGGGGAAATATTTCTTACATCGCTTGAGGAAACCTAGACATTTCGCAGCATCTTTGACGGCACCGAATATGTGGTCATTCCAACGTAAGTTGTCATTGACGCACATTCCGAGGATGGGAAATTTATCGGTCTCGACGATGCAAGTGCCATTCATGGATAATGGCAGGATGTTTAAATTTCCCTTTAACCAGAGCAGGCAGCATTGTGTTTTGGAAGCATTAAATTCTACTCTGTTAGTGGTTCCCCAATTAGTTATGCTGTTAATATGAGAATTTAATGAGCTTGACATACACTGCAGTTCCCGTTCTACAGCCGAAGAGCAGGGACGTGGATCCGAGAACGAATATGAAAAGCAGAGAGTACTGTCATCAGCAAAGGAATATATTGGATTCGAAGTAGCAAACAAAAGTTCGCTGATAAAAATTAGAAAAAGTGTCGAAAGCAGAACGGAGCTCTGGTGCACACCAGCATTTATTTTGCGAATATCGGACTTGAAGCCATTCAAAGCAATCTGATTTAAACGTTCCGAAAAGTAATTTCTAATTCAGTGGAGAAGAGAATAATCGATCCGAAAAGAGGCTGATGCCAAACTCTGTCAAATGCCTTAGAAATATAAAGTGCAACTATCTTGCTTTCGCCGGATTGATGTACGCTTTGGTTCCACTTTTCTGTGAGACATGCCATAAGATCACCTTCATTAAGAAGTTTTCGTGTTTCGAGATATTACATGAGCTGCCGGTTTATTAGCTTTTACATGACCTTGAAAAGAATGGACGTAAGTGCGATGGGTCTGTAGAAGGACAGAAAAGAATATTCGCCTTTTTTAGGGACGGGCTGGACAAATGCTGTTTTCCATCTGCTCGTCCGATTGAAGATCCGACGCACTCAAGTGTAGGCGGGGACAAAGCACAAAGTGCGCAGCTAGCAGATTGGCTTTGTCCAGAGAGCTGACAGCTTGATTGTCATTATAAATGAGCGTTAGGATGGAGGATGAGCCAGAATTTCTAAAATTTTTGACGAACAACCAAAAATTGTTACTGCCTTTGGGACATTGTAGTATTTTTTGCCTCAACTTTTGATCGTATTGAAAATGTACACTCTTGAGAAAGACGTTGCAATCATTTCTGGCTCGTTTAAACTTTTTTCGGTTTTCCTATGTTGGGTTGGTCTTGACCGGAAAAACATTTCTCTAACCCTGATAGCCTCTTTACAGCTTGAGTCGTACTATGCTTTTTCGTTTAGATTAATACTCTTCATCCGAAGAGGAATAAAGTTTCACACACAAAAGAGAATGGTGTCTGTGATCAGCGGCATCCACGTCGTTATCGAGGAAACATAAGCACCAGTTAAAGTTCCTGAAGAAGCTGTTAAGGCCGCTCCAGTTGGCTTTCTCGTATTGTTATACGGTTCTTTTTGGAATCTTTTTTCTAACTGCGTGGTCGGTGTACGAGAAATTAGCTGATATGGCACAATGTGTTGACGTCTTGCAACACATTGACTTTTTTTTATCAAACGCCTTATCGTCAAGAAATCATGTCACGCTACTTGCTCTAGACTTTTAAAAAGCTTTCGCAATATAGGTATTCTTTTAATTTTGAACAAATTAGAAACATGGGGTATCGGTCCTAAAATGTTCAATTACATTAAATCCTTTCTCTCTAATAGGACATTTCAGCAAAAATAAATAGCAAGTTTTCCCCCTCATACCTCTTATACAATGGTATTCTCTAAGGATCACCTTTGTCTGTAGTCCTTTTCATCATAGTTTTCGATGAAATAAGTATCGAAATACAAAATTTTAAATCACTGCAATTACGCTGATGATATTTTTGTGTGCAAACTCAATGATTTGGAAAAAACTAAAATTATTCTATCGGAAGCGCTGAATGATATTTTACACTGGTCAATCAATTCTGGAGCCAAATTTGCACTTTTAAAATATAAGACATTGAAAGTTTTTCATAAACAGTCCTTCCCACAATGATGATGATAAAATGAATTTCAACAATGTTTATATATAGAATGTAAATAATTTAAAAATGCTAGCCCTTTTAATTTAATGAAAAATATAATTGAAAAGCACACTGTATACAACTTAAGAAGAGCCTAGAAGCGAGAGTTCACATTATAAATTACCTAGCCTCGTAAGAAACTATATGTTCATATTAACACTCTTTGTAATATCACCAAAATTTTAATTTTATGTAAAATAGACTACGGCATGTTCATTTATGGCAAATGTCCTAAACTACGTTTAATCTTCTACAATCAACTTACCATCAAGCTGTGAGAAGAAGTATCAACGCTTGAATGTATAGTGGCAGAAGTGGGGCTTCCAACTTTAGAAGAACGTCAAAGCGAAAGTTTAATTAAACTTCTTCCAAAATTACTCTTACAACTCCATTATCGACAAGGATATCCTCTTCGCTATCCAAAATCGACTACCATCAACTACAGCACGAACATTAAGCAATGCAGTAGAAAATGATCTACCTGTTACACAAATTAAGCATTACTTTTCATATTATCGCCCGTGGTTCATAAAGGAATCGTCATTTGTACTTTTCTATGTGAAATTAAGAAAACCAATACAAACAACATGATTTACCAAGTTCTTTTACTCGATACTATGAAGGAACTTAAGTCCAAAGGGTGGAAACCAGTTTTCACGAATGGCCTCAAATCTGAGTAAGGCACTTTTTTTCCATCACTTTCAGTCTTTGGTAAAGGCTGGAGTTTTACGAGAAAACGCATCGATTATTACCTCTAAAGCTTTTGCTTTACTTGACGCAGCAAAAACATCAATAACATTGATCAGCAAATTCATAATATGCTCTGACAGCATGTCGGTCTTGAACGCCATTCGCAATCCAAACCAAAATACTAATCTGGTAAGCTAAATTAGTGACATCTTAGCAAAATCCCCCAAAAATTAAAGTTAATGTGGGTCCCAGGCCACATAGGTATACAAGGAAACGAGCTCGCTGATAGCGCCGCAAATGATTGTTATAATGCACCAGTTTTTACTTTTAACGCACTTTCAAACTGATTACCGCAAAATGTAAAATATGCCGGCTCCTAAATTGGAGAAGCTATCTAAATCTCTACATGAAAGTTAATATAAATCGTTCCTCCCCCATATACCCTACATTCACCCCCAAAGCAATGAACACTAACTTCTTCACACTCCGCTTAGGACACACTATTCAAACTCATCAACACATTCTGAAGAAAAACAACCCCCGAAAATGCCAGCTCTGTAATACGAGTATGTTAACACCATCGACATATCAAATACCATATTCTGGGACAAACTCCTTCCGATATATCAAGATTGTTCAATGTTGTTTTGTCGGAAAATCAGTCAGTCTACAATAAATTTTGCTTAATACAATTAGCCACGAAACTATACAAAAAATTCATAATTTCCTCTTAACGCTAATTAATTAATTCATTTTTCTTAATTTTTCATTGTTTTTAATACTTTTTATATTGCTATTCTCCATTTCATTTTGCCTCACATTATTACTTACATACATTATTCGATTGTACTAAACTAGAAGCTAGTGCTCACCTTTGTACTAGATTAAAAATTTAATTTTTATGTTAATAATAATAGAATTTAGGAAACCTATTTCCCATAAAACATCAACCGGTAAGATATAGGGCTCCCTGTATTAACGAAATCTCAGTTAATACTGCATTGATGGTTTTAAAATGTTTACTATTTCGTGAATAACTCAAATAATTCTGGTCCGATTTTTTTTTTAAATTTTCGTCAAATATGGTCTGTAGATTTCGACTAATACTGCAAAACTTTCGAAAGAGTCCTCTATTTTCAAGAAAAAATTAATTGTGTATGTTTCTTTTTTAATAACTTGTTAAAATCTAATGGCCGCGATTCGATATAAAGGCGCATCATCTCACACAAATTCAAATCGATGGCGCACTATTCGTTAACGAGTCAGCGTGGGCTAAAAAAAATTGAGGACATACGCGCACACTTACCAAATTGTTAAAAAGTGTCTAAAAACACTATAGACGACATCTTAAAACGTAAAGATATCACAAAATTTCCATTTTCAAGGGATCTTGTCGGATTTAGGGGCAGTTAATTTACGATTGACCAAGTAAAGATTTAGGTTTGATTCTGACTATACAGGAGAGAATCAATACCATGATGCTTCTTAAAGGGTTCGATTAGATGAAGTTGTACGTCATCTGCATAAAGATTGCACAGAAGTGTGAGTACAGGCTGATGGGAAATCGTTGATAAACATGCAAAACAATATTGGATTAAGAATTGACCCTTGTGGAACTCCATTAGTTCAAAAGCCAAGTTTGTCATAGCCGTAGAAGAACTATGATTTACTCTAAAGGCTGATTGTTTCGGGTGAAGCAAGTTGTTGATTTTTAAATGGGTAGGCATTTATTTTTCTAAGGCTTCTTCAAAGACTTTCGATAGACTAGGTTGGACGGTAATTGGTCTGAAGTCAGAGAGCGAATTGGTGTCTGTTCTATCTCCCTTATGATTTTCCAAGACCGAGGAAAAGCTAGTGTGGTAATGCAGTAGATAATAATGTGAGTGAAATGGGCTATAATTTGGGAACTGAAATTATTTTCCATATCATAACTCACCCGAATAACTACACAGTCAAAGCGCTCTCCTTTCAAGGCAAATTCTTTGTACGCCGACCACACAATGGCAACACGATAGCAAATTGAAGCGGGTTTGATAAGTTCATTAAGAATTTTAGCTAATCCATATGTTTCCTCGATAACGACGTGGATGACACTGCTGACATGATCACAAACCCTCTTTACTTTATTCCTTTTTCTCTCATTGGATAAAAAGTATCAAACCAAAAGAATAGTCAAAGTACGACTCGAGTTGTAAAGAGGAGCTTTTCGCAGCTAGCTCTACGCTTTCGGATTGTGCTATGTCTTCGGCTACATTTAAGGGCGTCGAATCGCCAATGGGACCAATCTACGCACTCGTACTGAAAGATCGAGACAGGTTGTACGTCTCGCCTTGCTCCAAACTAATATTCTTCCTCGCTGGAAAAACCACTTCGTATAATTTTCCATCAATTTTATTTTTAAAGAATCTTTCTGAGTACATGGCAACAGCATCCGCACAGCATTGCACCTACTACCTTTGTTTTTGGAGTCATGAAAATGTTAATATACCATATGTTTCATTGTCCACTTTTATTAATTTTATTCGATCTATGCCCGAAGCAAAATTCCAGTAGTATTTTGCGACACCCGTCTCTATCTAAATTATTATCACTTTACCTTTAACCCCATCTTCGCACATACAGTGCGATATCGTGATTTTTCCCTAATGAATCGAAATTAATACTTTGATTCAGTGAGTCTTCTAACAAATGGAAAAGGATATCAATCTTGCCGAGCGTATTTACAAAGAGTAGGTCAATGATTACGCTGGCTGGGGCCAACTAATTAAAACCAGATCGTCCTAACTTTGACTTTCTTCTGAGCTATCCCCGATAATTTCTTTTTTCTGCCATCTCCCAACACAAACTTGGTTTCAACTCTAGGTCAAGTTGACTTTTAATGTCATAACACCAAATGAAATATTCGTAAAATATCAAAATTTCAGTGCGAATTATAACTTTTTATGAGGAACAGTCCACGATATGAATATGAAGGGAAGGGAATTTCGCCAATATCTTGGAATCGCTCCAGGAAAAGGACATATTTGGGAAAAAAGGCCCCATGTCTTGTCAAAATTTATAAAACACCGCAAGGAAACCAACAGCAAAAGCGCTTTTGTTAACTCGCTCCCTGTCCGTTTACTTTTGATAATAAATCAACCTCAATGGTGCATTATCGCTTGCGCATACTAACATCTTTTTTAATTTTTGGCATAGGAGCTACCTTGACAGTTTGGCGGGATTTACGATGAAGCTCCTCTTGACTCAATGCAGTAGCACATCCTGGCATAGTCATTAGTAACAGTAAAAGTAATGAACGCAACGTATTTGATGGCAATACTTATAACAACAACCAATGTCGTCGGGTGGTTTTACACAGCTCAAGTTTACTTCTATGATTCGAGATAATTACGAGTACTTTACTTTTGACTGGACTACAGTCTAAAATGGACCAGGGTATCAATTAACCAGCCTCTTCAGTTAGGTCCAACTAAGCAATCGCCTATCTAGAGGATTTTATGATCGACTTTAAGCCAAAAAATGTTCGCCTTTGTCTACGAGTGTGGATCAGTAATCGTGTCAGGAATGACAACTTTTTGTTTTTATTTTTAAAGTAATCTCCTTTTATGAAGAAACACTATTTCCAACGTATATGTATTTTTATTTTTTTTTTTAATATATGATTTGTTAAACTCTTCTAAACTGTCTTAATTGCAGCTTGGTATATCTGTCGTGTAGTAAAGGTCAAGTTTCATCGATGTCAGCTGTGGATTTCAAGCCTGTGGACAGCCTTATCCGATTGTTGTCCATTGTGAGTAATAGCGAAACTCATTGGGCCGGCAGCTTTCTATTCCTCATATAAAATGCAGATTTTCATTGCGTGCTGCTGCTACTTCACACACTTTCCTTCGGCCCTCAGCAAGAATCATGTTATGAACTTTCACACCGTTAAGTCCTTCACGCACACGTTTTACAAGTGTCGATGTTCTTTCGACAGTCAATAATTATGGTCATGTGCTCATGGGATATTGCCTTTATTGTCACTAGTTTGCTTATCTTGGCCATCTGCGGCCAGTATCTTAGCTTGCAAGATTCTACTGTGGTCTGAAGCAACATAAACATTCTAGAACAGGAATAAGAGACTAGCATCGGTCCCCACATCTATCTTTGATCTATCCTTGAATATCCGTCCACTGATTTGGGTCTAAAGTCACGTTCCTTCGGAAGATATTTCACACTGCATGTTATTATACTTAATGTACTTGTCACTAATATCGCGTTAATTCGAAAAGTTTCGTTCTGGAGATCTGATTGATAGTCTGAAAGACAGTCGCCAGTCCTGCTGTGGGCAGTTCTTATGACACTAAATGTGACGACACATAAAATCCTCTTAATTTTTGTCAGTAATTTTAGGCCGGTAGTTTATTGTCGCCATATCCTAAGATATCTGATATATATACTCATATTTGGTACATTTTGGGGTTAATTCCCGACTTTCTGCTGAATATGCGGCTACAAATGTAGAAGCTGTTTTCTTTATACGTTCTTAAACACTCTAACATCTAGTACAATACCTGGGCATTTTATACTCTTAAATATCATAGCTAGAGGTTGTCTATTTATTTGTGAAAAAAGGCCCATTCATTCTTTCATTGAACTCTTAGAGTATAGCTGTGGACTATAATACTCGTACTTTTGGCAAGAATGCTTACACCTCAATAGGAGAACCAGGGTTAAATATACCAGTCACCAAGTTCGTTAGTGCCGGGTTGTTGGCGAAGTTTCCTCCAATATTGAAAAAGGCAGCGAATGTTAACTTTTTAGTTACTTACTTATTTAGATGGTGCAAAAGTCCAGAGTAAACCTGGTCCACAACTTAGCCAACTAACGAAAAACCACTTGAAAAATTCTGATCTCTCCATCTGAATTCTGAATTCTCCATCTTCGCCAAGTTCCAAGCTTCTGTATCATAAAAGAGGGCTGCAATGATGAGGGTCTTATATATAGAGCCTTCTCAGTCTTTCTGGACAAGGCTCATTTGATTCTTAGGTCGATCGGCAAGGGTATATATCCTTTCGTTTGATTTTTGATGAAATGCAATAATAGCGGATCCGAGGTATACAAAGTCAATGATTACCTCAAAGTAATAGATGTCTACCGTCAACGTCACAACGTCAACGTTGTGTGTCCATTCTTGTTGATAGCATATACTTTGTTTTCTGTCTAAACCCATTTTTGCCGCTTCTGTTCCGATATTTCCGAACGCACCAGTAAAAATTCGTTGAGTTCTGCCAATGATGTCAATGTGATCAGTGTATGCAAGTAGTTGTACAGACTTTCGGAAAATTGTGCCTCTGGTCTGGAAAAGTTATATGATACCGCATCATCTTGTCTGAATCCATTGTCGACATCAAAGGACGCAGATTGATTCTGACATTAACGGAGCAGCAAGCATTCTACAACGTCATTCTGTACAATCGTAGTATGGCAAGAATATCAAGGCTAGACATTATAGCGCGTCTTTACAGATTCTGTCATATGCGGCCTTAGAATCGGTGAGGATAGATTTGTACTTTTTGGGATTTTACCAGGATCTGCCATACCGGTCATAAAACCTCACTGATGGGGGCATTTACAAAAGGCGGAGGTATATGCGGTGAAAAGGAGATTGATGCTTCCAAAATTAGAGCACTTAAGAGGTCTCAACATTCTTGCTGTTCTGAAGCTTAGATTTTGCTATCCTCACTTCGTTTTGGACGGGTGAATGGATTTTTTGACTTTCGCCATTCAGGTTGAATGGTTTATTCTGACTGATAGTGGAGTTTGGGTTGTTTACATATTTTGTGGTAATAGTTTTTCCATATCCTCAGTACTATCTATGATTCCGCAACAAAGTTTACTTGTTGCCTTATTAATAGAATCAATCTTGTTGCCTTGACACAAAGACTAGGTTCAACCTAAGTTCAACACTAAGTTTCCTCACAGTACGAGTATTTCTTCGTTATTATCTAGGATATCTAGGATATCCTTTTCTGTAACCAGGTATTGATCCGAGTATATCAATTACACCTAATTAATATCGTGCGTCGATCGCATCATGAACAAATTGGCTGACGGTATGATGATCAGGTGGCCACATTGTCTCTGTGTGGGTATTAAGGTGAATATACCGCATGGTAGCTATAGCCATGTCTCGCTCCGCAGCAAAGTCAATAAGTCTTAGTTCGTTTCTAGACGTGGGGTCGCTGATGAAAATGTTCTTTCTTCATATTTTGGGGTTACAATTGCTTAAGACGATTGTAACTTCATACTGCGAGCACTGCTCATAAGTTTTGTCGAGAGCCTCGTAGAAATATTATTAGGTAGTCGCTATTGACCATCATATAGACAAAATATTTCCAGGTAATATCATTCAAAGGCACCTAATTAAGCCCAGAGAAATTGAAGTGCTGGAACTTCCAATTGGCATGGGAAACAGGAAAACTTTTTGTCCCATATAATTTAGAAAGTGTCAAAATCCCTTCCAGGTTTTGGAAACATCCTGATTGGTAAACTTATTTTATTATTTTAAAATAAATTCGGTCGAAATGTCTGGAAATGATCTTTAACATAAGAAATTTTAAACATACATTCTTGCTTCCTCCGGACCACATGTAACGACATTCAAAAAATAAAGGACATACGTGCTCAAGATTAAAACCGAAATTCATCCTCTGACATTCTATTCAGCTTCCTCTCCGTACTTTCCACCGCTAAATTTAAATCATCATTCTGGGAAGAATACTTCCCCCTTTCTACATCTCTATTTCACCATTTAACACATTCCAACATTCCAATTAAAAAAAAAAAAAAACCGAAATTTAAGGTGACTATAATAAAAATAACTGACACCAGCACAAAAGTGTGGGGCAACAATAACAAAACCCGTACACAACCCAATTTCCAAACTCTATCTCTAATTTTCAGAAATAATACAACATCATCGGTGCTTGGAGCTCCTAGAACTCTAACCTCCATGCTGGAAATATCTAAAGGATTTTCTTATTATCCTTTAGTGGTTGTGCTCTAAATATAAGTATAGATGTACTCACAATGTATTCATCAGTCCTACACCATCGACACCGCATCATCCACAAATTCCCCAAAATACCACAACTCATCTCACACCGTGTCGTTGATGTCGTTACCTACCGAACCAGAACAATTGCTTTCTCGCCCAAGGGGAATCTTGATCTCAACCCCCTTCTACATCTATCCGCTCATACCTAGGTAAAGCCTGTGTTGCAAAATAGGAGGCAAAAAAAAAACTTTTCATTACAAAAGATTGGAATTTCCCCAGGCATAGTCAAATGTACGTAGCCTTCCTTCCATTTCAGGGTGAAACGATCAAATATTATTTTATTACAAGGCTTTTGAGCTGCACAAACACAAACTTAGTCGTCCTGACATGGACTATATAATATCTGTGCAAACGCGTATTAATCGTAGGTGCGCCAGCAGAATCAAGATAGAACGCAACTCCCCCTTCAACCTCGAACATTCAATTAATTTACGTGTAACCCTACAAATATTTTGTTTACCAACTTAAACCTGAGAGTAATTTTCGAGGTACGCGGTAGCGCTTAATCTTTATTGGAATTCTCTGGCATAGGTAAGTAAGTATTGTAGAAGCACCAAAAGGACCAGAAACTAGGCGCGGATCTACTCGTAGATACACATACGAGAACTGCTACGGATACACCGGGGCTAATAGGAATTATACGATATATTGGCTGTACATACTAGTATCTTTGTATGTATGTATGTATGATATGAAGTTTTGTACTAATTGGGCGCCGACCCGAACACTCTAAATGGTTATCACTTAATAAAGGTTAACTGCTTATGAAGGTTCAGCAGAGAGATGGAATCCAATTTGACGTAAGCCAATGGGATACAGATACCTTTAGGCATTTGTACATTTTCAGCGGAAGTGCCATTTAATGCGATGGCATCTATCCGTATCTTAAGTATCAAAGTAATTCCCTAAAATATAGATGTGTCTTATTTTGGATCAATTGAAATTAGTACTTAGCGAATATTTGAATATCGTATTGTAGATAGTAGAAACAACACAGTCCAGATACACTACTCGCATATGACAACGTCTAGAAATTTGTTAAAATAATTATAACGATTACGATAAGTACAATATTAATCGGAATTAACTCAAAAACTTATGTACATCCGTGGAGTAGGATAATTAAGTTAATGTTTAAGGAGCAAGTTTGCACTGAATTAATTAACTTATTATATTTCAAAGACAAAATTATGAACTGAGGACCACTTAATCAATTTAGACGTGCAAAAAATCATGTGAAAGATTAGCTTCCTCGATGTTCCATTCTCTGGTTTTCAATTGATCCAAGCATAAATTTAGCCTACCTCTTTTTAGCATCGTAATTTACTAGATGGAGTGAAAAGTGACCTCCTTGGGAATTAAAAAATTTTTTTTTTAAATGTTTTTTTACAATATATTATTCAATATAGTCCTCTTTTACTTTGATACACTTATTCCAGCGATTTTCCAACTTCTTGATCCCGTCCGAAAAGTAATTTTTCGGAAGGTCTGCAAAATATTCCTCCGTGGCGTCGATGATTTCCTCGCGTGAGCTGAATTTTTTATTGATGAGCCATCTTTTGAGGTTTGGGAAGATATAATAGTCCAAATCCAGTTACCAATCGACGCCAAAAGTCCGCCCGATTCGACACTCTTTCGAAGTGCTCTCGCGTTCGTGTTTTTGGTCAGGAGTGAGAATGCGCGGCACCCAGCGGCAGGATAACTTTTTCATATGCAGAATATTGCCTAAAATATGGCGTGTGCTCTCAGTACTAATCTTTGTGGTATCTGCTAGCTGGCGCACCTTCACTTTCCGATCAGCCAATACCATTTCATGTATTTTTTTGACATTGTCCTCTGTAACCGCATCGGAGGGCCTGCCGCTGCGGACTTGATCGGTAGTGGAGTTGCGGCCACCACAAAACTCTCGAAAGCAATATTTGACGGTGTAATCTGACGTCTGGCATGTCTGCCTAAATATGAACGGACTTCAAGGCACCATAACCTTTTTTGCAGTAGCAGCGCATTCTGGCAGTCAAGGAGGACACTTTTCACTCCATCTAGTATGTCTTCGTGTTCTGAAATTTAGACTTGAGGGATGCACGAATGATTGCAAAGATGTGACATTTTCCTACGACATCCTTCTATTAGTAATCTTATTCTGATCCTAGTGTCTATTTTAACGATACCAGAACCAAGAGTCTGTTTGGAAAAATGTTAAGTCAAGACAAATATAAATGACCATAAACTCATTTAAACACGTGAAGGTACCGGAAACAGACAGGTGGCCAGGGTTCAAGTGGTAGTGGACTGAATTCTAATTGGAATCGGTGCTCGAATCCCAACTTCGCCCGAAAGGCATTCACTTTTTTCAGTTAACGAAAATCAAGTACGAGTAGGTTGAGTAGTTGACCAGACATCAACAACAAGCCAACTTCCACTTATAATTTAGTCTCCCCATTAAATATTGGATCAAACCCATCATGAAGCGAAATAACCACAGAGCCCAAACATCTTTCTTTCTCCCTCTATCCCATTTTCAAAAAAACTTAACACATGCTGCGGCACTATAAGTGTATTCATACCCACTTGAGTGTGAAGTTCTGTACAAAAAAAAAAGCTCTGTTCTTTTTACCAGCTATGGTTGCCTTATTTAGATTCAGCATCAATTTGGAATAGATTTTATCCGCAAACGGGGCTCAAAACCCCTAAACTTTACCGTCTTATAGGGTCTTTTTTCCTAAAACAATACGAAGACTAATATTTCTTCATATCTGCACCCAAGTCAATACGCCAATAGGAAATAATAGTCTACGGAAGAAGCCTACCGACAACAACAAATCAAATTATATGTTTTCCAAGTTCTTTTGGCTATACCGAATAAGATTCCGTCTCAAATGCTATGATACTCAGAGGTATTGGTCTCCTTACCCGAAGATGAATGAGAGCGATGATCGAAAGCCGTATGATAACCACTACTTCCGGCCAGAGGTCGTCCACAAGGAGGTGTTCTTGACGATTTACTATTGTAGTAAAAGTAAAACTATGCTATGAGAACCTGTCCCGCAGCTATCATTGAGGCTTTCATTTACTTCACTCCACTTCCCATATGTTATGTATGCGATAAAAAGTGGCAATTCGCAGTACAGTAAGATTATTACAAACACAAGAGATCGAATTTAGCAGATTTTATCTCATAGATTGCCGAACTCTATATGACCTCACACACATACTTTGTTCAACATATTGTTGCCAAATCCACAACTCCCATTCCAAAGCCCAATATCGAACCTTAAATATAAAAAATCATACAGGAATGTGCTAAAATCATCCTCGAAACAGGAATGAATATCACTCCCATCCATCAAGCAGCACTGAAAGCGTTAAGCTCAAAATTATTTGACTCAAAATCTCTGCTACACGGCTTCAATATTCAATATAACAAAGCAAGCTCTGGTGGATACCAGACAACAAGGAGGATATGAAATATTCGATGAGCTGGCTACAAAATTTTCAACTGTTTCAGTCAATGATCCAGAGGCCATCTGTGGCGTATTCAGCAATAAATTCAAACAACAAAAGCTGGTAATACATAGTTATGTAATCGCTGATCGCGTACACAATAGACTGCTTTAGAGCAGTCAGTCGCTAACTTAAACTATTGAGAGTACTTAGCAGTGAGTCCACTAACACGCAGCATATCTTTGAAAATAGGACCCCGCCATCACGTATTGACCGCAGTCATCATCCCTATTCTTTTCTGTGTTGTATTGGCAAGTTATACATGCCGTCAAAAGTTACGCTGTCGAAAACACACTCCACACTCTCGATAAAATACTCAGCGCGTATTCCTTCTTGTCGAATGCGGCTTCAATGCCGCCCACCAGATTTTAAACCGCATTCTGACAAGATTTTCCGCGTTAATAGGCATATTCACACTGCAGTTTGGCGCACATGGAGCTCGACCACTGAAGGACACCGGACTAACAGGTTTGAAAGTCTTGGCAAGCGTATAAAAGCTACTCTTACTTTGGTTTGATACGCATGCTAGCGCCAATCTACCAATGATGTTTTTGTTCAGAGTTGCCCTAGGTATAAGCCATCGATGCCAGGCGACTTGGAGCCATCAAAAGAAGTAACAACGTGTTTGATACTTCGGTGGTACGAAGGGCTTGGGAGTTGGTTTTGATCAGGTTACGTGGGAAGTGAATTTCAGGCATGTGACAGAGAGTCTGAGCTCTCGACTCAATTCGCATTATACTTACTTGCTTAGGCAGCGTCTCCAATTAGGGCAGTCTTTGGCTAACTGCATCCAGTTGCGCACTGCAAGTTGGTTGATCCCCTTATACTTGCGCGCGCCACCTAAGGCGAGACCTTCCTCTACTGCATTGTCCCTCCGGATTAGAGTCGAAGATTCTGCAGGCTGGAGCACATGTCCCAGCCATCTCAAACGCCCATTTCGCAGTTTTTTGACCAGGTAAACATCGCTGTACAGCTCGTAGAGTTAATCGTTGAATCGTTAAATCGTCAACGCATACGGCACCAAATACCCTGTGAAGAAATTTTCTCTCAAAACGACCAAAGATCTCTTCATCCGCCTTAGAAAGGGTCAATGCTTTGGAACTATAGAGCAGGACTAGGATTACAAGGGTTTTATGTAGAGTTCCCTTGGTTGTTAGGGAGAGGGCCTTACTACACAGTTACCTTCTCGGCCCAAAAAAAACAGCGATTGATAAGCGTTATACTTCGATCGATTTCTGAAGAGATGTCGTTTTCAGATGTGATAGCAGGGTCTAGGTAGACAAAGTCCCTTACTACCTCAAAGCTATAGCTGTCTATTGTGACATTCTGGCCAAATCATCGATGGTGGGTGTCCCGTATTGTTGACAGCATATATTTTGTTTTGCCCTCGTTAACCGCTGAACCCTATACTTGCAAACGCACCAGTGACAGCTCGCTGTGTTCTACCAATAATATCAATATCGTCGACGTATACAAGCAATTGGACAGACTTTTGAAAGATCGTACCTCGTCTCTTGGCTTGTGAGTTTTGTTTCATGTAAGATGTTGAAGAATTCACATGACAGCGCGTTGCCTTACCGAAATACTTTTTTGACATCAAAAGTCTCGGTTAGGTTGTTACCGACTTTGATGCAGCAGCGAGCTTTCTCCATCGTAATCCAGCACAAGCGGACGAGTTTGGCAACAATGCCAAACCTAGATATGGCTTTATATAGCTCGTCTCTATAGAACTAGTTTTATGCGGCTTTAAAATCGATAAAACGGTGGTGAGTATCGATAAGTGTTTTCTCCAGGATCTGTCGTAGTGTGAATATTTGGTCTATTGTGGAATTACCGGGCCTAAAACCGCACCGATCAAACCGATTATTGAGAAATGGCTTCAACCGCTCCCACAATGTTTAGACTGATACCTCTATAGTTGGCGCAGTTTAGAAGGTCTCATTTTTTGTGAACCGGGCAAATGATGATGAGGTTCCATTTATCAGGCATACATTCATCCGACCAAATCTTGGAAATAAGTTGGTGGATGCTCTCTCCGAACTCATCTCCTGCTGCCTTAAATAGATATTGCAACCCTAACTTCATTTTGGTCGTGTGGACGGAATTCTTGACGAGCTTCGTCAATATTGAATGGCTCGCTTTGCCTGATAGCGGAATTTGTGTCGTTTTCGCCGTTAAGTAGTCTGCAGAAATGGTTTTTCCATATCCTCAGCGCCAACTGTGACTCTGCTACAAGGTTTCCTTGTTTATCTCTACAGGTTTCCATCCGGGTCTTATTACCCTGACACGTTCTTTTTACCTTTTGGTAAAGCTTCCGAACATTATTCCTGGAAGGGCACCCCTCTATTTCCTCGATCGCGCGCTTGTCACTCTCTTTCTTTTTTCTCCGGAGACGCCGACGTTCTTTCCTCCTCTTTTGCTTGTAGATCTCGACCCTCTCTCGTCCTTTTGTGCATCGCCGCTTTGTAGGCATGTTGTTTTGCTGTTTGTGCTTGCCGGCACTCTTCATCAAACCAGGGGTTTCGTGGTAGTGGGCTGGTGAAACCCAGCATGTTAGTTGCGGTATTTCTGATGGCTTCTGGGCATCTAAGCTGCTAGTCTTCAGCACTTGATGCTGGCTGCAAAGGACTTCTCGAGAGGTTGACGGTAGCGAAATCGATTAGCCTGAGTCCGTTTCCAGACGTAGTGGTGTGTAGGCTGTGTCTTCCGATTGTGCTACCATACATTGAGCACTTCTCGTAGGTAGGGTATGAGCGCATGATGTTAGCGAATTTACCTTTATTACAAATTGTTATAAAGTGTACACTCACGTGTCGAAAACTCAAGTTTTCATGCATAAGTCTCCGGCTTACAATCCGCATCCAAATAGACGCTTACGTTCCCTATAGCAACCACCGAAGTGCACATCACAGTTTACTGGAATTTATAGCAGTCTAGGACCTCCGCTAATTGTTCGGCTGCACGCGACCGGTTCGAGGTCCGAACATTCCACGTGCAGATCCGAAATCCATTGTCTTTTGTTCATTTTGCATGGTCGTCAACAGTAAATCCATCCTTATCCGAGGCTATTGGTCGCTTCGTAACAATTGCTTTTTTATGTGGACAACCCCTGCACAACCCCTGACCTGGAGGGCCAGGCCTTTTTTAGGCCCCTAGGACAAAGGGGGCCGGACTAAATTTCGGAGCCAGTAGCCCGCTCCGGGGATGTGAGTGCTGCCGTTAGCCTTTTTATTAAGAACTCATCCGCCACCAAATCTTTTCCAACACCCTGACTTAGTGTTGGAGATCCCTATAGACCTGGGATTCAAGTACATTAAAGCAGCTTATATAGAAACTGGAACTGTGGACGCCACCGTTGATTCCATTCTTATAATTCGTTTGCTGCCCCCCAGAAACAGGAGTAAGTGCCTTAGTGAGATGGCACCCTATCCCCCCTCTCTCATAAGTTGCAACTAAAGACCTTCCACAAAGGTTGGTTACACCA
Organism: Volucella zonaria; assembly: GCA_963966105.1. NCBI lineage: Eukaryota > Metazoa > Arthropoda > Insecta > Diptera > Syrphidae > Volucella > Volucella zonaria. The sequence goes on along the minus strand of OZ014530.1, from coordinate 197,638,784 downwards.
TTTTCCGTCGAGGTACCAGGCACCCAGCAGTCACCACGTGGAGGTGAGCAGTAGGAGTTGATGTGTGAGGCTAGAGTGATAACGCTTGTGTTCATTGTGCATTCTTTTCCTTTTTACCACCAATTTTCATTATTCTCGATTAAAAAACCCTACTGTAAAATGGCGAAAACCGAATATGTGCCGAAATATGGCTTATCAGGTTATCTCTGTTTGTGTTTGTTAGTCGAGACTTCATTAGAAAAAAGCTAATGCTATGCATTCCTTACTTCTCTGAAGAGATCCATCCCGTATAATGGAAACTGAGTTATAGCATAATTCGAATCGAAGGACTTGAGATGATGCGACAGATAAGAATCATTTTCTGTTGATAAAGTGAATGGAAAGTTTTTCAAAATACTATTGTAGTATGTACATTTTTGAATCCATTCCCTTGCCAACAGGCAGAAACTTAAGTCGGATTTTGTATGCTTTTCAAAACTTGTGACCATTAACATTTAGGATATAAATAGTTTTTTCTCAATAGTGCCATCTTTTGAAGGTATATTAGAAACGTATTGTAAGGATGTTTAGAAATACAAAATCAATTTAATTATCATATAAAAATTAACAAAATGATGCGCCAACAGATGTTACCTACTGAAAATCGGCGCAGTATGTTGGTGGGATTAAAGTGTGTTTGGCAAAATAGGTAATTTAATCTATTGGAGACTTCACTTTTCAAAATAAATTCCTTCACTACATGACCTTGTTTCTTTTTTCACTTTTGTCTTCAAAATACTTTATATACTAAATCTGATCACAGAACTACAAATATTTTCCTTTTTTTCGTTTTCATTTCAGGTATGCATAAAACTGAGAAAATATGAAAATATTTCATAAGAGACAGCTTAAGGCAAATGCGTAGATACACGAAACAAATGGAAGTACATAGCTATAAGACACAGCTAGATAAATCGAAGGGAAAATCCCTTCTTGTAATTAGTCTTTTACGGCTGAATTTTTGTCCCAACAAAACTGCTTTAATTTAAACTGTATTTAATATACAACTACATATTTGAATTTTTACCATTTATTAAGAGCCCAATATCGTAGATATTAAGCTAACATTTCATAGCCGCAAAATTAACGCATCAACGGTTTTATATAACGATTTAACCTTGCCACTAACAATTAATCATTGCTCCCATTGACGACACGAAATTCGGTTTGCCGAGAGTATTATCGCTTGTTAAGGAGTCCTTCGAGGGTGTAACAAGGACCACCCATGGCTTACATTATGACATAACAGAGAACGATGTCGGAGTCGTATATTCTTATTTTTTGCCATGAACCTATTGAACCAGTCTATCATTAAGTCTTTAAATTATGGCCGTACAAAAAACACACCCAAGAGCTCCCTGTTGATTAAAGGCCACTGGTAAAACTTCGCCATGTGATAGCAAACCAAAATGTATCTCTACCGTCAAAAGTCTCCAGCTGCAGATTTCAGCAGGTTTTACAGTGGAAGAAGCTCAAATTTTTGGGGAAAAATTGTTCATCTATGATAGTAAATGTACACAAAAAAGTATCTTAAAGAGTTTTGGGTTACTGTTCTGCAGATACTTACATATTTCTTATTAATATATAAAACTACGAGTATGATTCGAAAATCAATGCAATAATTACGCAATCTAAATTTTTTGCATACCAAGTTATTTCAAAGAGTTTCCGTCGAATAGTGAGAATATACACCCTGAATGACTCGAACTGCAACCAACTTCAGACTGCTATAATTTCCAAACCGTTCATGACAGTGAGCTCAAGTTTTGACACATGACAGATAGTTTTATTATTTACATGCCTTTTAATCGACTTACGTCTCAGTTGTGTTGAAAAATTTTTATCCGCGATGGAATTCAAACGTGATAGTATGATTGCTTTATATTTGGCTGGAAAACCACAAGTAGCTATCGTTAGAGACCTCCAGCACCTCAACGTGAATAAATCATTTGTGTCTCGAACCATAGCTCGTTACCGTGATACTGGCAGCGTTGGAAAACGCCATGGAGGTGGTCATAAAAAAACAGCATCATCGGCAGAAATGGTTCGGAAAGTGAAGGCTCGAATTGGGCGAAATCCGCGTCGAAGTGGCGGAAATGGCTCGTGACCTCAACATATCGTTGGAACGGATGCAACACATACTGAAAAATGAGATTGGGCTCAAGCCATTGAATTTCCAAAAAAACACACGATCTTACACCGCAAAAGAAAAAAATTAGAGTCTAAAGAGCGCAGGAGTTGCTACGCTCACTACTTTCGTGGTGAGTTGCCGAATTTGGTTTTTTCCGATGAGTCGCCATTTGTTATCGAGCAATATGTCAACAAACAAAATGACCGAATTTACTTGCCAGAGAGGTCCTACGGAAATTTACACCTTCGGAAGGCCACCAGAAAGCAGGCAGCACCGATGGTGATGGTTTGGGCCGACATAGCCGCCGATGGTCGTTCTCCGCTCGTATTTTTGGACCGTGGCGTCAAAATTAATGCGGTCGTATACCGTGAAACTGTTTTAGAGGCAGTATTGAAGCCTTGGGCAAACAATTATTTCGGTCGGAGACCGTGGACACTTCAACAAGACTCGGCACCGTCTCACTAAGCGCGCGTCCACCAAGATTGGTTAAAAAGCAATGTTCCACACTTCATTTCTTCTACACAATGGATTGCAAATTCTCCGGATGCAAATCCGTTGGATTTCTCTGTCTGGGGTATTTTGAAGACGAAGGTTGGCACTAAAAAATACCAAACTTTGGAGCTACTGATACAATCTGAAAATTTATGAATTTTCCAACATTTTTTGCTTTGGCACAATAAAATTTATCAAAAAATGAAAAAATATAGCATTTTAAAAAGTTGGAGTTCGAGTCATTCACCCAGTATACTCCATGATGGCTCATAATGCAACAAAAGGCTCGTGTTATGCTAACAAAATCAGTGCAAAGTGACCACAATTCCCCTGATTAGTTTAGCAAAAACTGACGAACGTAGAGCAGAGGATAGTGCATGTTCTATTAATTTAGGTTTTAGATCATGTGCCGATCTGCTCATGAGCACTCGCTTCCATGGCGAACTTCAGCAACCCACCTCAAGCGCCTTAAATGGTGTTTCAATCACAGAAGGCGATAGAATTTCAGTCTTCTTACCACCAATTCAAAAATCACTCTTTCTACTTGATACCTCATCAATCAACAACTCCTTCAAGAAGTGGACATGAATGATAATAATAAATTACATTCCAAATAGTAATTAGTACTCTATTGCATTGTCTGTTTTACGAAAAAGAAATCACTCAGGGAATACCCAAATTCTCTCTTCTTTTCAACAAACTGCATACCAAATTAAAGGACGCATGATATGGTGTAGTCGCCTACGCAGACGACACAAATCTTTATGAATGAGGCAAATACATCTACTCTCTCTACATTCTCCAATATGCCTGGCATACTCTCCCCTAACATACGTGGCTGCGGCCTAAGGAAAATCCTACTAAATCTGAGGTGGTTCCCTTCACAATAAAAATCTAGATACCCTGCGTCATCAAAACAGCTAAATATGTGAAGAACCCAATTTGCTGATTCAAAAAGTTCATTGCTGGTCTACGTTGGCAACTTAATAATCATTGCTTCATTTCATTCGTTTATAATTTGTTTGATGGGTTCCTATTGTATGTACATCTTCGCTGCTACTGGTAGCCGGCGTAAGAACGTGCTGCAGGGATACTATCCAAGTCCACAGCTTCACATATTTTTTCTGCTCCATCGATATTGGGTAAGTTCATGGCTTCATACGCGTACGACCTAATCAGTCCTGACAGTTTAGCATCCTCATTTAGAGGACAATGTTTAAATAACATACCGTTTGCATTATTAAACTCTTTTATTACTTTTCGATCATAGGGCTTGGAGATCTCTCTTGAAATCGCGGCACGCTATATAATAAAAGGTGAGCCATATGTTGGTTTCTTTTTATTCATATGTTATCTCGACACTGACAGCTCTTATGTGCTCAAAAAATTTGCAGAAACTCAGTATGGATCGATTTATGCTTCTTCAACGTTGTGAAATATTGCAAAATTACTGCCAAATTCGATGCTGTGTTGCCGAAATAGTTCGAGTTTTGAAAACAAATTTCGGTCGAATTAATGCACCAACTAAAGCTGGTGTACGCAAGTTTGTGAAGAAAGTTCATGAGAGAGACTGGTTTGCTGATTGATAACCAAATATATTAACGTGTTCATCTTGTGCGCTCAACAGAGAGAGAATATTGCAGTTATTGCCGAAAGTGTGCGTCTAAACCCGAGGACTTTAAAGAGCCGTACTAGCCTGAGAAGGTCCAATCGTCTCACGACTTGAAGCAAAATGACCAAGCGCTTCGTTAACTCTTCTCTGTTTGGCCTTTAGAGCAGCTTGAAATTAACGAAAATTTTGCTTAAAAAATCATCTGTTCAGATGAGGAGCATTTCCATATCGGCAGCTACGTAAACAGACAAAATTGCCTTATTTTGGGTCGAAAAATCCACGCGTTGTCATAGAGAAACCAATGCATGCGGAAAGTGTTACTGCTTCTTGTAGTTCTTGGAGTGGCGGCATTATTGGCACATTTTTCTTCCAAGACGACAATAGAATTCAATAGAGAGCGCAACCGAGGCATAGTAACCGATTTTTTATTCCCAGAAATTGAGGATTTGGACTTGAGCGACCTATTATTCTAGCAAGATTTGGCTAAGCGCTATACAATCCATCCAACAATCGATTTATTGCACACTAAATTCAATAATAGTGAAATCAGTCGTTGTGGTGATGTTGCTTAGCTGCCGTGGAGCTGCGATTTAACGCCGGGGTACTATTAAAGATCAATTCTACTCTAATAATCTAGAGACAATTTATGCACTCAAAAATAATGTTGGTCAAGCTATTCGGCAAATAGGGCCCGATGCCATCGAAAGTGTATTGAAAAATTGGGTTGAAAGGATGGCTACTGCTAAGCCAGCCGAGGAAGTCACTTGAATGAAATAGTATTTCATAATTAATCGGAAGGTTTACTCCTTTCAAAAAAGTCCAATCGGTGAAAAATATTGAACGGCGTTTTTTTTATAGTATTTCTAAAAATAAACCAGAAGATGGCCCACCCTTTAAATGTCATTTGCTTATAAACAATAAAGGCGACCCTTCGTGAGGGCCTGCCTCAATGCCTTCTAAGTTCGCTTTTTAAAACCCTCCCGTTTCTGGTCGGCATACCCTTATATATTACGCGCAGCATCCCTTAGCGTCTTTCGGCAATTGAACTTGACATCCAGTCACTCTGATAAACTTGAGGTGGCCACTCTCTCAGTCAACTTTATCGAATATAAGATTCTCGCCATCTTCGAAAGACATGTCTTCATATAGAGCTTCTTAAATTTACCTTCAATACATTTCCACTAGTAAGCGTTGAACAGCGAGGCGCCTGATTACCCACTACTGCAACAAAGGGTTAACATTTCGGGTTGCTAGCTATTTTGCGCCCTCCAAATTCCAACAAACAGCAGTCAATCCTTACTTTTGTATCATTCTTAGATGGCGTTACACTCCGGAGAACCTGGGCCTTAATCAATCTCCAGTTAGCGTGGTATATGGCTAGCTGCCTCCAGCTCCGTATTCCAAATTGGTTGAGGTTCTCTTCCACGCTCCATTTATGGCGAATTATTCCTCTACTCCTCTAGAGTCAAAAATAAATCGAAGAATTTTGGGTTCAAAACGGCCAAGAATATCTTCAACTACCTTCCCTAATATCCATTCTTCTGCACCATAAAGCAGAGCTGGGATAAATAGTGTCTCATATAGAGTCTCCTTAGTGCTCCTTGATAAGGCTTTATTACTCATTTGCTTTCTTAGTTCGAAGAACCAGTGATTGGCAAAAGTATCACTTCGTTTGACTTCTGATGAGATGTTATTACCAGAATTAATGGCAGAGCCGATGTCTACGAATATTGTGACATTCTGTCTGATTCGGCGATATTGTGTGTCCCAACTTGTTGACAGCATAGACATAATTTTGCCCTCATTCACGACTTAACTCATTTTTGCGGCTGTTGCTCCCATATTTGCGAGCGCATAAGAGCCAGCTTGCTGAGTTTGCCAATGATGTCATTCGTATAATAGTTGTACAGACTTTTGAAAACTATGCCGCTGGTGTTGACTTATGAATTTCAGACAATATTCTCATGTATGATGTTGGAAAAGTCACATGACAGCGCATTGCCTTCCATAAATTCTCTTTTGATATCAAATGTTTCCGACCTTGATCGAGCATAGAGGGTCTATATTTGTCACTTTTTCCAATCTGATGACTTTGGCAGGGATGTCTCTGTATAGCTCGTCTCTATAGATTCTTCCATATGCCGCCTTAATAGCGCTAAAGAAGGGGAGTGTATCGATTTAGGCTACCTGGCTCCTTTCCAGCATCTGCTTGTCACTTGCCTGATAGGCGCCAATCACATTGTTGATAAATCTCATCAGCTGTCCAAGCGAGATGGCGCATATCATATTAACAGCGATTTTAAGGAAACTAATGCCTCTATAATTGGGGCATGCAAGAGGGTCTCCTGTCTTATGAATCGGGCAAACGCTGCTAGGGTTCTAATCTTGGGGCATTCTTTCTGCCGACAAAATCTTTGAAATTAGGTAAGCCGACCGGTTGAGCAGCCTTGTTGTTCTTAAGGTTGGATATTGCAATCCTCACTTCATTTTGGTCGGGTGGATGGATCTCTTGACTTTCACCGTCCAGGTTGAATGGTTCATTCTACCTGACAGCAGAATTTATGTTGCTCTCTCCGTTTAACATTCAGCAGAAGTGGTTTCTGCGGAGTGTGCGAATTCCGTGGCTAATCTGTACAGGCCTCTGTTCAAGGTTTGTTGCCTTTACGCGTTACTTTCCTGGCCTTGTTCTTAAGGTAGTACCTCTCCATTTCTTCGATCACTAGCTTTTCATATTTTTTCGTTTCCTCTGGAGAAGTCGATGTTCTTCCCAATTCTTTTGGTTCTTCTGCTTCGTAGGAGAGGTGTTTTTCCACGTGTAATTGCCTGCAATCTTCGCCAAACAAGACGTTTCGTGGAGGTGGTCAGGTGATACCCATCACTGATGGCCTTTTGGCATCGTTACCACTGGTATTCAGCATTTGATGCTGCTTGCATAGCACATGTTGACGAGTTAAGGTATACGCGATCTGTAAAGACTATGTAACAGCAGCCGTTTAACGCTGCGAAAGGACTAGGTTGAGGCCGGGCATGGAAAAAGGGCAGCCGCCTAAAAACTAATGAGAATATCAGTTCTTAAGACTGATCATGATACTGACAAGTATCATGGAAGTGTATTCATAAAGCATCGCACATAAAGTGCTCGTGTAAGGTCAATTCTGTTGGAACGCGTTTTCACAATATAAGAGACCATGCTGTATAGATATAAACTCTAGAAAGCAGGGGGTTCAGTTTGGAATTGGTTTCGATCTTATTTACCAGAAAGATCTCAAAGAGTATAACTGAATGGAGTTTTTAGCAGTGAGTTGGAAATACAGATTGGTGTACCTCAGCATTCGCCTTTAGGTCTCATCCTATTTCTAATCTGTAAAAACTTCATCTTCAAACAAATAGCAATAGTAATGTGAATATTAATGTCACAGCCTTTGCCGATGATATGGCTTTTACTTACGCAATCATTTCCTTATTTGATTAGGTGATAAAATTAGAGATAGATGTACAGTTACTAAGGCAATGGTTTGCAGAGCATGAGCTTATTGTAAACGGGAAAACTAAAGTCATGATTTATAACCTACAAATCTGATTCAAAACTCTGGCAGTGTCCACTCATAGCTGTGGTAATGTCAACTCTTGTAGAGATGTTGCATATTGTTATTATTGTTTTAAGATAGAATCCATTGAATATTTTAAATAAGTATCTAGGTGTATTAATAGATAAAAAATTGAGTTAGAAAATCCATATAGCTGACCTAAAAAAGTATATGTTATGTGCGACGCGCAAACTCTTTTTTATTACAACCTCATTGTTCTAAAAACCTTCTTACTGTGATTTACAATGTATGGTCTAACAAGTTGGGATGGAGCACATAATAATAGCATTGCACCACTTCAAATACAACAGAAGCATGTTGTCAGAATAATTTCTAAAAAGAAAAGACTAACTAGCAGTTGGCCTTTGTTTTGCAGTCTGCAATTTCTTCCCCATAAAACATCTGTACGTTTATTTTTTTATGCCCAGCGGATACACGACTTTACCTAGAAACTTTCAACAACTAGTAAAGTTACCGGTCTCAAATAAAACTCATCTGACATAATTAACAATCCACATTATTTAATCGATCACCATACAAAATTAGAATAATTAGTAAACGAAATCTATTTTTGAATAAAGTAAAAAGATGGTCCTTTACAATGGATATTTCTCAGGGCAAAAGTTTGTTTTTGAGCACTGTATAGCACGTTACTTTCTTTGTTCTCCTCTGTGATTTCCTTGTATACATTTTGTCTTTTTCAATTTAGCTTGTTTGAATGTGATTTTGTGTTAATGCATCTTTTAGACTTTAATTTTTATTTATTTATTTTTATTCTTTTTTTATATTTTTCTTTGTATAATTTTAGTTCTTTTCAAGCGAATTGATTCATTCCTTTCTTTAATATCATGTTCAAATTGAACTTATTACTAACATGTAAAAAGGCATAAGTACAGTTTATCATTTTCTAAGTAAGTTTATTATTCACTTTCGAATTCTAATTTAAAATTTTACAGTTTAATTTTAATGCTTCCATTTAAATTCTAATTTTCAACAATATGCCAGAAATATGTAATTATATTGTTCTATTAACTATCACAGAATTATAGGCGTATTCTTACTGTCTTAGCATGGACAAAAAAAAAAGAATTCTTTTCAAAATACCCCACAACAATTGTGTGTATATCGGTTATTATTTATGGGTAATTCGGCTGTCTTTATAAGGCAAGAATGACACCAATAATTTTATTTGCAAAAACCTTATTTATAATATATTTATATATACTGAAATCAGTTCAGGAAATAAAATAAATACTAATAGATAAATACACAAAAAAAAGCCCTTTCAGATTTTTTTTTTTCATTTTCCAGAACTATTCGCATTTACTTAAATTTTTTGTCCACCTTCGTCACTTTGTACACATAGCTGGATGTATTATGATATAATAGTTCAGTTCAATGTTTGGACCCACCTGCAATGATTTACGGTACGAGACTTTGTCTTGGGAATTTGGCTGATTCCCAAGCTTTCATAATAGTAGGTATAATTTCGGATTCACTCTCTTTAACATCTAATGGGAGGGCCCTTGTTACCAACCTATTACAACTCTTTTCGAAACAAAAAAAAATATTTCTCTTAGTTTTATCCGCTTAGGAAAGCCATTTCTCCCACTGTATGTATGTATATCATGTAAACGTCCACAACGACCCGCTGGGAATATGCCCTGAAAATTCATGACCACCTGATGGCAAAAGGAAAACTGCGCCACGAATAAGCCTTGTTAAAATTCTTTTATTCCTCATTTTCAGTCTCTGAACGATGGTGTAGGCGGCGAAAGATCAAACCAGGATGTCAGTCCTCCAGAGACACCAAATAATTAATAATAATTAAGAACGTTAACATAGCCATAGTCAAAGCCTGTGTGACACAAGTACAAAAAAATAAAAAAATATGGAAAAAAAGAAAAGAAACTGGAATTTGAGCGAGAGTGAGAGGAAAAAAATAAAACACTTTCTTTAGCTGACCTGCCGCATGCTATCCTTGCTCATCCTTTACATGAAATCTTGTTTCCATTTCACGTGCTTCTTCTTCCACACAGCAACACAAAAAAGGCCAAAGCAAATTTATTCACTGGATTAAAGTTGATGATAGGCTCACAGGGGAGCCTTGAGAACTTGATTTGCGAAAAGGATGTTTTTTCTTCCTTTTCAAATTTCTGTGTTTTCTTTTTTTTTTTCTTACAAACATCGTGGATGAATAAAGTCGTGTGTCTGATGAAAGGACTTACAGGAGCAAAAAAAAAAAAATAGAAAATATAAAAAAGAAAAAAAAGATTTGCACAAAAGGATTTTTAAAAACAAAGTTTGCATTCAGGCAGCAGGCGAGCGAGAATATAGTCTCTTGGAGATAAGTGGTGAGAAGTCAAAGCACAAGAATGCAAAAGAGATCAAGTTGCAATGAGATTTGGGAATTTTCCAACTTTACTTCGCATTGTGCACAATCTTTATACCATCTACCATCTACTGTGCACTGTTTTGTTACTGTTTCCTTGTATCGTTGTGAATTTTATTCAGTCACTATGTGTCTGTCTGTATGTTTGTTGGTTTATAATTCTTTTGATTTTTACTTTCTGTTCTTTTCACACAATTCATAGTGAAACATAAAGTTTATTGTGAAATGTTTCTTTGCATTTCGCATTGTAACTCAGACAAAAGGCCAGAGCAACCAGAAACACAATACCAAGATTTATGGCGTGGAAAATTATAATTTGTTGCCTTTATGTCCTTCGTGTGTTTTTTTGCGGGAGGGGAGGGCTACTGCAGATACATAGGCTTACAGGAGCAAAGTCTGGACGCTAAATAAACAAACGGCTTCAGGTCTGTTTGCTAGGCGTTGAGTTTGTGCTTTACTGCGACATAATTGCACAATGGTTTGTTGATAAGCTGGTGAAGTATGGTCGGGGCATTTACCTGGTGAAGGAACCTTTGAGTTGTAAAGACTTGTTAGTTCAAGTGGTAAATCGACTGCACTATACACCTTTTTCCCCATTATAAAACGTTGATACTGGAAAGTGGTGGGTTTGAGGACGTTCGTGCCAGAAAGAACATAAGTGGTCAGTGAAGGGTTTAGGATTGAACTATTATGACCACAGCTAAGTTATATAGGGCCACTTGGATTTGAAGTGGATTAAGTAGACAAAATATTTTAGAGAAATCGTTGAGGGATTGACCTTCCCGAAGTCTTTCATTTGTACGTATAAAACTATGATTGACACAACTTGCATGCCGTTTGGACTCATCAAAATTTGGAAGCTATTAATAGCGGCGTTATGTTGTACCATTCTTAGGTCGATTCCGGTCTTTTGTTATCCTATTGTATACATTCCTGCAATTTATGAAAGCTTTAGTCTTATTACTTCCATCCATGAACTTGCAAAACGTAAGTAGGACCTTATCTACTTGGATATAGGAGGCCTATTTGTAGGCCTTGACGATGTGTGTTATAACATGAAGTGATGAATGGTTTCTAAAATAAAAAAAAAACAGCTGTGAAATACACACCATTATCTCGCTTTTTGATGTTGGAATTACCATTCTGGCACAGAGTACGGTTCGCTTAATCGGTATGCCTATGGTAATTAAAGTATTATCTATCTGCACATCAGTCCCTTAAACGTACATCAAAATGCTAACCATTGACGGCAATGAGCTCGCCTCTCTCCGACAACATACTTGAAATGATATTGACAAAGAAAGAAAGAAATGTGCCTGCGTGGGGATTTCCCACGCTTCTGCCGACACATCTTTTCAATTCTTCAAAACTGCTGCGGTTACAAAGCTGTGACTGACGGATTACGAAACGGATATACATTCTTAACTGTCAAGCTGAGGTAGCATCCGGTTTCCGTAATAACTACCAAAAGCTATCACCAAAAAGGTGTCCTATATCCATTATTGCATAATGTGGTAGAGACAATTAATAATATCAAAAACTGTCATCATTTCAGACAAGATTTTTCAGTCTTCTTCGTCAAGGACGGGAAGAAAGAATAGACTAAACTCACCTTAGTCACCTCAGTGGTAACAAATTAATTGCTTATGACGTGAGAAATGTTAGAAAAGGCTAACCAAGGATATATCCTAAAAGATTAGCTTGGATAGGTATTACGGGTGCAATGAGCAAGCAAAATTTTTGTCACCAGCACCTAATGAGCACATCGTCAATTCATCTACTTCAGATAGGAAGTGAATATTGGTCAGTTACTAACTTTTATAACGAATGGAAGATTCAGATGATCACCAATGAAATAGAACTAGCTTTTTATACTGGCGTATAGATGGAACCGAAGTTCACTGAAAAACACAAAAATTCATATCTTTGTTCAGAATTTATGTTTTAAAAATAAAATACAAGGTCCTAATGTTGGGTACTGGTTCAAATAATACCAGTTAAGACAACAAAATTGATTTTGACAACATAAATGCGTTCATGCCCTTCTTTCTAACTTTACTGCTGTATTAATTTTAATGATTAAATTTAGGGCGACCAACTACAAGTTATTATACCAACTTCTAACTCAGTGTCCACATAATAGGTTAGGTAAGGAACGAATAATAAGGGAGGTTCTAGTGTCTAAGGGACAAGCTTACAGGGAGGCCTATTAGTCTATTGTCATTCTGAGCTGATGTTGTTACTGTATTGTATTATTTTTATTGTTATAGTGCGTCCTGCCTAGATTGTGTTGGCTGAAAACCACGGAGGCTTTTGACAAACCTAATGAGGTCTACCAGTATTGCTTTGCTGACTTCCTGTAATTCTCCAAAAAGTCTGTACCCGAAGTGTTTAGTACGGTGTATTTGGTGGTTAGAGTAGTTGCACAGAAGCGTGTGATAGTCTCTATTTCCTCTTCGTTCATATAATGTATCTTCTACAATAACCTTGAGAGGAGTTTACTATTCTGCTGTCCATCCTACCAATCAGGCTGTGGCCAGTTAGGACGGATGTTTACTTTCTTGAGCTCGAGGGGAGTACGTATTCTCCCGTTGTTTTGGATTGGGCAAACAGAGCGTGAGATGGCACATTTGCTCTTGGAGATCCATTCTTTGTTGGATCGTTCTATGGCTATACGTTCCATTTTGCGTTTCAGGTATTCAATTAGTATACAAATATTTACGTCGTTGTGTGTGTTACTCCTTACCAGCTTATCCGCTTTTTCATTTCCTTTCACTTCTGTGTTTCCAGGTATCCACTCGGTGAGATTCACAAACTCTACTAGAGTTTGATGACATTTTTGAACCTCTATTGTTGGTTTTATTCGCCAGAGCTTTTTTGGCTGCTTGACTATTGGCAAAGATAGACATCTCTGTGTGATCAAGTTCCATTAGTAGTACAGCCTGTGCAGCTTTACTAACATTTCTTCCTGAAAAATATTACAATACACTCGTTCGGAATCAGTAGCATTTCACTGTAGACTGCAGCTCCATTAGAGTTTTAGAGTTATCTATTGTTGGTGGCAGTGCTAGTTAACCTAGAAAAAAGTCCTGCCAAAATTCACGCTTTGCACGATGTAGTCACTACACTTCGACGGTTTTGATGGTTCGCCCTCTTGTATTATAGACGCATGTCCTATATTACGTTACGTCCATAGGCCTGATGTGACCGAGCTTTTCAAAGCCGTGCTTTTAAGGAATTCGCCTAAAGGAAGGGAGCATTATCTTTAATGTAGCTTGAGGGGCAGACCTTAACGCTCCTGTCACTGCGACATACGCTAGTCTTTCAAATTGTGTGAGTATTTTGAGATAAACAGTCCTTTCCGCAGATTTCCACCAAACCAGCGAACTTTAGGTAAGAATGGATCTAATTATGGCCATGTACATCCAGTGTATTATACATGGTCTTAGGCATCAACGCTTATTAAAGGTTCCTTGCTATGTGTAGAATACTTCCCATGCTTCTTTGGTTCTTTCGTCGCCATGACGCTTCCAAGCGAGCTTACTGTCTAGGATGATTTCTAGATATTTAGCTTCGCATGAAAGTTGTATCCTAACACCATTGATTCTGGAGAGATTTAACTTTCCTAAATTTCTTTTTCTTGTGAACAACACTAGCTCGGTTTTTGATGGATTAATCCTTAAATCATTTTGTGTTGTCCATTTTGCGAGTATGTTCAAGGCCGACTCCATTTGTTCGCTGGTCGTTGGAAGATGTTTTCCTTCTATCATAACTAAATGTTATATCGTCATTTCTGTTCGAAACTTATAAGGATTTCATCTGCAACAAGAAAGCGGGAGGTGACTCTTTCTTATGGAGTTCGTCTTGCAACCGTTTTCCTGACTGTGTTACTCTTTACCATGTTCTCCACCCATCATACTATTGTTGTTTCTATATGGAACTTGTCTAAGGCTGGTGTTAACATTATTAAATGCTCCTTCGATATCTAGGATGGCAGCCATGGTTCACTCTTTGTCATTCAGTCTTTTCTATGGTAGCCGCCTCTATTGGTTTTCATTTAAGGTTAACGTGTTGAGAATCGCATGGGTTGTGTTTGTTGAGCTTTTGTCTTATATGTTGATCTAGGATTGTCTATAGTGTTTTTCTACAGAAATGAGGAGAAGTCCACATAATAACAAACTCTTTAATAGGGCATTAGGAGATCCGTCAAAGCTAGTGATCCCTAATTTTGAAGATTAGAGCTAAAACAGAAAAAAGGTACATTTATCTTGGTAGCTTTAATTTAGGTAGGCTAATGTTTTTTCAAAATTCTTAGAAATCTCGAATAGCCTTTCTTGTAAAGCTAATAAGGACTTGCCTGTATCTGTACAATTATGGTATAAGCTGTATCACACTGACCGCCACGACTTTTATTGAGCATTAGCTGACAATTTCATTTAGGGTTTCCGGTTAAAGCCTTCTACAGGCCTTCTTAGAAGTTTTGTTCAAAAGTTTTGCAAACCTTTTTGCATACAACAAGTTTTATTTTACCACAGCCTTGTGGTTCATATTTTTTTAAATGAATTTTGGATTTCTGTACAAGCAGACAATCCCGTTTATTCCTATTAAGTACTGAAATTTCTTAGTCTTTCTTAGAAAGGTATATACGCGCTTCAGTGATAAAGTGCCCACCATATTAAAGCGGAGTACTTACGGCCTGATACGAGAATAAATAGTGCTTCGCGTTGTCGTTATCACAGCAAGAGTTGCAGGATGTTGTGTCACTTATACTTAGCATACTTAGGTGCTTTGATGAAAGCGCAGTGCCGTGATATGACACCAGTAAGCAATCTACTCGCATAGTGATCGACAGTAGAAAAGTCACTAACCTTTAAGACACGCCGGAAAGTTTTCATTTGGTCTGTCAGAATTCCAGACAGTCATGTAATCTGCAGCTATACTTCTGTGAAATCCAAAGGCCAATGGAAGCTATTAACGAGGATGCAGGCTAAATGCATGATCAAGTTCTGTAAAACTCTTCTCTGAGCCTTGACCAGAAACTTCATCACTGATCTCATCTCTCGTGATGCCACTGGTAATCAAACAAGGTTTAATGAATTTAGTCTTCCGAATATATGTATTTGGAAAAATGTTGCATTCTCCAACTAAGTTAGAAATGGTGAGACTTAGGTATTTTCCCCCTCCACCGAATCTTCGCAGCCCTAGTTCGTCCGTATTGCGCGTATCTCTGGAGATACTGAGGCAGATGCAAGGTTTGCTAATACACCAGCGCCGCATCCTAAATCGGTCTTTGAGGTCCGTTAAGACCCAAATACATTCCTTTCTTAGCTCAAATTCTGACCAAAAACCATTGCTGAGATAAAGGTGAAGATCATGGGACGGTATATCAAGAGTTATAGTGTTATTGCTACAGGCGGCATGTCAATAATACCAAAGTCAAAAGACAGTTGTCGCCAAAGATCACTAACACTGCAGTCATACTTAATATGAATATGGTCTGGATATGATATATATTTTGGTAAAAGCAAGGCCTTATCATAGCCTTGTGGACGACCCTCCTCGGTGTCAACCCCCTGGTCTTCCAGAGGTTTTCGACGTGACATCTTTAATCCAATGCACTTTGTTATCCAGGATGGCATCCAAAGAATTAGCTTCGTATTCAGAATTAGATGGTGATGCGCTTAAGGATACGATAGATAAGTCAGACCAGTCAGATTTCTCCTTATTGCAAACAGAACAACTCAATTTTAAGAGGATTGACTGAAAGCCCGTTTTTAGAGCACCAATCGTTGATCCTGCGCCTTAAACCACGAAGTCGCTAAGCATGCATGATCAGACAGTACAGAAACATCATCTGTACATCCATGAGCGCCAACCTCTGTTTACCCACGCCATCGGATTTTGGCCCAATCATCATACGTAGTCAGGTATTCACCAACATTGCACAAAACTAGTTATTGGTGAACGCCATGTTGACGTGCCGTCAAAAGTTGCATTGTCGAAAGCACCCTCAATGCCGATGAGAAGGCCAAGCACGTAATCGTTATTATCGAGTGCGTCTTCAATCCTGCATCTCAGATTTTGGAGCTCAGTCTCCTAGAATTTTTTTTTTTTTTTAAAAACTTAACTCAAGTGCGTATGACTACACTTATGATGACAAAGTATATGTTAGGTAAGTTTATCTGAAAATGGGATAGAAAGAGAAAGAAAGATGTTTGGGCTGCTACTTCGCATCCAACATTTAATCGGGAGGAGACTAATTATTAGTGTAATTGGATTTGTATTCTAGGCAACTACTCATCTTACGTGATTTTAGTTAACTGAAAAAAAAGAATGTCTTTCGGGTGCGGTTGAGTTTGAACGTCAAACCGTCCGATTTGAAAGCCAATACTCTACCACTTGAGCTACGGCCACCCACATTGGTAGGCATATTGCAATTTGGGCAGAGGATGCATTTACAAAGCAATTGGATGCACCTCTACATATGATCTTCAGCATAAAGGTAATCGGACTGATGGGTCTGAAGCTCTTGGCGAGCGTGTTGTCATCTTTCGGATTTCGTTCGGCACGGTATGATTCGTAGGCCAGTACCAGACTAGCAATGAAGTTTTTGTTTAGAGTTTAAAAATACTCGGAAATATGCAATCGGTGCCAGGTGACCTCAAGCCATCAAAAGAAGCGATAAGGTATGATGAATGTGGTTACTTACATGCTGGTTCAGTGATAGGAGCTGTTTGTGAGCCGGTTCTGAGTTGGTGACTTGGAAAGTGAGCATCAACAATGTGCCATCAGATCTTCTAAGTGTTTCCCAGTTTGGCTGATTTGATTACCTTCAGGACTTTGAGTAGCTTGTAGTTCTGTTCTCACAAAAGTCTTTTTTCGAAATTCGAATAAGCCTCACACATTGTTTTTGCTTCGATCTGGATCATCTGCAGGAATCAGGACATGTTAACTCAATGCATTGGGTGAAGGCACCGTTCTGAATTCTGTTTCTTTCTGAATTTAAGTGTAGCATTGATTAACTTGTACTGTTTGGATTTTCCACAAATTCCTGCTCTCCAACAAGGCTTAAACTTCGTAATCTGAATTCGATGAACCTATGGACAGGCATGGCTTCAGTGACCAATTTTTTTTCCTGCTGGTAATGAAATCAAAATTGATGCTGTTAGTGACGGGGTATTAGATCTAAATCACAAAATCTCGAAAGCCTTAAAGATGTATCCCTGGTATCTTTCCAGTAAGTTCAGGCCAGCTGTTTTGGCACGCAGTAAAACACAGGTATATCTCCGCACACACCTCTCAGATCATTCTGATCTGAAGCTATCTGGCTACGAACTGGTGCCACTATTCTTTTCTCATCGCGATCTCGCCATTTACGTGAGTAGAGATGTAGCTTATCAAATTCCACCACAATGTAGTCCCAGTTCCAACCCGGAATTCAATTTCATGTGGTTAAAATTCCATATCCGTAAGCAAATTATCCACTACTTCTTTATTTCCATAAGCCCCGAACTGGACAGCAATTCGACTTTTAACGAGTTTGATGCGCTGTCTGACTCTATTCAAAGAACTGTATCGCTGTATCCTCATACTGAAATTGTTATTACGGGCGATTTCAATATACACAATTCTGGGTGGCTTCGATGTTCTGGACTTACAACTCCCGAAGGACGGTGTGTTGAGATCTTCGCTACAGAAAACAATTTAACGCAGCTTGTAAATGAGCCCACGCGAATACCAGACGTTAATAGTCATACCGCCAACACCCTGGATTTGTCTTTAACTTCTCAACCTGATAATTACTCCGTTGATGCACTCTCCCCTCTACGCTCGTCGAACCATTGTGTCACATCAGCTAAATTCTCGTGCACCAACCACACAGTTAGAGAAAAGATTCCTAAAAGAACCTTATGGCAATAAGAGAAAGTCAATTTTAGCGGACTTAACGCCTTCTTTAGGAAATTTAAATGGTCGTTATGTTTTCTCGATAACGACGTGGATGCCGCTGCTGATATTATTCACTGACACTATTCTCCCTAGAATGAGCTCCTCTATCCCTCATCGCATAAATAGTATCACACCAAAAGAAAAGGCATAGTACGACTCGAGCTGTAGAGAGGCTGTCAGGGTTAGAGAAGTGTTTTTGCGGTTTTTCAAGACCAGTCCAGCAGAGGACAACCGAAAAAAGTTCAAACGAGCCAGAAATAACTGCAACGTCTTTCTCAAGCGTGTAAAATTTCAATACGACCAAAAGTTGAGGCAAAAAATACTACAATGTCCCAAAGGTAGTAAAAGCTTTTGGTCATTTGTCAAAAACATTAGAAATTCTGCCTCATCCTACATCCCAACGCTCAGTTACAATGTCATTCCAGCTGTCAGCTCTTTGGACAAGGCCAATCTGCTTGCCGTACATTGTGCTCTGCCTCCGCCTGCACTTGAGTGCATCGAATCTTCAATGGGACGAATCCACTTTCACACTCGTATAGTAGCAAGAGTACTTAAAAATAACAACATACATAAATCCGCTGGTCCAGATGGTATATCTCCCCTTCTTCTGAAGGGGTGATCTTCCATGCTGGCATAACCACTGCATAAGCTTTTTCATCAATCCTACTCGTTAGGACCCTTTCCGAGCAGATGGAAAACAGCATTTGTCCAGCCCGTCTCTATAAAAGGTGAATCTTCTTCTCTCTCCTCCTACAGACCCTTTTACGTTCCTTCTCACCAAGGTCTTAGAATCGCTGATAACCCGCCAGCTCATGAAATATCTCGAAACACGAAAACTTCTCAATGACCGGCAGTACGGTTTTCGTAGCAACAGGTCCACTGGTGATTTGATGACATGTCTTACCGAAAAGTGGAACCAAAGCGTACATCAATCTGGCGAGAGCAAGATAGTGGCAGTTGATATTTCTGAGGCATTTGACAGAGTTTGGCATCAGGTTCTTTTGTCTAAAATGCCTGCTTATTAGATCGACGACTCTCGCCATCAGTGGACCAGAAATTACCTTTCGGAACGTTTAATTCAAGTTGTCTTGGATAGTTTCAAGTCTGATATTCAATGATCTCTGGTCCGCCACTTTGAATCCAATATACTCCTTTGCTGACGACAGTATTCTCTGCTTTTCATATTCGTTTCCGAACCCACGTCCCTGCTCTTCGGCTGTAGAACGGGAACGGCAGCGTATGTTAAGCTCATTACATTCCGATATCAACAGCATAACCAATTGGGGAACCACTAACAGAGTGGAATTTAATGCTTCCAAAACACAATGCTGTCTGCTGTCGTTAAAGCGAAATTTAAATTCTCAGCTATTATCCATGAATGGCACTTACATCGTCGAAACCGAAAAACTTTCCATTCTCGGTATGTGTGTCAATGGCAACTTAAGTTGGAATGACCACATATTCGATGTCGCCAAAAATGCTTCGAAATGTTTAGGCTTCTAAAACAAAGTAAGAAATACTTTTCCCCTACTAATCTGGCCTCAATATATAAGGCATTCATCCGGCCAAAATTGAAGTACAATGCTCACATCTGGTCAGGTGCGCCTAAAACATCTCTGCACCTGCTAGACCGGATTCAAAACCTTGCGATAAAACTCATAGCGGATACCAATATCACTCAGGCAATGGACACCCTCGAACACCTACGAAATGTCTCGTGTCTCACTTTGTTTTATAGCTTTTTATACCACCAGTGCTCCATAAAAATCACCAGTAGCATTCCGTCCCTTCAAACCTTTAACCGCAACACACGTCTTGCGATGAATGCTCATCAGTATACCCTCAAGCTCACTTTCGGACGTACTCTGAAATATTGTGACCGGTTCCTAAGCCGGACAACTCACTTGTGGAATGCTCTGCGGAGGTCTCTATTTCCTAGTTCCATTGTAACCTTCAAACATTTTAAGGGTACCTTAACCTCTTTAGCGCGCGCTAGTTTATAAAAAAAAGAAAGCTAAGTCTAGTGGCCTCCTTAAATTTGTGATTCTTACAAAAGACTATGAAACACAGCACGCTATCTAGGCCAAGTTAAAGTCTAATGTGGCCTGATATCTATTGTCCAATATTAAACAACCATTCAAATATCCAGTAAAGACTCACGAAGTGCAGCATATTACTCCTTACCAAAGTGATCATGCACGAACTGCGATTGTGCATATGACTCCTAACAACGCTGAAACTTTGTTCATAAAATAAATCCCCCGCAGTTATTGCTAAACTTCGTTTTTTAATATTTCCACTCAATCACTTGCAAAGCCCACATTCTTGGCAACACATCAATTTCTCCTTCACCACAAAAAGGACTACATTCTTGTAAGACTATCAAACTTAACCGAAGGGACATTTTTCATTCACTTTAGCGCGTTCAGCGCGATTATGTACCATGTCGTCTTCTCCAGTCGATAATATCAATTCAACATCTGTATAAGGTGCTTCCAGCCATTTCGCATGGCAGTGTGCCAAACCCTAGTCACTTGGTTATACCCCCATCTATAGTCTCAAACGCCTTCAAGCTCTAGGACTTCTATTTGCGGAACATAGGTCGTCGAAAAAAATTTTATGGCAAAAAGGAAGAAGCACACATCCCTTTTAACTTCAATACGTGTAGTTTGTAAGTTTGTACATAAGTTTGTAAGACTTTTAAGTAGATGATAGCACCATTACATGATTCGACGTTTTTTCGCCGATAAAAATCAGCGACGCATGAAATCCTATCATTCGATTTGAATACAAATCACTGCACAAGCCAAGCAGAGTATTTACGTCGAGCCTCCTACACTTGTACATGAACACCCATGATATCCTTTTGAATTAAAGTTTTTGTACTCGTACGTACATTTTTCCGGGAGGCGATTAAGTCGTCCGATTGTCGTTTTTTTTTCGTATTTTTCTCCTGTGAATCAAGATGGCAAAATGTCAAAGGGGACTGGATAACCTTTTTAGGATTCGGAATGATTTCAGGTCCGGTGTCAAAGCAATAATCGGATTGATTTTATAAGACTTCCTGTTAGAAGGACAAACAAGGGCTGGGCAGCATGGTGGAGTACAATAATCCATAGCTCACCCTAAGTCCAAATGGAAAGAGGACGAAATTGAATTGAATTCGTATACTGCAGTGCAGCTGAAACGACGCGTTCGGGGTCAATGCAATTTAATTCCTTGAAAAAAAGTCTGCAGGGATTTGGATGTTTTTTTCTTTAACGAAAGTCTTTAATTTCCCTTGGCTTTTGATGTGGTACCAGTGGGAGACGATAGCAAAATGATTTTTGATTCTAATTGGATTTCGAAAATGGGAGTGTAAGTATACAGACTTACGAGTAAAACGATAACTAAAGCAAAGATTGAGATGACATGTTTTTACCTTCACTACATTCTTTTGGAGGAGACGGTGTATTTCTGTTTGCATTTGGCTTAAAAGAAAGTTATTGTTGAAGAAGAAAAATGGGACCCCGGACATCGTTTAAAACCGAGTTGATGACATTATGTCAATGTTGCTGGCAGTATTTAATTTCTACTGATTGCATTGTCTTGTAATTGCAATCGTATGATGTTATACCTTATGGCGAAGACTCCGAATAGTTGTGATTTTCGATTTACTTCCATTTGTTCCTTGGCTTTTAAGAAGTTGGGAGCTCCAATAATCTAAACGCTTATCTGTATTTCAGTTTAAATAAACATTTTAATGGCCAAACCCTATGATTTAAATTGTGATCTTATGTCCTATATAAGCAGTATTAAAAAGAGAGTCCCAAAATTCACGAAATATTTAAATTTTGAGCCATTTGTGAGCTAAAGTGTTAAGTTAGGTTAGGTTAAAACAGGGGTGTGATGGATATGCCATTACACAAATACTAGACATCAAAGGCACAAAAACATAGACAATTTCCCTAGTGAAACATCCTATTGGTTTGCAAAAGCCAAGAAGACGTTTGAAGTTCGTGCCGTCTATTTCGAAAAAGTATTTCCCTAACAATTTTATTCGACTTCGCGATATTGACTCTCATTCGTACAATACATGTGTTATGTTGTCAATAGCTTGCAGATCGTCGCAGAATCTGCAAATGCCTGTATCTGACAATTTGAGTCTCCTTCTGTGTTTCCGCGGGGACAGTATCCTGTCAGGATTCCTATTATTCTTCAAAGCTTATCCCTGTTTAATTTTATTAACTCCATAGATCTTTCCTTCAAGATTTGACCATCTTACGTTGACAATCTGTATGATTTTTTCCTCGATAGTGCTCCTTACTGTGCAAAGGGGTGGTTTGATATTAGCAACCTCTCTATTATCGAGTAGCCTTCTTCTTCTTGCAGACTCATCCGCTTGTCCCGGCACCCTGGCACAGTCTCGCCCCGTTTTACCTGCATATTGCTTTGCGCACTGTGTGACAGCCAGTGACTGTATCGGAATTGATGTTGGTTGACTGTATTGCCTTAAGCATGGCCTGGCTATCGTTGTAGATAGATGGATGGACCCATTCCGCTGTCCATCTTTGATCCATACGTATACCACTTGATACCTTTAAGGTTTCAGATGTGGTTTTTGTATTTCCACGTTTCTTGACTTGCGATCACTATATTGAACTTTCTACCGAAGCACATCGAAGCGCTGCAAATTACTATATCTTTTATAAAGAGATGGAGTTACGTGAAACCTATGATGGCTTCTATAGCTGCTGTGAGGCATGTGTGCATTCCGCCGGTGATACCGATACATGGAATCTTTAAAGCCACTGCAGCTACAAATTTCTTCTGTTTTCTTCCACCATACTACCGATGAGTAGGTTATGATGGGTTGTATTATCAATGTGTATATCGAATGGGTGACCCTTGTGACAAATCTCCAGGATTAACTATACATACAACTGCAGGCCCACATGGCTTTAGTCAATTTGGTATTTTTAGTTTTTTTTATCGAGAACCATTTCCGCTTTGTGCGATCTGGTCAAGGCTCAGACTTCGTTAACGAATGAATGGAACAAGTATACTCGTAGCTTTACTAGAGTTGATAGAGCGATTTTCTGAAACACACCAGTTATTTACCAGCTTTAGGGTAAATCTTCGGCATATCCTATTGTTTGAAAACCCAGATTACTAAGTTTTTTAACCTATAGTAGGTTATCAGTGACTAGTTACCAGAAGAGCGGTGAGAGAACAGCTCAACCTTTGACATATTGATGAGGGTGCACAGATGAATTTCTATTGAGAATGTCTCTGATATGTAAACGGATAAACCTTTCAATTCAGAAAAAAACGATGTAAGACTTATGAGCCGATAAAACTTAGGTAGTTCATTACTTTTATTTGGTTAGCAAAACCCGCGCTCATAGTTGGTTAACTCTATTGTTTTAGTGAAAGCTTGTGGTTTTAGAATTTACATATTGTACATATGTTGTTTAAAAGGGTCGGGTCTGGAAACTGAACATTAAGTAGCATTTTTAGAGTTTCTTCTCGACTACCTGTGAAAGTACCATCTTTTTAACAGACCTATGCTATTTGAAGTCTCCTTTCAGAGGACTTATTTGAAACGCAAGATCAGTTTTTCCGGATCCTCAGAATTCTTTCTTCAGAAAGTTGCCTTGGACTTTCTCAATTCCTTACTGAAGTTGGTTAAAACGGACTCGTACAGGTCCCAATTACCGATGGTTTGGATTCGTTAAATATTTTTCTCACCATTCTCCATTTCTTTAAGTTGAGCGTTCCACGATTGTACAAGGTGTATATGTAGCCATACTACGTTTCAATTCGCATCTGCGCTTAAATGAGGAGATAATAGCTTCATTTAGTTGATCTGCTGCCTCGTTTACGTCCCCAATGGACTGTACAAATGAGAGCAGTGAGTCCGCTTTAAAAGCGAGCATTTCATGAAAAGCACTCCAGTTTGTGAGTTTCTTCATGTATCTAGTTTCACCCTGTCCGACTGTGTCCTATATTGAACCTTATGTGGCTATGTTCCGGTTGGGATGTCTCATCTGACACATGCCAAACCTCGATAAGAGTATGAAGAAAGGGAGACGAGATGGTAAGGTCAAGTACCTCCTCTCTTACAGAATTGATAAAGGTGGGTTTACTATTATCCCTATCACGTAAAAACAGGTTTTTGCTAAAAATACAATCTGAATGTAACACACCCATTGCCAATTGCGATGGTGACAAAGTTCGATCAGTTCACTCACATGAACAGGAGGAATCGCAACTATGATTATATGGAAATTTCATTTCATTTTTTAATTGTTTATTCATTATCACTTATAAATAGGGTTATAACAATAATTCAATTATCAGAAATATAACAGTGGCTAGAATAAATCATTGATCACTCGGGAACTTTGAAGTTAGCGTTGAATGATCGCCAAAAAGAATTACATTCAAATAATAACTGACGTGGGGTACCATCAGCTGATCTTATGTTACAAAAAATAAGAGCAATTCTTTATGTAAGTAAAATAAACAACAAACAATTTTAGAGGAGCAAATATTTATTAGTAAGTTTGTACTTTCAAAATTATCTCCAACTTACACGGGTCCACTGTAAACAGCCAGTCTTTGACTTCTTTTAAGAATGAGTTGAGGTTGTGATTTATATCTGCGGATATGGGAAGCTTATTTAAGATTCTACGTGAATGCACGCGTGGAATGTCAAATAGTGCCAATTATTGACCCGCTAGTTATAAACTGAGGAATTCCTAGATGACAAATAACCGCTTTGTTTATAAAACTCTTTTAGTACCTTAAAAATGTAAATATTCTTGATTGGCAAGATGCGCAGGTTGATAAAGAGGGGCCAAATTTCTGTGTAACGATTCTTATAGCACATGGCTCGGATTATATGTAGGTGCCTCCCCGGCTAATAATACCATATTGTAGTTTTGAGTGAAATAAACCGTAATAAAACGCGAAAGAATTTTTCGCGAGAAATATGGCTTTAAGAGAAACATTTTACGTCTAATTAGCATCATATATTGGGTCTGTGCGGTTTGCTAAGAGATGGCGTAACTTGTATTATTCCATTGTTATTATTCCATTGTTATTATTCCATTGGAACATGCGTTGGAAATCTACTGTCATTGTACGTCATTTCAGTATATGTCATTCAGTTGAAGCGTAAACAACAATAATTTTTGTTCACTCAAATATGTCGAACTTTGTGCCTGAAAAAGTGTTTTTGCGGGGAGTTCTTCTTCATTACTTTAATATGAAGAAAACTGCTGCCGAAAGTCATCGTATTTTGGTGGAAGTTTATGGTGAACATGCGCTAGCTGAGCGAACGAACCAAAAGTCGTTTGCACGATTCAAAAGTGCTGATTTTGGCTTGGAAGACGATGAACGTCCTGGGAAGCCAAAAAAGTTTGAAGATGAACTGAAAGAATTACTCTATGAAGATTGCTGTCAAACACAAGAAGAGCTCGCAGAATCTTTGGGTTTCACTCAAGCAGCCATTTCAAAGCAGCTGGATTTAAAAGCAGCTGGATATATTCCAAAGCAAGGAAGTTGGGTTCCACATGAACTCAAGCCGAGAGACGTCGAAAGGCGGTTTTGCATGTCCGAAATGCTGCTGGAACGCCACAAAAAATCATATGTGAAACCAGGCCAACCAACCAAATCAACGGCAAAGCCGAATATCCATGGCGCGAAGGTAATGCTCTGTATTTGGTGGGATCAGATGGGTGTGCTGTATTATGAACTGCTAAAACCGGGTGAAACCATCAATGGATAACGCTACCGAACACAACTAATCCGTTTGAAGAGAGCAGTGGCCGAAAAACGCCCGGAATATGCGACCAGACACGAGGCAATAATGTTCCATCATTACAACGCTCGGCCCCACGTTGCTATTCCGGTTAAGAACTATTTGGAAAACAGTGGATGGGAAGTTTTACCCCACCCGCCTTATAGCCCAGACCTTGCCCCTTCTGACTACCATTTGTTCCGGGCGCTGCGGAACGCCCTCACTGAAATACGGTTCACATCAGAGCAGAATATCAAAAATTGGCTTGATTTATTCTTGGCTGCCAAGCTGGCGCAGTTCTTTTGGGATGGGATCCACAAATTGCCAGAAAGATGGGAAAAAGTCATAGCTTCAGATGGGCAATACTTTGAATAATACTATTGTACATGTTTTTCTTAAATAAACGTTCAAATTTTGAAAAAAAAAGCTCGAATTAAGTTATATATCAATACGATTTTAAATACTGGCTGTGAACTTTCCAGTTTAATTTTTTTTTAAATAAAAACACCAAGGTATTTAACGTATTCAACTGTTTCGACATTGACGCAACCAGATGAACAACTACCATTTACGTTAATATTGAGTATGAAGAGATAAACAAAACTTTTGGCAGGCATTTGAGTGAAAAGAGAACTTAAATTTATCCAAAACACATTGTGTTAGATTAGAGCTCATTATTTTTGTTTTTTCGCTGATAACCAGCTTGTGATTTGTGCACCAGATCCTAAGTAGTTCGTGGTCATGGTTGACTTTCGCAACGCATTCGTGAATCGAAAGATCAGTGTACGTGAAAGCGATGTCACCTGCAAAAACCCTTCGCTTACCATAAAAATTTTGATTGAAAAGAGAGTTAATGTAGATGAGAAACAATATTGGACCTAGCACGAAACCTTGTGGGACACCATTTTTAAGCTTTAATGAAGTACTTTAAAAACCACTGATGAAAACCCTTTGTTCTCTTCCCAACAAATGTGACTTAAACCACTCATATACCATTCCTCAAAAACCTGCTTTGTATAGCTTGGGTAATAATATTTCAAGATCCACCATGTCGAAGACTTTAGTCATATTGACAAAAAGAGCCATAGCTAATTTACTTTCATTTATTCCACTAAACAGATCACAATAGACTTTTAAAATTGCATCTTCAGTAGATCTGCCCGGTATAAAGCCATACAGATCGTGTGAAAAAAAATACTTTGTTTTAAGAAAGAGAGTATCCGTGATTTAATTAGTTTCTGAAAAATTTTCGAGAACGTAGAGAGTAGAGAAATTGGTCTATAATCGCTGATGTTTTTGTAAGTTTTCTCTCTTAAACATCGGAATGACTCCTGCCTTTTTTAAAGAATTGGGAAACTTACCACTGTTAATACAGAGATTGAAATATAACACACGACATCCACAATTTCCCAAGCAATTGATTTTAGAAGAATGGCAGAAATACCGTCACTGGTGCTTGATTTCTTGTTATCCAGATCCATAATGAATTTAAAAACTTCAAACGAATAAAACTGGAGAAAGAAGAAACTGTTACTCTCCACTTTTTCATCAATTCAACCTGATGAAATATTGCAGTTGCAACTGGAGAGTAGCTCTGAGATATTGGAAAATTACTCCTTAAATTTATTTGCTATTAAGCAGGGATCAGATAGGATTGAATTATCGACTTCTACGAGTACATTTTGAATACTATTAGATCTATTTTTCCTACCCAAAATACTATTTACTAATCCCTATTCTTTCTTAGGATTCTCCCCTAAATTGGCTTAAGCGATTCGCGTAGGTGTCGCGTGCTTGAGCAACTATACTTTTGTGCCACAATTTAGTGTAACACATTTTTAGATTAGTATTTCGAGGATGTTTTTTTTTACCTTTTTTTTGCGAACTGTCTTTTACATTTAATAATGTTTAATAGACGTAATGTCATCCAGGGCTTTAAAAACAAATCGCGCTGCCTTATTATAAGAACAGAACTTGGATTGTTAACATGTTTAATTAAAATTGAAACAAATTTATGGTACGCCACTGAAGGATCATTTTCTGAAAAAAAAACGGGTTCCCAGAATTCATACCTGAGCTTTTCACGTAGAAAAGAATAGTCAATTGGAGTTTTTTCCTTATAACAAGTTTCCACAGGAGAAAAATCTGCTAGAACATTAAGGACACACAGGTGGTGATCAGTTATTCTGAAATTGTAGACTGCACTATTGAATACAGCATTGTTGTGTTTGTTTAAACGTTCAAAAATGTGATCGATGCAACTATTGGTTGGATCTTAATGTTAAAAAGATCATCAACTATACTTTTTAAACCAAATGAAGCCATGAGTAGCATATAAGCATATAATTTGAACAGTTCGTATCCAAATTGTTAAGCAGGTCAATATTTATATCGCCTAGGACTATTAAATTCTTGGCTTTTATATTATTTAAAACGGTACGGCGCTCTTTGATAAAAGCACTTTTTCTAGAACTATGCAAACGGTAAATGCAAATTACAGTGTAGTTTATGTTTTGAAATGTTAAGTTCAGTTTTATTATTGGGTCTACAAGTAAGTTTCCAGCGTTTTTTTCCAAAATTTGAAGTTTTATTATGAAAACATAGTTAAAATGCTTTATTCAAAGTATCGTCCATCTGAAGCTATAACTTTCCCACATCTTTCTGGCAATTTATGAATTCTGGACCAAAAAAATTTCTCGTCTTTCGAGCTCAAGAACGTATCGAGCCAATTTTTGATTTCCTCTACTGAGCTGAAGCGTATTCCTGTAAGAGTGTTCTGCATCGAACGAAACAAGTGGTAGTCAGATGGTGCCAAGTCTGGACTGTAAGGCGGGTGAGGCAGAATTTCCCATCCACTATTTTCCAAATAGTTTTTCACCGAAACCGAGCGTTGTCGTGATGAAAAATGACGGACTCATGCCTGGTCTCATATTCTGGCCGTTTTTTTTTTTAATGCTCGCTTCAAACGAATTAGTTGGGTTCGATATAATGGTCCTTTGATGGTTTCACCACTCGGAAGCAGTTCGTAGTATACGACACCCTTTTGATCCCACCATATGCAGAGCATGACCTTATTCACGTGAATATTTCGTTTCGGCGTCGATTGGGCGGGCTCGCCGGGCTTTGTATACGATTTTCTGCGTTTAGGATTATCATAATAAATCCATTTCTCATCACCAGTAACAATACGATGCAAAAATGATTTATTTTTATACCGCTGCAGTAACATTTCGGACATGCAAAATCGCCGTTCGACGTCTCTTGGCTTCAATTCGTACGGCACCCAGTTTCCAAGCTTTTGAATGAATCCCAGTGCTTTTAGGCGCAGGAAAACGGCTTGTTGCGTGACGCCCAATGATGCAGCAAGTTCTTCTTGAATCTGACATGGATCCTCATCCAGTAAAGCGTCCAATTCCTCGTCTTCAAAACTTTTCGGCTTTCCGGGGCGATCTTTGTCTTCAACTCCAAAATCACCACTTTTGAACCGTTTGAACCACTCGCGGCACGTCGATTCACCAATACATTCCGCCCCATAAGTTTGCGAAAGCAAACGATAGGCCTCAGCCGCACTTTTCTTCATATTAAAGAATAAAAGCAGCGCTTCCCGCAAATGACGTTTATTTGGCTGGAAACTTGCCATGATTTTGCTCGATAAAATGTACGACATCAATAGAACTGCTCAAATATAACGCTGCAAAGTTGTTGACAGATACAAAACCTACAAATAAAACACATGGGGTCTGACATTTCTGCCCGCGATCCACTGGTGGCGCCATCTCTGACAAACGCTGGAAACTTACTTGTAGACCCAATATATCCGCACTAGTTAACTTAAATTTAACGCAGTCAATGCGTTATCTCACTTTAAACAATCAATAAAGGCAACTTCTCTAGAGACTGAATCTACTCGTAGACCAAAAAATTATCAAAATTCTTTCACAGATTCCGAATAATTTTATGAATGAAAAAGAATTCTTTGAAAATAGGAACAAAAGTATCATTATGTATCATTGCAAAATCTTCAAATCAGAAGTGCACGTAATCTTAATAGAATTATCACCCTCTTTATTTTTCATACATATAAACGATCCCGCCAAAGGTGTTCAACTTTGGCCTTACTCTCACCGGATGAGTTGCGTTTTCTGTCGCTTGAATCATCGTTAGAGGTGCAGGAACTCTACTTTTGGGTCTGTTCGTGGCAGCTAGTTCTTGTGTTAATCAGTTGGTTGAGGCGAGCTCACGTGTTCTACCACCCTCAACTGGAGCCGTATTAACGGTGTTGTTTTGTAGTCTCTTTGACAGACTATTGGTGTTGCTTGTGATGGAAGTAGCTGGAGTTTTGTATGAGCTCTTTAAAAAGAGCTTCAATTTACCAAAACGGTACATGACATGACCTTTTAAGTCGTTTAGCCGCTTCACTGCACTGTCATTTACAGCAAAGACCACGTGAATGAGATCTTTCTCTTCCATTCTTTGCAGGACTTTGCAGGTTCAGATGTTAAGATTTGAGTTTTGTGCATCCAAGGACGTGAGAATTTTCTCGCTGGCTAGGCCGATGCTTTGGGGAAAAAATTCCCTTATGAAGTGTGGTTTCGGAAATGAATCCGCCTCCACTAACATCACATTCAGACCGTATTTCTCCGTAATTTTAGAAAAATTACTCCCCAGCCAACAGTCATGGTAGAGCTGTCAAAAGACATTTTCACCTCTTCGTTTCGAGGCCCAAGGAAAATATTGATAACTCCTTCATCTATTTGAGCCACTTGCTTCACACTAAGGGGGTTGATTGTTCGGACCCTTCTTACTTCCGATGTCGGATCGGGTTCGTTTACCCTCTATGCTTTTGTTTTCTCTTTTGCCAGTGGCATTCCTACAGTAGCCTTGTTTCATGACTTGTTTGAACCTTCTCCTCAACGAAGGTCTTAGATTAATGTAGCCGGTAGATTTTTGTGGCATGTTCACAGAATTTATGGCTACTTTCGTTCTAACGAATGGTACACATAACTCATCTGATAGCATGCTAATTGTGTCGTAATACAAAACGCCTGAGCCTGAATCACTCAGAAGGGATTCCTTCTTCGATTCTCATTTCAGCATTACAGTCGGCAGCTGGCATTCGATCGACAACGAGACGGTGCCACTTGCAATACCGCCCAAGAAATAATTCAATTACTGGATGAGCCATTGCTTGGTCGTGTAATCTGATGATCAGAATTGGCCACCCGGATCTTGCAATTTAACGAGGTTGGCCTTAGGTCTGAGATCAATGCCAACAAGCTCACGAACGACCACGCCTTGAAGGAGCAAATTGAGCGCTGTATCAACGAAATTCAGCCACATTTACTCAAAATTGTCATGGAAAACTTCGACAAAATAGTGGGTATGTGGCAGTAAAGACGTGGAGGCCATTTACCCTATATGCTATTCCGTACATAACCCTATACTGTATACCTTATGAATCAATAAAATATTCACAATTAAAAATCTGTGTTTTCTGTCAATATTGCTCATTGCCGGAATTTTAGGACACCCTTTGCCACGTTCAGCTCCAATCATGTCCGAACTTTCCTAAAAGCCAAGATCGACTCGGGTCATTCCCTTTTTGTAGGCACTGTACGCAGGCAGATATTACAAGCACAACGGAGTCAAGTAAGACTACCAAAGTTCGACGTCGAAAGTCGCAATCGCAAGAGCGATGCGCAATGAATGTAGGTACATCCAGCCACACATTTGGATATAAAACTGTTCCTCGTTGAAGGACGTTAGCTGCTCGCCAACTCTACTCTAGCAGAAAAAAAGGGAAGAGCACGGATGTTTCGTAAAGAAAGTGACGACGACGACAAAGAATGCAGTCCCCCTAACCTAAACGACGTTAAGGCAGCAATACACAAGCTTACTCGTCTGTAAAATATGCCCAAATCATGGAATCGCAGTGTCGTCTGTCCGATCCACAAGAAATCAGATCCTTCGGACTGGGCCAACTTTAGAAGGATAAGTTCTCAAACATTGCCGTAAGATCTCTTTTGCCATATTATACATGAACAGTCTGGTTAGTCCATATTGGTGCGGTTTCAAGCCAAGAATCTATCATTGACCAAATATTCACATTACGGCAGATCTTGGAACAGACCCGGGGATTTCAGTTCGACACTCACCATCTATATGTCCCCTGCCAAACTTGATATGTTGCGCAAGATGACTATGGACAACCGACGCGACGCGCTATTATGTGACTTTTTTTTTTAAACCGCCATAAGAAGAATCTTGCAAAACTTACAGACCGACAAAAGAGGAATTATCTTTTTTAAATTTTTTTTTGATTTGTTTGGACGAACATAGCGAACCATCAGTGAAACCTTCGTGTGTATTGAAGCGAAAGCGGCTAAAATGTCTCTGATATAAAACATGCCAACTGCAGATCCTTATTGATTGACTCCTAAATAAGTTAACATGGCATTCTGAAACCAGACAATTCACGTACTTTTTACGTATCTAAATCTTGAACTATTGAAGGCCATTGATTTTAATTTTAATTTAATTTTGGTGGGGGCTGAGGCCCCCATTTATAGGCTTAATACAAGCTTAATCTAACTTAAAAACTAACAGAAAGACTTAAGAGCTAGGGACCAAGGAAGTAATGCAGGAGATTTTGTTTGAGACGAGAAGTGCTCAGGTGGAAATCAAAAAGGGAGAGGTTTGAGTTAACCTTTCGGAGCATTCGGGAGATTGGTTCGTTGGAGCCATAAGAGATGCGGTGGACTGGTTGATAGAAGAGACGAGGACAACGTAGATTGCGGGGGTTGGTATTGAAGGAAATGGAGTTTAAAATGGATGCACAGTCTGAGAGAAGTCGATGAATGAAAAAAATGTCAGCAGTATTCCTACGTTCTTCTAACGAATTCATATTTAGAAGTTTGAGGCGGTCCTGATAGGGAGGTAAGATTAAAGGGTCATTTCACGGCAGACCACGGAGGGCAAATCGGAGGAATCGACGTTGAATACCCTCGATTCGGGAAATATGAACCCGTTGAAAGGGGGACCAAGCTTGGCTGGCATACTCAAGCAGGGGGCGAACAAAGAAAATATAGAGAGATCTGGTTACATATGGGTTGGAAAATTCCTTGGACCACCGTTTAATAAAGCCAAGTGATGAGATGGCTTTGAGGATCATCTTGTCGATATACGAACGGAAATTAAGCTCACAGTCGACCATGGAGAAAATAAAGGTTTTCTTGAAGAAGTGTTTAATGACCCCCTCTACATCGTTGATAGTAAGAATGAAGAGAAGAGGGCCGAGATGACTGCCTTGTGGAACTCCAGATGAGGCCAGGAATGGCACAGAAAGGGTGGATCTAAACCGTACACTATAATATCGGTTTACCAGATAAGAAGAAATCCATTTTAATAAGAGAGGCTCAACGCCGAGAGCAGACAATTTGAAGAGAATCTATTAATGAGATATCTTATCAAACGCTTTAGTGAAATCAGTTGCAATAACATCGATTTCTTTGCCATTTTCTAAGGCTGAAAGAGCAAAAGACACGAATTCAACTAGATTTGTGGTAATTATCTCCCTTTTAGAAAACCATGTTGTCGGTGTGAAATAAAAGGCTTGCATTTGAAACTTAAGGCTTCGTATAAAATGCTATCAAAGAGTTTGGCTGTATGAGAGAGTTTAACAATGGGACGATAATTGGTAACTTCATGCTTAGATCCCTTTTTGTGTATCGGGATTTTAAAAGAGGTCTTCCAAATCTGGGGAAATTCTCCCTGTGTAAGAGATAGACGAAAAAGGTAGGAAAGGGGTAGAGACAGGTTGGAAGAGCATTTTTTAAGAAACACGGTGGGGAGTCCATCTGGGCCAAGTACAAATTCATCTTTAAGATTCGTAACTTTTCTTCAATAACTGCAGGATCGAAATTTTGAGTGAGAAAGAGACCAATGGAGAAATTTGGTAGATCATTGAAACGAAGGAGTTGTTGGCAAATGATTGTTTGAAAAATGTAGCAAACAAGTTGGCGATGGTAGGAGGATCACTTGAAGATTTGGTTTCGAAAGCGACGGATTTTTGCAATTGACGAATTGAAAAAAGGACTTGGGGTTATTTATGAGATTGGTTTGCGCACTATTCAGGTAGCACTGACAGCGAGTTATAGAGTTCAATGAAATGAAGATATGTACCTAGATAATTTGAATTGTCGGAAGAAGGGTGGGTGCGAAGGAATACTGCGCATAACTTGTTTCTTTTGTTTCGTAGAGAGCGAAGTCTACGATTATACCAAGGAGGGGATGTAAGTAGAAGAAGTTTTATGGCGGGAATAAGGCACATACTATAAAGCGAAATGGATTTGAATATGTCTCTGTAAAAAATGGAGAGGGCAGAAACCAGAGATAGATTGGTAAACTCAAAAGAAACCCTACTCAAGTAGGTATTGATTTTACGTAAATTAGCTTTGTGAAAATTGTAAGAAAATAGAACTGCGGGGGGAGGCGGCCGAAGGGGAGAGTTGTGGAAAAAAGAGAGAAGAAGTAGAAGATGAAAGTCATCAATAGTTGAAAGAGAGAGGGGACAACACGATATTGAGGAATTGATGGGATCAGTTGTGAAGATAAGGTCTAGTTGCCTTTCCATATAGTTGGAAACGCCACTGACTTGGCATAGACTAGAGTCTGTTAGCCGATCTAAGAAGAGGCATTCCTTAGTAGAAATGGGACTGGAAGCGATTAAAAAAGATAAGTCTTCAGATGGAGTCCACTTCAGCTGAGGCAGATTAAAATCACCGAAGATAATGATATCACCAAGCGAGTCTGATAAGTCGATCAAATTGTCAATTGCTGCAAAGCAAATTGGTAGGATTCGATAGGTTGCGCCGGAAGAATGTAGCAACACATAACATACAAGCATCTACGAGTAAGTGTTATTTTAAATGGCACAAACTCGAGCTTAGGAGAAGATGAAGTTGCACCGAGAGAGGAGTCCAAGCTGGGATTCAATCAAGGGGGGTGTGCGATCAGCATCAGGAAAAACATTAAAAGAAAGAAGGAATAATTCCTGGTTTTTTATGTTGGGGATAAGATTAGTTTCGGTCAGAGCATAGATATCAAATGGGAGAGCATGAGATTCGCGGAAAACAGCGTGGGTTTTAGAACGCAGTCCTCTTACGTTCTGGTAATAGAAGATGAGAGGGAGGTTTTTGCATGACTTTTTAGGGTCGAAAAAATTTATCGTGGTCAAGTCGACTGCGTTGGAGGTGTGAGACTCTTTTAGAGTGTACATAGTGGTGAAGAGCGGCAAGATCGTCTGCAACTTTTTTTGGGGGCGTATTGAAAATCTCGTGATACTTTATATATAAAGTTTCCTGAGACTGGTAGAAAGGCCTTCCTGCTAGATAGAAACCATGATGCTTGTTTTTGTTTTACCCTCGTAGCACACCGAGTCGGATTTATCGTGCAGATAATCGAGATACAGACGTATATTCTCATATATCTTTTTATCTCTAAGCCTAGAGAGCGCATAGCGACATTCGGTTGTATCGCTAGTTTGCTGCGTTAATTTAACAGTGGGTGGCGAAAGGGGGTCAATAGAAGAGGGAGTGGTTAATGAGTTTGGTGTCGCAACGGATGAAGTTTCTGAAATAGGGTTTAAAATGTGAGAACTGATGAAATTAGGATACTTAGCTCCAGTTCTGAGGTCGAAATTAGGGAAAGGCGTATGTGTTAGGGGTTGAATGGTGGGAGTTTGAGTGGCGGGAGTTTGAGCTGTATGGGTTAAGCCGAAAGAGACTTTGGGGCTAGATTTGGGGTGGAATAGGGGGAGTTGGGGTATGGGTGGAATACTTAAAATTAGGAAAAAATTTAGTTTCAAAACTCCAATTGGAGCTGGGTTTGTTGTGGGAAGAGCAGGAGGGTCTTGGCAAATTGGATTTACTTGCTAACTTATTTGTTGGTTTAGATATGATGGACTGCTTGACTTTATCCTGCTTCTTGGTCGTATTTTCCTACCATTTGCAGACACGCATCTTTCCAAGATTGAAATTTGTGCTGGAAGGAGTATGGAATAACCATTCGTATTTGGCTGGAAGATTGAGCTTGAAGCTGCGTTAGCTTCTGTGGTGAGATGTAGGAAGCAAATTGCAGTGGCTAATGGTAATGCCATATTTCTTTTCGAAGAAATTTGAGATCCAATCAACATCAGCGGTTGGGGGGGCGTCTTTGATAAGAAGCGTAATGACCAATTGATTCTTCGAAGCAAGTTTATCAAGTCTACGTTGCTATTCGGAAGGTGTCCAAGTTGAATTAAAATGATTGATAAGCTTCCGTGGGGCAGCAATTGGAGGAGCTGACATAGAAGTGTTCTCTGTTGTAAAGTTGGAAGAAACTTCGCATGAATCAGTGGGTTGAACCGTCCGCAGACGATTTATATGTGGGGGTGGGCGTGAATCCACTTCAGGTTCCATTAATTCAGCCATGAGCGATGTATTATAGGGAACATTCTGGTAAGACTGCGGGAAGTTTGGTGTATCAACGATTTTGCTGTTTATTGTTCGTCACCAACATCGTTCACTTTATCGAAGATAACTTCGAGCATGGGATCACATTGCTTAGGAGAGAGTTTTTTATGTGACGAGGACTGAAAATGAATGTCTATGTCGTCACGCAGGGAGTTTATCAACTCGAAGGTTTTTTGGTTGGAGATAACCTGCGCAGAACACATAGTTTTAATGTCACTCAACACTTTATTCAGGTGACGTAAGGGAGTTTCTTCATTCCTGGATCTCCCGGAGTCTAACTCGATTAGACCAGCAATTTGTTTATCCATGTACTTTACTTTTGAATTTATTACATCGGCTGAGTACTGCACTGAGTTACGTAACTCTTTAACACTTTTAACACTGCTTTCAATGACCGAAATTTTATCCGTAATATTTTTGGTTTGTGCGTCTTGGTAGGAGTTATTTGAATCGCTTAGGCATTTTATTGCCAAAGCACGTGCGAAAGTGAGATACTCTTAAGCTCATCACAGAAGAAAATGAGGTTATCGGAGAATTCTTTAATAAACACTGTATTTCTTTTGTTTAACCCGACACAAACGGCATGAAAGGCGTTCCCACAAATGCCCTTGCAAGCTACCCAGTCAGCATTGTTGTCATCGTTTACATAGTTGGTGATTCCCAAGACATGTTTAAATTGGTTGTGTAGATCAGTGAGGTTATAAATATAGGTCAAGTTATTTTTTTTTTTATTGTAGATAGGGGCTTTTATTTGCACTGAAATCTGCCAGTAGACAAAAAAAAATAATGAATTCGAGCACTTTGGGTTATTATCCGGAAAATGCAATTTGACGATAATTTAGAACTGAAAATTAGACAGGTGAATAGGGAGAACAAAAAAAACACGTCTAACTGGTTTCAGTAACTGTTGACAACCGAGAGAACGCTCTCGATTAAAAGCACAAATTTTTAAAGCTTCTATTGCCCTATTGTCTTCATGTATCAACGTTTTCGAAGTATTTCGTATAAGGTGATTACTAAATGAAACATGAGGTAGCAACATGGCGTCCTTCTTGTGAAAAGAATTATAAAGTACACATGTTCATTTCGTGCACTATCGTTTGCTGATTACTAATTTTAATTAAGGAATTCCAGAGGCAGGTGTTTGTAATCCGACTTTCTGATCAGTCTTAGCCTATCCATGCCCTGAAAATCAAAACTCCAGAAAAGCTCTGAACTTAAGACTGTATATTGCCATACTGGGAGTCATAGTCAGGTAGCCCATTCCTCTGTACGAATTAGTTTAGTTGATACTGCTTTGCTTCACAGATCTGTAAAAAGGAGGGCCTCGCAAAAGTGCTGAGAGTTTACATTATGAGGATTCTGACGGATGGCGATATATTGCCTTTTAGTAAGTTATAAATTGGAGTGTGAATTGTACAGAAATGTGGCAAGATATCCTCGTACATTTCTGGCTTTTGAAGGAAAATAAGGCTCTTGCTAAGCACCTGTAAGGACAAACTCCAAGCTATATAAATTTGTTGTGGCATTTTCTACAATGGGAAGCACAAAGTGGATCAATAAGTTTTTGTGAGCTTTGTGTCAGATCACAGGCCACCTTGCCTGTAGTCGTAATGGATCTGAACAAAATTTAAGAAACCAACATTACCAGAAAGTCGCAACGCATGACTCTTTCAGCCAAAGCTGCAGTATCATGTTTTTGTGGAAAAAGAGAACAAATGACCCATAAATGACAACCACAGGAAAAGCCTATCGAACTGCAGTCTCTCTCATGTCCGATTCTTCTTCTTCGAGTCATCATGAACTATAACAAAACCGAATTCAGAGAGACGTATGACTTATTTTAACCATCTCTTGCTTTGCTGGGATAGGAAGCGGAGCACCTCAAAAATCTAATCGAAATCGAAATCTCCAAACCTGATGAACGGACCATCGAAGGTTAGGCGGTTCGATTTAAAGAATAAGCAGCTTAAAATTAAGTCGTCGTGTACTTTGGCGTTCTTTACGTGCGTGACTTTAGTGATAAAAATGAGGCAACTCATTTGGGCAGCTTCTTTAGACTTTTACTTTCAATTTAACCACATTGACCCACACTTTTGAATCGTTTGGATTGAATCTAGAAGGTCTTAGGTCCTGGCTTGACATATGTTCGCTATACATAGAGAAAAGATGTTCGAATCGACCTTTGGTATAGCTTAGTGCTCGGATTCAACAGGGGTGATTAATCACCCTTCAGCTTCAGCAGCTCCCGTTAAAAACAACAGATAAAATGACTGTTAGAAGAGAACATTTTATTTTAAATGTATGCCCTTCGCAGAGACATTCGATCGCATACTGTCTTCAAAGATATAAAATATCCATAGACTAAGTGGGCATAGTCCATGGCCTTTTCAAGAAACAGCCTTAGAATGAAATTTAATCCTAATTTGTAGTGGTGGTATCGGGTAAAAAAGCGGACTATTCATGACTCGATTGGATGTCAACGATAGTTCTGCAACGAGCTTTTAACACTTTACTAGCGACTTCTCCGGGTCGGTTAAAAAGAAGAATAAGTTTACAGTTCATCCCTAAATCAGTGTCATCTGCTGACTCTGAGTACGGAATTTGAATTTATGGATACATGTTGCGACATAATGAAGATGTCATTTGAATTATAGATTATTGACGTCCTCTGGTCAGGATACCATTATTTCTTTCTTATTAAACATTTAAATGTTCAGGACATGAGATCTTAAGCAATTGTTGCCTCCGATTTCAGGATTTAAACTCGCACTAGAATGAGAGGCCGTTCACGTGCAGAGTTTCTTGTTCCATGGGGTAGCCATCTAGAATCGACGCAGTTGCCAAAAAACAGAAAGTTCGCCTAATGATCTTTTGCGGAACTTAAACATTTCCGTAGGCGTTTCGGGTGCCTATCCGTCTGCTGCTAACCAGTACTGCCACCCTTCAATCTTTCGTTGGTGTTTCAGATTGCTTTGAATTTCAGGGTTCATGACGAATTTTTTTTTGGTCATCTTTGATGTGGCCTTCATACGGGACAATTTGTTTCGATATTTGGTGTTATTCTGACAAATATTAACATGTTTAATCAGAGAATCTTCAAGGGATTGAGTTGACTTAGATATTTAGACTATTGAACATTATTTTTATTTCCCTTTTTGAAAGACTAAATGGGTCTAGCATCCGGGGTTAAATATGCGGAAAATTAAGAAGCAAAAGCAACCCAAAGCTATTTTATTTTGCGGCAAACATCATGCAGAATGCAATGGGAAAACGGTGTTGTCAAATGGAAGGGCTTGAACTTAAACTGCGAGAGAGAGATCTTATATGGATCTAAAATAAAGGTGACCAAGAAGGTGTAGTATTGTGATTGATAGTGAGATCACTGTTTGTTCAAAAACCTGGATTGAAAAAGAGCAGTACTTTCACATTTATGCCTTACCTCCTGGTGGTTTTATCTAGACATGCTCTTGTTAAAAGTGATAAAATAATCAAAAAAATTCAATTTTATCGAGTAATTTTTATTGTTGTTCAAAAGAATCAATCTTTACATTTATTTTTTTGGAGATAACTTCTGTCAAATCATGGCCGTAACTGCGGCTAACATGATCCATTCGCGTTCGAGCGATACGACCGGTGTTTGACCAATACTCGAGTAATGTTAGCCTCCAATTCCTTAATCGTAGGCGGCTTATCCATGTAGACTTTGGACTTTATGTAACCTCCTCATCGCGGAACGCAATTTTGGTCAAAAACAGTGGATCTTCTTGAAGCTTTTCAGGAGCCCAACTATTAAAACGATGACGATTTGGAAGGTCGGCCGGCTCCAGTTCTTACACGAATTGAATTTTGTATATT
Organism: Volucella zonaria; assembly: GCA_963966105.1. Lineage (NCBI taxonomy): Eukaryota > Metazoa > Arthropoda > Insecta > Diptera > Syrphidae > Volucella > Volucella zonaria. Next base: position 197,598,429 of record OZ014530.1, on the reverse strand, counting down.
TTTGAACTAGTGACCCTGACGTAAAATACGCCAAGCTATTAAGAATGGAGTCAAATCGATTCATTACGGTCATCGCGAACACTCTGCGCTGCAGCCGCTATATTTTCTTCACTACATTCTAAATGTAGTTTATTTGGTGATGCTTTATCCAACAATGAAAACTTCGTTTCAAATTTTTCGATGGTGTAGCGAATTGTAGACGCTGTGCGGGCTAATCCTTTCCATGATGATGTCAAACAATACTGAACAAAAATACCATATTAGTATTAGTATCTCTTTTGAAATCCCTTCTGGAAAAAGTACCTCAAATAATAATCAATCAACCTGTACATCTAGACTAAAAATTCCACATCAAGCTATATAAAATGTTGCTACCATAGTGACGAAGTGCTTATTTAGTAATAGCAAATGAATATTTGTGGTAAAACGTAAGTGACTATTCACATTTATGTGAAATGATTGCAAAAACTGCGTCTTTAACGGATGCCGCAGAGAATATACACAACATCTTTGAAGTACTATAAATCAGCAAACTCTGACACCGACAACAGTATAGAAATCCACAGAAGAATCACTCTTAAAATTACTGTTTCATTGAAATAGCGCATATCTATCGAAAGGGACAAGATGGCTTAATAGAAAGACAGTTATGACCCTAGTTCTGCTGCACGGTGAGGATGCATCGGCTACTCCCCAAGCGGACAAAAGAGTACAAGCATGTGATGCAGGAGAGAGTAGAGAGTAGTCTCATCAGAAGTACAAACAACTATTTTTGCAAAGTTATATATGGCTTAAAAAGGTGCTTCTCACCGACCTTAAGACATTAAATGTAAGCAGTAATCACTGCACGAAGATCTATCGTCTTGGAGTTTGACGCCTGAAGGTGCCCCATAAAGGCATTGAAAGGTTAGTCCTTAACTTTCCGGGCCTTTCTGAAGGAGAGATTCTGGTCCTGAAAACGTCAACTAGCCTGCAATGGCAATTACAGCATTCTAAATTCATTCCATCAATTCACAAGAACCTGTACCGATACAAAAATTAGATCACAGGGTCTGGTTTAGGACATAAATGTCCCCAAATCACTGGTCATTCGACATAAGTTGATTATAAGGGAACTCAGATTAACACATTCCAACCAAAATAAAATATAAAAAGGAATTAAATCCCATGAAAAGGACGTACTTTCTTGCACGAAAGGGATATACATACTTTAAAATAATTGTTCGTTATGGTTGTTAATTAACCCATTGAAGACGGAGCTACTATCCACATATATCCCCCAAGGGCCATAAAAGAATCTGACTAATTTAACTTAACAGACATGTATCAACTCATCTCCACTTGTGTCATCCAACTCAAATTCCATATCCAGCTCATCACAACTGCAACATTTTCCGATACACATTCTTAAAGTAATGGCAAGGGTAAGAGAATCCGTATTCCGATCAGAATATTAAGCATCCTCCATTCAATCGTCAAGCGACGAAAGCTTCCTTCCGTTCCAGATTTCTACTTCAATCCTTCCAACTGACTGCAAAAATAACAGCACATGTACACTGTACGAATTCAGCTCTCAAGTATGACGACAACAAAAGCAAGACTTGACACTACCACATGCCACTGGGATTTCCGGCAAGAATAAGTGTTAAGTAAAACTTTACGCAACATACTAACCAACCAGCCGACAACAGTACTAAACTCCACCACCCACATCTACCATGCCACTCATTGCAATGTGAAGTGGCAAAGTAAAAGATCTGAAGCGAAAAAAAATATTCCTACAACAACAAGCAAGAAAAAAACATCCTTTACTGGCAATATCAGCAGAAGTGGAAATAATTTATGCAAGTACCAACCGGGAATCCGGGACAGAACACAGAATATGTTATACGGACACAAAATAAAAAGAATAAAAAAAGAGCTAAGAACCTCTCTCCAATCGAAATGTGCACTGCCACTCAATAACACTCGCAATATCCTGTGTGAATACCGAATACAGAAGTGCATACGGGGAGTAGTCGTGTCTGTGCATCTTGGCATAGTCGATTTTACATATATTTTTACGACTAGGAGTACTCTCTTATTGACTACCTGTACTCGGATGGAACCTATCACCAACACACAAGACATCATTTTTCTCTGTTGCACATAACCGCAGAGCTAACACAATGCACCCCTACTTGTGCTGTGACACCACTTATTTTTCCCAATACGCCCACCCATAGATCCTTTGGAAAATGTGAATAAGATTACATCCTGCTTTGTTCGCTTTTTTTTATTTTGTTGAAGGCAGGTCTATTCATTTTTCGTACGAAAGGTCTACCCTCCAACTGGGAGTAAACTACGCTTTCTGCAGGCTATACACATACTCGAAACATTGCCGGCGCCGTCGTGTCCTGCTACTTGTGTGCTCCTATACGGCACACAGGTAATAATAATTTATAACTAAAAATGATATCGAGAGGAAATTGAAATACAATTCAATGTTTTATGATATTTGTTGCCTTGCACAATGTACTAATGCAGTAAACTGAAATTCTTCCGATCGTATTTCGTTTTGCTAGTTTTTTTTTTCAAAAAAACCTCTGACAATACGGGTATCCTTGCTGCTGCTGCCGGGTAAGCACAAGACAAACTTTTCGACAAAGTTGCTAAGAGTACTGTTCTTTGGTCTTTTTACTAAATGTATGCAATATTCGGTAAGCTACTACAATTTACTACATTTAGTAAATGTAAATTGTTTACCTCTTTACCGTTTCCGAGTTCTCCTAACCACCCCCTGTGTTACCTTAACAAGTATACATCACGAAAAATGCACACACAACAACGTTAGCTTTATATCACGTACAGAGTTTTGAGTTTATTTATTTAATTTTTTATTTTTTATTTTTGCTAAAGGACATCGAGCGATGTAACCAGATTTATGTACATAATTGTACCACGTATCATATGTCCCACTACAGATTTATGATGGCGTAGAGAAAATCCTGCTGACAGAAGGAGGATATTATTTCGAATGCGCATCTAAACGATTTTTTTTTCCTTAAGGGCTAGCTTTTCTATTTTTTTGCACTCAAATATCTCAAGAGTTGTCTACAAGGATTAGACAATTTGAAAAGTACCTTTTGATGCTACCTACTCGTATTGATAGCGTATCTGTTTTCGTACGCAAGCTGTTAACAAGTTCTGTTTTTCTCTCTTGTACTCATTTCTTTGGCACAGAGTATCTTAACAAACAGAAAATAATGAAATTATGCAAAGTGTATGCGATGGAATGCATATGGATGTATGTACTGTACAGATTGTCTCCTGAATGGTGTCGTAATGAATGCTAAAACTTTGTTCATCGGGCACACCGCCACAGACACCGTCTCCTTCATCATCGACACCGTCATCACCGACACCGAAACCACAACCGAACTGAGTAAAACCAAACCAAGTTAAAGCAAAGCAATTCCAATGAGAGCGATACTGTTGAATGCACTTACGAATATGTGGAGTTATATGAGGGCATGCTTAGGGAAGAACAATGTCAGCAGATGTTTATGTTTGTTGCAGAGTTTTTTTTATGCAAACAAGTGTACATATATTTTAAAGAAGTCTCGCAGAAGCATAATGTGTGATGTCGCTTACAGTTTGGTATATGTAACATTTATATTTTACTCGTACATACTCGTAACTTTGTACTTAAAAAACAAAAAAAAAATCCATTTCAATCCTTTCACGGAAAGTACGCGTAAGTGAGTTTCTTCGTTAAATAGAAGCAACGTCTCATTTTCATTACGGAAGTGGCATGTGCCAACTTCTGAGAGAAGACAGTTTAACTTAGGAGTCCTTTCTTATAAAAATGCACAGCATCTGGAAGTGGGAAATTATGAATTCCGGAGTAGGATCATTATTACCTGATGAATGATGCATTTGTTGTAATGGGATGTCATAGACAATTCCAATAAATAAATTCTAATAATTGAGTAGTTGCACAATTTCAATCATTCACACTTACTGATTGATGTGTAGTTGTATGATTTACATTTTTCTTGACAATAAATCTTCTGTACAGCCGTTTATCTTGTACATAATCTAGTAAGATGTGAATCTATTCACGTAATGAAAACGTTGGCTTGGTAACTAACGACGGTAAAGGACTTACATTACCAGCTATGTAAGAGGGACCACTTCAATAAAACTCAGAAGATTTGGTAAGTTAAGTGTGATTAGATGGACTTCTTTAAGAATGAGCTTATCTAAGGATAGATACACTTTGATCTCAAGGCACATCTCACAGATATCAAAACTATTTTATTTAAACTAAATTATTTTGTCTTCACTCAGTTGGCTCTAATAGTTTTCCTTTTAACAAAAGAACTTAACATTCGAGTGGGTATAACTACACTTATTATGCCAAAGCATGTGTTAATTTTTCGGAAAATTGGACAGAAAGAGAAATAAAGATGTTTGGGCTCAGTGGTTATTTCGCTCCATGGGTGGCATCCAACATTTATTGGGGAGACTAAATTTTTAGTATAAATTGACTTGATGTATTTACGCAAAACATTCATCTCACGAGGTTTTTTAGTTACCTGAAAAAACGACTTTCGGCCACGGCTGGAATTTAACCCCGAACCGTCCGATTGGGATATGTAGATACGAGTATGTATGATTTACTGTGATTTTTCTGAAATATGTACATCAGCTAATTTTCTCAATTATTCTGAGTTCCTGTCAATTACGAGTATCATGATGACTTGAGGTGAGTAAAGCGACTTATACTGTGAGATATCTCCTTGGTCTGAAATCGATATCATCATGTTTGTTTGACATAATATCGTTCAAGTCAACTATGCATGCTAATTTTCTCCTCAACTGTTTATCAGTCAGTCGTTCTACCTGAATGCGTCTTCACTGTCGACGCACACATGCTTGTTTCTCTATTTTAAGGAGCTTTTCATGCGAGTATGCACTTAGAATGTGGGTATTACGAATAGATCTTTCGAACAGAGACTAGGAGCGTTTACGGCTGATCCGGCTATCCGCCAAGATATTCGATGGGAAGGGTAATCAAAACTGCGAAGCCAACGTATGTTATACGATGTTTGTAATCCCACGCATCCCATAAATGGAATAACTAGGACAAATTCCTAAACCTTTGGGTTTTGTATGCGAGAGATTTGTGGAAATCTGAGTTTTCCTCAACCTTTTACCATATCCCGAATTAGCAGCATCAAATGCAGAGAACCAGTGATGATGCTGACGGGATGCATCGAAAGAAAAACGAATACAAAACTCTCCGTTCTCACAAGACAATCGCTTCATTTTCCTATAGTTCTATTGCTGAGGCTGCTGCAATTTGCGCTTTGAGCCGTTCCAGGGTCTTCTTATACCCGTGTGATGTGATTCTTTGCATCTCATCAATATGTTTTTCTTAATTCCCTCTGACGATCGGCCATAGATTTGAGCTCAGTTCTTCTGTTGGTATCTGCTCGTAATCTGAAATGTTCTCATAGTTGTTGACGCACATGACATCTCGCAGTCTATCGGCATTGTACCTGGGCATAATAAGAATGTTAGTGAAGTTGCTCAGTTGTTGTGGGCTCAGAATAAAATTGTTACTACTTTGGAAAGCAACTTGTCGTCTAATCGGCTCAATGCCCTGTGAATATTAGATGAAACTCTGCTGATCCTTTGGCAAGTCCGTTTTTCTAAATCCTTGCGTAGTTCACACGCATCGCATATTTGTGTGTGGAGTTGTTACGTACTAAAGGATTCGGCTTTGACATCTCTCATTAGGATAACAATACCACTGTTATACATTAGATGCAGGCAACATCTAGTTGCAATTAAGAGTTGTCCTCCTTATCCTCAGTTTAAGCTTCCGTTGATCTGAAATTTTGCCGGCACGATTTCTATGAAATGAGGCCCTTCCCTGCTACAGGTATAAGCATTAGCCATACGCTGAATACAAGTTCGCTTCCAAATGCTTTGGCAGAGTATAGTATTACATGATTTCGGTTGGCGAGTGGTACCCATCAGCACCCCACTATATGCTTCACGTGGAGCGAATCTGAAGAAAGTAATATATTTTAGAGAGTCAGGAAGGGTATACGATATACAAAGGTCATCTACAAGCTATCCGTTCGCATCCGGGGCGTTGACCCACTACTTAACTTCGCACCATCTTGCCGTTTTTCCTTCACCTCCCAATATCTAAAGAGATTCTCAGATGCTATTTCCCATGAGGTAGGGTTTTCTACAAGAAGTGTAAGATGTTCGGCTGAATAGGCTACGTGTAGAAATCTAAAACTAGTCATTGCTATATTTATCACTTATCAACTTGTGGGAATAACTTGAAGAAATCCAGGTCATCAAATAAATACATACATCTGAACGAATTCTACCTATAGATGTACAACTATTCCATTAATATATATGTAAGTAGCATTTTTGCATAGAGACGGATAAAGAATTCTCTTATGCCATGACAAGGTTTCCAAGACCATTTTTATGGCATAAGTCTAATGTTGTTATGTAAAAGAATTTTCATGCATATCCTTTTTACGTACTAATGTCCTCAATTGGCTGCAATTTTTCCTTCGATTTCATATCAATTTACAAAAGTAGCGTAGTCAGTTGAAATCGACAAAATATTATTTAGAGCTACTAATGGTCACTCACCTCCAACATATTGCTTGACTGGGTTTAGTGGTACAAATCGAATAGAGTTTCATCTTGAAATAGTCCTTTTGCACTTCATCTCTTCCGAATTGAATCGTATTTATGTAGGTTAACGTAAAATGTGATCTCTGCAAATGTATAATCCGCCCCAAATCGATTCGAAAAATTATGAATTCCCTCCCAGCCAGTACGTGGTAGAGTTACTTTTTTTTATAAAGTGCAATTAAGTGCAATCAATTCAATTCCACTTTATAGTCCTACTTCTCTATTTACACATCACTAACTTCTGAGTACCGCATCGGATCTCTTTCCCTTCAAAATTTAATCCAAAGAAAGAAAACTCTTCCCTCTTAAACAAGTTTTCCAAGGACTTATCCACAATTCTATCCCCAATCGCTATAATTTAAAATCATTTTCTTCCCAATGCTCCAAATCGATAGTACTTTCTTGCCATTTGATATTGTCGTGATCGTTTCAGGAAAAAAAAAAAGAAATTCAAGGAGCATAGAACTAGTCCAACGTCATCTCTGGAAAGCACCACCACGTCGGTGGCTTTCATTGACTAGAAGGAGAAGCTCTTAAAGAACATTTCTCCTGTAATCTAACATGTTCACCTTTAATCCTGGCAAATAGCACAGAACTGCTTGCATTGACGCATAATAGTCCTTTTGAGAAGGAATTTTGTGTGGCGCATGGGATGAAAGCCCCATCACATCAGCCAAATCATCTAACCACCCACATATCCCCGATTCGAATTGCAGTAAGAGAATATTCTTTAAAATAAAAAAATCAACAAACAGAAAAGGAATGGCAAAGGATAAAGGATTCCAACACAAGGAAAGGAATTCAAGTGAAAACAATGCGGTAAAGGGAATCATTTGTCATCTTTTTCTCCATCATCCTCGACTGTTCGTATGTCGTACTTTTCAGTCCTTGAGCGCTCTGTTGCAGATAGCATTGCAGTCATACAAAATCCTTAGACAGGTGGTTTTCAACTTAAGAATCTACTTTCATATGGGTGGCTCTTGGTTTAGTTGGGTTTGAGTCTGGATACACATCCTGAAACCATATGAGAAGTGCATTTTATTATATTCCATCAAAGTGCAACTGAGTACTATAAAACGGAGTGGGCATATACAATTACAAAAAAAAGCGAGTCTCTGTAGCCAGAAGCCAAAAGATACAGATGGACTCGACGAGTTTTAAATGAAATGCGAGAAGAGGACCTTGCTGACTGCTTTGTGATGATATATGATATGCACAACAGGTAAGAGACAACTGTAAGACCACCACCTGCAACTACAGTTTAAGAAGATTTTTTTCACAAAATTGTTGTCAAAGGAGTTGCACTCGTACATATTCGTATACAAAAGCAACCGGAGGGCAATGGAAAGTGCATAAGATACAATTTTCTTCATCTTTCAACTGAAATTCTTATCTCTCTTTTCACTTGAAAGAGATACATAATCTTCATTTGTACCCGAGACGACATGATCCTCTTCCCCTGCTGCTTGGTGCATTCGCGTAGCTGTACGATTCGTGAATGCAGAGTTGTGGGTGATTGTGTGGGTTGAAAGCATGCTTTGTGTATTATTGTTGTACTAAAAGGGTAATAAGTGAAAACATACTTTGTACCAGTAATCGGTGGGACTCCTGTGTTTGCTACGTTATATATCAAGACTGTGGGTAGGATTTTATTGTATGCTTATACAATACTTATATATGTATAACAAGTACTCCCGTTTACTCGTTTAAGATGTAATTGCTCCCAGGTTCACTGTTTACACTGAATGAATTGATTTTTCACATTGCAATGGCTTTTGTTGCGATCTCTTTTCGAGAGTTAAGAAGTTAAGTGAATACTTCTTATCTAGAAGCCGATATTAGTCAAGAAATACGTTGGTTCACCGTGTAGCGTTTATTTATTCCTCGTCTTGTTGAGGTTCCCATAATCAACTTTAGTGAGGAGTGGTAGAGTGGAAGATAGAAGAGAGTTCGAGCACCAGGAAAAGAGAAGCTTCCATTATTCTGACCGAAGAAGGTTGGTACTCAAATTCCACAAACCGAATAAACGTAGAAAAGCGAAGATTGATAATCGTGATATTATCTATGTATTGACCACTGAAACAGAAGAACAGAATATGGATGGAGTAACAGAACTGGTAGTGCAACAGGTATGACCACCTGCTTGGAAGGATCTAGCAGAAATCCCAGGCGGTATTAAATGTGCCTGTTCGTACTTAAAAAAAAACACATCATTACCTATACGTGGTGCCTACTGGATATCTAATAGTGAACCAACCATGAGCATGTGCTGAGTGCGACCGCTTATGTGAAGCGGAACACATAGGACAACGCAAGCTGTGAACTTCAGTATGCATGTGCCAGACGAGCCATCTCTCGCTGCCCTCAGACGTATAAAAAGATGTCCTCAGAAGAAACTTTTAAGTCTTGGAAAGAGAAATGGTGGCGGAGGAACCCTTGAGGGGCCAATGGGAGCACTCGCATCGCTGAAGTGGTAAATGGCATTAGAGCACCCAGGTGCTATCCCAGGTGTTACAACCAAGGCCCAGGGCCTTCACGTTGGGGTTGTGCTACGAAGTAACTTCCTACCTCAAAAAAACCAAAAAGATGTAAAGCAGACGAAACTAGAAAAGCGACATTCGGATCTGCACGCGCAAGGTTCGGACTGCAGGCTACGTTCAGCCGAACGATTATCAGAGCCAACAAGGTAGGCCGAGTAAACGGATGATAGAGAGCTGTGATATTCACGAGAACTATGGAGAACAAAAGCAGTGCTTATTTGAGGCGAGAAGTGTTGAGCTTCCGACACTTGATCGAGTGCCTTCGCATCAAAACCAATTTCACTAACGTAAGATTAATATGCTTCTACTTCCCATGAAATACAAGAACGATCCACCAATGTCCTAAGTATGGCCTTCAAATCGTAATACAGGTGGAAAGGACGACATTCCTGGTAGGATAGTTCATAAGTAAACCCAACACGATACCAAGTCTCGCAATGGACTTAGACTCACTGACTTTGAAGCGAGACGAAATGTCACTATGGTCAGCAAATGGTTTTCGCATATCAATATTCACCAGAGGACGTCTCCTGATCATGCTTAAACAAATTGATCATTTTGCGATCGATTTCCCAAGGGCCATAACAAAGAAGAACTGCTATGATAAGATATAACGTCGAAAATCTGCAGTCGCAAGAGAATCTTTTCCAAACGAGTATTCGGAAATCTCTAAACAACTCCAATACCGTCAGAATGAAGTACCGAAGAATAGTGGCAACACAACCATGTCTCGCTACTGGGTTTCACCCAACCACCACCAAGAAATCCCTGGTTTAATGAAGAATGCAGAGGAACACAAACAGCTAAACAGAAAGCGTACAAAGCGGCAAAAACCACTAGTGAGCTATACGAGCAAAAGGGACGGGAAGAGCATCGGTACACCAACGTCAGAATTTTCACTTCGCAGCCTTTCTTAGTATCATTGGTATTTGTGTTTTCTATGTTTGTTTGTGATTATGACTAGGGAATTCAGGGTAGATATAGCCAATATACGCGGGCTAAAAATAATCACCTTTCTGCGTATGTCCACGTCTGTAAGTACAGACCAGCTGTTTTGGCACTGCCACCCACACCTCTCAGATCACTCTGATCCGAAGCTACCTGGCTACGTACTAGTGCCATTATTCTTCTATCACCGCAGTCTCACCATTCACGTGCGGAGTGATGTAGCTTACCAAATTCCATCACAATGTGATTCATGTTCCAATCCGGAATTCAACTTCATGTGGATAAAATTCCATCTCCGTTGCCACATTATCCACTATTGCTTTATTTACAGAAGCTCCAAATTAGACAGCAATTCGACCTTTAATACGTTTGATGAGCTGTCTGAGTCCATACAAAGAATTGTATCCCTGTAACCTCATACTGAAATCGTGGTTACGGGCGATTACAATAAACACAACTTTGGGCAGACAACACCCGAAGGACGGTGTGTTGAGATCTTCGCTGGGGAAAAAAACTTGACCCAGCCTATAAATGAGCCTCCATGAATACCAAACGTTGATAGTCATAGCGCCAACAACCGGGACTGGTTTTTAACTTCTCACCATGATCAGTACTCCGTTGATGTGCTCTGCCCTCCAGCCTCGTCTGACGCTTCGGTCATATCAATTAATTTCTCGTACAACCACCATACAGTTAGGGAAAAAAATCGCAAAAGAACCGTATGGCAATACGAGAGGGTCAATTGAAGTGAACTTAACAACTTCTTTAGGAATTTTATCTGGTCGTTATGATTCCTCTATAATGACGCGGATCCCGCTGCTGATATGATCACAGAAACTATTCCCTTCGGAATGAGATGCTTTATATGTCATCGGATGAAGAGTATCAAACCAAAAGAAAACGACTCGAGCTGTAAAGAGGCTGTCAGGTTTAGAGAAATATTTTTTCGGTCCTACAAGACCAACCCGACAGAGGAAACCGAAAAAAGCTCAAACGAGCCAGGAACGACAGCAACGCTTTTCTTAAGCGTGTGAAATTTCAATAAAACTAAAAACTGAGGCAAAATATATTGCAATGTCCCAAAGGCAGTAAAAATTGTTGGTCGGTCGTCAAAAATATTAGAAATTCTACCGCATCTTCCATCCTAACGCTCATTTACAATGACATTCCAGCTGTCAGCTTTTTGGACAAGGCCAATCAGCTTGCTGCACATTTCGCGGCTAGCTCAACGCTGGTAACCCACTTCTTAAGCTAATTCATCAATCTTACGCCTTAGGACTCTTTCCGAGCAGACGAAAAACCGCATTTCTCCAAGCCATTCCTAAAAAAGGCGAATATTATTTTCTCTCTTACTACACACCCACGATCATGACTACGCTGATAAACCGTCAGCTCATGAAATATTTCAAAACACGAAAACTTCTCAGCAGTACGGTCTTCATAGCAGCAGATCCACTGATGAATTAATGGCATGCCTCATCTGACAGCGGAACGAATCTGACAAAAGCAAAGCAGTTGCAATCAATATTTCTAAGGCATTTAACAGAGCTTGACATTAGGCTCTTTTGTCGAAAATGCGTGCTTTTGGAATCGATGACTCTCTTCTTCAATGGATTAGAAACTACTTTTCGGAACATTCAATTCAAGTTAACTTAGATGGTTTCAGGTCTGATATTCATAAAATAAATGCTGGTGTGACCCAGGGCTCCGTTCTGTCTCCGACACTCTTTCCAATTTTCATCAACGATGAAAAGTCTTCTGCTTCTAATCCAATATATTCCTTTACTAACGACAGTCAAATGGCCTTCATTTATGCTGGAAAGTTCTGAAAAATGGCCTTCAAAGCCATACATCGAATTTTTGTTGGAACTTCTTTCGCTAAAAAAAGAAACACTGATTTGCTTAGCGAAATAAAAAGCCAAACTCAACCATTTTTCCAGGACATAATCTCTAAGTATAGTTTTCACAGGAAAACAATATGAATATGTAGGTATATCCTGAGATTCATCATCTTAGTGCAACCAAGCTTGATGCAGCTCTTCGAACAATCATTAGAGCCATCCAAACCGATTCACTTGCCAAGGAAATCGAATCCGTACATTGCAAAAAGCAGCTCGATTGACCTATTAAATGGCTTAACCCATACTTGAAGGAATCCAATTAAGTCGAATTGCTGAAAGTTGGTGGCAGATTGAAAAATGCCGAAAAAGGACTCCTTTTTTGTTTTACATATGTTTGGTTTGAGACATACTCATATCTAATTTTTATGCGGGGCTCAAAACTTTGGTTGCGTTAATCATCATAATAGATACAAGAGATATTGCTAGAAAAGTTGTCAGAACATGTGTTCACTGTTGTAAATATCGGCCTAAGTTAATGCAGCCGGTTATGGGTGATCTTCCAAATGAAAGAGTCGTATCGTCTCGTCCACTTTCTCGTTGTGGTGCGGACTTCTCCGGTGCAGTCTATACGTTCTACAGGATTCGTGACAAGGTTAATTATAAAACCTATATATAAGTCTTTGCCTGCATTGCATCGAAACCAGTACATTTTGAAGCAGTCACAGATATTCCTGCTGAAGACTCCATACCACCGGCTCCTGGTTTAAAACCGACTGAGCTCCCCAACATGTTGTTTCAACAGACATCTCACGAAATTTTGAATAATTTTTGTAACACTGAAAATGTTAACTTTCGTTTCATCCCAGCTACGAGTAAAACTCCACGCTTTGGCGGAATCTGGGAGGTCAACTACTCGTCTTACTTGATTTTTGTTAACTGAAAAAATGGATGATACTCGTATGTCCTTCGGGCGAGGCTGGGATTCGAAGACCGAACCTTCCGATTTGAAAGCCAGTCCCCTACCAGTTGAGCCACGGTCACCCAGCTCTCGGCGCCCCTTGTCGAAATTGAGGTTGTGCTGAAATCTCGGCCCATGCCTCCGCTATCAATAGACCCAAGTGATCTGGAGCACTGACGCCTGAACACGTTCTCATTGGGGCACCATTAAAAGTAATTTCCGAATATCCAGATGATGTACTTACTGTCAGTTACCTCCAACGAAGGCGGCGCATCAACACGCGTGAAAACGCATTTCTGGAAACGGACAGCGCTCAAAGTACTCAACTCCTCAACAAAATCTAGAAAGTTTTGTGTTCTGCCCAATTTGTCGATGTTGTGTGTTCCAGCTTCTTGGGTGCATATGGTATACTTGATTTTGTCCTGATTTATCGCTAAACCCATTTTCGTTTCAATATACACATGACAGACCGCTGAGTTCATCCGATTATATTAATATCAATACCATTGAGAAATTGTGCTTCCAGTGTTGATTTATGAGTTTTGCACAATCCTTATAGCAGGTAATTTTGTCTAAATAGTTTTTTGACATTAAAGGCCTGGTTTACGATACTATCGACCTAGACTGAGCAGCGAGCGTTCTCCATCATCATTCTGCATAGACGGAGAAGTTAGGAAGGGCTGCCGAAATTAGACACGCCACTATATAGCTCGTCTCTATAAATGCTTCTGTGTATATGTGGCCTAAGAATTGACTGGGCTCATGAAGTCCAACTTCATGAGCTTTCTCCAGGATCTGGCCGAATGTGAAAATTTTACCAATTGTGGGTTTTCCTGACCTGAAACCACACTGATTGGCACCAATCAGGTTGTTGACGAAGGATTTCAGACGTTAGCACAATGTGGAAGATATTATCATGTACGCAATGTTGAAAAAACTTGCACCTCTATATTTGGCTAATTTTAGAGGGTCTTATTTCTTATTCTTTCGAAGAAGCCGATTTTTTTTTATAATGAGCGCGCGTATAAGGGGTTTGTGTACTCTTAAGATGTCGGTACACAGCATGGGCGAAGGAAATTTAGGGAGGAAGAAAAGAGAGCTATCGATGTACATTGGTCTTAAATATTAGCAAGTTATAACGACCAGGAAATACGAAGCTCGGCAAGGCATTCCATAAGCGAGTTGTACGGCTTAGGAAAGAATCACGATATTTTAGAGTACGTCCGAAAATGGGCTTGAGGGTAAACTGATGAGCATTCATAGCCAGACGGGTGTTACGGTTGAAAGTTTGAATGGGCGGAATGCTACTGGTGATTTCTAAGGAGTACTGTTGATTCAAATAGCAATAAAATAGAGAGAGACACGAGACATTACGTCGGTGTTCGAAGGTGTCCATTGTTTGAGTGATATTATCACCTATGAGTTTTATCGCACTGTTTTGAATCCTATTTAGCGGCTGCATAGATGTTTTGGGCACATCCGACCAGATGTGGGAATTGTATTCCAATTTCGGTAGGATGAACGCCTTATATATTGAGGTCAGATCTGAGGGGGTGAAATATTTCTTACATCGCTTGAGGAAACCTAGACATTTCGCAGCGTTTTTGACGACACCGAATATGTGGTCATTCCAACGTAAGTTTTCATTGGCACACATACCGGGAATGGAAAGCTTATAGGCTTCGACGATGCAAGTGCCATTCATGGATAATGGCTGGGTGTTTAAATTTAGCTTTAACGAAAGCAGACAGCATTGTGTTTTGGAAGCATTATATTCTACTCTGTTAGTGGTTCCCCAATTAATTATGCTGTTAATATCAGAATTCAATGAGCTTAACATACGCTGCCGTTTCCGTTCTACAGCCGAAGATCAGGGACCTGAGTCCGGGAACGAATATGAAAAGCAGAGAATACTGTCGTCAGCAAAGGAATATATTGGATTAGAAGTAGCAGACAAGAGATCGTTGCTGAAAATTAAAAAGGTAATTTCTAATCTATTGAAGAAGAGGGTCGTCGAACCCAAGAGCACACATTTTCGACAAAAGAGCCTGATGCCAAACTCTGTCAAATGTCTTAGGAATATCAAATGCAACTATCTTGCTTTCGCCGGATTGATGTACGCTTTGGGTCCACTTTTCTGTGAGACATGCCATAAGATCACCAGTGGACCTGTTGCTACGAAAACCGTACTGCCGGTCATTAACAAGTTTTCGTGTTTCGAGATATTTCATGAGCTGACGGTTTATCAGCGTTTCCATGACCTTGGAAAGACGGGACGTAAGTATTGTACAATAGGCCTTTTTTAGGGACGTGCTGGACAAATGCTGTTTTCCATCTTCTTGGAAAGAGTCCTAAAGAGTACGATTGATGAAAAAGCTTGCGCAATGGTTTTGTCAGCGAGGATGAATACCTCTTCAGAAGAAGGGCAGATATACCATCTGGACCAGCGGATTTATGTATCTAGATATTTTCAAGTACTCGTGCGACTATACGAGTGCGAAAGTGGATTTGTCCCAAAGATCTGGGAGTGTTGAGCTGGCCGCAAATGAGCGTTGGGATGGAGGATGAGGCAGAATTTCTAATATTTTTGACGAACAACCAACAATTTTTACTACCTTTGGGACATTGTTGTTGTTGAAGATTAAACGAAGGAAAAAAAATGGAAAAAAAAGAAGAAAGAGCGATGGACGATTTGTACAATTTATTTATTTTCAATTATAATTTGAATACCGAATTAAGATACAAATTATTACCGATTTACTTACAATATCAAAGTCTTGTTACCTTAGTGGCTACGATCCAAGTGAACGAGAATTGCCTGTACCATCGTGCAAGCAGTAGTCTTACACATGATAGCACAGTTACATAGATCAATTGAGAGAATCAAAATATAATTTGGTATCAGAATCAAATGATAAGATATTGATGTACAGTGTGTAACAAGATAATTAATACAATGGATATGATTTACGAGTATATAAAAGAATGAATATGAATATGAATTGCAGTGAAAGTAAAAAATAAGATATTTAATTTTACAAATGAAGTTAACTAAATAAATTTACATAAAGTGAATAAATGAAATGAATGTAATCAAATTAATAACAATAACTAATGATGTGATTCCGGAACATCCCGGCGCCCCTGAAACAAGGTTTCAGGACGTAGGAAGTAGTTCTAACTTTGTTATAGCTCGAATGAATGTACCCCGTGCAGTTTTTACTGTTTCTACTCGAACTATTCCATCCGCTCCGTGTCACAGAGATTATTCTTCCAAGAACCCATTGCATGGTAGGTAGGTTGGGTTCCTTTATTACAACTAAGTCACCAGGAGAAGATTTGCCTTGGGCTGTTGCCATTTCTTACGTTCTTGGAGCGTAGTAAGGTATTCCATGTGCCAGCGCCTCCAGAATCCTTGTACCATACCACTAGATGCTTCCAATGCGTCAAACGGTGAAGTGGAATGGTTTCGAGATTTGGCTCTGGTATGGCTGTAAGAGGTTACCTATAAGAAAATGAGCCGGTGTTAGTGGGTTCAAATCATCATCAGAGAGGCAACATAAAGGACGAGAATTAAGTATAGCTTCGATTTGACTTAGCACTGTGGAAAGCTCCTCAAATGTTAAAATGGTTGCTCCAATAACTCGTCGCAAATGGAATTTCATGGACTTTACTCCAGCCTCCCACAACCCACCAAAATGTGGGGCAGAAGGTGGAATAAAGTGCAAGGCGATGTCCTCTCGGGCCAGTGTGGATGATATTATGCGGTTGTGCTGCTGAGACATGACCAGTTTATGCAACTCGGTAAGACAACGTTTTGTTCCTCTGAAATTTGTGCCATTGTCACTATAAATATTGGCACATCTTCCCCGTCGTGACATAAACCTTCGAAGAGTAGCGAGGCATGCATCAGTTGTAAGGTCCGTTACCGCCTCCGGCTTTTGTGGACATACACACGAAAATTGCAACATATGCCTTTGTGAGCTTAGGGTTACGTCCATGAGACATGCGTATTGTTAACGGACCAGCATAGTCCACGCAAGAGTTGATGAATGGACGCGTTATATGGATTCTTTCAGCTGGTAACTCTCCCATCAACTGGTTACTTCGTAAACGTTTTTGCATGAAACATGCCTTACACTGAAGTACAACTTACGACTGCATTTCATCCAGGCTAAGATTTAAAACGCGCCGATGACATTTATTAGACCGGCAATTGAAAATAAAGCGACCACAATAAACAATAGTTCTTTGTAACCGATGCCACTAGGAGAATTTTTCCAATAATGAAAGAAATGAATCACGATTTTGGGTAGTAAAAAGGGCATGTTTTGAATGTGGTTTTTCTTCGCACGTAACTGTTTCGCATTCTATAATCACTTTAGGGTTGAACTTAGATTTTTTCCAATGTTCTATATCAAAGGCTAACCAATTTGGACCAGTCTACCAAAGCTTATGTTCAACGGGATCTGTATACCGCGCGACGCACATCCGGTTTGCTTCGGAGGAGATATGATGCCAAGAGGTACGAGGAACCGACTCTAATATTTCAGCGCACGATTAGCTATGAAAGAAGCCCATCGACGAGCAGGTGAAGATAGCCAATGCAAGACTACCTCTGAGCCTGTCCAAGCAAATGTTTTTCCAATATTGAAGTTCATTGATGATTTGACGCGAGTTATTAAACGAGAAAGAAGTAGAGCCCCTCACAACTCAAGACGTGGGATCGATAAGGGTTTCAGAGGAGCTACCTTCGTTTTTGCAGTGATTATGGTAATTTCAAATAAACTTGATTCAAGTTTACTGCGAGAATATACAACAGCAGAGTATGCTTCCGACGATGCATCCGAAAAACCGTGCAGCTCGATACTGCTCGAGGACGAAAACACATTCCTAGTAACCCAGTCCACCTTTCAGCTACCGTTGATGGCAAGGGATCATCCCAGCTTAACAGCTTTGGTTCCCAGAGCTCCTGAAACATTAATTTGAATGATACGACCGATGGAGCTAGCAACCCGAAAGGATAGAAAATTCGCGAAATCTCTGATAGTAATGTTCTTCGAGTTAATGAAGATTTCGATAAGGATACATTGATCTTGTAACATAGCTCATCGCGAGCAGGATCCCAAAACATGCCTAGAACCTTTACCGATTTTTCAGATCCTTCTGAATACTCACAATCTTCGCTTGGAAGTGTAGATAAAAGAGGCCAGCAGTTAGAGCTCCACTTTCGCAGGGTAAATTTGGCCTTTGAAAGTAGAGTAACTAGTTCAGACTTGATTTGCAAAAGACCTTCATATGAATCACTTCCCGTCATTACGTCGTCAACATATACATCGTTGAGAAGAGCCTGAGATGCAATCGGGTATTCCGTACGATAATCATCAGCGAGCTGGTTTAAGACGCGGATCAGAAATGGAGCACATGCTGCGCCATATGTAACAGTACAAAGCCGAAAATGTTGAATCTCATCTTCTGGACTCTCACGCCAAACTATCCGTTGAAAATTAGTGTGTTCATTGTCGCAATCGCAAGAAAACGCCGACAAGATCTCTTTGAATAGGAGGGCCCGCCAGCAGTTCATCATTGAGGGAATTACCAAATGAATCCAATGCAGATCCATCGAAAACGACACGCAATTTCGTTGTGGAGCTATCCATTTTGAGCACGGCATGATGAGGAATATAAAATTGGGGAGGCGAAGTATCGTTTAGCTCTTTGGTGGTAATGCGTTCCATATGTCCCATGTCGAGGTACTCGCGCATGAAGTTCGAATACATTTGAAAAAAATTTGGATTCCTAGCAAACCGGCGTTCCATAGAATGTAAGCGAGAAACAGCTGCTTGCAGAGTATCTCCGAATGACGGAAGTGAAGCCTTGAAAGGTAGGTACACGACATAACGACTATCAGAAGAGCGAGAAAACGTTTGACGAAAATGAGATTCTGCAGGATCTTCGCTTTGATTGGCAACGGGAGTGACTTCCTCTAACTCCCAGAATTTCCGTAATAACTGGTCAAGATCGAGTGTGGAATGGAGTGAAGATAACGAGAAATTAGAAGTGGAGTAATCGATTGGTATCCCACCAGTTACAACCCAGCCGAACGAAGTGCCTTGGGCAATTGGAGTTCCCTCTTGGCCCCTAACCTGACTTCCGCTAAAAATATTCCACAGCTTATCTGCTCCTAACAAAACGTCAACTGGATGAGATATATCAAATGAAGGGTCGACTAAAACCAGGTCACGAAGGTGTTTGTAAGAGTTTGCATCGAACGAACAGGTGGGTAAATTCGATGTTAATTTGGGTAGAATAAACGCGTCGACGAGAAGACAAGTTGAATTGATTCGCGAATATAATTTAAGAGATACACAACCTCTCGTGTATCCTGCATTTGTAGCAGATAACCCAATGATTGGAATACGAGCAAGAGTTCTGCGTAGACCGAGCACTTGCGCGAATGATTCCGTGACAAATGAATTTTGAGAGCCGGAGTCCAGAAGTACCCGGCAATCAACGAGATTTCCCTGACTGTCCTTCACTTTAGCCACCAAGGTTGGTAGAATTGTCTGACGACTACGAAACTGTTGAGGCTGAGAATGATGATTTACGATGCTAGTAGCAGCAGAAGCAGGTGCAGATTCCATTAGATTTGTAACTTCACGCGGATTTGAAATATTCATCGATTTCTCCGAGTGTGCCAACGAATGGTGTCGGGACTTGCAAGTGCGACACCGGAATGTGGATTTACATTTATTTGAAGCATGTCCAGGTCTAAGACAATTAAAACAAAGAGCCTTGTCTTTCACAAGCCTTCTTCGCGAATCAACCGGAAGCGAAACGAATTTTGGACATTGACCTAAGATATGTTCGTCATTACACATTGGGCAACGTGGTGTGCCATGAGAAGCTTCAGCCACGTGGGCTCGAATCGTAGTTGGATTTTTACCGCGAGAAGAAACTGAACGATTAAGCGATTGACATGCTTCTAATGCATCACAAAGATCTTGCAAAAAGCTAACTAACTCTTGAATGGTGCAATTATCTCGAGATTTAGCTTCCTTGCTATCCTGGTCGAGTTTTAGAAGCAATAAATAAATAAGCCAGGGATCGCGACCACTTGCCTTTAATGCACTAAGAGCTCTTATAGTTTCATCTGCTGTATCCGAAATTTTCCGAAGTAGTCTCACGTTGTTTGAAGTTATATTTGGGAGCGATAGGAAGCATTCAATGTGTGAATTGACGATTAAATTAGACCGATCATACCGTTGTACTAGCCGATCCCATGCCTCAACATAATTCGCATCGGAAACCGTTAAATGACGAACCGAATTTGCTGCTTCATCGCGAAGAAAGGATTTAAGATACCGAAATTTTTGAGTTGCCGTTAAATTTGATTTTCGATCGATGGATCCCAGGAACAGATCCCTAAAACATGGCCACTCTTTATAGTCACCAGAGAACATAGGAATTTGAATTTGGGGTAACGAAACCGAAGGCGATTGTGTAGTATTAGATAAAGTCTCTAAAAAAGATGCTTGTTGACTTACAAGCTGTTCCACGATGGAATCCTTGTTTTTATTTTCAGTCTCAAGGCAAACCGACCGCGCACGAATAACCTTGGTTAACTTTAATTGTGCCACAAAATACTTTGTTTCATACTCACATAAATCCTCATCTGAATCTCCGTAATTAGGATCGTCTGCAAAATCAAATAACTTATCTTGAAGCCTTTTTAGATATGCCCATTTGTCCTCAAGTGTCTTTAATCGAAGTTCTAATAATTCGATATCAAAACTTTCATCGAAATTTACCGACCGAGTCACTATTGCTTTCAAATTACCAATCTTTTTCCTTAATGCATTCATTCTGCTTGAAACAATAATTACACTGCGATTGTTCTTAAGTCTTAGGTATTTAGCAGAAAGAAAAAATGCACGTCAAATCCTAATATTGAATAAAACGAAATTATCCGGCTCGAAGGACCAAACTTTTATGTTGAAGATTAAACGAAAAAAAAAAAATGGAAAAAAAAGAAGAAAGAGCGGTGGACGATTTGTACAATTTATTTATTTTCAATTATAATTTGAATACCGAATTAAGATACAAATTATTACCGATTTACTTACAATATCAAAGTCTTGTTACCTCATTGGCTACGATCCAAGTGAACGAGAATTGCCTGTACCATCGTGCAAGCAGAAGTCTTACACATGATAGCACAGTTACATAGATCAATTGAGAGAATCAAAATATAATTTGGTATCAGAATCAAATGATAAGATATTGATGTACAGTGTGTAACAAGATAATTAATACAATGGATATGATTTACGAGTATATAAAAGAATGAATATGAATATGAATTGCAGTGAAAGTAAAAAATAAGATATTTAATTTTACAAATGAAGTTAACTAAATAAATTTACATAAAGTGAATAAATGAAATGAATGTAATCAAATTAATAACAAAAATTAATGATGTGAGCCCGGAACAGTAATATTTTTTGCCTCATTTTTTGGTCGTACTGAAGTTTTATACAGATTTTCCTTTTTCGTAGGTGTTATGAAAGAGCGCTAGGTATCCGTGCTTAGTATTGTGACAGTTAGTTCAGTTCTTAGTTAAATACCGGAAACTACAATAGTTGCTGAGCTTTTTGTAGTAGAGGTGAATTTTTACGTCATTCCCTCACACAGATGAAAGTATCTACCAGGAACAAAAAAATTTATGTATTCTTCTGCATTACTTGCCTCTAAAAAAGTAGCTTACGAAGACGTAACGATCTACATATAAAGATATAATGAAATCAGTTGGGTTTTTAAGGCTTTTCTCAGGATGTACTAGGGTGTAGTCGTATGTAGGATGCTGAAAAGGCATAGTAGTAAATTTTGTGAGATGAGTTCCTTTTTGTTTACTTGCAAAACGATGTTATGATTTCTACAATCGGATGGATACACGAGTATGATCATCTGACCAAAGCCAGGGATAACTTATATGCTCTGCCAAATCATACTTACCTGGTGTAAGAAGCCACTTCGGTATGAGATCCAGGTGGTCAGGCTTATTCGATCTTACCTTGGTTATTGCTATTAGACTATATCTCGACTAGGTGTCCATCTCTAATGTTACAGGTACTTATTCTCTTTACACAATAAATGCAAATCCCTTGGAAGCAACAATACCACAGTGAACTGTGGTAGCTCAACAATTTTTGAATCCGCAATTCTTGGTCGTGGGTTCGATTACGGTTTTTCGGTGCTGTGATCGTACCTTCTCGCATAGTTTATTCTTTTAGTGTGTCTTTTTGTCACTTTATTTCAGAACTGTATTGGTCAGTTTCTGCCTGGCAGTATGTACACACGAAAGTTTTCAATTTATATCCAAAGACAGTGAACACATTGTGTTTTGCGGTGAAGGAAGGAAGGAAGGGCGTTTCCAGGAGCGATGACGGATGAAGTCCTTTGTGAAACAACTTTTAACGAAGGATTCAAATGAACTACTCCGTTAAAACCTTTGTAAGTGTCGCCACAATATTTACACAAACTAATTCTACCATCCACTGCACTAGTGCAAACTTCGACGAAAACATCTCCGTCAGAATTGTATTGTGAGGCGCACAGTTGATTAATGGCTGACCATTTGCCAACAGTTGCATACATGGGCCAACGCGCACTAAATAAGTGTAGCATATGTAGAGAAAGTCAACATTTTTTCGAAAGTGTAGTAAGGCTGTGTCAATAGGGCTTTCGATTTTTTCCATCAAAAGTCACCCCTTTAGGGTGGACGCATAGACTTACTATACATACTTGAGCTAGAGCTGATGATTATGAAAACTGGCTTTATTCAAGTCTTTTATCTCTACTTTACTTACTTGTAAATCTAGGAAATGGATGGTAAATGGTCGCTTTCTATTGATAAACACTAGGTATCGTGTCAATAGCTACTCAAACGAAAGCATTTAACCACAAATGACCGTCGAGAAATTGAATTAAATTGCCGCACTTACTGGGAGGGGGTGTTTCCTGCTAATGATCTTTTATCCCATCAGCAGGAAGATTTAAGAGGCAAAAAGTAAAAATAAACCCGTACTAACTATGAAAAATGTTCACACACAACACAGAACAACATTATCCATGCAATCAGCACAACATTAGCCAGGATATATCCGTATCCATATCCGTATCCGTAACCCCTGTCTCATTTCTCATGTCCCAACATTCTCATTTTTTTTTGCTTTCTGAACAAAAAATAAATATTCCGTAATAACAGACCGCGGAAACCGTCCTAATGTTCTGCAATTTACCCCATCTTTCGAATTTTATAGGGGTCGGATTCGTCGAGTTCGTCCCATTCGTCCGGATCGCATTTGTCGTTCTTGCTGGGGGTAGTAACGTAGCAGTAGTAGCAGTCATCAGCGTCACCCACCACATAACACCAGACCATGGAGGGCGTCAAAAGTGCGCTAATTTGAGGGTAATTTCTGTACAAACTTCAAAATCGATACGGGGATTGAGTGGGTGATGCATAGCAGTAAGAATAGTGAAAAACAGTGGTGGCTGTATTTACCCATTTCAAAATATTGTCGCGCTACGTGGATAAAGGATTTGTGTGTGCGCTGTCGGTTCCAGCTAACGCTCTAATGGGTCGCAAGCGCGTTAACAACTCGATGATTGATATGTTGTGGAACGAATACGAGTAGACCCTCTTAAACCGCATTGGATTTCAACTCGCCAATTCAACCAACAATTTTAGCTCTATGTAGTTTCTTTCTTAACTCCTGCTCAGGTTTAAATTTAAAAGGGTAGGTGGCAGTCGTGGTTAATTGATTTTGTTATTTAGGTCTCAGTCCTAATTGCGGCAAAAATTTACGCGGCCGGCATTAAAACTGCAGGTAGGAAGGTATAACCCTAGAATCGGGTTTATTGATGGGCGTGGGGTTAGCTTCGTCCTTCTTTTTTTGTCTCGATGCGCTCCAACATGGTTGTTCTCGTCGTTCAGCTCTTATTTACTCGTAAGCCCATTAACTCAGAAATAGCTTTTGCCGTTGTTATTCATTCGGTTCCCTCAGATTTTTTTTCATATTATATTTTTTTTAATTTTTTTCTTGCCTTCTTCTCTCGCATTCTTTTATTCAATTTTTAATGAAACCTTGATGACGCAGTAAATTAAAATAATGACGGCGAAAAAAGTAGGAAGTAGTAGCAAGGATAATGGCAGTTGGAAGTGCGCTCATGAAATTGGAGTTTTTCGTTGGGATGTACGTGTACTCGCAGTAGAGCTGCTATGTATTGTCATGGTGATGGTGACGGTGGTTTGGGTGATTTTTTCTCTGTACACTGGGTCCTTTTCTCAGTTGCAAATGGAAATGTATAAATCTGAGCTCAGACATAATTATACCAGAGTAATGGATGAATAGAGACGAGCAGACGGTCGAGAGAGCAATCTTATAATTTTGTTGATTTTTATGAAAACATCATGTTGTCCTGGTGGTATTGGTGTTTTGTTAAGTATTCTGTGTTCGGTGTTCATATCCTTGCCATGTAGCAAAGCAGGGAAAAACAATTAACATCAAACAGTGATGTTAATGGTCGCGGTAACTGGATTCAGTAACAATAATACCTTCCCCCACAAACAAGGGTCATATTCCAAAAAAAATACAAAAATAAAAAATTAAGTAAAAAAAAAAATTTAATTCTCTTTGTGGGGTGGTTGTTTGGATCGAAGGTCTTTTTGTCGGCTTGAGGCGCGACTGGGGTTCCACTTTATATCCGCACACGTAACTCCGTTAATCACTAAAATCACAAACGCAAAAGCTGCGTTAGACCTTATACTTAGCAAACTGAACCTAGTCCATTCAGAGGGTGGTAGGCACTGTAATTTTGAAAATTGCACCCCTGAGGATGGAGAATTATGGTCCGAGCTTAGCGGCTTGAGTTTGGATTTTGTTTTTAACACATGGAATCTGAATGGAGGGTATTTTCGTATTTCCGTTTCCATTGCTTTTGGAGAGGACATGGACGAACAAGCAAAGACCAATTCCTACAACTAATGGTCACGGCTAATTAGGATCATTTATTTGTGCCGGTAATTTCGGCGTTTACTATGGTTTAATGGTTGTGTCGGGTTATGTTTGGAGGGCTTTGTTTGTAGGATACATATCATTCGACACCTACACATTCTTCTCTATTCTGAGTTCTGCTCATGCGATTCTATGAGTTCTTTTTTTTTACGTAAATTGGCAGAAGTCCTTTTCTTTTGTGTATTCATGGAAGGTTTTGAAAGAATATGATGGTTATGGCATGAGCATGTCCAGTGGTTGGTTGCCGGGTTACTCAATTCTGCAGCTGGCGGGCAAGATTTTGAGAAGACGAATTTGAATGTATTCGTATGTTTTTGCTTTTGTAGATACTACATACAATTGATCAATTCGGTTCTTTAGCCATAAGTTGGGAGTTGGAAATGATGCCAGAATTTAGATATTTTAATTAATGGAAGCTAAGAAATAGCGCAATCTGTATGTTTACATGTAGACTAGGTTTAATGGCATTTAGTTTTTTTATATCTAAGTAGAAATGAACATAGAAGTAAAGGAGAGGTCATAAGTGCTTGCGTAGCATATGGAGATTTTATGAAGGCCCAAATAAGTGTGCGCGATGATAACCTGTTTCAAAAGGTTTTGTGTCTAATGTCTGTTTAATAAAAATATGATGGTTGGCAAGCTTCTAAGATATGTTTTCAAAACAAGTCAAACTATACATATTTTTTTCAAATGAATAAAAGATAATATAATTAGGACATTAGGTGGATATAAGAAAGCACAAAGCATATCACGGAGCCCAGGTAAACGAAGAATATAAGTAAACCGATTTAGATCTATAATGTCGAAGTCATGTACTCTCTGGAAAAGAAAAGAAATTGATAGAAGAGTTCAAGCTACTCACTCTACTCTCATGCTTTTTTCTATAATTCGGCCCGGGAGTCAAACCTAAAAATTTTGTTCAAATTCACAAACTTACACATTATTCATACAAAGTGGAAAAACTCCTCATAAGCCCTGATTTAGAATCCCTGAATTTTGTCAATGAAAACCAAATCTTGGATTAAAATATGTGTGGAGGCTGGATGCGAGTAAGTTCTGTGTTGTAAACTTGGAGCTGGCCAGCATATTATAAGCATTCTATTGGGTATATAACTTAATTCGTGCGATCTTTTTTTCAAAATTTGAACGTTTATTTAAGAAAAATATGTATAATAGTATTATTCAAAGTATTGCCCATCTGAAGCTATGACTTTTTCCCATCTTTCTGGCAATTTATGGATCCCATCCCAAAAGAACTGCGCCGGCTTGGCAGCCAAGAATGAATCAAGCAAATTTTTGATATTCTGCTCTGATGTGAACCGTATTTCAGTGAGGGCGTTCTGCGTCGACCGGAACAAATAGTAGTCAGAAGGGGCAAGGTCTGGGCTATAAGGCGGATGGGGTAAGACTTCCCATCCACTGTTTTCCAAATAGTTCTTAACCGGAATAGCAACGTGGGGCCGAGCGTTGTAATGATGTAAAATTATTGCCTCGTGTCTGGTCGCATATTCCGGGCGTTTTTCGGCCACTGCTTTCTTCAAACGGATTAATTGTGTTCGGTAGCGTTGTCCACCCGGTTTCACCCGGTTTTAGCAGCTCATAATACAGCACAGCCATCTGATCCCACCAAATACAGAGCATTATCTTCGCGCCATGGATATTCGGCCTTGCCGTTGATTTGGCTGGTTGGCCGGGTTTCACATATGATTTTTTGCGCTTGGGGTTGTCGTAATGGATCCATTTTTCATCACCAGTAACAATCCGATGTAAAAATGACTTCCTTTTGTGGCGTTCCAGCAGCATTTCGGACATGCAAAACCGCCTTTCGACGTCTCTCGGCTTGAGTTCATGTGGAACCCAATTTCCTTGCTGTTGAATATATCCCGCTGCTTTTAAACGTTTTGAAATGGCTGCTTGAGTGACACCCAAAGATTCTGCGAGCTCTTCTTGTGTTTGGCAGCAATCTACATAGAGTAATTCTTCCAGTTCATCTTCAAACTTTTTTGGCTTCTCAGGACGTTCATCGTCTTCCAAGCCAAAATCACCACTTTTGAATCGTGCAAACGACTTTTGGTACGTTCGCTCAGCTAGCGCATGTTCACCATAAACTTCCACCAAAATACGATGACTTTCGGCAGCAGTTTTCTTCATATTAAAGTAATGAAGAAGAACTCCCCGCAAAAACACTTTTTCAGGCACAAAGTTCGACATATTTGAGTGAAAAAAAATTATTGTTGTTTACGCTTCAAATGAATGACATATACTGAGATGACGTACAATGACAGTAGCTTTCCAACGCATGTTCCAATGGAATAATACAAGTTACGCCATCTCATAGCAAACCGCACGAATATAGACCCAATACATACCACTCCATTTAGGATCGGAGTTTTCTACAATAGTATTGTCACATACGCGTGATCCAGTTATTTAGCTACTTCGACTGTAACTTCAGCTACATGTTGCTCACGTATTTCGACGTCTACCGTGCATTTCTTTAAAGCTTAATACCGAGAAAATCTAACGGTATACCTTCTTTTGAAAATAAGTTTGAAAAACCGTTGCGAATCTTCGCTAGGGGACTTCACCCGTCGTACAAAAAAGAAGTCGTAATAGAAGACGTGCAAGCACAGTGCGTTAAGTTTCTTGACGTCGTCAACATTATAAAGAAAAGGAAAAAACGGACAGTGACAAAGATACCGTAGTCAAACGCGGACTTCTTATTTTCATGCTTACTTTCGATAAAACGAGAAAGTCGATGATATTTATGTATAAAATCAAATCTATCTTAAGTATCGCGGTCAAAATTGAGCCCATGCGTAAAGGCAAACGAACTATATATCAAAGCAAACGTTGCCAAGGTTTCAACCACACGAAGGCGTAGTGTTGAAAATATCCAAAATGCGATACATGTGCCAGTAAACACTTCTCGCCAGTGTGCAATTGCACTGAAAATCAGCCAGCTAATTACCGAGGTTGCGAAATTGCCAAACAATTTGAAAAGAGGCGGACAACTCTAGTGAAAGCCCTTCACCCGGTAAAGGAAATAAAAAAACACTCTATAAAAGAACGTTGCCAGATCAAGTGCTGGGGAAAAAGGGAGATCATATGTTCAAGTCGCGTCATACGGGCATAATTTAAATTCGGCCACTGAAGACCCGGTGTCTCAAGTCCTAGTGATAATTTAAGAAAAAAACTAGATGACCAGACTAAAGTTAATCAATTCTTGCTTGATAAACTAACTAAGCTCGTGTTCGAACCTCGAAAGAAATTTAACAAAGCAGTAATATGAAAAAGTTGCTTAAGATGATAATATGGAACGCCCGTTTGCGTTTGCGCTTCTAAAAAACTCGACGAACTAGAAATTTTTCTATGGAAAAACCATATTGGCATATGGTAGGATTGATTTCGGAAACCCATTTAAGAGATTACTCCGATTATCACGCGCACCATCCTTGGGAGAACGCGAGAAACGGATCCTGCCTTTATATTAAGGACTGCATTAAGTATGCCAAGAATATGATAATAGGTCTTGAATTTATGCAAATAAGCTCAGCCTCCGTAAAGGTTAATTACTTAGACTACAATATAGTATCTTGTTGTTTCCCTCCGAGATATAGGATGACAGACGATGACCTCAATCTAATTTCTGTTTCACTTGGGTCTAATTTTATCCTCAGTAATGGTTTTAAAGCGAAATATATGATTTCGGGCTCAAGATGCATTTCAACAAAAGGCACGTCACTGTATAAAGCAAGTATGAACCGTGGTGCGGACTATTTTTCTACGGGCAAACTAATATATAGGCCTACCGACACAAACAAAACGCCTGACCACGCAAATGGGGAACGTAGAAGAGTGCTTAGATCACTCACCAGTGATTCTCAAAATCGACAGGAGCATATAAGATCGAAAGACCGCCTAGATTGGCAAATGACAATGACAATCTGGGACGTCTTCAAAAGAAATTGCAAAGAAAATATTGCCTTACATATCCCACTCACGACGCCTTTAGAAATAGAAGAAGAAGTTAATAAGTTAGTGGAAGCCATTCAGAGAGCTGCATAGAACAACACTACTTTTCGAACAGGAAGAGCACGAAACAAAAAAACTAATGTACCAGCTCGAAGTCGAAAACCTTTTACAAGAGAAAAGGAAAGCACGAAAGAGATAGTAACGATTGCGTGCGATCCTGCGTAAAACCTATATGAACCACCTTTCACATAAGCTAAAATAAACGCTGCAAGATCTTAAGAATCGTGAGCCTTCTTGTTATCCCAAAGGCTTGACTGCCGGCAAGTGTTCTAACTACTCGGTCTGGAGATCCGTGAAGTCCACTAAAAAAACCCGTTATGCACTCGCCGCCAATATTAAAAGCCAACGGCGAATAAGCAATATAAGGCAAAAAAAAGGCGAATTTATTTACCGAGCACTTGGAAGAAACGCTTCAGCTGTTCGAAGGACGATAACTGGCCGAAGAACTTAATGTCAATACAGGTTCCGACTAGAACAACAGTTGAATCTTCGACGCGAAAACTCCAACGAGCTTCGAACTCAATATTTGAGTAGACGAAGATTCGGAGAATCGTCCTAAACGAGACCAACTCAGCACACGTCAATTTTACATATAGAAAGGTCACTACCCCTATTTCTCAACTCTTTGACGTATAGTGTACTACTTTGGTGTTATACGAAACAAAACCATATGCCTATACTACAGAAATTTCAAAACAGAGTGCTAAGAGCAATCGTAAATGCTCCATGGTATTTAAGGAATAGCTATAAGAATTGCTACCGTGAAAGACGAAGTAACAAGCTTTGCTCGCAAACTTCGTACTCGTACATTGGACGAGACCAACTTTGTGCGCCGACTACAAAGAAGAAAACCATTCGACTTAGCGCCTTAAAGAAAACCCCCGTACATTAACGGTAATAGTAGGTGCCTTCGCTGGAAAGCTACTCGTACCTACCAAACGCTATAAAATACCGAAACTTAAACAACTGGTTAAGGAAACTTAGTCGTAGTCTAATCAAAGGATCGGGGTTCTATGCCCATGTGGCATTCGGTGTACTGAGTTACCATGGAGGTTTTTACACCCACTTTCATTCATTTCCATTAAGCCATACTTTCGAACTATTCAAGATTCATCTGTCTGGAGCTGGTATAAGTAAATACATGCAATCAGCCTACAGACGTGGGTACCAGGCTCTTCTTGTGTTAAAGTTGCCGAATATGGTTGTTCCCTATTAAGTCGCCTTTGATATTTCCAAAACCCAGGGATGAAAGTGTCCCTCGGAGTTTCTGAAGAGGTGATATTGGCGGAGGAACACAAATTGCGTAAATGGCACCACTTGTAGGCATATACCGAGCTGCTGGTACCGGTGTAGACGGCCCCTTGTGTTTAAGCGGGCGCTTTATGTATCGGGTGTAAGAAGAACGATAAAGACAAGCAACGGCTACTTTGATGCGGATTCGTCATTAGACAAAATGTCATTTACTTGTGGTGAGGCGAGTAAGCGAACGCCCTGTAGCAACCAGCATCAAGGCTAAATCCGCCAATATCATCCTAATAGAGGCGTACGCCCACAGGAAGAAGAACGAATTTAGCACAAAGGAGTATTTTTATGAGCTTCTCAACCAGATATATGGAAAATTCATGATGTAAGGAAGGCAGGACATATTTGCTTGCAGAGTGGTTAAGTGTGCCCATCGCCTCTAACAGCAGGTTCGGCCCTATCGTCTTCACTTAAAGTCAAAATCATAGTAAGCCCGGGGTTCAAGTAACTTAACATTCGTAACGAAATCTTATTGACTCCTGACCAATCAACCGCAAACTAAATATACTCGTATTGATCACATTGCAATCGACGCAAACAAAGCATCCCACCAGTGTGCGAACTTCCGAGGGACAACATTGACTTGGACCACTCGAAAATACCCTGACGAGGTGAGGGATGGCAATAGACGGAAGTCTGCAAGGATGAGCAAGCGAACCTAGAAGGTAGTTTCACAGTCCATGCTGAGGATGGAAGAACTATTTCTGTAAATTGTTAAAGGGCGATGACGATCAACATTCTGCTTTGCATTTTCCATTTTCAAACGATTTTGTACAATTTGGCCCACCTGTCTTTAATGAAATGAGGTTAGCCATATCCAAATTTAAATCCTGCAAGTATAACAAGGCTGCCGCTAGTGACAGCATAACTGCTAAGCCCTTCAAGGCGACTGAAGATGACTTAGTAAAGAGCATGCATGACCATTTCTAAAATATGGTCAGACGAATTGAATTTGTGCAGTAATGCCAGCTACGGAAGAAAGGATCAGTCTCTTCAATTTTACGAACAAAAGATAATCGCCTACAACTTTTTGTCAACCATATGTCAATCCTAGTAATATTTTTTCATTACGCCAGATCTAGGAAAGACTTAAATTTCAAATCAACAACCACCAAATATTCGTCAGTTTTAGACTCGGAAAAAATTACATGAAGCCATATCCGGCTATGCAGGATGACCATGGAGAAAACCCACTACTCGGTGAGTGTTGGTAATGATTTTACCGAGACATGTGATGCTGAAAATTGCCGTCGATTCACTGTCATTCGAATTGTTCAACATCGTACTTGCTATTATTGTGGGGGGTTTCCTGGTGAAAGAGAGAACAATGAAGTACCTTCTGTCATGGAGAAAGGAAACACAGTATTGCCGACTCGAACTAAAACAGCATAATAGACAGGTATAACTTAAGGCCTTTGTCTACCTTGGCTCCGCAGTTAATTCTAACCATGACCTTAAAGATCATTTATGGAGTAGCACATGCTAAACCCTGATTCTTTGTCCAAAGAATAGCAATATGATCTTGTCGAGAAATGCTAAATACATTCTATGTACATACATATAAAAAATCCTAATCATCATGGCTCAGATGCATGGACTTTAAAAATTGTTTTACACGTTAGACGTTTGTATAGGTTTTCGAATACCATGACCAGCCATGCAGCGGGATACAGCTATAAAGTAACTGGCAGGGTCAAGAATAGTAAAGCGAGACATTTTTTTATCAAGCCCCCAACTGTTAAAGGATTTATGTGGTTTAGAACATCGTAAGAACTATACCCAAAAGTATCCCATGTCCAGAAGGATATGCAAAAGAGAAGCAAAACCGAATTTGACTAACAATTTGAAAGTGGCAACACAATCTCATTTTCCCCCTCAAACCAATAGTCAAGGTAAAGCAATGGTATAACGAAGTAAAAGGAAAATTTGAGCTGAGTATCCAAAAAAGCTTTCAAAGCAACAACGAAAGCTTGACCAGTTTAAGAGAAGAGAAGAAATGGTTGTGGACTACATTATATTCATGATCTTTACTTTAAATTGGATTTTACAGCCCTTTATGCAAGGAACATTAGTATCAGTAGATAATCCACACAGCCATTTAATTTAGAAGGGATACCGCTAGATATTTAATTCATAAAACCTAAAAGGAAACTGTTCCTAAAGGCCATCACCGTAAACAATACATAACAATACATAACAAACAAAAGTCTCATCACCCCAGGTATATAATTTGTAATGCAAAACTACATTGTTCGTACAAGAAGTACAAAATGTGTGACTCAAACTGGTTTTGGTTTCTCCTTATCGACGGAAATCATTGTCGGCTTAGTAGGCTCCTCCATCCATTTACATATTGTACATTGAATGAATGCTATTTTCCAGCGATGGATTAAAATGTTCGACGTTCGATTAAATAGTTTCACTTTTAAATATTTGTACTCATCCTCCAGAATCCTTAAGGGTTCATCATTGAATTGTTCGAGTGCAGATCGGAATGCATCTAATACTAGTGTCGAACTATTTCGTCTCAGCTGAACAATGTATTAG
Source organism: Volucella zonaria (assembly GCA_963966105.1). NCBI lineage: Eukaryota > Metazoa > Arthropoda > Insecta > Diptera > Syrphidae > Volucella > Volucella zonaria. The sequence continues at coordinate 197,565,464 of OZ014530.1, read as the reverse complement.
GCAGTCACCGCTGTCAGCATCCGCTGAAATAATTTCCGTTTTTTTATTTTTTATTTTTTAACAGGAAAATAAGGTTTTTAAAAATAAAATCATTGTAGTTTAATTGTTCGAATTAAAGGAGTAGTGACGCACTATGAGCACCAACATAGATCACACTGTTATCTCGAATCAGTCCTGTTAGTATAATATCTTTCTCAGGTGCAGTAGAAATATCGCATTCCGATTCCTTTTCCTGTATACTTAATTTCTATTTAGTTTAAATGGTTACTCGGAAAAAGGCTTAAAGTTAAGGCCGGTATGCAAAGTAAGCCATCACAAACGGATACGATTTGTGTTGGTTTTCAAAAAAATAAAACTCTAAAATATCCGATTTACAGAGAAAGTTCAGCAAACGAATTTACATAACGTGCGCGGTTCTTTCAATTATTTTTAATTCCCTCTGCAGTTATTAACAAAAACCACAGCAGTTAAAACAAATTTCTCCACCAATCCAACTGAAAACCCAAAAAATTAAAAAATGGGAACTACGAGCAATAAAAAATACTAAAATTCTGAATAAAACACAAACACACTTGCGCAATAGTAATCTGTTCAATTTAATTGAACTCCAAGCATTAGAATTTCATTTTAAATCTCAAATTTGATTTCGAAAAAAAAAACACTTTTTTTCTCTCTTGTGCAGGTTCCTCGGGCAAAAATAATTTTTTTTATAAAAATGCCGCTTTATTCGTGTTTTTTTAATTTTCTATTTTATTTTATTTAATTCTTTTTTTTGCGTCAACGAGAAAAATCCATTTCCAGGATTTTTATATGCCGAGGCAAAGATTTTTATCATGAAACCACCGGAGTTTGGATTTCCAACGTTTGTAGTATGGTATGTATCGTTTACAGGAGTAGAAGAGTCCCTAGAGCCCAATTGAAACAATTAAAAAATCACAAAAAAAAATCTGAATGAACATTTTTATGCAACCCGAAATTGGTACAAACCGATACCAACAAGGGCGAGTGGATTCGTAACCCGTTTCCATGTTATGGCAAAACCGGTAAGTACGAGTAGATACAAACCGAAAAAAAAGAACTTACACAAGCGAATTCAAAAACTCGGATAATAGGTTTGGAATTGTGTAATTCAACTCAGCGTTTTGGCCATAACTACTGGACTCAGAGCGGATATTGCGCATCCATTTTTTTAACTTTCTTTTTATTTATTTTTATTATTTTTCTGTCGTTGGTTCGTATCCCATTTGTCGCTGCTCAGCTGTGTCGAGTTATAGGTACACTATTGCAGCGAAATTAGTTATTAAAGCATCCACAGTCCGGTTAATTGTTGAAGCGTATGGAGAAACAATATGATGCTAAAGGGTGGTGGTGTATTTTTATTTTTTTTCTATCCTGGAGGATGTTATTTAGACGTGGTATTTTGAAATACGGGTACTTTTACTTCAGCTAACTCTTTATACCATGATTCGTATTCGTATTCGAGTGACTCTGATAGCGTATAGAATATTAAATGTTTTTCGATTTGGATGTGGAAATTTGAAATCTATCCGATGGGCTGTATCATCATGGCGTCCTATTGAGGTGTAATAAAATATCCAATAGAGGAAAAATGTACTTTGAATGGTATTTTCAATAAAATATCGATATACCTAACATGTTTGTTTCAATGAGATTTTCACTGGGGGAAAATGTTTTTTAACGATTTTATTCAAAAAGAAAGAGAAATTTGATGATATCAGTTTGAAATTTTATCGAGCATTGAATATGCACAGTGACTGTCTGAAATGAAATGAATGCCGCCAAAGGGGCATCGTTTCAAATGAGTGCTTTCTGGTTCATATCCCATGGCCTTGGAAAATTATTTAGACGTACACAGGTGGATTTGGTATTACTTTTGTCACATAAAATATTTCAAACTTGTGGAAAAAAACTACGTAGGCACACCCTGAATGACTCGAACTGCGGGGTTCAAAGTGTTATAATTTCCAAGCCGTTCATGAGAGTGAGCTCAAATTTTGATACATGACAGATAATTTTATTATTTACAAGCCTTTTAAACGATTTGCGTCTCAAGCTAGATTTCCACTTACCGTTTTAAAATTGACAAATGGCCTATTTTAAAACGACAAGTGGAAATCTAGCTTCAGTTGTGTTGGAAAATTTTTATCCGGGATGGAATTCAAACGTGATAGTGTGATTGTTTCATATTTGGCTGGACAAACACAAGTAGATATCGTTAGAGCCCTCCAGCACCTCAGCGTGAATAAATCATTTGTGTCTCGAACCATAGCTCGTTACCGTGAAACTGGCAGCATTGCAAAACGCCATGGATGTGGTTCGGAAAGTGAATGCTCGAACTGAGCGAAATCCGCGTCGAACTGGAAGAAAAATGGCTCGTGAGCTCAACATATCGTTAGAACGGATGCAACACATACAAAAATGAGCTTGGGCTCAAGCCATTAAAGTTCCAAAAAGCTCACGATCTTACACCGCAACAGAAAAAAGTTAGAGTCGAAAGAGCGAAGTAGTTGCTACGCTTGCACGAAAGTGGTGAGTAGGTTTTTACCGATGAGTCGCCATTTGTTATCGAGCAATATGTCAATAAACAAAATGGCTGAGTTTACTTGTCAGAGAGGTCCTTCGAAAATTTACACCTTCGGACGGCCACCAGAAAGCAGGCAGCACCGATGGTGATGGTTTGGGCCACCATAACCGCCGATGGTCTCCGCTCTCTCCACTCGTATTTTTTGACCGTGGCGTCAAAATTAATGCGATCGTATACCGTGAAACTCTCTTAGAAGCAGTATTGAAACCTTGGGCAAGCAATCCTTTCGGTCGGAGACCGTGGACATTTCAACAAGACTCAGCACCGTCTCACAAATAGCGCGTCAACCAAGATTGGTTAAAAAACAATGTTCCACACTTCATTTCATCGACACAATGGATTGCAATTTCTCCGGATGCAAATCCGTTGGATTTCTTTGTCTAAGGTATTTTGAAGACGAAGGTTGGCACTAAAAAATACCAAAGTTTGGACCACCTCAAACAAGCACTTCGCCGGGAATGGGCCAAAATACCGCAGAGCCACTTGCGTGCAGCGTGCGATGCTTTCTTCGGCCGTCTCAAGGCCATTATTCGCGCCAAAGGTGGACATATTGAAAACTACTGATACAATTTGAAAATGTATGTATTTTCCAACATTTTTTGCCTTGGCACAATAAAATTTATCAAAAAATAAAAAAAATTATAGCATTTTAAAAAGTTGGAGTTCGAGTCATTCACCCTGTATATACATACATAAATTGGAGCAACAAAAGTTGTAGATCGTCCAATAGAGGCTTGATGTGACAAATATAATTATTTGATTTCATTCTTTGTAAAATATCGAAACTGTTGCACTCTCCCTAGTTAACATTAAACTGAAGTACACTGAACTATAATATTATACCAATATTGTCATCTTACGTCATATGAATAAAGATCCCTTTTTTTAATTTGGGTCTAAACCTTAAACAGAAACCATAACGGAACGATGAAATTTCAATATGCTGTTGTTTTTGTTAAACTGAGTTATCCTTCCTGGTTACTGACCTCCTCGGAACAGTTACAGGTAACATGTCCGAAATGAGCTATTTAAATAACTTTATCAACTAATTTTTCTGTTGAGCCAAGACGTGACTAACAGTTGGGTATAAAGGATAAGAAACTTGATCTCATATGTTATCGAACCTGGTTAGGCAGTGCACCTTAAAAAGAAGTAAACGCCAGGTGAGCATCTCTAAGTTGCTTTGTGTGTTTCAGCAATCGTGTGTGTACGAGACTCTCAGTGATTGAACAATAATTGTATAGTGCACCGAATTGCGTAAGGTGGGATATTTCTCAACATTTTCTACAACCCAGGATAGAAACACTGAACGTATTATGGCATTATGTAAGATTAGTACAATAAGATTGGAAGAGAAATTTCCATTAAGGAGACTAGACAGAGGAGATCCTTTGTATTAATACCATAACTCCTAATGCGAACAGCAGAAGGTCATGAGGATCTGTTTATATCTGATTTGCTTAAAGGTCAAACACCCTTATTTGGGAATGTTTTCCAATATTCTCGAAGATTAAGTCACAGATATAAATTTTTTATACAGTGTGTGAAGGTGGGTGGTAATATGACTAAAGGAAATGCGGAGTGGTTTTCTACTCGTCTTCAGCCTTTTCTCTAACTACTTGCCATTAGTTACCAACACTTGTTTGGTAGATTCTGCTTAATTTTTTATCACATCGTCCCGCTGGGCTATATTCGAAGATCGTTTTAGCTGGTGCAGTGTTGTCCAGCAGTCACGTTCATTTTATTTACTGTAACACCCTTTTTCTGATCATACCAAATACATCCGATGTAGTTTCTGGATGTATCGCCTCCTACACACCAAGTGAACGCAGACGGGATCAAAAATCACACAGAGAATCTTTCGCTCAAATCAGCTAAAAAAGTTGCTTTCAGCTTTCATTCGTTTAAAAAAGAGTGTCTATTGTATCAGCCTGCGCCGTATAAAGTGATAGGGTTTCGACGTTTTCTTCTTCATGAGTTTTCATGAGTTCTTCATGAGAATGGTATACTATATATTTGTCTCGTTCATCGTTTACTAGCCTGCAGAAGTGTTCTTTGAAAATTCTCAGCACTGATGCATTTCCCATTCGATGATGTACGAATTGTGGTCTGTGTAGGTTCGGATTTTTCCATACTTACACTTCGAAATTTGCAAACTAAATTCCGTCTGTAGTAACACCCGAATGTCCTTTCCACTTTGCATTGTCCTGTCTTTCGTCTTTTCTTCTGTCCTTGTATCAATATGTAGCAGCTTTGATCCCATCCTCATATGCAGAGTACATCTTACTGCCTACAGCTCTTGGAAAACTTATTGTACGCTAATCTGAGTCCACTATAAAAATCATAAAATTTATTGTTGAGGTATGCCTGTTTAGATGTCGAGAGTCGGCGGGCTGAATAAATGTGACTTTCCTTCTACTCAGCAAGATTCCTAAAGACTCGTATTGAACAAAATCCTGCCAGCGTGGAGGAACGCCTCCTTAGAAAAAGGAGAGATATACTATGACGGCTAGCGGATTTGTGTATATAAAATCTACAATTACACCAGCTACGGCAAGAATGAAAATTATCTTGGTTCCATTGAATGCTCGGCACGCTTAAGCGTTCTTTTTCCGCAATTACTGGTCAAAGGTGAAACTTGTTCATGACTACAAGTTGCTTAACAAATTCATAAATTTGCGAACGTAGTGGAGCTTAAAGCCCGTAAAGGCTACTGCAAAACTGTTAAATCGGAATTTATTCATTGAATGTAAGATTTAGCTCTAATAAGAAGGAGTTCCTTAAATAGTTCATAGCCATCAAGGATTTCTTCACCTCATATGCCATATTGTTTCATTGTATCTGTTTTACAGCTCTTCCTTCCAACGTTTTGCAGGTCCATTGATTATGTGGTCAAGCTCGATGATTTTTATAGAATAAAATTAATTTCTATCTCAGAAAATATAACTTTCATCTTCTCAAACCCAGCCACTGTAATGGATATGAATTGTGCCCACCTGGATCATTTGAACAGCGTCGAATGTCATTGATATAATATGGCATTTTGACTTTGTACCTAAATCGAGTTTGTTATTCTTTTATGTGTTGAGTGTTAAGTGGTTTTCAGAAGCAGGGGAAGTACTAGTACTCGTATATCCTTAAATAGCACTCCAGTTTACCACATACAAACTGCTGCTCTGCTTGCAAAAAATCTCATTCTAATCTGTACTAATAAATTGCCTTCATAACCGTTAACGCAGCCTATGGTATCAGAGACAACAAAATCCCTAAAAATGCGCACTCAATCCTTATATTAAAACTCATCCTAGTCCCTAAAGAACATTTATTTGGCATTCTCCCCAAAAATTTACTTTTGAATGCCTACGATTCAGAAATCGAGACTACGAAGTCCCCAGATTGACACGTATGGTAACCCTTCGAAAGTGTTAAATTTTACCACACGCAGCGGTATTCGTATCCGCATTGACGATGCCGCACGCAACACTAATTATAACTTTACATAATTAATGCTGCTTGTGCAAACTACAGAGTTCCTAGAAACATAAGCCTGCGGTTTTAATTTTCAGTGAGGGTAATCAGAGATCCTGTGGCCATGTAGGCTTTCATAGGATTTCAATTGGTTTGCTGTGTCAAATTTGTTGTTTTTGTTGCAGCGCCCCAGTGACCGTCTCATAACATATGTGGCAATGTACGTAGGCGAGTACCCTGTAATTAAAACTTCCAAGATATGAACGAATATTGCAGTTGAAGTAATGTTGTAATTAAAAGTTAATAGTGGGAATAGGTTTTACTCGTTTGCTTGGTTTTGATGCCTTTTCTTTTGTTTTGGTTATGAAAGTTCTGCTGTGGACAACAAAATTGAGCTTTAATATTTTTTTTGATAAATACCGTAATTATTGGTGTGTTTCCCCTAACTTGCCAGTTTTTCTAGGTCATTAGATATACACAAATAATAAGAGTTCAACGTTAACTATAGATAGCAAACAACTTGCAGGTTAAGATCTTCAAAATAAATATCCTTAATGAGTTGGAAAAAGTTGTCAAGATAGCTGTGAACATATGTATATACGAATTACATCTGCTGAAGAAGTTGTTTCACGTCTTTATACGCAAACAAGGTTTTTCAATAAAAGATTTCATATCGAAATATTTATATGACCGGAGCTTTAAGGTATGTTGAGCGAAGCTTACTTCCAATAAAACGACCCTACGTACCACAGAATTTACAATCAGTTGAGCTTTTGTAAGATTAAACCTGAAGCTCTTTTCCTGCGACCATCTGTCTATCTCTTAAGGATCTTCGTTCAGGCTACAAGATAAATCTTCAAAAAAACAAGTGGGCCTTGATATAGAGTTTTGCTCGTCATCGGCATAGAAATCTACAGAGGTATTTGAGCAAATAGTAGGGGAAACTACAAACTGTCATTGTCATATAACTTGAATTCGGCCAGCAGCGCGACAATTAAATTCGTAGCATAGTGATTGCCTTACGTCCCAGTGGTGGGCATATGACACCACATCTGGCAACGAATTGAGGCTTATTGAATTTGTGGCAGGACGAAATATCACAATAGAAAACATACAGTTTCCTGGTCCAAATATACATAAAGGGACATAGCGGTCTCCGGATCATGAGATGCTAAACCAAATTGATTATTTTGCAATCGATGTAAGGTATGTCACCAGCAACCTGGACGTCCGAATTTTTCGGGTAGCCAACACTGACTTCGATAACTACCTTGTTGGAGCCAAGGTATGGATGCGGATTTTCAAAGTGCCGTAACAAAAAAGAACTACTGTGAAAAGATATAACGTAGAAAAGCAGCAATCGCAATAGACTACCAGAATCTTTGCCGAACGCGTAAAGACTAAGGTCAACTCTTCACCCGACCACCGCCAAGAAATCCCTGGTTTGATGGAGAATGTCGGTAAGCTAAACAAGAAAAGTACAAAGCAACGCTGCAACGAAGAACAAGAACCGCTCGTGAGTTCCACAACCAAAAGAGACGAGAAGAATATCGGCTTCTACAGAATCTGAAAAAAAGCACTTGAAGCCCGCAATCGAAAACATTGAGAGTTTGCATTCCATTAAAAACATACGGAAGTTTTACCAAAATGTTAAGAGAACGTGTTAAGATAACAATACCCATAAAGAAACCCGTAAAAATAAAGAAGAAACTTAAGAGTAGAGTTGGTGATAAGTGATATAAGGCCAAATGGCATTAGCTTAAGAGGCATAACGTAAAATAGTGTCATGCCAATTGTCATAGGAACAGATAATTAAAGAAAAATTCGGCAGAATTTGATGATATCTTCTTTATGGCAGTGTAGGACCTCCGCGAGTTGCTCGGCAGCACCCAACATTCCTTGTGCAAAGCCAAAATAGGTTGTTCTTCGAACGCTTAATGGGGTTGTCAATATTATATCCGTCTGGGTTGTTTTCCATTCTGCATTGTGGGGAAATCATCCACTTCTCAAACTGGAGGGCCAATTCCTGATAAAACTCCTGGTTACAAGGTTCTGAAAACCGCCGTTGGCCTATTCAGCTTACTTTCACCGCCAAATCTACTCCCAGGTCTCGATACAAATATGGAGCTCGCTTTTAGTGTGAGCTCCGAATACGATGAAGTAGCTTTAAAAGGGTGTGCTCAAACTGACTAGAGCCGTTGATGCCGGCGTTAGTAAGTATATGGGATTCCCCTGCCCCGTTCAGATGAAGAAGAAGTGCCCTAGTGCGAACACTCTCTCACTCTCTCTGTCTGGAACCACGAGTGACGTCCCCCAGGGATTGGGTCTCAAACCTTTACTCAGAGGTGCAAGCCTCCCAGGAGGTGAGAGTAGGATATGATGGGCAGAGGCTTAAGTATTGTTGCTTGTGTCTTGATAAAATACTTGACTGCCGTTAAAAACCCAACTATTTTCTGCCGTACTATGTGAGCGTCTGCAACCTTTCTTAAACAATCAAGAAAGTCTCCAATTGACCAAGTGTTCACGCTACCGTGGATCTTGGATAAGGCCCGATAGTTAGACACTTACCGCCTATTTGTCCAATTCAAAGCCGCATATTGCATCGTACACAAAGACGAGCTATATAACCATGTTTAGTTTTGACATCACTGACTAACTGGTCAGGATGTGTAAGATGACTAGAGAACTCTTGCGGCTCCATCAAGATCGGTAATGAATTAACCGAGGCCAATGTTAAAAAATGCTTTAGGTGATGCGCTGTCGTTCAAAAATCACTGACCGATAAAATAGGCACAATCTTATTTTAAATCCGCAGAATTACTTGCGTACGCTGATAATACTGATATTGAGTTGATTTGATGAATACAGCGAGCTATCAATGAAGCTTTGTTGACACTCGAGGTAAAAATGAGCCTGACGGTATACGAGGGCAAAACAAAGAACATAGTGTTATCAGAAAATGACCCACACTTCTTCTTTATTTCGCGGTAGTTAAGGATTTAGTCTACCAGACGCAGAATTGCTATTGCCAATTGCTGTATTTTTTTTTTGGCTCAGGAGGCAGTTGCGTAACAGAGCCCTCTATGTGAAAGGGCCCAAACTGTTTTTATATAAGACGCTTATCTTCTCGGCTCAGTGTTGCTGTTTCAAGAGAAAGTTATTTCGGGTGATTTTCGGTCCGGTTGTATTGACTGGAAATGGAAGAGGAGATTCCACTACAAACTCTATGGACTGTATAGCGAGATTGGTCTAGGCAGTCGTTTACGGATTCAACATCTGAGATGACTGAACCATGTTGAGAGAATGTGTATCTACGGTCTAAAATGTCTTTGAGTCTAAACCCGAGCGGCGGTGCAGCAGAGGATAACCACATCTATGGTGGCACGCAACTTGAATGGGGATCTCAACCAACTTGGAGGCAGCGGATGAGAAATTGTTCTAGCAGAAGAGGCTTGTGGGTTGAGGCCCAGATTCACCCCGGGCTGAAGCAGCACCTAAGTAGGCAAGTACGTAGGTAGAAATTTTCTTAAGCCTTGTGTAAAATGTGGCTGAACAGTCTGCTTACGTTTTTGAGGAATGTTAAAACCACCCAAAGTAATAACGACATCGCTAGAGAACCAACATAATTTAATAGCGAGTCAAACGCATCTACAGCTGGGCGGCAAATGTAAATTGTTTTTGAATTGACAATTTCGGATCTTCTCTTCCTCCTCATTTTCACTTAGCGCGGCTACAGTTTCTTCTGCGCATACTACGTTGACGCGTAGTTGACTTCGAGCCATATAGAGTTTATGTCGTACGAAATTTACCCACAACATGACGAGTCACCAGGTCAGTTGATTATGAGGACTAAGTTATTTATCTATATTTCTCGTATTGAAGACCAATATTCAAAATAAGTTTGAATGATATGAAAGCGCTCTTTTGGTACAAGTGTATGCATGGTGATTTAACAATTAATACGGGGCAAAAATACGGAACTGTCAAAAATGACAGCACGAATTGAAAGCTACGAGTATCCCTATTTGGATTAATCACTGAAAGTTAAAAATAACTCCATTTACTAATTGGGTGGGCTAGAATCTATTTAAGTATTGAATTGTTGACCATAAACAAGGTTAGTTTTGTGGGTTGATGTGATATCTGGAGCTGAAACCACCCAATATATTATCGCACTTAGGCGGGGGAATGGGAATTGCATTTCAGTTGCTTATTTCGTTTTCTGCTTTCGGTCTCGCAATCGGCGTATGTATCTGAGAATCTGAAAAGAGATATTAATGAAACAGCAGAGACCTCTAAGAGGTCTTGGCAGAAGTGACTATCAAAGTTACAGAGGCTGGGACAGTGGCGCCCAAAGTAGAAGGTATCCTATCGTGGGCACACGTCGCCACAGTGTCTGCAGAGGTCATCGTCGTGCAGCGTAGATAGTTCAGCCCTGCATTTCAAGAGAATCTTACATCTTCTGGATATGCTGAGTTCCGGCTATTATTGCGTTCGAATTTCACAGGGTGGAAGGTTTTTCCACCTTGCATTAGTTTGGATTTGGAACGTTTGCTCCACTTGCATTCCTAGAGTGCAGAGTGGATATTTGATACTTTGATTTTCCTAATGCTTATACTGGGAGAATCTTTCTCGGGTAAGCTCATCTGCACTCTTTTGTCGCCATTGACTCAGCAGAACGTAACCTTATGCTGAACGCAAAGAGGCTTAAATTCTTCGCGACGGCGGCGCTTCACAAGCCTCGATTTAATCTCGTTTGGCTATCAATAAATATAGTAACATTCTCGTTGGATTTTAACTTTATTTCTGCTCGTCTGGGCGCTTTTTAAAGAGCAAATATCTCCGCCTGGAACGTGGTGCTGTAGTCCAGCAGGCGACGTACGTGAGCATGGTAAGTTCAACTTCAACTTATCGGTGAAGAATCAAGCGATTGTTGCTTTTTCTACACATGCTTCAACAATAAGCCTCCAACTCGGTTTAGTTTCTTGAACGTTACCTAAGTAGGTAACAGCACTGTTGGATATTCAGATGTTTGCCCCTCCATGATAATGTTGGGTAATCCTTTTATGTGCAAATAAGACAAACTCTGTTTTTGGCAGGTTGGTACACACCCAACCGCGCTTGGCCCATTTACCGAGGGATCTAAGGCCATTTGATTTTCAGTGATTGTTGTGAGGAACTTGCTGGTGACCATAAGAACCACAACATCTGCTGTGTACGCTATGGCTTTTAATTCCCTTCCTTCTCATGTTAAGAAATTTCGTTAACAACTCGGGTCAATAGAAGAAGTGATATCACTCCACCTTGATACAAGCCTTTTTAGGTAGTTACCCTCAATGCGGACGTTGTCCAATATTGCACTGATATTGCTGTCGCAGAACATACAGGTTACACAGGTCATCAGGCTAGTTTATGCCGGATTAACTACGATATTTTCTAAATTACTACGTATAGTATTTAAGGGTCTTTCAATGTCAAAGAAGACAGCTCAAGCGTATTTTTTATCCTTTCGTGTAAGCATGGTCGATTGAGGCCAGATCTATTCCGTGTAGTTAACTACGAATATGAGTACCAGTCAGTTTTTCCAAAGTTTTTAGAATAAACGATCTTAGGGTTATTATAGCCTGAAGCCTTTTTGACGGGTTCGGCTGGATTTGCCTGCCTTCGGACGGTAGGACACTTTCACTTCCCTCCAGTATTTGGGCACATATACATATTTAATGCTACACATTCACACATCTGCTTTGTTATTTTTAGGCATGATCGCAATGATTCCGTCCAGTCCAGGGTTGTAAGCGGAAAATGATTTTGATTTTGTTTTCTTTTAGGATCTCCTCTTGGATTTCGGGTTCGCTAAAGAGATGTGTGTTACAATCTATTTAGTGATACTGTAATCCGAGTGCATCCAGAAAAACGTATTTTTAGCAAGGGACCCAACGCCTCAGTGCAGATTTCATGTAGTTACCATCGGGTAGTTTTAGATCTCCAGCTACTGAAGAGGTATTAGGTATGACCTTCCTTAGGCTGACACACTCTGTTGTGATTGCCTTAGATGTTGACTATATACTAGGACCGAACAGAGCAGTTTATGTAGTTTACTAAGGTCTTAAGACTTTAAGGAAACAGGACCATCGATGACCATAATTTTAAACAAATTTAAAGATAAGTTGCATCTCAGGGAAAAGTAAGTTGCACGATAATTCAACAAATATTTTCATAGCCCTAACCACGTTCCAAAACGTGCCACCAGTAGTCCAAAATGAAGGTCTTATATATATAATTTACATATATATTTGTTATACATATATAAACAAATTCCTACGCCTTCTTATTTCTTGAAAAATGTCAAAATCGTTTCACTGACAATTATCATAAAAATATCCAACAGCCGATAAACGACAATTCCCAATGTTGTCGCTCATGATACCAATATGTATACCGTTCTTCACTTACTAATTTGACTTACAATGCCACCCGGAGAGATAAACAGAAAACGAAAAGGAGAATGGAAAATTGAAAATTGTATCGCAACAATGCTATCCAATAGATATTCCTTATAGAACTTCACTACCCTATCGAGTTGGCAGTCTCCTTCCAGGTTTTCTCTTTTTTATGAACATCAATTCGCTTTCATACGAATCGGTTTCAATTAGCATAAAAATCGCCCAGCAATGGTCCCGGTGCGAGCATAAACGTATTCGCAGTCAATTTTGTGCTTCGTTACATGATGACACGCGGCGTCGACGCACGACGCCATAGGACGATAGCATATCCGGTCCTCTTGGTACAATGAATGCCATTCGCTTGAATCGCCTCCTAATCGGTATATGAACGTACGTTTCTTGTATTCGTACCTACCGTTGCTAGAATAGAAATCCAAGGCAAAATGAAATTCTGACAAATTCGGGAAAGCACGGTCCTGTAAGTCGGTGAACCAAGCAGTGTCTTCTCTAGGGAGGTAATTCATCCCACTGATACTGATGGAATGACAGTGGGGTTAGGGCAAGTTCTCGTGCAATAAAACAAGTAGTATGGAGCAAATTGAAAATGGTACGATTTCCTGAACGCAAATTGTACTCTACGCACTCCAATCGGCATTCAACACATTTTCATGTACATAGACACAGATACACAGAGTACTAGAGCATTAGGACCAAAGTTGATGAAGTCTCAGAAATTCTTCCACCGAAAAGGAATGTAGGAAGGAATCGTTTTTAACCTACCACCGATCCTCCCAAGCCTTGAAAAAGGATATGAAGGGCGTAAATGTGAAATTTAAATTTCGTTGCCTGGGAAAATTTATTCCAAATACTAATTCCATGCAGTCGCACACTATTGAAGAGTTTCCCTTGGTACATTTGTGTGGGTGAGTGTATGTTTACGAGGATGTTTTTAGTAGGTGGGAATGGGTTGATTTGTATATTTCGGTATTATGGGTGCTTTGAGACGGAAATTACCTTCATCATCCGGAGAAGGCACCTACGAGGGTCTTGTACTTTACAGTCTTGCACTCCGAAGAACGTGGAACGAAGCTGTAGTAAATATGCAGAGGAAGCAAAGTTATTGCGAATTATGAAGTAGTACATACGAATACACTTGGGTTGTTTTTCTCTTTTCGTTTGGGGGTTTACCATATGTTGGAATTGCAACTGCAGAATGCGACTAGGACGTGATAGTCGTACAAATGGGGAGTTGAATTAACTCGCAGATTTTTCGAACAATTTTTTAACTTCTGTTAATCCAGAAATTTGATGCATGAAATCGAATTTAAAGTTGAAGAAGAGAAGACAAAGAATTTGAAAAGAAATGCATGGAAAATTTGAAGAAATCAAAAAGTCGTTTCTATGGTACTTGACAGGACTGAAGTAGGTTTTACATTTCTCAAATTGTCACGACTCGAAGTGAATCTTTCATGTAAATTCCAACAACTGTTTATTATTAACAGCACTTAGCTGTTGTTACTACCTTCAAGTATTCCAATAAAAGGGTGGGAGGGGCGTTAGATAAGCATACCATGTATCCATGTATGAGCAACATAACATAATTATATCATATAAGAGAATAACGATGTGGTGATTCGGTAAAATGGGGCATCTTCTTTATTTTAGTAGAGGGTCATTGAAACATGATGATAAACAAGTTCTGGACTTTCAAAATTTAAAAAAAATAAGAATACGGATATTTTGTAGTGCAATAAAGATCAAGGCAGCCTATAAATCTGGTCGCTATGCCGTTCAACAGAATCAAAATCCGACGACTTAATGAACATTAATTCCAAGGATAGAGACTGTTTACTTCCATAGACTTAATTAAACCTCTTCCAATTTTAATAGCGACTGTATCTGTCAGCTTCATTATCAACTCCTGATACCAAAACTAGTCGATTCAAAATCTGTCAAACCGCAGTCGGCTTTCGTTCTGTGCAACAGTCCAGTGTGGATGTAAACCTTAGTCCACTTTTTTGTTTTTTGTTTGTAATTTTCATCTCAGAGTAAGCTTTGCAGACTAGATATTCTACCATTGACGGGGTATATTAAGGAAACAATTTTTAGAACAACGAAAAATAACTAGTTGTGGAAAAGCATAGGTTCACGGAGCAGCGAACACTGTCCATCGTCATTCCGACACAGCTTTGCGCAGGTGGACTCTACAGATGCTGACGGACACGACCTTGAAATTGATAACGAGCTAGTGATTTTCTATTAAGTCTAACGTAGTCTGAATATTTGTCAAGCCTGAAAAAGATCAATCAGTCCTATAAAAAGTAATATCAGACGTTGACATATTACAGCAGATAAGTTCTTGTATGCAATTATAGGGAGACTTAGGCTAGTTGGCTCTCTTTTCTTGCGTAATAGGGGAGCGATGCTGAGATTGCATTCGTCAAGCACGTATCTATAAAACGGGTCAGCTGGGCTGGAACGAAGAAGAAGAAGAAGTATCTCAAGTCTCCACATCAAATCATAAGTACTTGTACATCGAATTCGGAATAGGATGTGAGGTTTCGATCCTGTTGAAGTGAAGGCATCTGCGGAAAACCAACTTGACTCGTTTTAACGAGGAAATCAGCAAGCATGTTAATACTCCCTCTAAACTCAGAACAAAATTAAAGTTAGTAGAAGCTTTTCAGAATTCAAGCGGTGCCTTGACAAAGTAATTTGAACTGACATATCCAGCAAGGAAGCAATTGTATATAAGAGAATGTTCGTTCCATGTTTTCCTGCAGTCTGATGTGCACCACATATGTAAGGAAACTAGGAAACAAGTCTCTAAAGATTCATTTAGAGGAACACTGCAATCATTACAGATCGACGTAAAAATAACATTATTGTAATTTGGACTCGTAGAATGCCTCTTATAAGGACTTTTGCCAAAAGATCGAAAGAGTCGATGTCTCATGCAATAAGTGGGCTATGTAACACATGCCGTATCTGGTTAGTTACTTTGATAGTTTCAAGTCCCCTGCCACTGATGGCTTATAGCGATTTATGCTACAAAAGGGTATAGACCAGTTGCTAGTAACTTTATATAGAATCTTCACTGTAAACCTGGCACTGCCATACAAACCGAAACGCAGGCGAATACTGAGAGTAGCCTTTATACTGAAAATCGTAAAGATAACTACATACACCCTCGAAAAGATCTTCAGACCTTCTATTTTAGATTTCTTCGATGCAATATGTCTACCGACCCCTGTGTGTGTTCGCTTCAAAATTTGTTTGACAGAATTGAAGACGCACTTAACAAAAAGGATGCATTGGACATTTTTATCGACTCAGCAGCTTTTGAGGATATGTGTAGCCCGGCGAGGCAATATAGCGTAGACACAAGAAGCTGGCTTTGGAAGGAAGTGCATCACCATCCATTTTCGAACGGTGCCACATATTTGGGCGTCATCCTGAATAACAGATTTCTTTGAACTAAACAGGTTACGGTGAAAGCTTCCAAGGCCGGATATCAAAGCACAGTTTATCTCAGCTGCAGAACGATTTTCGCCTGGCTCTGGTCTAGATGCATTGATGAATCTTCAAAGCCCTGATATTCACATCATGGGCTGCACTCCCAAAGCCATCTTCCCTTTCCGATGCAATGAACTCTGTATATGTATTGTGAAGAATCGATGTAGGGAGTGAAGTACCTGCATCTGCAGTGACAGCCAGGCTGCACTCAAAGCCTTGTTAAGCCCTCTCTCGGGTTTCAAGAAAGTTCGAAAATATAAAACTTGTCTAAACGCAATCGGAAGGCTGTATTTATTGAGCTTCCTTTGAGTTCCAGGTGGCAATGGTACCATGAAATGTAATTGTCAAATAACTTACTAGGCAAGGCTAAAAGAACAGGTTTTCAGGATCCAAACCCAGGTTAGGACTGGATGCATCCTCTGTTAGGACTTTCATTGACAGTTGGTTGCACAGCGCTTATACTAAGCTCTTAAGTGTGCTGGGCATAAGTGTCACAAAATCCAGCACGCTTGTTGTGGAAGTGATGACGACGGCACTTCCTCTGTAAGAGTCGGGCTTATTATCGTATCAGCCTGCAGTACTCGTCGCTGATGTGGCGGATGCTGGTACTGTAGGCACAGTTGATGGATCCATAATAACGTAGTCAATTTGAGTGATTGCTTATTATTTCATAATCACGTGCCCTGAGTGTCCCTTTGTGAATGTTAAGGGAGCAAATTAGTTAAATTACCTAAATATATTTCTACACTCTCCGGTCGAAGTACTAAAGATTTCCCCTATTTTGTCAATAGAATCGGTCAAAACAACTTAAAGTCTTACTTACAGGATTGATTGTAGGTTGTGAGGAAATTGTAGAAACATTCTTTCGAAGCATCATTTATTACTTCTGTGTAGGCTTTAGCCCCTTTTTCTTGTCGTTTACTCTCATTTATGGCAAATATGAACCCAACTAGACGTCATTTCTATTCACACTCGCCTTAAAGTATGTCGCAGCGTTTTAATCTTCTTTTGCTCATGTCGCTACTCTTCCTGGAAAAGCACTCCAAGAAAAGTTTTAAATTGTGAAATCCGTAAAAAAGCCGACAGTATTGTTGGGTGAATTTAGTGTTATTTTAACTGCCAAAATTAGGAAGAAATTATACCGTCTTTATCACGAAAAAACTGGATTTAACTGAGACGCAGTCGCTCTAAACACGTTTCTTTAATTCCGAAGTTTTGTTCAATGGCGGTAACTGAAGCTTCAAGTTTGACTCTATTTTAGCACTCATCACCGAATCACATGAAGAATTAATTCAGAGCAATATGGGCTGCATCCTGTCACTACTTTCATTTTTCAAGGTCTTATACTTCAATTATTGTGGTAACAAACTTAAAACTTTAGTATAGGGCCTACATTTCATTATGATGTGCTTCAATACGAGTTGATATATATCTCAACCTGGAACTATCTTTATTTGACGGGGCACATCGAAGTGCTCAAAGACCATTTCCAGTTTAACATTTTATGTTTAAAAAAGTCACAGCAACGTTTCTTATGGTCCCATTTGCCACCACAAACGATGTCAGTACCACCTATGCCGGGTTGTGATAATCAACTTAATGGCAGATACTTCTACTGTATAGGTGGCATCAGATTTTCGAGGTGATTTCGGTCTTAATGGCTTGCCCTTTCACGGAATTTCAGCGAATTCATCTTTTCGCAAAAGTCTTTCTTCGAAATCCGAATTAGCTTCTTGTATTCCTTTCCACTCTTTTGTCCGAAATATAAAGCCTATTTGTGAAACCTCCAGGTTTATTTATCAATATTTCAGTTTGCTTCTCCATGTGAGAATATTGCTTGTAGGTATATAATAGACAAAACATTCAGAAAGTTATAGTCAACCTCTCAGAACCAACCGCTGGACAATCGCAACTTGGATAAGAACAATGCTACATTGGTAAATATTTGCCTTCTTCAAATGAATAAAAGGGTAACAAATTTTGCAACAAATCACTTCTTTTCAGGATTATAAGCATTTTGGAAAAAATGCTTTGTCCGCGATTCCGGCATAATGCAGGTAAGCTCTAATGTTGCATTCATGCAACCAACCCAAAATACATAAGTACAAGTACTTGGTTCCAACATGCTTCACTACATTTTATTTTATATATGAATACGTATAATGTGTCGGCGCAATATAATTTTTCTATATTTTTATTTTTGTATTTTTACCTCATCAAGAGAAGGTACACGAAACCATTTAACTTTTCTCTCCGATTATGCAAATTTTTCAACCTCCACCCGGCCAATCATCCCCCAAGTGCCAGTTAAATTTTTTCCACTCTCCCTTATCGTGTTTTATTAGGAAAGACTCGTGCAAAGAACAATACCTCACCTCACTTTATGACCTTTTTACATATATTTTCGCCTAGCAGTGCCATTAATCAAATGACGAAAATAAAAAAAAATTTTTTATTTTTTATTTTGTACTTTCAGGTTCAGCAACCCGACCAATGGCAACATCACCGGCTGTCGGACCATTACCACGATTTCTATCCCGTGGCCATACATATCGAGCGGTTGTAGGCGACACATTAGTCCTGCCATGTCAGGTCGAAAATTTAGGTAAGCGTTACATGTTAAATAGCACCCGTATAATATGTACTCCTGGTACTCGTAACTTAAGCGTTTTATTTTGGGACGTACTGCGGTGTAACTACATACACGTATGTATATTAAAACCACAGCAATAAAGCAATTATTGGTTTATTCACATTTCATAAAACAGCTGATTTAAGAGTAGCTGATGTGAGTGCGCCGTAAAATTATAGCTATCGCCGGAATTTCTTTCATGGCATGAACCTTCTAATCATATTCTAATTAACGCCCTTTGAAAGTGAACCCAATTAAACATTCTTCACTGCCTTAATGATGGTATGTATCTATTCTATTAAGTTGAACGTACCGTTGTACGTATAAACAAGTCGGTAGATTACTTGATTATTTTTAACGAATAATACAAGAGAGTTTGAAAAAAAAAACTTTCCAATGAATTAAAGTAGACCTCCGGTCGACATCGACTTCAAGTTGTTTTCTTGAAATATGGTAAGTCGACTAACTTACTTTATGTAACTTTAAAAAAAAAATGGAATTGGAAGACTGCTTTTCTGGAAACTCAGTCCAGAAATGTTTACAGTGAAACCTTTGTTGTTTGAATTTTAAGGCCTTCCACTTCGTAGATCACCCCTATTTCGTGAATATCTTACACATCGACAATTCCGTCCATATTAGCATATCCAACATACTGTGGAATGGTATCAGCTCATGCGTACCTATAATCCTTAGCAATCAGATGATCGACGGTGGACTAATTTCGTCAACATATGAAAAATTCGACGTCGACTACACATTTGTCGTTTGAAGTTATACAAACATAAACAAAATTTAGAATCCTGGCAAAACTGATCCAGTTTTCTGAGATGGAAATAGTTCAAAACTGGGCCACAGCATTATATATTCACATGTGGTACCAGACATTACGAAACACTCCCTTGGCCTGTTTGAGCCCCCAAGTGGCTATCTCTAACAACTTCAAGGGCCGTAATTTTATTGACACATTTACCTAACTTATGTGTCGTTACAGTCCGGGCTGGATATTTGCTCCAACTAACAATTTTTTCACCAAAAAGTGCCTTCGTAATCTTCAATCCTTAAATTTTCCCTACGAACTATCAGTACAGAACGACTTCGAAAGTTTTCCGGGCTATAGCATTGATTTCTGGTGCAGTTCTGGTATGGGGCCCTTTGCTTGCGAATTGGTCACACGACTCTGAAATTAAATTCCTCCGAAAAAATTTATTTATGAGTAACAGATAGGATTGTAGTACATCCAGAATTTCCTTTTTTTCGCTTATGCGGTCATTTTGGACTCGCATTTTGAGTCGCACCATTTCTTCAGCTAGTATGTTGGTAGGTAGCATTGAACATACGACAAGTATAACATCATACGAAACAGTTGCAAATCCCCTGGCATTAAGGCGGTGGATGGATTTGAGTCCCTTCACGTAAGACGTAATATTTGCCGCATAGAGCTCGGGGTATAGAACTGGCAGATCCAGTAAGATGGAGTCCTTATTCTATTTTGAATCCCCGATATTACTCGGTAGTCTAGTAAGAGCAGTTACAGTTTTCGAAAATTTCCTACATAAGTATTTGCTCTAAGTGATGTTTAAAACTTAGATGACTTCAATCACAATTCTGAGATACTGAGATACGGTTGAGAAACAACTTCATTCACTCAAACTCTAATCGTTACGATTTCGCGAATTTTCCAACTCGTGATAAGTAGCACTTCAGGTGATCCGGTAAATCGACGATGCACAAGGACTCTGTAGGCGTAAAGTTTCATGGTACATTTGTTAATGTTCAGGCCTAAACCCCAGCCTTGTGTCAAACTGCCAGTAACTTTGTCCGCTTTAACGCTTTAACATACTCGTAAACGTTCAGTACATTAATACAGAAAATATGTAAATCGCGCATTTCTGTTACTATAAGAGCAGGTTCATTATAAATAAAATAGTTCCGGGGTGAAGTCGTAAGTTGTAGTATAGTTTGGCAAAAGGAAATCCTCTTAAGGTCTTCCTGCATCGGAACATAGTCCGAGGGGGACGAAACATTTTCATAACATCTGCATATACATAGTTATATAAAGGGATTGGCAATGATAAAGTCAATTGTCAGAATGAACAACAGAGGTCCGAAATGTCTTCTTTGGGGTACGCCGTAGGGAGCGTTGATGATATCTTAATTATGGACCTAAAGGATCCTGTAGAGCCTTTCTTTTGAGTAGAAATCAATCTGTAAAATGAAATGAGATTGAGAGCCAAAAGCCTTTGGTTTAAGAAGGATAACTTTATGCGAAATTTTATGGAAATCTCTGCTGAAATCGTTGGTGATAACATCCACTTCTTTGCCATCTTTTAGAGCGCATAGAGTAGTTGAGAAAATTTCTGTAGGTTTTCGAAAGAATGAACTTGCAATGAAAAAAACATTGAGTCATATACAAGATGGTGCAAAAGTTGTCACCCGATGTTCTTTGGCTTCGTTTTTTTTATGAATGAAAATGGATTTGTTTATTTGATGTCTTAAATTTCTTTCCATTAAGTCGAGGAAATGATATCGGCTAAGTGGCTGCCGCTAGAATTGATGACCCTTTGGGCCTGATTTGTACCATTTTATATCAGTCTTGCCAGAATTTCTGGCGATAGGTCATCGAATTCTTGACGGATATTCTCTTTGAGGGCTTCAAGAGTCTGAAGCTTGTTCACACAGACTCGTGACTTCAAAAAACCCCGCAATAACGTCTTTTTTTCTCTTCTGGAACGGTTAAATCAGGCGTTCTCTACGGCCAATGTAAATAGGCAAAACGAGAGAATACACGACCCAGAAATGCAGCCCTCAGAATTTTGGTTGTGGCTCGTGCAGTATACGCCGTTGCTCCATCCTTTGGGAACCACATGTTCTCCAGTCCCAATTTATCCAATTGAGGAAGGATGACTTGAGCATGGCTCTGTAGCGCTCGCGTCCGCAGTAGTCGTTTGTCGATACTCTGGGGTCTTCTGCAACGTTTTCAAATACAGCTGCGATATTCTCAGTAGATCGGCTGCTCCGGGGCTGGCTAGACCTGGCAGCATTTCGTGCTGTCCTATACTCTACTAGGCGAACGGCTAAACGCCGGTCGTTGTGTTTGCTTAGTTGGGGTTGGACGACCGGCAAATCTGCGCCCAAATTCACGCAGCGCCAACACCAACAATTACTATATTACGCGTTCTTTAGGAGCATAGCGATTCATGTCTTGTCAACGTGTATTTTGTAGCTGCTTTATTCAGAAATGTGAA
This sequence comes from Volucella zonaria, assembly GCA_963966105.1. NCBI lineage: Eukaryota > Metazoa > Arthropoda > Insecta > Diptera > Syrphidae > Volucella > Volucella zonaria. Next base: position 197,543,555 of record OZ014530.1, on the reverse strand, counting down.
AGTAGAATTGACCGCTATCTGCAAAAACCCCAAACCACCCCGATAGGGTGATGGCTTTTGCGCCACCTGTATCATACTTTAAAGATCTTTTGAGTAGAGTGAATGGAGGATAGACTTTTCGGCCGCTTTATGGAGAGGAATTATGTATGCGTTCTTCAAGAAAAAACATCCTGCGAAATGAGGATATAAAAATACTTTGGCATTGCAAAGTAATTCACATAGGTGGCTGTTCGCTGAAAAAATGCAATTATCGGCATCAGCAGATTAAGTTGTCTTACAAGATTATTGGTGATACCACTAAACTGGAAAAGACCAGAGTCCGTAAGACAGTCGATGAAGAGCACTTCTCGTTCGGGTTTAGCGTTAACAGCGATAAAATGTGTTTGATCAGTCTGAACCCACTTCTGGTTAGGTAGATTAAAATCACCCAAAATAACAATGACGTCGATTAAATAGATAGTCAAGGTTAATTACTGCGAACTGGGTCAGAACAACGAACGTAAAAATTGCATTTTTGAGATAGGAATACTATCGCAAAAAATTCGAAATGAGCGGTAAATGACTTTTAATCTGAGACAAGTTTGTGTTCCCAAAAGTATTTCGCTACCTAATTATTCCTTATGTTGAGTGGATGACTTACCATTTTTGTAACCAGGTGTAAGTGTAAAAATATCAATGAAAGAGTTTAAAAATTAAGATAAACTACTGAGGTTTTAGTTCATAGCGCCTATACGTTTGGGTAATAAGATGTTAAACATTTTGGGAGTGTTATTTGAGGTGGCACAAGTGTGGAACTGTGGAATGGATTAGGAACGAGCCAAAGGCGCTTAGAACTTACGTGAGTGGGATACTAGAAGAGATCATACGGAAAATCAGTTGGGGAAGATCTTTAAGATCGACACCACAACATTTGTTTTCATAGTTCCATAGATACGTGTAAGTGTGCATTACAAAACCGTACATTTTTGTGTTTTGTGTGCTAAGATAGAACCTGGCGTCCATCATCACTCGAATCAGCCAACTAGCGCAGGTTAGTACTCGAATGAAAAATCGTAGGAAACGACGTCGAATGTTCTCGAATCGGGAAATATGAACTCGCTGAAAGGGGGACCACATTTGACTTGCATATACGAGAAGTGGCCGGACAAGGGTAATGTGAACTGACCTTGTCACATAGGTGTTGCAAAATTCTTTAAACCATCGTTTGGTAAAACCAAGTGATGAGTTGGCGTTAAAGAATATGCGAATGGAAGTTTAACTCTCCATCGTATAATATTCCACGGTCGCGAAGGGATTGAACCTGGGGTATAAGTAGGTTCGCCATGCAGAAAATAAAGTCGGAGATTGATTGGACTTACATGACAAAGTCATAGATTGACATTTGTCATCTAACTAATTTTTCAGACACCAAGTGAAAAACCTACGAAAGTCTCCTTGAAGGAGAATAGAGTCTTGAAGTGAAGAATAGATAAGGGTTAGTGTTAAATAATTTTATCAAGATCCTTCATAATTAAAATTTTTTTTTTTTATATAATTTACGAGCGCCTAAGGGGTTATGAATACCCTTATACTGTTGCCATGGCGCGGGCGGAAAGATAGAAGGAGGAGAAAAGTTTGTGATGTAGTGGTTTGAAACTCAGGTGTGTTTGGTTTCGATATTGACTTTCCAGGGGTGGGAGTCCGAATAGGACGGAGAGATTTTCTTCACTCGGAATGTGAGCTTGTGAATTTTAGCGGTTGTTTTTTGTGCTTGAAAACCCTGCAACAGCCAAATCTACATGTCAGTGTTATGCCTTAACACGCAGATTTTTCTGACTGAGTTCCAATTACAGAAATGAAAACTTTTTTCGTGGCTAGGATTCGAACCGTGACCTTCCGAGTGAGAATCGATAGCTAGTACCACTACACCACGGCCACCACGTAGATGGCTGCCATGTGCGACACTAGAAGTGGCCAAAAACGGGTTTGAAAAGGCTGACATAAAACCAACGCTATAAGATTTTTATTTTAATAAAATGGGGTCAAAACCGAGGGAAAATAATTTGAAAAGGATTAATTGATGAGAGATTTTATCGAAGGCCACAGCAAAATTTGTAGCAATGACGTCGATTTCGTTGCCATTTTCTGGGGCTGAAAGCGCAAATAATACGAATTCTACCAAGTTTGTAGTACAAAAGTTGATCTGTTTTTCAGAAATTCGTTCTGACTGGGTGATATATGGTAAGTGACTTGCATTAAAAGGTTAGAACTTCATATAAAAAAACTTTCGAACATTTTATGTATGTGAGAAACCTTAGCAACCATAGTTAGATACTTCATTCTTTGATCCCTTTTTGTAGACCGGAGTTCTGAAAGAGGTCTTCCAAACCTGGGGAAATTCCCCTTGTGGGAGGAAATAGGGAGAAAAGTCAGTGAGAAAGATTAGAGGCACACTTTTTTAGAAATATTGCTTGGAGCCCGTTTGGCCCGGGTAAAAATTCTTCATTGAGATTTTGTAACTTTTCTTCGGTAAGGGTAGGATCCAAAGTTTGTGAGAGAGAGGGGCCAACGGATAAATTGAGAAGGTACTTCAAATATATGGGGTCAGGTACGAAGAAGTTGTTTGCAAATGATTGTTTAAAAAAGTTTACAAAATAGATTACCGTCTGATTTTCTTTTGTTGTTGACGGATTGATAAAGTCTTAGAACCGTTGATAAGGGTGGTCTGCGCTGTGTCGAGAAAGCGTTGATAGAGACAGAGCTGGGTGAATTGGAGGTAGGTTCTAAGATAGTTGGAGTAGTTAGAATAAGAATTGGTGCGAAGAAAACCCGCCCATAAACGAAGTCTTCTGTTATACCAGGGGAAGTACATCATGTTTAATACTAAGAAAAGGGCACGTAAAGAGAAATGGAATTAAATATTCCACTGTAAAAAATGGAGCATCAGTTAAAGTGAAGCTGCTAAAATCAAAAGAAGACTTGCTGCGATAGATATTAATTTTGCGAAAATTAGCTTCATGGAAGTTGGTAGAAGAGAATGTAGGGTAGCTTGGGCTGGGGCAGAATAAAGTGCGTGGAAGCAAGCGGAATTTAAGTAAACGTGTGTCTTAGAAGTGAGGTTATCAGAGGTGATATCATGCAGGTACTCGGCGTAAAGCAAAAGGATACACGCTTATGAGGTGGGTTGGTCGGGTGAACCTTTTTTCAATTTAGGGATGTTTGTACTGAAAAGTGGCTATACGGATCATCTGTGTATGGTTCATAGAGTTCGAAGTTGCGTCTCCTTATCATCCATTCGTATTCTTCGCATATAGGATCGAATATCCGACGAAGAGTTATTTTATTTTTCTTAGTCCTTCGAGTAGTAAATTTGGAGTTCAACATTTCGAATATTTCGAAATACCAACTGTTGCTCTTTTCTATTTCTTGTTGAATTTTCAAGACAAGTATTTTTTGTATCGGTGCACAGAAGTTTTATGTTAAGTCGACAGCAAGCATTTTGCCTTTTTGTTATTTAGTTCAAGACTTACTCATCTTGTTGTGATATGTCAAAATGTTGCTCAATCGAGCAATTATATTTACTGATTTATCGTCTTCACTACCAAGAGCTGAACTACATAATTTGGATAAAGTAGTACTTTCCGCGTTGATGTCCGTTGGCATCTGTCGGAATTCAGAGCACGTAGGGTCGGGGTTCTGTTTACAAATGACATGGTGCATTATGCATCTCGAACGTTTTGCAGCATAGTAAGGCATTACAAACAGAATTCGCTGCAAAGAATGCTGGCATTACCATCAACCTTAAACAACTCGAGGCACGAGTTTTTTAATTATTCAGTTCGTTTGTAGTTCCGTCGTCTTATTCTATGTAAGGTGGATGATTAAGTTATTATCTGGAGTTGTGTTCATGGTCGATATGATTGGCAAAATATGCAGGTTATTTTGCAAGTATTCTGTTTTTTTTGTGAGGTAATTTGAGCTCATTTATCATGGGATCACTAGCTACCGCATAGCGAATAGCAGCTATTACTTCCTGAAGTCTGTATCTATTTACTCCTTTATAGATGGTTCTCCTGTCGACTCTAGCGTTGAAGTTAACGCCTCTGCTTAAGAAGTTGTAAGAATTATCTTTGATTGAGTATTCATCCTCGTCGGTGGTGACATGTGAACGTATAGTACTAATGCAACCGAATGTCTGTAACAACCAGCTTATCACTTATCTACTTCAATTCAGTATTTCTATTTTTCAGACGATTTTCCACGTCCTTTTTAAATCATCTGCATTGCAGAAATTTCCTGAATCGTAGAAATGTCGCCTTGTATTGCGCGAGGATAGTTTTTGTGAAGCTTCTGGAGTGTAAAGGGTCCTTATGCTCCATGAAAATATTCTTTAGTTATCAGCTCCAGGTTACCGACGTTAGCGTGTTCACTGAATTTCGAAGTTTTTGTCCTTTTCATAAATAATAATTTGTCACTTACCGTTTGCACATCATAATGTTTTTCTCCATTAAGTTGGAAACTAATTCGAAAATGAAAAACTGCTCTAAACACAGTTGGCTGATGTTATCAATCTTTGAGTCCAGAGTCGCGTCTCTAGCGACTATAAGTATACATAGATATCGTAACTACCTAGATTATAGCCAGTTTAAGCTTCATGTTGTCGAGAGTCAATGAAAGTACTGCAGATTGCTCTCTATTGTCTGAACAAGGTAATAAGCTTATTCTTATCTGCAAGGCCTACGTGACACTACTTCTTGCGATGCTTGCTGTGAGAATTCCCACTGAATGTTCGGTTAACTTTCATATCGGGATTTAGCTACTAAGAGTTGATGTGGAGGCACTTTATCATCGCAGTCCATTGTGTGAAAATCAAGAAGTCATATTAAAAGGAATTTATGTGCCTCTAACTACACGCCAAAGTTGAGGAAAAATACTTCGAGATATGACCAAGATCTGTACTTAGCTAACTTAGATACAACGAGCTGAAAGAACAATCTAATAAGGTAATAGTAGATAGGGGCCCTGTGATTGATAAGCCATTGCTCACTTACACATATTGTGCCAATTTTTGGTCTTATCCCGGAACCAGTAGAAAGATTGCTGATATTATGTAGAACCAAGTGGATAAGGATATGAATTTTAAAAGATTCTTATGCTCATATTCCACATCTTCTCAAAGTCAACAACACGTGGGATGATGCATCATTCTAATGCAATACCTATCTAAGTTCGAACCGCGCCCCACACTGTTTAGTTTCAGTTATCAAATGGGAACCGATGTTAGCAGCGTTGCAAAAAGAGGTAATTATAATACTCTTAAAGGTGATCAGATTTCAGGACTTTAGTTTTTAGTGTTGCAGAAAGGAGAGTATTAGCCATTGACCGGAAATGGATGCAAAGCTGCAATGCCTTGCTAGGAGACTACTCAAAAGACTATATATGAATGAACGGTTATTTATAGCATATTAAACCCTATCCTAACACCAGCTAAAACAGAGACAGATATGCCAAAGACTGATTTAGTCCAGTTAAAACTACGTTATTTTAAAATGTGAGCTTAACTGACATCAGTCACTATCTCATACATAAGTTGTGTATCCACCTTCAAAAGAATCAGTTCAGATTTGGGGAGCTAACGCTGAGGAGTGTTCTTTTAAGAGCTATTTTCAGTATAAAGAGCGGTTCATAACATTGTATTTTGAAGACAATGTCGGGCCTGTGGCTTCCTCGTCTATATGTATCAATGAAAGAGAGCGGACGTGTTTTTTCTAAGTTTCGTGGGGCTAAGCTTAATCTACAATATATTATCGTTCAGTTGTGAAGATTCGTTAGAAAATGCTCTATGTCAACTGCGACTTTCTCAGCACAATCAATCAGCTGAAAGAAGAAAGTGATAAACTAATATCAAGAGTGTCATCATTGGAAAGCAGACTTAATTGGAGAGAGCTGAAGAACGTTGAAAATGTCATCAAGATTACTGGTGTGCCTGGGGTGAACAATGAGAATGTTTAAAAATGCGTACAAACGATTTTCAACAACGCCTTGGATAACATTATTGATTATTTTGGGATGGATTGCGTAAATTAACATTACTCACCCCGAACGTTTCGCATCAAGTTACATTGAGCGTGGTCACCGGGAAACTGCTGTGAAAGTGTTAACGATTAGATTGGCTCCGCAAATTGTAGCGGTGCGTAGATGGTTCTAACTCATCCTGTTGTTATTTAGGTGCACTGGGGGTTTTTTCAGGGGACTGGAGTGGACGAGTGATATTAATCACGGGATACCATGCGCGAAAGAGCCTGAAGCTGTCATCACGATTGAAATTTTTGTGACGTTTCATTTCAACGGCTTCGCGGACCAATCGAAGCATGTAATGAGTCACTTGAGCTAAGAACTTGGCTTGATCCAAGTGGATCCAGTGCTGTTCATTTGGGTTATCCAAGATATGCTCACATATTGCCGATTTTTCCCGTTGTTTTTTAAACGGGTTGCAATACTCCATCGGGTTTGTCGCATATCTGAGGACCCACAGCTGCAAGGGACTAGATAAACGCCCGGCGTTTGAAGTGGAAAGTGGTCCTTCGGTGAATTAAGGTAATTGCTCACCTTTTTGGTGGTAAAAATATAAATTAATTTTTTTTTTATGTCTTTGACGCCTTTGAAGTAGGGTAAGAAAGCTTTTTTTCCAAATGGCTTCCGTCCTTTTGGTTTGGCCAAGCTGGTTTCCATGTTTTTTCCTTTTTGGATACCCGTTTGCTTTGAGAACGTCGTCGACCAGCTTTAGTGTGAGGAGATGGTCTTTATCACTTGCCGGATGGTGGTGTGAAATAGCATGTATCTGTTTTTTTTACGGAAAACTGCGTGTTCCAATGTCCCGTTGGGTTTACTTAAAACCTTAAAGTCTAAAAATGCGATGGAGTTGTATTTTTCTTGCCCCATCGCAAACTTGATTTTTGGATTTTGTGAGTTTAGACGTTCTAAGAACCTCGCGATGATGGAGATCTAGAGTATACAGAACGTGTCGTCAACGTATCTCAGCCAGATTTTTGGTTTGTTTTTAAAGTTTTTTAGGGCTTCTGCTTCAAAGTATTCCATCCACAAATCTGCAACAACGCTTTGGATATTTCTGTATCTACTACAGATATCAAAAAATGCGTTGTGAAACGCATACTGAAGAAAGACAATAAAAATGAATATAGTGATATAATTTGTGTGCATTTGAAGCAAAAGGGTGGGTTAAGAAAAGAAAAACAAATTGCAAGGAAACTCATCGTTACGAGGGCAGTCTGAAAATTGAAAACAATGATACAAGGCATTTTTTCTCAAAATGTTTTTTTTTTATTTTTCTACATAGTCTCCTTGTAACTCTACACACTTCTCCCAGCGATACTCACATCTCTCTAACCCGTCCAAATAGTACTTGGCGTTTTTCTCTGCAAAACAATTGTTCACGAAGGTGATTGCCTCCTCATTTGACGAAAATCTCTGTAATACGAGTGCAGTTTTTAGATGAGGGAACAAAAAGAAGTCGCTTGGGGCTATATCTGGTGAATAAGGCGGATGGTTAAGCCGCCACACCGCTGAGGTGTAAGACGGCGCGTTGTCTTGGTGAAAAAGGATTTTCTTTTCTGCAAATGTGGCCGGTTTTCCGCAAATTCTGCCTTCAGCTTGGAAAGTAATGATGCATTGTATGCTCCTGTAATGGTTTTTCCTTTTCGAAGATAATCGATTAAGATAACTCCTTTACTGTCCCAAAAAACAGTCGCCATCACTTTCCCAGCCGAAAAAAAAGTTTTTGCTTTTTTTGGAGCCGGCGCGCCCTTCGCAGTCCACTGTTTTGACCGAATTCTTATTTCGGGCGTATAATGGTGTGTCCAAGTTTCATCTACAGTAATTAATCGGTGCCAAAACTCGGATTTTTTGCACCTAAACTGCGCCAACAGTGCGTTGGAAATGTTCATTCTAACACGTTTTTGGTTTAACGTAAGCAAACGCGGCACCCAACGAGCGGACAGCTTTCTCATGCTTAAATCTTGACTTAATATGTAACAAGCACGTTCTTTGGACATTTTCATAACCTCTACTATCTCTCTCACTTTAATTCGGCGGTCGTCTAACATCATTTGGTGAATTTTAGCAATGTTATCGTCAGTGGTTGCAGTTTTTGGACGTCCCGAACGTTCATCATCTTCCAAGCTCTTACGGCCACGTTTAAATTCAGCTGCACAAAATTACACTATGGTAAATGATGGTGCAGAGTCTCCATACACAGAGACCAACTCATTTTTGATTTGCGTAGGCGTATTGCCTATTTAATAACAGCTCGATACTCAATATTTTCAATTTTCTCAAAAGGCACTCACATCGACTCACTCAAATGACTGTCAACTAAAAATTATGCGTCCAAAATGACTGAAACTTCGGTAAGTAACTGTCAAAAGATGCACAACTAGCACACACTAGCTTTTATTGACGAGTGCCGCTATCTTTTCAGACAACCCTCGTATTTGTGACGCGTACTACAGACCATATAAAGTGACACACATAAATATACACACCCTTATTTAAAACGCGTTTACTGTATAATCGGGGGATGTTTAAGAAATTTGTATAACAAGCTGCTTACAGTTTAAAAAAGCTACTGTTTGTTTTCACAAAAGAGATAATATAATTTTGAAAACACAAAAAATTATACATACGATCAATATAAATCTATGTTTATTCCTAAATAAAACTTAAAACTAGTATTTTGTTGGATCTCCGTTATTCTCAATTACAGCGTTGAGCCGATTTTTCATAGAAAATACAAGTTTTTTTTGTAACATTAGGTGGTATTTTGCTACATTCTTCAGTCAAAGCTGCTTCAAGGTCATTTTTGTTTTTAATGACCCTTTTCCTTATACGAGTAGAAAAAAAATATGAACAGAAAAAAATACGGTACTTCCTCCGCTTGCGAGAATGTATCGTATGTACCTATACTTTTTTGTGATGCAAAAACGGAAAGCTTGTTCTTACAGGAAGAACATAGAAACTAGCGGAACTATTTCTACTTCTTGTTACGTTATCTTTCATGCTGATGGTTTCTGCATTCCAATTTTGTCATTCGCAAGTTGCAGTATATTAGGAATCGCAATTCGATAGGGGTATGTCTACTTATTTGTTGCACTGTATGTATTAACGATTGTCTTACTAGCTACACTTGGCCATGGCTCAAGTGGTAGTGGACTGGCTTCCAGTTTTGTCGTTCGAATCCCAACCTTACCCTTTATCGTTATTTCCACCACCAGTGCTCCATAGAAAGTACCAGTGGCTTTCTGCCCCTTCAAACCTTCAACCGTTGTACCCGGCTCGCTATGAATGCTCATCAGTATGCTCATCAAGCCCACTTTCGGACATACTCTAAAATATAGTTATTCATTCCTAAGTCGTACAACACGCTTATGGAATGCCCTGCCTACCTCTTTATTTCATAGTCATTATAACCTGCAAACATTTAAAACCAACTTTCACCGGTACCTCTCTTTCTATCCTCCCTGATTTTTCTTCGCCCGCGCTGTGTGCACGCATTTTAAGGGTACCTAAATCCCTTGTATAGTTTCCACTTTAGCTTTCTTATATTTGGGTTCTTGCTTGTGCCTGAGTGCCCTGTAGTTTTTTTTTTATAAAACATGTAGGCCTATTTTCTCCGTAATTCTCTCTGATTTCATTTAACTTTCTTAATTTCTTTCCTTTTGTTTTCCCAATATGTTGACGAATTTTTTCTAAGTCAATATTATGAGTGTTTGCGTCTAAAGGGTTGGTTTAATTGAAAAGTGGAATCTATGATTACAATTTCTTACGTCTTTTTGCACGATTTTTTTTATTGAATGAAATAATCTTGAATAATTGTGAAATCGCTCCACGTCTGCATTCCCAGTATGACTATTTTGTTTTGTAAGGTTTATAATAATACCTAGTAGTGGGGTGGCCGTGGTGTAGTGGTACTAGCAATCGCTTCTCACTCGGAAGGTCAAGGTTCGAATCCTAGCCACGGCAAGTTTTCATTTGTGCAATTGGAATTCAGTCAGAAAAATCTGCGTGTGAAGGCATAACACTGACATGTAGGTTTGGCTGTTGTAGGGTTTTCAAGCACAAAACAACCGTTAAAATTCACAACCTCACCATTCCGAGTGAAGAAAATCTCTCCGTCCTATTCGGACTCCCACCCCTGGAGAGTCAATATCGAAACCAAACACACCTGAGTTTCAAACCACTACATCACAAACTTTCCTTTCTCCTCCTTCTACCTTTCCGCCCGCGCCATGGCAACAGTGTAAGGGTATTCATAACCCCTTTGGCGCGCGTAAATTATAAAAAAAAAAAAAAAAAAACCTTTCTTATCTAGAAATTCCTTTCCGAATTTAGCAATTTAGCGAAACGCTTTTCTAATTGTTCACTCCTGGTTATATGATTCCTATCTGTTAAATGGTATGCTGAACCAAATTAACAGAGATTGTCAATTATAGTTAGGAAACTTATTTTCCGTATGACATACGTATGTATATGTATATCTATGTGAATAATCTGATTAATATCTGAATTTGTTTCAGTTGTATTGAACTTAGCTTTAATTGGGTTGCGCTCATACTTGACTGCTTGACAGATATCACATTGATTTATGACAATATGAATAAACTCCATAAGATTTGGATAATATATTTTACAGTTTATTTGATTATATGTACGTTTCTTGAATTCCAGAAAGCTGGTTTCCCTAATATAAAGATAAAGAGATATTTGTTTTACAACATCTATTTCTGTTGCTATATCTTGCGCTCTGTAGGAACACTTAACAAATTTTAAACTGTCATCATTAGAAAACATTTCCTTAATTTGAATAAATTCCAATTTTCTCTTTCCAAATAAATAGTCTTAAGATGTCTCCTAATCGGTGGAAGTCATGTTCTACTATATAGATTAGTCTTTTTCCATGTAGGACTTCGAAATCATTTTAAGGGGGTATCTGTAAAGCTTCGCGTTTACTTGTTGGGCAGTCGTTTTTACTACGTCATGTTCAATTTCTGAGGTAGTTGGTATTGTAGTTTGTCGCTTTCTTTAAAAAATAGATTGCCAAATTTTTGTAGAAGGTTGTCTACTTCTTGAGGCTCTCGTTTATGAGGCTGGTCCAACGAACATATTTGACCTAATACATATGGTATATTGGTGAAGCACAAACTCTTTCCGTTAAGGTTTATATTACCTTCATCTACATTAATGAATATGTTTAAATTGTTTAACAGGTCCATACCAATTATAAATTGATAACATCTATTGGAAAGTCGTTCGACTTCCACTATACGTGACTTCCATCTAATACGTGCGTTAGAGAGCTTTTTAAATTCACCATGTACAGGTGTGTGCACCACGTATAAAAATGAATCCCTTCCCGTAACTGTTGTAAAATTCTCCCAGTCTTTCATCAATTGTATAAGTGTCGTCCCTTTGTATTTATTCGAATTATTTTTTATTTGAGGTAATTCATCCGAGGTTAGTTCATAAAAAATGATTCCTTCTAGCCTATGTTTTTGTATTCTTTCGCTGGGTGGTACTACTCTTTCATTTGATGGTTTTAACGATAGCACAGACGTACCCTGTTGGTGGCAATACTGACCTGAATGTGGTCTAGAGCTATGTGAGTTTTGACAATTATTTACCTATTCCCTATTTCTGTTTGCTCGATCTATATTATCTACCTTCATGGGATCACCCCGTGGTCCCTGGTTTTGATGGTAATGACCTGAATTTCTTATTCAACATTCTGTCTGTGCTGTCCTGAATAATACCTACTGTGTTCTGGTCTATCGTTCTGGAGATATTGGCTTGACCCGAGGGCGGATCAATAAGTCCGTGACTTTTGGATTAAAACACAGATTTTTTGATAAAAAAATAATTTTATTTTTCAACGTAATCTCCCTTGAGCTCTATACACTTTGTCCAACGCTTCTCCAATTTTTTTTATCCCTTCCAAAAAAAATGATTTGTCGAGGTCCTCAAAATAGGCCTTTGTTTGCGAGATGACTTCATCATTGGAGTCAAATCTTTTTTCACCAAGCCATTTCTTCAGGTTTGGGAACAAGAAGTAGTCGCTCGGAGCCAAATCTGGAGAATAGGGTGGATGAGGGAGCAATTCATAGATTTTTGCCATGGCAACTGCACATGTGTGCACCCTTGCATTGTCTTGGTGGAAAAGAACTTTTTTCTTGGCCAAATGAGGTCGTTTTTTTTTCAAATCGTCATTGAATCGGTTCAATAAGTTGGCATAATATTCCCCATTGATTGTTCTTCCCTTTTGAAGGTAGTCAATGTGGATTATCCCGCGTGCATCCCAAAAAACAGTCGCCATAACTTTATTGGCTGACAAACCCACCTTGGCCTTCTTTGGCGCCGATTCACCCTTAGAAACCCACTGTTTTGACTGTTGTTTGTTCTCTGGTGTGTTGTGATGGATCCATGTTTCGTCCACGGTTACAAAACGGCGCAAAAACTCCTCCATATTGCGATTAAACAACGCCAAACCTTCCTGTGAAGTTGTTACACGATTGCGTTTGTGGTCGACTGTGAGCAAACGCGGCTCCCATCTTGCGGAAAGCTTTCTCATGCCCAAGTGATCATTCAAAATTGAAACCACTGAGCCATGCGAGATCCCTACGGCTTCCACAATCTCTCGCACTTTCAATCTTCGGTCGGCCAACACCATATCGTGAATTTTTTCGATTGTTTCGGGTGTAGAGACCTCAACTGGGCGTCCAGGACGTTCGGCATCTTCAGTGCTTGTACGGCCACAACGAAATTCAGTAAACCACTTTTTTACCATTGAAATCGATGGTGCAGAGTCCCCATAGTATTTATCAAGCTTAGCCTTGGTCTCGGTAATGGTTTTTTTTCGCAAGAAATAATGCTTAATAAGCACACGAAATTCACTTTTTTCCATTTTCTCCTCAAATTAGTGAGTAGTCTGATAAAAATAGCTGTCAAACACAAACTAACTGACGCAGCAAGTTTAAATTTTGACAGGAGTCAACTGACAGATGCCTGTTGACAGCAGCAGTGTTGCTGTTTCAGTAAAGAGGTCAGAAATTCAATGACCTGCCCTCGTATTTATATTTCGATACTTCTCTGACCTATTCTGGTTTCGAGTTTCTTCTTGGAAGTTGGCCTTAAGCTTATGAGTCTTTCGGAACTCTGGCCTGATACAAAAATCCTCGTATTATTTTCCTGGGTAATTTCTTTTGCAGTATTTACAAGAATGACTCCCACATTACTTAAATCTGTGAAATGGTCCCCTCTACATATAATAAACAATTAATTCATCCGTTTTATAATTTATTTATTTTATATTTGTAGTTCGATCGCTAGTTCGCTCACCGTGTTGACTCTTAGGTTAGTGACCCGTTTGTAGATTTACTATGGTTTGGTGTGGTGTGGATTTACAACGCTTGAAACTGCGTCTCCTTAATGGTTATCCAATCGTTATTGGCAGGTTTAAGACAGTGTCCTTCGCTTCTCGCTGAATCTTCTCATAGAAAATAGCTCTCACTACTCTACCTTATTAAATTCTTCGAATTTGGTTTAGATAACACTCTACGCAACTAAAAAAGGAAAAATTTCCATCGGAGACCGATTTTGTTCTTCTTGATTTCGTTGTTGTTGTTGTAATTGTTGGTAAGCGGTTCACACTAGCTCAGCTACCATCTACTTGTAGTTAGCCATGATTCTGTTTTTGTTGTGAATTCTCTGTCTGTTCATTTACTAATCACTTTGCCCCAATCTTTGTCGATTATACATAGGTGGTTTATAAATTTTTGTGTAATTTTATTTAGTGAAATTACAGTTTAATACTCGTACTTCAGTTTGATTGGCTCGTTAGCGTAGAACTTGGCGTAGCCCGAGAGAAAATAATCGAGTGGTGTCAAATCGCATGATCGCGGCAGCCAATTGATGAACGCTCCTCGTGAGATGACCCAGTCGTTAAATTTCTCCTTCACAACTTCGAGCGTTGCGTTGCTTGTATGGCATGTAGCGCCGCCTAGTTGGAACTATAGCTCGGATATATCGATGTCGTTGAGCTCTGACTACAGAAAGTCGATTAGCAATGGTCTATACCTAAGATCATTGACGGTAACGGTGTATTATTCCTAATTTCGAAGGAAATAGGGTCCGTTGATGCCGCCATGCCATAAACCGCACCAAAAAGTTAACCTTTGTGGATGCATTGATACCTGGCCGAACATTCGTGGATTGTGTTCACTCCGATAACGGCCAGTTTGCTTGTTGATATAGCCTCTGCACCAAAAATGTGCCACGTCCGAGAAGATGAGTTTTTGGTCAAAATCCGGATCTCCGGCCAACATTTCTATCGTTCAATTAGGTCATGCAACTTCAATTTTTGCGTCAGCACAATCCACCTGCAAACTAACACCGGTTAACTCTCTTTCGATGCCCAATTCAGCTAATGGACGCCGAATCGACATTTCCGGGTTTTCTTCGATACTGGCCAATGGTGGCTTCAGATCCAAAAGAGTGTACTCACGCTCAAACTTTTCCACGGTGCGATGAATTGCCTACACACTGAAGCCATGATGAGGACCAAAGTCACGACGTTGCGTATTTACAACTGAGACGGTATTTCGATAATATTTTTTAATAATCTCTGGACGTTCGGCAAGCATAAAATGATTAATGATGAAATCGCAAACCTTACTGAATATTTTGACAGCTGGATGTCATTGGTAACTTTGACAGCTGCTAAAGCATGACAATTGGAAAAACTGTCATTGCTATCTGGTCACCCGTTATAATGACTTCTTTGCGTTTATTAAGGTGTTAGATCACTCTAGGATTATCAAAAAATCAATTTTTTTTTATTGTTTTCAACGGTCCGTTGGGACCTCAAAAATGATATCCCAAAAATTTATGGCGGGGAAATATCTCGAAGTACTTGTTTTTCAAAGTACAGTACAAAGCCGCCAGGAAAATTGCATTTTTCAAGTTGGCCACACCAATAACTTGAACAATTTCAACCAAACCACTTTAAATTTTAACTGGATCTCTAAAAACACATTGTCTAAGCAGTAGGAAGTTTTTTTTATTATTTTTCTGGCGATTTTTCTGCGAATTTTTGTAAGTTTGAATTTGGATGTACGCCATTCGGCCAAAAATCAATATATCAAAGAAATCCTAAGTACTTCTCAATGTACAATAAACAAAAATGTAGTGACTCATCATAACTCAAAATTTACAGGAGCTGCTGGTATGACCAAAAAAAAAGAGGTCATATAAGAAACGCTGCAGAGCAGCCATTTTTTTAATTATTCTATAAAAATTATGTTTTACTGGCAATCATATGTACAATAAACTTCTACCTTTGTGAACTCGATTTATTTTATATTTTTCCTTTAAAAAAATATCACAAAAAATCCTATTTCTCGAAACTCTCGAAACGATTATTTAATTAATGACTACTTAAGTGGAGTTAAATTAAAAGTTCTAAAGTTAAAATTCCAATATTCGTTAGTATTCCACATTCCTTATTTTTACTACGGTTACAATGAAATATTGCTTCTTCTATTATCAAAAATATAAATACATTTTCTTTAATTTTATGAAATATTTCGATTTCCGAGTTTACGGTTCTTATAATACAATTTGTTGTTTTATTTCTCAATTTGTATATAAACGTATCATCTATCTCCTTACAATCTTGTAAATTTTTTCTTAAGGTATAGTGCTTATTATTAAAAATTTGTTACATCGATTAAAATATTATCTTGAATAAATCAAAATGTTCTTCTCTTATAATGTGAGTTACAAGAAGCACAATAATGGCTTTATTTTTAATGTAACCTTTAATTTCAATTTAGAATAATTTTCTATTGCCGGTTCAAAAATAAGATACCTAATTACGAATATTTAAGCTTTTTAATTCCTCCAATAATTGTAAAGGTACAATTATCCTAATGTGAAGTATTCCATTTCAATTTAAATTTCAATTTCAAAACATTCATTTATTGCAATTTTTCAATACATTTACAATAATTTTTATGAATTATAAGGCATTGGCTTATCCGTCAGCCCAAAAAACCTATTTTTGGCCTAACTCCTTAATTAAACTCCGAAAACATATTGTATATATTATTATGGTAACTGTATTTTACTTCTGCCAATACATTTTTTTTCTTCACCTGTATTTAGTCAGTGCTTATTACTTACTCAAATTTCTATGAATTATGCTACACAAATCGCAGACCTAGTGTCAGCGATTTTAGTGAGAAATTTATTTTGCGCATAATTCTTTTCGAATGTTGCCTGATGTCGTACTTGTCAGGTTTTTGTATCGTGACATTATACATATGTAATTTCCGCGAACTCTGGTCGCAAGTAATTGTCTTATGGCCTTAGTTCCTGAACCAGCTGAATCTTATACGTATGTAGGTAGGGATCTTTTCGCTTTCGATAAAGGCCACATAGTAGCAATCGATGCAGATTGCTGTTGTTTCTAATGCGCACACTACGGGAACGCGTTGTTCGTTTTGGGTCATTTGGAATATATGTATGTGGTACCTACAACACGATGAATAACAAGTTCATTTGGCCGTTGATGAGGACCAAATTAGTCACGTACTCTTTCACATGTTTCGCGAATTGAATACCGATTTTCAAAATAAGTTTGAGTGACCCAAAAACGCGTCCTTTTGGTGTGGGTCTATTTACGATAATTTTCCAAACAATATTGAAGTTAAATGTAAAAGAACAGTCGAAATTGACCGCAATGTTTGAAAGTTATCCCAATTAGAAGATATTTCGGTTAAAAAACACCCCTTCAAAAAACATAACTTTATTTCAGAAGGGTAGCTAATATCCAGTACTTTTTAAACATCCAACATAAACAACAAGTACATCCCTTCATACGTAATGTAAGTAACACGAATAACCCGAAGACCATAACCAACATTACGACAGATGGATAATGCCCTATTATGTGCTTGCGAGTGTTTCAAGTGCAAACATATGTTCGTCGGCACCCCTCTGTTGGCAATTAAATTCACACTTTCACACATAAGGGTGAAATCAAATTAGTTAATTAAAAAAAAGTGCTCTGCACACCTAAAAGGAAATTTTTTTTATTAATTTTTTGTTGACTGTTTCAGATACGTGATTCGCCTTTAATATACCTATCCGTATGTCCTGCGTCGCCACCGTGCAAGACTCCCATTTTTCACAGTTTGAGTATATACGTATGTATAATGTATATAGAAGTATTATGGAATGGACTTGTTTGTTTGTTTACATACAGACAAACATACCAACTCTCTCCACCAGGTGAGAATAATACCCCAATTGAGGTTTTTAATTTAGTTTAAAGGTGCATGAAGTTCTGACAGGAGTGTTGCATGGGCACGTTCAGTTGCTCATCACTTTTTGTTTGTCATTAATTTACACTCTTGGTAGGGTGGGCTGACGGATCGTGATGCCCAATTCCTACAAAAGAATACCAAAAACCAGAAACAAAAAAAATTGTAATTAGGTTTTGTAATTACACGTCGTGTGAGATAAACAATGCCAAGGTAAAATATCAAATGAATCTATAGGGAAACGGACAGATACAGCCCACTTCCGTCAGATTGCAGTCCATTCTACCGCGCGATTCCTGTGGTATCACATTTTGTTGTGCCAATTTATGAGATTGTTTACGGTGATGAATGTTCAACCATAAAACAAAATGAAGTCATTAAAATAATGATTTTGGAATTGTTGCTGTTACAAGCAGCTCATGCCAATTTAATTGACAATCTCTAGGCAATCTCTCTGGTAAATGAGAGATATTTTTTCCCATTTCTTCTCTTTTTTTTTGAGTAAAGGAGCGGAGCCGGTGTTCACAGAAAAGTTACAATTAACGAGAGTACCTTGAAATGTGATATTTCTTGAAGTTTAGTGAAGTACTCATCGAGTGGTATTTGGGTATTTCGGAGGACTAAAAACGAGTCTTACTCAGGGTTATGAAATCTAAACGCACTGATGTGACATATGAGAATGTAAAATTAGACACGTAGGAATGCCGAAGATTTAACTTTTCACTTTGGTGGAAATACTAAAATACGAGTACTGCCTTTTGTCCTCATACTCATAGTCGTAGGTACTTGGATACTTTCGTGGAAAATTGCAATTGCCATGCAAGAAGTTGATCGTAAATATTGTAGAAAGGGAGGAATTAGTGGAGAATTATAAATCTAGATACGAGTATATTAATTTGTACTTACTTCGCAAGGGGTGTCGCCTATATAAGGATTTTAATCTCTATTACATTGAAATCAGTTTAAGGTCAAAAGTTTGGTATACAATTACTTACACGTATCTATGAAGTTGATTTAATTTGAATTTATACATATATAGCAAAATATCTTGTGAAAATTCTACGAATCTTCTCTTTTGAGAATATTTATTCCACGTGTCTCTTAGGTGTACCTCTATTTTCATTTTTCGCTGATGATGGCAGACTTAAGGACCTAAAGACACCATGTATGTAGATGATTGATTGAATTTTGAATATCCTATGGCACAGCATTATAATCGGATTATAATTGACATAAAAACACTAGATACTACAGTCGGTGTGGGATACCAAAAAATTACTGAAATGCGAGGACAATGGAATTAGGGTGTTACTTATTTAAATTTCGTACAAATTGGAAAGTAAATGTGGACTAACAACTCAAATTTTCTGTATAGGACATTCTTTCGTAGGAAGCTCGAAGGTTTAACATTTAATCAGGTCTCATCAAGCCATCTCTCAACCAATGGATGTAGGAGCTCCACAGATGGTGCGAATACAGGCATTAATTACAATACCTGATTGACACGTGCCAAAACGGGCTTGGTCCCTCATCTCATTAGCTGTTTCTGATCTTCTGGATCAATTTGAAGGACTGTTCAGAATGAAGTCTGCTCTCCGTTTCTTCTTATCATTTGGTAATCACTAACGCTTAGATAGCTGAACAGTGATAAGTTGATTTTTTGGTAGAGATGCATTTTAACTCTTGGCATGTTTAGTGCATCATTTCCTCATATTTGAGTCATCTGCCTGTCGTAGTGGCTGTGCAGACATTGATGAAGTTCGCAGTATTACTATAGGGTAATGGGCTTGGTAAGGCATTATCTGAAAAGATAATCCTATTTCGCACCTACCCGCTATGTGATTGGACCTCTGATGGAAAGGTAATTTCTTCAAAAAAATTAACAATTCGTTTACTAATGTCAATTCCTGTTGCATTTTCATGCGTAAGCCTTGTAGCTACAATGCCGTATTCTAAGTCTCTATAGTGCCATACCTACTTTTGCTAAGAATTATACGTCCTGTCTAGCACTAGTATTGAAGATTAGTAAGGTGAAGTGGTGAATAAATTTAACGTTCCTTATTCTGTTCCGAAGTTTTGCCTAAAGACTGCGGTGATGCTGCCAATCCAGGGTACTTACAATGTTTTTCACATAAACTACTTAATTTCTAGGTACAGTTAGCAACAGTTAGTTCAACCGTGGGACCGTGAACAACCAAACATCTTAGACATTTTAATCGCGTTGGGAGATATCAATGTCAAAACGAAGGGTGCGACAACACCAAGCTCAAAAAATTTATAGATGTGAGTTAGAGTTTGAAATAACTACGACGATGCTACGGAAGACTTTGGTCACAGCATTGAAAAAGGAATTGCGCGTTTAATTGAGTTAGAAAGTGCAAGATCCAGAAATGAAGAAACATCCAAGCGCCACCTTCAAACAGTGTTAAGTGAATTTATATCAACCGGTTCCACAACGATGGATTCCAACAATAAAACAAGTAATTCCATCAACTCTCTCCGGGAAGACTTAGATATTCATCTACAATCATACACATCCCAGCTCTAACTTGAACTTTCAACAAACAACCATCAACTCTGAAAGCATAACGAGTCCATGCTTGACGTTATATTCTATAAAATCAATGAGCTTAATGATGAACTCAGTACGAATAGAACAGTGTTGAATGATTTGGGAAACCTCATTGAAAAAATATGTCACAAAACCGATGGTCTTCCAAACTATCCCCCGCCGCACAACAGTTACAATACTTCAATTTTGGCTGAATTGTTGCAAACCGAAGCCGAAGCATTGCCACATCCAGTACCGACAACCCAACCTCCAAATCTTCGCACCAGCCCACCGATCCAAAAATCTTATGGTGATATAACCGCTGTCCGACTCCGCACAAACGAATAAGATGTTCACCACCCTACTTGTCAAAGGTGCCCCCAATTACGCAGATGTTGCTTGGATTTATGAATTTTTTAAAAAGAGGTATGACATCACCAGCAGCCAATGCACAATATTCCCAACATCTCACCACAAAAACAAATGGAATTTTAAGATCAACTTACCGGCAAGATATGAATGGTTATTTGTTAACACATTAAAAACCAAGCATTTTTCAAAAAACATTACACATTCTGAGGCATTATAAGCGTATTCATACCCACGAAGCAACGTCTCATCTAATGTTAATTATAAATCGCCCAGATCCATTCCCCATCCACATCCCAAACCTGACACCAACTGTAGCCGTAAAACCAAAATATTTCCACAACTTCTCCCCTCCTGTCTATATCCCTAAGCAACCCCCTTCACGTCTCCCCACAAAGCACCAACTGCCTCTCTTCTACCCAAACCCCAACGCGTTCCTTTTAATTTAACCCCTCCCCTGATACTACGACAGCTCAACCGCTCACACACCCTCCCACGAATAGTGACATCTGCTTTACTAATTTTGATCTTAGAACAGGAGCCAAATACCCAAACTTTATCAGCTCGCATATCTTAAATCCCGCTTCAACCTCGCATTCTTCCTCGGTTTCTTGGGCCCCTGGCCCTATTTTTGATCCCCTTACCACCCCAAGCGTTAAATTGACCAACAAGAATATAGATACTATGAAATGCCGTTACGCACTCTTTAGGCTAAGGGATACAAATTACGAAAATATACGTCCCTTTCTAGCATATCTTTAAGAAAAGTCCGACTCTGTTTGCTTTGAGGGAAAAAACAAATCAAGGGTCATGGTCTCCATCCAACAGGAAGGCCTTCCTACTGACATAACCAGTCTGAGGAAACTTTACAACAGGTACCACGAAATCTTCAACACACCTCTCTAAAAGATTGCGGATGACCTCGCTGCTTTCCGCATCTATGTAAACTCTAAAAGAGTTTCTCACCTTCAGCGTAGCCAAGCTGACCATGATAATTTTTTTTGCCTTCTTTGTCTGCATCTTACCTACACTCCCCTACCCCTCCACGTAACAAACTACCTCTTACAGTTCACTATCAAAACCTGCGCTCTAAAACTCGTGCTGTTTTGTCTAAATCTCATGGCCTCTTTTTCGATGTCTAAAATATGCTCTAACAGAAGCCAATCTGATCCCAGACATAAAGAACCAGGTGCTATTCCCATCTTGCTATAATGTTTTCCAAGATGACAATCACTCTCTCCCTATGGTTAGTGATACTGCCCTTCCTAAAGCTAATTCTCCACGCAGAGGTGTCTTATTTGCTATTCATAATAACCTTAACGCTTCTCTCATCGCTATCTCTTCTTCTGTTAAATTTAACTTTGCTTTTATTAAAATAACAATTCCCAATAGGTCCCTGTACGTTATGTGTTGCTAGATCTATCGAATCCTACATCATTGCAATTAAAGCAACTGACCAACTAATTAACCTAAGTGATTCCATCGACGACATCCTTATCTTTGGTGACTTTAAACTGCACCTCCTGAAGTGGATTCCATCGGATGATCACTTATTTTTTACCGCGTCAAACGCTAGTTCATCCAAGGAATGTCTATTCACGCATAACTGACTCAAACCTATGAGAAGTAAGTAGCGTCCCTAAATCCATCTGTCAGCCACTAGACCTTATTTTCACTAGCAGTCCCTTTTCTCTATCAACTGCCGACAACTTTCACCCCGTCCTCTTCTCTCATTTTTCCATAACTTTCCACCCCAGTCCAATTCTTCCCCTACTATCTCTTCTTACAACTTCCATAAAGCTGATTTTCGTTAAATCAATATCTATCTTAGTTAATCTTCTTTTGATCTTACCAACCTATCCTTATCTGATGCTATCTCCATTTTTTACAGTGAAATATTTAGTTCCATTACTCTTTACGACCCCTTTTCACGGCATAAAAAATCATCTACTTCCCCTCCCTGGTATAACAGAAGACTTCACTCTTTACGAAACAAAAGGAACAAATTATAAGCAGCTTTTCTTCGAACCAATTCTTATTATGACTACTCTAACTATCTTGGAACCTACTTCCAATTCACCCAGCTCTATAACTGCCTCTATTAGCGCTTTCTCGACACAGTGCAGACCAACCTTATCAACGGTCCTAAGACATTTTATCAATTCGTCAACTACCGAAGAAAATCAGACGGTTATCCCCCATCTCTCTCGTTCGATAATATATCATCGACCGACCCACATACTATTGCAAACTATTTTGCTAACTTTTTCGAATAATCATTTGCTGATAACTTCTTCGTACAAGACCCCATATATTTCAAGTACTTTCAAAATTTCTTCAATGGCCCCTCTCTTTCCTAACCTTATTGAAGAAAAGTTACAAAATCTCAATAATGAATTTTTAACCGGGCCAGACCGGCTCGCAGCAATATTTCTCAAAAAGTGTGCCTCCTATTTTCCACACCCACTTTCCTCCCTTCTCATCTGTCTCCCACACAAGGGTAATCCCCCCAAATTTGGAAAACCTCTTTCATAACCCCGGTTCACAAAACGGGACTAAAGAATGAAGTAACCAACTACCGTCCCATTGCTAAGCTCTGTCACATACCTAAAATGTTGACAGGATTATTAAACACTGCTCCCTATCCATTTACGCCGACGACACTAAGTTCTCCAAGTCTATTTCTTAAGCCGAAGACTTTATTCTCCTTCAAGAAGACCTCGATAGGTTTTCCATTTGGTATCTAAAAAAATTTCTTTGAGCTTAATGTCTCCAAATGTTAATCTACGTCTTTGTCTCGTAAGTCCAATCAATCTGCCCCTCGATTTTATATTCTGCATGAGCAATTTGTACCCCAGATTCAATCCTTTCTCGACCTTGAAAAGTAATATGATAGAGGGTTAAACTTCCGTTGGCATATTGATGAAATAATCCTTAAATCCAGCTCATCGCTCGGTCTTATCAAACGATTGCCTAAAGTATTTTGCAACCCTTATATGACAAGATCACTTTACATTACCCTTGTCTGGTCCCTTCTCGAATATGCCAGCCAAGTTTGATCCCCTTTCAGCGAGTTCATATATCCCGTATCGAGAACATTAAGCGTCGCTTTCTTCGATTTGCCCTTCGTGGAGTACCCTGGGATGATCCCTTTAGGTTACCTCCCTCTCGTGAGAGCCTCAAGCTCCTTAACCTGAATACCCTCAAAAACGCAAAGACGTAGCTGATATTCTCTTCATCCATCGACTGCTCTCTGGTTCTGTGGATTGCGCTGCCCTTTACAATTCTATTACACTAACCTTCGTAATTTACGCTGTCCTCGCGTCTTCTACATATAGTATATTCCAACTCACCGCACCTCTTATGATTCTAACGAACTAATCTCCCGCATGATCCGTAAAGTCAACTTAAACCTCCCACTTTCTGATCTTAACCTGAGCACTTCTCGTCTGAAACTTGATCTACTCCACCATTCCCTTACTTCCTAACCTTTAACTGTTGTTAGTTCTTTAGTCCTAGTGTTTAAGTTAGTTTAAACTTGTATTAAGCGGAATAATTTGGGGTTGTCAGCCCCCAACAAATTTAAATTTAAATTTACAAGATTAGCTAGGTTCCAATTGAGAGGAAGCGAACATTGAGTTCAAAGTAAAAGACCAACCGAACTAATGATGGAGTGAGACCGATATTTTACGGTGAGCTAAGCACGTCTTGAATTTAAACCCCGGAAATGGAGCTACAGCCTAAGGTGGGCCTAGGCCTTAAACAAGAAAATCTGGCATGGGTTTTGGCCACCTGACTTGAGTTGCGCAATCCAAAGTAGTTGATGTGCCCTTCCAAGTATGCGAACCAACAAAGGTGAGGTTTCCCTCCACTGCCGTATCCCACAAGGTTAGAATCCAAAATCGTCCAGCTAGAGCATTGATGTATACTTGTGGAACGTATCCTATTCATCTTAGGGCACTCGTGTGTATTTTTTGATGTTGCCGTGGATCGGGTATAGAATGCTGTTAAATCTCCTCCTCTGAAGCACGTCAACATCAACGCAGGGGAAACTCAGTCGAAAAACCTTGTAAAAAAAATCTACCAACTATACCATATTTTCAGGAGCAGGACTATGTCGATAGTATTTGATGACCAAGCCTTAATACTCAATAATCATCCTAGGCAGAAGAAATTTCTCGTACATACATATTTTGATTTTCTCTCGTCCAAAACCAAACCGATTTCTGTGGCTTCTGTCCAATGCTGGCAAGCGTACAGATGTCACATTTGTGGGACAGAGTATTATCAACTCTTTTATTATGGAAAGGTATACGCTTTTATAACGTCTACAAATCATCAAAATTGTTTACATTAAATTCGAAGTCAGTTACGACTATGGTACTCATTTTTTTGGCCGTTAAAATCATCCCAATAAGCCAACGATTAAGTGTTAAGTAAAAAAATCAAATCGACTTAGTCATTCCATAATGTTGGCCTGTCAGTGAGACAGCGATACACCAGGACTAATGAGAATATTGCGGTTATTGGAAATTAAAATCGCACACGTCAAACTTTCTCTGATTGGACTCTATTGGAAGAAGGTCCAGATTTTCACAGAAAAGTCTTCCTCAGTGATTGGTATTTGGTCAACCGAACAACCGAAAAAATTGACTGCTTGGAGTGGTTTTCATGCCGGAGGTGTTATTTGTTATTTTATTATTGGGGCGTACTTCCTCCGTGATATCAATGTAGATCACTATCGCCCCATGCTAACCAAATTGTTGGTAATAAATTGGCGATGGAAGGATATGTGGTATTAACAGAAGTGTTCCACTTGACACAAAGTGCGTACAACTATCTACGGAGATGATTGAAGCGAAGTTCGTTGATTGTCTTATCACCAGAAGTTGCCCTGTCAATTAACTCCCTTAGAATTTTTGTTTTTGGTAAAACATTAAGTCTTTGTACGATCCTAACAAGCCAGAAACTGGAATATTGGCCGAAATATGCGAAAAAATCATATAAATCATGCAAATCTATTCATGGAAAGATTTCCGTGGAGAATATTTTAATCACGTTCGCCCTGCAGGCAAACCTTATTCAAGCTCTCCATGACATATCGAATGCAGTCAGCAAAAACACATGTTACACATGTTACACGAATTACACATACCGTCAAAAGTTGCATTGTCGAAGGCACTTTAAGTGACAAGCGACTCGAAACCATTAAAGTACGCAACAACATTTCATTCGCTGCCACCATTGATGCCATCTACGGCAGGTTGAAAGAAAAAGTTCTCTCTTTTTTTATTTAAGAAAACTTTTCAGTTTTTATTTAAAAATTAGTCCATAATGTAATTTTCTTCATTGTTTGTACCTGTATGCCAGCTTCTTCAAGTCCTCACTTTTGTACCGAAACACTATTTCGCTGCCATTTGGACTGTCTCGAAATTTAAATTCTCATTTCTATCAAGAAAGTTTTGCGCAGATCGTTATAGATGGTAATCCGATGGTGTAATATCAGAAAAATATGTTAGCTGGAGTAAAATCTTCCAATCTATCTCAGTAACTTCGTTGATGAAAGACTAGGTATACCCTTTCTGCTGGCCCAAGATGGACATTTTCGCTGAATTTATGTTTTCAAAATAGCAAATTGAGAACCATAACGGTCAGTGTTTTTATTGAAGTTTCATCTTGTATAAGCAGCTCAATATACCACAAATACTTGCTCTCCCACCAACAACATAGCATTACCTTCTTCCAATGCATACCGACTTTCTATGTTGCCTCTGTAAATATAGAGTCTTTTCATCTGCAGTGTGGCACCTGTAGAGAATATTTTGGCAAAAAGCCTTTTATGATGTTACCCGAAATCATCTGGACGGAACTTTAAAAATCATTTCCGACATGCTCAAGTTGTGTCTGCGGCTTCTCCAAACACTCCTCATAAATTGTTTTCTGTGTTCGTTGTTTTATTGTCTTTTGAGATCTCATGGATTATACAATGTCTCAAGTGTACTTTTCCTGCACTCAAGAACGCTAAAAAATTATTGGCTAACGTTTGCAAAACATAGACTACTTATCCAAACTAATTTTATTAAAGTCAAATTATTCACAAACGCCGGAAAAGGAAGTTGTGGGGGGAAGTGCTCCATGCAATTGCACCAGCTGTTTCATTTTACCTATATTTGGAGATTGATTTGCACTTTATTTCATCGCTTTTCTTGTATGGACCACCGCGGTGAAAACACGTGCAAAGAGAGAGCCGATATTCAAGAACTTTCAATTTATTTGCAGTAACTTGTGTTCAGAATTAGTTAATAAATATTATTAAATAATTAACAAGTATATTAACTATATATGCCCTTCAATCGGTGACCCCATTTTGAATAACATAACCATGAGCATCGATGCAACTGCCGCCGCAAAATATGCTGCAACGAGCGCCGGAAATTCTCAAGAGCCTATCGAAAAGCCAACATTTTTTTTTACAATCGGCGCGCGCTCAAAGGGTTTTTGTACCCTTTGTTCATACACAGCCCGGGCGAAGAAAATTTAGGGAGTAAGAAAAAACAGGTACCGATGTACATTGTTTTTAAATGTTTGTAAATTATAACGGCCAAGAAACACAGAGATCGGCAGGACATTCCATAAGCGAGTTGTACGGCTTAGGAACGAATCACGATATTTTAGAGTACGTCCGAAATTGGGCTTGAGAGTATACTGATGAGCATTCATAGCGAGACGGGTGTTACGGTTGAAAGTCTGAATGGGCAGAATGCTACTGGCGATTTCACTGGAGCACTGGTGGTGGAAATAGCGATAAAACAAAATGAGACTGAAGACATTACGTCGATGTTCAAGGGTGTCAATTGTTTGACTGATATTAGTATGACCAATGAGTTTTATCACACGGTTTGGAATCGTATCAAGCAGGTGCAGATATGTTTTTTGAGCACCTGACCAGATGTGGGCATTGTACTCCAGCTTTGGGCGGATGAACGCCTTATATATATATTGTTGCCAGATCAGAGGGGGTAAAATATTTATAACATCGCTTGAGGAAACCTAGACATTTCGCAGCATTTTTGGCGACATCGAATAGGTGGTCATTTCAACGTAAGTTGTTACTAAGACATATACCGAGAATGGAAAGTTTATCGGTTTCGACGATGCAAGTGCCATTCATGGATAATGGCTGGGTATTTGAATTTCGCTTTAATGACAGCAGACAGCATTGAGTTTTGGAAATATTAAATTCCACTCGGATAGTTCCCCAATTAGTTATGCTGTAAATTTTGGAATTTAGTGAGCTAAGCATACGCTGCTGTTCCCGTTCTACAGCCGAAGAGCAGGTGCGTGGGTCCGGGAACGAATATGGGAAGCAGAGAGTGCTGTCATCAGCAAAGGAATATATTGGATTAGAAGTAGCCAATAAGAGATCATTACTGAAAATTAAAAAGAGTGTGGGAGACAAAATGGAGCCCTGGGGCACACCAGCATTTATTTTGTGAATGTTCAAAGAGCTGACAACTGGAATGTCACTGTAAATGAGCGTTGGGATGGAGGATGAGGCAGAATTTCTAATGTTTGTGACGAATGACCAACAAATTTTACTGCCTTTATATTGCAGTATTTTTTGCTTCAGTTTTTAGTCGTATTGGAATTTCACTCGCTTGTGAAAGACGTTGCAGTCATTTCTGGCTCGTTTAAACTTTTTTGGCTTTCCTCCAAGACCGACCGTCCGAAAAAACAAATCTCTAACCCTGATAGCCCCTTTTCAGCTCGAGTCGTACTATGCCTTTTCTTTTGATTTGATACTCTTCATCCGATGAGGGATAAAGCATCTCATTCCAAAGAGAATATTTTCTGTGATCATGTCAGCAGCGGCATCCACGTCGTTATCGAGGAAACATAACCACTAGTTAAAATCCCTAAAGAAGTTGTTAAGTCCGCTCCAATTGGCTTTCTCATATTGCCACACGGTTCTTTTAGGAATCTTTTTTCTAACTGGGGTATACGAGAATTTAGCTGATATGACACAATGGTCCGACGAGCCTAGAGGGGAGAGCACATCAACGCAGTACTTGTCAGGGTGAGAAGTTAAAAACAAGTCCAGGGTGTTGGCGATATGAAACAGTGCACCAACAAAATTTTCACACACAACCCGCTATCCATCAGTTGTTACATATACTCAGTCACTGCCCGCACCGTATGATAAATACAGTAACGCCAGTGACCGAGTGCAAGCAACAGTACTACGACCAGGAGCGGGAGAAGTGGAATACACGCACTGTGTGATATTTTTGTTTTTATTCATTGCACTGCACTGTTTTAGTTTTTTTTTTTTTGTTTTTTGGTGTGCAGCACAGGAGAGACTACGAGTGCAGAATGACGTGGGCACTCGTCGGTAGTCGACACGGTACTCGAACACTTCACTGACGAAATTTCAAAAATTTTAGTGAGGATTCCACCGTTTTGGAAAATTCAACCGCTACTATGGTTTTGCCATCCCGGGTACACGCAACGATGTGACGAAAACTTTCCAACGATTTGTCGACAACATTCTCCGCGATTTCGATTTTCCACCACGTCTACATCGATGATACTCTTATTGCTTCAGAAAAGCAAGAAGAACATATCAGTCATCTCCGTAAGGTTTTGAAACGATTCAAAAATGGTATAATCTTCATGTGCCAATTCGGAAAACTTGAAGTACGTTTAGCGAAAGCGGAATAAGGCTCTAACAGAGAAAGTTGACATTATCCGAAACTTTAAATGTCCCGAACATATGGGTGGCAGTGGCTCAAGTGATAGTGGACTAGCTTCCAAATCGGAAGGTTCGGTGTTCGAATCTCAGCCTCGCCCGAAAGACATATTCATTTTTTCAGTTAACGAAAATCAAGTAAAATGAGTAGTTAACTAGAAATCAACATCAAGCCAATTTCCACTGAGAATTTAGTTTCCCTACTAAATATTGGATGCCACCCATGGAGTGAAATATAACCACTGAGCCCAAAATCTTTCTTTCTCCGTCTATCCCATTTTCCAAAAATTTTAACACATGGTGAGGCATTATAAGTGTATTCATACCCACTTGAGTGTTAAGTTCTTTGCAAAAAAAAAAAAGTACGCGAACTCAGTCGTTCGACCATAAATTTGTACCGTACGTTCATGCTTAAGGCTGCTGAAGTACAAAACCATCTACCAAGCCTTATTCTCATGTTCTTTTTCTCCATCTGGTGAAGACCATGTTCTTCCCATCTCTTCTGCTCGTAGAGCTAATAGATAGCTCTCATTCTTCTTTGCAGCGCCACTTTGTGGCGCACAGCAGTTGCGGCGTCTTTGATCGCACGTTGGTAGCATTGCCATTGATCTACGGTACTTGACATTGTTCATATATTTATCTTTTCGGGAGCTCGTAGAAACATTATCCTTATCTTCCGTTGGGCATCGGCGCATATTAGGCTTACGTCCGCGCATTTAGCCTTGATGTGGATTGTCATAAGATGCTCGCTCACGTGTCGGAAGCCCTAAACTTTTTGCCTAAGTCTGCAGCATATAGTAAATCCGCATCCGTATAAGCGCTGCTTCTTCTTCTTCTATCACAAATACGCCAATTGCTGGTTGTAGATACGGGCATTCCATGCGGTGTTGCATTTTTTGCTGGTTGCTGCACCAGTTTCTCTCGACAATCGCGCGCGGGAAAAACTGTCAACAATAAGAATCCTTCAAGACTTCTTCCCCATAGCTCTGCTCGAGCAAACTCCTCTTTTAGTTTGCCTCTTAGAGGGTTATCTTCCAGAGCATGCTTCTTCTGACTCCCCGGTCTACATAACATATTTTGATGGACTTAAGTGGCCGCTACGGCTGGTAAAGAAAGAGCTGCTAGAGTTATCGGAATCGAAGGATTAGGTTATTTTAGATCAGCAAGAAAGCCGGCGAGGGTGTTTGGTAGTATGTCGATTAAAGTGACTAGAATCCATGCCCTTACAACGTGTGGATTTTCGGTACTATGAGTACCACCTGGAGTACTTACATCCTTCGAGGTCATCTTCATGCTTTTGAACAATTTAAGGTCTAGATAGTTTGCCTTTTGTGCTGATTTTGATGTTTCAACTAAGTTCTTTTGAGAATCTTATGATCATCACAAACCAAAAGAACTCAAAATCACGTCTGACCTTTACTTAAACAAAAAAAGAGAATCACTTGAAAAAACAAAATCAAAAATTAAACTCTACTTTCAAAATGACATTTTTGACTTAACACAAAGTGCAACGCCTATGCAACATTGAAATGCTAACTAGGAAAGTACTTCAAGTTATCCAGTTAAAAGGTACGAATGTATTCATATTCAGTGCTGAAACTGAAAACTGAAAACTGAAAATTAAGGAGGAGCTCTCAACAAGCACAACTTTTACAATTCATCACTATCACTTCGGCGCAATTAAAACAAAGTTAGTTAACGTACCATCGTAAACGACAGGCATGCACCAGTAAACTTTGTCTTGTTAAGCATTTATTTCCGAACAAAATAAAACTCCAAAACATCTAAGAGTTTGTGGAACAAAACACGTCGGAAAACCTTAAACGTAAATCGCTTTTACGGTTAAATTTTTCTTAAAAAAAAAAACATTATAAGGCCGAGTGAAACCAACGAAAACCATTTATTTCTCGATTCCGTAAGTGAGTGGATTGTGTGATGATGGAACCGCATAGTCCGTATCCTGATTGCAATTAAAAAATAAAATGTGAGGCACTGTTTTTTTGCTTCTCTTGGTATTGTGTGTTATCGTAGTCCGGGTTTTTGTCTTGTTTTTTAATTTTCTTTTTTTGTTAATTTTTGCATCCGTGCTTTGCTGTATCCTACATTCGGTTGTAGCTCCATGCTCTTGCGGTTGAAGCCCATTGTGGTGAAAATTAAAGTAGAACTTATTTTCCATTTTTGTGCGCCATTAATGTGTCAAGGTTTTTGACCCAATTACAAGTACCATGCGAATTAACTTTTTTTTTAAATCCACAACAGGATATAATTTTAAAAAGAAGCTGCAAGGTAGTGTTACAGTTAACTGGGTCGACAAAGTCTGCTTGAACTACTGACTGATTCGATTTTCAATTTCTCCAGCCCTTCTTTGCCCCGTTTAGTATTAAAGGAAATTTTTGACACGGCTAAGGAAAGCTGCTGAAAGAGGAAGGGTGGCTTGTTGGATTGCTCCGTATTATGTAGACTATAGAGGAAGACTGAAGGCAATATGAATTAAGTCTATCAATATCTTATCGAAAAAGGCAAAATCCTGTAAATAAACAAAGGAGTTGTTTTTTTTATTTATAAAAAGCATTTTATCTGTTGAGTCTAACGTTGTACTCACATAATTTTGCACAGCCTTCTGAGTTTATGAGTCTGTGTTGATTGCATCATGTAGCATGTTCCTCTCTTGGCAATATTCTAGAGTAATTTTGCTTTTGGCACCAATGCTCAGCAGCTAGGATATACAAATTGTCAGCAGCTTACATATGTATGCTGTATTTTAGCTTAGACTGTACTACGAGTACTCTACTGCATAACCAGTTTTCCAGTAAAGTCATCAGTATCTTAGACCTATTCATTGCCATTTTCATATTATGACGTCAATTGGTCGAAATGGATGGATTAGACGGACCTGGAAGAACATTGCACTCACAGAGCATATACCAGGCTTATACTTACACTTAGCTCTTGTTCTTTAATCTTAATTATATTTTATATGCATTCTCAAGAATGAAGTGGGTGTAGTTTTCATGCCTAAAGCTCAATCTGTTATCCTGCTTGCTGAATATCCTCGACAGAATACTCTATCTCCATATGAAGTTCAGCGCATTCTCGATCGCAAACTGTCCCAAAGAACTGAACATTAATGACTCTGTCCGCAGTTTGATCCAGAATTTTCAACAGAACCATAAATGTAACTTTTAATTGCTGATATACAAGAAGGAAACCACAAAATTGGACATCCCAAGAGGGTGAGCTCTCTCCCTTATTACACAATCGAGTCCTTAATGGGCTGCCTACTAAATTAGAGGACACAGAATGTGGTGGAATAGCTTACGCAGCCGAAATCTTTTTATATATGTCGGCTAAGCACATATGTATATTGTATGTAGGTCGAAATTTTGCAAACCGATACAAACAATCTAGTTTTGCAAGAGAGCCGTAGGCTTAAGGTATTGTCTACAATCCAAACTTATTCACTGACTTTCTGCAACCTGATAAAAAAAAACACAATGAGCTGCCTACATGAGCATCACAGGTACTTATAGGCATGTAGTCAGCACTACGCTCTGGCAGAGATATACTAGCTATATGTAGAAAAAGCTAAATGTAGGACACGCAATATATTCACATTCCATCGCGGCCAACCCCAATTAACCCGCCGTTGATTATATGATGTGAATCATAGGTGAACTAACTTATATGATAAACTCTACTACTTTCGAAAAAACTTAACCCTCGCAAAGACACATTGTAAGCGAATTACCAACACATTGTACATATATCTCTATAACCTGCCAGATTTTGCTGGAATGAAAGCAATTTACAAGTAAAGTTGCTAGAATGGGAGTGATAAATTTCACTATGTGTGTGTAATGTGGATGCGGGTTTTGTTTTTTTTTATATTATTTTTTTTTTATAATTGGCGTTCGCACAATTGACTTATGTGCCCT
This sequence comes from Volucella zonaria, assembly GCA_963966105.1. Classification (NCBI taxonomy): domain Eukaryota; kingdom Metazoa; phylum Arthropoda; class Insecta; order Diptera; family Syrphidae; genus Volucella; species Volucella zonaria. The sequence goes on along the minus strand of OZ014530.1, from coordinate 197,510,579 downwards.
TAAGACGTTTGCACATAGCGCAGGCGAAAGGAAGTTAGGGAGAGAAAAAAGGGAGATACCGATGTGCGTTGGTTTTAAGTGTTTGCAAGTTATACTGGCTTGGAAACAAAGGGCTTTCCATAAGCGGGTTGTACGGCTTAAGGAACAATCACGATATTTCAGAGTACGTCCGAGGATGGGCTTGATGGTGAATTGATAAGCATTTATAGCGAGACGGGTGCTAGGGCTAAAAATTTGAAGGCCGGAATGCTACTAGTAATTTCAATGGAACACTGGTGCTGAAAATAGCAATACAACAAGGTGAGACAGGAAAAATTACGTCGGCGTTTGAGGGTGTTGAGTGACTTTGTAATACTAGCATCACCTATGAGTTTTATCGCACGATTTCTTACATCGGTTGAGAAAACCTAGACATTTAGCAGCATTTATGGTCATTCCAACATGGAAATCTTTTCGCTTTCGACGATGCAAGTGCCATTCATTGAAAGTGGCTGGGTGTTTAAATTTCGTTTTAACGACAGCAGAAACAATCTGTTCCTCAACTGGTTATGCTGTTAATATCGGAATTTAATGAGCTTAACATACGCTGCCGTTCCCGTTCTATAGCCGAAGAGCAGGGACGGGAGTCCGGAAATGAGTATGAAAAGCAGATAGTACTGTTGTCATTAAAGGAATATACTGAATTTGAAGTGGCAGACAAGAGATCATTGATAAAAATTAAAAAGAGTGTCGGAGACAGAAAGGAGTCCTGGGGCACAACAGCATTTATGTTGCGAATATCAGACCTGAAACCATCCAAGACAACTTGAATTGAACGTTCCGAAAGGCAGTTTCTAATCCATTGAAGAAGAGACTCGTCGATAACAAATGCATGCATTTTCGACAAAACACCCTGATGCCAAACTCTGTCAAATGGCTTAGAAATATCAAACGCACCTATCTTGCTTTCGTCAAGTCGATGTATGCTTGTCGGTGAGACATGCCATCAAATCACCAGTTGACCTGTTGCTACGAAAACCATATTGCCGGTCATTGAAAAGTTTTCGTGCTTCGAGATATTTCATTAGCTAACGGTTTAACAGTGTTTCCATGACCTTGGAAAGAAGGGACGTATGTGCAATGGGCCTGTAGGGGGACGACCTTTTAGGGACGGGCTAGACAAATGCTGTTTTCTATCTGCGTACGTAGTGGTTTTGCCAGCGTGGAAGAACACCTGTTCAGAAGAAGGGGAGATATACCTTCTGGACGAGCGAATTTATATATATGGGTTCAACTTTAACTTCAATCAACTGATTCCAGAAAGAAACTCTCCAAAATGGCTGAAGCCGACGGGTTACGCCAAGAATTTCCTCATAAAGAGAAAATGTAGTGTTCTCTAATGGTTTTTGATATTCCACGACCTGTTAGAATTTAGAAAAAATTAAATTGGAAAAGGGTCGCTAAACAGGCTTTGGTAAAGCTAAAAAACAAAATAATGCAGTAGGTGGGTTTAACTTCCCTTTCCTCCGAGCAAGAAATAGTTGAATACATACAATACATGAAATGACTTTGGAAATGGTTACAGGACTCTTTAGCCAAAAGCTTCAATTAATGATCAAAACTGATCTTACGATTTATGGTATACCCATTTATATATATTTTGGGTATTTATTTCAATACGTGTTCTGTATACGCACTTCAGTTTGTTTTGCAACCTTGGCTTGTGTCCAGAAACTTTGTTTCAGTCTTTTTTTGATAAAAGATATATAGGAGAGATTGCAAGGTTTCTAATCAGACTTTTCTAACCGTGATTTTAGGCTTACGATTTTATATTTAAACAAAAAATGATTCGAGTTTGTCGAGAAATTAAGGTCAGGTCTGGGATACTTTGTACAGGGTCATCCATTTTGTAGTTCCGAACGTAAATTTAAATAAAACAATATATTGTTTGGACATGTCATTAAGTACACAATATAACATCAATCAAATATCCTGCACGGGAGTACTTGCAGGATTTGATTCTGACAAGGTAATTTTCGATGACTTTTCGACACATATAGGACAATAACTCTGCTATAACTTGACAAAAAAGAATCCAACAGCGACAAATCACACGATCTTGGCGGCCAATTCAAATCACCAAAACGGGAAATAACTCACTCGTCTAGGAAATTTGTCTCACAATAAAGACAAAACGGGTCGTGTTTTGTGAAATGTGGCACTGCTTTAAACCATAACCATATCTTTGATTTAAGGCCAAAAAATTCCGTTAGTGAAATAAATTAACGATGACGGTCATTTTCGAAGAAGTATGAACCAACGACATCACCAGACCAAATTGCACATCATGCAGTGACATTCTATGGATGCAATGCTCTTTCGACAGTTACACGTGTTACAAGGGTGTTTTCTTCAGAGGCTTACTTTTTAAACTGCCAACACTATTTCTATGGATTGCCAATTTGACAACTCACAGTTGAATTACGGTTAGTACGTTTCGCCATTTTAAGATGAATAGAGCAAGGTCAGAACAACGTGTGCAAATTGTTTAACTTATTATGAAAACCATTGTTCGGTTCGTCAAACTTATCGTGCGCTACATCCATGTTACGGTCGACATAATCGTCCATCTGAGAAAGTTATTCGGTGGATAATGGACGATGGATCATTTTCACACCACATACACTGGATAATACCCATCTCCACAGACGACAAACATTGCGAGCAGAAGAAGTTTTTGCCGTTGCGGAGCGCAGTGTTAAGGAGAATCCGAATGAGTCGATTCGCCAAAGTGCACACAATTGGAGATATGCCCATCCATTTTGTGGAAGATTTTACGAAAAGATCTTGGCTTAAAAGCTTATAAGATCCAGCTTGTGCAAGAGTTGACACTGCGTGACCATTATACGCGTCGTAAGTTCGGTGAATGGGCAGAAAACATGATTCAGCTTGATCCTCATTTTCAACCTAAAATTTTGTTCTCCGATGAGGCCCATTTTTGGTTAAATGGATATGTAAACAAGCAAAATTGCCGAACTTGGAGTGGAGAAAACCCAGAAGCCTTTGTCGAGACGCCCTTACAACCATTAAAATTCACCGTTTGGTGTCATTTATGGGATGGTTGAATCATCGACCCATATTTCTTTAAGGACGATGCCGGCCAGAATGTTCAATGGAGACTTCTTCGTTCCTCGGTTGAATGGCATTGATGTGACAGAGCTTTGGTTTCAACAAGATGGCGCAACATGCCACTCGGCGAGCGACACCACCAATTTATTGCAGGAAACATTTGCTGAGCGCATAATTTCGGGTAATGGATTTGTGAATTGGCCTCCACGATCCTGTGATCTCACACCGATACATTACTTTCTCTGGGGGTATATGTCACTAATCTATGCCCATAAACCGGAGACGTTGGACGATTCGGACGTCAACATTCGCCATGTTATTGCTGATATACGGCCCCAGTTGCTCGATAAAGTTGTCGAAAATTGGACTTCTCGAATGCGTTTTATTCAAGATAGCCGTGGCTCGCATTTGCTTGATCTCGTTAACATTGACTTCATATTAAATTTGTACGTCTCTAAAAAAAAACACCCTTTAGATTTTCACTTCCTCATATACGACAATTTTGTTTGTCAAGTATCCGCCGAGTGAAAAATGAGACTCATCTCTAAAAAAACTGTTCATCTAAGCTCTGATGTTTAAGCACCCAATCGGCGTTTGTTCTACGCATTCCGTATTCACCTGGCTTCAATTATTGTGTGATTTGAACTTTATAAGGGTGCAGATGCAAGTTCAAATGCAAAATATCCTATAATGTGCCGTAAGACAAGCCCAAATGCTGTTTTCGCCGTGAAAACGATAGGACAGGCTTTAAGACATCTGTAATAGAGCCAGTCTCATCGACTTTTTTTTCAGTTTCACAGTACACTCAGATGGACGATTATGTCAACAATGATCTGCTCGTAATGGGCGAAATGTACCTGCCACAGAATCAATATTTTTGTAATAAGTTTTAACAATTTTAAAGCGTTCAGCGACTGCTAATCGATCCATGTTGTGAAATGGTAAACTTTGAACTAAACATATACAGTCTCGGATGAGAGTTTGGCTTGACGTATGTGATTGTAACAGGGATGTCAAATCCGGGCCACGAATTGGATGGCCCTATATTAATGAAATTGTAAGTTGCAGTGCAGGCGCGGTTCTACAATAACTTGTTGCTATTCCTTTCATATCTCAGAAGGTGCTGCCCCGATTTTTTTTTTAAATTTTACTTAAATGCATGAGTATGCTATATGAAAAGATTTCGACTAGTAAAACAAAAAATTTCGAAAGAGTCCTCAATTCTTAGAACAAAACCCATTCATATCGAAGGTATTTTCAACAAGAAGGGCTACAGAAGCATTCAATATATGTATTTACATTGTATCTACTTAATATATGTACTCCGATAAATACAAAAATATATACAAAAAAAAAACCGTAACGCTTTTTGTTATAGAACTCCGACCGTAGAATACAAGTAAAAATTTAAAAATTTACATTAGTGTGTTTTGTCCATCATAAGCTTGCTTTCAAATAAACTAATAAAGAATATAATATAATAAATAATAATTATTTTTAATTACGTAAAACCATAAATACACATACGAGTATATCCTTTATTTCTTGTTTAAAAAAAAAAATACGAAAAAATGCAGAGCTACAGATTTCCTGGTGTTGATAGTGAAGAGCGGCGGCATGTATTGAGAGCACTGCGGCCCTTTCCCAAGCACCGCCACAGTGCCCAAAAAACTCATCATTTAAAATGATCTTACCATTGTAGTATTAATAATGGAATCTATTCTCTCGCATATCGTGATTCATTCCTAAGCCGTATAACTTGCTTATGGAATGGCCTGCCAAGTTCTTTGTTTCCTAGTCACCTTCAAATACTTAAAACCACCATTCATCGGTACCTCTCCTTCTTTCCTCCCCAATTTTCCTTCGGCCGAGCTGTGTTATAGTATTTGAAAGGTAGTCAAATCCCGTAAACGCGGCTCAAATAAAAAAAAAGTACCACATCTTATCCGGATTAATCTCATCTATATTTTATAAGAAAGCTGCTTTTGAAAATAAATTACCTTAACACAACAAATTTCATAATTCGGATGTGTTCTGGCAGTTTTATAAGCAAAGACATTTCGGCAAATTGCACCACCCCGCTCTGAATCACAGGAAAAATTGTGTATGTTGTCGTTTTGTATGCGATGTCGACAAACCATTGCAGTTGTTATTTCATAAAAAGAATAAACTTTGATCAATTATATGTTTTCTATTTTGTTCGACGACTTTATGTTATTTTTCTGTTAACTTCCTTATTCCGTTCTCATAGAACTTCTGACCCATATTAGCACATAACTGGACCAAGTGCGATTTCGAGTCATCACCATGTGTGAAAGTTTTACCAAATTTATCATCAAGTGAAAATCTGATGTTGCAAAGTCGGGTCGTGACACCGCTTTTCAATCATTTTCACGAGTTACTACGAGTTACGTTGTCATGGTGGACAACGATTTCCTTTCGATTTGATAATTCTAGCCATATGACTTTTATGGCTTCCTCAAGTTTCATTATCTGGTGCCAGAAAACATCTGAAATATTAGCTGAAACCATTACTCTATTTTGATGTAATTCGTCTCTCGATGTGGCTTGTGCTGGTTCATCACACTTAGATAATGATCATTTTCGATTGATGTTGTTGTAAACGATACATTTTTCATCAAAGGTGATAATTCGATTTAAAGAGAGGATCAATTTCATAGCATTGGACGTTCTGATTCCATTATGACTTGATCTGGTTATCACTTGCTTCAATTAGTCGACCCGAATGTTGGTCATCTTTGAATGAAAAATCTCCAGAACAGAAATTCTTGTACCATGGATTTAGGCCCGGACTGCATGACGGCCAATCGATGACATCCACAGAATTATTCTGAAACCATGGTTTGGCTGACCTCGCAGTATGTTTCGGGTCGTTATCCTGCATAAATTTCCAATTTACTTTCAGTTCTGCCTCTGTATAGAGAGCATTACATTTTAAAGTTATCCTATGTAGCTGTGAGCGTTCATTATACCTTCCATTCTGTGTAGCGATACGGTACCTTTAAAAAACATGCAACCACATTGCATAATACTCCCTTCTCCATGTTTGATGTGTTGTGTGGTGTACTTAGGATTGAATGCTCCATTTTCTGGTCGTCTAACATACTGTTTATCATCTGAACTCATTCTATTGATTTTAGTCTCATCACTCCAGAGTATTTTCTTCCATTGTGTGATGGGCCGATCTTTGTGTTCCTTTGCAAAAGCTAACCTAGCCTTTCGGTTTTTTTAGCGAAAGCAATGATTTTTTTCTAATTGATCTCCTAAAAAGCTGACTTTCATTCAATCGCTCTCTAATGGAGCGTGCAGAAAGTGCATTTGGGTCCTCGCCGAAAACTACTTTCCGATTACCGTTCGAGCTCAAGAAAAGAATTTTTTTCGCCGTGCAAGCTATCAACCTGTCTTGAGCTTCATTCGTTTTGAGAGGTCTTTTACGTCTTTCTACGCTTTCGGTGGTTCGATGTTTCCCGACATATGTTACGGCGTTAAAAATCATTGTTTTCGAAAAATCAAGTATTTTTGCGATATCATTATAGGTCAATCTTTCAATATTGCGAAGCTTTAGTATGACTTCCCTCATGCCTGCTGTGCAACTCTTTTTTTTCACCCTCAAAATGTCTCTAAACCCAATAAAAACTAATAATATTCCTTTAATTACAAATGAATTAGTATGTAGCAGTGTCAACGCACCATAAGACTTACCAAACGTAAACGCACACGAAACGTAAGCGCAGCATAAAACATACGAAACAGAAAACCGAAAGAAAACAAGATAAACGGGTGAAAAGGAAAAGCGAAGCCAAGTAAATTCCTTATAACTTAGCAACCGGCAGCCTACGGACGCGCACCTCCCTCTCAGCTTAACGTACAATGAAGTAAGAATAAAAAGAATAAACATATTCATTAAAAGAAGTAACAAATTGACATGTGTCTCATATGAGACAAGTATGCAAGTATGTTTACCAAAAACTTTTTCCGTGGGCACGAAATTCTACAAACAAACCTGTTTTGGTGATACGTTCTTAATTATATCGCCAAGCGAATACTGGACCAATATGCTTAAAACCGATTTAAACTGTTAAATAATGTGCAATAACATCGATAGTTTAACGTGAAAAGAGACATGGCTGAATAGATAGCGGTACTTTTAATTTCGGTTGCCATCTATCTTATTATTGGAGCGATGGTGTTGCCATCGTTGTTAATTAGTTCGCCACAACTGTACATCCTGATAAACAGTCAACAGTATAAATTTCGAGCATCTCTTTGTGAACCTCAATAGCTTTCTTGCCTTTATGGACAACAAAAATCAAAAATGGTAGTTTCTGCACTCCATTGACACTATACTAATAGATGTAAACAAAATTATGCTCTATTTGCGTCTAAATTAAGCTTAAAGTGACCTATTAAATGTCAAAAGAGATGAAATCATAAAGCTAACATCTCGCAATCTATGTGTAAAAATTTTAATTGTTTTCTTGCCAACCCAACATCCGGACGAGATGTGGATGCAACAATGATGGCGATATGTACTATACAATATTTCAAACCTTCGATTTATAGAAATCACAACTTCCCGAGAAGTCGACTTAACAATAAATTGATTACAACTCCAGTTTTTGGATTTTGCAAATATTTTATTCTGAGAAAGTTTTAGAAAGTGTTACGACGTAAGTTTTAGTGATGTAGGAGCACATCTTATTCAAATATATGTATAAATAATATGTCAACCTGTTTGTATATGATATTTAACATATTGGCATTTGTTTTAACCTAAGATTTTTCCTAATTTGTTAGGTCGTTTATTTTTGTCTTCCCAAATAGATCACCCAAAAAAGTTTGTCCGATTAGATCTGAGACTCCCTTTCGTCTAATTACGAAGTCGTAGCTACATACATACAGTACTGCATTTAAGGTTCTGAAATCTTTGCTATTACTTACAATACTATTACAATACAATATTTATTATTGTATATTTTTTATACTTTTTGTTTTGGTGACTTAAAAGATCACTGGCGGATTTTGGTCAAACTCAATTTTTTTTTTTTTTATAACTAGCGCGCGCTCAAGGTATTTGTGTACCCTTAAAATGGTGGTATACATATGGTATGCAGCCAAATTCTAATGGCCGCAACTCTGCATGAGGACGCATGATCTGACAAAAATTCAAATCAATAGCAATATTCGTTCGCGAGTTATCGTGGACCAAAAAATTTACACATACTGACACACATGCACACACATACATTTTTTTTGAAAACTGTCTACAGAAATCATAGTCACCTTAAGTCGTAAAGATATCAACAAATTTTTATTTTCGATTTTCGGAGTGAATGCAAGACCTTACCTATTAATAAAAGTTAATAAAAGATGACATCCCTACATCTACTTTGATAGGTTGAATTACCTTTCCACAGATATCTCGAATCCTGCCGAGGGCATAGGGGTAGGGGTATTCTCTAATGATCCTAGAATACACAAATGCTTCGGTATACGCAGGTAGTTTACAGTCTTCCCAGCGAAGAGGGACATCTTTTCAAGCTCTCCCTTATCTCAATTAAAATGAGTAATTAACCCATACCCTTCTGGAAAGTGTTTATTTTTTTACATTTTCCTAAGGTTGGTGCATCCGAAATATTTTCTGCCTCAATATGGTGGTAGAAGCAGAAAGCATATAGTTGTAAACCTAGTGTCTTAGTGCCATTTCGAAATAAAGTCTTTCATAATTGACTTCTTTCTTATGTAAAATCAGCGTGGCTTTGTTAATGCTTAAGCGCTCTTGGAATTCTTCTTTCATCATCTGCGCTTTTTTCACAACATATTTTAATACCGATAATGAACCTACTTTGAGCTTATCGAATCAGAATTGGGCAGTCTCAATCTACAGATTTGCAGACCTTAAAGCTATTTCAACACAACTGGTATTTACGGCATTCTATGATTACCATTACTCAGAAGAAATTTAAATGCTATAAACTGTTATGAATGCACCCTCAGAAAGGATAAGCATGATTCTAATTTCCCATTTTTCAAACAAAGATACATTCGTAACGATGAAAATATCATAAAATCTTATATACAATATATTTTTAATATTGATACAAATTTTCAGATGAAACGGAGCCGCCTTCAGTCTTTTCATAATGCAGATTACTTACATACTAAGGTGGAATTACAATCTGTGCTGGACCTGAGCTTCAACCAAAAAGCCAATCCAGCGACCACGATCTCCCGCTAGCTATCTCCACGATCTCCCTCCGCACCTCAAGTTGGTTGAGGTCCTATTCGACTTGTGTCCGCACCTTGTATGCTGTCACTATCTGCTGCTTCGTCCCTCGGGGATAGGATCAACAATTCTTTGGACCAGAGCTGTGGTGTCCCATTAGATCTATACACGCCTGACTAGACCGATGTCACTGTATAGTCAGTGTAGTTCATGGTTGAATCACGTCATCCTTTTTCCCCCAAAGCAAATGGAACCGAAAGTCACACACACTTTCTTGCTTTCTAAACGGCAAAATGTATCTTCATCCAGACCGGAATGAAATAGGGTCTTACATAAAGCCAGTCTGGTGTTACGAGAGAAGACTCTCTTACTCAATTGCCTCTTCAGCCCAAAGAAAGACAGGAAAAACGACTTAAAGAATATCGTGCCTTTGTTTTGGCCGCTGAGTTTTGCATGATTCTTTCTAGGGCTATGTTGAATACACATCATAGCGTGTTCCTCGTCTAAAGCCTTTGTTGATACTGAAAATCTCGGTTAATTCATTACTGACTTTAATGAAGAAATGATAATTCTCCATAATCAACCAGCACAATCTGACGAGCTTGACAGGGATCAGTAATTCTCAGGTCTTTTCCAAGATCTGGCGTAGTCTGAATATTTGATAGACTTTCCTGGATTGAAACCGCTCTGGTATGGACCAACCAGATTGTGCATGAATGGTTTCAGATGCTCACATAATATGTCAGTAAAGCTCTTAGTGGTGATGCTCAGGAGACATCTATACATAACTGGTGAAGGTAAAAGGGTTGCTTTTAGTTTGGATGAGACAAACATTGGTCAGATTCCATGCTTTGTGCAAGATTTCTTCCAATCATATCTTACAGATGAGGTGATGCTTGTTCCCAACCAGGTATGTATTTTCCAGATAAATAGCCCACTAGGCACCTGGGCCCGCATCCACTAAAAAGAAAACTATTATTATCAACATAAAAAAAAATAAACGAAAGTTTGATCTTTAGTCAAATATTGCGAAAACAGGTCCCGCCCGTTCGAGGACTTTCAACATATGTGCTTCCATGTTTTCTTATCGTATCCATTGTCAGGATTATTGCGAATGCTCCCATTTACTAGTATTTATGAGTATATTGTATATATGTATATTTGCAGATCCAACTGGAGTAAACGTAACCCGAAATACTTGTATATACGAGTACGAGTATAAAGTTCTGACTGTATCCGTACGTTTCATTTAACCGAATCGGTGGCTGCAAAGGAATACACACATATTTCAGCACATAATTCGCAACAACCAGAATCTGCAATCAGGGATATACGAATAGTTGAGTAAATATTTTAAAGAATTAAGCCTGAATGTTGGATGCGTTGAAACGGGATCTGAATCCCATATATTTGTATTTCACTGATAAGATGATGATTCGTTTGTAATCACTATGCGTAAGGCTTTACTGAAACATTATTTTACTTGTACATATAGTGGCGTTACTGCCAGTTGATGCCATTTTACACAAGCGAACTACAGTTATGTGAACTTACTTTGCTGTGGACTTGAAGGTACAGCCTAAATTATTGGATTAGGTTAAGTAAGGTTAGAGCGGTCCTCGTTGAGGTGCATTTAGACCCGTTGTAAGTTCATTGTAGCACCACTACAAGAGAGGGGCAGGATATCTAGGCAGGGAGGCTGCAAGGGAAGTACGCTACCAATTCGTCTTTATCTTTGTAGCTCCTTGCTGAAATCTTTGTAAGGAATATTCAATTGCTGGACATGTCTTCCAAAATATTTGCAAGATTGGAGACATCTCTTCTACTAAGATTGATCATTTCTCTTAGGATCGACAATGGAGCATATTAGTCTAGATGTCTCATTGTCTAGATGTCCTTGAAAGTGTGTAGGACATTAGTGGAATTATTTCGTTGTGGGGGGGTGGCCGAGGGAAACCTACTCTCTCAATGTCTTGCTGACAGTGTCACCACTGGTCTTTTGTGCGTAACGCTAACAGTATATGGCCATAATTATTCTGGCTGGACATCCAGCATACTAAAGCTTTATTTTGTTTTGATCGGAATGTGACCAATCTGTTTGACAGTTTTTTTTGTATCAGATGACACTCAGGTCTCTTTCTGAATATTGAGGTGTATGAAACATGTGCAGCTATGACGACATTTTATTTCACCGAGAAGTCGATTAGCTTCAGGGGATATGTAGAGCAGGTGTCGTGCGGGTTGACTTTGTTCTCCAACTGTGCATGCTCTCCTTTCCTAATTTGTTGTGTCAACAAGAGAGGCATTTACATCATGCTTAGGACATTACAATGGGTTTGGTCGACGAGCTCATAAACAATCGGTGCCAAAAACATACTTCACTCCTGTGGGGGTGAAACTGAAACTCTAAACTTCTTGATTAAGTTTTTCTCTGAAGGCAAGTCTACATAAAAATTGGTACTATTTCTCCTCTCTCTAACAGTTACCACAGAAGATTTTCTCCATCCGCCATATCCCGAACGGTTCACAACAAATAAGTCTTTCCGTGATCGGGAAGCTAACCCGATGGAAATGTAAGCTTGTTGGCAAGATTATTCAGAGTATAGTACCAGTTTCTCACTAAGGGGGCTTGGTTCTGCCGTTGGTTCACTTGTACCTCTTCTGTTACCATCTCTATTTCGACAACCTGGCTAGTTGCTGAAAAATCCTAATGTGACCTAAGCTCTGAATATGTCGCAGTAGCTCAAATGAGTTGAAAGGTGTATCTGCCTCTAGTGTCGGCGTTGACTCTATCTTGTGAGTTTCTCCGCCAAAACGTCCGCAATGTGATTTATCTGGATTACGCCGATGCACTGAAAGTCACTCGGCTGTGCTTATGCAGGTCCGAGTGTTCGGTAACATTTGCTCAATCAGACTATGTGGAGTATTGGCGGTGGTACTGATAGCGGCGGTACTCCTCCTTTCTCAAACTTAGCTTGGAACTAGGTATGGAAAAATTCACTAGATATGTACATATGTATATATTTCCTTGTAGGCCATGGTAAGAAACCGCTCCCTGCCCTGACACAGTTTCGGGAGCCATTTGGAAGTTATGCTTGGACAATACATATTTCATATTACTTCACTAAAATATCATCAACAAGCATGTTTTTTCGTCATAGCTTCGGTAATAACGATTTTTGGTCTCAGTAAAAAAAATGTAAAAAGCCCAGATGGGCAGATTTGAAGTGGCAAAGTACGATTTCGTTTGAAAACTTTTGAACTAGACTCCTAACCAATATAAATTCCATTATGTTTGAATTTTGATCACATTGTCTACCTGCGACCATCTGATATTCGACAAATATCTGGATACACTATGACACCGAAGGCTGTTTGTCTACCGACTGAAACCAGATAGATCTCGTTAAAGATTGTATCTAACCGAAAAAAAATCGTCAATTTCGCACGATATTGAAAAAATCACCGAACCGAACAGTGCACATTATCCATCAGCCGTGACAACTGAAATGCAAAAATTTCATCCAATTGTTGTAAATTTCAAACCGAGTACGTCTGTGAAATTTCTATTTTATTTTATTTTTGTAGAGACGAATAGCAAAAGGCGAAAAATATATGATACTTCTCGGAAATAAAAAAGGGGGACAACAGACAAAAGATATTTTATATTAAATTGCTTGGAGCATTTTGCACGGCGGCGTGGTTTGCTGAATTTGCTGCTGTGTATTTTTCAATTTTTTAAACGACCAGACATTCTGTTCTTGCCGTCAGTTTTGTTTTATACCTCGGGTACTGTCCTACCTTCTCCATCATAGTCTGACAACTTACGACATGTTCTTCCATCTCAATTTCATCGCTGTCCACTCACCTTTCATATTATTGCCTTTGGGAAACGTTCATTTTTTTGTTGTTTTTTTTTGTGAAATGAAAACGCTTTCGTGTCCACCTTCACATTGTGATATAACGGGCTGCGACAGGGCTGTAAAACGCAGAAATATTCCTATCTGCAGTATCTCGCTTATGCTGCTACTAAGAAGTGAGATATGAACGAGTATACCTGTTTGCAATATCCGAAGGCATCTTACACTGTTTCCTGCTAATCATATATGCACATAGTAGGAAGAGATGAGGGTACTTTCAACGTCCCATGGCTATCATCGCTAATGCACTCTCATCAAATATGATGTGTCCATGTCCGCACTCTACACACTATCGTTGTTGTAGTCGGATAAACTTACAGGGTGGTAAAGTGATATGCGCGCCTGCATCAGAAATGCTATCTGGATGTGTCAAGATGGATCTCACAAACAGCTGGTTCTGCAGCCATGGAGTTTATACCAGCACGTGTTTGTTTTTATTTTTGTTGAGTGAAGAGTTGGAGAAGTTACAATATACGAGTATGTTATGCCTCCATTAACTCACACTCATTTATACGTACTATATCAGTATGCCACGACTTCCCGCTGTGTGGCGATTTACTTTAACCTGCATTGTAGCGGGCAAGGTGGAGCTCACTAAAGGATTTAAAGCATTGGATGAGTGTTTTTTTTAGGGGTCGGTAATTTAAAGGTTGGAGTATGTTTTGTAGGGTAGAACACTGGGCAATGTCATAATGCGTTCATATGGCATGGAGACGTAGATACTCGTATATCATCTGCAGATGTACAGTATGCTGCTGGCCTGGTGACGACGCGTGATAAGGACTTTTGTGAAGTATAAGCTACATAATGGAGTACCATGTGAAAAGTTTTTTCGATGGAGAAATTAATAGATGTGTCTACAACTTCAACAATTGTTGGTAGGGATAGCTTGTGTAACAATGTGCAATAGGAATTCAAGCTAAGGTTTCCAATGTCCATCGTTGTTTGGTTGTAGGTATTTTCTTATGTTGACAATTAATTAGCAGCTTTATTTATGTTGGTCTTTGTTATGAAAATTGAAGAAATAATATAATGCATGCAGTCATGACTGATGTTGACCTCAGCCAAAGCACTTAACTTATAGCTTATTCAAAAATGCTTCCCAACGTTATTAATTCAAAAACATAGAAGATGTTGATCCGGAAGTTGGTTCCAATAGGATGTTAAACTGCTCATGTAATGATTGAACAGCGCCGAGTACCTACAGCGTGATACTATCGTAAGCCAGACACCTACTGGGATAGTGCTCCGTCATGTTATCAAGGTTCGCAGGGTGTTGTGTCACTTATGCTTGTTGTAATTATGTTCTCAGAAAAATCGTAATGCATCACCACGACAGAACGTTCCATGATTTTTAACGTAAACCACCTGTCATAAGACCTTATGTTTACGAGATGCCCATAAATCCATAGGGAGCAAGGATACGCCTTGCCATCGCTCGCCACAAATATTTTGATACAAATTCGGAACTGTGTTGGAGGCCCAAGTCCCACCCTTGGTATGAGTCGAGGCCGACCTAAAACCTCTTACTGTTCTTAGGGTTACAGCACCCAGTACTTATTTGCTACTCTACAATGGGTTAAACCAAGGAAAACCCGTACCCGCGATTTGGGTTTAAACCACAGCCACCATGACGCTCCCACAAGGGGGCCTACCTCTAACAAGTCAGGCCCGGACCGAAATCCGGGGGGCTCCTGACTCCCATGGTATCGTGATTTAAGTCCTGGTATGGACTACCGGTGGTCAAGCCGCCAATAAGACCTATGACCGGCAACTTGTAAAATCGTAGCAACCATTCAGAGGTGTTATTATCTGAAGATGTTTACGATAAGACCAGTAATATGCTCTGCCCCCGCTTTTTATTAGACAACGTCATTAATGGGCAAAGCCTTGATAATTGGGGGGGGGCCCGCATCACCACGACACCAGGAAACAGTCTGTACTACCAAGGGAGAGCAAGAAAATCGCTGACCTATTAGAGAGGTTGGGAAGCCTTCGTTTGGTCCGCCGCCAACCAGAAGAGTCATGCCAGTAGCAGCTATGCTCATATGAAACCCAACCCAAACCAAACCTCTAACCCAGAAAGCAGGCAATCCTAGCGTCGGTTCGGGTCTTGAAAAGCTCTCCACTGAGCTTAGGGAGTTCTTTATCGATTTAATTTTCTATGATCCTGTTGTGCCCTGAAACCCAAACAAGACAGAGATTTCAACCTTCAGACTGGGTTCAGTGAAATAACTATTCCCGAATTAGCTTGCAAATCGGGAGAGGGTTCAGCAAGGCTTTAGCATAGCTTGGCTGTCACAGATGCAGATGTTTCGCACCCTCCATAATTCCTTCATAACATCGTTTATAGCCATTAGGATAGAATCTATCTCCGCTCGAAAGAAAGACGCCAGTGAAATCTAAAGTTGTCGCTCTACAGAAAGATAACAGTGCCACATCCTTAATAGGTTTTGAAGCCACTTGTGAAGATCGTGAACACAAGGAAAGTTGGTTTCGTATTTTCAGACCAACAGGAGTTGACATATGACATGTCCGTAAGACCAGAGTCAAAAGGTAGGTCATCTAAACTCCACTTTGTTTAAAAAAATATATGACTTTGAGTGCGCAGCCGAGATTACTTTCAACGCGATCTTGTGAGGAGAGAAAGTCACAACCCGAGTTGTTTGTTTGATTTGACCGCACCAACCGCACTCGTGGACAGAGCATCGTATATATGTTCAACAACCGCTGGTTTTATTGTTTTATTTTTGTCGGTGGGTTTGGCCGGTTCATCCGGTTTTCACCCACTAGAACTCGAGGTTTCATTCATTTCAAAATAGATTTCATCCAGTCATCGTGCGCGGAAAAATTCATTGACAGAGGGAGCGCCAGAAATTTTCTTTCTTTTGCCAGAAATTTTCAATTTTGCCCTGTAAGGGATGGAAGAAGATGTAGCAGTTTCAGTTCCGAGAGTTGGAGCGATTTCAGTGGGTGCCATTTCCGCCGATCTATTTCCATTTTCTGCTCCCACTAAAGGAGTGAGACTTTTAGCACTCACGCCTTAGACAGCACTTGCCGTCTCCTTCCGTCACGCGTTTGCCACACATCTTCTCCTCTTCAATTGCCTATTAAACAGCGGTTTTTCGAGGGCCATTTCGTATTTTACGGTTTCCCGGGAAAAATAGTTAAAAACACTACTCTGACCAAATACCTGTCTAGCATAGTGGAGTATTACCGTAAGAGGCTGAAGTTTTTCGGTACTCTCGTCATTATTTCAGCCCATCCTACCGGTCGTGTCACGACAAAGCTCCGAAAGGAAAGCAAGGTATGCTGATATACTTCAAACTCTTCGGGCCTCGGAAACTAATATTTCTACCAGTTTTGAGGAGATAAAGGCTCCAAATTTTCGAGCTATTATTTAGCTCCAAGAACGAGCTAAAATCCATTCAAGGAAGTGATAATATGTCACAAATCGATGCTTCTTTCTAAATTCTTCATCCATAAAAGTATCACATGGAGAACATTTTGTCTAGGGCTTCGATACTGTATATCTTTTCTTGAGTTTAACGGACCAATGTGTATTTTAAATTGTCGTTTTGCACATATGGACTATATTTGCCGGTATACCGTAGCTAGAGGTACTCCTGTGTATGCAGCTCTATAAAGCGACGAATCTCGGATAATTTTCCGACTTGATACCGCATAAATGGGAGTCAATCAGTTTGATGGCAAAAAGATTCAGGCATTTGCCTAGCGCGGACACAATGTTATGGGTGACGGTAGAATACTGATCCCCTCTACTTGGTTGAATTTGCTTTCGACGGATCATTATCTGGTTATCAGTTTGCAACTATTTTCATCTTTTGAATAACTCGAGATGGTCAGCTCCAACAGCTTCCTTATTTTTAGGCTTAGATATGGCAGTAGTACAATTTTTTGACTCTATTTGATACTGACGCCGGGTTCCTTTATTCCAGAGGCGATCCTGGGCCTCAACAAACATGCATCTCCAGCCAGCTCGATCCCTAGCTAGTTGCCACAGTTACGTACACCATGTGGGTTGAAGACCGTTTCCAATTGCATGCTGCCCCTTGGTTAAGGTCTTACTATATAAACTGCGGTGCCTCACTAAGATCGAATTAAAGATCCTTTGGTACACTGATGCGCCATACTACATATATGTCCCAGCCATCTTAAAGCGAAGCCTTCTGAGTAGATACACTGCCGATATACATATGTATATAGTTATTCGTTACACCGTCGGCCTGTCTGAGACTAATTATAATATAAACAGGAATGGCTCTGTAAAGCTCTACATACGCTATTGTATGCTAAATTAAAATCGCGGAAGAGATAGTGGAAATTGATCTCGTGCTATCGGGTTTTCTCTAAAATATGCCGCAGAGTAAAAATTTGGTCGATAGTCGATTTAATAAGTCTAAAACTGACAATTGGTTTAAGACATTCGAATACGAATGAATACGGCTGCAATGATCTTATATACCACATCTAATAGACTTATACGTTGTAGTTGGCACGGTTAAGAGGTTCTCTATTCTTCAGAACCGGGCAGACGATGCTCAGATTCCATTTAGAAGGCATGCGTTCCTTGGACCTAATGGTATACGAGTATATGAGCTGGTCCAAGTTTCTTAAAAAATCATTTCCTCCAGCCTTAAGAAGCTTGGATGCTAAATTAAATTTAAGTTTTGTTAGTTATCTCCACTTCGTTTTGGTCAAGGGAATGGACGTTTCCCGGTTTGAATGGTTTGACCACGGTGTTGTCGTCATCTCCACCGCTCTAGTCCTAGTCCCCAGAAATGATTCTTCCAAATTTTTAGAATGGTCGGCGTCTCAATAATGACGCTTCCTTAGCCGTCTTTGTAGGTTTTGGTTTGAGTTTTATTGCTCCGACACGTCCTTATTACCTTCTGGCAAAATTTCCGAACCTCATTCCTATAGTAGCATCTCTCTGTCTCTTCAACTCCGTGTTTAGCTGGAAGTCCCCGTCGGTTTTTGATTTGTGGTCACCTAGCACATTAGAGGCGGCATTTCTGATGGCCTTTTTGCAACATTGCACTAGCCGCGGGCTTGATATTGTTGAGGCGGTATTTGGATGGAGGTTGAGGGAGATACTTTTGCATCTCTTGTGGTTGCTGCCTTTCAACCTTAAAACTTCGCAGTATTTTCCTAGCGCTGTACTCACCTTGATATCCGCTTTCGTACTTTGGCTACCTACTATTAGTTGGCGGTCCAAATCAAAGTTTTCAACTCGGAATGTTCGGACATCTAGAATACAGGATGCGGGTCTACCGTCTACCGCAATGTAATCAATTTGACTTATTGCATTTTGATCAGAAGACTGTAATGTGCCCTTGTAGATCCTAGAATGCAGGCGGGAAGCGGGGCTATAACGATGTTTCGTCCACTTATGAAGTCTATCGGTATAAGTCCATTTCTGGGTACAATGTCGCGCAGAGTATTCATGCCCACGGTGCTACCGGAAATATTTGGCATTAAAGCCACCGAATCAGATTTTTACATCGTACTTAGGGCACTGCGCATGAGCTCGTATGAGGTCCTAAAAGTCTTCCTTGTTAGCGTCGTCTTCTTTCTACCTTGGGACATTCGCGCGTCTATTGTAAAGCCAATGTCAGTGAATTTATCTCTGATACAGACTAACACCATTTGCTAACTTATAGGTCTAAACCATAATTTTATCATTAAGTCTGCTTCCAAGAACAAACCCACATCCAAATAAGCGCTGAAAGCAATGGCAATGGCCATAGTAGGATTTTCGTTATCTTCTTATCCGGTCCCTCCCATCGCATTTCTTGGAATGCTACTATGTGTTCAGGAACACCTGGTATAATACATACCCAAATATTACGTTTGCATATGTGAAAATGATACCAATGTCCCCGCTGATGATGAATAACCGAATACTGGTCGGCAGTTACTTGTGATGACATTACATTAATGCTTCTGAGGTAATTCTAAATCTTGAACCCTAGTCAGCATCGTGTTCCAATTTCTTTTGAACGGAACGTGTGAAAGACTCAAGTCAATTCCCAATCAACTGTTTTATCCTGACCAGCATGACTGGAAAATACACCAACATATTCTACAGTCAAAATCCAACATCCTTAAAAAACTTCTCAAATATTTGAATATTCTATTGTCCAGACCTTCTTCTTCGGTATTCGTAGCTGCTAAGGCCGTAAATATGACAAAAAAACAAAACATTTATCTCAATTACGAGTACGTAGAAATCTTTTTCACAGGGTTTTAACCTTCAGTTGCATAGTGGGTTCAAATTGGCATCTGCATAAAGTCACTCGATTATGATGTTTTGGGGACTTGTGTCGAGATAACCAAAAACCATCTCCGTCGGCAGATACCTAGTATCCCGGACATAATAACTCTTTCTAGCTGCAGCTGAAACTCCGAAACCACATTGCTTTGCATTGAGACTAAAAGATTGCCTCGCATGTTCACTTCCAGCAGCGCTTGTAAGTTCCTTCATAACACTAGTACTGTCACTAAATTAGTGAAGTTCAAATCGTTTTGGAAGTTCTCTTAAACTTTCCTACTCCTATTATACCTTCGAGGTTCGTAAAAGTGTCATCACCGTTTATTGATTTATTTTTATTGCCAATCCTCTTGTGATGTACACCAATTATCAAATCCGGAGTTCACTTTTTAAAGGAAGAACGTGCCACAATACCTTACCTAGTACTCATTATGCATTTTCCGCAGACCTGGCTACCTGAAAGTGATGAGCCAACTTTAAGTTCTGTGATGGCCGTTGCAGAATTTTTATGAATGCATGGCTAACTGCATTGATCGGAAGCGACTCCTTTATCATGGTTTACGCAGAAAACTACTGCACTTGCTGCTTTTTTTTATGTCGGCAACTACGTGACATGTTTTAGTTCCGAACGGCGAACACTCTGACATCTTCGACTAAACAAGAGTGTTTGCTCCACTCTCTCATGGATCGATTCTGAAGCTAAAACTGGAGCTGGAGAAATGGCGGTATAATATTTTGAACTTAAAGGTGACACGTGAAAGGATTTTGTTAATTTTGTCCAAATCGATTTCTGCTGCTCAGGATGGTATTGGGTATGGCACTCCCAGCCGCCGCACCATTTTAATGGGATTTCGTTCGCCTTTGCACACCTGGTAATCGGAATTAAGTGACATTTATTGGGGCACGAAATTAGATATAAAAAGTTTAAAAAACAAAAAGGAAAATAAAAGAGGAAGACAAAGAAAAAGAGGAATTAAGATTTAAGAGCTTATTCCGTGGATTGTCGATGTACAACGTGGAACGTATCGAACGTGTACGGCTGCTTCATGTATCTCCAAAGAAGAAGTCCCACAAGCCACTATAACACCAGACATACATATACCATGTACGTTAGTAAGCGCAAACGTGGATACACACCTATGTCCTCTCGTATGTATGTACATCAATTGACTTCCGGCATTATCTGTACTTAGACATTTGACTTTTCCTGTTGTTCAACTCTGTCAGGGTGGTACGAGTACGAATATCCTGCTGTTTTTTGGTTGAATTTTGTCTTACATGCTACACCAGCTGCATTGCATAGCTTAGGGCCATTGGGGCATGTCCATGTGTACACACCATACGTTCAAACCAATGACTTACCTAACTGGCTAGGGTTGGGGGTGTTGTGGTAAGTCTTACATCAACCAAGTCTAGGCAGGAAGTTGAAAGTCATGCGAGTTATCGCCTGTGGTTTAGTGCGACAGTTGTGGGATTTTTAATATAAATTTTCCGGTCACTTGGTTTGGTTTTCCTTGGCATTATTCTTATTTTTCCTTGTCGCCATTCTTAGACCTGGATAAAGCGGAAAGAAAGTGGGTGGCATGGATAGTATGTCGACTCTCGTATATCCTCAGATTAAGTTTGCCGTTTAGCTTTGTTTGCATTTTGTGTTACTTCCTGCTTGGTTTTTAGTCGAACAATGCTGAGGAAATATTAGATTACAACACTGACAAATGGTTGTAAGTCAGGTTGTTAGCGGATAAACTGTAATGAGTTGATCCCAATTGAGAAATTCCAATTTGGTGTTAAGAAAAGATTGAAATTTAAAGTGTCGGTGATAACTGACGGCAACGGTGAGTTATTTGAAGATCGAGGAAATTGGGTGTAGGTATATCCGTAGACTGTAAGACCTTAATTGCGGAATAAGGAGGACACGACTTAAGTGCAGCACTGTAGGAACTCTAGTCTTTTAATGTCAATTAAATTAGTATCTAAAAAGATAGTCATGATGTTTGTTAGGCATTGTATGTTGAGCATAGAATAATACATGTTGTATGTTGAGCATAGTAGAATCCGTCTGGGTAATTTTTCGACAAAGGTTGGAGCCAAAAGGTTGTGAGCTGCAAAGCCTTGTATCCCATCAGTAAAGCGACCATCATACTAGTCTATTCACCTTCTGAATTAGATGGGTAAAATACAATGCTATAGGAGGTATGAGATGGAAGGTTACATCCAAGAAAAAACGCACTACCATAAATCTTTACCAAGTTTAAGGATAAAAGAGCTAGTATAGAAGGTACAGAAACCTTAAATAAGAGTGATCCTCATTGAGATTCTCCTACACCAGTTGAAAGTCCATTGCGATAACACTTTTCAAGCGTGGGACTACTTCTGGAACCAAAGAGATATTTTGAAAAATTTCTCACCATCTTTGCTCTTCATAGAGATCAACGACATCCTGGAAATAGTAACATCCTATGGATTACATTCATTTTTTTCATTTTAAATGCATTTTTATTTCAGTTAATTCATTAATTCTTACATGCTAGACAAAAAAATGCTTAAAAATTAGCTTAAATAACTTACAGATAATCTTATTCTAACTTACTGGCCCCATGCGGGCACTCTAAGTTAAACATAATACTTAATCTATGTCTTTCGACGAATCCTACGTTACATGTTTACACTATCTCTATTCAATATTAAAACTAAGAAAACATTTTTTAACAAAAACTTAGTAACCTGACTTTTTTTTTTTACTTTATTATAAAACTTAAAAGTAACACTTACAAACTACCTAAGAATAAACCTTAATCTACTTAACCTACTTAAATCTAATACATAACATACACATATAAATATATATATATACATAATAAATATATACTTAATATATAAATATATGTACATATATATACTTTATTTTTTTTTCATTTTTATTTTTTATTTATTTTTTTTTTGTTTTTATATTTTTTTTTGTTTTACTTAAATCTAACTTAATCCTACCTAAAACTATGTAAGCCGGCCATGGCTAAAAGAACAAAAACATGAAGCTACCTATTGCAGGCGGAATACGACGACGACGCATCCTCTCCTTCAACAAGCCACCAAAATTGCTGGTGCTGCTGAGCAACATCCCTCATGTCGCGACTCCCTACCGCCCTACTAAACCGGAGACGCTCCGCATTGCCGTGTGCGACGTCTCTGTCGTAGTTGAGTCGCCTGTCCGCAGCTGTTCGAGCAACGTGGAAGATTAGCGGCACCGCCAATCTGTCCTGGATCAGACCTTTGCTATCAAGGTAGAGGAACGCTTCTGGAGGAACATAGCCGTCAAAGCGAACTCTCTCATGATACATATAATTAGGGTAGTAAGCCCCAGAGATCAGGTTGTTCGACGATGTCATTGCTCTTGCAATGTGCCTTCGAGTCAACTTAATAACAAAATTGTCCACTCTTATTAGGTTCGCCCTGTTGTACAAGACCTCATTGCGATAGAATTTTATGTACTCAGACTCTGGTGTTCTGTATAAGCGAAGACAAGCCCTAAGGCAAGCCCTCTCAAACACCCGAATCTTTTCCAATAAACTTGCTCTCACGTTGAACCACACGGGACATCCAAATACAAGCATGGGCCTGATAAGGGCCATGTAGCAGATCACCTTCACCCTCGCATCGAGTTGGCTGTTATAAAACAGTCTCCTTGTAAGGGCAAAAGCACCTCTGGCTCTGGCCAGAGCAACATCTATATGTTTGTTAAAATACAGATATTGATCTAGCCAGATCCCAAGGTATCTGACTACATTTCGACAAGCAAGTGGCTGTCCATGTTGTCCGACGATAGAGAACTTTCGCCAATTCTTTCTGGTATCCCTAGAGGCCCCAGACAAAGGCGTTCTAAACAGAATGGTTTCCGACTTCCGAAAGTTGATTTTCAACTTCCAGTCATCGCAATATCGCTTAATTTTGTCGAAGTCACGTTGCAAAAGTGTATTAATGACCTCAATCTTTGGACCTGATCTGTACGCAATTAAGTCGTCTGCGTACGCTATGGCATGGTGAAGTGAACCTATCAGATCACTTGTGTAAATGTTGAATAGGATCGGCGAATTTACCGCACCTTGTTGCAGACCGTTTTTAATGTTAAATGTTCCAGCAGAAGTCACATCGCCATTCTTCACGATGAACTGTCTACTGGAGAGCATATCAAAGAGAATATACAGCAGTGGTTTACTAATGCCCAACCTGTCCAGCTTGAAGAAGAGTCCCTCTAACCATACGGTATCGAAGGCCTTCTCCAAGTCAATCAGGCAGGCACCAGTGCACTGTTTCTTGCCTTTGTTCCACTGGATATCAGAAACCAGTTTAGACGCAGCATGAATGACATCATGCCCCGCCTTGAACCCGAACTGATTATCCGGAACTATATGTTTGTCCTCAACCCACTTAGTCAGGACTCTATTGATCACCTTCTCGAAAACCTTACTGATGTTTGGAAGAAGACTAATCGAGCGGAGATTCGCCGGATTGGAAGTATCTTTATTCCTTTTGGGAATGGGATGTACCACCGCAGTTTTCCAATGCGCTGGATAATGTGCATTATTCATTGCATTATTAAACAAGATGGTATAAATGTCCACCGCTTCTAGTGGGAGATGTCGAAGCACAATGTTCGGTATTTCATCGGTTCCCACTGATTTCTTACTTCTAAGCGATTCGAAGATCGTTTGGAGCTCTTCCTTCGAAATGAAAGGTGGTAATACCCTTTCGTTGGTGATGACATTATTTGCCATATTCTCGTCACTGAACTGGGTGAAACCCGAGTTCTCGAATCGCCAATTCGCAATTTCATTTCGAAGGCAGGAATTGTGCACAAGGACTCGACTCTCCAGGTCGTGGTTCGGGCCAATGATATAATTCGCCTTGTACACTTCCTGGAAAGTCGCTCCTATAGCCTCTACCTTCTCCTGTGGATCCTCGACCACAAAGAAATTGTCATCATCAACAGCCTCATTTGGATCAATGCCTGCTGCTACAAGTATTTGTTCGTTGTTCGTCGTTCGGGCGATTCTAAGACATGGAAGGTCGTTCTGATTATTTCTCCGAAATATTTTATTTATTTGCGGGAACATATTCGGGTTGCTGGTGTTTACAGCCCGAATTTTGTTGTTCCAATACAAACTTACAGAGTTTCTGTAATTTTCCTTTATTAATGTTTGGAGGTTTTTAATCGACGACTTCAATGTCATGATCTCCGGGTTATGTCTGTCAGTAAACTGTCTGTACAAGGTTTTTAGTCTTGACAGCAGTCTACTTTTATGTCGGTGCAGTGCGTCAATGGTTGCGTTGCGGAATAAGTCTTCGTCGTCAGTGTGTTGATACCGTGGTATCGTTTTGTCCATTGTTCGTTTGATTGTCTCGTCCATTAGTCTAAGATACCTGTCAATCTCCTCGTTTGACAGATTTCTGTTGGACGGTGGGTAGAGCGAATTCGAGGAGAGTGCTCTGGTCAGTATTCTTGAAAAGTGTGTCCAACGCACCCTACTATAATTGTAGGAATGGCTTTGAACAAACTCATCCAATTCCGCAATTTCGTTGGGAACAGTTATTTCGGTGCTGAGACCGCAATGGTCACTGTCATACACGAAAGTGCGTAGACAGTTTGTAGTTTGTTGGTTAGTGCACGTCAGTTGTATTCGTGAATCGAACAGCAGGAGATCCAAATAGGACCCGTGTCTGGGAAACGACGGACTATCCGTCGCTTTGAGGCCGAGTCGATACATCACACTGTGCTGACCCCACCAATTGAATAGTAGGTTCCCTCTAGTATTTGGTATATTGTTTCCCCAATCACTGTGTTTGGCGTTGAAATCTCCGCCGATAATAAAATAATTGTCTTCCAATTCCAGCCTCAGGAACCGAAAAAGTGTCTCGAGCTCTGAGATGAATAAGGTGGATTGAGTAGCCTCAGGTGCATAGACAGACACCATGTACAACCGCTTTCCACTACGGAGAGGAATGTACATGACGCATGCTTCCAGCACCTGAAACCGACGTACCACACGACTGTATACTCTTTTGAAATGCAGTCCCTTTCTTACAAAGATCGCAACACCTCCTCCTTGAATGGAATTGGGTCGGTTTCTTCGAAATATTTCATATCTTCTGTGCCTCATTTTGTGTCTTTTGGTAAGCTTAGTTTCGCTAACCAAAAGCACATCAGGGGCTTGGTCTTTAAGCAACTTAAACAGTGTGGCTCTTCGTTCGAACCTAATCAGTGAATTAACATTCACTGCAAGGACCTTCAGGGTTTGCTCCGCCATGTACGTACCCATTACGACTGGAGGTGCGTTAGGCCCGGCAGCAGCGCGTATATTTGATCTACCCGCGTAGCCTGTTCCTGTATTTGACGCTGAAGCTGAGCCATCTGCCCCTGAATAGAGAGCAAGATAGCCAGCATGTCAGGTACAGGTTCCGGTGCTCTAGGCGCTGGGGCCTGAGAAGCCACCTTTGCTTGTTGTACCGTAGTTCCCCTACCTGCTGCCATTTGGGCATAGGTAACTTGGGGAGTAACGGCTGGTGTTTGTGCCTGCACGAGTGGACGTTTAACTTCCACTTTCTGCTGCCGAGCCAGATTTACTCTTTTGATGTATTGGAATTTGGGACAACCCCGATAATTTGCGGTGTGTCCCGTGTTCCTACATAAGGCACAAGAGAGTTGGCTTGTTTCTGTCGCTCCGTCCTTGCCTAGAGCGCATTCCTCTGACTTGTGGTTCTTTCCGCACTTCACGCATCGAGGCTGCATTTCGCAGTTCGACGCGGCGTGCCCGAACCTTTGGCAGCGAACACATTGTAAAATGTTTTCGCTCCTCTTTAATTTTTCCCAGTGTACAACCTGGTAGTCTAGGACTTTTATGCTCCTTAGACCATCCAGTTTGCTGTTGGGACTTAGCTGGACCAGGAAAAACGGTAGTTTACGCTTCTCCCTTTTGGCTCTAGCCGTGACGAATGGCTTAACCCCCACGAATTTGAGCTCTTCGCACTCCTTTTCTTTAAGCAGTGCAAGGAGCTCCTCCGGATCCGTAGACGGTTCTAACCCCCTCAGCAGCATAGTTTGCAGCTTCTCCCCTTTCGGGGTGTAGGAGAAGAACTCAGTCGTCGAATCCTTCAACAAATTTCTAACTTTATGATAGCGCTCCACTGTGTTACAGTGGATCGCATGCCTATCTAATGATAATCTTTTTATAAAAAAGTTGTTGCCAATGGCCGACTTACATAGTTCTATCGTCTCCTTGAGTTCCATCTTATAAGTATTTATAGGTGGAACTCTTACTTTTGAAGTATTTTTTTGTTGTTGTTGTTTTTGTTGCTGCTGCTGCTGCTGTTGTTGTTGTTGTTGATGTTGTTGTGGTTGCTTTTGTTGTTGTTGTTGTTGCTGGCTGTTCTGCTGCTGTTGTTGTTGTCGTTGTTGTTGTTGTGGTGCCTGCTGACATCTTTTTTGAGCCTGTGTAAATTTAGGCTGCTGGTTTGATTTTTGTTGTTTTTGTTGTTGTGGCTGCCGAGAGTCCTGAAGTTCTCCCAGCCGCTCCTTCTCCCTCCTTGCTATTTGCTTAGCTTTAATAGCTAGCACTCTTTGCTGGAGCTGTTTAATATGGGAGTGAATTTTTTCCACCTCCTCTTCTTCATCATCTGACTCAGAAGCCGCCAGAGATGCGAACATGTTGCCAGCTTCATTATCTTGGCCTTTTCTACCATCAGGCACATATGGGAGATGATAATTGAGTGCCTTTTGCATTTTTTGCTGCCGTGCTACTGCCCTAGTTGTTATGGCGCGCGCCTCTTCCCTCGCTTCGTCAGGCAGCTTTTCTCTTGATGCTGAGAGGGAAGTGCGCTTCAATGGGTTCGGAGCAGGCTTCATCTTCCTCCTCCTCTTCATCTTTGGCTCAACCACTGCTGCTGGTTGGCTTGACCCACTGGAAATATCACCAGACTTTTCAGCTGGTCCCGCTATTAGAATAGCGGGACGCTCTTCCGAAGACATCGCGTGATGTTGTTCTCTCACTTTTTATTATTTTTAACGTAAAAATAAAAAACAAAGAGAAAAAAAAAAAAAAAAAAAAAATAAAAAATTTATACTCCACTCGGAGTCGAACCCACGACCTGATATATGTCGATCGAACACACTGCCACTGTGCTAATTGGAGCCTATCTAACACTCCTCAAATGTCTTACTTATAGAATTCACTAAGAAATCGCAAATCGAAACACGTTTAAACACCGGGAAGGTCTATGAACGACTGACTATGGATTACATTCTGATGTGCGCTATGGCAGGGCAGTTGAAAGGAACCTTCATCCAAGGATATCTTTGGATGTTACTCAATCACTGCGGGAGCCCACCAACGTCACACTGAACTGTGAACATGTTTGTGATCGCTAATGATTGCGTATCGGTTATATTAGTCTAAATGTGATACAGTTGTGTGGATGAGTCCACCCATGATTAGCTTTAGAAATCGCCTAAAACTGTGCCATTTATTTGCCGAAGGACTATTTATCTCCAGGCTGATTAGTTCAACTGCAATCATCTGCTATAATGTCCTGCACCCAACAGAACTTAATCTTGTGCTGCTCAGCTATCTCGTTGAGAGATGCTTTGGACTTGAAATTTATGGTGTTCAAAATGATTGTTACTTGACTGCCTATGTATCCGATTCAGTCTGAACCAAACTGGGGCCTGAAGAATAGCAGAGACTTCGGCTTACAAGACGAAACAGTATGCAAGTAGGCTGAAAGTTTTATATATTCAGAGGTCCTCAGACCCCTGCGCCGATAAATTTGGATTTCCTAGAGCTGTAGGTATATACATATAATACTTAATAGACCTACATAAAATGACTTCGATTTGTCTCTATTCGGTCACTCCTGGTATCAGATGATTGAATTCAACGTTGAAACCAGCTTCCGTTATTGGAAGATCCGTGGAGTGGAGGGGGGGGGGGGGTGGGGTGACGCAGCGTAAGTATACCAGTATTTAGCCCTCTTAGCCTAAAAGCTGAATTAATTAATATCTGCATGATAACAAAGTCTCTTAACATGAAGCAAGATTTGAAGAGCAGCAATAATGATTATACTCGTACAGCGTTTTTTCCAGCAGTTTGCTGGATCTTTCCAATCCTATGCCATTAGCAAGAATTGGTCTGACGACCATTGTGTGGAACCTATGAATGAACTTATAGCCCCCATGCACGAGTAGAAGCTCAAAAGAGCTTTTTCATTTCGCTCTGCCCGTGTCCTAAATATCTTCCGCTTTCCAGGAAACTTAGAGGGGTTCTACTTAACTCGGGTGTCACTAAGCAGGGTATCTCGATTACCCTTGTGAAGAAGTCCGTTTTGGCCAGATTTTCATGTGGAGAGGTAAAAACCTTAGAAACCTAAGGGGAAGAGTGTCTTTGGGGCTGTTTACCCGAAACATTAAGAGTGGCGGCGTATGCATAAGCTACCTCTCCACATCCCATATCTTCGTATTAATAATCGGCTCATTGGGGACTAGCCTACACAGTAGAGCAGAGAAACACCTTGGTGTTCTATGTGATGCCATTTTGATAGAGCTGCGACCAGAGGTTCAATTTATGCTTCCAATATTGAGAGTAAAACTTATCAAGTAGCAGATATAACCCAAATGAATATGGAGGAGGTGTTAGCATTGTTAAATGTCCCTTCAATAAAAAGGAGCACCAAGATTATATATTCCTTGAAATCGTAGGAGAGAGTATATTGCAATTCCAATGTAGTAGGTCCACACACCACATCAGCCCGAGTGCCTGTAGACTGATGCTGGTGGAGCTCAGACAGATATAGTGCTCCGCCGGGTAGTCATCACCTTGTCGCAGGCTGTTGTGTCAATTATGCTCAGCAATCTAAGGAATTTAGCAAAAGCAAAGGGCCCCATCACCATGCCATTAAGCAGTCTACAGTTTTTCCTAGTGAGGGACAGCATACGAGTCGTTGGCTTCTTCAAGAGGTCGGAAAGCATTCGTTTGATCTATCTGCAAACTGGAAAAAAACGTCATCTGCAGTTATGCTTAATCGAAAATTAACTGTCAATGGAAACCCTAACTAAGGCCGAATGCAGTCCTAAAGCAGGATCGTGTCCTACAAATTCTTCTTTGGGAAATGGCTAGCGAGTACGTCGGGGACTGCATTTCCCGTGATCCCATTCTGACCTGGGACCCAAACAATAATCAGTGAATTTAGCCCTTCAACTACGTTCCAAAGTGTCTATAATGACATTAAGCGCAGCTTAGCTGTCGCAACAGATGTAGGCGCTTCATCAGAATTGCCTATATCTCGGCTTGGAAGGCAGATGCCGGTTCCCCTTATGAAGAGTGAAATAGGATGTTGTCGTTTTCCAGGGAAACACCTAAATCATTTAAAACTTACTTCACTTCTTTCCACGGTCATATTGCGAGCGATACCATCCCTCGGCTCACGGATATGCCCATATCACCATGGTCAAAAAATAGTCAGTGTGGAAGGGCTTATTGTACCAAAGACTACTTCTTTTTAAACGGAAATTTACTTCGAGAGTGCAGCCCTGATATACCTACTTATGTACACATTAAGTAGCAAGGAGATGGAAATTCTTCACTGCATCTGCAGCAGAGTCAAGCTCGTGAAGGAAATACCCAGTGTAGCCTAGACTGACAGATCTTTAATCCAACAAAGTTTGTTATCCAGAATAACACACAGACTAGGTGAGTCAGACCAGTCAGTTTTCTACATTTTCTAAAGAAAGCTAAGATAAAGAGGATTTTTCAGTAAACATTTCTAGGTAGTACACCATTCGTGGATCACGTCTGCTGGCGATCGCTAGACGTGATGCAATATACAGTACAGATGCATCATCTGCATGTGCCTGATCATAAGTCTCAGAACTGCTGATAGCTTTAAGTAGTGAGTCGACCAACGTCCAGCATATTGGTCTCAATCAGCATCCAATTGTCAGAGTTCTATTCACCAGCAATTCTTTTATTCACAAAATTAGTGATACATACACCATCAATGTCGATGAAAATACCCTGGGCGTATTCCTTTTTGTAGACTCCGCTCTTAATTTTGCCCATCAGATTTTGAAGCACATTCAAACAGGATCTTCTGCGTTGGTAGGCATGTTGGATCTCATACAGAAGATACATTCGCGAAGCAGCAGTTTTGCGCATATTTATTGTAATTCAACCATTCTCCCTAGGCGGTTCAACATGAAGGAGGTCAAAACACGGATGGGTCTGAAGCTCTTGGCGAGCCGGTAGTCTTCCAGTATTGAAAATTTTCTTAGGACTTCCGAGCAACTAGTTTTTACTTTTTGAAGCATACCAAAATAATTATATGTCACTGTTGATTTTGTTAAGGATACTTGAGCATGAGCTGGAGATTCTCTGCATTTTAAGGGACTCCAGTCTGTTTGATTTCGCTCGTTCGAGAACTTGAGTTTCCGGCTAGTTTCATTGCATATTTCGATTTTTAGGAAAAGTCTTTATAAGAGGCACTCTTCGAAGTACGAATTAGCTTCTTATATTCTTTCTACCTCGGTCTGTAAAGACTCCAGTCTTCCCTAAAATTAGTCATTAGTTACTTACTCAAAAGTTTTCGAGTTTGCTTACGCAGTTGCCGCAAATCAGCGTTCCGCAAATTGAAACTAAGGAATGAGTGATTCACAGGATTCTTTTCAAGTTTTATATGTCAGCTTAGGGCACCTTTCAGGTTCTGAACATCTTTCTCAACGTTTAGTTTTTCTGAGCTAAGAATGGGTAACTACTGACTTGCCGATATCCTTTTTAAAAAGTGACCAGTTGATTTTCCGCGGATTCCCCTTTTCAACAAAATCTCGAATCTGATTCTGAATTCGGTGTACCTCTGGCCTGGCACAGAAGTCACCGATAGTACTTCCCAGCCGGTAATAGGTTAGCCTACCACTTGGATAGAGTTAATTCGATCCAAAATTTTTGACAACTAGGTCATATGATAATCCATTAGAAGATTGCCTCTTTCGCTGTATTATGCTACACAAAGTATTCTGAGCATTAGCCTCGCAGTATTTATTGTATCTCCTATCTTCCTGGAATTACAGTATTCCATGAGTTCGGTTATCGCCTTTAGTGGTGTCGGTCGTACCAAATAATAGGGAAAATAAGCTGACTCAATGAGAAATTTGCGCCATTCTCCGTTCGTTTTGTAGCTTACATATGTCTACAGCAACTAAATATTGGTTGCAAAGTTATCCAAGTTCAGATATTGAGAGTGCAACCGGCGCAGAAAGATAAGTTCTCGGTGTTTCCGATCGCTTACTAAATCTTCCGAGTTCACAGGAGCATTTATTTCATATCATGGTTGAACTATGGATATTATGTCTGAATGGATATAAAAAGAAGGCTCGAGGTTGATTTGCTTAATAGAGCCAGACTTTCGCTAAAAATTAGGGGTAGCACCGTTACGAGCGAAAAGGTGTATCTTTCAGTTTGTTAGGTTTCACCTGACGACCACAATTATCTTTCCACCTGTGCTCTGCTGAGAATTTAAAACACAACATTGCGTTACATAATTTCTTTTCGAGGCTGTTAAAACTTTAGTTTACCTTGACTTTATTGCAACTCTGATCATAACATCAGAACCGAGGTAAAGCAGCAAGTGTCAGTTGCCAATCACAGCCGATTGAGTTAAGAAATTAAGAAGACAGTTAACAAAAAAAACTTAGTCCTTGTTCATCCCGCTCCTACCAAATCGCTCGAAGTGTAAGAATACCAACGCCTCAGTTTAGTGGGTTTGTGAATCTGTCCCGCAAGGATAAAGCAACAGAGCGAAACTCCAACGAATCACATGTAGATGAGAAGGTCCCTTAACCAGCGTGGTATGCACTTTTATAGACAAAACCCAACCGAGATAGCGCCATAATAAGAATATACCACGAACTATGATATTTAAGTTTCGCCCATTAAAAGCTCTCTTTCACAAGACTCTGCCTAAGCCCACAAATCGCTTTTTTGGAAAAGCTTATAACGATCTCAAGGCATCTCAGCCTCGTGTGATGCTAAGTCTATAACTTCATAGAGTAGCACTAATTCTTGTACTCGTAGATTTAATTCACTTTGTGGGATATTTTTGTATCCTTTTCACTACGGCAAAACTAGTATCTGATTCCTTAGAATTGTATTTTACTGCAGACCCTCAGTCTTGTTTGTAAGGTCAGAGTCTGAAATTAATTGAAAGGCATTCTGCTGGCTCTAAAGTAGAGCAGTCCGCTTTTCAGCACCTGAGTCTTTCGACTGCACGTAAGTTTTCTTCACCTGACTTTAATTTGGTTCTCAACTTAATTTTCCATCCTCTCTTCAAGTCCCAGTGTATCGTTAGAGGCAGGCAATAAAAATGAAAATAAATGCCTAAAAATTATTCACATGATAATGGGCCGTAAGGATGAAGTCCGGAAATGTCATTGACTTAGATGGCACTTTTCAAAAGCTCTTCCGAAAGGCGACGGAAAAAAACGAAGGTTTTTTTTTATTTGGAAAGAAAAAAAGGACGAAAATGCTTACCGTAAAAATCTGAATCAACATTACAGCCGGGCGAGTCTGTAGACACAAAATGCAGAACTCTGAACGGAAAATTCATATCCTTGACTTGGGGTAATAAATATGAAATTAGACGAACAGGAACTTTTGTGACATGGTAAAGTGATTTATTTATTTTTCACTAAGACGAGATTCATTTCCTTAGCCTTGAATTGGTTTTACAAGTTCTGCTTGTTTTTTTTTTTTAGTGACGAGTATTTTTTTATGTGTTGTGTAGGCTGATGTAATGACTGAATTTTTAAATTTTTATTTGGATTTTGCTTATTTGCAGGCAACTTTGTGTTACTTTGGAGACGCGGAATAAATGTGCTCACGGCCTCAAATATTATGGTGACAAGGGATGAAAGAATAAGACTGATAGATGGATATAATTTAGAAATATCTGATTTGGAGCCACAGGATGCAGGAGATTATGTGTGTCAAATCAGTGACAAAGTGAATAGGGACCAAGTGCACACAGTCGAAATTCTGGGTAAGTGGAATGATTATCATAATAATGTACCATCTCCTTCAATTCTGTACCTTTTGAGTTCCTTTTGTCGTAATCCCTTAAAAAACAAGGACCTCTGTTAGCACTTGAAGTGCCATTCCCTTTTTCTTTCTCTTCAAACAATTGGTCTGGTTGGTCCTTTGTCAATGAGAAATTCCTTTTTCTTTTTTGGAAGTGAAGACAGAAGGAACATCTATCCAAATTGTGTGTTTATCCTTTTGAATAATTATCAAGGATTAAACTTTCAACTTTGTCATTTATTTTAAAACTCTTTTATGGTTTTTTTTTGCTTTGTTTTTGTATATTTTTGCTCTCTCTTTCGATTTAGTTCCACCAAGTGTACGAGCGATACCAACGTCAGGACAATTGCAGGCGCGAAAGGGTGGACCGATCACGTTGGAATGCAAAGGTTCCGGCAATCCAGTCCCATCGATATACTGGACGAAGAAGGTTCGTATTTTGTATTTTCTGTTTGATTTTGTTATGGCATTCGCCGTCTTTTATGTAGCTACTTTATGTCTCCTGTCTTAATTGGGATTACGGGATCAAGTGAGGATTTGTTGAATGATGTAGGATAGAGGGTATAGGGTATAGAGTTTAGGGTGATGAGATGAGTTTTTGAAACTAAATTTGAATACGAGACGGGTTAAAAGGATTGAATGAGAAGATTTCGAAAAGACGATAACGACAATGGCGACTATTCGAAAAGGAGGATAATGTTTCAAAAGTTTTTCGATTTTACTTTTGTTTCTCTTGTTTTTCTTTGAATTTTCAGTGGAGGAGGGGTGGGGAGGGATTTAAGCGATATACAATTGATTTTCTGCTGTTCAGAAAGACTCATAAGTTTGGAAGGGGTCTCCCTAAAACTGCGTAAGTGACTGAAGTGCTGAAAGCTATTTTTTTAAATGTGTCCATTATGATGCTTATAAAAGATACAGTTCTCGTAAATCTATTTGAACGTTTTAGAACGTAGAATTGCTGACATGTAGATACACTTGGGTCCCAGCCAACATTTGTTACGAAATTAACACAGCAAGCAATTGACTTAACGCTATCCAACTGGTACGTTCACGAGATTACTATCGGAGGTCTCCATAGGTACATCAAATTCAGAATCGGATGATAAATCGCGACTTTGTTAAAGAGGGAAGATCCGCGAAAACCAATCAACCAACCTTTTTAAAGAGGAGATCAGCAATTCTGTTAATGTACCCTTAAACCCAGAACATAACAAAGCTGGAGGAAGCAGTTCGGAACCTGAGCGGTGCCCCGGCCAAGTGATTTGAATTGACATATCCAGCTAATTAACAATAGTGGAAATCGCTGCAGCTACATAAATAAATTAGAAAACTTCTGAACAAGTCACTGAAGATCAATTTGGAGGAAGACTGAAAATTTTAGAGATCGAAGCACGTTGAATGTAAGAAGCTAATTCGATTTTCAAATAGTGCATCCTATAGAGACTTTTGCCAAAATACTAGGTGGAGTGAAAAGTAACCTCCTTGGGAATGAACAAACTTTTTTTTTAAATATTTTTTGATTTTATTCAATATAGTCCCCTTTTAGTTTGATACACTTATTCCAGCGATTTTCCAACTTCGTGATCCCCTCCGAAAAGTAATTTTCCGGAAGGTCTACAAAATACTCCTCCATAGCGTCGATGAGCATGCGCGGCACCCAGCTGCAGGATAACTTTTTCATATGCAGAATATTGCCCAAAATATGGCGTGTGCCCTCAGTACTAATCTTTGTGGTATCTGCTAGCTGGAGCACCTTCACTTTCCGGTCAGCCAATACCATTTCATGTATTTTTTAACATTGTCCTCTGTAACCGCATCGGAGGGCCTGCGGCCACCACGAAACTCTCGAAACCAATATTTGACGGTGTAATCTGACGGAGCATTAGCCCCATAATATTTATCCAACTTTTCTTTTGTTTCCTTCGCCGTTTTGCCCCTAAAAATAATGTTTTATGAGAGAACGAAAATCGTTTTTGTCCATACTCAACATGATGCTAAACACGTCAACAACAATCAGCTGTCAAAACAAAACTAAAGACAGTATCGCACTGAAATTTGGCATGTCTGCCTAAACATGAACGGACTTCAGGGCACCAAAACCTTTTTTGCAGTAGCAGCGCATTCTGACGGTCAAGGAGGTTACTTATCACTCCACCCAGTATCATAATAACCATTGGAATCAGCAGGCTAGCAAAGTCCTCACAAGGTGGAGATCAGCCAGGCTGGAATCAATCGGAAAATCTGGTGGCATCTACACTGACTCTCTGTCACATGCTTGAAACTCCTTTCCCAGGTAACCTAATCGGAACCAGTTCACAACAACCTCATATTAATGCAAGCGAGCTGAATGACATAACACGCCAAATGCACTCTCTGCCTATGTTGCCTATGCAACATGTTGACATTCACGGTATCGGTTATTACATTACCGAGCAGCTAGAATACCCCATAGTCGTACTGCACAACCTAACGAGCTTGGAAGGGATGTCAAAACTAGATATGGTTTTGTATAACAGGTCCTCTAATACCCTATTACGATGCAAAATTTGTCTGTAGATAATTCGGTGCTACTTCTGTGAACGCTACATAGAATGAGGAGATTGGTCATAGAAATGAAGAAGTGCTAAACAAGGAACAACGATTTAAATCTTTATCAAAAGGCAAAAAAAACTTACCAAGTCAATAAGATCTGAACAGGAATCTATAGAGGAAAGAAAACTTAGTTATGGTAATATGGTAGCTCAGATTGCTGCGGGTATGGAAATACCATTATCGCACAAATGTTGGATATCGGAGCGATCTATTTTCTGCTGTCAAGTAAAACGACAAATTTAAGTTGGACGACGAAAGTCACAATTTCCGTGCCCAACCGACCAAACTGAAGTAAACATAGCAATATCCAAACGTAGGTTTAAGAAAACTGCCGAACCTGCCACGGTTTAAGAAAAGGGGAAATGACTTGGTAAGAGTACATCGACACAAAAATTCTTGTCTACTATGTGAATGCCTGAAACCATTTGCCACTAATCTGGTTAGACCGCACTGAGAAGCGGTCTTAGGACGAGTGAGTTCACAGTTGAATTTTCGTACTAAGATAGTGTTACGGTCGACATAATCGTCCATCTGAGCAAGTTATTCGAAGCACGATGAACCGTTATCGCATTACATGCACTCTGGCGGATAATACGCATCTCCAAAGACGACAAACAGAACAGAAGAAGTTATTGCCGTTGAGGAGCGCAGTGTTGAGGAGAATCCGAATGAGTCGATTCGCCATCGTAAATTAGCGATTGGAGCTATGTCCATCCACTTTGTGGAAGATTTTACGGAAAGATCTTGGCAAGAGTTAAAACCGCCATTACCACATACGCGTAGTAGGTTCGGTGAATGGGCCGAAAACATGATTCAGCATGACCCTCATCTTCAACCCAAAATTTTGTCCTCCGATGATTCCCATTTTTGATTAAATGGATATGTAAACAAGCAAAATTGCCGAATTTGGAGTGGAGAAAATCCAGAAGTCTTTGTTAAGACTACCACACAACCATTAAAACTCACTGTTTTGCGTGCTTTATGGGATGGTGGAATCATCGGCCCATATTTCTTTAAGGACGATGCCGGCCAGAACGTTCAATGGAGAGCGCTATAGAAACATGATTTCTGGCTTCTTCGTTCCTCAGTTGAATCACATTGACGTGACAGAGAATTGATTTCAACAAGATGGTGCAACATACCACACGGCGCGCGCAATTTATTGTGAGAAACATTTGCTGAGCGCATAATTTCGCGTAATGGACAGTTATGGATGCAAGCACGAGTTTACTTAAAAAAATCTTTATTTCCTTCTCAACTTCTGCTTAAAAACTAAACTAACAATCATTTTTTACCTGTACTTATAGCTACACTTTTATAAACGTCATCATATTTTTATGGGAAAGAAATTTGTATGCTCTTGGCTTGTCACTTGATTCCAAGCGCATGCACTGATCGTGCCCTATTCAGTGCAAAGTGTGCATTTGGGGTACGCATGATCATTCACCTGAGTAAACAGACGTAATGCATATTTGCTTGGTGGGATTGGGTTGATGGCGAAGTAAAAAGGGGGGAGGTTTCAATTACTGCCATTCAATGAATTTATCATTGGTTTGATTGGCAAGAGGTGGTAGGGAGACTAACGGGATTAAAAGGGAGTGATCTCTGAGACGTAACTGGACCTGTGAACTGGCATCTATTACATAAAGCTAATATTATAGACATTAACATTAGGTTCAAGTGTTTTATTTCAAATTAAATTTGTATATCTCTAAAAACACACCCTTTATTAGTCTATTGGAAGATAAGCGTACAGTGACAGTGAATAGTAGAAATTTAGACAAATTACTCGAAATGCCAAGTTTTCTATTGTACAGAAACGAATCAGATTCTGGGACTCTGTGATGCTAAATCTCAGAAAACCCAATATTGAAGAGTTAACTGAGGTAGAAGAAATCCCATCCTTAACTCTGCCAGAGACATACATATTTACATTGGGAAAAAATTGCTTAATATTGGGAAAGTTACCACGGACCTTTTAGTTTCAATTTATATGCATACAAGTTAGCCAAAAAAATGCTTACAAATTAGCTTAATTAACTTGTACTATACCTATTATGACAACTTACTTCGGGCGCTCTAAATTAAACCAAAAACTTAATCTATATCTTTCGACGTAATTGAACAAGGCAATATATTTATTTCATTTTATTATTACTATTTACATGGGCTTTTTTTTACATTTAAATGAATCTTAGAAACTATTTTAATAATTATTTTAACCTACTTAAACTACGAGTACCTTAAACTTAGAGAAATTCTTTTGTTTTTTTTTTTTGAAATTGTTGTTCTTTTTTTTTTATTATTTTTAATTGTTTCTTATTTTTTTTTATTTGTTTTTTATAATTTTAAAACTACTTTAGTTCAAGTTATCACTCCCTACCGCCCTGCTGAAGCGGAGACATTCCGAACTGCCGTTAGGCAGGCCCGCTCAAACAGCCGAATCTTCACGTTGAACCACACGGGACAGCCAAATGAAAGCATAGTCCCGATAACAGCCATGTAGAAGATAACCTTCACCGTCGCATCAAGTTGGCTGCTATAAAACAGTCTTTTGTAAGGGCAAAAACACCCTTAGTTCTGGCCAGAGCAATATCTATATGTCTGTTAAAATATAGATATTGGTCTAGCCACATCACAAAGTATCTGACTATATTTCGAAAAGCAAGTGGTTGTCCGTGTTGTCCCACAATTGACAGCTTTCGTCAATTCTTGGTGGTATGTGTGTGCTAAAAATAATGGCCATCGCAATGTCGTTTAATTTTATCGAAGTCGCGTAGCAAGAGCGTATGTATGGCATGGTGAAGTGAACTCACAAGATCGCTTGTGTAGATGTTGAATAGGATCGGCGAATTAACCGCAGACCATTTTTAATGTTAGCTATTCCAGCTGAAGTCACAGCGCCATTCCTCTACTAGTAAGCATATCAAAAAGAATGTATAACAGGGATTTATTTATGCAGAGTCTTCAGCTTGAAGAAAAGTCCATCCAACCATACGGTGTCGAACGCCTTCTCCAAGTTAATCAGGCAGGCACCCGTGCATAGTTTTTTGCTTTTGTTCCACTGCATATCAGACACCAATTTAGACGTGTGAGAGATCACTCCGCCTTAAAACTGAATTTATTATCCGGAACTATATTTTTGTACTAGAGTGGTTTGGACTCTATTTATCGCCTTCTCGAATACCTTGCTGATGTTTGGAAGGAGAATTATCGACCGAAGATTCGCCAGATTGGAAGCGTTTTTATCAGAAACTCGATCACAAAGAAGTTGTCATCATCAACTGCCTCACTTGGATCTATATCTGCTGCTACAAGTATAGTATTTGTTCGTTGTTCGTCGTTCGGGCGATTTCGAGACATGGAAGGTCGTTTTGATTATTTCTCCGAAATATCTTATTTATTTGCGGGAACATATTCGGATTGTTGGTGTTTACAGCTCGAATTTTATTGTTCCAATACAAACTTACTGATGCTCTGTAATTTTCTTTAATTAATATTTGGAGATTTTTGATCGACGACTTCAGTGTTATAACCTCCGGGTAATGTCTGTCAGTGAGCTGTATGTGCAAGGTTTTTATCTCGCCAACAGTTGTGCTGATGTATAGGTTTTATGGTTTCGTTCATTTATTTAAGGTACCTGTCAATCTCTTTATTTGACTGATTCCAGTTGGACGGTGTGTAAAGCGAGTTCGAGGAGAGAGCTCTTGTCAATGTCCTGGAGAAGTGTGTCCAACGTACCTTACTATAATTGTAGGAATATCTTTGAATAAACTCCTCCAATTCTTCAACTTCATTTGGAGTTGTTATTTCGGTACTGAGACCGCAATGGTAGCTATCAAACACGAAAGTGCGTAGACAGTTTATAGTTTGTTGGTCCGTGCCGGTCAGTTGTGTCCATGTGCCGAACACGAGGTGATCCAGATAGGAGCCGTACCTGGGAAACGACTGGCTATCCGTCACTTTTAAACCGAGTCGGTACATAACACTCTGATGACTCCACCAATTGAGTAGTAGGTTCCCCCTAGTATTTGGTGTATTATTTCTACAATCTCTATGTTTGGCGGTGAAATCTCCGCCGATTATGAAAAAATTTTCCTTCAATTCCAGCCTTAGGTTAGGTTAAGTGAAATAGGGGTATGATGGATATGCCATCACACAGACACCAGGCACCAAAACGGGAACATCGCGATTCCTGTGGAACCATTTGAATTTGTCTTCAAATTGCAAAAACCTAAGCAAAACATTCAATTCCCTGCAAAGGCCAAGAAGTCCTTTGAAGCTCGTGCCGCCTATTTGCTCTAGGCTTTCGAAAAAGTATTTCTCTATAAATTTTCTTCGATTACGCGAAATCGGAATCGAAAGAGTGTCTCGAATTCTGATATCAATAACGTGGATTGAGTAGGTTCAGGCGCATAGACGGAAACCATGTCAAACCGCTTTCCACTTCGGAGAGGGATGTACATGCTTCCAGCACCTGGAACTTAAGCGCTCCACGGCTGTACACTCTTTTAAATCGCAAGCCTTTTTTTATGAAGATCGCAACACCACCTCTTTGAATGGAGTTGGGTCGGTTTCTCCGTATTATTTTATACCTTCTGTGCCTCATTTTGTGTTTTTTGATAAGCTTAGTTTCGTTAACTAAAAGTACATCAGGGGCTGGGTCTTTTAACAACTTGAGATGCGAGGCTATTCGTTCGATCCTTATAAGTGAATTTACTTTCATTGCAAAGACCTTTAGGATTCTTTCCGCCATGTTCGTATACAGCGCGTAGATTTGGTCCACGCGTATAGCATGTTCTTGAATTGAACATTGTAGAAGAGACATTTGACCCTGGATAGAGAGTAAGATGGCTTGCATGGAGCTTCCGTTGCTATAGGCGCTGTGGCCTATAGCAATCTTTGCTTTTTGTACCCTGCTTCCCCTACCTGCAGCCATTTGGGAGTAGGTAATTTGGGGAAAGACGGCTGGTGTTTGACTTATCGTTTGACACCTTTTGATGGCGAGCCAGATTTTCTTTTCTTATAAGTTGGAATTTAGGACAACCCTTATAATTTGCGGTGTGTCCCGTGTTCTTACATAAGGCGCATGAGAGCTGGCTTTTATCAAATGCTCTTTCCCTATTAAGAGGTTCTTTCCGCA
This sequence comes from Volucella zonaria, assembly GCA_963966105.1. Taxonomy (NCBI): domain Eukaryota; kingdom Metazoa; phylum Arthropoda; class Insecta; order Diptera; family Syrphidae; genus Volucella; species Volucella zonaria. The sequence goes on along the minus strand of OZ014530.1, from coordinate 197,469,160 downwards.
CTTAACACATCGAGGTTACATTTCGCTATTCGACGCGTCGTGCCAAACCTTTAACAGCGAAGACATCGTAAAATGTTTTCGCTCCTGTTTAATATTTCCTAGTGTACAACCTGGTAGTCTAGGATCTTAATACTCCCTAGACCATCCAGTTTGCTGTTGGGACTTAGCCGGACCAGGAAAAATGGTAGTTTCCACTTCTCCCTTTTTGCTCTAACCGTGGTGAACGGCACCACCCATGGCGTTGCAATGTTTCGATGCTGTCCATTGCTTATCTCAGTTTAGTCATAATTTCCGTCAGAGCTAATTGATGACATACATGATGTTGAAAAATGTTGGCATTTATTCTTTGCTTGAACTGACAGCTAGTGCAACTTTGTCGACCAAACAACATATCATACGTTACTTAGGTGTTCTAAATGGGGAAGCGATGTCTCACTGACAGCTAAGTTAATTTGATTATACCGGTTTCCAAAGATGATGTTTCGATACCACCCAGTCCATCATCATTTACTGCACTCGATGAGATTAAAGCGAATCCCATCTGAATGGTAAATCGGAACAAAAACGAGTAAACTGGCAAGCCGGGTGTCATTATGCAGGCTCGCCAGTATCACGTCGACGTAGCGCTTGATACGTTTTTTTATCGCTCAGTGATACAGGAGAAAACTTATTTAATTCAGTTAAAATATGTCCTTTAATTAATTCCTTCGGTTGGATATAAGACTTAGCAACCATGCACAAGTGAATATTAGCCACATGAGCGTTCAGACAAACTAAAGACAATCATTTAACATTATTTCCAAAATGATTATTCTAATGATTTGGTTCTCGAAACAGAAAGCCAAATTGCTCCGGAAAAGGAATTCATAAATGTTACGCAGAAGATGATCAGTATGTACCCAAAGAACACTTTCAGTGGAAGGAACTTTTTATTTTTTTTTATTTTATTTATTTTATTTATTTTATTTATTCATTATCACCTTAAAAACTAGATAAAACCTTAAAAATAGATAATTCTTTAATTTAGGATACAAAAGTATATTTTACTAGTTAAAAATTATGAACAAATCAAAGATCATTCTAAAGCCTAAGTTTGTGTTGATAGATCCATGGAAATATTGGGATAATCGCAAGAATAACTGTTGTTCTTTATTTACAAGTTTAAGAGTTAAAAAATAGTATATTAAACACCGAAAAGAAAAAAAGGATAAATTATTTTAATGAGAGAAAAAAAGAACGAGGAAGTTTGTTAAACATTCTACGGGAAGTAACTATATAAAAATTCATAAAATGTGTTTTGTGCACTTTTGGGATGTCAAAAAGTACCATGTTGTTTACTCGCAAGTTGTAAGCCGAGGAATTCCTAAAAGGAACATTACTGCTTCGTTTAAAGAACTCTTTGAGTACCTTGAAAACGTATAGATCCCTGAGTGGCAATATCTGAAGACTTATAAAAAGTGGCCAACTTTCCGTATAACGATTTTTGAAAGTATTCTTTGCGAGCAGTATGGCTTCAGAAGATACATTTTCCGTGTTAATAGAGTCATATATGATTTTGACTGTAGGGCTTGTGCCTTCCAATTTAGTTTGCTATCAATAAGAACTCCGAGATATTTGAAGGACTCGACTGCTTCAATATTAAAGCAGCCTGTGGAACAATTATCAAAAGCTCTGAAGTTTTCCTTCCCACATAATAATAAGCTAATGAAAGGTGAACCAAATTCTAAGTAAATGAAGGTCGTTATTAACTTTCGCAGCGCATTCATGGAAGGAGGCGTCAGTGTAAGTAAAGGCGATGTCATCTGCAAATGCGCTTTGATTTCCGTAAAAGCTCTGGATGAAAAGTGAGTTTATGTATACAAGGAACAGTACTGGGCCTAACACAGAACCTTGCGGAACGCCATTTCTTATCTTAAGTGAAGTACTGTAAAAGCCATTGACCAATACTCTTTGCTCTCTTTCCAATAAATAAGACTTAAACCAATTGTATGTCATTCCTCTGAAACCAGCCTTGTATAATTTTTTTAAGATTATATTTAAGACCACCATATCGAATGCTTTCGTCATATCAATGAAAAGAGCCATAATAGAATGGCTTTTGTTAACTCCACTGAATAAATCACAGCAGACATTTAAGATTTTACCCTCCGCGGATCTCCCAGGTCTAAAACCATGCTGTGCTTCTGAAAAGAAGTTACTTCTTTTTAAGAACGTCAGCATTCTTGATTTCATTAATTTTTCGAAAATTTTTGATATTGTTGGAAGCAGAGAAATCGCTCTATAATTGGCTATATTTTTACAATTCCCTTTGTTAAACAGAGGCAGAACCTCTGCCTTTTTTAGAGCCGCCGGAAATACGCCACAGTTGACACTGAGGTTAAAAAGATAACACAAGACATCAACAATTTCCCAAGAGATTTTTTTCAGGGTTATGGCAGAAATACCATCACTTGTGCAGGTTTTTTTGTTTTGCAAAGCCATAATTGTCTCGAAAACTTCACAGGAGGTAAACTGATAAAAAAAGAAACTATTACTCTGCCATCTATCTTCAATTAAGTTCGATGAAATATTACAGTTACAACTGGAAGGTGGTTCGGAGGGTTTAATAGTACCAGAAATATTAACAAAGAAGCTATTGAATTTATTTGCTATAGCACGTAGATCGGTCAAGGTTGAGTTATCAACCTCTATGTTAGGGATATCGTTAGACTTCTTTTTTCTACCTAAGATGTTATTTACTAATTCCCATTCCTTCTTTATGTTTCCCCTGGCTTGAGTTAAGCGATTCGTGTAGTAGCTATCACGTGCTTGTTCTATCATAATCTTAGTTCTATTGCACAAATTATTGTAATTAATAGACTAAGATTTTGTGTGTGATTTCTACATTTTTTTGCAATTTTTTTTGCTTTATTTGGTTAAGTAGGCGTGATGTGATCCAAGGCTTCAAAAACGAGTCGTGCTGCCTGATGTTCAGTACAGTAGTTGTGCTACGGATATGATCGGTTAAGATCAAAATAAAAGCATTGTAGGCCACAGAAGGGTCGCTTCCCAAGAAAACTGTTTCCCAAAATTCATACCTGAGTTTTTCCTTCAATGCTTGATGGTCTATTTGGGCTTTTTGCCTGCTAAAATTTTTCGTAGGCGAAGACTCCATTTGGAAACTAATTTCACATAAATGGTGGTCGGTTATTTTATGGTCGTGCACTTCACAATTAAAGACCGTATTGATATTTGTATTTAGTCTTAGAAATATATTGTCAATGCAGCTACTGGTTGAGCATGTTATGCGGGTAGGTATATTCACCATACTTTTAAGACCAAACCAAGCCATCAGTAGCATATAATCTTCACACTCGGAATCAAACTCGTCAAGAAGATCTATATTAATGTCGCCTATGATTATTAAATTTTTCGTTTTTATAGAACTTAACACGGTAAAACCCTCTTACGACAGCAATGTAGCCGGTAAATGCAAAGCAACGTGAAGCTTGAGTTTGAAAGAGAAAAATTCACTTTGATAATATCCGCACTTTTTAGACTGATTTTGAAGCGATCGTGCACAATTCCACTTTTTATGTAAACGGCTATACCGCCGGCAGAGTACGATTCGTTGCAGTTTCCAAAGGGAATATACCCATCTATGTTATACGAGTTAAACTCGTTTTCATACACCCAAATCTCGCTAAGCACAATAAACAAAGGTAACTTTACAAGGGACTGGATATGGACTAAGAAATTATCAAAATTTTTTCTTAAGCTGTGAATATTTTGATGTAGGCAAAAAGATTCATCACAATTAGATACATTCGAAATAATATCACAAGATTTGTTATTGCTTACAGGATTACGAAGGGCGGGATTGTTTACATGCAAGTTATCTGTTTTCATATTATTTTTTCAAGATCAGAAGCACAGTAAATTCTAATTGCATTATCACCGTCTTTTTTCCTCATGTAAACAATCCCATTTCTCGTATACAGAAAACTGTACTGCTTTTGGCGGTAGTTGGCAAAAGGCGGCTGAACCTGGGCCTCAACTAACAAGTCCTTGGCTAACTGCCTCCAGTTGCTCTCCTCAAGTCAGTTGAGGTCCCCGGATTTTTTTACGAACAAACTCCGTGGCCATATCATTGTTGTGCATTATAGCTCGCATAGTTGGCTGAGCCTCATCTATTATGTTCATTCTGTTGTTCTCCTCCAACAGCTTTTTTGGATTTAAGCTGGGTTAGGTTAGGTTGGCGGGTAAATGAGGTATCTGGAGCGGAGTCCGTACTATATTTCATCACACTTAGATCTGGGTAGAGATACTGTGATGAACTGGTGGTGGAATTCGAAGGGGATAGGTATATGGATTTGATTGTGATTTCTAGTTTTGGTTTCCGGTTTTCTTCGCGTGTTGGTTGCCGTTTTGACCCTGACTGCGTCTAAGACTTGTTGCATACGAATCTGAAAAGAGATGTAAGTGAAGCAGCAGATAGTTCTGAGGGATCGTGGAAGCAATAACTTCCTAAATTTCTTTGTCTCAAATTACCGAGGCTATGACAATTGCTTAGAAAATGGAGGGTATCCTCCCGTGAACCTATGTCCCCAGAGCTTCTGCAGCTGTAAAATGCAGCTTTATTGCGTGCGCCCCCAGAAGATTATAACATGTGAGCAATGTAACTAGCGTATATAATTCAGCCCTGCTTTTAAAGAGAACCTAAATTGTTCTGGATTTTCTGAGTTCCTACCATATTTGTCTTGAAGTTCACAAGTAGGAAGGTTTTTCCAACCTTTCATTGGCTTTTATTTGTATCGTTTGCTCCACTTGTATTCTCAGAGAGCAGAGTTCAGGTTTGATATTTTGAATTGCCACTTTCCTTTCCATACTTTTCGAGCTAGCTCGTATGCATTCTCATTCACTTTTGTAGGCAGCGACCCTGAAGCCCTTCAGGACAGCGCTTCACAAGCTTCGATTTGATTTCGTTTGCCTCGGTGGCCTTGATGGCAGCCTGGCTATTAATGAATATAGTAATATCCTCATCTTGCCATTATTTCCGAAAGGATTTAAGTTAAGATATTAATATCTTAACTTCGTTTTGGTCAAGAGGTCGGAAGCTTTGGCTATCGGCATCTAAATTGAATGGTCTATTCTGCCAGACGGCGGGATGTCGGGCTTCTTTCCCGTTACACAGTTTGGAGAAGAAGTTCTCCAGAATCTCAGCATCAACTGTAAGTCTACTAAAAAGTTTAAATCCTCATCCCTACAGGTTTCTGTACGGGTTTTGGAACTTTTTGGTTTTTCCATGGTCGGCGCACAACCCGCAAACTGGATGGCCAAGTAGTTGATTTCAATCCCTGGCACAGGGAGATGAGAGCGCTGCGGTTGGCCCATCAAGGCCTCCTTCGCCACCATCTCGTTTCTCAAGACTATGCTTCAATCTCAAAAGTGCATTATTGTCTTGAGCTCAGAATTCCTCTTTGAAACAATATTGGTGGAATTAACTAAGAAGATTGCTATCCTCTGACTGATTTTTGGGACCACCTAGGTAATAAATACATTGGGTTTGCTGTAAAAGTTATGATAAGGAAATCTCCTGCTTAAAACAGCCTTAACCTTCTATTCTCTATATTCTTTCCTAAAACATGAGAATGTGTTTCCATTATCTAGTCGCAAGCCAGTGTACATTCATTGTGAAACAACAGCAATTGGGAGTATAGTAATGGCAGTCTGCTTAAAATCAACGTCAAGTTCTTATTTAACCCAAAAACTCATTTATGTGCTTGAAGAACACTTCTCTGATGTGTTGTTTATAGTACGTACCACTAACTAACTAACCTCAACCAATTAGTACCATCAAAACAATTTGAAATCTCACTTAATGCACTTCCTCTCCAACTTGAAGCAATTCCTCATTTCATTTGATCATCTGAATCGTGAAACTTTTCTCCAAAACTTTTGCCAACTCCGTACATTTCCAAACCGACCATCAATAACTGTCTCTTAATTTTGGCTAACCCCGACTAGAACTAACTGGAAACTTTAATCGATCAAATACCTTGCCCCATTGGTATAGCCTTAAAGTCGGTTCCTCCTTTTGTCGACCTGTATGCAAAATAAGGAAAAAAAATTAAATCATATGGCCTTCGTACGTAACATATACTATATATGTAGCTCCCACTCTAGTTAAGAAGGATCAATGCTTCTGGCAGCAACAGCGGTGGAAAACTTCTCCCAGTTCCAAATTCCATCGTCTGCATCAAATACATTCGCATGTTCAATCTGTCATCCTACGTGAAATACATTAAATCATTTCTGAACTTCTGTACAGCTATACTCGTACAAACGAGTATATACATGGATACGCACATATTATCCTCCAATGGTCATAAATCAATTTCCGAAGTCCTCGACATGAAAAAACCAAAACAAAAAAAAAAACAAAAAAATGCTAAAACAAACTCAAAAATCCCCGGTGCTAGGGTACCATCTGAACGGCGAACTTTGCTGGTTCACAGACCTAGAAGTCGGCTTCTGTCCCTCGGGGAATCAAAATGGCCATTTCGAACATCAATTTAGGGCCACCATGTACTTTCTGCCTCTACATTCCATTATGCGACGCAATTAATTCCACAGCACCCTATATTCAGGGTTCACACAGGGTTGGAGTTTAGGAGTTCCGGTTGTTTTTTGGGCCGTTTTTGGGATTTTGAAGAGCTGCTGGCATCTTCCGGCCGAGGTCACATTTCAAAAATGTGATTGCACCACATCCTGAACGGGTGGCAAGAGCCATTCATGTACATATGTATGTATATACGTTGTTAGATTTAGCATATGAATCAATTCTAAACGGTGGAAGGCGAAACTAACGAGCACTAGCTACGGGTTACTCATTCCCATCGAAGGGTTACTCGATGAGAACTGAACTCCCACAGCAGAGTCCTTACGGTAAGTCTTTACGTCCTCCTGTCTATGTCCTTTGGCTCGTGCATGTTAAGTTTAAGATTTATGCTCTCATTTTTCGTCGTGTTCCTTTGTGCCATTCACTGTTCGCTTGTGTTCGCTTATGTTCGCTTCTTGAAACGGAGCATAAAATATGGGCATCTAGCCGACACTGAGTCCTGAATAACGACTAGCCGAAGAGATGCGACGACTGAAGGTAGTAGTAGCCTAAATTGTACATAAATATTATTCTTCTCTTGCTATGTGACTCTAGAACATGTCTATATGTGGAGATGGATGTATGTATGCGTCATGTTTTCTTTTAAGAGGACTAATATATGTATAAGCTTCCTGGTAAAAGGCAGGAGGAACGTTAACGTAGTTCTGTGGACATTTATACTGGTATCCGTTTAGTGTGCCGAATAGTGTTGCCATTCTTTGAGTGACTTCACACAGTAGATTTTGGTATTGATGAATCAAATAAAATAGGTTTCACTTAACTACCTAAGGCAGCACGGACTTCATAGATTGTCTGTTCATACAAAATGAATGTGCTAGAGTTGTTTCCAGTACATCGAGAGGGGTTTTTGATGTTTATAATTGAGATAGGGGTTGTTCAAATCTATTTGTAAAGAAAGGTCAGTGATTTTAGAACTTGTAAGACTCTCGTAATTCATGCACTGCCTGAAGAATAAAGTCCAGTGTTGTTTACTTGTATTATTGTTAGACCTGACAGCCAATTCAGTTGTGTTTACTTGAAGAACTGCAGAATTGCTTCAGTCAGAGGTCGTGAGGTAATGATTAAAGAATCAGCTCTTAATCATAATATTTTCAACAGGAAATGTTGATTGAATAATTCACACCTGCTTGCACGTAAGTCGACGCATTGTTTAATGGCCTCAATAGATCTAAGGTCTACCCTTGAACATATGCAGGCGATGAGCTATACTGTGCGTTGGAGCATACCTAGCGGCTATCTTCTTTAAAACGCAAACAGCCCTAGACGTAATTGACGATCGGCGCTCCAATACCTCGCTTTTCAAATATTCCTCTCAAAACAGAGGCTGTTCTCTTTACAAGAAGGATGAAGCTGACTGGTCCTACTCATGCAGTGCTAAAGGCATCAATATCAGTGTCTCCAACGAAGCTAAGTGTTTGGGTGTCATCCTGGATCATAAAATTTTTTGGACTGAACAACTCACGTCCGAAAACTTCGAAATCGCTGCTGACCTGCTGGCCTGGTGGCAGTTTAAAGGAGCTTTCGTCAAGACGTAGGATTTGTCTCCGAGGATGGTCTTCTGGATCTGCACGGCTTTTCCTGCACGGTCTTCTGGCATATTTCTGGACGACGACAACATTAGATTTCAGTCTTCTTTAGGAAATCTGTTTTCCAAGCGAAGATATAGGTACGGTATTTTTTGGCAATGAACAATGAGCAATGAATGGATTGGTGGAGGCGGTGAAGTATCGGTATGTGAAGTGACAGTAAGACTCTCACAAGCCTCAAGCTAGATCGTGAACGCAAAACTTCTCTGGAATCAACCAGAAGGCAGAATCAAAGCAGTGTTTTTCATGACCCGAACCTGAGTTCAGGTAAGCAGCTATAATTTCTGGGGTTGCTTGCGTATAACTGCAGATGGCATGACTCTCCAGATTGCTGGTAGTCCAAGCGAATGCTTCCCTACGTGTCTAAGAGGTCGGTGACTTTATTGATGTTCCACAGTACGAAAGAATGCAGGTTACTTACTTTCGTTGCTACGCTTTTGCTAAGCACTTAAGTGTGCTGGGCATAGGAGGCACAATATCCTGAGATGCTTGCTGTAACAGCGATGATGTCCGGTCTGCGCTCGCATCTGACTTCAAGCACTCAGTGCTTATGCAGATACTGTAGGTACGGTGGTATTCCACTGGACGGAGCCAACGGACTTTAGAGATTCAGGAAGCGATAAATTAATTTGATGCCCCGGACTTTTGATTATTCCTTCCAGGATATCGAAGTAAATAAGATGAAAGGGGAGTACAAGACAAAGCAATGAACAACTGCTGATAGCAACAACGAAACTTCTAGAAGGAAAAAAAAGGACTAAATGAGTGAGACCATCTGCAGTAATGATGTCCCGAGTATATGTCAAGGACATAAATCATGCAATATGCGGGTTTTGATACGAGTAAAAGAAGAAGGTGCTGAAAATCTTGAAAGGTTATTTCCATGGGGAGCCTTGCTTCTATTGCATTGTCCTTTTAAGTATTGTAAGAATCGAAGAACTTTGGGGAAAGAGCGTTAATATCCACTCGACTTTCAAGCTTTGCAATACCAACCCACTAATGAGGGCTGTATACGGTTTTATGGAAAGTCTCCGTAGTTTTCTTCCTTAGCAAAAGAAACAGTGACTGGCGACAGAAATTCTACGTTGGTTTCATTGCCAGAGTTAATAGCAGTGTTCAGGAAAATTCTAACAACCTCAAAGTTATAGCCCTACTTTTACTGTGATATTCTGTTTGATTTTCTCATGTCGTGTGCCTCTTCTTTTCGGCGGCATAAGTTGATTTTGTCCTCATTCACAGTTAATCCCGTTTTCTCCACTTCTTGCAAACACACCGGTGACGTCAAGCTCATCGATGTATGCAGAAACTGTGTCTCTTGTATCCTAAGTGGGGCACAATTTTCTTAACAGTGATGCCAAAGCAGTCAGATGACATAGTATCACGTTATCTTAAACCTGCTTTGGCATCAAACATCTCAGTGAGATCGCTTCCGATCATAACGGAGGAACGAGCGTTTTCCACTGTTTTCCTATTAAGGGACAGTAGGTAGGTAAGTCGCTGACCTCTAAAACACATCGGCAAGCATTCGTTTGGTCTGCTGGTAACCTGTGGAGTCATGTCATCTGCATTTCAGCTTATATGAAACCAATAATGTCAGTGGAAGCCTATACTAAGAACACTGGTAGTGCTTACACGGATTCGGGACCCTGGAATCTCTTATCCGATCCCTACGTAATAATGTAAATACTGATCTCATTTCCCTAATCCGACTGTGACCCTGTATCCAAACAAGACTCGGTAAATTCATCCTTTCGACCACAATATACTCGCATCATAGTTCATTAGGATTGAGTATATCTGTACTTGGAAGACAAACAAAAGTCCTCTTTACGAGGAGTGAAATATGTATTTATGTATGTTGTCCAAATAGATTTTGGAGCCATCGGAGAAGATCCAACTGTATATGAATATATCCGACTATGCTCAGATTCTGGCCCAAACCATTCCTGGGCACAAGTAGCAAAGACTATGATATGAGTATCAAGAGGAGGGAGATTCATCAATGCATGTAGAGTAGAGCTATGCGTGCAGTCGAGAAAGGCCATTCTTCGGAGTCTGGTAAAAGCAACAGTGACGTACTCGTATGTATACCTGTGAAAGCTTGATCCATCAAACGACCGAAGCAGAGTACATATATAATTGATCTAAGTCCGGAACCACACTAAGATACTTGGATTTGCTGAAGAAATGGATGGTGATGCCATTAAGCACGAGATAAGTCAGACCACTCGGATTCCTTCTTCTCTGTCTCTAAGAGATAGAGAGGATAGGATTGTCTGAAAGCCTATTTCTAGGCTCCCTGCATTTTAGAGCAGTTGAGTAATAAGAGGTCTCATCTTTCATTCCCAGTGTATATAATTAAATGCATATGTTTTCGCGGACGAGCTAAGACATCGTGTCGGGTAAGGTCCATAGAGATGTAAATACTTAGTTCAACTACAGATATATTGTGATTTAGTATCTGCACTCATTGTGGAATCCCTCTATGTAAACAAATTCCATTTCCACTTTTGGATTTAACAGTGTCATATTAGACTTTCTTAAACTAATGCAGGAATAGCAAGTTATTGTTCCATATTGAACTGACGTCTTAATTGCTCTATACAACCTTCTATCTGTGCAAGTGGCAAGAATCACAAAAATATTTTTTTCTTTTTCTCTATTTTCTATAAGCACCTTTTTCCTTAACAAACTTTATGATGCCCTAAAAGTCTAAAATGGCTCAAAAAAAAAATATTCAAAGTTTAACTGCGCAGTAAATAATGATTTCACCTAAATTGCAGTAGAATTGTAATGCCGCTGCAGAAGCTCTACATACCACAGTGTCTGTATTCTTAGAACTCTTGGCTGGCCGCACTTGCTCAGTAAAAAGGGCTTATGGTAAATAAAAAGGCGAAGCCAAGGAACCACAAAACGTGTCCATAATGTGCATTGAGGACGTGTTTAACATAAATTACACTTAGAACTGTAGCCTTGTATGCGCTCGTTCCTCTATGTTGGAGATTGCGACATTCATACATGGTCATGGTAGGTATATAGCCCGTCGACAAATGCTTAACGTAAAACGGCTACAGGAACTGGGTGTAGTAGTTGCGGTAGGATATCATGCATGTTGTCGACTGTCAAGACTCAGGGAACTCTTGCGATGAAAATGACTCCTTCTCTTTAAACTCCAGCTACTGTCTATAATGCCTCAAACGAGTTTTGCTTCTTAATAAAATGCGATTTAGGTAGTGGGTCCTTGCATAATGCAGTTGGCCGTGCGCAGCAGTTGCACCATGATACGGATGTGTTGTCGCCGTCATCATTGCGGTTGTGTATCCGATGCGGCGCGGCATGGTATGTGTAGTGTTCTGTGATGCGAAATAGGTTTATGGCGGGTAGAATAGACTTAAAATTATTGTTCAGGATTTATAACATGACGAAAGAGGCGAACTTCCGAGGATAGACGAAAAGAAAAAAATTCGACTTTCGTTCCTTTTTTTTAGAAGTTTTCTTCGTACTTTTCTTATTTTCTGATTTTTTTTTTCGGTATTCCTTTTGTGTTCCTTTTGATGGTAGTCTTTGTGTGTGCATATTTTTCGTAAAAGTTTCCTTCATCAACAATTTTTGTTCGTTTTTTCTTTTATCATTACAGAGCGGTGCTGGAAAATCATCAGCTCGTATTGGCGACGGTCCAATACTTACTCTGGAGAAACTGGAACGTCAACAGGCCGGAGTGTATCAGTGTACGGCTGACAATGGAGTCGGGGATCCAGTCACAGTCGATATGCGACTTGATGTTCTGTGTAAGTTGTGGCTTGTTTTCGGTTCATCCTACTCGTATATAAGGGGAGTGGGTGCATTGAAAGAGTGGGATAATTTTTGTGGGTAGTTTTTGATTGAATTTGCTATGAGATTTAAATTGAATTCTTTTTCAATTGAAATTCAAAAAAAGAAGAGCAGGAGTAGGGAAGTGAATTTGGGATCCGGTTGACCTTTGCCAAAGGGGATTCGATTTATTGGAGCACGATTACAGATTTGTTTTTGGGGAAAATTGAACACGTGTGGGAATGTTTGTTGTTTTAAAGTTATTTGGAAGTCAATTGCTTTGTTTCTGTATCAGCAAATGGCATGCAATAGGATGGGCAAAGCTAAATACAAATTAAAGCAAGTTCCAGACTTTAATAAAAGCTTATTTTAATTTAACTGGGTTTTCTAAGTTTCCAGACCTAAGAACTATTCAGCAGGGTGCTCTATTTTAGATATCCTTGTTTGTGAGGCCAAGAGTTTGCTGTTAAATTTATGACCGTTTCGTTCTTTTTACTTCTTCGCTGGCTTTCTGTAAAACTGCCGTAGAGCTCAGTTCAATTCGGCCTTTCCAACTAACAGGACATGTCTCAATTACAACCCTGATCTCGCTTATTGTGTGTACTAATAGTTTATTTAATTTTTTAATTGCATGTCAATTGTAATTGAGCAAGTTATTCGGGACACGATGAATCGTCTTCGCACCTCGTACACTCTAGTATATAATATGCATCCCCAAAGATGACAGACAGTTCGAATAGAAAAAGTTATTGAAGTTGAGGAGGGCAGTGTTGATTCGCCGTCGATTCGCCATCGTACATTAGCGATTGGAGCTATATCCATCCATCCGCGTGACCATTATACGCATCGTAGGTTCCGTATATGGGCCGAACACATGATTCAGCTTGATCCTCATTCTCGAGGCAAAATTTTGTTCACCGATGAGGCCCATTTTTGGTTAAATGATATGTAAACAAGCAAAATTGCCGAATTTGGAATGGAGAGAACTTAGAAACCTTTGTCGAGACGCTCTTACTACCATTAAAACTCATTGTTTTTTTTTTTTTTTGTAAAGAGCTTAACACTCAAATGGGTATAAATACACTTATCATGCCCCCCAGCATGTGTTAAGTTTTTTGGATAATGGAATAGAGAGAGAAAGAAGGATGTTTGGACTCACTGGTTATATCTTTCCATGGGTGGCATCCAACATTTAATGGGGGCACTAAGTTATTAGTGTAAATTAACTTGATGTTGTATTTAGGCAACCATTCATCTCACGAGATTTTAGTTGCCTGAGAAGAAGTCTGCCGGCCACGGCTGGTATTGAACCCCGAAAAGTCCGCTGGGGAAGCTAACACTACCGCTTGAGTCACGGCCACCACCACAGTGTGCTTTATGTGCTGGTGGAATCATCGGCCCATATTTCTTTAAGGACGAATGTTACTTTCAATGGAGAGCACTATAGAAACATGATTTCTGACTTCTTCGTTTCTCAGTTGAATGGCATTGACGTAGCTTTGGTTTCAACAAGATGGTGCAACATGCCAAATGGCGCAAAACACCATTAATATATTGCGGGAAACATTTCCCGATCGCATAATTTCGCGTAAAGGACTTGTGAACATGATCCTGTGATCTCACTCCTTTAGATTACTTTTTCTGGGGGTATGTGAAGTCACTAGTTTATGCCGATAAACCAGAAACTGTGGACGATTTGGAAGTCAACATTCGCCATGTTATTGCTGATAGTTGCTAACACTACCACAGTTGCTCGACAAAGTTGTCGAAAATTGGACTTCAAGATTGCGCGTCGTTCGAGCGTTCGAGCTAACCGTGGAGGGCATATGCCCGATATGATATTTAAACGCTAATGGCATACAATTTTCTATTAAATAATTCTATTAAATTAGATTCAGGTGTTTTCTTTCATATTGGATTGAAATAGCGAAGACTATAAATAGCAGGGTCCTAGTTTTGGCCGATAAGGGACGCCAAATGGTCAGATAGTTTCTTCACTAAAGGCATTCTTAATTTTAACTTTCAAAGTTCTTCCACTTGAAAATTGTATTTCTGAAGCCCGGTAATAAGCTCGTACCTCTGATACCAATTTGATTTAATGCTTCTATCAGCTTTGAACGATTTTAGGGGTCGAACGCTAATATAGTTCTAATAGTATTCACAAATTCACCAAGGAGCTGCCCCGTAAATTTTCTTTTCATTTGTCTGAACATTTGTTAATCGCTGGTAAAATTGGGATTAGCGTATAATTTTGGACAAGGGTTTTAGTACCACCTTTATTAATTGGTCTGAGTACCGATTTTTTTTAATGTAGTTGATACGTTGCCTTCATTTAGGCTTAGGTTGATGATCCTTGTGACGATTGGCAGAAACACATCCGCATGCATTTTAATGTCTCTAGCTCAAATGTCGTCGATCCCTGGTGATTTATTTTAATCCAGTAATTTGATTATATTGTAAACTTCTTTAATACACGTTTGCTCTATAAAGATGGAATTAGGCCGGGTTTTATTGTTTTGTGCTGATGTTATATTGTCATAGTTGTGGATGGTATGCTTGCACATTTGTTTGAATGTGCTCTTAGACATTTTTCCGATGACCAGTTCTTCACACGTACCTTGTTCAAGTTTTGTTTTTTTCTTCCCGTTAATTCATTTTGCGGGGATCATTTCTAGCCTGATTAATTTTTTCTTTATAAAAACTCGATTGTGCCAAAATATGTCTTTATTAACTTTGTTTCGAAATTTCTTGTAATCTGTTTCTTCACTTTTATTTAGTCTGTTGTTTTTCCACCTTCTTCTTCTTCTGTTTACATTTTTCGGAAATGTGGGGGGTGATCCAAGGGTTTACGGCCAGCATTTGCGCACTTGTTTTTTCGATAATTTCTATATATGTTCTGCATAATCGTTGATAATTTATCGTAAATTTTCTTCACATTATTATCTATCCTATCTAATAGAGTCATCCCAAAAACTATAGAAACGAATTCTGCTTTTTCTACGACGAATGCAAAAAGATCTCTATGTCCCACATAATGCTCGCGATAAAATGGCTTAGTGAAGCCTTAAGGGTCGTGCGCGCCGAAAATAAAATATATTTAAAAAAAATTGAGAACCACTTTTCGAAGATTGAATACCATCGATAAATCAACTAACATCTACAAATTCAAATTTGATAGTTTAGGTAAACAATTGGCACATTTCATTTCACAGAAGTTTCAACATTGGTGTTAGGAAAAATGTTATTAACGGTAATATCGGTTTTTAAACCTTGCTTCTATTCCTTCAGCCACGCTTTGAGTTCAAAATTGATCTTCTCCCCGTACAACAATACCCCTCATCTAGCGTAACGTACAATATACATCCCTGCTAGATGGAATGCTTGAGAATGCTGCAATGACTCCTTAAGAGACTCATTTACCAAAGTTTCACCACCTCGTGACCCCACAAGTTCTCGGTTTGGTACTTCTTGGACTTCTTCGGAATAGAGCTGGCGACTTGGTAAACTAAATAGCTGCAAAAAACCTGACTGTGTCACCATTACCATCGAAAGTGCATCAAATCACATCGGCACAAACTGGCTTGATAACTTTTTTGAGAATAAATTAATAATTGCAATTTTGAATTGCAAAGAAATCAACTCGCCCAAAACATCAAAGTCTCATCGCTTCAAATTTAACATTCCAATGATATACGAGGGGCTTTTTTACAACCCCTCCTCAGAAGTCAATTAACTTGGCGAATTGAAGCGAATTAAAGTCAACCAGAAGAGAACAATGCAAACCAAATATTAATCCTAATTCTAAGCCTAGTACAATAAATATTAAACATAAAAATGAAAAAAGTCATACGTATATTGTTAACCCCAATCCCAATCATAATCCTGAGCCCAATAAACAATCCTCGATTTCTCATCGTGACTCGTAAATAAAACAATGCTTCGGATGTTTGGCAAACTCTTTAATTAATTGGTAGATACTAGACTGATTAGGTACACACGCGTTGGATAACTTCTATCGAATGTGTTCCCCTCATAAGATCGATGACTGACAGTCGTCGCAAAGCAAATGTGTCAAAGATCTGTCACACAGTAAGGGTATGTTTCTACCCACCTCTCATCACTCTTCTTCAAATTAATAAACTAGACGCTGCGGTGGTCTTACCATTCTTCCAGCTCTTGTTGATATAAAGCCGGAGCTTTCTGAGGGATTTGCTACAACTGATTGTGGCTGCTGTACTGGTGATGCTTCACTCATTGGGGGGTCAATTGTTGCTGCTGGTGTGTTAGTCTCTGCTTCCGCTTCGTTTGAGCCTACCGTACTACTGGGATGTCGTGTTATAACTGCCTGTGTTGGCTTAATGTTTCCTGAATTCCTGCGATATTTGCTTTCGTTATCGTCTCTGAGAATGTAAGACCTTGGATGTAGCCGTTGTTCTTCTGTGGCTGGCTGCCACTCTTTCTTGTTGATTCTGTTAAGTACGCGCACTCCTTCCTGCAGCAGACGAAGTTTCTTTGCTCTCTTATTAGCGTAATAAGCTTGACAATCTTTCATTAGTTTCTGCACGTCGTGATGTGGGGTACTTATGGCTAAAAGAGACGACACTATAGTTGGAATAACTGACCTGAGATTTCTGGAGTAAAGTCTCTGCGCAGGTGTTCCAAGAGCACCTCTCACAGTATTCATGAAATTTATTGTAGTATGCCTAGCAGAAGGCCAGAGTTGTTGTAGTCGCATTTTTTGAGTATATTTTTTGCGGTTTTGACTCCCCTCTCTATCAGTCCGTTTCCATTAGGCTGATATGGAGAACTGATCTTATGTTCAAATTTCCACTCCGACGAAAATTTTTTAAACACAGCGCTCGAAAATTGAGGAAAATTGTCACTCTTTAAAATCATAGGAACCCAATGAGTGGCAAATATATTTTTAAGAAATTTGAAATTTGATATTGGCAGGGGTTGCTTCTGGTAGTACCTCGAATTTTAGATAGCCCGAATAACTGTCAGTTAGAATTATATAATCGTTTCCTTTATAGAAAAACAGATCACAACCAACAATTTCGTAGGGGAGTTTAGCGACTTTTTTGTCCCCCATTGACACCTATTTATTGCTTCTTTGGTAAACTTGGCACACTGCAGAGTTGTTGATATCATATAAAATGTCTTTGTTCACTTGTGGCCAAAATACAACTTATGCAACGCATTTTGCATAACTAAAATGTCCGTGGTGAATATATTGTACTTTAGCATATCTAGCCTCTTCTGCATTGGTATAACAACTATATGGGACTTATAAATAAGGTGAAGGTTTCATTACCGATGTCGGCCATTTTATTTATTTATTTCCTTTTATGGTCAAACGGGTTTCGGCACAATGTAATGTGAAATAAAACAATACTTCGGATGTTTAACAAACTCTTTAATTACAGACACTAGACTGATTAGGTGCACAGGTGTTGGATAACCTCTATCGAATGTGTTCCCCTCGTGGCTGTTATAAGGTGGATGCCTGACAGACGTCACAAAGCAGGCGTGTCAAAGATCTGTCACACTGTAAGGGTATGTGTCTACCCAACTCTCACTCATCTTTCCACCAAATCTATTTTTTCCAAACGCGTATCTTTCAATACAACTCCCTCATTATTAAAACCTAAGCCGTTGCCAATTTGTCTTCAAAATCCGTCTCTTATACGAATATTATCCGCCCCCATATATTCAATCCTCCCCCGTCCTCATCAGTTGACGACCGCAACACGTCCATTACCCCAAAAACTTCTGCATCTCCTATCATAGACCCTAGGGTTCCGCCCACTATAATGCTTACTAAGCAACTAATCGATATCTAGTTTCCCGCTTTTCCAGAATTTAACAAAATTTCACCTATACTTGGTTTATTTGCTTGATAAGTCCGACTCTATTTGCATCAATGGCACAACGCGAACAAATACTTTTGTTTCAATCCAACAAAGAGAACTACCACCGACCATAAAGAGCATCGACAAATGTACTGAATTTTCATAAAAATTTCAATATCTCTTCCAAAGATGTTGATAACGACCTACCATGTTTCCTCTAAACGTAACTTACACCGGCAAAAAACCCGTTCTGGCTTTAAAAGCTACCATCGTTCCTAACCCACTCATCAATAATCACCCTAACGCTTATCACTTTTGTAAGAGGGATCCGCACAAAAATAACTTCTGTCTATCTTAACTTCCAAAAGCATCCATATGATATTTTTGCTTTGACCGAAATGAATTTAATATCTTTTTGACCCTCAACTCATTAAAAAGTCAGTGACAGCTAACATCGAATTTATTGGAGTTAAAATCACTGTCTCCAAGCGGAGATTATATACACTTTGTTGTTATATTCGTCTCTCCCAACCAACACGTGGCCACCAGCTTGCGACTAATGTGGTTGATACCCTTTTTGATATTATTGACCCCTATGACGATATCATAGTTCTTGGCGATTTTTATCTCCCCCATTTCTCTTACGGACTCAGTCGGGCGATAAATTTTATCACGTTGCCTCGAATGCTGTTTCAGATAAGGAAATCCTCTTTACTGACTCCCTTTCCAATGCAAGCCTTTTTCAA
Organism: Volucella zonaria; assembly: GCA_963966105.1. Classification (NCBI taxonomy): domain Eukaryota; kingdom Metazoa; phylum Arthropoda; class Insecta; order Diptera; family Syrphidae; genus Volucella; species Volucella zonaria. The sequence continues at coordinate 197,450,505 of OZ014530.1, read as the reverse complement.
ATATTCGGTGAGTCCTTACTAACGAAAGGAAAATCGTTCATCATCTCCTCCTTGGTACAGCAAAGAACTACGTGCACTTCGCAACATGTGAAATAAGTTATGGCACGTGTATATTGAGTTTAGTTCTGAATTTGACTATCGAAATTATAGTGCTAGTCAAAACAGTTGGCCAGTCTACTCTGCAGGTCTCTTAAATTTGCGCTCACAAAAATAAATTTTTTTTTTTAAACAGGGAACTTTACAATAACAAATATATGAAAATGATTGCTGAAAGAGAAAAAAAAATGGAGGAGGACGTTCAAACCCATGGATTTGCATTTTCTTACTCTCCTTGCGTATGTGGCCATTGGCAAAATGTTTTGAAAAGCAACTCACTACCACTTCTGCCAACATATATATACCTCAGTCGAATGAATTCTATGAAATTTATTTCTGATCCCAAAAAACTTTTTAGTTTAAACAATATGAAAAAAAATCCGATATTTCGATAATTCGCACTGAAGAGTGAACTCTTTTCCACCCAGACTTTGGTTACTTGAGTAACTGCACTCAGATATTGCTAATGTCTAAATGAAATAGTGCTAGCAAAGGTCTTAGACAAAATCAATAAACTTAAAGATGATTTTTTCCTGTTGCCGATGATTTTCCCGCCATTGTTCTGAAAAGATGAGCTAATAATCTTATTTAACCCCTCCTAAATATCTTCAGACTTTCAATCTCCCAGGGGTTTTTCCTCATCTTTGGAAAAGCGCTTATATAATCAAGGACTTTCATAAAAAGGACTCAAACAGGATATTACCATCTACTGACCCATTGATAAGTTGTCATCATTTATGATGAAATGTTCTTACACTTTAGATCTGTCCTTACACCTTGCATGGATTTCTTATAATGTTCGATAAAATCGCACATTAGTTCATTCCTTTCAAACGCAATGCACTTGGTATTCAACCTCGGCTGATTTCTTAGTTCAAATTCTATTTGGAAGAACGCTATTACCTAGTCCATTTTCGTTCTCGTTTATCTAAACCAATTAAAGTCACTTCGGGTGTTCCACAAGACCTTGGACTATTAATGATGTTGTAAATATTACAAAGAACTCACTCATATCTGTTTATGCCGATGATATGAAAATCTATAGACAAATTTCCAAATTTTCTGATTCTCAACTTCTAGAAATGATCTCAATAGGTTCCCAATATGGTGCCATAAAAACTTCTTTGACCTCAAGATAAAAGAATGCAAAGCCATCGCATACTCTCGAAAGCGTTCAATACATCAGGACGGAACTTATTACATATCAACCCAAACTATAGCTTCGGTAACTTTAATGCCGAACTTGGCCGCATTCTGGAATACTGAACTCAATTTCTGCACCCGCATTGACTCCATAATTAACAGAGCTATCTCCGCATTGTTAAACGATGATCCAAAGAGTTATCTGATAGTAATGTTGCAAAATGTACATCACCTTTGTTAAGCCACTTCTTGAATATTCGACCCAATATGCTACAATGAAAACCGTATTCAACGGCAGATTGCTTCGATTTACTCTGCGCAGGCTCACGTGGGCTGATCACCACGTCCTAACGCCCTATAATAACCGAATCAAATTGGTGGGTCTACTATCTCTGGGAAAACATCGCGAATTCGCCGATATTCTCTCTATACCTCAACTCTTAACCATCCCCGTCGACTGTCCCTCAATGCTGGATCTGTTTTTTTTTTTTAATACCAATCCCCCCAATTTGGGGTTTCTTCCTCTTTTTCGTTCAAATAACCACCGAAAGGCACATGTTTTTAATGAACCACTGTATCGAGTGTTACACGAAGCTAATACAATTTCCCACAAGTTCGATTTCCATTGCAGCAGAAGTACCCTCAAAACCACCCTCAATTATCATCTCTCCCGACCTTGATTTTCCATGTCCTTTAGTTTTAATTTTAGTTTTAGTTATAAAAGTTTGTACTAAACGCAATAAAGTCGTCCAGCGTTGAGCCGAGCCTGTAAATGGCAGATCAGGGAACGTTAACAGATGTTTCTGCTCATTTTCAATTTCGTCGAATCTGCGGAAGCAAACTCCGACATCTACATATTTCGAAGTAGTCATAGAATTGAAGTGTGAGCTATTTAAATACCTAGGATCTGACGCTAACAACCAGGGAAATTCGAACTTCGACTTTTTAGATACAGCTATCGGTAAACTGTTGCGAGCCTTTGCGGTAGTTTGTGGCAGAAAATTTCCCTCTGTACTTAGGGTTGCTATCGAAGATGGTCGACGGACATGAAAATATAAAATCTAATGTGATCTAATAATAAAGAGGTACCCGCATACCCGAAAGCTTACACATCACGAACCTAATAGTGGATAAACCTCATGCTAAGCAAATCAGTTGGGTTTGCCATATTGAATGCGGGTCGTTAGACCCGCAGTCTAAAAAGCAATAGAGGCTCAAGTCCCCGTCGAGTTTCGAAAATGAAGCAGAAAGAAAGATATTTGAATCACTTAAATGCAAAACCAGCAGCAAAATCTTGGCCTCTTCTTTTTCTTTCTTCATACCTAGCCCCATATATTTTAATTACTTTCGCAATTGCTCCATTGGCTTCTCTCTCTCTCAATCTTTTGATCCTACTCTTACCGAAGAAAAGTTACAAATAATTTTTACTCCGGCTAGACTGGCTCTCGGCAATATTTCATAAAAAGTGCGCCTGCAATCTTTCTCTTCCACTTTTCTCCATATTTTATCTGTCTCTCATGTAAGGGGAATTTCCCCAAGCTTGAAAGACCTCTTTTATAACCCCCGGGATCAAATTCATGCCACTATCCTATTGCTAAGCTTTCTCACATACCTAAAATGTTGGAAAGTGCAAGCCTCTTGTATCCCCCAGTTAGCAGAATGGTTTTCTGAAAAGTAGATCAACTACTGCAAACTTAGATGAATTCGTACCTTTTGCACTTTCAGCCATAGAAAATGGAAACGAAATCGAAGGCCTTCGAATAAATATCTCATTAATTAATCCTTTTCAAATTATCTTCCGTCAGTTTTGACCTCACATTATCAAAATGAATATGTTCTTATCTGACGAACCATTATTATAGTGTTCGTTTTAAGGCAGCCTTCTCAACCCCACTTTTAGCTAATTCTCCTATCCCACAAGACAGCGATCTAGGTCCCCTCCTTTTAATTTTAACTACAATATTAATGATCTTGAGAGGATTATCAAACACTGCCCCTATCCATTTACGCCGACAACACTTAGTTCTCCAAAACTATTTCTTCACCCCAAGACTCTATACTTCCTCAAAAATACTTCCTTAATAGCTTGTCCACTTGGTGTCTAAAAATTTGCCGAGAGCTTAATGTCTACAAAAGTCGATCTATGACGTTGTCACGTAAGTCCAATCAATCTCCTCCTCGACTTTATTTTCTGCATGGCCAACCTATGCCCCAGGTTCAATCCCTTCGCGACCTTGGAATATTATACGATAGAGAGTTGAACTTCCGTTCGCATATTGATGAGTTAATCCTTAAAGCAAACATAAAACTTGGTTTTTTCAAACGATGGTCCAAAGAATTTTGCAACCCTTATGTGACAAGGTCACTTTACATTACCCTTTTCCAGCCCCTTCTCGAATATGCCATCCAAGTGTGGTCTCCCTATTATCTCGAATCGAAAACATTCATCGTTACATCCGATTTGCTCTTCGAGGAGTATTCTGAGATGACCCTTTTATTTTATGTCCCTATTGTGACCGCCTCAAACTTCTTAACCTCAGTACGCTTGAAAAACGCAGAGACGTACCTGATATTCTCTTCATTCATTCTGTGAATTACGCCTCCTCTTACAATTTGATTTCCTTCAACACTAACCTCCTTCAAAATTTACGATATGGTCGTCTCTTCTAGATTCCAGCCCATAGCACCTTATATGGTTCCAACGAACTAATCTCCCGCTTGCTCCATAAGGTAAACTACAATAAAACCTACCTGTTTTTGATTTCAACCTGAACACTTCTCGTTTCAAACTTGATTTCCTTCACCATTCCCTGGGTTCCTAACCCTTACTTTTTATTAGTTTTTAAGTTATGCCACGTTAAACTTGCATTAAACCAAATAAATGGGGGCCGCAACCCCCACTAAAATTAAAATCTTACATCCTTATAAGGATATCCAAAATGGAGTGGCCTGTAGCTGAGTTCTAAGGTTCGTAATTTTAGCTGACGCCAACTGCGGGATAGTATCAAAGCAGACATGTTAGAGAAATATGAAGCATTAGATGTAAGCTTTCGCGTTACTTATACTTAATACTATAAAAGAAGAACAACAGTAAGATATACTTTTTGTCCCCGTCTCTATCAGGTGATTTGCTAAGAGTTCCTCCATCGATATGGAGTTTTATCCCCAATCGTAAATCACGACAAGCTCGTAAAATTGGTAATAATTAAAATTGTGAACCCGAAACCGAGTTTGTGATATTTTAGTTTATATAACAGTAAACAAAATATAATCGCTTATCAGGTTGGCCATTTTTTACGACCAATGATAACGTAATCTTAGATCGTTCAGGACCATCAAATAAAACTATGACTTCTTAGCATGCAATCCTTTAACACCCTCTAATCACATGACTGATTGATAAGCCATTCAGATTTGATTATTTATAACGATTTTTAGAGCAGTTCATATCCACTATCTTCAAAACTTCAAACCTTAAAAAAAACTTCATTTAGTATGTATATGTACCAGTATATGTATGTTTATAATGGTTTAAAAGTACAATCCAACTGTCGGTATGATGTACTTTCTGTGAGTTCTGTGAATCTACGAGTATTTTATTTTCTTTCATTAGTTTTCAATCTTTTGCATCGATTTCAAGTGAAACAAAATGGCTTTATGGCTTGGAATCTGTCCATCAATTCTATGTATAGTAAGGAGGACATATTTCAAATTAAGTTCCTGTCTTCCTGGAATCCAGCATTAAGTGTAACTGACAGAAGCGAATGATAGGTAGAAAAAAAAAGATACTCAACGTCCGGTTCGGTATTCTGTCTAGGACGCAAGAAATTTGCTTTGATTTCTTACTCCTATTACCAGTGGAATTGAATCGAATTCAAAGAAGGATATCTGTGTAACCTGTTCCTATTTATTCACTTCCAAGAAAGGGAAAAATGAAATAAAATACAACGAACAAAAAGAAAAAAATGAAATGATTTTCTGCATAAAGGCATTTCTACTAAAGAAGATGAACGAGATAGAGTTTGATACGAGTAATACGAGTATGTAACACCCTACAGAAAAGAATTTATTTTCTTTGCATGATCTTGAGTGTAACAGGTGGTTCGAAAGGTCCCGAGACTAACATATAAAAACCCAAATTTTTGTAAAAATCGACTTAATTCATCAGCATATGTAGTGTCATTCTAGAGTGAGTTAGAGCGTTGCTCTGACATTTCTATGCTTTTCTTACAGAGCGAATTGTAAAACCCTTCAAAATACGCTTCAGTTTCGGCAATCACCTCTTCATTGGAACTATATCTCTTTGCAAACAGCTAATAGTCTCTATATTTCAATGATTGTCACATACCGCAAACAGCGCTTTCAATTATCAACTAGCTGTTGTTTATGGCTCAAAGGCCTTACCCACTTCGAACAGAGCTCTCGCATTCCCAAATACTCGCGCAAAATATTATACTCATATGATATATAATAAAATACATGGTCTATTGATACTCGTATCTTTACGATGTCAGCTATCTCACACACTTTCCTTTTACAGTCGTTCAAAATGATTTTGGGGTTTTGTTTCTATGTTTTACGGGCTAATAGCCTCATTTCGGCAAACAGAGTGTTCAGCATTTATGTCTGTGCAACCGCGTTTGAATTCTGCAAACCAGCGACAAATGATTGCCTTCGACTAAACAGATCCTGCACTTTTCAAGCCATTCTTGAATTTTTGAATTTTAACGGTAGCTTTTCCTGTCAAATAACAGTGTTTAACATACGAAAATCGTTTTTTTTTTTCGTGGTTTTGAAAACATCACAAGGTGCGTCACTAAAACTTCAATGCTTGGGCGACTACTTAATGGCCGACTTTTCGTCTCTCATGTAGTACGAAGATCGTCCACAACATGACCAATAGCGACCTCATTTGCTCGATTGCTTACTTACTAATATGGCTCTACAATTCGAGTTGAATCTGGACCTCGATTAAAACGCTTACTTAGTTAGACCGATCCTCAGCTAATTCCCTTCAGTTGCATACTCTAAGTATGTTGAGGTTCCTTTCTATGATACTTCTGCGAGCCACCTAAGGTGAGGTCTTCCTCTACTGCATTTTCCTTCCGGGATAGGTTCGAAGACTCAATGGGTCGGAGCATTGGTCTCCATTCGCTATACATGTTCTAGCTATCTCAGGCATATCTGATGTGAAGTTTTCCAACCATACAGTTCATATAGCTCGTCGTTGAATATCCTCCTCCAAAGCTCGTCAACGTAAACGGGACCTAATATTTTATGAAGAATTTTTCTTTCATCTGCTTTCGATAGTCTCCTTAGTTGTACGGGATAGCACGTTACTACTCAATTGCCATCTTGGGCTACGAAGAAACATCAATTGGTAAGAGTTAGTTTCCGTTTTATTTCTGCTGAGGCGTTGTTGGTAGAATTTATAGCAGAACCTAGGTAGATAAAGTCCCTTAGGAAATGATAGCTGTCAACTGTGGCATTCTGTCCAATTCGTCGATGTTCTGTGTTATTTTCTGTTGACAGTACATACTTTGTTTGATTCTCATTTGCCGTAAAAGCGACTTTGGTACTTTCCGTTTCAGTACTAGCGAACTCACGGGTGACAACCCGCTGAGTTCTGCCATTTATGTCAAGATCATCGGCGTACGCTAGTAGTTGCACAGACTTTCAAAAGATTGTGGCTCCGCTGTTTTCTTGTGAGTTCTGTATAATTTTTCAAGGATGTTGTCACATTGCAGCGCGTTACCTTGTCTTAAAGCTTTTTTGACAATAAGAGCATCGATTAAGTCGTTCCCGACCTTGATGGAACAGCGAACGTTCTCACCCGTCATTTTACGAAGACGGCAAGGCATGGCCCTATATATGCTCTCATATGCGGCCACAAAATCGATGAAAAAATGGTGGGTATCGCCTTGACTTGAACTTCGTTGAGTTTTTCCCAGGATCTGCCGTAGAGTGAAAATTTGGTCGATTGGGGAGAATCCTGGCCTAAAACCTCACTGATAAGGGCCATAACAATATGGCAGTTATCCCATTCGCAATGTTGAGGAGACGTAAACGTCTATAGTTATCGCAGTTGGGTTTGGCCAGATTTTTTGTGGATCGCGCGCAAACTAGCACGTACGAGTATACACAATTCTCTTCTCACCAAATCTTAGAACAAAGTTGGTGTAGCTCTCTACGAAATCACTTTCAGCAGCTTTGAATAGCTCCACCAGTTAGCCGCCAGGTTAGGCAGCTTTGCTGAACTATATACTCTGTTGATTTTGAGAATCAAGAAACTCAGGTAATCTTCTATATGTTTCCCGAATTGAAGACAGATTTTTAAAATAAGTTTGAATGATACGGAAGTCAGCTTATGATAATTTTTCAAAGCGCACTCTCATTTTGCAAAGATTATATAGGTAAAATTTATAAATGTCAAGCCGTTAGTGTTGCGTTACGGTATTTATAAGTCCATCTCGGGAATTCATTTAAGCCATTCTTCCGAGAATCTACTGGTTCAAAAGCGAGTGAGGAAATATTTCGTTTAGAATCTCTTTGTTGCCATGAGTAAATGTTTAATAAACTCAAGTCATCTTAGACGGTTAGTTTAGATCTGTACGCCTGAATCCATTTATTATGTCAACGTTGTCGATGGTTCTGGGATTGAGTTCTATGTACCTATATTGTCCTTTTGTACGCCGAACGCCGAGTTCGTAAAACTAAACTGCCATTAAAAATATCATTAAATATTAGTCAAAAGCGTACAGGGTTTTTTGGAATGTAGACGTCTAAGAATCAGTGTTGCATTCTTATTCTCGGTGTTGTACAATTATCGCAATATAATCACGCGTTATTATTATGGAGCATCCTACGTTAAGGTGCAGTTGTAGTCCTTGCGGGAGCAAGTATACATATATTTCCTGCGAGTTGGCACTGCTTTTTGCATCATTTTGATAGCAATGCCATGACTGATCGTTCGTTACTTAAGACATCTAATCGATCGTTGGCATGAACTTCCATATGGAATGAAAATGAATTAGAGATTTGCAACATTGCATGATCGACTGCGACCTTATACTCTCAGTCGGCAAAGTCAAAGCTTTAATTTTTCCGGTCAATGTGAATGATAATAGACGTATAGACTACTGGGAATAATGCCAACTTTTCGGGTACCCATATATACGTATATTATAATCCTATAAAAGGCTGTATCAATCAGGTTGCCCAATCGGAATATATCAACATATCCTCGATATCTATGCCGTGATCCTGGCCAGTTTGTGTTAATTCCTATTCCGAATTCATTTGTCTTTTAGAAATGTCAATGGTGAAAAATTACCTAGATGGTTGACTTCACGGCCATCCACCGGACTTAGACATCTTTCATCAGTACAGGTCTTAAAATTGATATATACATATATTTTAATTACACCAACTTGCAGTCCTCGTTTCGGATCCAGGGCTTTCCTGCAGCAATAGGGGACGAACGATGACTTTCTGCTACTGAACAATACAAATTCAGGTTTTGGTAGATTAACGCCCAAATTGTCTTTCTTTGTCCAATTTGTGTGCTTGATGAATGGCCCTCCAGAAGATCACTTAAGCTTGGAAGCAGCTTTCTTCTTACTGTGATTGATAAGACATCAATATACATAACATATACTACATATGTACATAGTTGTAGCACCTGCATACTGCTAATAACTAAAGTGGCGTCAATACTATTTCTTGGATAAACAGATTTATTGAATTTATTGTTCGACGCAATAGCTATCCGATTTATTAGCTAGATTACACATACTATCTATTTTTGGAAACATTGTTAAAGGCACCTTTCTTCTAAAAAAAAAAAAACGGGAAAATGCAATATGATATTGTATCATGCAGTTTGTCCTTTCACAGATTTCCATGGAGCCTTTCATTGATTTATTGGCCTAGAATTGTTGCAGTTGAATAAAAAGTCGTATCAGGCTTCAATTGAGGGATATCCAAACTTCCAACAAATGGAAGTGTATCCGATCTGAAGGCATGTCTTTAATAAGGCCAGCCATTGGGTGTTATTTCATGGGGTCAAATAAATGTGATGGAAGGAAACTGCTTAAAGACCATAATTTTTGAAGAGCGGTATCATTCATTGAAGCCTTCAAATACGGCCTCCTATCTATAAAATGTTTTCAGCTGACTAAATTTTTCATATGGATTAGTATCTGACTTTTAACAAAAACCAAATAAGTCTCGTTACCGTAAATAGTTCAGCAGTCCGTCAGCTGCTGCAGTATGATTGATCTTTAGCTGAGAAGTTCGCCATCTAAAACTTGTGGATGCGTAGCAGGCTGTCAAGAATATTTGCTCACGAAGAATGTTTTTTTCATTCTAATATATTTGTTACGATCCAGGGATTTTGCGTACCATTAAAATGTTTGTACACAGCGCATGTGAAGGAAAGCTAGGGAGAAAAGAAAGAGAGATACCCATGTACGTTGGTTTTGAATATTTGCCCGCTATAACGAATAAGGAACCAAAGAACACGGCGGCGTATTCCATAAGGGTGTTACCGTTGAAAGTTTGAAGGGCCGAAATGCTACTGGTAATTTCGGAAGAGTACTGGTGGCTAAAAGCGTTACAGAACAAGGTGAAATAGGAGACATTACGTCGGTGTTCAAGTGTGTCAATTGGCGGTGCAATGACCTATGAGTTTTATAGCATGGTTTTGAATCCTATATAGCACGTTTAAAGTGGTCTTAGGGGCACCTGACTAGATGTGCGCATTGTACTCCAATTTTGGGCGGATGAATACCTTGTATGTCAGAGAAGATGATCTTACATCACCTGAAGAAACCAACACATTTCGCAGCATTTTTGGTGACCTCAAATATGTATGTAAGTAGTCAGTCCAACGTAGGTTGTCATTGACACATATACTGAGAATGGAAAGTTTTTCGATTTGGACGGTGCAAGTGCCATTCATTTGTAATAGCTGGGTGATTAAATTTCACTTAAAAAACAAGAGACAGCACTGTTAAATTCCGCTCTATTTAGTAATGCTGTTACTTTCTAGATCCGAAGAGGAGAAACGTGAGTCCTGGAATAAATATACGAGTAATGTAATAATAATATCTAATAATAATAGAATATAATAATGCGGGAATTTATTGAGCTTAGCCTATGAAAATTCCTGGAACGAATATGAAAAGCAGAAAGTACTGTCATCAGCAAAGGAATATATTGAATTGGAAGTAGCAGACAAGAGATCATTGATGAAAATTAAAAAGAGTGTCGGAGACAGAAAGCAGCCGTGGGACATACCGGTATTTAATTTGTGAACACCAGACTTGAAAACATTCAATACAACTTGAATTGAACGTCCCCAAAGGTAATTTCTAATTCATTGAGAAAGAGAGTCGTCGATCCCAAAAGCACGAATTTTCGGAAAAGACCCTGATGCCAAACTCTGTCAAATGCCTTAGAAATATCAAGTACTACTATCTTGCTTTCGCCAGATTGGTGTACACTTTGTATCCTCTTTTCTGTGAGACATGTCATCAAATTACCTACGAAAACCATATTGCCGGTTATTGAGAAGTTTTCGTATTTCGAGATATTTCATGTGCTGACGGTTTATCAGCGTTTCCGTGGCTTTGGAAAGAAGGGACGTAAGTGCAATGGGTCTGTAGGAGGAGAGAGAAGAAGATTCGCCTTTTTTTAGGAACGGACTAAACAAATGCTGTTTTCCATCTGGTTGGAAAGAGTCCTAAAGAATAGGATTGATGAAAAAGCTTACGCAGTGGTTTTGCCAGCGAGGAAGGACACCTCTTCAGAAGAAGGGGACATATGTCATCTGGACCTGTGTATTTGTGGATATTAAGATCATTAAGTGATCTTGCTACTACACGAGTGCGAAAGTGGATTCGTCCCATTGAAGATTCGACATGTACAAGTGTAGGAGAAGACAAAGCACAATCTGGAAGTGTTGAACAGGTCCAAAGAGCTGACATCAGAAATGTCTTTGTAAATGAGCGTCGGGATGAAGGTTTAAGCAGAGTTTTTAATATTTTTTACGAAAGACCAAACATTTTTACTACCTTTGGGATATTGTAGTATGTTTTGCTTCAATTTTTGGTGGTACTGAAATTTTACACGCTTGAGAAAGACGTTGAAGTTATTTCTGGCTCGTTTGAACTTTTTTCGGTTTTCCTCTGTCGAATTGGTCTTATAAGACCGAAAAAACATTTCTCTAACCCTACCAGCCTCTTTACATCTCGAGTCGTACCATATCTTCTCTTTTGCTCTGATACATGGAACAGCACATAAACGGTGCACTTATCAGGGTGAGAAGTTGAAAACAAGTCCAGGGTGTTGGCGGTATGACTATCAACGTCTGGTACTCACGTGAGCTCATTTACAAACTGGGTTAAGTTGTTTCCCGCAGCGAAGTTCTCAACACGCCGTCCTTCGGGTGTTGTCCGTACAGAATGTCGAAGACACTCAAAATTGTGTATATTGAAATCGGCCGTAATAATGAGTTCAGTATGACGATGCAGGGATACATTTCTCTGTATGGAGTCAAACAGCGCATCAAACTCATTGAAGATCGAATTGCTGTCCAGTTTGGAGCTTTAGTTAATAACACAGCAGTGGATCATTTGCTTACTAATATGGAATTTCAAGAACATGAAATTGAATTCTAGATTGGAACAGGGGTTACATTGTGGTGGAGTTTGCTAAGCAACTTCACTACGCACATAACTGGTGAGATTGCGGTGAGAAAAGAATAATGGCACTAATTTGTAGCCAGGTAGCTTCAGATCTGAGTGCCTGCTATTGTAGTTACAGACGTGGACATACGCAGATAAGTGACTACTTTTTAGCCCGCATATATTTTCCATATTCACTTTGCTTTCCCGAGTCATTGTTACAAACACACAACAACTCTGGTTTATGGAATGAAATTGTTGTATGTGCTATACCTTTCAAACGATGGGAAACAGATCTTCACTCACAACCGGCTATCCACCGGTTGTTGCAGGCACTCAGTCATTGCCTTTGCCGTATGATATTGAGACAGCAAGAGCAAAGACTTAGTGCAACCAACAGCACAAGGACCAGGGGCAAGAGATGGAGGGTGCCTGCTCTGTGATTATATTAATGTTTTTTTTTTTTTCTCTGAACGGATTTTTTTTTTGGTGTTGCCACTGAACTGATTTTTTTTATTTCCATGAGCGTGGGATAATTGGGTGGTGGATAGTTATTTTTTTTTTCGCCAAATTTTTAGCGCCGACCATGACTACATATACTCTCAAATTGCTTGCAAAAACGATGCTGGCAAAATCGTCCTTCTCCTCTCTGAGGACGTGAGCAGACATCAGACTAATGTTGTCGAATTTTGTCTTGATGCGGATTATAATCAGGCGTTCGCTCACAATATGGAACACAATGTTTTTTGTCGACATCTTTCAATGATAAAACCGCAGTTCAAAAAAGTGCTCTTTCTGGTCATTCTAGCAATCTTCATAATTTACATAAACTGTTATCCTTTATTTGTAAGGTCCACTCCATGGAGATATCTGATATCTGGTGTTCGTCCTTAGCTAATATTTCTACTCCATACGTCGTGTTAAGAATCCATTTACGGCATAGCGAGAGGTCGTTGTACTTGTTTATTTTGACACTTGAAAAATATTCCCTGGGCTCTGGAAATGTCAAAGCAGCTGAAGTAAATACATATACTGATGAGTCGGTACCTTACGACACCATCTTGGGCAGTTCCTCTGAACAAATATCTGTAGTATGCGTTATATGAACCAAAATTTTGCAAATAAATCCACAAATCTCTACTGACACAAGAGCAGGATACGGCATAGCTTTCGGTGTTGTTACACTCACCAATTTCCCTTTTTCAGTCTTAACTGAGTTACAGGCAGTACTATATATGGTGGATTTCAGCTTTCTGCTTAGATGCCAAATTCACATGACTTGAGGTTCGATCAGGCATGCGAGTATGTTGTTTAAATAAGACTACCGGTGGGTATACTAGTGATGTCGTTTCGGTGGTTTTTCGTCTTTTTCTTATCGGACACTTAGTTGGTCGTGACACTGTTGAAATAGAGATACAGTTGTATGAAGTCCTAGTTTCTAGTAGTAATCATTCAACTGTAAGTTCTTACTCCCTAATCCGGTGAGCAATCTTAATCAACCTCATGGTTTTGGCTGTATAGGGTATCTTCTGCGTCCTTAACCGAATTTGTAAATCTGCTCAACGAAATTTCGTTAACAAGACCTTGACTCAATCTTGTTCTTCATCAGATGTCCAGTGTCTCATATACGGTACATTCATCTACTGAAGCTTATCTTATCTAAATAAGCTGCAAAAATTTAAATTCCATAATATAAATCACTGCATATGCCAGGGCCATCTAAAGTGCTCTCGCACTGTCTATTCATTGTACGGGGACTCGAAATTGAGGCATAACTGTATCTCTTATTCATGTTGGTGGGGTTGTGTCGTGAAACTTTTTTTTATTTTGTTAGAAAAAATTTTTTTTTCTGCATTTTGTGTATTCGTACCCCGTGTGGTTTGGTATAAAGATTGAATTTTTTCCCTTTCAATGCGACGCGAACTCTTGGCATAGGGTTGTACTGAGGAAGTGATGGGTGCAAGGGGAGAACTAAGCGCTCTGGAAGGGACTAGTAGGTGGTGGTGCAAAACTGTTTGAAATACGTCTATTGAAATATAAAATATTTGCATGCTAAAAGGATCTGTTGGGTGTTATACTTGTATACATATAGACAGGTTTTTTTTTATAGTATTTTCTCATTTCCAAGCTATTCATGGTTTTTTACTTTTTGTTATTTTGTATTGGATTTTCCTTTGCAGATCCTCCGGATATACAAGTGGAAAAATCATGGATACATTCCGGTGAAGGATACGAAGCGAAACTAGTGTGCATTGTATTTGCGGATCCAGTTGCAACGGTTTGTTGATTCTTTCATTTCTTATTTGAATTAAAATCAACTATTTCTTCATTGCTATATCTAAACATACACACGAGTATGGATGAATTTTAATGTACATATATAAAAAGGATCTTGTTGTTTGTGCTTTCTACGTGTTGTTTTTTAAATTTTTGGTGCATCCAGTGAGCTAAAATACTTCTACGGACAGACGGAGCAACCTTTAAGCCCTTTGGTATTCATCGTTTCTGTGTCGCCTCATCTATTCAGAGTACTCGTATTCGTATTTGGACTCGAAATCGTTTTCATACACCACAATGTGTTTGAGATAGAATATTCTATTAGTCGGTTGCAATACGAATCCTAAGGGTTGGTAGCATAAGAGGTGGGATACTTTTTTTTGAGCAGGGTATTAAGGGCTTAGTCCAAAAAGAAGGTCACAGGGCCAAAACAAGGAATGCAATTTGAGTCTTTTGGAATGTACAACCAGGTAAACGAAAAATGCATGAGAGGACTTTACGCATGGTGACATCTGGCGACCCTACGAATAAAAGTATAGACATACATATATATTTTCCGATTTTGCTAAAATATTTTTTTATATTATTTTTTGGTTGAAATATCTTCAGGTGATGCTAACTAAGACGGAGCATATGGTTGAGAGAAGTTTTGAGCTTATATATTGAATTTGGGGTTTTTGAAAGAGGTTTTCAGAAAAAAATGCGAGAACTTAGTCGCCCTTAGAGAACTGCTTATTCAATTGTCATTGTTTAGGCATACCGTATAGCATATGTATAGTGTTATCCAATATAATATGTGAACATCTCAAGTTTTTCTGCAATACGCTAATGTTGCTTCTATCCCAACAGATCGTCGATCGATTTGTATACTATGGCAAATTCTAGAAAAACCCAATTAATTCTAAGTCGAAATTCACCATCCCTACATCGATTTCAAAGCTACATATGATGCCGACTTCGAGATCGCGGCAGAACTGATCCAGCAGTGCCGCATGCTGCCGAAAAATATGCGGTGCAACGTGCAATTTAAAAACCGTGTTTACATGTATGGCACTAATTTTAAAAAATTTGACCAGCTGATTTGATACGCTGATATTATCTGTCGCTCACAGCGCGACATCACAGTGGCAATTACTGCTATTATAGAAGAGGGCAAACATGCTGGCCTTGAAGCAAAAGAAGGCAAAATCAAGAATTTATGAATCCGCTGCTAATTCGGTTTGGTGAAACAAATAGGCTCAAAACTCCTAATTCGGAAGATTTCGAGAGAAAAGAATCTGGTTCCGTATGTGAGGAGGATACAACCACCAACTCTATAAGACGTGTTAAGATGTGGATATAGTACGGAGAGCTAAAACACGTCCGCAACAAAAGGTCGGCCACATACATAGAGCAAACGGATAATAATGCTTCAGCAAAGAGAATCTTCGATATACGACCACTAGGTTCAATACGACAATTAAAGTAGAATCTGCGTTTTATGAGTGGAGGGTTGCGGTGTTTCAGGCAGGAACTTTTCACGGATCGGCAGTTCGCTAAATAAGTAAGTATAGTAGTGTGAAATCTTTATTCCTTCAGAAAGTTCTATGTTACATAAAAACGTCTGCTTATTTTCCCTATGATTCGTTGCTGCCGCCGCCACCGGAGACGGTAAATATTGTGATTCCAGGAAGATGGGACTTATCATATGCTGATAAGCGTTTCGAAATGGAATGTCCAGCTAGTAAGCCCGTTCCTTGGTGGAACGCAGATCTGCAGCGTATTCACAAAGAATGCAGAAAACTTCTAAATAAGTCACTTAAGACTAATTTGGAGGAAGATTGGTATCTTTATGAATCAAAGCAATGAGATTTTAAGAGGCTTATTCGGATTTCGAAGAGCGCCTCTTACAAAGTTTTTTGCGAAAAGATCGAAACTATCGGTGAGACCGATTGGTTGGTCAAAGTCATTAAAAGGGGAAGATCAACCAAACCACTCAGAAAATCCGACGGTACTTGAGTCGAAAGAAGAGACTCTCCGTCGCATGCTTGAGTCCCACTACTCAGGTAACTTAATCGGAACCAGCTCACAACTAGCACCTATCAACGAAGCTGCTATTGAGCTGAACAGCACAACACGCCGTAGCTGGTATATCTCATCGACTGTAGTGACGGATGAAGCCATTAAACATGCTGTTGCTTCCTTTAATAGCTTCAAGTCGCCTGGCACCGATGGCACCCAGTTATATTGTAAGAGGTATAGAGTTGGTAACTCTGAAGAGAATTTTCATTGCTGGCCTGGCACTGGCATACATACCGGAACAGTGAGAGTGGCCTTTATACCGAAAATCGGAAAGGAGGACTACACGCTCGCCATGAATCTCAGACCTAGAAGTCTGATTTCCTTCATGCTAAAAAGCATCAAGAGAAAGGTCGATATCCCTGTGCGCAAAAGCGCCTTGCGAATGCATCCTCTGTCGGCGATGCAGCACGCCTACCAACACAGAACGTCCTGCGAGATTATGCTTCAGAAGCTGGTAGGCAGAATTGAAGGCGCACTCGACATGAAGGAATACGCATTTTCATCGACGTTGAGAATACTTTCGACAACGCAACTTTTGACGGCATGTGTAACTCGGCCAGACAAAAGGGCGTAGAGGAACCACTAGTACGAGTATTATGGATAAAAGCAATGCTGGTGAATCGGACATTGACTGCGGATGCTGGCTGCGGCCAGCATGTGGTGGCGGGTGTAAACAAGGGTTGCCCGCAAGGCGACGTTCTGTCTCCACTGCTATGGTACATGTTGGTCGTCTCGCCGCTCAAAGCGCTCAATAGTTCTAACGTCTATGCACCAGCATACGCGGATTATATAACTGTACGGTCTGTTGGATCTAAAGCGCAGGCAGCCTTAAACGTGATCGACGACTGGTGCACAAGTAATGGGCTTTCAGTCAATCCTCTCAAAACTGAGGTTGTTCTCTTTACGAGAAAGAGGAAGCTGCCTATGCTGACTCATCTAGAGCTTAAAGGCATCATCATCCAATTCTCCAAAGACTTAGCTTTGGGTGTCATCCTGGATAACAAACTTCTCTGGACTTAACATATTATGTCGAAAGCCTTTAAGGCGCTGTCTTCGTTTTGGTAGTGCAGAGGGGCTATCGGCAAGACACGGGGCCTGTCACCTAGAAGGTTCTTTTGGATCTATGTAAATGGCTATGATGATGCCAATTATATCCTATGCGTTGCTTGTCTGGTGGGATAAGCTCTCGCGAAAATACGGTTTGTATGGGATGCATGGGGACTTTCTCCTGTATTCTTGGCTCCGCCCTAGACGCATTGATGAATCTCACTCCCCTTGACATTCATATCATATACTACACTCTCAAAGCCATCTTCCTTTTAAAAAAAGGTTTGCTTTGGTACAACACGCACTGGAACTTTGATGTCCTTGCACGTCGGCTGTCTTATGTCTCTGGTCTTATGGACATGCCGTCCGATGCAATGACACCAGAACTCTTCTTGTGGAACGAAATCGACTTTCCCTAATCGACAGTCCAGACTTTCCAGGACTGGTTTAGGCCAGAATTTTAGCCAGGAAAAGAATGCAGCCGGGTCTTCACGGACGGCTTCAAAACCAATGTAGGATGTGGCGCTGGTGTCTTTCTGGACGACGACAACGCTAGATTTCACTTCACGCTAGGAAAACTTGCATCTGCCTTCCAAGCGGACATTTACGCAATGGCAGTGAAACCGGTATCTGCAGCGACAACCAAGCTGCGCTTAGAGCCTTGCTGAACCCTCTTACAACTTCCAAGCTAGTTCAAGAATGTAAGCTATCACTGAACTCAGTCAGAAGGCTAAATTCAGTGACTCTTCTCTGTCTCCCAGGTCACAACGGGATCACGGGAAATAAAATCGCCGATGAACTTGCCAGCCAAGGTTTCTAGGAGAGGTTTTTCAGGACCGCACCTACGTTGGGTCTGCCTGCGTGCTAGGTTAAAGTTTCCAATCACGCGGTTGAGTCTCATATGAGCACAACTGCTGATGGCATTGCTCCTCCGGACGCAGGCAGACCAGACGAATGCGTCCCGACGTCTGTAGGAAGTCAACGGCATCTTATCACTGAAGCGCTTACTCTTCTTTCTTCGTAAGATTGAAAGATTTCATTATAAGGAAAAAGGATAGATTAGTACAATGGATTATTTTTTTTTCTCAGTGCTCTGTTTCCACAAAAAAAAAAAAAAAACAAGCTGATATTGTATCAGTTGGTGATATCTGAGGAGTGCACATATGTGTACTTCGCACCTCAACACCAACGAAAGCTTTCACTAAAAGCTAAGCCAGTGCTCTCTTATTTTCCAAAAGATCTTACGTCAAAGCTGCCAGATGATGATGAATCTGTGAGTGAAGAAGAAATAGTACTACAAAATGCTTTCAATATCCCTTGCAATGATAGCGAAGTGAGGAATCACATGAAGTGTTGGAAGACCACTCGATGAACAGCGATATTGAAAAGGTTGTTCTGCGAACAGAAATAAGTGCTATCGATCGTCGGGTTGAACAAAGATGGTTGCACAAGAATATGCCAGAGGTACAAGTTGTTAAACAATCTTTAAATAAAGAAGTTGAGATATCAGACAAGGGTGTTTTGGAAGTATTTCTACAGTATCTTGACATTTCTTTTTAGATCCACGCAGCATTCCAGACCAACTTGTGTTGTTGCCAGCAAAATAACCTGGAAAATATTAATACACCCGAAGAGGAGTTCTTACCGTCGTATTCCCAATTGAAGATGTATCGGTCAAACAATTTAGGATTGAAATTAATTTCAAATTCTATAACAAGAAATTATTTACATTTTGTGGATAATACGGAAATCATTCAAAGATATTCACAAGGTAGACTCTGGAAAATACGTCAATTTAATTTGTGTATCAAAAACAAAATGTCACACCGTGTCCATTCCCTTCCGTTACTTGTGTAGCTTCTCCTAGGTATAAGTAAATTAAGATTAGCTAGGGGTTTTCGTGTAGAGGCTTGTTATCACGTAGGTGTACCTCGGAGAGTTGACCGACGCTAGACGGTCTCGATCAAGTTTCGGAGGAGCATGTGCACCATGATGACGACTGCCAGGCGCCCAAAAACGAAATCGAGATGGTAAACCACTAGGAGCAAAAGAAAACGAGTGGTCGCCATCTAGATTATAGTTAAGCATAGGTACGTTAAGTAGATAGGTAGCTTAAGTTTAAATAAAATTGAAAAAAGAAAAAACATCAAAGCTTTTTGCCAATAATTTTCTCTGCGAATCATATATGTAAATATGTTGGTTGTATAAGCTAAGTCCTGGGATACTCGTACATTTAAAGTCGAAAGATTTTAGTTGTAGTAATATCGTTAAGCTTAGAACCCTCGGTAAACGCCAGTAAGCTAAATTCAGAAACGGTAGCTGCCAAATTAGATTTAAGCATTTTTGTCTAGTATGTAAGTTAACATATAGAAAGAAATAATAAAAATAAATTTAAAAGTAAAGAAAACGAATTGAACCAATTGCAAACAAAATAAGAATGGATTCCAAAATTACCAGCGGATTATATGATGACTGGGTAAGAGCTGACGACAAAATATGTGCTGAACTTAGGCAGATAACAAACCAGTTCTAATAATGTCGTCATATATTGGGAGCGGAATAGTAACATCAACAACCTGCAGTTTGATTCTCTAGAGCCAAAAAATCCTTGCGATCGATACATATCCTACTATCGATGTAATCTTCGCACAAAATAATGGACTAAACGAGCGTTTAATCCTTTTGTCGATTTACTGATATCCAACTTTTATATTATGTACAGAATACTGTAAATAGCAGAAGGAAACTCGCCAAGGATCTTATGAGCCTCTTGGGATATAAAATGCATCTTCCCACGGCCCTAATCAGTTATTCGTTGAAAAAACCTTAGTATTGTAATAGTTTATCCGAGCGAGGAGGAAAATGTGCAGCTGAACAAGAGGCTAAAAGTTGTGGAACATTTATCGAGAAGAGTTTGGACGATGTAGACCACTTACCAGAATTTGATCCAAGCGATTGACCTAACAAGCAACATCAAATCAGGAAAGTTAGGACCTTACATCGGTATGAGTAGCCCATTACGAACTAATGAGCGCTGCTATTGATCAATTTGGGTTCTTCCGCCACTAACTCTCCTGCAGAAACTCTGACACTTGGTTGGAAGCCCCCTTTCATACTGCAGTAGTAGTGTAAGTATATGTAATATGGGGGAATGAAAATCAGAACTGCACGAAAGAGAGTCTATCGCAGTTAATCGTTCGCAGTGATCCTTTGAGAGCAGTCAGTTAAGAAGACTTCGAGATTGTTAAAAGATTATTTAAATAAAAATTGACCTTTGTTTAATTTAGTTTGTTTCGTTTCATTTGATTTCGCCTGAGTTTCATTAGTGGGTTAAAAAGAGCGTGTTTACAATACCTAAGTTTTAAATGTCTAAAAGTAGCCCTGTAAGTGTATCACCATGCCCATAGGCTGGATGCAGTCACCTGGGGAGATGTTCAGCTATTTCTTCATCTAACTTTGAGTTGGCCACGCTTGCAAAATTAAGCCTGTATATATTTATAAAGGTTTCCGACAGCCACCACGCGAAAAGGAAGTAGAGCAGTAACTTAAAACGAAGCGCTATTGGCATAAGCGATGCCCTAAGCAGTCAGAAGTTATCACCTCAATCAGCACCCAGGCGCCCAGCGCTTATTATAACATACATTTTACCAGGTCATCCTACGTGGAAAAAAGGAAACCGTCACCAAAACTTACATGAATATTTGAACAAGGATTAAGCATTCCTTGATGAACACTTTCCAGAACTTTCTTCATCCTTCAAACTCAATCTAGAGAGCTCGTAGAAGAACGAGTTTCCGACAGATGTGATCCCTACATTATAGAGAATACACAATGGTCGCGTTTATGGACATAAAAGGTGTCTATAAAAACGTCAATATATCCGCAATCACGGCTGCGTTATCAAATCTGAAGGTAGATGTCTTACTTGTGGAGTTGATTAGCCATATGCTAAATATCAAGGTTATCATCTCCAAACCGGGTGGGGCCCCTGGTAAAAGATGTGTCAGCAGAGATACGCATCAAGGCGGTGTCCTCTCACCATTTCTTTGGAACTTAGTGGTCAATAAACTGCTGGTATTCCTGGTAGCGGGTGGTAGCAATAAAGTTGCCTGTACAGATAACGTTGTTATAGCCGGGTGAGGAAATCACCTCAATACCATTGAATTCTTACAGCAAAATCTTAGCAGAATAACCCTTTGGGCGGATCGCTGCGGATTGGGAGTAAACCTCCATAAAACCGATCTTGTCCTCTTTTCCAGTCACATACCCTATCACAATCAACATTGCCAGCATAATTTTTTCCGATACAGCGAAATATCGGGCTCTTATTTTTGAGAGGAAACTACACTATAGTAGTTTTCAAGAAAGAGTAAAAAAAAGGTGCTGTAGCTTTATTCTTTTGCAACAAAAATCCATTTTGAAAAAATGGTAACTTTATCCTCGCATTACTCACTGGCTATATGTCTCGGTTATAAGACCGATAATCACCTGCGGGGTGGCTGTATGGTGCACGGCCTTAGACAATGCGGCCAATTGCAGCAAACTAAGCAGAATCCAAAGAACAGAGTGTCTATGCATAAGCGGAGCTCTACTCTCTACTCCCTCCACGGCACTGGATATTTTGTTTCATTTGACACCTCTCTATATTTTCAGCACGCAAATGGCTGCCACGCTAATGTTCTTAATATATTAGGAATACTTCCAAAGAACATAGACTACATTATGCCCAAACATTGGTTCGACAAAGACTTTCATGTAAGCATCCCCTCTAGATCTTTATGGACTACTAGTCAATCTATTTTAATACAGATGAGTCTAAAACTGATAGCGGGATTGGTGGCAGGGTTTTCTGAGACAAGCTTAACCTAAGTCTCTCCTTCTGTCTTCTAAATCACTCCAGCGTTTTCAAGGCGGAAATTTTTGGCGATTAAAGAGCTGCTATCCTGGTTGACGGAAAATGTGATATCTAAAAAAGATATCCGCAACTTTTCGGATAGTCAGGCCGCTATCAAATCCCTGGACTTAGTCTTACCAAATTCTAAAACCACCCACGACTGCCAATCATCTCTTAGGGAGATTGCAGAGCAGCTCGACATCCACCTATGTTGGGTGCTGGGCCACAGAGATATTGTTGGGAATTGTAGGGCCGACAAACTCGCCAAAATTGGAACCACTCTACCTATCGAAAGTCCAAACTCAAACAAAAGCTAAATATCCAATATTCTTGTTAGTTACTATTCGGACATGTATAAATCACCAAATGTAATGTCTAAAGCTTCCAAAACTTATAAGATATTTCTCTCCCTTGTTGTAAGCATTATCTCAAAAAATACGCTGGATGTTATTAGAAGAAAAGACATTAGGTCAATATGTCTAGTAACCAGATGAATTCGCCCTAAGCTGGATCTGAATTACTCTAAGACTTTGATATTCCTAAATAGGAAGTATCTCAGCGCTGTCGTAGGTGTCATCACTGTCTTATAGGCAAGCATGCAAAAAGTTTTGCTTCCGCAGAGGCTGCATGGACGAGGAGGAGGAAAAACCAATCCTCTACCTTCTCTGCACATGGCCAGCTCTCCCCCAAATGAAGTGTTCTTCTTCAAGGATTTAAGCGATCTAAATAAAAAAGACGTTAACGTTAACAGAAGTTCAAATTGATTCCAAGAGTAGGGGGATAACAGATCCACGTGGAATACAATGGCCATTGATACCTAGCCTAACCTAACCTATTTCTAATCATCCAATTCCAAGTCGAAAATGTTAAGTATTGATTGTGATATTGATATTGATTTGACTGGTAGGTTCTTCCTTGTTGAATTAGTAAGTGCGTAATATGAAATGCTAGAAGTCGTAATTTCAGAATTTTTCTTTCAAAAATTATATTCCAGTAATACTCGTATTTTATGTTTCCCACCTTGATACCAAAAAATGTGAGGCCTTGCATCGATGTAGTCCATTGATTCCCAACAGTAGCACTCGAGTTTTTTGAGGTTCCATAGAAGCTGATATGTAAAACTGATAACTGATAATTTTTCAAATGCCATCAGCCAGTTTTATACAGATATTTCTTGTGATTTTGTTTAAGAAACATGACACAATGACATGTCTTAAACTTTAATCTACACACAATGGGATCTACCATGTTTCACTTAGCCTTAATATCCAACCATAACAGTATAACAAATTTTACGACTTCACAAGTCATTTACGTTTTCTTCGATTTTAAAATTTTATTTTCGGCAAAAGAAAAAGTTATTATTCACAATCTGTTGGTAAAACGCTTTATGAAGTTGTTGCCAAATAACTTTGCTTATTGTCTTTCGCTATATTGTACTTTTGCATATACTATATTTGG
This sequence comes from Volucella zonaria, assembly GCA_963966105.1. NCBI lineage: Eukaryota > Metazoa > Arthropoda > Insecta > Diptera > Syrphidae > Volucella > Volucella zonaria. The sequence goes on along the minus strand of OZ014530.1, from coordinate 197,426,838 downwards.
TTAATCGATAACACACACCAGTGAATCGAAAAACCAGTAAAAGTTCATAAACTTAATGCTTATATGGATATGTAGCTTATCTGGTACTAAAGATGAAGATAATAAAAATCCAAGTAATGACATCTAAATTTCATGTAAAGTTACACCACAATGTATTCATCTTGCTTAAGAAAACGAGAGACACACAATCCTTATTATCGTCTCGGGCGTAGATAACAAATTAATTATATTAATAAAATTATAATCTATGAGTGAAATCTTAATGAGGACTTTACCGTTGAACGGATAAGACTATTCCGGTGGTGTACAGAAAATACTCGTAAGTCGATGTGTTTTAATGCCAACAAGGGTATAATCAGTTAAAATAGGTCGCTGTTTTTGAATTGGATAACACGGAATTAGGGAAATTATGCCAGAAATTTTGGTACGAGATATTTTGAGAAAGTTTAAGATTTATAATCTCTTGGTAGTTGATAGGGGTAAGTGAGGGCTTAAGAGTATTAAACCATTTAAATTAGCTAGCAGAGAATATTTTATTTAGGAAAGAGACATGAAGAAAGACCTTGAAGATGGAGAAGGACTAAACGGCTGGATTAACATGAATGTAGCCGGTAACAAATTTGGAATGCAATTAGGAATAGAATTAAAGGGTGAATAATTTCCAATACAAGTATGACTTGACATTGCAGGTCTATTCTTCAAAGCCTATAGCCGAGGATTTTTCAAATAAATTTTATTATTGAAGATATTTTGAAATAGGAATACTTCGTGATATATCTACGAGGGGCGTTCAATATATTCTCGGTATCGATATGAAGGAAAATGCGAATTCAATTTAAATTGTTTTTATTTTTCAATATAATCTCCCCTAACATCAATGCATTTGTTACATCTTGAGATAAGCTTTTTTAAACCCTCAAAAAAATAAATTTCCTCTTTCTCTGCAAAATACCGACTTGAGTTCTTCATCATCCGAAAATCTTTTTCCACGAAGACATTTTTTCAAATCCGGAAACAGGAAATAATCACTAGGGGCAACGTCTGGACTATAGAGTGGGTGTTGGATTTCTTCGAAACCACAATCTCGCGCAGCAGCCTTGGAAACTCGCGCCGTGTGAACAGGAGCGTTGTCATGAAGAAGCAACACACCCGCTGTGAGTTTACCCCGTCTTTTCTTTTTAATTTCCTCCCGCAAATTATGCAAAGTGGAAGCGTAGGATGTGGCGTTGATGGTTTCACCTTTTTTTTTTTGTACTCAATGAGCAAGATTCCCTTTGAGTCCCAAAAAACTGTGGCCATGAGCTTCCCGGCAGACGGAGTGACTTTGAACTTCTTCGGGGGATCTGTTCCGTTTTTATGCCACTGCATGGACTCTTGTTTACTTTCAGGGTCATAGTGGTGGACCCATGTTTCGTCCCCAGTAACAATTCGATCCATAACACCGTCCGCGTTCTCACTACACATCTCCAAAAGCTCTCTACAGCATGCGATTCTCACTTTTTTCTGAGGCGCTGTGAGCATTCGTGGCACCCACCTTGCACTGACCTTTGAAAGGTTAAGATGGTCATGAAGAATGGTGTGAATGGTACCAATTGAAAGCTTGGTGATCTCTGCCATCATTTTCACCTTTATTCGGGCATCCTCAAGAACAAGTTTTTCGACTTCTTTGATGCTTTCTCCCGTACAAGCAGTAGCCGGGACGCCGGAGCGGGGGTCGTCTTCAATGCTCTCTCTGCCTCTCTTGAACTCACTTGACCACTTTTGCACAGTTGATAATGAAGGTGCGGAACTCTGGTAAACAGCCACCATCTCTTCATGAATACTTTTTTGACTTTTTCCTTGCTTAGTGAGAAATTTAATTACAGCGCGATGCTCAATTTTCACCATCATCGTCTCAGTTGCCATTATGATTCTGTTTAACTAGAGATAAAACGCGAATTAATAATCACATTTATATGAAATTTTACATGAATGCACTAAAATAATAGTATTACTTGATAAATAAGTCAATTTATATATACAACCACAGCTTCACCCCGATACCGAGAATATGTTGAACGCCCCTCGTAGTATTCAACCATACTCGTATATCTGATTATTAGGCCAAATAGCCTTAAATTAAAGGAAGATCTCATTGATTATTCAAATCTGAAACTACCCGGGTTTGAACCAGTTTTATTACTCGTATATAGGCACTATCACCGCAGTTTCGGCATTTAGGTGCTTAGTCATGTAATTTATCAAACTCCTCCACGATGGGATCCTCGTCCCAATCCATAATTCGATTTTTAACGGGAATTGTATCCCTGCATCTCCGCGCTGAAATCTTTCCTGTGGGCGATTTAAATATTCACAATTCTGGCTGACTTCAACATTCTGGACATACTGCACTTTTAAGGCAATGTTTTGAGAGCTTCCCTTCGAAAAACAAATTAACTTAGCTTATAAATGAGTTCACGTGATTACCTAACTTTTGAGGTAAAAAATTCTATGATGTCCCAAAGATAGCAAAATTTTTTGGTTGCTCCTTAAAAACGTATGAAACTCCGCCTTAAACTTCGTCCTAATGTTCATTTATATAGATATTCTAGCTGCCAGCTATGCTCGGCCTGCAGTATCTCCAGATGGACGGTCCGGCGGCACCCCGAGATGACCCCAGGAAATTATAACAATGGCAGAGCGCCCAACGCATATTTAGATTGTTTACAAAATCGAAATAAAAGAAGAGCTGTAAATGATCCCCTACCCCACCAAAAAGTTTGTGACTAGTGATGAAGCGTATCCAGTAGGTTAAATTTTTGACCGTTTTTTCGAGGGTCTGGTACCGCATATGCGTAATAGCTCGCAACATATTGTCTTCTAAAGCTTCAATAGCGATCTCACGCGCCCCATAGAAAATATTCGAACGGCATTTGACTGCAAGGTCTACGTGGTCAATTTATAGGTCTAACTTACTTACTTACTTATTCAGGAGTGAACCATGGCCTCAACCAACAAACTGCACAATCTCACGCTAGTTGCCTTCAGTGCCGCACTCTGAGTTGGTTGAGGTCACTTTCCATTTGTACTCTGCTTCACTGTCCTTCGGGGTTAGAATCGAAGACTGTTTGGGCCGGAGTTATGGTGTCCATTCGGTCAATCTGGTTCAACCATCTCGTGGTTGGATCCGTGGACGGCTGAGTATACCAATGTCACCGTACCATCAGAACAGTTCGTGGTTGAATCTCTTGATCCATTCTCCATCAATATAATCGGGACTGAAAAACACAAGCAGTTTTTTTCTTTGGAAACGACCGATTGCTTCTTCATGCATTTTCGACGAGGTCTAAGCCTGTGCGCCGTAAGCCAGAACCGGGATGGTAAAGGTCTTGTATACAGCCTATTGAGCCCAAAGAAGCTGTGATTGCAAAGAGTAATACTGCGTCGGATTCCTGCGCTAATCTCATTGCTGCTTGTAGCTGCGTTTCCAAGTTAGACGAAGTCCCTAACTACCTCCAAATTATAAAGGGTTTTTCAATAGCGACATGATAATTTTGTATTTTAATACATAATCCCCGCGGCTTACGGGCGTGTACCCTTAGTTAAATAGTGTTCCATCATAATGGCAGTCTCAATTGCAGCTCTCATCATTTCAGATTTGGTTTCAGGTTAGAGGTCTGGCCTTGAATCAAAGCAATCGGTTGGACGGCAAAACAAACAGAACTAACAAACATGATCCACACACGTAGAACGTCGACTTAGCGGGGGTTTTGGCGAGAAGAAGTTGGAGCTCTGAATGTGATTCACTTTACTCTAACAGCTAAATTGACAGAATCCTAGGTATGTGTGTGTGTCCGGATTGTGAATCTCGGCGATGGCCAAAAAGGGCGGTAAGCACGGTCGATAGCTTATTATCTTAGCGGCAAGACCCGAATAAAACAGAAAACAGGAACAGAAACGAACGAAAACCAAGCCAAAAACAAAAAATAAATGACAACAGAGAAAAGAAAAAAAAGGACAGAATAAAAATAAGAGGACGAGAACACGAACAACAAAACCACGGAAGGAAACCAGAGGACGAGAGACACACCACGTACGAACCAGGAAAATCCTACAATATCTAACGGATACGACAAGACCACAGACCAGCGATTGTGGCGGAGACGGCGTACCCTCCTCCACCAGCAGAAACCCCAGCTAGAGAGCGACCCCGCGTAGGGAGGAAAATCCAAATCAGAGCAAAGTACAGCATTTCCAAACAGATATATATATTTGAAGATATTCAGAGTAAAAACCGCAACCGTAAGCCTCTTTCCCACTTGTGCTGTGAGATTTTTCGTGAACTTTTGGAACTGCGCGACCCGTTAAAGACAACGCGGAACTGAGGGATTTCTGTCGGCAGAAAATAAAATTAAAGTAAAAAGTAAAGATTTTATTCTTACTCAGGCATACCCTGTGCATGTATACACAGGCATACCCTGTGATTCTCGTAAAAAAAAATATATACCTATGACCATAAATTTCCCATCAGGGAAAATATATTTTCTGCGTTATTGTCTTCATCTGTTTTTCAAATTTTACATTAAAATTGCGTTGCACCCACTCTTTGTGTACGAGTATGATATCGGCTTTTCTGTTTTGAGCAATCTTTCCGAAACCCCCTTGCTGAGCAGCCGTTGTGCGCATCTAACCCCTTGATTTTGCGATTTCCTTTTGGGTCCCTTTCGTTTGTTTCATAGTTTCCTCATCCGCGTCTATGTGGTTGCAGCCGGTTTTCTTGTTTTGTAAAGTTCTCAAGATCTTTTAACTTTTAATTGTTCCAACCCGGTATTTGCAACAAGCTTTTATGCTTCCAAATCACATTTCATATGCATTTTCCGGATAATTTTTTGACAAGTGCCGGATTTCCGAAAGACCGGATGTCCGTTCATGTAATTTATTTAACTTCATACTGAATCGATTGGAATCAATCTCGGTAAGAAGGTACGAAAGGCACTACAAATATCAAAAGCAAGCATTTAGTTCGGGATATGCGGACAGAATCGATATAAACGATCGGTCGCAGCATGACTTCAATGAAAGCATTGAAGATAGAAATTGGCAAAGTCATTTGGAAAATAAAGTGAAATGGCATTTGCTGTCATGTTATAGAAAATTAGTTCGTCAGCGAATATTACGTGGAAAACTTAAGCGGCAATCCTGCGTTCGAGATAAATCAAGGCCTCAGCTCCAGTTAACGAGGTCTTTTGTCAGCTGCTTCCAGTAATGCGGTCCCCTTCAACCTGTGTGGGCCACCTAAGATAATGTTGTCCTCTACAGACTTCGCTGTTGCAAAGTCCCCTCCATAACCCATTGATGCAAATGGGGCCGAAAATTGCCCGAACAACATCTCTCCAGTAGAGGTCGACGGTATTTTCATCCGCTTCCGTCAGTGTCCAAGCTTCTGCGCTGTAAATCCGGACGTTCAATGCTTGTTAATATATTTTTTTGGTTGTACAATGTCATTTTAACTATTATTCGATTGTCTTCTAAGTCCAAAAAAGCACCGATTAGCAAGAGTGATTTTTCGCATAATTCTAGGGCTGTCGTCGTTGTCGAAGTTGATTAGCAAGAGTGATTTTTCGTATAATTCTAGGGCTGTCGCCGTTGTCGAAATTAATATTTGAGTCTTGTATTTCTAAGTTTTACATATCTGCCCATCGTTACATTTTGCCCCTGGCGTCGATGTTGTATATCCCTCTTTTTGACCACATATACATACATGCCTCGTTTCCCTTCGTTAACAGCTGTACCCATCTTTGTCGCTTTATCGCAAACGCTCCATTGACAGCTCGCTATGGTCTTCCCATTATGTCAATATCGACTACATATGCAAGCAACTGAACAGACTTCTAAAAGATGGTGCCTCTGGAGTTGACTTGTGAGCTTCGCACAATTCTTCAAAAAACGAAAAAATGAAAAAAATCACACGATAACGCATCGCCTAGCTTAAGTCTTGTTCTAACATTGAAGATCCCGGTTTTGTTATTACTGAACTTGGAGGGGCAGCTTCCATTCTCCTGCAATCGAAGGCACTTTAAATTGACATCCGTTGTCGTAACAAAACCATTCCTGCATACTATTTCCGCATTGTTTTTGGTAAAATACGGTATTCTTTTTCTCAACGGGAACGAGAACAAATTCAGAGACATAGAACAGAGGCCGACACCTACTGGCGTCATCAATAGGAAGCCCTGGAGTTATAAAGCTAAGCTACACTAATAGACGATAGATTATGCGACACACTTCCATGCTATAAATTTCAAGTATACGAGTATTACAACCATCTCAAAAAAGAATTTGAGAGAAAACGCATCTTGCATGAGCTTGGCAGGGCTGCCAAAACTAGGCGTGGTCTCTATAGATGCGATGTGTATCGGTTTGGAACTCTTAGGTTTTTTCCATGATCTGAAGTAATGTAAAGATTTGCCTGAAACCATACTCAGGTGTTCACATAATACTCTTATGTATTCCATGTAGTTGGCACAGTTTAGGAGATCTCCCTTCCTCCTCCTTCCTTTGAATCGAACAAATAATGCTGAGGTTCAATTCGTCGGGCATACTTTCGTCGACCCAGATTTAAGAGATGAATTGATTTATGCTCCGTATCCAATAATCACCTGCTACTTTTAACAGCTCGGCAGTTAAGCCATCGGATGTAGGGGCTTTGTTAGACTTAATATGATTTCATCTTGCTCGGGTGGAGAATATTCTAAGATGTAGAATATTTCTCATCACTGTTTAACAGAAATAATCATTCCAGATTATCAGCACTAACTGTAGTTTCCTTCTCCATTTTTGCAGATTTCTGTTCGGGCTATATAGCTTTCGTTATTTTTTTGGTAAAACTTCCGAACTTCATTCTTCTGGTAGCACATCTCTAAGGTCTCGATCAGGAATTTCTATTTCTGTTTTTCTTCTGAGGACACTATGTTCTGTACATTCGCTGTTTTTCTTATTTTGCCGGTCTGCATTCATCATCGAACCAGGGGTTTCATTATTTGGACGGGCTGATACCCAACACAGACGAGGCGGCCTCCCAGAACATTTGATGATTCCGGTATCGGAGTTTTCGAGGGATCGTTGACTTTTCTCGCAGTGGTTCGTTAACTTACGGATATTCGCATGCGTAATTCCTACATAATAATCGTCTGAGTCTAAAACACTTGGGGAGTACCTTGCTTCGATACAAAATAGAGCGGCCTGTAGAATGGTCCGCAAAGTTAAGGAAACTCACAAGCGGCACATTATAACTAAACTTCCTAATTGGGATCAAACGATCGTTTTTTATTTTGTATATGTATTATCAAGAGAAAGCAATAGTGAGTGAAACATCAAATGTTCCTATCTCATCAATAGAAGAAATACGAGTAAATCATTCGTCTCAGCCCTTTGCACGTAGCAAAAATTCTCCTATATAAAAATACGGGCTATGCAGCTGGTGGTTTCCCCCTTTTCTGTAGATAATGATTCCTAAAAAACTACATAGAAAAAAGGAACAATTCAATTAGTATGATAGAAGCAAATTCCATTACAAATTTGCCCTCTTTATATTGTGTCAATGGACGAAAACTTTGTATTTTAAAACTCGGCACGTTTACTGTAGCAATAATTGGTGTGCATAAACTGGGATACATGCGCATGTTTTATGATATAATGTCTCCCCTGACCAATGTCAACAACATCAATTGAACCAGTCACAGTTTGCGGGCTATTTAACCTTTCTGACGTTATCCACATCCTTTACCCGTTTCGACACTAAAAACCGCAGTTCCAAAATAAAGTCAAATATAATTTTTATCACCAATTTTCGATGGCAAAACACGATTTGGCCATCTCTTCTAACAGAACCAATGCGCTAGCCTAGCGCCATATTAATTCGGACAAGGATACACGAATGTCATTCTATTATCCAATAATTCGAAAGTCGATTTATTACTCCAAGCTATTTCAAAGCACTTAAGGGCTTTTTGTTCCTCTCTCTTCACAATCAAGGGTATCATCACTCATTCCGGCATCATCATCATTATCACCATCACCAACATCAACAACATCAGCATCAACACCAACAACATTCCAACATTTATGCCATCTTTCTCACCCACCCCATGGGAAGAGTGTACTCGTACAAAAAGGAAATAATAATAAAATCTTTTAAAAGGGATGAACGCTTTTTGCTACTTTTACTGGTGTTTTGTCTATGTTATCCTTGTATCCAGTGAAATTGTCACTTTAGCTTGGCGGGCGGATTTGGTTCGTTTTTTTGGTATTTTTATTTTTATTTTTTAAACGACTAGCGCGAAAGTTGTTTTATATTTTTTACGAGAATCCCTTGATCCCTTTCTTAATAATCGCAATGGTGAAGAGTGTCTAAAAGTAATAAAGTAACTTCTGATAGTAGTAAAGGAAATGGAAAGTATGTAGAAGCTACACTTAATAAAGACATTCATGTGATTTCTTCTTACTTTATGTATGAGCATGAGACATAGAAAGAAAAAGAACAATAACTTTCTATGGAGGGACATACTATTAGTATCGGCTACATACTCTGTGCTTATGTTTTAATGTTACTCTTTTTTTTGTTTAACAATGCTCCGCAGTTGAATTGACAGCTTTGTTTTTGTTTGTTTGGCTTCTAAGGTATGGATTATTAGCTTCCTAGAAATAAAATAACTACGGTCAGGGAAGGATAGGCACCAAATATGAGTTAAAACCCGATATAAAACTCTAAGCTAGAAAGTACCTCTCGGTGGTATTTATATTGCACTGTTGTCAAACTCCCTAAGACTTTCATTGCGAACGTATCTACGAAGTCAGTGTACAATATTTGTTGTTTACCACCCAGATTTGCCATGAATCACAGAAAGCTTATGCACCCATAGAAGAGAGCATTTTGTTCAAAGTATTCAACGTTGCTATACGAGTAGTTCCGTAGTTACTGTCGGCATCGATTCAATGGGTTTTCGACTCCTGCACTCCTTCTAATCTTTGTGATGGTGACTTTGGGACCCATTTGCGATCTCAATGAACTGGCTAGCAATTTACTAAAATATGCGAAATCTAAAATATGTGCATTACTAGGTGGAGTTAAAAGTAACCTCCTTGACCGCCAGAATGCGCTGCTACTGCAAAAGAGGCTATGGTGCCTTGAAGTCCGTTCATATTTAGGCAGACATGTCAAATTTCAGTGCAATACTGTCTTTAGTTTTGTTTTGACAGCTGATTGTTGTTGACGTGTTTGACATCATGTTGAGTATGGACAAAAATGATTTTCGTTCTCTCATAAAACATTACTTTTTGAGAGGAAAAACGGCGAAGGAAACAAAAGAAAAGTTAGATAAATATTATGGGGTCAGATTATACCGTCAAATACTGGTTTCGAGAGTTTCGTGGTGGCCGCAACTCCACTACCGATCAAGTCCGCAGCGGCAGGCCCTCCGATGCGGTTACAGAAGACAATGTCAAAAAAATACATGAAATGGTGTTGGCTGACCGGCAAGTGAAGGTGCGCGAGCTAGCAGATACCACAAAGATTAGTGCTGAGCACACACGCCATATTTTGGGCAATATTCTGCATATGAAAAAGTTATCCTGCCGCTGGGTGCCGCGAATCCTCACTCCTGACCAAAAACACGAACGCGAGCGCACTTCGAAAGAGTATTTGGACTTGCTGATGCGGAATTGGGTGGATGTTTGGCGTCGATTGGTAACTGGATTTGGATCCCTCTCTTCCCAAACCTCAAATCATCGATGCCACGGAGGAGTATTTTGCAGACCTTCCGGAAAATTACTTTTAATAAGTATATCAAACTACTCGTAAAAGGGGCTATAATGAATAAAATAAAAAAAAACATTTAAAAAAAAATTTTTTTTGTTCATTTAAAAAATGAAGGAGGTTACTTTTCACTCCATCTAGTACATTCCTTCCTTTACTCTTGCCAGCAAAATATTTTTCATTAGATTTGCGCAATTTTTTTTAATAGGAAACCTCTGAACTGGGGCATACCATCTTTCGAAAGATGTCATATTTGTGTTCCAGACTATCTCCCATTTAGAAAGTCATACGCTTTAATAACATTTAAAAATCATCAACACTTTTTGTCAGAATTCCCTGTCAGTTACGACTACTTTACGTGCGCTTACTCTAAATTTTTGCCGTATTGACACTCCCGATATGGGAGCAATTGAGCCTCTGGTGAAATTTCCAATGGACTTATTCACTCCATAATATTACCATAATAGTGAGAAAGCGAAATAACAGAAGCGAAAGGAATATTGCTGCTGTACGCTGTATTTGCCGAAGAGCTAAAGCCATGTCCGTCGTGCACGTCGAAAAGTTGGTTGGCTTTTACACCGGAAGTACCATTAGCCCGTACTTGTTCCGAGATGACGCCAGCGAGTCCAATACAGTCAATGGAGACTGCTATATCAACCAATTTATTTTGGGATAAATTGAAACTGGAAGGCTTGGAGGATATGTGATTTAAACAGGACGGTGCTATTTACCACCCAGTGCATCTTATTTCGGCTTATTGAAGACGAAGTTCGTTCATCGTCTTATCGCTAGAAATAACCCTGTCAATTGGCCCCCACATGTGATTTATCACGTTTCGATAGCTTTCTTTGAAGTCAAATTAAGTCCTACTATAGTCTATGTAGTCCAAGATGTCAAAAACTTAAGACCACCTAGAGGTGAATATTCGACATAAAATTGTTGGAATTTGCCTAGCAATGCGAAAAAGTGATGGGAAATTACGTTGCGCATCCGCTCGTACAAGTGGTTCCGAGGAGGACCTTTGAAAGATTAAATAATTTAGGGTCACAACTAAACTTCAACGATTTGAAATTGTTGTTGTGACCTCAATCTTTCCATGATGAATTACAAACTGTATTGAAAATAAATGAAACTTGTCAGCTCAATGTGACAACTGATTAGACATTTTGTGGCTATTGGAAAGTGTAACGCTGCAGAAAAAAAAGTATCCAAACAAGAGCTTTATTGTTGAAGAACTTGTTTTGGAGGCACATCTAATACCTCTGGATCATACGACCCAGTACTTATTGCTGTACATGGGGTCGAAACTAACTTGAAAAATGGTATTTTAGGTTTAAGCCTCAGCAACTATGGCACTCCCGCCAGGGACCAGGGACCTCCTTAAGTCAGGCGACACACATTGGTACCGAGAATTAACTCCAACAAAACAAAAATTCTTCCGTCTAGCCCTATTAGCATTGCAGGTCAAAAAGTCTAGAAGTATTGTATCTAACGGGAGACCTGTTTTAACAATTGTTATGTTTCAGCAGCTGTAAAAGTTACCAATAACATCCAGCTATCAAAATATTCAGTAAGGTTTGCCATTTCATCATGTATCATTTTACGCTTGCCGAACGTGCGGAGATTATTAAAAAATATTATCGAAATTATGGCTCAGATGTACATACGCTACGTGAACTTCGTCGTTAGGTCGGTCTTCATCATCGCTTCAGTATGCAGTCAATTCGTCGCATCGTGGAAAAGTTTGAGCGTGAGTACACTCTTTTGGATCCGAAGCCACTAACCAGACAGAGACTGGTGCGAAATAAAGAAAACATGGCCACCGTAGCGGCCAGTATCGAAGAAGACTCAGAAATGTTGATTCGGCATCGATTTGCTGAATTTCACCCGGCTTATTTTGCGATTAGATTTGGACAACGCCGTGAGTTCGCAAGTTGAGCGCTGAAAATGTTTGCTGGAGATCCGGATTTTGGCCAAAAAATCATCTTCTTTGACAAGGCCCATTTTTGGATGAGCAGCTATGTCAACTAACAATATTGCCGTTATTGAAGCGAACACAATCCACAAGTGTTCGGCCACTCATCAATGCATCCACAAAGGTTAACTTTTTGGTGCAGTTTATGGCATGGCGCCATCATCGGACCTTATATCTTTCGAAATGAGGAAGGAGACACCGCTACCGGTAATGGTCTCGGGTATAGAGCGATGTTAACCGACTTTCTGTGGTCAGACCTCGACAAGATCGATATATCCGACCTGTGGTTGCAACAAGACAGCGCTACATGCCATACCAACGTCCGAAGTTGTGAACGAGAAATTTGGCGACTGGGTCATCTCACGGCGAGCGTTCATTAATTGGCCGCCGCGATCTTGCGATTTGGCACCGCTCGATTATTTTCTCTGAGGCTACATCAATTCCTTAGTATACGCTAACAAGCCAACAACTCTGGACGAGATCGAGGCCAATATGTGACACGATATTGCCCGAATAACGCCGCACATATTGGACCGAGTCATCAAAAATTGGACCGGCCGCTTGAAGCACTGACAGCGAAGCCGAGGAGACCATTTGAATGATGTGCAATTCCATAATGGCATAAACGTAGCTTCAAAATAAGGCCAAAATTAATTTTATATCTCGTATCGTTGTTATTTTGTTTACATTTTTTTCCTATCGATCTCATCTGGTCACGATAGCAGCCGCATATACCAGTACACTTTTTTTTTTTTTTATAATTTACGGGCGCCTAAGGGGTTATGAATACCCTTTTACTGTTGCCCCGGCGCGGGTGGAAAGATAGAAGGAGGAGAAAGGAAAGCATTGTTGTGAGGCAGCGGTTTGAAACTCAGGTGTGTTTGGTTTCGATATTGACTCTCCAGGGGTGGGAGTCCGAATAGGACGGAGAGATTTTTCTTCTCTCCGAATGTGAGGTTGTGAATTTTAACGGTTGTTTTGTGCTTGAAAAACCCTACAACAGCCAAATCTACATGTCAGTGTTATGCCTTCACATGCAGATTTTTCTGACTGAGTTCCAATTACACAAATGAAAACTTGGTGTGGTTAGGATTCGAACCTTGACCTTCCGAGTGAGAAGCGATAGCTAGAACCACTACACCACGGCCACCCCCACTAAACGTCTAAAGCCCCGTTCCATTCGGTACGTTGCCAGAACTACAATAGTTGCAGAGCAATCAATTTAAATACAAAAATAAGAATACTTTTCTAACGAACATTCTTATTAGAGAACGGGCCAAAGAGGTTCGAACTTGATTATAAATTTGAATAAGTACAAATGACAATGGCTTGATAAGACTCTAAGTAAGGATACAAATCGTATTGCTCGATAAAGGCGAAACACGAATGCCCCCGCTGTGAGCAGAACAATCTTAGCGGAATCTCGATGACTAAACAGTGGTCCACAATTCACACAAGAAGTTATTTTGATAGAAAACACAGGTTTTAAATTAAATTTTGTGAAATATTTATTTATATTGTACATAAAGCATACAGTATAGGGTTATTTGTGGAATAGTATATCGGGTAAATGGACTCCACTGCTTTGCTGCACATATGCACTCTTTCGTCGAAATTTTCTATGACAGTTTTGCATAAATGTGGTTGTATTTTGTTGATACAGCGCTCAATTGGCTTTTTCAAGGCATGATATGGGCGGCCAATTGTAATCACCTAAACTAGAAATTACGCGACCAGAAAATAATTCATGCAATAATCGCACTTGTTTCTTGGGCTGTTTCATGGCATATGGTGCAGTCTAGTTCAAACCACATGTTTTCCACATTCATACCTTGCAATTAAGGTACAAAATACTGGAATGTTAACGCACCATTAACTGTTATTGCTTTACCAGCTACATTTTTAAAGCGGAATGGGCCGATGATGTCTCCAGGCTAAAATTCGCACCAAACAGTGACAAGTTGTAGATTTCTTTCTAGGCAATTATTGGAATTGGATTTTTCGAACTACAAAATTCGACAATTTTGATGACGAATGAAACCATTAAGATGAAAGTGAGCTCCATCGCTGAATATATTTTTCTTTTTTTAAAAGTTAACATCCACCTGTTGTTCCATTCAACGAACTCTTTTCGCTATGCGTAGTAGGCTTCAGTTCTTTGTATGAAAATGCAAATCTTTCGTGAGAATGCGCTGTAGAGAGTTTCTCGAAATGTCCAATACCTGGCAACGGTGCCGAATCGGTGTTCCTGAATTGTCAGCAAACACTCCCAGGAACTGCTTCGATGTTTTGTATTGAACGACATGTTGAAGGACGGCCAGAGAGTCTAAGCTCACTAATTGGTCCAGTCACCCTAAATTTTTGAATTAATCTGTTCATAGCTGATGAAGTTTAATCGCTATTCCGACCATATTTTGTACGAAAATTGATAACTGTAAATTCCAAACTTTCATTATTTTTAAAATATTTCTTAACAGAGAAAACGCGTTGTTCTTTCTTGTAGCGCTCACTCTATTTTTAATAACGCTGAACTGCCAAATGTCACCCTCTCGTTTTTTTTTTTTTTTCTTTGGCAACTTTTTATTGCACGAATGGCGTAAAATTCAAATCTCGCGTGAATTTTGGGACACCCTTTAGAACAGTCCTGAAGGGAGTTAAAACATATTGTCAAGAATCGAACAACCATCTATTGTATTCCAATCTCAGTTTTGTTCGAGATCTATTTCTCGCCATATTTCAAGGGGACCAATGAAAAAAAGATACTTAGAGTTGCCTAAAAACTAATGAGTGTCTTGTTCAAAGAATTTCTTCAAGAGCGGCCTCACCTCCACGGGTTTTTGCCAGAATTTAACACTGATAAAATGGATCTAATTAAGGGTCAACTTACAAAGACTAAGGCAATACTCTTAAAGTCCAACCAGTCTCTTAACAATTGACTTATATCTTTAACAATGGTGTATCACTAGGTATTTGGAGCAGATTATGGTGCCGCTTTTCTTGTGGACTAAGGCACTATATGCTAAGATTCGATTTGCAGAGCATACTTCGATGACTCATCTCACGATATTTTCACAGATTATGGAAGCCAGGTTTTTGTGAACTAAGCAGTACCTACATTCTGAGATTGCAGTTGCTGGCATCCTTTTACCCGAATATTTTCTGTCAAAGCATATTAATTGTATTGTACTTTATAAACATTACATTACATTAGTACTTAGTAACTCACGCTTCTACTGAATTTTTGACAATTGGAAACCATTGTACATTAAATCATCGTGATAAATTCTCCGTAAAAATCTTGGCTTATGTTCGTGTAAGATCATTAATTTTTTAAAACAAAACATTAAATATATATCATGAGCGGCCAATTTCTTGTAATTTTGATGACAATTCCGCAAAGCATTATTTATTCTAATCTATGATAACTCTGCCGATCGTGCTAAAAGATATGTCTGACTTCTGCTGGTTGATTTGATGATCGGCGAAGGAAAGTATCTCATCGGTGGTCTAAGTCCTTTAATTAGTATTAGCATGGATACAGCGGCAAGTGCTTAGCCAGATTTTTAGCTTATGCACAATTTAATGATCTCTAAAATTACGTCTATAGTCCAACAGCACTTTTTTGTACTTAATGTGAGTTGTGACTCGAAGCTATGTTTTTCAAACTGCACCATAAGTAGGTACGTAGTAAGAGTGGCTGTTGGAAATACAAACCCACTTAGGCCTATCGGCCCATTGTGATGCCACGTGGATCTATGATCCTCTTACTGATGGAACCAGTTTGAGCTTCTGACGAAGCGTAGGAGGCAGTTTACGTCTATATGTTTTTAGATCGTTTAGGTCGTTGTAAAAGAAAGCTCCTAAGTGAAATTTACTTCTCTGGGAGAGAGCTTGACATGTACAGAGTAGGTGGAGGCTTCTGCAGAAATCGTTTGTAAAGGCGCCAAACCTTCTTGCGTGCTTGCCTATGAGGCAGTGTCCAGTGATGACACCTATGATGGCGCTGAGATGTTAATTATTTAGAAGGATCAGACACTTAGAGCGATTTAGATCCAGTTTTGGTCAGATCTGTTTGGTCGCTAGACATGTTGATCCAACAGTCCACCTAAGGTCTGTTCTTTTATTGCTATCCAGCTTTAATGTTAGTTTGCACGCAGCGATTGGTATACCTATGCTACCCTTTTCCGGTAAAATAGGTAGAGTGGTTGCGATTTTGGCAAGTTCATCGGCTCTACAGTTCCCTGGAATGTCTCTGTGGTCCGGCACCCAACAAATTCAAGGGCGGTTTTAGAATTTAGTGAGACCGAGTCCAGAGACTTGATTGTGGCCTGACTATCCGAAAAGATGTGGATATCCTTTGCAGATATCACGTTTATCTTTAGCCAGGACAGAGCTTGTTTAATCGCCAAAATTTCCGCCTGGAACACGCTACAGTGATTTGGAAGACGGAAAGAGAGGCTTAGATTTAGCGTATTTGAGAAAACGCCACCACCAACTCCGCTATCGGTTTTAGATCCATTTGTATAGAGATGGATTGACTTGTCCTCCATGAAAACAGCTTCCTCCCGGAAGGATCTAGAGGGGAAGCTTACATGGAAGTTTTTGTCAAACCAAAGTTCAGGTGTGGTGTAGTCAATGTTCTCTGTGGGGATTCCTAATGTATTAAGAATACTGGCGTGGTCAAATGAATTATTTGTCCACTGTTTAGTCGCTTTAAGGCAGAAAATATCGAGGTGTTTCAGATGAAACAGAATGTCTAATGCCGCAATTCTCCGCTTATGCATAGACATGCTGTTCTTTGGACTCTGCTTAGTTTAATGCAGTTACCTGCACTTTCTAAGGCCGTCCACCATACTACCACCCCTCGGTCTTATGACCGAGATGTATAGCCAGTGGGTTATCCGAGGTTGAAAGCCAAATTTATTCCCAATGGCCTTTTTGCAAGAAAATAAAGCTATTTTAGCCTTATTGACTCTTTCTTGAATGTTAGGTTTCCAGTTTAGTTTCCTGTCAAAAATGAGACCTAGATATTTTGCTGTATCGGAGAACACTAAACTGGTACCATTTATTGGAGGAGGGTCTATAGTTGGAATTTTGTATTTCCTGGAAAAGAGGACAAGATCAGTGTTATGGGCGCTTAATCCCAATCCACAGCATCTGTCCAACGGGCTAATCTATTGAGATTTACTTGAAGGAGTTTTTTAATTGTATTAAGATGCTTAATTCAGATGGCTGTAGCAATGTCATCCGCACAGGTAATCACCTTGCTACCACCCGCTTCCACGTATATCAGCAGTTCATTTACAACTAAGTTCCAGAGGAGGGGATGTCCTCTCTCCCGCCTTGCGGTGTACCTCTGCTGGCACATCTTTTAGCAGAAGTCTCATCCAGTTTGGAGTTGATTATCCTGCTTTTTAGCATAAGACTGATCAGTCGTCATTGCGGATGTGTTGACGTTGTTAAAGGCACCCTCTATGTCCAGGAAAGCAACCATTGTGTACTCTTTATGGTGTAGGGATCTTTCGATGTGGTTAGTCAGTGAATGCAGAGCCGTTTCCACCTACTTTCCTTTACAGTAGGCATGTTGAGTCGTTGACTGAAGTCTAGGATCAATTTTAGCTCGTATATGGATATCAATCAGTCGCTCTAGAGTTTTCAGAAGAAAAGATGATACACTTATAGGTCTGAGATCCTTTGGGACAGCATGAGAACATTTTCCGGCTTTGGGAATGAAAACTACATTGATTTCTCTCCATGACGGTGGAATGTGGATAAGTTCTACACAGCTCCTCATAATATTTTCTACCGCAGACAGAATAATACCTGAGGACGTCTGTAGCTCGGCAGGTATTATACCGTCCGGACCAGCAGACTTGTATGGTTTGAAGCTATGCAACGCCCAGAGCAGTTTGTCTCTTGTGATCAGACCATGAATTTTGGTCCCGGTTGCAGTAGGCCTGTTTGGGTTGCTACTGGCCGCGAATTGACAGCTATCTGGAAAATGGGTGTCCAGTAGCAGGAGTGATTCATCACTTGAGGTTGTCCAAGAGCCATCGGTTTTTTTCAAACAGCTAGGCATCATTGGAGTTGTAGAGAGGATTTTTCTTAGCCGTGATGTCTCAAAGGTTTCCGTGATTTCGTCATAGAAGGACCTCCAGGGTTGTCGCTTTGACTTCCTCAAGTCTTTTTTATATATGTATTTTGAGGAATTCTTTATATGAGTCCCAGTCAGTCACTTTTCTTGTGCTTTTTGCACATTGTAGAGCAATGTGGCTTTTTCTTGCCTCTAGGTTGAATAAGAGGGCATGAAGCAGCCATAACCTGATTGAGCGCCTGCGTGAATTCCCTGACTTCCATATCAAGCTAATTGGTGTCACACGGGGACTTGATAGTTCAGAGGATAGCGTTTCTGACAGTATTCCTCTGTATTTTGGCCAATCAGTTTTCCGGTAGTTCCGGAAAGAAGGTTGACTGGGAGGAGCATCATTCAGGCTGAATTGGATGTATCTGTGGTCTGAAAAAGAGTGTTTAGACGATACCATCCAGTTCATTGAGTGATGTTGTTGGAGACAAGAGTTGTATCTAGCACTACCTGTCGGTTTCCAGTTATAAAAGGGGGTTATTGCCAATATTGCAAATACATACTAACGTATGTAGTTATAATATAGTTAAAAAGTGACTCACCTCTATCATTGATGTCGGTACTGCCCCATACCGTGTGATGGGTGTTAGCGTCGCATCGGATGATGAGGCCTGGTTTTTGCCTTCCAGCCTCCAGTACCACCCTTTCTAGTTTATCACCAGTGAGAGGGCCCACATGATCGTGGTCAAGGTATGTCATTTCCAGCCACTGCACCATAAGGTGGACAACTTTGCAGCGAATATTTATATCTGTTTTGCGTTTTTGTTGTCGTCTTTGCAAAGTCGTGTCGCCTTATGGTTTTGTGTAGACCTTCTACAGCGAGTATATT
This sequence comes from Volucella zonaria, assembly GCA_963966105.1. Lineage (NCBI taxonomy): Eukaryota > Metazoa > Arthropoda > Insecta > Diptera > Syrphidae > Volucella > Volucella zonaria. Next base: position 197,408,099 of record OZ014530.1, on the reverse strand, counting down.
GGCTCATTCGATTATATTACGTCCACTTGTAAACCCTGCGAGTAGTATTACTTTGAGCCTTTTTCCATGTCGAAGATAGACGGCTATTTGTCTTGCTGAATTGAAAGCATTCTTAACATCGATGGTCAAGGCAACGCATTACTGTTTCTGTTTCCTACAATATCACATAATACTTGCAAAACTAAGTTTTTCCCAAACCTTTCGGTGTTATGCTCTATTGTATAGGAAATGATCTCTTCCAGAGCTTTTCCTGCTATCTGAGGTGTGCAGGGGTCTGTATCAGAATGGCTGTTATGCGAGATTCTCACTTTTGGCTCATCGATTGCTGTGGTAATTCAAATGCTTCTATTTTGGACGAGGTTGTTTTTTTAATGATGAATCTTGTAACTTTGTCTATTCTTGGGCTTGGTGCTAGTTCCGGGCAGAGTGGCGGAAAATCGCCACTATTATTCGTAAAGAATATGAGCATATGAGCGCCAGAGCTCGTCTGTATGTCTTTGTATTGCACGCTGCTAGGGTCTTCGGGTTATGAGCCACTGTACTGTCAAGAAGTGATGTACATACGAGTGGTATTTTACTTGGTGACGAAGGCTATAGTATCATGCCTTGCCTATTGACACCACATAGAAATCCAAATACTGATGTTCGTAAAAGTTACAATAAAACTCCGATTTTCAATGCTTCGTTATGAAATTCGTTTAAAAAATACCAAAATTCCAGCTTTCTTAATGTGCGCATTTATCCTGCATAATGTGGCGAAGCATCTTAGATGAACTTGATGAACTTAAGGAACCTTAGATGGAAATAGAAGAGGAAATAAACGCATTTACTATTCGGTGAAAAGGAGAAGCTCGACGTGATCAAATCGCGAGCATTTTGTGCTTGTTCCAAATTTCGACCTTAATTTCGAAAAAATGAAGTCAAACAGCTCTTTACAAATCAAAAAAATTATTAATAATTATAAAACTTACATATATTTGTTAACATGTAATAATATATTAATTTTCTCTAGTTTCTTCCAAAAACTCCGACTATTTTCAGGTGCACTCTTTTGTTGTAATAAGAGATTTTTTTTTTAAATTTCAAGGTCGTTCTGTGCTAAAGCTGCGTTTTCCTGGGCTATTGCTGCTTTTTGTTGTGCTTCTGCAGCTTTTATTTAGACAATTCTTGAAAATATCATCTTGTTCCATGTTTAAAGTTAGAGATATGTTTTCGGTCCCTTGTTCATATAAATCTTGTGAGCTTGTTCAAGGACAAGCCAGTAGTAAAAAAGTAATTTTATCCTAATAACAAATAATTTTTTTAATAAACCTTGTGTTGTTTTCAAATTTAACTGTGAAGGAATCGAATGCTACTCGTAAATACTTTCTCTTTTGCAAGCCGCGCAAATCTTACAACAACTAATAAAGCAACAGCTCCTTGCAGTGTGATTGAGGATCGCAATGAAAAAATTGATTTTCGTTTTATTTTCGTTTTGCTCCGTATTAAACTTTTAAATACAATTTATTTCTTTCCCTCCCATATCTCTGCTTCTGACTGACTGCCTCTTTGGTTTTGTTTTTGGCTGACCTCAATCTTTCGCGCCCAATAACAATCGCTGTGTCACTACTGGTATTGGTTCCGCATATATTTAGTGCATTACCCCAAATGTTGATCAATTTTCTGATTTTCCTGAATTTCCACTCGCAGTGCATAACAGTGCGTAAAGTTCATTATTTACATTTTTCGCTTACTTTTGATAAAATTGACTTGTCTTGCGGAATCACTAACTGCCCAATCTTTGATTACAATGCTGACCCAGTTACTTGTAAGGACATCTGTGAAAAATCTTTCCATGCAATTTGTGTCGGGTTAAATAAAAGAAATACGATATTGGTCAAAGAGTTCTCCGACAACCTCTTTTTCTTTTGTGATAAGTGCGAGATCATCTCGCTTTCGCACGTGCTGCTGGCTACAAAGCCCCTCATTACGAAAAAGTCTTACCAAAATGATCACGACGAATCAGTCCAACTTAGAAAGTAGTGTCTATTATGTTGATAAATTTGGTAACTTGGTTCTGTCCTCTACCAGCATAATTAAGTTCAAGCTCACCAAAATCGATAAACAATCTGTAAAGTCTGGTCGAGATGAATACTGCGATCAATGATCTCAAAGCAGTTTGTTCCGCCCAAAACATCTCTGCGTGAAGATCTTGAGACTCATTTTCAATCCACCTCAAAGAAACAACTGTCTCCAACGCAGCCTGATCCAATGCTCGAAGTAATCTATGATAGGATCAACGGTGTTGGTGACGATTTAGCTGCCGCACAATCAACCATTTTCGATATCGAGAATCATATCGAAACGATAAGCAGCAAAATTGACGATTTAGCAATCCACACACAACGTCACCAGACTGTTCACTACAATACATCAATTTTGGCTGAATTACTGGAAACCGACCCACTTTCATCATCGCCTCCTAGTCCACCACGGTTAATAAAATCAACAAATTCTCTCGCTGCCCCTTCAATCCAAGAGACCGAAACTGTTTCACTGTCAACTCCTCCCGTCGCTACCCCACGCAAGATCATCCAACATTTTGGTACAACATGGACACCTTCCGAATGGAGGCATAGACTGGATAAAATTGAAACCGATATGAGTATATTTTTTATCAAAGGCACCCCACTAAACGCTGATATCGAAATCCATCGCGAACAAATACGGCATCACCATAAGTACTTGTAAGATATTTCTGCCATCTCACCATAAAGGTAATCAACGCTTTAAATTCGACCACCCTGCTAGATATGAATGGTTATCTAAAAACCCTGCTGGTGCTAATTTCAACATTGGAAAGATTCGCATCTGTAAATGGATAAAACAGGATAAAACGAAGCTTAGTTCTAAGTTACCTAATCCCGTTTACAACTCCCGTCCCTAACCGGACTCTAATAAGATACAGAAGCCCGTCCCCAACCGTCCGAAAGTGACTCAATACCGAAACCCGTTTTCAATTCCCGTTCCAAATCTGACTCTAATTGGAGATTTAAAATTATCATATTCCCCAATTTCGCCCCTCTCACATCGCGAACCAACTTCATCGGCCCTCCAGCACCAGCTGCCTCCGTTCCACCCAATCCCCCTCGTCATCGCGTCTCTTTCAAATGAACCCCAACCGATCATACTATCTCCTCTGGAATAGATAACCCCTCTGCACATGCCACCATTAGCAATTCTTTCCCCAATTTCGATCTTAAAACCGGAGCTAAATATCCCAATTTCATTAGGTGTCATATTATAAATCCCTCATCTGAAAATGTGTCTAATGCCCCTTCAGGGCAGGGGTTATGCTTCGCCCTCAACATCTTCGTCCACTAGTCCCATTTTCTGACTCCCTTCTGGCTACCACGGTTAAAATAACCCAACGAACTTCTGACACAAAATGTGGCCATGCATTTTCTATGCTTAGAGAACAAAACCAGGGAAAAACTAAAACAAGCGTCATGGTCTCCATACAGCAGGAAAGTCTCCCTGCTGACTTTATAAGTTTGAGGAACTTATATATCAAGTTCCACGAGATTTTCAATATGTGTCCCCAAACTACTACTACTTTATTGCTTTCGGTAACTATGTGCACTCAAAACGGATCTCACATATTCAATGGAGCAGAGCTGACAGCGACAAATTTTTTCGTCCCTAACGTGCTACCACTGCCAGTGTTGCAACCATCGACTCCTACGCCCTCTCGAAATAACATTCTTCTTACCTTCTACTATCAAAACGTAAGAGGATTGCGCCAATCTCACGCTCTCCCATTTGAGTTTTACGCTCTGACCGATATAAAGAATCAGGAATTATTCCCGCCTAGTTTCAATGTTTTTCGAGACGACGATCTTACCCGTCCAAATGATGATTCTCCTTGTCGAGATGTCCTATTGGTCGTCCACAATGACCTAAACTCTTCTCCAATCGCTGTATCTACTTCTTCTAAGCTTGACTACGTTTCAATAAAGATAACACTCCCCTGCATGTCCCTTTACGTTATGTGTTTTTACATCCTACCGGCACAACCAATCGAATGCTACCAACTCGCTAACGATGCAATTAATCAAATAATTAACTTATCTGATCGTCTCGATGATGTCATCGTATTCTGCGATTTAAATCTACTTCAACTGCACTGGACTCAATCAGATGAGGAATCTTTTTTTATCGCAAACCTGCCTCTTCTTGGATAAGGTTACAGACTCTAGCTTATGCCAAGTTAGTGGGGTCTCTGACTATATGGGTAGGCATTTAGACCTCATTTTCACTACTGACCCTGTCGTCAAGAAAACGGCCAGAGGCCCGAAAACAACACTGTTTGTATGTGCGCCTTTATGGTAGTGTTTTATTTCTATAAAATATGATGGCTTTTAACAAATTCATAATCATATATAGTACATTAAATTGCTTACTGCAGTTTGCATCTCTGGTCCGCTTGAATTCTAGATTGACAATGATGAAGACAAAAAATGCGGTTTAAGGCGCGAATCACAAGAAGTGTTCTGTAGTTGGACAATTCTTTTTCTGATCTTGGAACATAGGTGACGCTTCTTTCAGGTTCTGTTCATTTGGTTTATTAATTGGTGGTCGTTCTGTTACAGACTCCATAAACTCGACTGTCTCGCTTTGTCACCTTTCACTATCGACTATTGATAACTTTCACCTACAACTTCTTCTTTCTCTTCTCCACCACCATCCTATCCGGCCCACCCCATCTGCAGTTGCCTCTTCTCACGACTTTCATAAAGCGAATTTCCGTAAATTTAACGCATATCTTAGTTAGCGTTCTTTTGATTTCGCCAATATGTATGTCCCTTAATAGTGCTCTCTCTATTTCTCTCTATGTCCCTTTTCGCGCAATAAAACCCAGTCAACGAGCCCCCCGTGGTATAATTGTAAACTTCACTCTTGACGTAGCAAGAGAAACAAATTATAGGCAGTTTTCCTTCGATCCAATTCTTTTGATGTTAATTCCAACTATCTTGGGTCATACCTTCAATCCGCCCTGCTTTATAACATTCTCTACCAGCGATACCTTGATAGTGCGCAATCAAGGCTTATAAAAGATCCTAAGTCTCTACCAATTCGTTAACTTCAAAAACAAATCTGACGGTTTTCCTCCATCCCTCTCATACGAAAACATATCATCAACCGATCCGCATACTACTATGTATAGCCAACTTTTTTGCTACTTTTTATAAGCAATCTTTTGCGGATAGAATAGAATATAGAAATAAAAAATAAATTACAACTTAATGATGGTCTTCCATCTATATTTCTTAAAAAGTGTTCCTCAACACTTTCCCACTCATCTGCAATTTCCGCAGATATGGAAGTCTTCTTTCATAACACCGATATACAAAAAGGGATTAAAGAGCGAAGTCACTATTTACCGAACCATTGCTAAACTTTCAAATATAACCAAACTCTTCAAAAGAATTTTGTACGAAGACTTAAGCTTCCAGTGCAAATCTCTTATTTCCCTTAATTCGCACTGCTTTCTGATAGGTAGATCAACTACCACTAACCTCGTCGAATTCGTGTCCTCTGTTCTCTCAACCTTAGAAAGTGGTAAAGAAGTTGACGTTATTACAACTGATTTCAGTAAGGCTTTTGACAAGATATCTCATAAACTAATCTTGTTCAAATAGTCCGTCCTGGGCTTTGAACTCATTTAGCTAAAATGGATATCTTCTTACCTGGATAACAGCTTCAGGTCTGTCCTATCGGCCCTTTCCTTGGCCACTTCAGGTATTCCTCAAGGTAGTCACCTAGGACCACTTCTCTTCATCCTAGCCATTATCAATCTTGAAAAGGTCTTCCACCACTCAGCACTTTCTCTGTATGTTGACGATACCAAATTTTTTAAACCCACTTCCTCACAACACGACTCCAGCCTCCTTCAAATTGATGGCCTGGTGCATCAAGAATTGCTTAGAACTCAATGTCACCAAATGTCAATCGATTACCTTCTCACGTAAGTGCAACAAGACTGCTTCCCGAATTTACGGTGGAGAAGGTATTTCCCTTGTTCAGTCTATCCGCGACCTTGGCATATTATGCAACAGGGAGCTTAATTTCCGCTCGCATGTTAATAAGTTAATTACAAACTCATCACTTGGGTTCGTTAAAAGATGGTCCAAAAAATTCTGCAACTATTACGAGGGGCGTTCAATATATTCTCGGTATCGATATGAAGGAAAATGCGAATTCAATTGAAATTGTTTTTATTTTTCAATATGATCTCCCCTAACATCAATGCATTTGTTACATCTTGAGATAAGCTTTTTTAAACCCTCAAAATAATAAATTTCCTCTTTCTCTGCAAAATACCGACTTGAGTTCTTCATCATCCGAAAATCTTTTTCCACGAAGACATTTTTTCAAATCCGGAAACAGGAAATAATCACTAGGGGCAAGGTCTGGACTATAGGGTGGGTGTTGGATTTCTTCGAAACCACAATCTCGCGCAGCAGCCTTGGAAGCTCGCGCCGTGTGAACAGGAGCGTTGTCATGAAGAAGCAACACACCCGCTGCGAGTTTACCCCGTCTTTTCTTTTTAATTTCTTCCCGCAAATTATGCAAAGTGGAAGCGTAGGATGTGGCGTTGATGGTTTCACCTTTTTTTTTGTACTCAATGAGCAAGATTCCCTTTGAGTCCCAAAAAACTGTGGCCATGAGCTTTCGGGCAGACGGAGTGACTTTGAACTTCTTCGGGGGGCTGTTCCTTTTTTATGCCACTGCATGGACTCTTGTTTGCTTTCAGGGTCATAGTGGTGGACCCATGTTTCGTCCCCAGTAACAATTCGATCCATAACACCGTCCGCGTTCTCACTACACATCTCCAAAAGCTCTCTACAGCATGCGATTCTCACTTTTTATCTGAGGCGCTGTGAGCATTCGTGGCACCCACCTTGCACTGACCTTTGAAAGGTTAAGATGGTCATGAAGAATGGTGTGAATGGTACCAATTGAAAGCTTGGTGATCTCTGCCATCATTTTCACCTTTATTCGGGCATCCTCAAGAACAAGTTTTTCGACTTCTTTGATGCTTTCTCCCGTACAAGCAGTAGCCGGGGCGCCGGAGCGGGGGTCGTCCTCAATGCTCTCTCTGCCTCTCTTGAACTCACTTGACCACTTTTGCACAGTTGATAATGAAGGTGCGGAACCCTGGTAAACAGCCACCATCTCTTCATGAATAGTTTTTTGACTTTTTCCTTGCTTAGTGAGAAATTTAATTACAGCGCGATGATCAATTTTCACCATCATCGCCTCAGTTGCCATTATGATTCTGTTTAACTAGAGATAAAACGCGAATTAATAATCACATTTATATTAAATTTTACAAGAATGCACTAAAATAACAGTGTTACTTGACAAATAAGTCAATTTATATATGCAACCACAGCTTCACCCCGATACCGAGAATATCTTGAACGCCCCTCGTACGTCACCAGATCACTATACATCACTTACGTTGGCCCACTTCTCGAGTACGCTAGCCAAGCGTGGTGTTCCTTTCAACGTGTTCATGTATCATAATTCATGTAGGAATTGAGAGGATCCAGCGTCGTTTTCTTCGATTTGCTCTTCGAGGTCTACATTGGAACGATCCTCTAATCTTACCTCCCTATCGAGACCATCTCAAACTGATTAACCTGAATTACCTTGAGGAACGAAGGGACGCAGCAGACATTCTTTTCATTCATCCTCTCAGGCTCCGTTGATTGCTCATATCTTTACAACTCCATTTTCTTTTACACTAACCCCGTCTCTTTGATCTACCAATTCACCTCATCACATATGGCTCTAACGAACCAATCTCGCGTATGCTGCGTAAGATAAACTCCAACCTTTCCGTTTTCGATTTTAATCACAGCACTCTTTCCCTCAAATTCGATCTTTAAAACCTTAATTAATTAGCTTTAAAACCTTAATTATTATTAGATAAATACATGATTCAAATTGAAGTTAGTGTAATAAAGATTTGTTTGCACTATTTTAAGTTATCCACAATCAGAAATTTCTAAGCGATTATATAAACAATGATACTAAATGAAAATATTCTTAAACACCATTAATAAAATTTTAATTGGAAATATCTCATGCTCTTTTACATTCGAACTCTTTCTCAGCAATCGTTCAAAAGAAACGAGGACGCCGTTCAACCGCAACTATTCCACGGAGTGAAAGTCCGACCTCTTCTCCTAGTAAGCTCTTTGCCTTTTCATATAAAACTTCTACAACATTTGAATAAAGACATAGTTAATTCCTTAAAAAAAAGTCGTAATGTTATATTTTTTTGATACCACTATTGTCCCACGTTATTTATAAACAACTTTCTCTGGGCCCCAAAAAGTGGTTCATGGCTGCTTGGGAAAATATTACATTCACAATTAAAAAAACTAAAAAAAATTATTTGGGTTCCCATTCTTTCCTCAACTTCTTTCGAATGTCCTTCATAAGGTTGGTGACAGTCACATCCGTGATCTTTTTGGACACTCTTTTCCATTTAGCACTAAAATCTTTTAAGTAATTTGCACACTGCTCACTTTTCCTCAATTTAGCTTTGACCAACGCCCAATACCGTTTAATCGGACGGCACTGTGGAACATTGGGTGGATTCATGTCTTTTGGGACAAAGTCGACATATTTAGCAACAAGAAAGCTCAACGTCGCATGAGTATAGTGAGCTGAAGCTAAATCTGGCCAAAATAATGTTGAACCCTCGTGTTTGTTTAAGAAAGGAATCAACCGTTTTTTAGGCACTCGTTAATATACACTTCTCCGTTAATTGTTCCCGTTGTAATAAACTATGAGCTTCTGTGTCCATATTGTCAAATGGCCTCCCAAACGAAATATTTTGACCCGAATTTTTCCATCCCAATCGATGTTGTTGATTGCAAAAGAATCTCAGCTTCAAATGAGTTGTAAAACTGCACACGTGGAAGAGCAGTAAAGTCGGCTTTGTTGCCGATCAACTCGTATAGCTTTCGGGCTCGTGTTTTTACGACTTTTTTTTTGCTTTTCAGTAACTTTTGGTATTTTTGTTTTTTTCGTGTTTTTAGACCGTTACATTTTTTAGACCATTGTTTGGTTGGTATTACATTTCCGAGCAACATCTCTGGATGACATAGTCCGGTTTTTTACGATGGTACCTACTATTTGCCTGTCAAAATTTGTATCATGTGGTCCTCTTTTAGCTCCACTTTTCTGTTTTGGCTTAACTGTCAACGTCTCCAAATTTCGTTTAATAACAGAATCCACTGTACTGCGTGCTATGTTTAAATTTTTGCGATGAAATGGTTTGGACGCGAAGTATTTTCGAGCCATTTGTCGATGATCTTTTTACGGTGTTCCTTTTGACTCATATTTTATAAATATTTTATACCGCACCGAACTAAAATCAATAACAAACTGAAACTAGAGAATACACAGGCTAATTTGGGTACAAGATGGGATTGCAATTTTTACGCATTGGATATATAGCGCTTATTAAAATTTACAGATTTTATTCGTTTCAGTCTTTAATTGGACTTATTGGACAGCTGTCAAAAACTTGGGGTCGAAAGGGTTCATTTCACTTTTAACTCCAACAAATACAATAATATACAGTACTCGATAATGCTCACGTCCGCATTTTAATACTCGATAATACTCAGTAATAGCAACAAAGCTTCTAAACAAGAAATAATATCAAGTTATTCGATAATTAGCATTATCGAACACGACTTCAATTTTTATTCATGCGACCCAATGAAATCGAATATGCGTAAGTTGTGTTAGCCTAACCTTATAACATAAATTTGAGCCCAGAGTTACCAGCAATAAGGCACGTCTATACCAAGCAAAAGCTTTTGAATCTCAATTCACTTTAAAATCTCAAAAAAATCTGGCAGCACAGATTTAAATTGTCTTGAAATTTTTTTGTGAAATTAATGCATAATCGATGGGTCGATGAATGGTAAATCCAAACAAAGTTTTTTTTTTTTAGATACCCATTAGACCTTTTGACAAAAAGTTCAATTCATCGATTTCATGCTATGTTACGGTATCCTATCCCTATCCTATCCCAAATCTAACAATTTATTCCAACTACTCACATTTATGTCTACTGAGGTTAGTCCCAAAATGCTGTTGCAGACTATGAGTAAACAAAAATGTAAGGTTTCATTTAAAAATCTAATTTAATCCTAGTACAAAAGATAATGGATTCTCACACGCACTCTTCTTTAGTAAATTATCCCTTACGAGTTGATAAAAAATGAAAGATACCCAATGACACTCAGTAATAGTATGCGTGTAAGACATCAAGTTAACCAGGTCTGTATACAAAGGTCCTTCATAGAGGATTAGCTAAATTGTCCCGTCTCGTCATGCTTTATTCTGATTAAAACTGTCTACCAAAAATTGTAAATCTCTATCACCATACCCAGATTAGTTTTGTTTTCTAAGCCAAAAAAGGGTCTCCTGTTTCCCATGCCATACCTCTGCACCAAAAGAATACTCGAAAGTTGGGCAAAAAATTGAGAAAATGAAAAAACAAAAACAACTAAACCTGCAGTCAGAAATACGAGTAAGAAGCACATAACAAAGGTCTTCCCTACTGGAATCATACTCTCGGAACTTTATATCCATATGTACATACATACTCGTATGTATACAACCATTTATCCTTAAGGAAGTAAAGTTATAAAAATATATTTTTCTTTGTACAGGTATCCTGGTATCAGAATTCATTTCCCATTCAAACGACAGATAGGAGAATTATGTCATCAAGAGGAAACCGGCATACGCTGACTGTGCGACATATCCAACAGGAGGATTTCGGCAACTACAGGTGAGCGAGACCTTTCATTTTACAGACATGAGTCTCCTTTTCTTTTCTTTTTTTTTTGTGAAAAAGGATATGGAATGACAGGCGGAATTTCTTCTTAAGGCATCTACCTATGTCGCCATCATTCCGACAATCGTGGGCATACTTTTAACATTTCAATACAAAAAAATAAATACATGTGTGTGGATCCAGGAACATCCGGTTTAGGAAAATAATTCTAAGAGCTTTACCAATTTAAATTCAACTCACTTTTTGTAGTGAAGAGTCTGTTTATACTTAACACAGATGCAAGTTGCAGCATAATTTAAATGTAAATAAGCCAGTTGTCTACCTATTTAGAACTAACTTTTTCGCATCTCTTGTTGGGAGTTTAAGTACCATGACAACTTCAAATGTGCTCAATTTGTGGGTAATTTACGTTTGGGAGAATATTTCAAAAGCTAGCCGAAAATGATGTATGCTTTGTTATATTTCTGATGGAAATATGGCTCATATCTAGACAACACTGAAATGTACCAACGTAATACATAATGGTCATCACCTACTAAGGGTTTTGCCATTTTCCCTCCACCAATGCTTCTCCTTTTTGATTATCTACATGCATTTTGGAAGACCTCTTTCATATAGATGCTTTAAAGCGGTTTGACTTTTACTGTTCAATTCAATTCATATGCTGATATTCAGAAGAACTATTATAAGCACTGATAAAGTGACAGATAATAGAAAGTCTTACTGTTTGTCAGTCGCACATTATCAATCATATCATTGTCGAAATTACTTGAAAATTATTGTTGTTTTCTGTTGGCTTATTAGTGCTGATGTGTCAAACGAACATCTCTACTCTCGATTTTCCACTTAAAAGGATCGAAGAGGTTAACCATAATCAACATAACCAATTGGATCACGTTTTGTATCTCCCGTAGTAGAGTCGGTCCTTGGATCTCAAAATGGAACAAAAATGGAACAAAAATGGCACATGTATGTTCCTTCTCATTGATAAAACCACTATGTAAGGTTTTTCATCTGGCCGTCTGTTTGAACTGAAAGAAGTCACAGGGAGCCAAATCAGGTGAATTCGGTGGCTGTTGGATGGTTTTTGTTGCATTTTTCGTCAAAAAATTACGAATAATAATGGCACTGTGCGACGGTGCGTTTTCATGGTGCAAAATCCACGATTTTTCTGCCCACAATTCTGGTCTCTTTCGGCGAATTGCTTCACGCAAACGTCTCATAACGCCCAAATACTCGTAATACTGTTTGTTTACTGTCTGGCTTTCTGGCAAAAATTCATGATGCACTACACCGTTGTAATCCATGAAAACCGTGAGCATTGCCTTCTTTTTTGAATGAAAACGATGTGGTTTTTTTGGCCTTGGCTTGTTAAAAATATTATGTAATGAAAGATGAATGAAATTTGAAGTACATATTTAATTTAATTTGTATCTGGTAATGCTGTAAAAAATACTGGTTTATATTTTGTTGGTTGATACTTGCGGAATAACTGCAAGTTTCTCTTTCTATTAAAAAAGGCTGTTTAGTACATAATTTGAATTTTCCTCTCTTCCCATTTTTTTGAGAAGTATTTGTACAGTCGTCAGACTCGGTCGATTTCCCAGTAAAACTTTAATTAACAAACATACAATTTTTTATATATTTTTCTGAAATCACAACGGCTTGTCTTTTTTCTTATTGATACGGGTTCATATTTTTAAAATTTGGTGCCGAAACCCGGGACATTCCAAGAATAAACAAGAATTTATATATTTTTCGAGAAGAAAAATCGTGTAGATTGTGTGTAGGATAATGGAATTATCAAGTAGATCTTCGTATCGTGGTCAATTGACTAAGCTCATTAAAAGCGCGACCGATTATTTAAAATCTGATGGCTCCAAATTTAACGAAAACATTGACAATCTAGAAACTATCGCGGAAGAACTAACAATTTTTATAGATAGGTTGAACGTGATCAACGATTATTTGCGAAAAGCAAACGTAAACGTCGTGTCTTTCATAAAAGAAGAAGGCATGACCAAGGAGTCCGAGATGGTCATTGAATATGAAGATAAGGCAACAATTACACTAACACGTCTTAAATATCGGCTCTCTAAAGTTGAGGAACATCTTGCGCGCAACACTACTGTAGTACATACACGTGAGTATACAACTCCAACAAGGCCATCCAACACTTCTCTTGAAAGTGCCATTAAGCTGACAAGATTGCAACCCAAAAAGTTCTTAGGTGATTTTCGAGAACGGATTCCCTTTTGGAAACGGTTCCGTGCTTTGATACACGAGAACAACTCTGTCAGTACGATTGACAAATTTAATTATTTGGAAACGGTTCTATATGGCAAGGCTGCACAAACAACAGAAGCAAACTATCGTACAGCAATAACACTGCTGAAAGATGAGTATGACAATACCGATAAAATAATAGATCACACCATGCAACAGCTAGTTTCTATTCAGCCAGTGAACTCAATGTCTGATATTGTAAGTTTCAGACGGCTATACGCGTTGGTCATATCTTTTACTTGCTCTCTTTCAACTCGTCAAATTATTTCATTATGCTAAAAAGTGTCCTTTTACGCTGTTTACCTAATGAATTACGAGTGGATTTTTATAGATACTCCTAGGATTTTTCGGAGGTAAACACCAATAACGAAGACAGTGCAGTAGCAAGTAATTCTCAAAAGCTTTTGTCAAAAGTCAGCGACAAAGCAGTTGATAGTTTATTAAAATTTTTAAAACGTGAAATCGAATCACTTGAGAAAGCAAACGAAGCAAAAGTCACCACCAATCGTTCAACTGTGGTGAGTACACGTCCTGTCAAAACAACTGTAGGATTGACAACTGAAAAAAATTATTGGTGTTTATTTTGCAAGGCAACAAATCATACCGCATCTGAATGCAGTAATAAAAACTTATCGGAAAAGAAGGTAATTTTAAAACAAGAAGGCAGATGCTATCGCTGTTGCAGAAAAGGACACAACTCAAAAGTATGCAGGGTGAAAATTAAATGCAAAACATGTACAACATTTTATGAACATACTCGTAAGTCTACCCCTTCATCTAGTGCCACCATAAGCAAAGATTCGTCTATAGGATGTCCACTATACATTAATTTATATACGAGTACATCGGAAAAAAGTCCACAAAAAATTGTTTACTTGCAGACAGCATATGCGTTCGTCAGCAGCGAAACTTCTTCCCGGTCATCTTACGTTCGACTAGTTTTAGATGATGGAAGCCAGCTTTCTTTTGTGAGAAGCACTGTTGTGGATATGCTTGATTTGCCTGTACTGGGTGTGCACAATCTCAGTGTTATTCCCTTTGGTAAGATTATTACTACGTAATCAAATTGATGATCGCTCTGTGACTCTGGATGCAATAGTAGTCCCTGATATCTGTGCAGATATCCTTTCAATGCCTCCAAATGATGCCGAACTTGTATCTCAAGGAATGATGCTGGCAGATACAAACATTTCCACCCACACTGCCGAAGGCGGTATCAGTTTACTGATCGGTGCTGACACATATTGGCAAATCGTCACAGGAGAACAGCGACGCATTACGAACAAACTATTAGCTATCAATACCATTTTGGGATGGACGATTCATGGTCCTTCAGGAGCACAGTTTAAAGAGACCGAAAGCTGTACTACAACTTTAAGTATTTGCGCCTGCGAATACGTTAAAAATTTTTGGAGTCTTGACGCAATTGGGATTTCATACGAATCGAACGACAAGGTAAGTTCTAATTTATCTTCATATGTACATAGAAAAGGGAATAGGTTCGAGGCATCCCTTCCGTGGAAAATAAACTCTGTTTTGCTGAATGATAATAGAATAGGAGCACTAACACGAATGCAATTACTGGTTAATATCAGCTGGTCGATTATTGGAATAAGATAATGCGATGAACGAAATGTTTTCTCCTGGTATTGCCGAAATTGCCCCGAATTGTTTTGGTAACGTACATCATACCTACTACCTTCCACACAGACCGGTGTACCGTGAAGATAAAGACACCACCAGACTGCGCATAGTGTTTGATGCGTCAGCTCATGCACCAAACTTTACTTCACTTAACGAAAATCTGGAAGTGGAGGATAATTTACTACCTGATTTGCTGGCTGTACTACTAAATTTTCACGTTTGTAAAGTTGGACTCATAGCAGACGTGGAAAAGGCCTTTCTTCAGATCGTACTTCACGACGACGATAGGGATAGTCATAGGTTTTTTTGGTTCTCATCGAAAATAGAAAACGAAAACATTTTACCAGCTGTAGAAACATTTCTTATGACTCGAGTTACGTTTGGGGTGACATGCAGTCCCGTTTTACTATGTTATTAAAGAGGCCAGTGAGCAATATCCAAAGACGTGTGAAGTGATACGAAAGGGTTTCTACATGGATGATTTGATTGTGAGTGTAGATAACGAAGACGATGCGATCAATATTTATCGGGAAGCTCAGATTATTTTGGGTGGTGCTTCAATGTTGTTGCGTAAATGGGGCACAAATAATACAAATATTCGCCAGCATTTTCAAGGGATGGAAGAGATCAGGAATAAGAAAGGTGTTGGGATTGCAATGGATAATGGCGACGGATGAGCTTGCATTAGATTTTAGTTCATCAATGACGGCATTTAGGTCTGAAATTTTAGTTCTAACCAAGCGAAAGGTTTTGAGATCGATGGCAAGGATGTTTGATTCGTTTGGAATTATGGGTCCGTGGACTGTGCGGTTGAAAATTCTTTTCCAAGAAATATGGAAGCACGGTTTAAACTGGGATGCATCTTTGCCAACACATTTGCAGAAAACTTGGGAACAATGTTGCAATGAAGCCAAAGATCCCCTCGAAATAGCGATTCCTCGACATATAGCTGCGGTAAAAAATTCGACACAGTTGCATATTTTTGCAGATGCAAGTCAGTTAGCCTATGGAGCAGTAGCTTGTGCCAGAACAGTGCATGAAAATTACTGTGCAGCTTATTTGTGCGAAGAACAGAGTTGCACCTCTTAAGACTGACAAGCGATTGGAACTTACTCTACTCAAATTAGAACTGACTGCGGCTCTTATTGCTTCGCGTTTATTATCATTCTTACAGCGTAACTTTAATTTAGTGGTTTCTGAAACATTTTTATGGTCTGGCTTTCTTATAGCCCTTTACTGGATTCAAGGAACAGCAAAACGTTGGAAACAATACGTCGAAAACCGGGTCAAGTAGATAAGGTCATTATCGCCTATAGAGGCATTGCGCTGACTCGAATAATCCAGCTGATCTTGTTACAAGAGGGGGAAGTGCCAACGTTCTTGTAAACTCTTCTCTTTGGTGGACAGGACCTCCTTGGCTTTCAAAGGAGCAAGAATACTGGCCAATAACGAACGGATGGTGTATGTATGGTGTCACTTTCTAACATATCCACCTTTGAGAAGGTTGATGGAGGTGAACCTGAAATTCTATGCGCATCAATATGTAATAGTGAAAGATTTAGTTCATGGAGGCATCTTTTGCGAGTCACATCTTATGTCTTGCGAGCAGTTAAAGCATTTAAGAATATACAGCGATGTGAAGGTCCTTTGCTAGCAGAAGAAATCGATCTCGCCGAAAAATATTGGATCAGCGTAATACAATGGAATCACTTCTCTAAAGAACTTGGAAGTCTTGGAATCAATAAAGGTATACATTTTAATTCTCCGCTAATATCTGTTTCTCCTTTCCTTGACAGGACTAACGGATTACTAAGGTTAGGAGGACGTCTGCAAGAAGTTTTCGATGATCCGAATTTGTCGCATCCAATAATTCTACCGAAATGTTACATAACGAATCTTATCCATGAGAAAACTTTCCATGGTGGTACATCGTTAGTTCTTACCACAATACGTTATAAATTCTGGATTATCAAAGGTCGTCAACCGTTCAAAAGCTGTTTTGTATGTAAGACTTTACGGGGTAAGCCCGCGGCACAAGTTTTCGCACCATTGCCTAAAGATCGCATCTTGTCATCGAGACCATTCGAAATTTGTGGACTGGATTTCGCTGGTCCTCGTGCAGTGCACTTAGAAAGTACTACAAACTTAACCACGGAAAGCTTTCTTCTAGCATTAAGAGTAATAAGTAAACTGCACGAACAATGGAAGCAACGTTTACGGTTTTTGACTTCATTTAAAAAAAGGTGGTTTAAGGAGTATGCAAGCTTCGTTCATCATCATCATCATGCTGAAAAACCGTCAAATTGCAGCAATATGAAAGAAGGAGACGTTGCTCTATTACAGGATTTGTCACAGTCCAGAGCACTTTGGCGCCTAGCAGTGGTACAAAAAATCTTTCCAGGTAGAGATGGTAAAGTTCGTGCGTGCGAAATACGTTTGTCGTCAGGAGCTGTTCTAAGAAGACCAATTCAACTGCTTTATCCTTTATAAATGAGAGACAAGTCATGAATTCTTTGCGGGGGAGGATGTTAAAAATATTATGTAATGAAAGATGAATGAAATTTGAAGTACATATTTAATTTAATTTGTATCTGGTAATGCTGTAAACAATACTGGTTTATATTTTGTTGGTTGCTACTTGCGGAATAACTGCAAGTTTCTCTTTGTATTAAAAAAGGCTGTTTAGTACATAATTTGAATTTTCCTCTCTTCCCATTTTTTTGAGAAGTATTTGTACAGTCATCAGACTCGGTCGATTTCCCAGTAAAACTTTAATTAATAAACATACAATTTTTTATATATTTTTCTGAAATCACAACGGCTTGTTTTATTTTTTATTGATACGGGTTCATATTTTTAAAATGGCTCATTTGATGAACGCCATTCACTTGCCTGATGTCTGGATTGCGTGTAGTACTCATAAACCCACGTCTCATCTCCAGCAGTGATCCTTTTGATGAATGTGGGATCGGATTCCGCCTCGCAAATCATCTCTTTTGCGACGTTAACACGGTCTGCTTTTTGCATGAAATTGAGGTCTTTTGATACCAACTTTGCTGCTACACGAAGGAAGCCCAAATCATTAACCAAAATGTCTTGGACGGATCCATAGGCAATATTCAAGTCCTCCGCTATCCCTCTGACCAACATTTCTTTTACTTCATCAATGTTTTCGTCGGTTTTCAATGTCGATGGTCTGCCACGGCGTTCATCATTTTCGATTGACTCACGACAACTTTTGAACCGCTCGTGCCACTGGTAAACCGGTTTCTTTAGAGAATGGTTGCCGAAACACTTTTCCAACATTTCCAAAGTTCCGATTTTTACATAAAATTTAATACAAGTTTGTTGTTGCAAATTTAACTCCATTTCTAAAACTGTAAAAAATCGACAACACACACGAAAATATATGTACTCTTGGCTACGTAACTTTTGCAAATTTCAAGCTATGATACTAAGATTTCAAAGAAATGTCAACAACAGATTTACCAACTTACCAAAAAAAAATGGAAATCAAATCGGAACGATGGGAGTGCCACACGGTGGTCATTCCGGGAACTTTTTGAGGTGGTATGTCCCTACTTTCCAAGGATATACGGAAACTTCTCAAAGACCGGTAGTGTGATTTGCATTGCAACAGGTATTCTCGTGATTTGATAACAGATCTCACGTATAAGTGGAACCAAAGTCTGCAGAAATCTGAAGGAAGAAAGAAGGTTCCACTTGATATTTCATAGGGATATGATAGAGTTTGGCGTCAAGTATATTAAAAATTATCTTTAAGGCGCTTAATTTCAGCAGTCTGGGACAGCTTCAATCTGGTATCTACAAAATATATACTGGTATGCCCCAAGGCTCCATATATTCTCCTACTCTAATTTCATAATGATTTCTATGATGACGACATCACTCTCTGTGTTCTTTATTCATTCCCGAATTCATATCAATTCTTCATTGGCACTGCAATCAATGAACTTGCATTGTAGAATCGAAAAATTGTGCATTTTCGGTATCCGTATTCAATGAATTGAGCACTAATTTTATGTCATCAATAATTATGAGATTATAAGGTTGAATACCGATAGCATTTTACAGTTAAGTCAATAAATCAGTTTTCTCTTATACTTCCTTAGATCGCAGCTAGAAAGATCTATCCCAAGTTGCCTACGGTACCACACTCCAAATTGGTCAAGGACCACTTTACCACCTTACATGTGCCACCTTAAATGCGGTCGTCCTCTCGTTTAAATTTGAAGGTGGATCGTTCTTTCTTCCTGACAACGGTATTTTGACCATAATCGCCGTTATACAGTCTTCAGAAGTATGATACTCCTTTTATATTCTCTGCATCGACTGCGACTCTACTATTAGGGGCAGGATCCTACTACTCCAAGTGTTCATTTGAGCCCTAGAATAACTCGGAATGATGCTCGACAACACTCGTGGCACTCTCTCGGATACCTTCTAATATAGATGGCCCTAAATGCGCCAGCAAGATCCTGCTGTTCGAAGTGATTAGTTTTATCCTCCTTTATGCTAATCTAGTATACCATATACGGGTGCATTAGCCGTGAAGTGTATAAAAATAAATTTGTGGTGAGCATACATATTTCACGAAATCGGAAGGAAGGACACAGCTCATACGAAAATGTTGGAAGAAAGGGCAACGTCGGCAGCGATGTGGCAAGTTAGGTGGGCTAGGCTGTCGAAAATATGTATCTCCATAGATTTGGGCATAATGGTGCCTCTCTGTGTCCGGAATGTGCAAACGAGGATTAGAGTGCAGAAAATGCATGTAGGAATGTATTGTCCTGCAAAAACACAAACGATATAGCAAACCTGCCAGTTGCTCACATAGCAAGATCAGCGAGCGATTGCATGGAAATCTGATCTTTTATAGTGCGTATGCAGAACGAGTTGGGATGAGGTGAAACGTTGTGAAAAGACCGAGGGACGGCCTCGTAGAATACAATATATCTGCTAGGCAGTCTCGCGAACTTAACGGTAGGCCCAATGAGTGAATGATTGACAAGCATAGATGTGTAATTAAGTAGAAGAGGTCCAAGAGAATCATAACACACAAATCGTGCATGGCACTAGTATTGGCTACTGATGTCCACGAAAATTCCGCATCAATAAGCGTAATTATAAACAAGAGTTTGGTGTGCGTTTCTATTGCGGAGTCAGTCATTGACTAATTGAAATAATTCTCTGTTGTCACCTTATTTTACGAGATAACCATTTCTGCTGAAAGTACTATTTTGAAGCGTCGATTTAAAACATCCCTAAATATTTGCTCTCCACTTCGCCCTTGCTGAATTCGTTGTTGGTTCGAAAAGCTCTAATGATGTCAAATTGACGGCCTAAATCGTCGCCGCTACATCGTTGTAATGCTCTGACAGATGGTCAACTATATAATGCAATCATTGCATAAGTTGATTTTGTTACTTGTTCTTTTAAATATATGTAGTCATGAGATAGTCTGTGAGAAGTGTCCATCGTGTCAGCTTTCACTGCAATATGGTGCTGGTAATGGGAATTTCGCATTCTAGTATGATTGATTCTTTAGCTTTTTATCCTCAAATTAGAGATAGCTTACTATATGCTCACACTTTCACTCAGGTTAGCTTAACTATGCCTTTGATTCTCGTATCTCGCCTACTTTATACAATGTGGATAGGTTCCTTCTGTATCATCCACACCACAGCAAGCAAAGCAGCTGAAGAGGTAATAAATGGCTGTTTTAATTTGACACAGTCCTTCTTATGATACCGAACCATCTTTCAAATCGAATCCGATGAAGATATTGCTTTCATCGCTTTCCTTTAACCGGTCTGCTCCAACGTTTTTGAAAATATCTTTAAGTGTCTCCTAGGGTAGACTTCCCATGTACCTAAAAGTTTTTTTTGGGAAATTCCTACTATATCTCGAACACCTATATATATGTTATGTACATATATTCTTACATGAAAAGCCTTTAATAGTGAGGTATTAATCAAATGGTAACGAAGTAATCACTAAAAATAGTACTCCATCCTCAATTCCATTACTTTCGGAATGCCTTTTCCCCACCACTATTTCCATTAACAAAATTACCCAAAACTAATTTGAACCCTTTTTTGTTATCTTTCCGTTTATTTGTAGTTGTGTTGCTGATAACTCATTGGGAAGATCCAGAAAATATATGGAACTATCCGGTCGTCCGGGGCCAGCTGAATTCTATTCACCGAAATGGGGTAGATCGTCGGACAGTTACAATCTCACATGGAAAATTGATAGCTACCCACCATTGGAGGAAGTTCGCCTGCTCTATCGAAGAGTCCTGGTAAGTACGAGTGCAAATGCACTACCATCTATGTACATACAATACATCTATTCGTTCCTTCTAAATGCACCGACAACCCAAGGGATATCCCTTTCGGGGGAAATATTTATGTTTACTTTGGTCGGCAATTATTTCCAAGTTTGTCTTGTGATCTAGAGTCTAATTTTTCGTCCTTCAGCCTGGGTGGGAAGAGGTCAATTTATGGTTGCTGCAGCTGTCGCTACTTGAAAGCTTTTTAGGGTCGAGTAAACATTTTGTTTTTTCCTGTTTTCCTTTTTCCATCTGCGCAGTTGGAATTAATTTTATTATTTTATTTTTTTCCCCTGCACTGGCTCCTGATGCCATTGGAACAAAGTTGTAGTGGCAAGTTTTCTCCTTGTCGATACAAGGACAATATACATATTGTAAGTGTTGCCCCCTTTTGAGTTTATTTTTTATATTCTTTTGTACATTCCACAGAGTACACGAGAATACATAATTTGAAATTGGATTGGAACGAGTGAAACTGACTTCAACGTGTTGGCTGTACGTGAGAGTCCTGTCCAGCTGTTGGAGAGCATTTTATTTTTCCTTATTTTTGAGTTTTGCATCCTTTTCATGAAATTTTGCTGCCGTCTCAACTTGGATTTTCGATTTTCGTAAAAAAAGTCGCGAATGTAATTTGGTTTTCGTGTTCCGTCCATTTGAATGTCCATCAGAGATGGAAGTAATTTAATTGCTGTCGAAGCGATGCTGAGTGATTTGTTCAATATTTGTCAATACAAATTGAACGACTCAGTGTGGATGTGATGAATTTAATTTGGTTTTTAACCGATTTTTATTTCATTTAGGTAGGTACAACTGAATTCGAGATTCATAATTTTTTATGAAATGCTATGATTGCAGTGGACACATATTTTTTTATAAGTAAATTAACTTATTTAATTTATACCTGAAATATTTGCTTTCTTTTGGGGTTGAATGTGTAAATTATGTAGCTAATAGGCTGAAAACGATCAATTGAATGATTTCCTTAAATTTACTTAAACAGAGAGGATAGTTAAGGCTATGATTGGGTTGGTTGAATGGATAAATTTTGTTTGGATGATAATTAAAAATCAGATATCAAATTCAGTAATTGGTGGTACGGAATAATC
Organism: Volucella zonaria; assembly: GCA_963966105.1. Lineage (NCBI taxonomy): Eukaryota > Metazoa > Arthropoda > Insecta > Diptera > Syrphidae > Volucella > Volucella zonaria. Next base: position 197,385,832 of record OZ014530.1, on the reverse strand, counting down.
AGGTTGCGAGGTTCTATGCAAATAGCAATTCAAAGAAAAATATATGTTAATATTTTGCTTGTGGCCAATTCAACTCAATTGAACTTGCAGATTTCATAAGGATGATACTGCAGTGGAGGTCTGTACTCCCACAGGGCCATTGAATTTTTAAACAGGGCTTAAATCTTGAAAACCTCTTCTAATATACTTGTCATAAGAATCAAATGGGATATGATATTATGAAGACTCTCTGCACTGAAAGGGTCTGGACTTATATAACTACACCAAGCTGACGACTATTACAGTACTGCCACAACAATCAACAGCAAAAAGATAAATGTTTGAAGGATGGATCTTTAAACTTCAAATTAGGCTACTGGTTCCAGACAATTCGACTCCTGGATAGGTCAAAACAAAACCTGAAAACTACCAATGCCCACAAGCAAACGACAAGCTAAATGCTTAAATCATGTTACATAAGTCGCAAAAATGACTTGGAAGAATCAGGATGGTTGGATTTCAGTAGCCTCCATTGTGAGGGCTACCGAGAACAAAAGCGAAAGTTACTAAGGTGTACATTTGGGATTAAAAATTAGCTATGCCGAGGAGAAAAAATTTGAAGAAAATGTAACGGAATCAGCTGCTCCATGTACCTACTTCAATTTCACAGGTTAAATTAAAGAAGTTCACCGATAGCGTATCTACATGTTCTGATATCCGGTATCTACATGTGGGTAATAATTGGAAAGACGTAGTATCAAAAAGTTTACACGATATAACCAGATATATAGTTCCCTTAACTCAGACTATCGGGATCATCTGAAGGACATCAATCAGATCAAAATACCTCGGTATGTAAAAACTTACAAATCTAACACATAAATCCATGGCTTTTCAGATGCTAGTACCAAGGCCTATGGGGCATGCGTTTACATCAGAATAATAAGTGAAACTGGAGAAATGGCATCAAATCTAGTTTGTGCCAAATCTAGAGTAGTGCAGATTGCGGCGACAACTATTTCCAGGCTGGAACTTTGCGCTGCGGTACTCTTGGTGGAACTTCTCGGCAGAGTAATAAGCAAATTTACACATGAGGCAATGCAAATATTTTATTGGACGGATTCTACTATCGTTTTGGCTTGGCTAGCATCTGAACCATGTCGATTGACAACCTTTGTTAGCAACAGGGTTACAAAGATTCGACTTCACTTGGAATCATGTAACAACCTTGGAGAATCCTGACTATCTATTATAGTTTCCCGATGAGTGCTTCCCAACGAACTTATTGGTAACAATTTCTGGTTTCAGGGTCCGACCTTTCTCTTTCTTTTAGAAAACCTTTGGCCAAAAACCCAGAAGAAATACAACATTGAAGAGACACCTGAACAATGGAAACAAGATGTCGTTCTTCTCGCACATCCAACCACCCATGTCATACTTGAATGCAAATATTACAACAGTTTTACAAAATTAATTCGAGTATTTTGCTACATTCGCAGGTACATAAACAAACGTGTTTTCATACCAAAGCCCATGATTGTCGGTCCCATAACAGCATCCGAATTTGACCAAACTGTTATTTGTACATATACTGCGTACAGTTCAACAAATGACGTTCTCCGAGGAAATCAGCCTTTTGAAGAAACAAAGGATCCTGAAATCCAGTATTCAACAATTGTCACCATTCATCCGAGATGAACTTGTTCGAGTCGGAGGACGAATTGCAAATTCGTCGCTGCCATACGATGCCACGCAACCGTTGCTGCTTCCAAAATCGCACCCATTTATCACCACTCTAATTCGATACCATCATTTCAAAAACCAGCATGCAGGTCCACAAAATTTGCAAGATATCGTAGGACAACGCTTTTGGATTTTGAACGCTAAAGGAATAATTCGCCAAGTAATTTACCACTGTATAACCTGTAATAATAAACCACTTCTAAGCCAACAAGTAATGGGAAGCCTGCCAACACACAGGTTGACACCATCTCGTCCATTTAGTATCACGGGGTTGGACTACTGGGCACAACTATACGAGGGTTGTCTGAAAAGTCTCCGACCGAATAATGATACAAGACATACATATTTTCTCAAATTTTTTTTTTATTTTTCTACATAATCTCCTTGTAACTCTACACACTTCTCCCAGCGATGCTCCCATCTCTCTAACCAGTCCAAATAGTACTCGGCGTTTTTCTCTGCAAAATAATATTAACGAAGGTTATTGCCTCCTCATTTGACGAAAATCTCTGTCCTCCGAGCGCAGTTTTTAGAGCGAATAAAAAGAAGTCATTTAGGCTAGATCTGGTGAATAAGGTGGATGGTCAGGCAGTTCAAACCGTAATTCATGGATTTTCGCCATGGCAACCGCTAAGGTGTGAGTCGGCACGTTGTCTTGGTGAAACAGGATTTTCTTTTTCTGCAAATGTGGTCGTTTTTCCGCAATTTCTGCCTTCAGCTTGGCAAGTAATGATGCGTAGTATGCTCCTGTAATGATTTTTCCCTTTTGAAGATAACCGATTAAGATAACTCCTTTACTATCCCAAAAAACAGTCGCCATCACTTTCCCAGTTTTTGCTTTTTTGGAGCCAGATCGCCCTTTTGCAATCCACTGTTTTGACTGAATTTTTGTTTCGGGTGTATAATGGTGTATCCAAGTTTCATCTGCGGTAATTAATCGGAGCCAAAACTCGGATTTATTGCGCCTACAGAACGTTGGAAATGTTCATTCGAACACGTTTTTGGTCTTACGTAAGCCAACTCGGCACTCAACGCGCGGACAGCTTTCTCATGTCTAAATCTTGAGTTAATATGTACTATAACAAACATGTTCTTTGGACATTTTCATAACCTCTACTATCTCTCTCACTTTAATTCGGCGGTCGTCTTACACCATTTGGTGAACTTTAGCAACGTAATCGTCAGTGGTTGCAGTTTTTTTACGTTCCGAACGTTCATCGTCTCCCAAGCTCTATGGCCACGTTTAAATTCAGCTGCCCAAAATTTCACTGTGGTAAATGATGGTGCAGAGTCCCTATATACAGAGTCCAACTCATTTTTGATTTGCGTAGGCGTATTGCCTTTCAGAAACAAGAATTTAATAACAGCTCGATACTCAATTTTTTCCATTTTCACAAAACACACTCACTGCGCGTCCAAAATGACTGAAACTTCGGTAAGTAACTGTCAAAAGATGCACAACTAGCATTCACTAGCTTTTATTGACGAGTGCCGCAATCTTTACGTTGCGGTCGGAAACCTTTCAGACAACATTCGTATGTCTCACCACGAATCCGAGGACGAGTACGATACAAGACATACCTATCAATCTTTGTTTGCTTCACCACCAAAGCCATTCACCTGGAATTAGTACCCGACCTATCAACATCTTCTTTCATTTTGGCGCTGAAACGTTTCATCGCACGGAGGGGTAGGTGCTCTAAACTATCCTCGGGCAATGCCACTAATTTGGCAGGAGCTAATTAACATCAACATAAATGACTTAATTCTCATGATGGAAGCGAATACACCACCAATGGGACGAATCATCGAAATTTGCAAGGGAGATGATGACAATGTACGCGTAGCTACCGTGAAGACTGCAACCGGTGTCTACAAAAGAACCATAACTAAGTTGTGTCCATTACCACTGGAAAGATAAAGTTTTGAAAGCAATAGCTTTCAAGGTGGGCAGTATGTTGCTGCTCGCAAAAATTATCCTTTAAATAAAATTACTTAATATAACGTTCCGTCATTTCTCTTCGGCACAGTCCACTTTCAGTTGTCATAGGGACAACCCATTTGTTTCACAATAAAAATCCATTTTCTAAAATTAGCAAACTGGAGTTTTTTTGTTTATTGGATCGTCTGAAAGGCTAAACGAATCAGGTATGTTAATAAAAAAAACTGCTATATTTGGTTCGATGAGCAAACTCAAGCAATACAAGAGCTGCTAATTCACCCTGAAAAATTCACTGTTTAGTGTGGTTTATTGCCCGGTGGAATCATTCCAAAGATTGAGAAAAAAGTTACCGTCAATGGCGAACACGAACTTCCTAACTTTTTTTTGCCCAAAATGCACGAGCTGAACCTGGTCGACATCTAGTTCCAGCAAGACGACGACGATACATGCCAAAGAGCACGCGAATCGATGGACCAAATGAGTTCTGTTAGCAATTTATCTCTCGTTTTGGGCAGATGAATTCGCCGGCTAGATCATGCGATTTGACGCCTTTAGACTATTTTTTATAAGGATTCGTCAAATTATCCTAATTTTTTTTTTTGTTATAATCAGCGCGCGCTCAATGGGTTTTTGTACCCTTAAAATGTTCGTACACAGCGAGGGCGAAGGAAATTTAGGGAGGAAGAGAAGACAGGTACCGTTGTACATTGTTCTTAAATGTTTGCAAGTTATAACGACCAGGAAACACAGAGGTCGGTAGGGCATTCCATAAGCGAGTTGTACGGCTTAGGAAAGAATGACGATATTTAAGAGTACGTCCGAAAATGGGCTTGAGCGTATACTGATGAGCATTCTCAGCGAGACGGGTGTTACGGTTGAAAGTTTGAATGGGCGGAATGCTACTGGCGATTTCAATGGAGTACTGGTGTTGGAAATAGCGATAAAACAAAGTGAGACAGGAGACATTACGTCGGTGTTCGAGGGTGTCAATTCATTGACTGATATTAGTATCACCTGTGAGTTTTATCGCACGGTTTCGAATCCTATCTAGCAGGTGCAAAGATGTTTTAGGAGCACCAGACCAGATGCGGGCACTGTACTCCAGTTTTGGGCAGATAAATAAACATATTTCTTACATCGTTTGAGAAAGCCTAGACATTTCGTAGCATTTTTGGCGATATCGAATATGCGGTCATTCCAACGTAAGTTGTCACTGACACATGTGGCTGAGTATTTGAATTTCGCTTTAATGACAGCAGATAGCAATGCATTTTGGAAGCATTAAATTCCACTCGGTTGATAGTTCCCCAATTGGTTATGCTATTAATATCGGAATTTAATAAGCTTAGCACACGCTGCCGTTCCCGTTCTACAGCCGAAGAGCAGGGGCGTGAGTCCGGGAACGAATATGAGAAGCAGAGAGTGCTGTCATCAGCAAAGGAATAAATTGGATTAGAAGTAGCAGACAAGAGATCATTAATGAAAATTAAAAAGAGTGTCGGAGACAGAACCGAGCCCTGGGACACAAGCATTTATTTTGTGAATATCAGACTTGAAACCGTCCAAGGCAACTTGAATTGAACGTTCCGAAAGGTAATTTCTAATCCATTGAGGAAGAAAGTCATCGATCCAAAGAGCACGCATTTTCGACAAAAGAGCTTGATGCCCAACTCTGTCAAATGCCCTATAAATATCAAGCGCAACTGTCTTGCTTTCGCCAGATTGATATACGCTTTGGTTCCACTTTTCGATGAGACATGCCATCAAATCACCAGTGTATCTGTTGCTACGAAAACCGTACTGCCGGTTATTAGGAAGTTTTCGTGTTTCGAGATACTTCATAGCTGAGGGTTTATCAGCGTTTTCATGACCTTGGAAAGAAGGGACGTAAGTGCAATGGGTCTGTAGTAGGAGAGTGAAGAAGATTCGCCGTTGTTAGGGACGGGCTAGACAAATGTTGTTTTCCATCTGCTCAGAAAGTGTCCTAAAGAGTAGGATTGACGAAAAAGCTTACGCAGAGGTTTTGCCAGCGTGGAGGAACACCTCTTCAGAAGAAGGGGAGATATACCATTTGGACCAGCGGATTTATGCATGTTGAGATCTTTAAGTACTCTTTCTACTACACGAGTGCGAAAGTGGATTTGTCCCATTGAAGATTTGACGCACTCAAGAGTAGGCGGGGACAATGCACAATCTGAGAGTGTTGAGCTAGCCGCAAAGTGTGTCCAAAGAGCTGACTGTCTGGAATGGCATTATATCATTTCTGGCTCGTTTAAATTTTTCGGTTTTCCTCTGTCGGGTTGGTCTTGTAGGACCGAAAAAAACATTTCTCTAACACTGAAAGCCTCTTTACAGCTCGAGTCGTACCATGACTTTTCTTTTGGTTTGATACTCTTCATTCGATCAGGGATAAAGCATCTCATTCCAAAGAGAATAGTTTCTGTGATCAAGTCAGCAGCCGCATCCACGTCGTTATCGAGGAAACATAACGACCAGTTAAAATTCCTAAAGAAGTTGTTAAGTCCTCTCTAATTGGCTTTCTCGTATTGCCATACGGTTCTTTTAGGAATCTTTTCTCTAACTGTGTGGTGGGTGTACGGGAATTTAGCTGATATGACATAATGGTCCGACGAGCCTAGAGTACTTGCCAGGGTGAGAAGTTAAAAACAAGTCCAGGGTGTTGGCGGTACGACTATCAACGTCTGGTATCCGTGTGGGCTCATTTACAAGCTGGGTTAAGTTATTTTCCGCAGCGAAGATCTCAACACACCGTCCTTCGGGTGTTGTCTGTCCAGAATGTCGAAGCCACCCGGAATTATGTATATTGAAATCGCCCGTAATCACTCACGATTTCAGTATGAGGATACAGGAATACAATTCTTTGAATGGAGTCAGACAGCGCATCAAACTTGTGAAAGGTCGAGTTGCTGTCCAATTTGAGGCTTCTGTAAATGAAGCAGTAGTGGATAATTTTCTTACGGAGATGGAATTTTAACCACATGAAATTGAATTCCGGATTGGAACTCGGACTACATTGTGGTGGAATTTGGTAAGCTACATCACTACGCACATAAATGGCGATACTGCGGTGGGGAAAGAATAGTTGCACTAGTTCGTAGCCAGGTAACTTCAGATCAGAGTGATCTGAGAGGTGTGGACGGGGATCTACCTGTGTTTCACTTAGTGCCAAAACAGATGGTTTGTACTTACCTACGTGGACGTACGCAGAAAAGTGATTACTTTTTAGCACGCGTATATTGGCTACGTCCACCCTGAATTCCCTAGTCATAATTACAAACAAACACAGTGAACACAAACACCGACGATACTTAGCAAGGCTGTGAAGTGAAAATTCTGACGATGGTTTACCGAAACAAATTGCTGTAGGTGTTATGCCCTTACAACAATATGAAACAGTGCACCAACAATTTTCACAAACAGCCCGCTATCCATCAGTTGTTGCATACACTCAGTCACTGCCCGTACCGTATGATAAAAGCAGTAACGCCAGTGACCGAGTGCAAGCAACAGTACTACGATCAGGAGCGGGAGAGGTGGGATACCCGCACTGTGTAATTTTTTTTTTTTTTTTTTAATTGCACTGTTTTTTTATTTTTTATTTTTGCACGCGCGCGGTTCGTTGGGTTTTTTTCTTAACATTGCGCGTTTTTTTTTTTTTCTTTGTGTGCAGCACAGGAGAAATACGAGTACAGGATGGCGTGTGCATTCGTCGGTGGTCGACACGGCACTCCGGTAAACTGGAATTAGTTGCAGTTTTCTAAGACAACATTACCCATAATTAGCGAAATATCAGCCAATGTGCTCGAAAAAGTGATTCAAAATTACACTCTCCGTATGGATCACTTAGAACGTAGTCGTAGTCATCATTTATTGTACATGAAATAATCTTTAAAAGTATTCGTAAATGGCAAGCATTGATTCATCACCTTAAATAAAAATTTTATAAACTTTTCCAATTTTCCCGATTTTTTTAACAGCTGAAAACCAACCGTTTAAAAAATCACCCATTATTATTATGAGCACAACTTTATATAGGCAGACGATTTTTTCGCCTGTTTTTAATGAAGCGCATCCTGCCAGTACAATTTTTGGCCACTTTTCTTTTTCTCACTAATAACCTGCGCAATATTAGCTTCCAATATTTTTACCGTCTACCAAAGACTAAACATAACTCCACAAAGTAATCGAGTAGCATCAAATCGCAAGAGCTCTGTGGGTAATTCACTTGTTTATTTCGCTATACATATGTTATAATACTATCGTTGAATTGAGACCTAAGTATGTCAATAGTTTCAAGGGCACGTACATCCTGTTGGAACCACATATCGTCCGGGTCGATGCCGTTTATATTTTTTAAGCAATAATCCATTGATTGTGACGAAACCTACTGCTAAATTTTTTAAATAATAAGGAGAGATGATGCCACCAGCGTTAAGACCACACCATTTAGCGCACTTTTTATTAAATGTGAATGAGCCCCTTCTGGATTTGCCTCACTCCGAAAATGGTTCAGACATTTATTTATTTCGATAAAAATAAGTGTCGACTTCAACCTCCTCCGCAAAATCCTATCGCAAGTCGTGGCTCTAGTTCTTTCACGTTTTCTGTGCATTAAAGCCATCCGACTCTTCCTTCGAAATAGGAGATATCTGGAGATTGAGCTGCTTTGAGAAGTGGGACTGAAGCAGAGGTCCGCTCCGATCTTTAAGCTGTCATAAAAATTACAAACAACCTATTGAAACTGGAAGCGTACTTTGGACTATATAAACATATATCATCTTATTAAGGTTGCAGATGAATAGTTTTTCACTTCGCCGTTGTTGCATACAAAGCAAAATATTTTTTGTTCGAAACTACCACGGTCTATTTAACTAAAAATGTGGTATCTCGAAGTATTAATGCGGATTTCTTAAACCTCGATCAAGTATCAATGTGTTTGGTGAAGTGGTATCAACAGTCAAGCATCTATAACTACAGAATTCAGTTTGAGGTCGAGAATTAAAATTTTATTGTAATGGTAACATAATACTAGATAATCAAATCAGCATGGATTTTTCTTATAGGACATGGGACCGATTTTTCAGAGACGGAAAAACGAGTTGCAAGATTCGCAATCATATCTCATAGCTATGGAAGCCTTTCATGCGAATTATAACACAAGCACCCGAAGTATCCTCAATAAATTCCTAGCATTTCAATTTCTGAAGGAAGGCTTAGACCTTAATAGTCACTTCGTTTATAATGTAATATCCCCAAGGTAACTAGCATCTTTAAGTGCTTTAACTTCTTTTCGAGTAGCACCTAGAGATCTATTCATTCTTTATTATATCTTACATTGGCACAAATCTTGGCGCAAATGTCTTTCATTCGATTTTCTTTTTCTAATTGGAAACATTTTACGACATGAAATTAAAAAATTAAAAAAAAAATATAAACATTAAGAACTTCAAATCTTATAAGTAGAGAAGTTCATTAAACGAAATTAATATAGTATAATATGATAAATTGAAAATAGATATATTTTTCTCAGAATATCTTTTCCTTTAGAACAGGTAAATAAAGTCACCGTGGCTGCTTGTTTTTTGAGTTCAACTACCAAACAGATTACTAGAAATAATGATGTCCTTCTTTTCAATATAAAAGCCCTTTTCACGAGAGCTTTCAATAAACTGAATAAACCCAAATAAGTATAACTTTCCTAAGAACCTGATTTATGTATACAAATTGATTGATTGATAGTGTATCACCATAATTGTGTAGATGTATCTAAGCCTTCCTAATAAGTAACAAGACTCACAATCCTTTAAATCACTTCTTAAAATCGTCGAATGTATACAATTCAATGCCCTTGATGGGATGGCAATATTATACTCGGTTTAGATACTCGTAATTGTATCTGTCGTTACGACTGAAGATACCATATTCTATTGGAAAATTGAAGGGAACTTTAAACTTTTTTTCCATCTCGCTATTCATTGCTTAAAATCGACAAATCTTCTTGTAGACAAGGGACTATAATGTATTTGGAGGTAGGTGCAACACCCATCTGTTCCCCACACCCCAAACGACTGTTAAATATCTCACGCTAAGATCTCATTAAAAACATCGTTCGCTTGTAATTAAGAGTAAGATACAAATGCAATTTTAATCACGTGCTTCGTTAAGTTGTTGACGATAAGGATTTAACACACCTGATACGAATAAATGGTTGTGTTGCATCTTTACTTGTACCTACAGATGTACTCGTATGTTTGCGTATCAGTTGGTTTTGATTTTTATTTACGAGTATTCACTTTACTGTGCATCGGTACAAGTATTTGTTTCAATTCAATTCATGTATCTCATTCGGGTATCTCATCCTGTTTTTTGTTTTTCTTTTGTAATTTCCTATCTTTACACGTTTCACCATATCCAATGGTTCTAGTGAAGGTATTTTGGAAGGAGTGATGTAATTATTTTCAACTTGTCAGGTGCATCCATTATACTATTTTCTTGTTAATTGATGTGTCCATTTACCACTTAAGGTATCTTATTCGTTGTATGTACGTTGTTTACTCGTACTCTTAATCATACGATGATGGCATGTAAGAGAATGTGTTGTAATTCAGATGATGTTTTTGCAATTTTACAGATGAATGACACGTTTCAACAGCCCGGAAGATGGCATGACTTTATCCTTACACCTGAACATAGACCAGCTTCGGAGCCACTGACACACATTATGTCGTACACAATAAAGAATCTACATCCTGGTGCGTACTATGAGGCCATTGTTCAAGCTAAGAACAGATACGGATGGAATGAGGTAAGTGTATAATAAACTTTAGATTTACTCTGGCATGTGTTTGCTACGGCAGATTTTATCAGTCTTAAAGGATAAGGCAAATCTGATGAGAGGAAAACTGAATACACACATATGTATGTATCTATAAAAGAAGGTAGACATTACGTAAGAATTAACATTTTAAGGGATTTAGACTTTTCAGTATGCTGGCCCTAATATATGTTGACTACAAGGCAGTGACATAGAATACTGTTCGAATTTCCTGCGTGGATGACGGAGAGGAGAGGGTCAAATTACGTTTGCTACGTAATTGCCCTACTCTTCCCATCAGAAGAAACATTGATTTACGAGTAAATGACTTCTTTGAAAATTTCTGGGAAGTGTCTGGTGGATATGCTAAAACGATTGGTCTCTAAGTAGCAAATTGTTTAGCCAATAATTAAAACTGTTCCAAAGCAATACTTCATGACCTTCAGAGGTCGATCTTAGATGAAGGGTATCAAGATCTCAAATGGCTCTCCCGATGGAGACCGATTTTAATTTCTCCGTCGTTCATGAGTTAACGAATTAAGTAGGTACCTAATCCCAGAAATTACTTTATCAGTCCTTTCTATTTGCGAACCCATCCTTTCAGAAAAAAAATGAGCCTTGGTGTCTTCGGCGCCCTCAAAATAACCATTTTAGGTGATGATGTCTAAGCCCAGGACACTCAAAGAAGAATTGTGCAAAATTGACAACTAACAACTACAACTAAGTCAAGTGAAATTCAACTGAAACTAAAGTAGAATATTAGTTGCAAAACACGGTAAACTAAGAAATAATTCGCAATCACTCCAAGGATGATTAATTTTTGTGCATGGTTGAAAATGGTGATTAATGAGTAAAGTCGAAAGTAATTTTTATTATTAGTTTATAGGTGGTTCGCTATTGGAAACTATTAGTTGAAATTACAAGGCGATTGAAAAAAATTTCATCAGAAAAAATAGAAAGTTTGAATGATATCTTATTAACTGCACTGTTTTGTGAACAAATTATTTCCTTGATGCGAACATCGATAAGTTTCAATTGAAATCTAAAAAACATGTAACTCTCATTCCACTTGTCAATCTATCAAACAGAATTTTTCTGTTTCTTCTGCTATTAACTATTAAAATAATCAGTTAATTATTATCATCACTAATCGTTCGATTCAATTGCAAATTTTTCAACTGGAATTGAATGATTAAAAATTATATCTCAAATTTAAATTTAACAAAAGTTCAGAAGCCAGATAGCATTTAAGCTAACTAATATCGCCATGAAATAGTGAGAAGTTGTCTAATACTTTTAACTTCCAATTTAAGCCTTGGGAAGGGCTGCTAGCAGCCATTGAGTAAATCCAGATCCTGCGTTTTATAAAGGAAGAATATGCATCGAGGATATAACCTTGTTTTACTTACAAGATTTATTAGGGTTCAGAGTGGTATTGTACTTCTGAACTAGTTTGTTCAAAAAAGAACGAGACCGGCCCATGTACTCTACGAACACAGTCGTTAATCGATATTAAATACGATCCTAAGCCAATTCGTGCTTGGTCAACAAAAAATGAGCGTAGTCTCAATCCAATAAAGTAAAAAGCTATGATCATTAATAGCGGTAGACAAACTGAAGGTTCTGCACCAATATTTCTTAACCAAACTCCTATAGAGTATATAACATAAAATATCTCGGAGTTTACTTCAGTAGCACCTTTACTTGAAACATACACCTAAACAAAATTATATCAAAAATGTATGAAGCTCTTCGTGGTATAAACCACACGAAAAATTACCATCCGATAGCCGTTAGGCTAAAATTGCTTTATGGATGCGAAATATACGAGGACTTGGACCGTGTGTCGAAAAGAAAACTATTTGTGGCATATAATAGTTGCGCTAGATATTTTGACATAAGACGGTCAGAGCATATTACGTACCTAACTAAAAGAATTACCTGCTGCTCCTAAATAGCCCTATTGAATTACAGAACCATAACGGATCCCATCCGCAATAAGTATCATCCTCGGCAATGCGCAGCAAATGGTTTTCCGATCAAAAGAACACGTAGCACGGCCGCATCTTTCCCTCCATGGCATGTAAAATCTGATTCCTTCATAATAACTCTATCACAATACAGCAAAACAAACACCAGCAACGTATCATACTATACTACTCATTATTCTCAAACATCTCATCAGAACTCAAAAATAAAGGATGAAGTTCTATTTTCACTGATGGATCTAAATCACAAGACAATACCTCATTTGCTGTCACACTAGAAGATGGTTATATATTGAGCATTGGTACTCTCCCTGATTCCTCATCAATATTTACAGCAGAAGCGACTAAGACAACAACGAGCCGCAGAGGAAAATTTGTTATATGCTCCAATAGTATTTCAGTTTTAAAGGCAATTAGGAACCCAAACAACAATTTAATATTTATATCTGAAATAAGAAATAAAATAATTATGATGCCAAAAAAAATAAAGTTGATGTGGACCCATGGCCATGTTAATATTCGAGGAAATGAGGAAGCCGATAATGCTGCGAGCTCTGCTAAAGAAACACCAGTCTACAAATTTATTATATTCACCAAACAAGACCTTAAAGCAAATATACATAAATCTTTAAGAATCAAACAGCAATTCGAATGGAGCCTATATTACCATCATTACCAGAAAGCTAAAGTCGATAAATCTCACCCACGGTATCCTACAAACGTATCAAAAATCAAAATCTCCAATTTCGTCCGATTAAGACTTGGCCATACCGCAGCTACTCACCAACACCTGTTAAATAAAAACAATAATCCAATTTGCATCAATCCATATTATAAAATTGTAAAATATCAAAACCTATCATAAAATCTATTTTCAAAAATGTATCGATCTATGGTATACTTAAGGATCCTATTTCTATAAATATCGAAAATATTAACAAATTTCTCCCTTTTCTAAATTTAGATATTTAACTTTAACTGATTAGAGCCAATAGTCTGGGCAGCCGGGCTCTTTAATTTTTATTTTATCTTGTAATTTTAAATACTTGTTAGTAAACGATAAAAATAATAAATTTTGCGTAAAAAAACGGATTTAATGGTGCGCGAGTGTTGAAAATGTTGGAAAAGTGTTTCGGTAACGATTTTTTAAAGAAAACAGTCGTTTACCAGTGGCATGAGCGGTTCAAAAGTGGTCGTGAGTCAATCGAAGATGATGAACGCAGTGGCAGACCATCGAAATCGAAAACCGACGAACACATTAATGAAGTAAAAGAAATGTTGGTCAATAACCGCAAATTAACCATCAGAGATAGCGGAGGACTTCAACATTGTTAATGGATCCGTCCAAGACATTTTGGTTAATGATTTGGGTTTCCGTCGTGTAGCAGCAAAGTTGGTGCCAAAAGACCTCAATTTCATGCAAAAAAGAGACCGTGTTGACGTCGCAAAAGAGATGATTTGCGAGGCTGAATCCGATCCCACATTAATCAAAAGGATCATTACTGGAGGCGAGACGTGGGTTTATGAGTACGACATGCAATCCAGACATCAGGCAAGTGAATGGCGTTCACCAAATGAGCCGAGACCAAAAAAACCACGTCGTTTTCAGTCAAAAAAGATGGCAATGCTCACGGTTTTCATGGATTACAACGGTGTAGTGCCAGAAGGCTAGACAGTAAACAAAGAGTATTATTACGGCGTTATGAGATGTTTGCGTGAACCAACCAACCAACATCTTCAGCAGAACGGCTGCTCGGAGACCGGCCATACCTGGCAGCATTTCGTGTTGTCCCATACTGTTCTAGGTGAGTTGCTAAACGTCGTAGTTTAGGCGAATTATCCCTCTTAAAAATCGTAACAATTATTCCGCGTAATTTAGAAGTATAGCTATTCATGGCTTGTTGACGTGTATTTTGTATCTGTTTACTTACTTGCGCCATTTGCAAAAATTATACTATCTTCCGATAGGGTGATGACTTTTGCGTATAGAGCCATATAGCCTACTTTTGCTCTTCTATGGCGCAGAAACATAGGCATTATCAAAAATGAATGAAGAGGCGCATGCTCGTTTAGAGAGAAATGTGCTTCGAGTGATTTTGGGCCCTCTTTCGACGGAGACTGGAGGATGGATCTGGTTAAAAGAATCAGAATTCATCGGCATATGCAGAGCACTCCAGCTTGAAAGGTCAGCGAATCCAAAACAAAGGTAAATTAGAGGAGGATTGCACCTTAAATAGCACGCGCAAATAGAGAGGGAACATGTACAACTTTACGCATGAAATTTGAAGCAGGTAGCAAATAACAGGTCTGGCTGGAAAGGCATATTGGTTGAGGTCCAGTACCACTTGCGGTGCCAACTAAGCAAGTATTTAATTAAGTAATCTCATCTAACAGAGCGCAGGAAATATTGGAAGCGGAGGCTGTACTGACTTCAGAGTAAGAATGCTTGGAGGATATTTGGAGGACAATATGTAGACCGCCGAGGTCTTTAAAACACTTTTACACCAATAGTGCCATAACAATAATCGAGTCAACATTTTCTTTATCCACTATATGTCTTCATAATAAGTTCATACATCTTAAAAATAAAATTAGATCTTTGACATCTAGGTACGTGTCTGACATTCAGTTATATATCACATTTACGATTTTGATATTTTTGTCACACATGGGGACAAAATTGGAAAAAAGTATATGGTTTGTCGTAAATTATAAATTTGCGTATGTAATGGGTGTTTGTTTTTAGAGGCATACAAACTCAATATGAAATAAATCAGTTGAAGCTAATGTTAACGTATATGATATTAACTTTGTTAAATAGAAAATTTTATGGCATTAGTGCCTAAATATAATATCGGACATTTGCGCCCCACGGCTAGCTTAAATGAAGCACAATCGTTGATTCTAATTTTCGGCAACTTTATCAAGCAACTGGGGCCGTATATCGGCAATAACATGGCCAATGTTAACTTTCAAATCATCTATCGTCTCTGGCTTATCGGCATAGACGTGTGACTTCACATACAATGAAAGTAATCTAAAGGTGTGAGATCACAGGATTGTGGAGGCCAGTTCAAATGTCCATTTCGCGAAATAATGCGCTCAGAAAATGTTTCCCGCAATAAATTGATGGTGCCGCGTGGCATTTTGCTCCATTTTGTTGAAACCAGAGCTCTGTCACGTCAATGCCATTCAACTGAGGAATAAAGAAGTCAGAAGTCATATTTCCAGAGCGCTCTCCATTGAAAAAAGGGTTCTGCGTTCTCTTAGCTCCAAACCCGGCAGCTTTGCTTGTTTACAAATCCATTTAACCAAAAATGGGCCTCATCGGAAATTAAAATTTTGCGTTGAAAATGAGGATCAAGCTAAATCATGTTTCGGCCCATTCACCGAACCTACGACGCGTATAACGGTCACGCGGTTTCAACTCTTGCACAAGATGGATCTTATAAGTTTTTAAGTCTAGATCTTTCCGTAAAATCTTCCACGAAGTGGATGGACATAACCCCAGTTGCTGTGTAAAATGGCGAATCGACTCATTCGGATTCTCCACAACACTGCGTTTCTCAAAGTCAATAACTTCTGCTGTTCGCACTGTTTGCTGTCTTTGGGGATGCGTATTGTCCACTAAAGTGTACGTGGTGCTAGAACGGTTCATCGTGTTCCGAATAACTTGCTCAGATGGACGATTATGTCGACCATAAAATGGACGTAGCGCACGATATGTTTGGCGAGCCGAACCATGGTTTTCAAAGAAGTTTGCACAATTTGGACGCATTGTTCTGGCCTTAGTCTATTCGTCGTAAAATGACAAAATGTCCAAACTACAAATCAGCTTTCTACTGTGAAATTGACAATCTGTAGATACAGTGTTGCCAGTTTAAAAAGTAAATCACTAAATAAAGTACCCTTTACAAGTACCTGCTTGAGAACCAGATTCAGAGTTGCTCAATCGAGCTCAGTATCTAAGATCGCTACCTGTACTTCTATTGGGATTAAGTACAATAGCTTGGTACTATTTCATGGCAACATTAACGAACATCGAGCCCTTTACCAGATTAACAAAGGACATCATTCGAGTTTCATATGTGCATTTATGGTCCAAAAGTGAAAGTGTCGGCCAAAAAAAAAGTGGGTTATTCTGATGAAAGTAGTCCGCCTAATCTTTTCTTTTTATTGCACAAAAGTTGTATCAACATTGTACTTCTTTTCATTTGAGTTCAAAAAGTCTATTTTTTCATACATTTTCGAATTAATGAATTAATTAAAACAAGTGACATAGCTGGATAGAAGATGACATTTTCGATTAAAGGAATGAGTAAAAATCAAATAACTGCTCTGCAATGGATCCTAGTCAATAGTTAATATTAGTGTGTGGGGGGGGGGGGGGGGGGTATAATCAAAAATCCTTTTTTTTGTATATGTTTAATGTGAAGTTAAACAATCATAATATCATCATCATCTGGCACAACAGTAATATTTTCTAATCTTAAAGCTGGGGGACTACAATTTGTAAATGCCGAGCATAACTCATATACTACATATATTATGCACATTATATGAGAATCGCACCAAATAGTTCTTTTTCCTATAACACACGCACAATAATAGTGGGCGATTGCTCGTCTTACCGATAATGATTTATCCACCACAATATATGTGTGTATAATATTGTCTGGCTCTAACATGCCGGGATTGCAATCGCCCACGAATCATCCATAAATCATTTCCCTGCTCCTGTGACTCAGTCGGGTGTTCATCTGACAAATAATTGCTGATCTCAATTGTAAAGGATCCGTTGTCAAGAATGTGTTTCCCATAATAGCTCTTTGCCTGCTTTAATTGATGTACGCCAACAAGAGCGTATAAAAACAATTCGAGGTCATTCAACCTTGGGAATTCTGAGAACTCTTCCTTATCAGCTGTCATCACCCTAAATTGAGTACTTCTGTGGTTGTAGTTATGCCGCTCTACGAGTTTATTCTTTCATGAATAATCTCCAAAATGTCTGTTGCATGTGGATTGTCCTCAATTAAAATGTGAATATGGCCGCCGCAATCGTAAAATAATCAAACAAGCTTCTTAGGGCTCTATTATTGTGCATGCTACGCTCCAGTCGAAAATCTCGTTGACCACTTCAACTACCCAACGAGAAATCGTAATCAGTCTTGACTTGTTGGCTTGATTTGTGGTTAACTGAGTCGCATTGTGATGCTTCGTTTCTGGCATATGTGTTATATAACCGGTCAATTCGAGATTTGCCACTGAATCGGGGAATCCACGGTCCAAAATAAATACGTCTCCACTCCTATAAAATCAGTAGAATGCACTGTACATATTATTTATCAAACCATCCACAATATCTGCGTCCGATGTAACTGCGGCGTATGGTCCAATCACCTCTATGATATGTCCATCGTAAGAAACCAAGAGGAATGGTTTCAGAAGATTTTTATATTTACGATGGCTATAAGATTCTCGTTGAAAAAAAATAATTGTCACTTTTTTTGTAAATACACGTAAGTGCCATCACAAATAGTAATTGCTTTCCTTTCACCTTCTGGATTCAAGGGATTCCTTAAAAGATTGTTGGGCAATAATAGGTTTCGTTGTGCCACGTCCTCCCTTGTTATGTGATCAAACCCAAGATTTACGGGCACGAAATCTACTAAGACTGCGTTGCGTCCGATTTGTAACCATCTATGGAATGTTGTTTCGCGGCATTTAAATATATTAGCAAGCCTTGCGTTCGAATCTCCAGTTCTTAACTTAATCAATATTGCCGCCAATATGGTTTTTCTTTTGTTCATCGATTCTAGTCTTGGTAAGGCCTCCACTAATATTGCAAGCTGGCTTTGACGTCAATTTGTCCAGGTATGAAATTCATCTGGTGCCATATTTTCATATTGTTCAAATTCAATGATGTCTTCAGTAATATGTTTTTGTAGCATTGAAAATGTTGTAATTATCTGTGCAGCAGTAAACTCCATAGATGCATTGTCTTGTAAAGGCATTAAATCCCTCAGATTTTGCTCCGAATGTTCACTGCATACAAGTGCACTTTCTGGTGCAAAATAGCTGTATCGGCAGAGCATGCGATGATGATGTTGATGTTGTGGGGAATACGACGGCGAGATTGACTTGCACAATGTTGAAATATATGTACAGCTATTTGACGTATTTGGTGTGCGAAGAAGACCCGGCAAATCCAACGAAGTGGGTCTTAGGTTTGGATTTTCGGGTGGATTATCATCTTGGACAACTTGCTTTTCAGCTTCCCGAATAAGTCGCCGGTATATTCCTTCTGTTTTTTGCCAACATGGTCGGCAAATTAACTCAGTGTGCTCCAACTGTAAAGCAAAAATACTTATAACAAGTCAATACCTAAATCAAAAACCATTGTATATGTATATTACGTGACCACAACACATACTTTGAAACAGGTATCTATGTAGATTAGAACCAGCACAATTAACACGAGGAACAATAAACACATAGGTACAATGAGCCAAGTCCGGACCTTTTATTTTGCTTGTCGGAGACGACTGTTGGCTAGCGCAGTCCACAACACCAATCAATCAGGGCAAATCAGAACTTTTTTTTAAGATTATGATTTTATGACATTATCTTCAACTCGTTATTATCCACAGATGGCCCTCTGTTTAAAAAGTTGGTTCCAGTATCATTATCTATGTAATTCCTATAGGTGAACAAAAATACCATAAATGACTGTTGGGGCAAGATTAGTCTAGCAAAGACATCGAAAGTAAAAAATAAACCTTAAGGTCGAAAGGCGCGGTTTCGGGTGATCGTAAATATACAATAATAACATATGACAGTGCTGTCATGGGTTAACAGTTACCTTATACATAGAGGAATGTGTTATTACCGAGCGATTGTTGTTTGTCCGTATTTGACGGGATCCCTATTTAACTTCACATCTTTACGGTGAGTTAGTAATGCGAGTTTTATAAGTCTGTTGTAGGTCGTAACCGATATCAAACCATTGTCCTGCTTCCGGAATACTCGAATTTTTGCATTCTTTCTGTGGTTTGTTACTCCTTTACATGAACTTCCTCTGAGATTAGGCCTGTGTAGAGCTGCTCTACCAAATCCTGAAATTTGAATGAAATTCTTAATTTTCGAATTTCTTTTGAGACCATTTACGAATTTCTTTTTGAATTAAAGACAGGAAATCAAGTTTCAGTTCAAATGAAGGAAAAATATTTAATTATTTCTATTTCAGATTTAATATTAATAAAATATTTGTCATCCTTATTTTTCAGGTCAGTGATATTTTTCAATTTATTGTGGCGAACAACAACGCCGAACTACCACCCGAAGATGCAGAAGTAGTTGCGAGTTCCAAGTCCCGCAGCAATACAGCATCTCAGCTATGTATCCATAAATCGATTCTGTTTGGTGCATCGATTGTGTTCACGATGTTATTGTTACGATTCAAGCAATTTCGTGTAGGGTAATTTTTTTTCCAAATTTTTCGATTTTATAATATCTTTCTCTTATATTCTTCTCATGTTTTTGTGATTTTTTTTGTTTTACAATTTTTTGTTTAAAAAGAAACCAACAACTCATTTGTAATAAATTAAAATATTTTTCTTTAAAAAATGCATAATCATAAAAAATTATAAATAAAAAAATATGATAAATAAAAAATTAAAACGAAAAAGAAAAAAAAATGTAATAGGGACGTATTGAGAATAGTTTATGTCAGATATATGTATGTATTTAGGTATCTTAAAAGGAAAGACACTACTTATAGATACAAGTACGTACGGGTATGTGTAAACAAAAAGTTAGTTATCATAATTACAATAATTACAAGTTTTTAATAAGTCATCATGGAATGTGGGAAGTCTTTAAGGATATTCGTATAAGGCTTTGATTTCGTGTTATTATCGGAGGAGTTTAAGGGATTGTGATGATAAATAGCACAGTATCACTTTTAAGCCCGAATGATTTACTATTTGTATGATGACTTTTTAAACGAAATTTACAGACTTTTATATTCACAGTAACGCAATTGAGTGATAGATAAGAAATATATTTGTGAGTTTATTATTTTTTTTAAATTTTATATAAAACCATATTTTGAGAAGCAATAATTGTCGTAGCCTTCGTAAGATATTTCTTTTAAAAAAATATTACAGAAAAAGTTATTTTTAGCAAAAGGGATTTCATTGTCAGATTTATGATTAATTCCGGGGAAGAGATGCAACTTAAGCCAGGGTATCTCCTCGCCTTATATTCTCCGTGAAAATTAGTTATACTAAATCGCAAGCAAGTGTCTTTTTATTAGTAACCTATTATTAATCATTCTCCACTGACGTACTGTTCAGTTTTATAATTGTGTTGTCTATGGGATTTTGATACTCTCTCATGAAAGTTCGCATTGAAAATGCAATTATGCCATAATGTTTCATAGGTGTATCTAGGTTTGAATCCTTTTTTGATTGGTTATTATAGACTTTCGTAAAGCGGAAGACAATTAATGGCAGGCCACAGTATTTCCTACTTAGGGACAGCAAAAAAGTCGATGATAATTGAGAGACATCGGTAAGACTTTATTTCGTCTGCCGGCAATAGTATTTATGCTAACATGGAATTCAAATATCAATATAAGCCCTAACAGAGGAAGCAGGCAGTGCTTATATAGGTTTGTGATCTGAGCTAACTCCAAGCCTAACCTGCAAAGTTCATTGGCGATTTCATTTCCCGTAATCCCACTGTGAACTTGTTTAAAGATATTTCGTATTCTCGAACTAACCTGGAGGTATTGGCACAACTTCAGAGTAACACCACCTCCATAACCTAGATTGGTTTTGGAGTCATCCGTAAATTCCAAATTACACTCCTTTTCTGGCCCAGATTATGGCTAAATCAATTGAACCTTAGTACAAGGGAAGTCAAATTCGCATTTTCGCAGGAACACTCGTAAGAGTTCTGGTGTCATTGCATTGAACGGATTGTCTATAAAACCAGTCCAAGGCAGTCGGTAAAGAAGGTCATCAAAACTCCATTGTCTTTTCGTCTGGGTAAGAGTAAGGCGTGCTAGTAAATGCACCCATGCAGCTAAGGCAGTCAGTTGAAAGTAGAAGTGAAAGCTTGTAGCACTAGAAAACGGACCCATACGATAAAATATGTAAGTCTTACTGCATTTGTGTAGGTCCAAAGACCCTTCTAAGTGATAAGTAGGTTTTGAACAAGACATCTTCTTTAGTCCAAGTAAGGTTGTTATCCAGAATAAAATCCAAATACTATGCCACATTGAAAAAAGAATTGTAATCCTTTTCTGCACCTTGATGATCCAGGCAGCCTCTGTTTTGATTGAATTAATTTAAAGCCGTTTGTAGTGTACCAATCGTCGATCATGTCTAGAACTGAAAGCACTTTAGAACAGACAGTCCCCAGTCATGAACCATCAAACAGTACAGCTACATTATGTGCATATGCCTGAGCGTAGATGATAAATGCATTAAGAGGGTTACTCAGTGAGTACACAAATATGCACAATATATTCACCATCGTAGGTGCTATCCCCAAAACGAAAGATAATTTTTTTTTTAAATGATAATATCGGACCTTACCAGAGCTAATTAATATTTTAATAATTCTGACGATAAACTGTTCACTTAGTAGAAGTATCTCAAAGAAATAAGTCTCGAACGGTCAACTTCGATGATCTTGCGGACCTATGCAATTCGTCGGAAAGAGAGATGTGAACCTTTTGATTTTTGAGATATTTTCTTTGACACTTTAACGTCACTGTGACAAGTGCTTTTATCAAGTTACACAAACGCTCCATTGACAGCTCTCTATGTTCTTCCCATTATGTCAATATCGTCTGGGTATGTGAGTAACTGAAGGGACCTTTGAAAAATTCTACCTCAGTTGACTTGCGAGTTTCACACATCCTTCTCCATAGTCATCCTGCATAGCCGTATAAGCTTGGCAATGATGCCAAAACTAGACATCGCTCTACAAAGTTCATTTCAAAAAATGCTGTCTTTGAAATCCATTAATAGGTGGTGTGTATCGATTTAAACCTCTCGGGATTTTTCCAAGATTTGCCGTAATGTAAAAATTTTAGCTATGGTGGGCTTTTCTGAACTAAACTCACACCTGGGCCGTATAATGACGGATCATACCGTTGACGAAGAGTATTAAGAGTTCACGTAATATCACAGACAGGATTCTATACGCGATGTTGATGAGGCTTATTCGCTTGTAGTTTAAGTGATCTCGTATCTATAGTCTCTGCAATTTCCTCATGTTATAACCTCTTACTTCTTAATCAGCCAGGAATTTTCAGAAATCCAAAGCAATTTTCATGGACATTTAATTTTCTCATATAGATGGGCTCTTAGGCTTCTGATTTTATCCATTCCTGGAGTAGGTTGTTTCCCTAAGTGATGAGTTTGTTTGAGTTAGTTGATATTTTCTTTAGTGTTATACTGATGCTGCATGTTGCATACTGTATGACATACGAGGAATTACAATAAGATTATAGTCTCGCACATTCCTCACGTTTTTCCGAATTTAATTCGGACATTCTCAAGACAGTTTCAAAAGCAGCTACTAACAACTAGTTGAACGACCTAGTTATTTATCTATCTTGCTGATACCACGGCTGATTTTAACCCAGGCCTGGCGCTCCCACAAATTAAATCCACTAAAAAATTTAACTTTGGAAAAATGATTTAATATTCTTTTATGCGAACTCCTTATTTGTGATGCTTTCATAATGAGGACATTAACTTTTTTCAATGTTGCGTTACTGCCAATCATTCGGTGGCAATCGAAAGTTTCACTGAGCTATAGCAACCAGAATAAAAATTTTAGGATCCTTTTACTATGAAACAGATAGGGCAAAATATTTCTAACAGTATCAAGCCCACTATATGAGTATTCAGGAAGGGTTTCTAAATAGTGGCGTGAATACTGTCTGAACTGAGAGGCGATGAAACAATTTCTTTCGACGTGAGTTCTTCCTCATTAAGTCGGACCTTATCGGAGTAGCAGTATTTAGACTACCTAGACTAGAGCCCAAAAGACAGTTTGTGGTTGCAATTCTTGAATGCGTATATTAATTGTAGCGAATCTCCCCAAATGAGGCTCTTTGATAGGATTTCCTGACTATCTTCAGCCAACAAGGCAAAACTAGTTGATTTACTCAGTTTGAATTTCTTCCACTAATGGTGTCTTAATGTGGAGATTTCTGTGATCAAACGGATCACTTTGGTAACACATCTAATATTCGTTACATGTCTAACACTCGATATTAAAGCTGTAGCCCTCCAACCATGTAACCATTCATACTACTTTGCAGATAATACTATGCTGCAGCTAAGGTGAAAACCTATGAGCTAATGTGACTTATGACACTACTTTTTAGCTATGTCAAGCAAATGACGTAAAGTACATTCTACTTAATTGTTGGCTTATTCTACTTAATTATTGGCTGTTGCCGAACTTTTTCTCAAAACCAATAGAAACCGAACGAAGCTTTGAATAGCAGCTTTATTAAGCTGACTTGAAGCTGTAAGAAGAAAAAAATTTTGTCTGAAGAAATGATCATTCACAAAACACTGGTTATGTTATGGTACTGTAAACAAAAGATTTTCCAAACTGCCTTAGAGAAGCTCTTTTTGGTAGACTCTTACGAAGGTTACCAAAGCACCTAACTTTCCACTTTTTAGACATAAAAGCGTACATACGAAAACAAACAATCTATCCTAACACGAAAATATTTGTGTCTTCTCAATTATAAATGAATTGTAAATACATCGACCACTACGTAATTTAATACACAAAAAAAAAACATACAAATAAATAAAACAACAAATATAAATAAAAATTAAGTGATAAAAAAATTAAAATCACTACGTTTTTGTAAATATATTTTCTACACGCAAAATAGTTACGTATCTATTATATCCTAAGTTTCACAAGAAAAAAATAAATTAAAATAAAATGTACTCGTACCACCAAGAAAACTTGAACAACACAAAATATTTAAAAACAAAATAACTGTTCAAAAATTTCACTCAAAAAAGCACTTTAAAAAGGGCGTGCGTGGCTTTCCGAAAAACGAAAAATAAAAATAGCTATGACATTGGAGTACTTTTGTAACCACGAGGTACTCAAGAGAAAGATATTCAGATATTAAATAAAAGAGCTAAAAGTTAACACAGTCAATTTGTTTCAACAAATTTGTTTTCTAAAAAAAAACCTCGACGCTGTTCAAGTAATTTAAAAATATTAACAATAATAAAACAAAAGCCACCATTTACGATCATCTGCCCTTTTATTCTTATTCTACAAATTTTCATTAAAGTAAAAAAACTGTAAATTAGATATCAATAAATCAAAAAATATATATATAAAAAATAAAAAATAAAGAATAAAATATTACTTCAAATGTGTGTCTACATGAAGAGTTTTCTCTCTTTCTATAGCCTTTGTGTCTCATATTATTGTAAATAAAATTAAAAAAAATTACGTACGAACTAAAATAAAATTAAAAAACAAAACACAACAACAAGACGTTTTGTGTCAAAAAAAAAACGGAAAACAAAATAAACTAAAATAATGATATATATAATTATGTAATGTAGGTAAGGTATGTAGTATATATTATATATATAAATATTTTAAAAAAGATAACAAAGCGAAACAAAAACATAAGCATTACTCAGTGAAATAAAAACATTTTTTTTTTAATTTTTTTTATAATTTTTTTAATTTAGTTTGAATAAAAAACCCACAAAACCAAATGTCTCATATAATTTAAAAAATTTGGAAATTTTATATTTGTTTCTCAACAAAATGAAGAACATTGATCGAAATAACAAAAATCAATAATTAAAAAAAGAAAACTTTTTATATGGATGTACCTTAATTAGTTTATACAATATTATTATTACATATTAATATATATATATATAAAAACTAAAAAAACAAATGCAAAATTCATATAGAATGTAAAAAGGAAATATATATGATTAAGGAAATAAAAATGAATTTAGATGTAAACCACAAAAAGAAACACTGTTTTATTTAAACGAAAAAGGATTTTATTTCATATCGGTACCCGATGGCATGAGAAATTTTTTGGAGAGGTTTTGCTTATACTTAATTTATAGAAATCTATTAATTCAGGAGTTTATCTTTCTACAGGAGTTGTTGCGCTAAGTTTTAGAGCCCCAGTGAAAACGCGTTTTCTTCTTTTCTTTATAGGTGGCTTAAAAGTTCGGAAATATATTTTCCATTATGTCAAACAATTCATAACATTTATTATTTCTTAAATATTTACCTTAGTGAACGTTAACCTTTATATAAAAATTGTGGATTTAAAAAATTATGAGAGCTTCTCAAACCAGTTTACCAAAAGAACGAACAAAAAAAGAGTTTATAAAAGTAATAGATTCCAGCGAAATGAGAAAGCGAAGGCGACCCTTTAACTTACAATAACTTCAAAGTGTTAAACTTTAAATGCACTTGCGCAGGAGCATACTCATAGATGGTGCTAACATTCCATCCCCCGCAAGCCGACTAGGACTCCTTGTTGGACTTACTATCGCATGCGCCTTCTACATCCAGGACTGCTAATTGTGACGCAGGCCGGTCAAAGATTCCACTGGAAATTTGTACAGTCGCTCGTCGCACTTGGCCGTTCTTAGCAAGAACTGTATTGGTAATAACTCCAATTTCTAGGAAAGCTTTTGTCTACAATATTGACCAAATCTCCTTTAGCGAAGGGCTTCACTTCATCGAACCATTCTGATCACCGGCTTAGGTCGGCCAGGAAAGCCTTTACCCATTCTCTCCAGAACGCGTCAGCTATGACTTGCGCGTGCCTCCAATCCATTCTCAAATTTACCAAATTGGGGTCACAAGGTAGTTTTGACCCGTTGGAGGTCCAAAGCAAAAAATGATTTGGCGTAAGCGTTTCGTCGTCGTCTAATTCAGGTGAAACGAAGGTAAGTGGCCTGGAATTTATAATATGCTCAACTTCAATAAGTGCGTTGCGCAAAGTCTCATCACTGGTCCTGTTGTGAAGAAGAATATTGTACAAGATGGTTTTTTTCGATCACTCAAGCCTCTCCCATGCTCCACCCATATGCGGGGCTGCAGGTGGATTGAACCTCCACTTCAAATCTGCAGATGCAAACTCATTAGCAACCTGTACCATGTCAACCTTTTTCATTTCTTCTCGAAGCACTCTTTCCGCTCCCCGAAAGTTTGTTCCATTATCACTTTACTCGTATACCTGTAGAAGAATGTCTCGTCGGTCTATAAAATTTCACAGACACATTATGCAAGTATCCGTCGTTAAGCTGTTTGTCAACTCTCTATGAATTGCTCGGATTGTGAGACAGGTGAACAAGATGCCCCACCTATTTTCGATCCTTCTTCCTAAAGTTACCTGTAGCGACCCAAAGTAGTCTACCACAACAAATGAAAATGGTCTACTGAATGCACTCAGTCTGGCAGGTGGAAGGTTGACCATTTGTGGGATTATAGGGTGTGCACTCTGCATTTTGCATGATTGGCAGGATCATCGCACTGACTTCAGTATCACTCTAAGACTGGCAATATAAAATTTTTGCTTCACCTCGTTCAAGACTGTTTCATTGTTGCAGTGATGAAATTTCCTATGAAAGTAATCAATAATTAAATATGTAATGCAATGCGACTTGGGCAGAATTATTGGAGTTTTGCATACCAAATCAATGCATTCGGAAAAAAACATCCTCCTTTGCATCCTCAGGATGTTCCTCTCTCGTCCAAAAACGGGGAGAGTTTATAGAGAGGGCTGCTTCAAGAAAGCTTTGGAACTTGTCCGAGTTTAGCTGTTTTCAGCTCTTCTATTTCAATCGAATAAACTTTTAACTAAGCCTGTCGGAAGAGAAGCCCTTCGGATCGTGATATGAAGACATTACAATTCCTTTATCTAGACTTTTTTTTTGTTTCTCCGACGATGAATGGTTTACAGGTCCGAAAATGCCTACAATCAATACTGTAGTAAAAGCCATAAAGTTTATTGACGAAAACCGTTTCTCCACCTGGACCAAAGTGCTTCGGACGCTAGCATACGTTTTCGTGTATGTATATTTTCCATTATGTCAAACAATTCATAACATTCATTTTTTCCTAAATTTCTGCCTTAGTGAACGTTAACATTTATATAAAAATTGTGGATTTAAAAAAATAATGAGAGCTTGTCAAACGAGTTTACCAAAAAAACCAAAAAAAACGAGTTTATAAAAGTAATAGATGCCAGCGAAATGAGAAAGAGAAGGCGAACCTTTAACTTACAATAACTTCGAAGTATTAAGCTAGAAATGCATGAGCGCTTGCGCAGGAGCACACGCATAGATAGCGCTAGAAGGAGTATTATTTTTAATAAAATTTAGAGTGTATAAAGAAAAGCCGAGGCGGAGCATCAGTATAGCTAACGCACGGCTTCACAAACTTATTATCCACAAAAGGATAAGGTTTACATATTGGCCATATAAAAAAAGAGCGTCATATACAAAGTGAATAATTTGCGTCTTATCTTCGAGAATTCCGAGGTCGATACATCTGTCTTCCTGAAAACTTGATTAAGACCTTATACTATATGGAATGAAAAGTAACCCTCTTGACTGCCAGAATGCGCTGTTACAGCAAAAAAGGTTATGGTGCCTTGAAGTCCGTTCATATTTAGGCAGACATGCCAAATTTCAGTGCGATACTGTCTTTAGTTTTGTTTTGACAGCTGATTGTTGTTGACGTGTTTGGCATCATGTTGTGTATGGACCAAAACGATTTTCGTTCTCTCATAAAACATTATTTTTTGAGAGGCAAAACGGCGAAGGGAACAAAAGAAAATTTGGATAAATATTATGGGGCTAATGCTCCGTCAGATTACACCGTCAAATATTGGTTTCGAGAGTTTCGTGGTGGCCGAAACTCCACTACCGATCAAGTCCGCAGCGACAGGCCCTCCGATGCGGTTACAGATGACAATGTCAAAAAAATGTATGAAATGGTGTTGGCTGACCGAAAAGTGAAGATGCGCGAGCTACACGCCATATTTTGGGCAATATTCTGCATATGAAAGAGTTATCCTGCCGCTGTGGTCGTGCAGCCGTCTACGTAAAAAATCTTTTTAAATATAGACCTGTTGTTCACTTTACACGAAACGATGTTTCCGAAAATGCTTTCATCGAAGTAACTTATGCATGTCACAAATTCCTTGTGGGAGAAATATGGTATATTCGAAGCAATAAGCCCGACTTATGTTATGCGGTTTGCCAACAAATTAAAAGTTCAAATTAATATACTACTTAATTACAACTTTCTTTATTTGTATTTAAATTATTAATTAACAATAATCATTTTGCATCTTCAAACCATTGATCCTTTTTCCCGCACAGCCAAATTTCAAGTGACCGGCAATTTCTGGATTCTTCGTAAATGATGTTACTCGTAGCATTGTTGCTGTTTTAATTATTCACTCGTTAATGCAATTATGTAGAGAAACTGGCAAGCTGGCGGTATCTTTTCATCTTGAAGTGAAGCGAAACTGGAGAGCCATGCAGGGTGACAGCATTATGTTGATCTCTCTACGGATTTGATAAGAGAGGGTTTTGACATATATATATTAATGGTTTGATTAATTGTGTACTTGAAGTTTCAATGTAGCTCTTCCCCCTAAAGAATGAACTAAATGAGCTTATGAATGAAGTTCATACGAGTTGTTGGTATGTTGTTGCCTTAATGTTTGTGATGGCAGGTTGATTTGGCGGTTTGGGTTTTAAGCCATTTTGTCCAGATTTAAGCGCACATATGTATCGATATAAGGAAAACAAGGGAGGTGAGATATGTTAGTAGACGAAGGAATATAAGGGGAAAAAAAATTTAATAACAATGATAAGGAATTGAAAAATGGAAATGTAAAGTAAAATTTATGATTTACTTAAATTTAAAATGAAATGAATAGTCCAGTATGTGTACAGCAATGCTTCATTGCTTCATTTTTATACAGCACGATCAGACTGAGCGGAAATAAGAAGTTTTCTTGCCATTTATATTGTTAGAATTTTTGTTTTTCTTAATCTTCTGTTTATGAACTTTCCTATGGTCTGTGTCTATCGTTATTTTGTTGTTCGTAATAACCTTATGTTTGTCGAATCTGAAAGCTAATTTGTTGCGTCGGTCATCGGACTCATAGATAGTGTTATTCGGTAGGTAATTAGCGGGATCAACTCTGATTTGATTAAGTTTGTTAATAATATGGGTTTTGTGTCGCAAAGTCTGGCCGTGCACTAGTTGTGTTAATGTTTTATAGTCTTTTATATGTTGCATCAAATATTCTTGTTCAAGTTTTGGATGACTTTTGGAAAATAATGGATAAGGCTGACGTACATATATTACCGTTTAGCAATTCAAATGGAGTCATTTTGGAGGTAGAATGAACGCTGTTGTTATAAGTAATGACTGCATCATCTACGATTTCTTCCATTGCCTTATTACAGTTTGTATGCTTTATTATTCTTATGAGCTCGGTAAGCGTAGAGTGGAATCGCTCCACTGTTGCGTTACCAATTGAAGTTTTTGCACATATTTTGTGGTGTTTTATATTATAGATATCTAGGAAATCTTTGAAAATTATGGAACTAATTTTGGAATTCCATGATGTGAGAAACATCGCTTTAGGGACTTGATGGGATTGATACTATTCCTAGCTGATAAGAGATAAACGCTTGCGAACTTACAAAATTTACCTACAATTGTGAGAAAGTTTTCTATTTGGACCGAATGAATAGGGTGTCCCCTAATTCGTTAACGATAATTTGTGTGTATTCTACGAAAAAAATCGTTCAACAGTAAGGGTCTATCTCCAATTTTGATAGCAATTATCGAGGATTTAAGAAAAGGCTTACTTTGGTGTAACCTGACCTATGTTAACGGAAATTTCTCTGTTAGTGCTAGGTTAGCACATAAATGCTGTTTTCCTTTTTTATATAATAGTTGAATAATTCGAACTGTAGTCTCTAGCGGATGAGCTTAGGGTTTGGGTCCTTTATGAAAAATAGCCATATGAGAGGCTTATGGTCTGCTAATATTTTTACAACTGAATTTTCAAATTGGTCGAACTTAACTTCTGAAAAACAGCACTAAAACTCTCAACGTATTCCTGAAGGGATGTGGAGCAGACAATAATATTATATATGTACACAAGGCACACGTTACTTGAATTTGTCTCGTATCCATCATTCTTTGAAACTTCTATTCGTATTCCATATTCGTATTCGTATTACATATGAATGTTTTTTCAAGTTTATGTGTATCATAATTTTTCGTTTGATATGTCATCGATCAGCTGAATTGTGGAGCTATTTTTTACCTCCACATGCATTATAGGGGAAGTATTACATGCGTAAGAAAATTCGACATTGGGATGCATTTTGATATTATTATTATAGGGGAGTCGAAAAAAGGAAGTTTGCCAATTCGGTATGCCTGACTCTGTTTTTCTTCATGTATAAGTAAAAAAATAGAGTGCAAGCAAAAAACTCGGTAAGACAAAGGTAGATATAAATTGAGTGAAACTATGTACATACATATACATGTAGATAGAAAGAGAAAATATGAATAAAAAAAACTGATTCTGAATTTAACTTTATTTAGACTCATGTTGTTTTCTTTTAACTGAACAACGGTAAATTTTCTTTTTGGTATGGCAAAGAATATGATTTCATTTATTTCGGTTTGCAGTTTTCGATACACGTGTGTATATGACAATCTTCTCTACATATTAATATAAAATATCTTTGTGAATTGCCTACAAAATACGATACAAATAAAACGGTAAGAAAATGTTTTTTTTTTTCAGGTTTATTTAGCTACTTTCTTTTTTAAAGAACATGAAGAAAACATAGTGTGGGATTTTTTCTTTTATTTTTTTATCATAAAGAAACCATAATGGTCAAGAGAAAGACAAATTTATCAAGGAAATCGCGGAGCGCAAGAAGAAGATCTTTTCAACGTTCAAATCAAAAACCTTCACCGAGAGAACAAAGATTACACGGCCAACGAGATTATTCAACAAGAATTCAGGGAAACGAGGTTCAAAGCACATCGACAGCAAGCATTAATAGTTCAAATGTAAATCAGTTTTTGAGCAATAGGGCAGCTTTTAATTACCAACCAATGTTTCCCTACATAAATAACGATAAAAGAGAAATAGGTAAAATGTATGAGGTTTACTCATTTTGTAAAGCAAAAAAATGGGCTGGTGAATTTAGTACCATGTGTTGCGTTAGTGGCAAAGTAAAACTCCCCCCCACAGCCGAAGTATCTGAACCTTTAAAAAGTATGCTCAATGGATCTCACCCACACTCCAAAAATTTTCTGGATAATGTGAGAGCATATAATTCACTCTTCCAAATGACATCTTTTGGTGGAAAAGAGGTAAGGGAAGGAAACTTCATGCCGACTTTTAAAGTCCAAGGGCAAATATACCACCTCATCGGGAGCTTGCTCCCCGAAACAAGGAATCCAAGCTTCCTGCAAATTTACTTCATCTCAGAAGAAGCGGATCAGATCTCCTCCTAAATAGTCAAAATGGGTATATATCTATATTCAAGACGACTCTGGAACATGCTCCTAAAAATATGTCCGACTTCAAAGTAATCATTAAGGCAGAGCATAAACCTGCAAACTAACATCGCGGTCGCTTCAATGCTCCAACAGCAAATGAAATTGCCGTATTATTGTTGGATGAAGATAAGGGTCCTAGAGACATTGTTTTGCATACAAAAGGTTGTCACTTACAGCGCGTTTCAGAACTCCATCAATCACATGACCCACTCCAATACCCATTAATGTTCATTCGCGGTGAAGCCGGTTATTGCATACGGATTCCACAAATTTTACCTGCAACCAGCCAACTAAATTCCAATACAACTATTTCTTGCAGGGAATTTTATGCGTACAGATTAATGGTGAGGGACAATGAGACAAATTGTTTACTTCTATTTCGCAAGTTTTTGAGTCAGTTTGTAGTGGATATGGCAGCCAAATTTATAACAGAGAGACTTACTTTCATAAGAACTCATCAGCAGACTCTAAGAGCTGATAATTATATTGATCTCAGAGATGCTGTAAGCAATGATGTTAACATTAATCCTCGGAATATAGGTCAACATATAATTTTGCCATCTACGTTCACTGGATCACCAAGATACCTGCATGAAAAAACTCAAGATGCAATGAAATATGTCAGAAAATACGGTCGCCCAGATATTACTATGACGTGTGGCCGGAAGTCAAAGCTGAGATTTTTTCGGGCCTACGATCTATTGACAGGCATGACATACTCGTAGTTGCGCGGGTTTTTCACCTTAAATATATAAAACTGATGCTTTTTACTCATAAAAATCATATTTTCGGGGAGAGAAAATGTTACATGCCATCCATCGAATGGCAAAAAAGAGGCCTACCACACGCACATATATTGATCTGGCTTGCAGCGAAAATTCAACCTGATGAGATCGATTCCATTATAAGAGCTGAGATACCTAATAAGAATGAAGACAGATTATTATACGACATAGTTTGCAAGCACATGATCCATGGACCCTGCGGTGAGCTTAATCCCCAATCTCCATGCATGGTTGAGGGAAAATGTAGCAAGCGATATCCACGCCCACTGGTACATAACACACAAACAGGTGATGACGGATATCCACAATATCGTCGACGTTCTTTTGAACATGGTGGTAATGTAACATAGCTATCAAAGGTACAAAGGAGATAAATAATAGTTGGGTTGTGCCATATTCTCCCATTTTGAGCAGATATTTCTCTGCTCATATTAATGTTGAGTATTGTCACTCTGTAAAAGCCATAAAATATATTACGAAATATATTAACACAGGAAATGATCAAGCTACATTTTCATTAGCAAACGAAAAAAAAGCACTTCAGAAGCATTCTGGCGAATATTTGAGTTTCCTATTCATGAGCGTTATCCAACAGTTTATCATTTGGCTGTTCACTTAGAAAATGGTCAACGAGTTTTCTTTAATGATACTAATTTTCAACAAGTCGCGCAAAATCCACCACCAACCACGCTAATTGGCTTTTTTTAAGCTCTGCAGATGATGATTTTGCAAAAACTCTTTTATATTGTGATGATCCGTCATACTACACCTGGAACAATAAAAAATTTAGTCGTCGTAAGCGTGGACAAGTAGTTCCAGGGCATCCAGGAATAAGAAGAGACGATACTCTTGGCTGAGTGTACACAATTCATCCAAATTTTGCTGAATGTTTTTTTTTACGAATTCTTCTTCACAATGTGCGTGGACCATTATTATTTGAAATGTTAAGAACAGTCAACGGTGAAATTAAACCAATATGCCAAGCAGCGTGCAAGGAGTTAGGACTTCTCGAAGATGATAAGCACTGGAAACAAACTTTAATTGATGCCTCCGCATCACATTCACCATCCCATATAAGAGATTTGTTTGGAGTCTTTCTTATATTTTGTCAACCAACTGATCCAAAAAATTTATGGGAAGAGTTTAAAGAAAATATGTGTGAAGATATATTACAAAAAGTGCGTTCCGAGCAAGGAAATAACGAGCTACCATTCTCTGATGATATCTTCAACCAAGGTTTAATTCTAATCGAAGACAACGTCTTAATGTTAAGTGATAAGCGGATTCGTGAATTTGGACTTCCAGACTTCCAAAAAGGAGTAATCAGATAGATTTACAACACCAATATACACGAGAAACCAGTTACGATAAGCACAATTTAATACAACACATTAAAGAAAAAAACTTAATTCAGAACAAAAAATTGCATTCAACCTAATAACAGAAAGCGTAGATTCAAAAAAGGAAAAACTTTTCTTTATAGACACGCCAGGAGGAACCGGGAAAACTTTTTTGATAAATCTTTTGCTGGCTAAATATAGGTCCGAAGGTAAAATAGTTCTTGCTGTAGCTTCTTCCGGAATCGCATCAACATTGCTTAGTGGAGGCCGAACTACTCATTCCACTTTTAAGCTGCCGATAACATCATTGCTCATCAGGAAGCTACATGCTCCATCCGAAAGAACAGTTCGATAGGAAAGGTTTTCAAAGAAGCTGTGCTTATTATTTGGGATGAATGTACCATGAGTAATCAAACTCATATTGATGCTGTCAATAGAGTTTTAAAGGACTTAAGATCGTCGTCGAAGCTTATGGGTGGAGTAACAATGGATTTTTCGGGTGATTTTCGGCAAACAATACCTGTAATTCCCAAAGACACTCGAGCGGATATCATCAAAGCTTGCCTTAAATCATCTTCTATTTGGTAGTATGTCCAAAAACTGCAACTTCAAACCAATATGAGGGTACAACTTACTGAAAATACTGACAATACCGGGTTCGCATCTCTTCTGCTTAGCATTGGTGATGGAAGTTATACGTTTTCAGGTGCGGAGAATACTACTCAATTAAATGAGCGTTTCGGAAAAATCGTTCATACCACGGAAGAACTTATAAATTGTGTTTATGGAGATCTAATGGCCTTACAATCAAGACCATTTTCTTGGTTCTGCGAAAGAGCTATAGTGTCTCCAAAAAATAGTTCTGTGGATGAAATAAACAACCACGTGCTCCTAAGTTTAAAAACCGCTTCACATCAATACAAATCAATTGATAATGTAGTAAATGATAATGACAGTGTCAACTACCCTCCAGAATTTCTCAATTCACTTAACCCAGCAGGTCTTCCTCCGTACCAATTAAATTTGAAAATCGGCACACCAATTATACTAATAAGAAGTCTGAGTCCCCCAAGCCTTTGCAATGGCACACGACTTCAAGTCAAGAAGCTAAACAAAAACATCATTACAGCTCTATTTCTTACTGGACCCTCAGCAGGGAAGGATGCCCTTATTCCTAGAATACCAATTATACCAACGGATCTCCCTTTTCAGTTTAGACGGTTGCCGTTTCCCATTAAGCCTTGCTTCTGCATGACGATTAATAAAGCTCAGGGGCAGTCAATCGGGGTGAATCTCAGGGGCAATGTTTTTTTCCATGGTCAGCTTTATGTTGCCTTATCGAGAGTGGGCTCAAAGAAAAATCAGTGTTTGCTTCTTGATACGGACAATAAAACTGTAAACATTGTCTATCCTGAAGCTTTAAAATAAATAAAAAATATATATAAAAACTTCAATGGCGATTTTTCTTGAAGTTTTTAGTGAAATTCATTATTTTGGATACGATTTCATTTTTTTTTTTGCAATATTTTAACCAACAAAAGTTTTCGTAGAACTTTGCGAAGCAAGGCGAGCACGGGCTAGCTAATAAAAGATAAAGACAATTGAAACGAAGCAATACAGCAGAATATCAGAGCAGAACATCAAACAAGGATTCAATACTTTTGAGATCAAAGCAAAAAAGCCAATTTTTTCCATATTTCACACACGCAGGATAATGTGAAATTGTTCTGATAGAAAGAGGAAGTTTGTTGAATACTCGACATGAAACAATACTATAAAAGTTACGAAACGCGGTTGAATGAAAAGCGGGTATATGTACCTGATTTAAAGAATTGCCACGTAAATTGTGATTGAAGACTTGTCTGAAATTAAGATTCCCTGACCTATTAAAGAAAGCTCTTAGCACTTTATAACAGTGTAAATGGCGGACCGGAAGAATTTTCAAATCCCTGAACAGTGGAAAACTAGCATGTAAATAAGGTTTACGGCAAATTTTCTTCAAAACGTGTTTTTGAAGTAACAAGCGTGCCTGAATTTTATTGAAGTAAGCTCCTCCCCAACAGGTGATACCATATTGTAATCGAGAATGAAAGATTTCGTAATAAATTTTTACCAACAATTAGATCGAGCAAACCTTGCGTAGAAAATAGAAGTTTCAGAGAGAAGCCCCAAATATTTGAATTTATTATCGGTCTCAATTTGGTAACAATTATCACTGCAGCTTTCATGACTATAAAAAGTGAAAGATGACAAACTTGTATAGCAAGTGCAGTGTGGGATTGTAAATCTTGGGCAGTCACGGCATCAAAACTGTTTTGCGGTACCAAATTGAAAAACATTATTTTAGTTTTTGAGCTTATGATCAATTTATGCTCCGCAAATCATACTCTTAGTAGATGAAGATCCCAATTGATATCTGATATAAGATTCAAAGCACTGACTGAACCATGAGCAAAACCTATATCATCCGCAAATGCTGTCAGTAATCCTTTACAGGGCAGTCTGAATAGAGAATTGAGGTAAATCAAGAAGAGTATTGGTCCCAGAGCAGAGCCCTGAGGCGCTCCTAGATTAATGAATTTAATTTCGATTCTGATATCATCAATTTTTACATTTTGTGATCTATTATTCAAGTAAGATTTGAACTCAAATAAAGCCTCGAAAATCAGCATTTTCAATTTTGCTTAACAATATATGAGAGGAAAAATATAAAAGAGCTTCTTCAGAAGATTTACCCTTCTGGAAGCCAAATGGCAGAGAACTGAAAAATTTAGTTTTATTTAAAAAGCTCAATACCCTCTTTCTCACAACCTTTTCGAAGATCTTGCTTATTGAAGGGAAAAGTGATATAGGCCTATAATTATTCAGTTCATCAGCAGATCCTTTTTTAAAGAGAGGAAATACTTATATCAGCACATTTTAAAGCATCAGGAAATACTCCAGAAAAAATGCTGTTATTAAATATGTGCGTCAAAACATCAAGTAAGAAACAGGCAATATTTTTCAGTACAAAATTAGTACTGCCATCACACCCAGAAGAACTTGTATTTTTCAACATACCAAAGGTTGTAAGCAGTTCTGAACCAGTTATTGGCTGGAATAAAAAACTATGACTCTGCAGAGGTTCACCGGGGTTATATGGAGGACTACAAACGGCACAGGTTGGATAAATTGGACAAGCTTGAATATTCTCAGATATCGTATTAAAATACTTATTAAAAGAGTTAGCAATTCCAAGTTTGTCGGAAATTGTATAATCGTCAGTACGTACACAAATTGGCTTTTTTATGACAGTCGTTTTATTTAGCATGCTATTGACTAACGCCCATTCACCTCTTAGATTACCTTTGGTCGAATTGAATTTGTTATTGTAGTAACTATCACAACAAACAGGAATTTCTCTTTTTAATACTGATCACATCTTTTTATATTCTTGTTTTAAATAACGATTGGCTGGATTTCTTAAATATTTTATTCTTAGTTTTTTTTTTTTGACTTTATTTAATAAATAATTTGTTATCCATGTCTTAAGCTGTTTTATGGATTTCCTTGAGCTAGTTCAATATATCCAGAAGAAAACGAACGGAGGTATCAATTTACTTTGGTTGTGCGTTGAATACTACTAGATAATACATAATATTATTGTAGTAAAATATCTAACGCATTAGTAATTTCAATTTTGTCGGAAACATCACAACAATCAACACACAGTTGGTTTTCTTATATAATAGAAGATCCATTGGACAATTTATTAATTATTTGCCATTAATTCTTTAAATTTCCTTTGGGGAAGTCGAATTGAAAACGGTAGTAGTTGTCCCCACAGATTGGAATCTTGTGTTTCAGTTCAGCCCACAATTTCTAAAATTTGCCTTTTAACAATTTCTTTTTTAATGGGGTGGGCTCAAGCGGTTAAGGTACGCTTAAAATATTTATAAATAGCTTCGCGAAGGAAAATTAGTGAGGAAAGAAAGATAGGTTCTGGTATCCATTGGTTTTAAATATCTGAATGTTAGAATGACTAGGAAATAGAGAGCACGCCTGGCATTCCACAAGCGAGTTCAACTTAGGAACGAATCACGATATTTCAGAGTACGTCTGAAAATGTGTTTGAGGGTATACTGATGAGCATTCAGCGAGACGAGTGTTATGGTTGAAGATTTGAAGGGGCGGAATGCTATTGGCGATTTCTATGTAGCGCTGGTAGTGGAAATAACGGATAGAACAAAGTGAGGCACTAGGCATTTCGTCGGTGTTCGAGGGCGTACATTGACTGAGTGAGGGTTTAGCAATGGTGTAGTCTACATCAATCATGCCATGACATGCTATCTCTTACACAAAGATACAAATAGATTATAGAGATCATAAGGACTTCTATGGACAGGGT
This sequence comes from Volucella zonaria, assembly GCA_963966105.1. NCBI lineage: Eukaryota > Metazoa > Arthropoda > Insecta > Diptera > Syrphidae > Volucella > Volucella zonaria. Next base: position 197,347,162 of record OZ014530.1, on the reverse strand, counting down.
CGCTATAGAACAAAATATTGAAATACTAAGGCATACTGTCAAATCCAAATAAAGACAATGGACAAAACTGGGATGAGTTAGCCTCCATTTACAGAAATTTCGAAGATGAACTGACCCAAAAAGACGTTGAAAAATTTTCCAGCCTGAAGGAACAAATGGCTATATCACTTCTGTAACTTCACGTCAATTTAATTCGTCCACAAAAAACCTGCAATCCCATCAGACAATTGTGAGATTACCAAAGGTTGAACTACCAAACTTCTATGGTAACTACCTAATTTGGCAGCAGGTTACAGATCTTTACACAGATATAATACACAGATAGAACATCTCAAGGGGTATCACACAACATTATATTTGGAAATTTTAGTACGCTTACCATTTGCATTACCACCCACAAAACTAAATGATTAAAAGGAAACAGCGCTGCGAAGATTTTTGGCGTTAACAAAAAAGATTGGGCAGAGATGAGCAACTTAAAAACCTGTATGTTATTTAAATCCATAGAAGAATATCTCCAATTCGGACAAACAGTAGAAATAAATATAGAAAATCTGAATTTGCCATAATACTTTTTGCCACACCACGGAGTTTTAAAACCAAATTATTAGTGCTATTTGATGCATCCACAAAAACCAATGTTAACATCACTTTAAATGACATGTTCCTACCAGGGCCTTTAATCCAAGTTGATATCTTTTCATTTTTATTTCGAAAACCACGCTTCGTATTTACTGTCGACATAGAAAAAGTGTATCGGCAAATAGTTATGACAGATGAAGATCGCAAGCATCAGCTCATATTTTGGGGAAACGATCAGGAACAAAAATTAAAATGCTATTTTCTATCATGACTTATGGCACATAAACAGTTCTAGATTTGGCAACAATGTGTTTAAGGAGCTGTGTGCGCTAGTATCCATTAGGCGCACAGACACTGGCCAACGACTTCTACATGGATGTTGTCACTGCGGGTTCCAATAGCCTGTCAGAAGTTGTAGAAATGCAATGCTTTCATGGACACTGAAAACGGCCAGATTTAACTCATGAATCCCACACGTTTTGAAATAAATTGCTATTGCCCACCAAGGAATACAATCTGATGTGCAAGACAAGGAGTCGCACCCTTGGTCCCATATGGGATCCGCAAATACACGAGTTTTTAATTAATTCCGTAGTAAAAAAAAATAAACTCGTAACAAAGAGGATCGTCTTACTCGTATCAGACATACCGTGATTAGAAGTCTGTGCAGCCAAACTGGCCGCTGCCCTGTCTTATCGGGAAAAACGGAATTTAAAACTTGGGGAACTGGAAACGTATTTTTGGACTGTCTAAGAAATCGTGCGATGTTGGATAAATACAGATGCCAGTATCTATCACAGCTTCATATCGAATCGGATAAGGGCTATCAAGGGTTTAACTTCGCCTTAGCTTCACAACAAAATCTTGTGGACAACGGGTCGAGAGTCATATCTGTTGGGAAACTGTTTTATGTTTTATGTGGTTTTACGGGCCACTCCACTAAGGGCAAAAACATAGAAAAGAAGATCTCGAAAAGAATTCTTGCCACAACTATCTCTGCTGGTATTATCAGAACTATAGAGCACCACAATTCATTTCCGTGATTGCAAAGGTATTGTATTGTATGTATTCAGAGGTTCAAAAAAAAAAAACGTCAAACGAACTATATGATTCACTACAATGCACATCCATAATGCAATGGAAGTCATTTTGAAAGAGATACAGTTAGAGTTATTTAAGCCAGAAGTAGACCAACTACGAAGTGGAAGATGTGTCGAGAATCAGAGTATACTCACCTTCTTGTCCCCGTTTTTGGATGGCGAAGAAATCCTGAGGGTGGGAGTTCGATTGGGCGCATCAATTCTGAGCTACGAAGCCAAATACCAGGCATTACTGCCATACAATCATCAAATAAGCAAATTAATCATAACAGTTCTGCACTTAAGGAATCTTAATCTAGAGGTACAAGCCTCGCTAGACGTAGTGCGGCAAAAATATTGGCCTATCAGTGGGAAGACTATGGTTAGATCAGTGTGCAAGGGCGAAGCCGAAAATGTTAATGCAAGTAATGGGAGATTTACCAGCGACTTGAGTACATCGAGCAAAACCCTTCGTGAATACAGGAGTAGATTTTTCTGGCCCTATGTGGATTCATTTTCAGGTTAGAAAAAAGTAGCCGCGAAAAGCCCATATTGCAGTTTTCTGTTGCTTTGTAACCAAAGCAACTCATTTCGAAGTCGTGAGCGATCTTACGACCGAGGCCTTTATATACGAGCTTAAAAGCTTTCTTCAAAGAAGAGGAAATTGACAAACTCTAAATTGCAGCAATGCCACGAACTTTATCTGTGCCCGAAATCAACGAATCAAAGGAAAAAATAACAACATTTTGCTTGGATAAGGGAATTCAATTTAATTTTATTCCATCACGGGCAACACATTTTGGCGGCTTACGGGAAGTAGCAGTTAAATCTGCCAATTATTTCCTGAAGCGAAATTTGGAATCAGCAAATCCGACCTACGAAGAATTAGAAACGCATATGAATGAGACAGACGTAATCTAAAGCTCAAGACCACTCACCCCTAAGCAATAATTTGGGAAATGGGTGGAGAACAGTTATGGCTTTAAACCATCATTTCTGGAGGCGTTCTTTTAATGAATATCTAAGCGAGTTACAAAATCGTCAAAAGTGGAAACAGGAGCACCATCACATCAAGAACGCAATGATGGTTGTAATAAAGGAAGACAACTTACACCCTCTGCAATGGCAGCTAGGAAGGATAGTCAAAGGAGTTATAAAGGAGCAGTGGGTGGCCGTGGCTCAAGTGGCAGTAGACTAGCTTCCAAATCGGTAGGATGGGTGTTTGAATCCCAACCGCGTCCGAAAGACATTCATTTTTTCAGTTAACAAAAGTCAAGTAAGATGAGTAGTTGACTAGAAATCAACTGCAAGCAAAATTCCACTAAGAATTTAGTCTTCCCATTAAATATTGAATGCCACCCATGGAGCGAAATAATCATTGAGCCCAAATATTGTATCTTTCTTTCCCTTATATCCCATTTTCCAAAAAACTTAATACATGCTGCGGCATTATACGAGTACTTGTAAGAGTATTCATATTAAGTTCTTTAAAAAAAAAAAAAATGCATCAAGGGGAATGACGGTTTGGTACGACTTGTCGAAGTAAAAACCAGTGAAGTAATCCTTAAACGACTCGTTCATAAGTTGGCGCACTTACCTGTTGACAAAGAAGAAGAATCACCACAGCCCCATTCCAAACCGTACAACCAAACCATGATGAAACTACGCCTAAAGACCCCCAACCGCCCAATTCCTCAAGTATACAATCCGAAGTACCAACAAAGGCAGTAAAGAGATCAGTAGGTTCTACCCTGGCAATGATTTTAATGACACTCATCACTTTTCCCATAAGTAAAGGAACGTCCATAGAATTGACTTCGTTCAGTTCCATTTTGAAATCATTGGAGGAGCGAATGGAACATTATGCTCGTAGCTCACGTTGATATGGAAAGTTATGGAAGAGAAATAGAAATGGTGTGGAACTCTAGCTAGTGACTTGAAAAAATATGCAGAAACATGGATCACCAGGGCGTATGCGAAAAAATTACAATCCAAATACAATATCTTGAAGCAGAATTGATAAGGAGGAACACGTTACTATAACGTCATAGGGAATCTTGCTAGTACATTACCCGGTGTACTAGATTGCCGAAGTATGTCCAAAACTATTGAAGTGCTGAGAAACAATGGAGAGTTGTTGCTTGGCCATATCAAGAACCAGACATCCTTCCTAACAATTGCGGTAAATTTCATGAACCGCGATCAAAGCCAGATTTATTATGTTATGTTATGATCTCAGGACGACATGAGCACTTTTCGTAAAACCAACTTTAACTGCGATAATGAATTTTCAACGAATTCAAGGCTCACTGTTAGACGTTATAACTCATAGTCAACGCGGAAGGACCAGTCCCCCGCTCATACCACCTGTTCTCGCAGCTAGTGATTTCTTAAGGTTTAAGCAGTGTTGCTTCCAATTATAACGATTATTAAAGATTTGTGCTAGGATATTTAAGTTTTTAACATTTGCAATTTGTACATTATGGAGACTTAGAGTAAGTTCTGGACAATGAAGTTTACGGCAAACATGCAGTAGCTTACATTTATTTAATGAAAGTTTAGCTCCGGAAGTAATCGACCATTCTAAAATTTCGTTTATTGCGTAAGAGATTTCTACATTCGTTTAAATCATTTATTTGGTTTAAGACATAAATATCGTCTGCATAAAGACAACTATCTACAATCGTGGAAATGTCATCGAACGCGATTATAAACAAAACTACCGACAATGGTGATCCTTGAGTTATGCCATTGTCTAACGGATAGGCGTTGGAAAAAATATTGTTGGTTTTCGTGAAAAATTTTCTATTGGTTAGAAATGATTTAACATAACCAAATACTTTTTCTCCAATACCCCATATTTTAAGTTTGCTTAAGACAATATGCATACCAATTCAATCGAATACCTTTTCGAAGTCCAACGATAGTATAGAGACATGATTTGTTGAAAATAGTGCTTTTGAAACATAATAGTTATATGAAGGTGTGCATCAACGCATACTCTGTTGGCTTTAAAAGCTACTTGGTTCGAAGAGATCAATTTTTTCGTTTCAACAAACCATAGAAGGCGCTTCGCGACAACCTTCTCTAGAATCTTAGATGGACAGGGGATGAGGAATATAGGGCGATATCCTTCAATGGAATTTGTATCTTTCATTGGCTTAGGGATGGGAAGTAATGTTGCTGTTTTCCAATTTTGTGGGATGACCGCGGTGTCAAGTATATTGTTGTACAGTCTTATAAGTCTTGCTTTTATATCTAGCGACAAATTTTTAAGCATTGGGTAACAGATTCTGCCTCTTCCAGGCGTTTCACCTTTGGCTTTATTTAAACATGATTCAAATTCAATCATTGAAATGGCTTCTTCTATCCGCCGGGCGCTATGGTTGTTTCCGGGTTCGCAGGGAGAATAATTAAGGGATTCATTTTTGTTGGCTTTAAAGATAGCGTGAAAATGTTGGTCTTTTGAAAGCTCTGACCACGTTTGGGCAAAAAAATTGCATATCCGTACTGGGTCTACAATAACTTCAGTCGGGGATTTAATGCTTAGTATGGTAAGGCAGCTGGAGTTGCCAGTAAGTCTACGAATATTTGCCAAACTTTGCATTTGATTTTTTATAAATAATCAAGTTTGATTGAGAGGGTTTTTTTTGGAATTCTTTCAGTGCTTTCATTTTCACTTTTATGCAGCTCCGAAAGTTCAGGGTTACACAAAGGGAGAATGCGTTTCAACAGTGATTTATTTGTTGGGACTGTTTGGGGGATTGAGCAATTAGCAGCAGTTCTGATAGCTTTTTGAATTAATGCGGCTTCTTTGTAGACCTCTTACATTTTGATAGTAGATTTACGGACATTTTGGACTGGATGACAAAAAATTCGGTTAGTTAGTAACCGCAATAGTTTTTAAAATTTGAACGAGTTCTCTGTAAGTGAGAAAGATGTTTGGAGCTGTCATACGAAGCATAGAAAAATCTTTTTGAACTTCGTCCGCCGATATGTCGAAGCTCTCATCGGGGCAGAGAAATTATGGGAACGAGAAAATTAAAAAGGAGCAAGTTGGTCAATCACATCAGATCTAGAATCTAGACTAGAGAGGGTTATCGAATCAGGGGGAATAGTAGATGAAGATGAGGAAGAGGGGGTTAAGTTAAAAAAATGGGAACTAATAAAATTCAGATATTCTCGTTAAATGTGGCAATATCAATTGGAACTTTGTTAGAAAGTTCAGGAGCAAGGTGAAACAAAATTCTGTTTTGAAGTGACGTTAAAGATTTGGTGATAGGAGGGAGAAGATTTGCGGCCTCTTTAAATTTTAAAAAAATTTGGGTCTTAAATGACTACCTTGGGTCGGGATATTGATGGGAGGGACACGGCTAAGTTTTTTTTTATTATTTAGCTCATTATCTACCTTATCCTTCCGTTGGGTGATGATAATCTTTTTTGAGATACGGAATACGTGGGTATACGTATTTCGAAGCACTGGCAGTTTTTGCTCCTGGTTTGCCAACTAATTTACATTTGACGTTGTGGGTAGCAAATTTTTCCTAAAAAGATCTTTGATCCAGAACGGGCTTGCATGCAGTGCGGCGGCTTGTGGAACTGTCCATATAGTTTCTCGTGGTATCAGGATTCATTTAATGGGGCTGAATTGGTTGCGAGTGACGGATATAGTTCGTTGAGTAGATAATTGTTGCATTGGCTAAATCCAGATGCTGGCTCATCCGGCTTACTAGAAATGTGCTTTAATTAGTCCAATATCTGCATTGTGATTGAACTAAGAAAATTAAGGTCACGCCGAATGAATCTGATATTTTCGGTGTGTTCAACAAGGTTGAGTTCTAGCAGAATAGATTGGTCAGCCAGACTTGTCATAATTTTACCAAGCTGAATCGACGCTGCCTGAATCGACGGTTAGGTCTTTAGATAGTGAGACTTATCAGAATCCAATAACGTGGTGATTTTTGAGTGCAGGGATTATAGATTTTATAGTGGTTAATATGATTTTATAGTGGTTAATCCGTAATCGATTGAGCGTGTGTATGTGTTTAAAGTATCATAGCTCTCGGAAATGAGTTTGATTATATTTTTCCCGGTGTACTGAGTTTCGCATTTCAGCTCTGCAATCGAGTCTGTAAGCCCAATTAGTTGCTGGTTATTAAATTTAATTTAAATTATTAAAGAACTATAAACTATTCCACTAGCCAGTAGTCGAGCAAATACATGGTGGCTTTACTTTGATAAATGCGTGATATATAGGCAGGAGCCATTGGTCGGCATAAACCCATTGAGGTCAACTAGTTTAGGAAACTTTGGTTGTTAGAAAGCAAGAGTTATCTTTGGTATTACAAACGGACATAGCCCTATCAGCATTTATGACCAATAATCTATTGGTCTAAATAAGCAGTGACCAACTGTTACATTAGCCATTACCAAATATTGACAAGAGCCAAACAACTTAATTTAACCTACCTAATGGATATTGGAACGCTTTATACCTTACCTTTATTCTATACTACATATATATTCATTTTCTAAATATATGTATCTAACATTGTAAGCAAAATCATTAGAATCTAGAAGAGTTCAGAAACTTCTCTGTAGGTACACAAAAACGATAACCAAAAATCATCAAAGATGGATAATTCCTTATTGAAGGCGGTTTAAGTTTTTTTAAAGGCTCATTTATTTTCCGTGACTTAAAATTCCAGATCAATATTACTGGTTGAAACCAAACATAATCCCATTTTAATAGCTTGGACTTATTTTTAACTTTTCATTCTGATAACTATCCCCTCGTGGCTCCTCATACCACTGTGTTATATCAGCTAACTTCTCTCACATGGACGACACATTTGGAGAAAATATCCCTGAAAGAGCCATATTGCGTTTCGATAAAGCCCACTAGAGCGGACTTATTAGATTATTCAGGAATTTTGACTGGTCATTACTTATATTTCTATGATAATAACGTGGATAATACTACGGATATGATCCTAAACAATATTCTCGTTAGATTGAGATACTTTCTCCCTTATAGGATAAAGAGCATCGAACCAAAACAAGAGACTTGGTATGGCTTTAACTCTAAATTAGCTGTTAGGGTTAGAGGACTATTCTTCCGATCTTACAAGACCTAAAGAAGCAGTCCACATCCTTTCCTGCTGAGGGACACCAGGAAAATCTTTATCCTCTTAGTGACTTCGGTAAGCATTATTTTGAACTGCCAGCAACATGTAACATGTAAGTCGAAATGTCAAGCTCTAACCAAAGACGCAGACAATTCTAATGCAGTCCTGAATAGCTCCCTTTGAGACTTGTCTAGAATGTTCATCTGTAATTTCATTTCCTGTAATTCCATTGTGACCTGGGACTCGAACAATGCTCAGTAAGTTCGCTATTCCAATTGCGCTGAGAGAACTTTTGCATCTTCGGACTAGCTTGGAAACCATGAGAGTGTTCAGTAAGGTTGTAGATACAATTAATCAGAAAACATCTTATTCCCATCAAGATTGCATGTATCCATTTGGAAGACACGTGAAAGTTTCGTAGAGAGAAATGAAATCTAACGTTGTCGTCCTCCAAAAAGACACCTACGCCGTATTCTATTTTAAATAGGTATAGAGCCTGTCGCTGAGATCCACCTACAATCCTTTCTTCCTTATACTCTGGCCGAAAGCATTCCTGTGCACAAGAAAAGTCGATTTCCTTTTTTTCACTAACAGGGGTTCTTGTTGCTTCAGACCCTATCAGGGTCAAAGACAGGTCATCAAAACTCCAATACGCGTTGTACCAAAGACAAGTTTTCTTTGAATGGAAGATAGGGTTGCGAGTGCCGCACATAATATGAATATCAAGGGAAGATAGATTCATCAGTGAGTATATGGAGGAGCCAGGCGTGCTACGGAAAGCCCCCGTGGAGCCGAGACAGAAGGTTCTTTGGTGTCTGGTAAAAACAGCCTTGAAGTAATTTGGTTGAAGCTTTTTCTACCAAAGAAAAAAATATGGGATATAATTGCTGTTATCACAGCCGTGTAAGCCCAAGGAATCTTCTTCTTGAAGGTTTTCGACATGACATGTTTAATCAAAGCGAAGATTAAACCCAAATACTTAATTTCATTGCAGAACCAGATAGCAATGCCTTTAAGCACTGGTTGAGTCAGATCAATCAGCTTCCTTCTTCTCGTTATGAAAAAAATCACAGTTTTGAGAGGTTTGACTGAGCACAAATCGTCGATCATGTCTAGGGCTACCAGTCCGTAACAGAATCACCAACAGAGTGAAACTTAATGTTGTTTGCTGTCGTTAAATAGGAATTTCAAAACTAAGCAGCTATCCATGAATGGAACTTGCACCGACAAAATTAAAAAACTATCCATTCTCAGTAGTATTAATAATAACCTGCATTGGAGACCACGTATTCAGTATCTCCAAAAATGCTGGAAAATTGTATAGTGATGTATGAATTACTTTTTCCCCTCTACTCTGGTCTCAATATAAACGCCAAAATCAGCGTGCAATGCTAATAGGTAAAGCTAATATTTCCGTATCAATTGACCCTCTCCATGTCCGACGTAATGTTCCTAGTATTGTCTTAATTTATTGCATATATTTTTCAGAATTAAGACTTACTTTATGCCGTAGAATTATTGACGATATCAGGAGCGTCCTAAGTGTTTCGATACATGTTATTCGAGTAACATTCGGATCCATATATTTCAACGGAATTGGAGGAAGAAGTTACAAGGATAAGATATATACTTCTATTGATCTTGTAGGAAGAATCCAAATTAATAGACTTAGAAGGTCAGGATGTGTTGAACGAATAAATACTGATATCAAGTTATTATCATCTGATTAAACTTTTGTCTCTCTTGATGTAGAGAATTTATTATAATTTCAAAACTTGTAACGTTTGACTCCAGGCAAAATACATAAATATACTTTGTTATTTAGAAATTTTATCCTCCCTATCCCTTGAATTTTCCTTTGCTGTCTAAAACTCAGCAGTCCAAACCTACTAAATTCTCAATCCATTACAGGTTCTCCCACTTGTGTATACATACTGGCCTACCCACTAAACCCACCCACTCATAATCGTTATATTCTCAGGAACTCGTGTTAGTCCCATAAAACACCAACAGTTAAATCATGACAATTTATTGCCTCTGCCCACAACAGGCAATTACAAAAGGATTTTCAATTCAAAGGGAAACAATAATTACACAAAACCCCAACAACAAGGTCCCACTTAAATATCCATTACCCGACAGAGGGTGACATTTTTCGAAAGGAAAATATCCTCTCTGCCAGCGACAACGACAGGGACTGTGGCTTCACAACTCCACAACTTAAACGACAGCGTCTTTTGACAACAAAGCAACAACAATAAAGAAAGAGTCAAATTCCCGATTGCTTACAAAAGGTATTTACTTCCTAAAATAAACCAAGGCTCCAATCCAATAAAGCGCTTTGCATGCCAAAGTCGATAACTGGAAACGCTGTAATAAAGAAACATCCATAAAATGGAATAAGGAATCACCTTCTCTCGTCGAGGGTCCTTTGTGTAGAAAGTACGAATAACGCCATTCCTATCGCCATCATCATCGCCATTGCCTTCGTTTTTCAATGGCTCCAACTTCAGGAGAACCTCCAGCGCCAGAACCCTCACCATAGCTGTCGGCTGCTCCAAATGGAAATCACGAATCGTTCATAATTCGAAGAGAACCTCCTTAACCCCTATTGAATCGCAGTGGCTCGATTACAAAAGACATATACGTGTCTATATAATTATAGCCTTGTTGTGTAATAATATCTATTGGAAAAGTGTTCTTATGCTAAAAAACCTCCAGTTTGCCAGGTCACGGCACAGAGGACACGGGCTTGCATGTCGAACATCAATTTCACAAGAGAGTCTCTAAGTACGAGAATCTACAACAATCGCGCCTCGGATTTCTTTTGTTGGCGAGGTGCTGAAAGAGACTTAGAAATTTCAATTTCGTCCTCATGCATCCACGAATACACGAATCTACTTACGTTAGAGTATATGTATATTTTCAGTGTAGGTACTGGAGGAAGAATGTGGGATTTGAAATATTGTGAGGCGGATCCTGACGGGTCGGTAATGGTGGTTTACTGGTAGGCCCCAATGCGGCCGACCCAACACGATCAAATTCAATAAACCAAACACCAACCAGCGCTGCCATTCGCCCGCCAATGCTGTCAATCTATTCTTCCGTTTGCACCCTCTGGAGAGTAATAAAATCGAAATGGAAAACAATTTCGGCGAACTTCTTTTTATAGCCACGTCGCTTTGATTGTTACTTTATGTGCGAGCGATAGCTTTCGATACCCGGAAGTCTTTGAAAAGGCTAAATTAGCAGTGAAGCTGCCGTGACAACAAACAATGGCGGGACTAATTGCAAGGATACAACTCAATTTCGGAATGAAACTCAGAGGAAGGAAAATTGAAATACTTCTACGAAAACCTACCAACAGAAACTTTGCCGGCGGAGTGATAGGACGAATGTATATAATACTCTCATACGGCCACCCGTCGATTAAGTGGAGTGAAACTTTGTTGCAAGTGCAGCCTATTGAGTTTGATGTTGGAGGGTAAACGCGCTGGACATACGCTTTTATTGGAAAGTGATTACCGTCCTTGACATCGACAAATGAAGTGGAGTTATGGGTTATGACGCTCAGAAGAGTTTATGAATGATATGGTGTTGGCAATAACAGTTCTAGAATACGAGGTATTTTCCAATATGACTATGCAGAGGTGGGAGCGAACGATCAATTATAGATTCAGTTTTTATACATTTAATAGTATGATGCTAGGGGCTCAATACTAGCTACTTCGAGATTAGTGGTTCAACGTCTGTATATGTATATACAGCACTAGAAAATTAATATATGTATGTATAATTCCACGTCTGCAGAAGCATTTAGGTAAAGTTAGGCGGTTATCCTCTTGATATAACCTGATGCTCATATATCTAGTTAAATCGTTTACAAAATCTCCAGTAAAATCTAAGACAAAGAATGCTTTCAGGACACACTAGGATGCCATTTGTTGGCTGGCTTAACTAAATGTATATCTCCTCATACTATTATTTAATTAGCCATGCTTTGCAGAATGTTTGTAGGAACAGCATGTTGCGAAGACGACATTTGCCTCCTTCGTGTAGTGCTCTCAAAAAGGTACACCCATCGACTTCAAAGCGATCCTCATTATTAATTAAATTTCGCTTCAGCCCGGAATAAACCTGAATCTCAACAAATTGGTCCCTCCACTAAGCATTGCTTCTTGCTAACTGCTTACAATTGGTTACTCTAAGTGTGTTCAACCTATGGAGGGGTCTTCTTCTACTGTGTTGTCCCTCCGGGTTGAAATCGAAGACTCTTCGGGCTAGAGCGTTGTGTTAATACTCAAAACATTACCCAGCTATCTTAGGCGGCTAATGTGAACTTTTTTGGCAAGGTCAATGTACAGATCGTAGACTTCACCGTTAAATTTCATCCTTCAAACTCCATCAATGCAAACGAGAATCAAAATCACTCGAACAACAACGATTGGTAAGCGTAACTTTTGGTTTGATTTCTGATGAGATGGCATTATCAGAATAAATAGCGGAGTCGTAGTATACAAAGTCCCTGATAACCTCAAAATTATAGCTATCTACAAGTATTGTGACATTCAGTCGACATTGTGTGCCCCTTCTTATTGACGAGTTCTGTCAATGTCATTGTATGCAAGTAGTTGTACAGACTTTTGGAAAATTGTGCCTCTGGTGTTGACTTGCGAGTTTCGCACAGTTTTCTCAAGTATAATGGTCTCGGAGTCATTGTCTCTGCCCTTTATGGAGTATCGTAGAAACCAAAAAACTTTCCATTCTCGGTATGTGTGTCAATGACAATTTACGTTGGAATATTCAATGTAGCCAAAAATGCTGCGAAATACCTAGGTTTCCTCAAACGATGTAAGAAATACTTTTCCCCTTCTGATCTGGCGTAATTATATCAGCACTCATCCCTCCAAAATTGGAGTACAATGCTAACATCTGGTCAGGTGCGCCTAAAAAATCTCTGCATCTGCTAGACTAAACTCAAAATCGTGCGATAAAACTCATAGCTGATACCAGTGTCAATCAATGGACACCCTCGAACACCGAAGAAAAATTTCATGTTTCACTTTATTTTATCGCTATTTCCACCACCAGTGCTTCATAGAAATCACCAGTAGAATTCCTTCAAACCTTTAACGGTAACACCCGTCTCGCTATGAATGCTCATCAGCATGTCCTCAAGCCCACTTTCAGACGTACTCTGAAATATTGTGATTCATTCCTAAGCCAAACAATTCGCTTGTGGAATGCCCTGCCGAGCTCTCTATTTCCTAATCATTATAACATTCAGACAATTAAAACCAACGTACGTACCGATGTACTTGCCTTCTTTCCTTCTTAAATTTCCTTCGCCGGCGCTGTGTGCAAACATTTTAAGGGTTTTTTTTTATCCCCTTGAGCGTGCGCTGCTTTATAAAACAAAACAAAAAAAAATACTTTAGCTTGGATATTACTATCCTCTTTTTACGGGTGAAAGGATCTTTTGACGTTCATTTTCCAGATTGAAAGGATCATTCTGTCTAACCGAGGATTTTCGGTTATTTCTACCGCGCCATTTTACGGTCTGCAGAAGTAGAGTTTTCATATCCCCGGTACCGATCGTGTCTCTACTAATTAGTCCTTGATAATTTCAGCAAGCCTCTGTTTGGGTCTTGTTGCCTTGACACGCTCTTTTTACTTTTAGATAATATTTCCCCCGAACATTGTTTTGGAAGAAGCACCTACCTATTTCTTCGATCGCGCGTTTCTAATGCTCTTCGTTTTTCCGCCGGAAAATTCCTCCTTTTTGGTCGTGGAGCTCTCGTAGGCAAGTTGTTTCACTATGTGTGCTTGCCAGTTCATCATTAAATCTCCCCCCAAGGCATTTCTTCTTTGTTATTAACCGTAGACGTGTCTTTGCTGCGACAAGGTAGTGGCCGAGTCTATGCTTCCCGCTTGGAAGGTTGTGACATCTATAATACTGGAGGAATTCGCAACATGACCAATTCGACGGCTGGTTTGATCATCAGATGACTGCCATGTCTCTTTGTGTGTATTGAGATTTAGAAACCGTGTGCTAGTTATAGTGTTGTTTCATCAAACAGCAAAAGTCAATTAGCCCTAGTGCGTTTCTCATTCAGGCTATGTTTTCCGAATGCACAAATTTGTCCACTCCCTTCCTATTTTGGCGTTAAAATCACCTAAATTGGTATTAACGTCAGACTTTGGACATTGTTCGTAAGTTTGCTCGAGGAGCTCCAGGAAATATTCTTCGGTGAGGTCGTCCTTGTCTTCCGTGAGGGCGTGAGCGCATATTATGATTATACTAGAGAATTTAGCCTAAATATGGATTGCCCTAACGCGCCTCATCACGTGTCGATAGCTGAAAAGTCTGACGGTATGGCGATGATGTTTGTTTTTTCTGAAGAGAAAACAGTTTTTCATCGTCTTTCGCTCAGATCATCCCATTGCACTTCCTGAATGGCGGTCATATCTGTTTTATAGCAGTCAGGGACCTCCGACTATTGTTCGGGTATGTTCAACTTCCGAATGTCAATGTCCGTTTTCCCAATTGTAGGGTCGTCAATAGTTGATCCATCCCAATCCGAGGCTTTGGTTGCTTCGTAACAGTGAGGTTTTTATATGTCCAGGTACTTAACCCCACCCGCAACCCCCAACTTAGGCAGCCAAGCCCTTTATGACTCCATGACCGAAATGGACCGGATATTACAGAGCCAGTAACCCACTTTGGAAGTATCCGTCACCATCTTCATTTCAGCACCTTGACTACTCCTGAAAAATCTTGCTGACTTCAGCTTCAAATATATATGTACATTGGATTAGCCCATATACTCGTAAGAGCCTATACTAACCATTGGAGCTACAGTTGTTGCTATAATGTGAATCATCCGCGGTACGTGCTCTGACTCGCGACACACATATGAATGAAAACAACCGTTCCTAATTATACGTTTATGACAAATGCAAATTTATTTTTATAATTCTTGAATCTAACTTATGACTACAATAGCTAAGGCGATACGCGCGCTCAGTAAAAAATGTGGGAACAACATTGACTATCTGAGGTCCATGTAAATTTTCCGCAGACATGCTTCTTCCAGAGTTCAGTCATTTCAGAGAGCGAATTAAAGCGTATTTTTTTTTTATTTTGCTCAACACTCGCGCGTATAAGTTTAGCAGGTCATGTCCGATTGTGGAGACTAACTGGTACTACGAGGAGGTGAAATAAGCACAATTGATGTGTATTAATAGTTGCAGCGCTCGACATCGCGAGTTTGTCTCCAATTGGTGCCTTTCCTAATAGTACAGCCTAGACCACTTAATTATCAGTTCGAAAAATATAGCTAAGCTACATATTCCAAGTCCACAGTTTTAAGAGAGTTGAAGTTTATTAATTTGCAGCTAAGTAATTAGAAATATCAAAACTTTTCTTAACCCATCTTATATAGATAGAGAAACTTAAAAGTTTCGGATATCCTGACTTGAAGTATGGTTCAAGTTTTTTCCAGAACACTTAGGTAAATACCTAATCCTATATACTCTTTATATATGCCTTTCAAAAAAATTGAAAAGTCGTTCGAAGAAGTTGTAGCAGTGATGAAATTCACATTCGCAGACGGCGTTGTATCGGGTTAACAAGAAATTTCCTGCCGAGGGACGCAAGAGGGCCGTAGAACGGAAGCACTCATCTAGTCTGCCTAGAACCTGCCACTTACGGCTGAAGTTAAAAGGGTCTCAACTGTAAACTGAAACCCTTGACTAAGAGTTGTGTAAGGAGTTCATAGGCGGCCCCATATCTTGCGATACCATTGTACCCTGTAGTACGGTTAATTCAGCCATTGAACTGATTTCAATTAAGCGACAACCCTTTGTGTTCGAACAATAATAGCTTTGTTGCGGTGAGGAGTTGCATTGTGATAATTCTCCCCCTTCACTGATTCTTCATAATATAGTTCATCACCACCCTGATTGTGCATTTACCGACTTGGAATACTTCAGTGAACTTCTTTTTAAACATGGGTTTGGGAGTGCAGCCTATTATAAAAACATCACTGGGAGCGAGTTTCATCAGTTCATCTAGAGCAGAGCCAGGCGTGTTAAAGACAACCCTGGGTAGAAAGACAGGCCGTCTTATGGAGACTGATAAAAGCGGCAGCAACGTATTTTCGGGAAAGCTTATTCCAACAGACAACCGATGTACAGCATATAATTGGTCTTATCGTAGCTTCGGAGTTCCGAGTGAACCTTCTTGGTAACAAGCCACATTTTCTTCTTCATCTTTTATTATCCACCGATAATGCTACCTCTTTCTCCAGACAAGTCGTTGCTACTGTGCCGTTTGTAGACTTGGCTATATTTGTGACCCTAAGAAGTATTCTTACTATACCTACATAGGTATCGCTAGAGTTTGTGGTGAACTTAGCCTTCAACTGCCTCCCGTTGCGCATTCTAAGTCGGTTGAGGTCCTCTTCAACTTGAGCGCGCTACCTAAGGTGAGGTCTTCCTCTACAGCGCTATCTCTCCGGGTTGCATTCGAAGATACTGCGGGCCGGGGTATTCAATTATTCATTTGCTCTACATGTCGTAGCCGTCTCAGGTGACTCAGGTTGGATGTTTCGTCATTGAATCTATTTCCCCAAAATCAGTCAGTGCAAATGGGACAGAATGTTTTTTAAAGGATTTTTCTCTCGAAAGTGTCCATGCTTCAGTGCCAAAAAGTAGGACTGGGATGATCAAGGTCTTATAGAGAGTCTCCTTCGTTTTTCGGGATAGGTTCCTACTACTCAATTGCCTTCTTAGTCTAAAGAACCAGCGATTGACCAGCAAGGGTTTGTTTTCGTCCATTTCTACGTGGCAGAATATATAGGAGAACCAAGGTAGGCAAAACACCTTACTACCTCGAAATTATAGCTGTCGTCTGTGACGTTCTGTCCAATTCGTCGACTTTATATGATCCTTATTGTTGACATTTTGGTAGGTTCCGTTCAAATACTAGCGAACCGGTGCGACGGTTGCTGAGTTCTACCAAAGATGTCGATATCATCGGCGAACGCTAGTAGTTGCAACAGACTTTTAAAAGATTGTCCTGCAGTGCTTACTTTATTCGATCAAGTATGATATTAAAGAAGTCACAGGATAACGACTCATCTTGTCTAAAACTTTTTCTGACATCAAATAAGTCGGCTAAGTCTTTACCGACCTTGGTCGAGCACCGAGTGTCCTCATTCGTGATTCTACATATGTAGAATAGATGGACGAGCTTGTCAGGGATACCAAAACTAGACATGGCTCGTGTTTATAAATCCTGTCCTATGCGGCCTTACAATCGATGAAAAGATGGTGGGTACCGACTTAGACTTCTTGAGTTTTTTGCAGGATCTGCCGGAGTGGTGTAAAGATTTGGTCAGAAACCCCACTGATGGGCGCCAATCAGGTTGTTGATGAAGGGTTTTAAACGCTCACAGAAAATTGCAGATAAGATCTTGTGCGTGATGTTGAGAAGGAAGTTAGCGCAGTTGAGGAGGTCTCCTTTTGTGTGCATCTGTCATATGTGCCGAGATTCCATTTCATTCTGACCAGATCTGAAAAATGAATTGGTGCATGCTCTCCACGAAGTCATTTCTAGCTGCTTTGAATACCTCGGCCGGTAAGCAGTTAGGTACAATTGGTTTGTTGGATTATAGCTTTGAAATTTCTGTCCTTATTTCATTTGGACCCAGTAGACGGAAGTTTTGGCTATCGTCATCTAAGTTGAATGGTCTACTTGTCGGTGGTATGTTGGGTTTCTTGTTCGCTGTACGGTCCTCAGAAAAAGTATTCCGTATTCTCAGTATCGACTGTGATCCAACTACAAGGTTTTCTTGTTCGTCTCTACAGGTTTGTATACGGGTTCTCTTGCTTTGGCACGTTCTTTTTACCGGTTGGTGAAATTTTCGTATGTGTTTCATGGAGTGCAGACTCTCAAAATATTTGATAGCGCGTTTCTCGTGCTCTTTTTTCTTCTTCTGGAGAATCTGATCTTCTTCCCGTCTGTTCTGATCGTAGAGCAGATAGGCGGGTCTAGTCGTTCGTTTCAGCTCCGCTTTGTATTATTATTGTTTAGTTACACATGCTTGTCAGCATCTTTTATCAAACCAGAGATTTTTTGGAGGTGGCCGGGTGAAACTCAGATTATCAGTTGCGGCGTCTCGAATGGTACTTTGCAGCGTTGCCACTCGTCTTTGGTACTTGGTGCTCGCAGCAAAGGAGTTGTTAACGATTTCGAGATACGCGCTCGGCGAAGATTCTGGCGGTCTCTTGCGATTGCAGCTTTTCTACGTTATGTCTTCTCACAGTAGTTCTTGCTGGTTGTGGGGCTTAAGAAATTCCCACTGGCATTTTGGCGTGTGCTCGCTATAGTACTATTTCGTCCCGTCGCAAGGTCAATAAGCTTCAGTCCGTTGCCAGATGTGGTGCCGTCCTGCCGATCAAATCGTACTAAATAATCATACATCGGATATTGCGCATTTTCCTTGTCGAGGAGCTCCTAGAAACATTATTTGGTGGCGCCGTGCTTGTCTCCCATAGGGGGTGCGTATTACGCTTATGTCAGCGAATTTAATCTTGATGCAGATTGTCATGAAACGTTCATCCACGTGTAGGAAGCTCAAGACTCCGCATTCGAATAAGCGCTGTTTCCTTTCCTTATAGCAATCTTCATAGTATACCACCTTGGTCCAAAAGTTCCCAGGGGACACCATCGTGTGGCGCTCCCATTCTTCCGATTTGAGTTCTGTTTTTTTTATTAGTTTGGTGAATCTATTGTTGACATCCCTTCTAAATCTTAGCATCATAGCTTGATATTTGCAAAAGTTACGTAGCCAAGAGTACATCTATCTCTGTGTGTGTTGGCGATTTTTTACAATTTTAGAAATACATAGATTTAAATTTTCAACAACGAACTTGTAAAAAACGGATTTAATGGTGCGCGAGCGTTGGAAATGTTGGAAAAGTGTTTCGGCAACGATTCTCTAAAGAAAACGGTCGTTTACCAGTGGCACGAGCGGTTCAAAAGTGGTCGTGAGTCAATCGAAGATGATGGACTCAGTGGCAGACCATCGACATCGAAAACCGACGAATACATTAATGAAGTAAAAGAAATGTTGGCCAATAAAAGCAAATTAACCATCAGAGAGATAGCGGAGGACTTGAACATCGCTAATGGATCCGTCCAAGACATTTTGGTTAATGATTTGGGTTTCCGTCGTGTAGCAGCAAAGTTGGTGCCAAAAGACCTCAATTTCATGCAAAAAAGAGACCGTGTTGACGTCGCAAAAGAGATGATTTGCGAGGCTGAATCCGATCCCACATTCATCAAAAGGATCATTACTGGAGACGAGACGTGGGTTTATGAGTACGACACGCAATCCAGACATCAGGCAAGTAAATGGCGTTCACCAAATGAGCCGAGACCAAAAAACCACGTCGTTTTCAGTCAAAAAAGATGGCAATGCTCACGGTTTTCATGGATTACAACGGTGTAGTGCCAGAAGACCAGACAGTAAACAAAGAGTATTATTACGGCGTTATGAGACGTTTGCGTGAACCAATTCGCCGAAAGCGATCATTATTCGTAATTTTTTGATGAAAAATGCAAAAAAAAACCATCCAACAGCCACCGAATTCACCTGATTTGGCTCCCTGTGATTTCTTTCTGTTCAATCGAGTTAAAAAACCACTACGGGGAACGCGTTTCAGCAGCCGAGAGGATGTAATGGAAAAGTCGCAGGAAGCACTGATTGACATACCGAAAATCGAATATAAAGAATGTTTCAAGCGCAGGCATAAGTGTGTTGCAGTCGATGGGGATTACTTTAAAGCGGACAATATAGATTTAGATGAAGAAACTTGTATTTAAAATTTTCTGAATACGTTTTTTTGATCAAGGTAGTATATCATAGTTTTTCGTTCTCCTTAAGTCCGATTAATTCCATCGCACTTAACGGTGGGCGGTGATATCTGCGTGATTGTAGTCTCTGCTAATGGCTCGTCTGCACGTGGCTTGTTGAGGGTCCGAACATTCCATGTGCAGATCCGAAGGTCGCTGTCTTTTAAACGTTTTCTAGGATCTTGAATCCATTTTTATCAGAGACCATTAATTGGTTCGTCATATATTTTTAATCTCTTGCGTATAGAGTTGTGAGCTCTACGACGGCGTAAGCCAGTATTATACTACTAACCGAGCATGCCCTAACCATTTTAGCATGCATAAGTAAGAGTTTACCGGTAAATCCGGTACCACTACTGGGAGGTAAGGCAAGCACTTCGCTACTAACTTGATTGTTGCGCCGCTGGCCCAGTTCCAAATACCCGGAATTATTTTGATCTTCTACTGCTCTTGGAGCGGATGTTCTGAGGTATATTCTGCGCGTTCTTACCGAGATCTCCTTTACACTGTAAGAAAGTTGAAAGGAGTTTGGTAGTATACGATGCAGCATGCTTAGTCAGGATGACACTTACGAGTATGTACTTAGTTCGTTTTAAAAGCGAATTGTGATGCCCTTATACACTAAATGAGTCAGACTAGTCGGTTTCCTCCTTCTGGTATTTGGAATAATCTCAGTTTTGGAATGATTGATTTATAGTCAAATTCTAGTGCAGTAATCGTCGATAATGGCTGCCTTTGCCTTAGAGTAGGCACGTAGGCATGAACCAAGGGAAGGTAAAGATACATCATCTGTGCTTACCTACTAATATGGTGATATGTCTAAGCCGTGTTACAAAATTCGCGTAGCCGATAGAATCCTCAATATCGACGTACGAGTAAATGCCCAGCCCGTACTTCCTCTAGTCCAGTGAGCCTTCAATTCTGCCAACCAGATTTTAAAGCTTATTTGTTGCCGCCCTATAAAGGTCTTCTGCATTGGTAGGCATGCTGCATCTTAGATAGGGTATGCATTCTCAAAGCAGCTCGATCATTATTTTGATAATCTTCAACATGAAAGAATTTAGACTAATACTCGTAGATCCGAAGCTTTTGTCGAGCCTTTTGGCATCTTTTCTGATTTTCGATATACAATAAATGTCCCCTAATATTCGCCAAAGATTAGATATGTATAGCCGTGGTAGGGTAGTGAAGTGAAGATTCTCTTCAAATTTACTAGTAAGTGGTCAATACCGTATACTATAAGTATTATAAACACATATTTCTACATATATTAATGGGTTCACCTCGATTTTTTTTTTTGTGGCGTCCAAGGGTGTGGCAATCTTCGAAAGATACTAATAGCCCGGGCTATCGGGTGTGCGGCTACCTACTAACTCACACCCCGCACTCTTCTACAACTCTCCTCGCGGAACTGCCATTAAGTACTACTTCGCGGGGCTGGTAAGCACTTTATGCCCTCCTTTCTCCGTTTGCTGGTTCGACATTGTGTACAATATTTACTGTTCTTTGTTGTATTAGAGATACCGTCTGGGTTTGATATTCATTATTTCATTTCTTTCTAACTGCCGAAGTTCCTTCATTGTTTTTGCTGCAGCCTGTTTCACCGCATCCCATATTATACTTGATGTTAGCATATGGTTTACGATGCATTCAGGAGTTGGTATCTCTCCAATTGTCTCCTCTAGTTCTCTGGGCTCTGTTCTGAAGTGTTGGCTCTGGAAAAATACGTGCAGTGCAACTTCCCTGGCCGCTCCGCAGTTTAAGCATAAGGGAGATTCCTTCAGAGCAAACCTGTATAGATATGATTGAAAGCAGCCATGTCCAGTTAGGAGCTGAATTAAGTAAAAATGTACTTCTCCGTAATTACGTTCTACCCATTTGCGAATATCGGGTATAAGTGAGTAGATCCATCTCTCTTTTGTAGACTGGTTCCATCTCTCTTGCCACACACTTGTGCTGCGTTGCTTTTTCCCAGCTTGATATCTTTGACTGAAACTAGAGGTTCCCGAACTTTGGCATCGTAGGTTCTTTGTAGCTCAGTAGCCAGTATATTTGCTGGTAGCATTCCCGTAATGTCATATATATCATCATCTGACACTATCCGATATGCACAGCAAACTCTCAGAGTACATAGTCAGTTGGCAGAGTTAGTCTTTCTTGCGTCTGACTTAATTTTCAGTGCTTTCACTCATATTGGCGCCGCGTCTAACTTTTCGAATACATTCATTGCCAATGTCTTCTATTTCTTCCACGTGTTTCGCCGCTACAACGATTGCAATATCATCTGAAAAGCCTATGATTACAGTCTTAGAACCCTGTCGTACACAGACTTGTTCGACTTTTTTACTTGGTTTTTTACTTTTTTTTGCGTTAGTTTTTTACGCGACCCATTTTCTATAATCATAATCTGAAAAAGGTAAAAAGCGAAAAAATCCTCATTTTGTGTAGTAATTCTTAAAATCAGGCATAATCAGTTACTAAAGCTAACCGATTTTTCATTAGAATAAATGTATATTAATTTTAATATATAAAATAAAATTAACATTTATGAAAAAAAATAAACATGAATTAGTTTTCTTGACCTTTGAAATGTCAGTCTATTTCGCAATGGGGTATGAATTTGAGCACAATTAGAAAAAACGCGTTCAATTTGAGCAGAAGAAACTGGAATATTGAGCAGTTTCAAAGCCAAAGTTGCTAATTGCGGGTGATGAATTTAAACTGTACTCCAGAATACAGATGCCTTTTTAATAGTTTTCTGATATAAAATTTCAAATATATCACTTTTCTCACGGTAATGGTGCCAGCTTTCAATACCGTCTCGATTTAATACTGTCAAGAGAAATTTGTTTATGATTGCCAAATGAGATTGCATTAATAAACAATTGTCATAGTATGTATTGAGATAAAAGGCAATTAATATAATACCAGTAAGCGCCATTGCTTGCCTTTCCAAAAATGGTGCCAACACTTTATCCCGGAATTGATCCTTGAACTTAAAAGAAAGCCACATATACGCAGCTTCTGATATGTTTGTGTTCATACTCTGACACTTATTAATTAGCTCACAAATAGGCTCCATCATTTCTTGGCTTACTTTAATATAGTCAACAAATTCTTCATCAAATATAAGTTTTGGGATTGAAGATTTAATTTTTCTTGGTTTTTCGTCCGTAATAATTTGTTTCAGGTGCTGTAAGTTACTTAAAAAGCTTTCAAAAATATCGCGATATGAACATCAACGTGGTTGACAAGATAATTTTAACATTTTTCCGCCTTTTAACAAAATTGCCTTTTCAAGGTCAGGATTTTTAAATTCCCTCAAAATCATATTAACCTTGTCAGCTAGATATTTGTCAACAACATCTTTACATCTTTAGCTAACAAATGTTCTATATGGGTATTACATCGTGAATGCCACAGAACGTGTCTCACATTTTTGCCCATATGTAACATAACACTGGCGTTATCTGAAAGATCCTTTCAGCCTCACCGCTGAAATCATAAGCATTCGAAAATGCACGTTTTCCTTGAGAATTGTGTAACATTGTTACAATCGTTTGCTGTTGCTTGATGAATTCTTCCAACCATCTATCAATAACACAGAATCCGTTTGATTAGATGATTTATATTCTGCTACACAATTTTCATACACCTCGTCCAAAAGCTGATTAGACAAGACTTTACGTTTGGGTATTATATCTGCGTATGATGGTCTAATTTTGTAAGGGAATATTACATCCAAAAAAGAAGGTAGCAATAGCAATATCAAATCCTTTTTTCTCATCGGGTTTCAAACGATCTAGGAACGTATTCAAATTTGGTGTTTTTTCACGCTTAGGACACTTTTTTGTTGGTAGTTTTGGTTTAGCAAATGATGATGAAGAGCTCGACTCTGTCAGTAAAGATGATGATGATGTAGATGTTGATGGCAATGAATGGGCTTCTTCCACCAAATTGTATTCAGTATTTTCTTCAATAAAAATTACACTTTCACTGGTAGACATCGTTGATGAATTGTGTGAGAGTTCTTCCTAAAATGTAAGATATTTTTCTTATCCTTAAATACAATAAATATAATGATTCACATGAGGATTTGACGATTGATAGTTAGTTAGTTTTAACTCAATTAACAAACTATGTAGTCAATATCAAATCGGGCAGTCCGTAAGTGAAGCATGGAATATATCTTCATATACATACATATGAATATATGCATGTGGAAATTACCAAGACAATTTGTAAACTTCCAGAAGAAATATCCACATAAAAGTTTTCAGATGAAATTGTGCTTGCTGGATTTAAACATATTTTCCTAGTGAAAAAAAGATTTAATTATAGCATTCAAATAACATCCGAAAAATTAAATAAATACGGATGCGCTAACAGCCTTGTTTGGGATGTATTCTGCAATGTTTTTTTTTGCAAATATTGCAAAAAGCTACATATTTTTTTCCATCCCTCAATAAAATGAAATGGTTCTCTTCAAAATTGGTCGTCTTTGGCCGTCCTATCATTCTTTGGAAAGACGAAATTTAGTGTAGTGTATTGTGTTGTAGATATTCATGAATAAAACTTACCTTAATCAGTTATATTTAATTTTTAATGGGTATGGGTACGCAAACAAAACATGCTTTTGTGAAGATACAAGATACAATACAGTTGACTGTCATTGATGTGACAGCTAACTGACACGTATTGCCTTTTTGACGTCTTGTGACACATGTTTACCTTTTTTACGTTTTTTACGTTGTTTACGTGTTTTCTACTTTTTTACACTTTTTTACGATTTTTTTTACGCGTTTAAACGAAAAATATGTAAAAAAGACTTTTTACGTGAATTTGAACAACTCTGGTCGTACATCATGTTCCATAAGAGAGGTCCTAGTACCGATTCTTGTGGAACTCCACCAGTTATGTGGTACTGCCTTACTCCATTGTCGGTACCGTAGAGTAGGAACCGATTGTCGAAGTACGAGTAACTTAGCATAATTTTTATTAAAAACCATGACACCATCATTGACCTAAGCGAGTGTACTACAATCCCCCAGTTTGTAACGCATTTTTGATGTCCAACATTAATACGGCGCCGTATTTTTTGGTACCTCCTCTCCATCTTCTGCCCTGAATGGCTTCTTCTAGGGTCGTAGTTACATTCCAAATAGCATCTACTGTAGAGCAAGCCTTTCTAAATCCATACTGCTGGTTTGAGAGTCCTCTGGCTTCATCAATTGACACCTCCAGTAGGTTGCATATTATTTGCATATTATTTGTTTATTCCCTTTGGGCAGCAGCACAAGACGTTGCTTTTTCCATTGGTCTGGAAAAACCCATTCTGTTAAACACCTGTTATACATTTACACGAATGCTTCTGTGATTATTTTGACGACTAGCTTAAGGACCTTATTTGATATGCCGTCCAATCCAGGTGATTTATTATTGCAAAATCATTTGCATACATCCGCTTGCATAACTGGAGGGATCTCACCTACTTCCTGCGGTGGTTCTATATACTCTGTTGGTGCTTGCGGTGGAAATAATCCCGACACAATTTTTTACATCATTGAAGGACATGAGGTGGGGGTGCCCTAGAGCCCTTTAGTTTTGTCATGACCGCCCTGTAGACGGTACCCCAGGGATTAATATCTGCTTCCTCGCAGAGTTCTTTAAAGCTGTTGTTTTTGCTTCTCCGAATGGCTAATTGAAAGTCCCTACGCCTATCTTTGTATTGCACCTGTAAATCCTGATGGGAGGGTTGACCTCTGGATCGCTGGCATAGTCTTCTAGCTCTATGGTTGCTGCGTACTTCCGCTATCTATTGCTACTCCTGGGTTTATTGTGGATTCTCCAAAAATCAAGAAAAAGGCGTTTTCCTCTAGTGTGCTAGTTTTCCATGGCGCTTCTGGATTGCTCTCCTTGCTTGCACTTCAAATAGGATGGCCTGGTAGTCACTGTAGGTGTAGTCCTTGCTGACTTTCCATCTTGATCCTCTCACTAGGGAACTTGTTACAAAAGTTACATCAACTCTGGAGCCTGCGCCGTTTCTGGTGAATGTGGTCGTTGCCCGTTTTCAGCAGTACTGCATCAAGTGACGATGCTGCTTCTAGCAGAACCCCTCCTCTCCTGTTGGTTCATATGCTGCCCCAATCTGTGGCCCATGCGTTAAGGTCGCCAGCTATAATTGAAGGAGTACGACCTCTAGCATCATCCACGATCCTATCTAGCATTCTCTGGAATTCTTACAGCGTTCCATTTGGAGATGCGTAACAACTGTATATATATATACCCTATTGACTTCCGCTCGGACGAACCCTACTCCAGGTGTCATCACTCTTTCTTCAAATGCGTAGTCTCCACAGTCCAAATCGCAGCTCTCTTTGAGGCGTCCGCTGCCCAAACTTTATCATCGAGGTTCCTATACTGCTCGCTTACTACGGCCACATCAATCTTCAACTCTCGAACAGCTTGTGTCAGAAGGTCCTGTGTTGCTTCGCAGTAATTTAGGTTAAGTTGCAGTACTTTCATATTCTTCTGGTGGCATTTGCAGCTTCTTGGTATGCAGGGCATACTGAACTTCCCACCGCGTGTTTGGTATTGCTACTTCTTCTTTCTTCACAAAGGACACATCTTGGGTCATTGTTGCAGTTCTCGAACACATGACCTTTCTGCCCGCACTTGACGCAATTTTCGCTTCTGTCCACAGTACTTTTACACACCTTCGCAAGATGCCCAAAGTTAAGGCATCTGAAGCATGGTAGTGGTACTACTTTTTCCCGTATTCGGCATACCGTCTATCCGATTTTTATTCTTCCTACCACCAGAATATTTTTGGCAGCGTTAATCGGGGGGCTGATGACTGCTGTTTGCGTCCCTGCGTAGGCTGTCCTCAGGGATTTGATGGCTGAAGCCTGAGTACCTCGCAGTTCCTCTCACTGCTCGGACAGGGCTTGGCAGATCTCTTCCTTTATAGTGACGCCATCTAGATCTTTGCATTCAATAAGCACCTCGTGCGTTAGGCACCTCACTTCCGCAACTTCCCCGAGAACTTGTCCAATTTTTATTCGGTGCTCTGAAGTTCTCTCATCCGATGCTTTATTGAGCTCAAGCAATAATTCTCCATTAGCCGTCTTCCTTATACGAGTTACATCAGTTTACTAGTCCATTTAACTCCGGTTTGGTTTTCATCTTTCTGAGTATATCAAAATAGGATACGTGACTGGGTCCTAAGTATAGGCGAGGGATAGTTTTTACTTCCGAGGCAATGTGAAATTTTTTGCTTCAATCTATAAAGATAGCACTCTTCCTCAAAATTAGTTTTTAGTAGCCTGTTTAGAAATTTTCGGATTTCCTTATGTAGTCGCTGCAAATCTGTAAATGGACTGGAGTTTTATCCGGCTCGACAAGTCAATTCAGACAATTTTGTTAGTGGGTCGTTTAGATTCTGAGCTTGTTTTGTTCTACGTTTAAACCCTTGTGCTGTCATGGAAGCCTTCAAAAATATGCTTTCCAGTCAGTAATTTTCTTAGCGCACATAATAGATAGCGTTAAGTTGACTATTTGCTATCTAACTTTCGTAACAAATGTTGGCAAAATTGTTGACAAAATTGTAGACGAGGCAAAATATAAACTAGAGAGTCGTCTTTTGTTTGAACTTATTACAACACATCCTCCGTTTCGCTGAATTGCCCTGGAGTCTACAAGATGACTCGTGTCAGCTTCAGTGGCCTGAAAACTTCTAAAAATTGAGTTCTGGGAAGGGGGAGTGGGTGGCCACATACTGGCTTAGCCATTTAAGAGTTTTCTACCTTGAATACTTCAACCAAAGAGTTCTATTTTGCATTTCGCTGTCTTCTACTAGAATGCAAACATTTTCTATTTCTTCTAACTCCCACAGTATTTGTACTGTATCGTCAGAGAAGTGACAGCATCATCGGGTTTTCCTTCGCATAGGGTTTTCTGTCAGCATCTTAATTCACACATAAAATAAAATACATGTATTTGAAATAACATAAAGGCGAACTTTTGGCGTGTACTTCAAGTGACAATAAAGTGTATCTATTACGTGGCTACAGATGTATCACTTTTGTATTGTATCTAGCGTTAATGTACCTCATATCTGACCGAGAAAATTGTTGTTGTGGCTACAAATGATAGATATCGACAATAACAGATAACAGATACGCCTTTGTTACCGATAACTTTCGAAAATATGTCATTATGAGAATGCAAAAGGGCGAATCTCTCTAAGTACTCAGTTGTGGCAGAATGAAAGGTAAACAACTATTTACAGCATATATTGCTTCAAATTAAATAACAACTGTTAAAATACAATATTTTATTTGTTAAGTTCTATTAGTATAAGCTCCACTCGACTTCATGCGCAATCTAACACCCGACATCAACTCGTAAGATACTCCGGGAAGCATCTGTCACCTCGGCATTGATCTTCAACGCACTGGCCAACAAAAATAAATCCCAAAGCCAAAGATTATCTCAAAACTCTCCCAACAGCTACGAGCTTCGTCTAATCATCGGTTAGTCGCCAATTGATCGTTCGTTTGTACATTCATAGTTTCGCGGCATAATGTCTAAGCTTGTGCTAGCGCTAGTTACTTGCTCAGCAATTTTAAGCATCGTAATTGCGTCAACAAATGGATTAACTTTATTTAAACGCCGAACAACAACAACTACTACTGTGGAGCCACCAACTACCAAACCCAGCCTATGGCTTGAGAATAACATCCCAAAGATTGCAGAAGACTGCACCGGTCACTATATTTGCAAAAAGAAGGTTAAGCATGGAACCGGAAGAGTTTGTGTCAAGTATTGTCTGAAAAGTGTTGAGTGTAAGGTTAACCCAGCTGGTGTTCCAGCGACAATAAATCCTGAGTGGTGTGTGGTACTAAATCAGGATACCCTCGAGGATGACGATGATGTACCTCATACTGGAGTAAAACCAATCATGCAAGTGAATATGATCGACTTCCCATGTCAGCCTGGATATTTGCCCGACAGTAGAGGCAGATGCAGGGAAATCTGGTAAATCCAATTCAAATATATGTACATGTATGTAACAACGACAAAGTCTGTCAAATAAATTTTAAAAATAAAGCTCAACGAATCGTACGAGAAGATTGTTATTATTTGAGAGTTCAGATTGGGATTGGGGCAAAAGGTGCCTGCTAGTGATTACGATAATGGGTTCAGGGTCGGTTGATAACATGGAACTACGTAATTTGTCTTCGATTAGGCTTTGGGTTTTCCCACATATTTTATAGACTGCATATCATCAATAAACATTGTGATAGAACAACTAAATTTAATTAGGAAAACTTTAGATGTTAAAAAAAATTATACTACTTTGATCAATCCGATTGATAATAAAATACTTAGGTGTGCCAAGATTTAGACTTTTATAATTAGAACTTAGAACTGTTATGTAGTGACATATGAATAAAAGCAGACTATTAGGCTTTTTGGAAACAAAAACTTGTAAACGCTGTAATGATAAAGTGCCTACTGTACCAGCATATGTCCGAGCCAAGTTCCTGTTTTCTGATGAGAACTTAGCTCGGACATTCACAAGGTAAGTGCTCCACGTTGTTGTCATCACTCTTATAGCAAGTGTCGCAAGAGGAACAGAAAAGTCGCTGAACTTTTATAGACGTTGGGAAACATTCGTTTAATCAGCGGATATCAGCGGACAAGAAAGCTGTGTGCATTTATGCTCGCACGAAGCCCAACTTAACGTAGGACTCAGACAATCCCAAGGCGGATTCGAGTACCGAGCAATTTTCTTCTGCTGCTTGATTTGCAAGTCCACGCCATTGTGATCAGAGAAGGATTACGTTCTCGAAATAACCTTCAAGGGTTCAGCTGGGCACTACGAGCAGCGAGCATTGACACAAATACTTTGCCAACAGACCGGATTCTTTGAAATGGTTTTTCATTACTCGTAGATGCGCCACAATTTCAGAACATACGCATACCATCTTTTGACCGGCGTTATGTCGCAGTTTACCTAACATTTCATCAGGAAAAGGTATACTTTTGAACATCGTTTATATGTATGTAATATATGTACAATAATTCAATTTTTTTATCAGAAAACGAATACATTTGCTAACTCCAAGTTTCGGTCCTTATAATTACAATTGCGCGTTTCCTGAAAAATGTAAAATATTTGTATTCACTCCAAAATGGCTACTAAAAGGTTGCGCCCTGTTATAAGTTTTAAGGACCCTAACATTCCAAGTGCAAAGTTAAAATTCGTAGTCTTTACAACGTCCGTCCAGACCCGAAGTCGAAAATTATTTTTTTTTTGTACGTGGGAGAAGTTGCTGCGCATGCAACCCCCAACCTGGACGACTAGGTCCTTAATAAAACTTCATGAAAAAGCTATTCAGTCTCGTGGCAGTACCTCAGTGAAGATATGAAAGCCGCAGTTGGCCTATTTAAGTTTCCTGCGCCACCAGCTCCCTTCTGAACTAGGTTCCGAATACATGGAAGTAGCTCTAAGGGGTAACTCAAACTAATTAATAACATGGATACCTCTCACTCACGCTAGCCGTTGCCAATGACATCCCGCAGGGGTTGAGTACTCTAAAATTAGTCAGAGGTACTAGGCTCTCAGTTTTCACTACGTGGAGAGGAGAGTATGAGTTGATGGGCAAAGGCTTAAGTGTCGGATTGGAATGTGACACAGCAAGGAAGTAGCATCATATATTTAATTACGCTAAGCAAGGGAAACAGGAAGCATTTCTGCAGAGTTACGGTATCGAGGGGTCAATAAAATATTCAAAAAAAGTTTCTACGAAGAGCAAAAAAGGTATAGGGAGCAACTGAAAGGAAAATAAATCAAATACAGGCTGTCTTTTTGGAAAACTGCAAGAACAGTCAATGAACAGAAAGTACTCAAGTTAAAACATCACTTTAGCTGAGCATTTTAAGCAGCTATTCAACCCGCTACACAGGAGAAATCAATTTAATTCTGTACTAACTTATCAGTGAATGGATAGACTGAAGAGCATAGTTCTGTCATAGGAACTCTGCAAAATCGTACAATGGTTTAAACCTAATAAGGCTCTAGGAGAGAATCGCGTGCCAAATGAATTTTTTTAACAATGCAACAAAAGAATACATACCATATTCCGTACAGGGGCAGTCCTGTCCACATTCAGGAAAAATATAATACTTCCTCTTTATAAATCGCAGTGATCCTTCGAACTACAGAAAATTTTCACCAGAGTCTTCTTAGACCGGCTGATTGCTTGGATAGAAAGAATCAGACTGTTTCTCCGCACAGTGGAAAATATCTTAATATTGATTAGCATCACGGGGAAATATATGTATTGACAGGGGTAGGAAACTGCACGCATTCTTTGTAAGCCTTTGACACAATTGGTAGGAACTCGCTTTTCTACAAATTGAAAAATCTGGGTGTGTCTACAAAAGTGCCGTGCAATGGGCAAAACAAAAGGAATTATTACCCCAGGTGGCAGACCAGCTTTGCTGGATAATCCACCCTCTTCGGAGGTCCGCTCTACGGATTTCGGCTGGAGTCATTTATCATATTGCATTTAATAAACCCGTTTGGAAAAGGTTCGCGGGTATCGAAATCTATACTACTTACTCGTAGATCCCAAATAACTAAGTAGAAAATAAATAAATCCGACGACAGCGAAATTGTCGGCGCCCGAAAAACTGATTTCAACTAAAACTAAAAGCCTGAGTCAGTAAAATATGGAACATCGGTCCAAGATAGTACATTGCGTTTCATTCCATCCAGACCATTGGACTTTAGAAATAGCTCTACTCCCGATAAGTCGACATATAATTCATCTGCATTAACAAACCAACAAAGACCTAAAAGCTTTCGGGTTTCTGCTGGAGCCATTTCTGATGGAGGATTCTTTC
Source organism: Volucella zonaria (assembly GCA_963966105.1). Lineage (NCBI taxonomy): Eukaryota > Metazoa > Arthropoda > Insecta > Diptera > Syrphidae > Volucella > Volucella zonaria. The sequence continues at coordinate 197,315,534 of OZ014530.1, read as the reverse complement.
GGACTAATAATGGGCTGTTGGAGTTCCACTTTTAAAGATTCGTAGAACCAGCATACATGATCTGAATCGCCTGATATTTTAAATCCCTAGTTCTTTGAACATCTCACCCATCATCCCGAAATCGTCAACGTAAAAGCATTAGCGTATAATCTTATCTGCTTTGGGATACAATTCCGCACCATCATCTAAGATTCTAGAAATGACTCCTTCTAATATATTTGGGTTACTGGTTATGCCAAATGTTACACGTGTCATACGAAAAGCTTGCACTGAAAGTACTGTGGGCATTTCATTCGGATTGAAACATTCCTTAAACCAGAAAAAAACGAAGACTTTCATGATCGGGTACAGCTAAAACTATCTGTAGAAAGACCTTTCCGATATAACCAGTTGGCCCTATTTTACCGCATCGATAGCTTAGTAAAACCGTTAAGATGCTTGGGGAAATTTGCTGCCCACCTCTAAATGACCATTGACATTGACGCTTCATAATGCTTTAGTCTTCCTGATGCCCTTAACTTTCTCACTAGTACATGCATTCGATGAACTGCTGCCATGCGATTGTCATAGAGCACACTACCAACATCCACGTTTCGATTTCCGGATTAGTGACACTGGATTAGTTTTTACTTCTTTATCACTGGCTATCCCCAGGGTATCGAGGCGCCAAAATTGTTCAAGTTTGTCGCAGTCGCAAACATGCAAGGAAGAAACACAAGAAACATTCACTTCGGCATCTCAATTATGTTAAGTGATAGGCGACCTACCTTGTAAAGTCCATCCAAAAACAGTGTTAATTGCTGTTAGAGTAGGTGTAATCCGCTTATGATCTCCGGTTGCAACCAACCAATAGTTATCTGCTCCTATTAATATGCTGATTCCGCTTTCTGCATGCAAATTAGCAATACGAACGTCTGAAATTTTCAATTTGCTACACACTTCAATATTTTCATCTGGTGCGGATAGTATAGATCGACATAGATTCCGGGAACTTCTATCAACTCCATTGCAACCATTCTGTTATCATATTGATTGCGTAACACTACTTGTACCCTATTATACTGTATACTAGGTCTAGGTTCATTGCTTTCGAATGGAAGAAAGTTTATACTATATTGTATTTTGAACTCCGATGATTTCCAAATCTAGTTAACGTGCTACACTGGATTTTATAAATGACATTGACATGACATGGCAACGGATTGCTGGAATATTATTTGGAAGCAAATGCAAGAGCTGTTTGTAAATATACGGTGTTCACTTGTTGCAATATAACGTTATGGATTTGTGTGGTATGAAAATTGATTGATTGCTGTTGTTGGGGTGAAATCGTCATAGTATTAGTAGACGTTGATTTTGGTGTTAATGAAGCTGCTGTTTTCTTGTCTGTATACTGTGTGTGATTTGGATCACACTACAATTCCTGCACATAATTTGGAATAATTTTTTGCACGTCTTCGAAAAGTGGATTATTCTCAGACACCGGTAACATCTTCTGTCGTCTTTTAGAATTTGCCTTTAATTAAGCTGCAAATAATCCAACAGCTGTTTCTACCGGTTTCGACTTGGACAATTGCAACGGTTGCCCTCGTACAAAACCTTGTTTTGTCTCATTTGATTTTTCCAGAGATTCAACCTCTCATTTTATAACTTTCAGTTAATACCTTACTTGCTTATGGCCAAAATTCTTTGTGGAAGAACTCACGTTGTAATTGTTTATACGAGTACCATCCTCTGCAGAGTTGCCCAGAAGATCACTGTAATATTTATGGAAATCTATCCTCAGTTCGTTTAAACATTACCTAGGAATTCGATGGCGAAATACCCAGCAGTGCGTGATCGAGTGGTTGCTAAAATGGAATTATACAGATATCTCGCGTCAACTCTTGAGCATACCGGCTGAATGGGCAATAAATATTGCTTCTTTATTAAAGTCGTCTGTTTTTGTGGAGGAACGAACATCAACGTTTGCTTTGCGCAGACTTTCATGTGCCGCTGTCAAATGATCCAAATACAACTCGTTTGTTTTTCTACCCGAGTTTTGGCACCAATGTTAAAAATGTTACCAAATTCATTTCGAGATCCCGAGTTATTAAAGAAAAACACACGCTATATATTTCACAAAACAAGTTGTTGTTTAATGATCTAATTTATCTGAACATGTGAGATGTATTATTATAGGAAATGAAACTATGTTAATTGTTTGAAAGTTGAACGTACACTACTAAATAGTAAATAAGCAAATTACTGAAAGCTAGAAAGATGCAATAACATAACTGTAGCAAAGATTCAATTTTCCACAGTATCTATCAAGTTATTGATCAGTTCTTCTAACATTTTCTGTCCTCTAAAGTCGGTTGATTTTTGTCTTGTGTAGCTGTTGGCTTTCGTTCTGGTAACTTGCTATTTCTTATTTGTCGTTTTTTAACTAACTCTAGACTGTTTTTCATATATTCGTCTAATTGCTTGTGAGGCCTTATACTAAGAATTTTGTAATACTATATATTGTATGATATTCCTTTTTCATTTCTAAATTTTGCTCTACAATTTCGAACTTCTTGATCCCACTTAAGGTCTGCAAAATATCGATTAGGTTGGTACTGTGTAGAATCGATTGCGTTTGGTTGACAGTTTCACCGTCCCTGATGTTTATCATAGTGAAGCCGTCGTTGTTCTCAATTGGTTTATGATGAGTGTTGCCTGTGCAAGGTTAGTTCAAATCTCTATTACCCGTCTAACGCGAGCATCGAACTTGTCGGGTTGTACAGGCAGAGTAGGGTAAATGAATCTCGAGAAATTCTCCAGACGTGTCCTTAAACCGAAGGATGCCTCACGCATCATCAAAAGCTTCGGATCCATTCCGAGCACATCTCCAAAATCGGAGGACCTCGACAGCACCGTAGTGGAGGCTACTCTGGAAAACTGTAGCAATGAAACGATTTCTCCAGATTAATCGCCATCACTCAAAAAAGGCTTCGGCCGCACTCATTCTGCGTCTTTTAAAAAACCATGGATTGTACGAGTCGTGGTTCGTGGACTTAGGACACCCGTATATGCTCCGCCCTATACAAGAGACAAAGGTAAGATCAGAACTTGTATATTAGCCTTGATGCATTTTAACTTCCTAATGTCAGCGACCCCGACTTAACCGTTGCCAGACTAGAGAGCGCCAAAGGCTCCTACTGGCTAAAATCGGCATACCTTGGCCACGATCATATGGGCCCCCTCCCTCGTGATAATCTAGAAAGGGTACTGGAGGCTGGAAGGCAAAAAACTAGCCTCATCCTAAGATGAGGCGCTAATACTCATTACACGGTATGGGGCAGTACCGACATCAACGATAAAGGTAGTCACTATTTGACTATATTAAAAGTAATATCCTCTTTATTTGGAACATTGTCAATAGTTATAAAAGTGGGCTCTTTTATAACTAGAGACTGACAGGAAGTGCTAGATATCACTCTTGTCTCCGACAGCATCACTCAAATGCTAACGAACTGGATTGCATCGTCTGAACATTCTTTTTTTGACCACAGATACATCCAGTTCAGCCTGAGTGATGTTCCCTCCAGCCAAAGAGCATTCCGGAACTACAGGAAAACTGATTGGATAAAATACAGAGGAATAGTCCCCCGCGTGACACCAATGAGCTTGACATGAAAGTCAGGGAATTCACTCAGGCTCTCAATCAGGCTATGGCCGCTTCCTGCCCTCTTATTCAACCTAGAGGCAAGAAAAAGCAACATTGGTGGACATCAGCACTGGGGCTGCTCAGAAACACTTGCAGAAAACTTTTCGACATAGCAAAAACCACAAGAAAAGTGACTGACTGGGACTCATACAAAAAATCCCTCAAATTATACAAAAAAGACTAAGCTGAGCCCAAATAACAGCATGTCTATGCATAAGCGGAGAATTGCGGTCTACCGCCTCTGCTGCATTAGACATTCTGTGTCATTGGACATCGAAAGGTGTCGAATGAAATAGCTATTTGCCTGCTGAAAATATCGAGAGGTGTCGAATGAAACAGAATGTCTAATGCCGCAGAGGCTGTAGACCGCAATTCACTGCTTATGCATAGACATGCTGTTATTTGGACCCAGCTTAGTTTAATGCAGTTGACTACACTGCAGCTATTTGCCTTAAAGCGAGTGAACAGTGGACAAATAATCCACTTGGCCACGCCAGCATTCTTAATACATAAGGAATCCTTACAGAGAACATCGAGGTACATCATACCTGAACTTTGGTTTGACAAAAACTTCCATGTAAGCTTCCCCTCGAGATCCTTCTGGGAGGAAGATGCCTTCATGGAGGACAAGTCAATCCATCTCTACACAGATGGATCTAAAACCGATAGTGGAGTTGGTGGCTGTGTTTTCTCAGTTAAGCTAAATCTAAGCCTCTCTTTCCCTCTTCCAAATCACTGTAGCGTGTTCCGGGAGGAAATTTTGGCGGTTAAAGTAGCTCTGTCCCGGCTGAAGAAAAACGTGATATCTGCAAAGGATATCCGCATTTTTTCGGATAGTCAGGCTGCCATCAAGTTCCTGGACTCGGCCTCATTAAATTCTAAATCCGCTTTTGAATGCCGATCGTCTTTTATTGAGATGGCAGAGCAGTTCAACCTTTACCTTTGTTGGGTGCCGGGCCACAGAGACATTCCAGGGAGCTTTAGGGCCGATGAACTCGACAAAATTGGGACCACTCTACCTATTCTACCGGAAAAGGGTAGCATAGAGTTTTACCAATCTTTACATGCAAACTAACATTAAAGGTGGATGCCAATAAAAGAACAGACCTTAGGTGGACTATTGGACCAATATGTGTAGCCACTAAACAGGTCAGGTCAAAACTGGATCTGTCTAAATAAGAAACATATCAGCGCCATCACAGGTGTCATCACTGGACACGATCTTATAAGCAAGCATGCAAGAAGGCTTGGTGCCTTTACAAATGATTTCTGCAGAAGATGCATGGACGAGGAAGAGGAGGAGACAATCCTCCACCTACTCAGTACATTTCCAGCCCTCTTCCTGAGAAGAAAACTTCACTTAGGAGCTTTCTTCTACCACGACCTAAATGATCTAAAAATATGGACGTACACGGTCTCTTACGCTTCAGCATAAGCTCAAACTGGTTCCATTAGTAAGAGGATCATAGATCCACGTGGCATCACAGTGATTCAATAGGCCTAAGTGGATTGGTATTTCCCACAGCCACTCTTACCTACCTACCACTGATAGTAGCTGTAGAATGAGTGAACGGATTTGCAAATTTTCTTGGGCGTTTAATATTGGCTGTGTGTGCATTGTCTAATTTCTTAATTCTGAAAGTAGGTCTGTATGTCTTACAAGCTTTATACAGGGTGTTCTCTAGTTCGTTAATGACAATTTGGGAAATGATTTTTGGGTTGATTCTATGACAAAAATTGTTTTCCAGTAAAATCTATCTTCAATGTTGACATCACTTATCGAGGATTTAAGAAAAGGCGTACCCTAACCCATGTAAATGGAAATTGCTGTTAGTACTAATGGTAGAAACCTTGTTTAGGGCTTTGCTTTTTGAACAAGTACTGGTCTTTGTAACTTCGTTCAAATAAAGCTGATATCCTGTTTGAGCCTTTAGATATCCAATTTCTAAGCCCGTTCCATTTTTCCTCTTCTTGCTAATTTTTGACATAGAGGTCACCTTTCTTCAGAAAATGGCTAATAACATTTTTTTTTTTTTTAAAAATGAAGGTCTTTCGGGCGAGGTTGGGATTCGAACATCGAACCTTCCCAATTGCAAGCCAGTCCACTACCACTTGAGTCACACCCACCCACATAATGTTTATGAATTATGAAAAGGGTGTTTTAGATTTAATCTCAAACGGCTATGAATAAAAAATGATTTTTATTTCATGTGTGTACTAAAACAATTACAACAGGTGCTCAAAGTGTCCTCATTGGTTTTGTATGCATGCTAGAGCCCGTTTTTGGATTTCACTTCGAATTTTTATTGATACTAATTGCTGTCTCGCTTTTGATGATGCTGCGACCTAAGGTTGATATTTCGGTTGAATAAACAAGTTCCCCATACAAAAAAATGCAATACTGTAAGGAGATCTTGCAGGTCAGTGAACTGGTCCATTTCATCCTATTCAACGATTACCGTACTTTTCATCTAGCCAATTCTTAAGCTCACGATTATAGTGAGCTAGAGCACCACCCTGTTGGAAATATGATGAAGCTAGTTTAATCAGTGGATTATCCTCCAATAGCTCTGGTAAATCATTTCGCAATAACTTTGTGGAATTCCGTCTAAGGCCGCTTAACTTGTTTCCAATTACACCTGCCCACATATTGACATTGAATTTGTGTTGAAATTAAAAGTCTGCCTGCATTCATTCATTTGCTCTCATCAAATGAGTGCAGTGCTTCATTGTACTCTATTCAATGTCATTTCAGTTCAGTTTATATGCATTTTTATTGAATCACTTAAAGTACTCTTACTTGCTAGACAAAAAAATGCTTAAAAATTAGCTTAATTGACTTAACATTATCTTATTCTAACTTACTGGCCCCATGCGGGCACTCTAAGTTAAACTTAGCACTTAAATTATGTCTTTCGACGTATCTTACTATTATACTATACTATTTATATTCATTATAATTAAAACTAAGAAAACATTTTTTACAAAAAAAAACTTAGTGACAGGACTGTTTTTTTTATTTTATTATAAAACTAAAATCCTACAAACTACTATATATATATATATATATACATAATATATATATATACATAATATATATATATACATAATATATATACCTAATATATATATATATGTATATATATATATGTTTTTTTTTTCATTTTTTATTTTTATTAATTTTTTTTTGTTTTTATATATATTTTTTTTTTTTTTCTTAAATCTAACTTACTCCTACTTAAAGCTATGTAAGCCGGCCATGGCTAAAAAAATTAGGTGACCCACTTTGCTTCACATGAAGCTCGACGACGAAGCATCCTCTCCCTCAAAAAGCCACCAAAATTGTTGGTGCTGCTGAGCAACATCTCTCCTGTCGCGACTCCCTACCGCCCTACTGAACCGGAGACGCTCCGCACTGTCATGTGCTATTCAATGTCATTATTCAATTAAGTGTGGCCACACCATACTCCATACAATACTCGATAACCTGATATCAAAATGAGTGCACTGTTGTCGTTCTCTACCACTTGGGTAGTTGAAAAATATTAGTTACGGCAGCAAGTAGTGCTGCTTCCGAACGCGTATACTCTTCAGCTAGAAACATAATTTCCAAGAAACGTTCTCTAGTTGGATCCGACCCAGCTTCGGTTAACCATCTCCCTGCCAATAATTGAACCCTAATTTTTTCTGCAGCCAATTATGAAATAATAAATTCTTTTAACAAAATGTATTTAAAAGCGACTTCTTTAATGTATTATAATACTAAATAAAAAAAAGTTTTCATTAAAAAATATAAAAGGAAGTAGTGATAAAACACTTACGAAATTATTGGTCTTTAATTAAAACAAAGGAAATTTCGAAGATTTTTTTTTGTCGCACATAAAACTGAACTAAAAAGCAATATCTCCAAACTAAATAATGAAGAAACAGAAATGTGAGAAAATTGTGCAAGTTCAAAACAAAAAATAAATTGACTATTCGGACCAAGGGTTGCTGAAAGAATCACTGTTGAATGAAGGGGTGCCAATAGTTGGGTCAAAAATTTGCGGTACCAATAATTGCAGTCGTTACGCTACTAGTGTATCTATAAGGACTGAAACGAATAAAATTTGGAAACTTGAAAGTAAAAAAAAGAAAATATTTTTATAGTTCATGTAAATTTTTTTTATTTGCTTTAAAACTCTGTTTTTATGAAATTCATTCACAATTACAAAAAATAAAAAAAATTACTTGGGTTCTTTCCTCAACTTCTTTCGAATGTCCTTCATAAGGTTGGTGACAGTTACATCCGTGATCTTTTTGGACGCTCTTTTCCATTTAGCACTAAAATCTGTTACGTCTTTTGCACACTGCTCACTTTTTCTCAATTTAGCTTTGACCAAAGCCCAATACCTTTCAATAGGACGGCACTGTGGAACATTGGGCGGATTCATGTCTTTTGGGACAAAGTCGACATTTTTAGCAACAAGAAAGCTCAACGTCGCATGAGATACGAACGAAATATTTTGACCCGAATTTTTCCATCCCAATCGATGTTGTTGATTGCGGGTTGCGGAAGAATCTCAGCTTCAAACGAGTTATAAAACTGCGCACCTGAAGAGTAGTAAAGGCGGCTTTGACATAAGTTTCGTCATTCAAAACCAAGCACGCTTTCTTGTTGCGTATCAACTCGTATAGCTTTCGGGCTCGTCTTTTTATGACTTTTTTTTTTGCTTTTCAGTAACTTTTGGTATTTTTTGTTTTTTTCGTGTTTTTAGACCGTTACGTTTTTCAGATCTTTGTACCATTGTTTGGTTGGTATTACATTTCCAAGCAACATCTCTGGATGACATAGTCCGGTTTTTTACGATGGTACCCACTATTTTCCTGTCCAAATTTGTATCATGTGCTCCAATTTTAGCTCCACTTTTTTGTTTTCACTTAACTGTCAACGTCTCCAAATATCGTTTAATAACAGAATCCACTATACTGCGTGCTATGTTTAAATTTTTTGCTATGAAATGGTTTGGACGCGAAGTATTTTCGAGCCATTTGTCAATGATCTTTTTACCGTGTTCCTCTTGACTCATATTTTATAAATATTTTAAACCGCACCGAACTAAAATCAATAACAAACTGAAACTAAAGAATACGCAGGCTAATTTGGGTACAAAATGGGATTGCAATTTTTACGCATTTTATTCGTTTCAGTCCTTATTTGTTGTCTTTTGGGCTTGTGTTGGGGACATGTTAATTTTGGAGTGGTATCTGCTATTTGTATATTTGAAAAGCTTTGGATATTTTTCCGTTTACTGACTCTTTCTGTTTTATATTTAGTAGGATTCCTACTATTGTACTGTAAAGTACCTGCAAGAGTACTTTTTTTTTTGAGTTTGCCAATCATAGTTAAGAACGTGTGTCTCAGGAAGTGATAAATATCTGTACGTACTGTTTCATTTTGATGTGATTCTGTTACTTTAAATAACAGGTTTGCAAATAGGTTTCCGCTCGTACTTGGCTGTTCGGCATGTTTCACAGTTATTAATGATTTGTGTAATAATTCGTGTAAGTTTGGGAAAGTAAATTTGTTGTTTTAAAGTGTTATGCATTTCTATTATGTTATCACTCTTTGATATGATGGAAAAGTTTCACGAATTTTATTTCAATATTTCTTGAAAAAGTATTTACATATAATTTCTTGATGAATATCATTGTAATCCGTATCTCTAATTGCAGAATATATATCTGTTAATCCGATGCCGAGTACGAACACGTTGTTCTTCACTTTCGGAGATTTGATTCACTTACCCTGGTTCTTCTTAGATTGTACTAAGAAACAATATCGTAGTCGAACTCTTGCACTTTTAGTAACCATCTCCGGTTGCTTTGGGAGAATTATTTGCCATTGTAGTTTTAATTTAGATATTTAATGGGCAGATGGTAAGTGGTGACCTTGAATTGATTCCCCCATAAATATGAATAAACTTGAGGTACACTCCATACAATCGCAACGGCCCTTTCAAGTTCAGTTAATTTCCTGCTCTTTTGGGTTTTTTTTTCTTTTTTTTCGGCTCCTGGACACTGGCAAGTCAGTTGTAGTTGTCAATTTGAAATGAGCGTCGAAAAATCAAAATGTATAGAGAACATTAAATAGAGAAGTGGATAATTTACCATTTTGACGAAGAATAAACAAATAACTCGATGTCAACACTGAGCAGTATGTCCTTATATTGATGAGTGTTCTAGGTACTAGCACGTCCTAAGTTATATGAATAAGTTGTAAATCTGTTATAAAAATAAATTCAAACCCCTTCATCCATCAAAGTATATATATATTCTCTAACTGTAACTACCTAATATATGTCATAAATTGTGGGTCATGAGGTAGGACAACTTCCCAAAACTTTTAATACTTCCCTTATATTCTCGTTCGTAACACATCTAGACTATATAAAGTTCCTTACACCTAGATATGCTTAAAACAGCATGTTACTGTGGCAATGTCTTAAACTGCTCCAAACCCTGGCAATGGTATTCGTATTCGTATATTCGCATTCCAACACCTGTTAAGTGGTGAAAGTATCCGCCCAATTTAATTTCGAATCCAACCCGCACTCCACGTGAAAGAAAGTTTTGCTCTCTAACGCAACGGAACAAACTTTACTTTGGCAATTTAATTAGCTTCGAGAACAATACAAACTGGATAAAACCGTTGCCAATCAACATCATTTGTGCAACTTGATGTAGCCTCGACTGTAATGTGTCCTTACTGAGAGTAGAAGAGTAGTATAAAACAAAAACAAAAACCAGAAAGCAAAACAACGCGAAATAAATTGCTTGCTTAGTTGGCAGTGTTGCTTTGCGTTACTAGCCCTACCCCACCCCACCTTGCCAACCAGACGAACACAACCCCACCTGGGTAATTAATAACAGGGGACATACTATCCGTAAGCTTGTTCGTCGTGTAAATCCAAATATTGAATCGTAACGTGCAGCGAGTAAATTTATTTCCAATCATGGGATCCATTTATTAAAACAATATTTTGTTCGTACGATTTTTATTTTTTTTTTTCATCACCAATTTTTACGAATTCCGGCTAGTTTCGTGACCGGTTGGAGTAGGTTGGAGGGTGGTCATTTGTTTTTGCAATGTTTCACATGTGAACCAAGGCGGATGTCAGAAATGACAATTGTAAATCATGGAGCTGTCAAGTCAATACGCGACCAACTCGCTGTCGCCGCCAATAAATATGGTACATTTACCCGTGCAAAAGCACTCGGAGGAGGTAAGGAACATAAGGGTTCGTGTGTGAATAGCAGCTGTCGATCAGACTTGTTGTGGGTTCATTTACAGAGGTAGGTCTCTTTGAAAGTAACTGAGAGGGTGGCTTTCAGTGTTGGTCGGAATGAATAAACGATTTCAGAGGATGTAACATAACAAACAAATCGAGTGTTATTGCCGTTAATTGGTGGTTGACCTGTTGTGGCACACACAGAATTCGCAGAAGTTCATCAGGGTATGAAGTGGTATTTACACATGTGACTCGGTGTTACTACGTAATGAATGGCCCCTCTCATATTTGCGGTTAAACGGAGGGCACCACACACACTGTTCTGACCGCTTGATATGAACTTTTTAATAACTGGTGCGACTGGTGGGAGTTGTGAGCCAAGTTATGTCTTTTAATGAGAATAGTAATGACGCTTGTTTTTACGTGAAGTAGTTGAGATTTCAATATAGAGGTGGTGCCGCCAGAATAGGATTCGAAACTCATGAAGCTGTCTTACTTTAAAAAGGGTCACATACAAAGTGAAGGGTGTTTCAACAAAAGGTTTAGGACTTGGAAGGTATATTATTTTACAACTGATGCACGCAGAATTGGCATGTGGTGACAGATGTCGTCTATAAATTTTAAAAATGTACATTGGAATGTTACACAGTGAAAGAAAAATCCAAATCGTTGAATTTTATTACGAGAACTCACCTCCAGTAGCGGTAACAATGCGAGAAATTAGTGCCAATTTGATGTGAAGACACAGAAACGCATACGCCACGGACGTTCAATGGAAAGTATCGCCGCAGTAAAGGAAAGTGTCAAAAACGAACCAAAAACCCCCATTCGTCAACTTTCTTAGGAGATTGGCCTCTTCACAGACACACTGCACTATATTTTTACGAACGGTTTGGCTTTCTAAGCGATGCCAATGCCCCAGAAGGAGTAACCGGAAAGCTATTACGGTCAAGGGAGCGCGCTACCGAGGCATAATAAACAATTTTTTTGTGGCCGGAGCTCGAAGGTTTGGATATGAACGACCTCCGCGTTCAACAGCGGTCACGTAATTATGTATTTTGAGGGCGCCCATTAGTCGCATGTGACTCAACACCGTTAGACAATTTTCTTTGGGGTTACGCCAACCGTCCGCAAATAATTGCAACTAAGAAGGTGAAAATTGAAACGCCCATCTCTGAGATCGAGCCCCAATAACTCGTATGTGAAAGAGTGACAGAACATTTCGAGAATAGGATGAGGGTCCGCAAGAACAGCTTAGGCGGTCATTTGGGAATGGACTTGCTATTCTTAGGGTACTCAGCAAAAAGTCTTTAGCTGCATGACACCACATCCGACAATAGATTCAAGTTTACGTAACCTGCAACGGGGCGTAACTTTTCAGTATCCAGCACGTGGATCTCATCTCAATTTCGGTAAAGACGACTTATCTGTAGCTGATCAATTAACTGTCAACCAGAATGATGACATTATGATTGATGCCAGGCACTCCTCAAGCATTCTGGATGCCAACATTTTAGCCAGGATATGAATGTGGGTATCACAAGTACAATAAATTTCAAAAGCTGCAAACACCAGAGACTTGGCACACATTTGACATATCGAGAGAAATATGATGCTTGTGATTATTAGTCTCATTTGTATTGAATGGTCTAGTTAAAAGCCTAGGGATCCTAGGGCGTACTCAAGTTGAAGAAGACCTCAATAAATTTGGAGTGAACCACATAAGATACCAGGTGAAAGATCGTGCTATCTGTAGAGGCTTGTTCGTTAAGGCCGAGGACTGTAGCGCCACCAAATAAATAAGTATTTCTTGCAGCGCAGGATCGCAGCACTGCACCCCCTAGAACATTCTCAATAGCAATCGCCGAAACGCTGATCGTGTTCTATACATCTTTGGAGTTTTTTCCCCAAAACTCAAGAGAAGGGCGGAAGTAAGAATATGGCAAAATCATTCTGAAATAAAGATTCGATAAGGGGGACCAGCACCGGCTTAACGACTTAGTACCAGAGATTGTTGGGAAAACGTGCTTCGGTTTCCAAAAGACCAAACAAGCAAAACACCAGTATCATTCTTATGCATTCCAACGTTTTAACGTTTTTTTTTTAAAGTCGTTGATGACATTCTTGAAGACAAAATAGTGATTGCTTGGACCGATAGATGCAATATATGTAGATGAAACTGTCAAGTATATTCATGAGATATAATCATGGACGCCCTTCAATCCCATTATGGTCATATACTAGATGGAGCGAAAAGTGACCTCCTCAACCGCCAGAATGCGCTGCTACTACAAAAAAGGTTATGGTGCCTTGAAGTCCGTTCATATTTAGGCAGACATGCCAAATTTCAGTGCGATACTGTCTTTAGCTCTGTTTTGACAGCTGATTGTTGTTGACGTGTTTGGCATCATGTTGAGTATGGACAAAAACGATTTTCGTTCTCTCATAAAACATTATTTTTTGAGAGGCAAAACCGAGAAGGAAACAAAAGAAAAGTTGGATAAATATGATGGGGCTAATGTTCCGTCAGATTACACCGTCAAATATAGGTTTCGAGAGTTTCGTGGTGGCCGAAACTCCACTACCGATCAAGTTCGCAGCGGCAGGCCCTCCGATGCGGTTACAGAGGACAATGTCAAAAAAACGAAATGATGTTGGCTGACCGGAAAGTGAAGGTGCGCGAGCTAGCAGATACCACAAAGATTAGTACTGAGCGCACATGCCATATTTTGGGCACTATTCTGCATATGAAAAAGTTATCCTGCCGCTGGGTGCAGCGAATGACCAAAAACACGAAGGCGAGAGCACTTCGAAAGAGTGTTTGGACTTTTGGCGTCGATTGGTGACTGGATCTGGATCACTGGGACTATTATCTCTTCCCAAACCTCAAAAGATGGCTCATCAATAAAAAATTCAACTCACTCGAGCAAATCATCGACGCCACGGAGGAGTATTTTGCAGACCTTCCGGAAAATTACTTTTCGGACGGGATCAAGAAGTTGGAAAGTCGCTGGAACTACAAGGGGACTATATTGAATAATATAAAAACACATTTAAAAAAAAAAAAATTTAATTCTCAAGGAGGTTACTTTTCATTCAATCTATTACAGCTCATAACTGGTGATGATCAGATATCATTCAATGGCTGCTAGATAGCTAGGAGAAAATGTGCCAAGCATAAAGCTTGTGGTTGTAGAGAGGGAATTAACAGCTGGATATCAGCCGAAACTTTCTCGATGGATAAATTACGCTAGATCATTCAAATTAATCTTTTGCTTTCGACTTACAAATCTGGAGGAGCTGAATTGTCTTTGCAGTTACTGTCATTAACAAGGAAACTTTTGGACTTTTGCGAAGATCCACGGTCTAACCGAATGAACCAAAAACCAACTATTGCCTATCCTGTAGGTTCGGATCCCAAAGTCTCAGACACTGGTTTAATTGCCATCCGTAAAGTTAGCATTATCCCAGAGAATATTAAATTCATACCGAGTCGCACGTTGGCATCAATGACGGATTGTCAAACATGACTACATCGATAGACTTAAAGACTCTGCAAGTGAAAATGGTTTTTGGTTTGAAAAACCCGATCCCTTCAACGGATGAACCTCCCGATTTGCCTATGACTATTTTCCATGCATCGTAGTTTGCAAATTTTTTTTTTTTTTTTTATAAACTAGTACTCGCTCAGGGGATTAAGGTACCCTTAACATTTTTGCACACCGCGTGGGCGAAGAAAATTTAGGGAGGAACGAAGGATAGGTACCGATGTACGTTGGTTTGATACGACTAGGAAATAGAGTGCTCCGCAGGGCATTCCACAAGCGAGTTGTTCGGCTTAGGAACGAATCCAGATATTTCAGAGTACGTCCGAAAGTGGGCTTGAGGGTGTACTGATGAGCATTTATAGCGAGACGTGTGTTACGGTTAAAGGTTTGAAGGAGCGGAATGATACTGGCGATTTCTATGGAGCACTGGTCGTGGAAATAGCTATAAAACAAAGTGAGACACGAGACATTTCGTCGGCCTGAGTGATATTGGTATCACTGTGTGTTTTGGAAGCATTAAATTCCACTCTGTTAGTGGTTCCCCAATTGGTTATGATGTTGATATCGGAATTTAATGAGCTTAACATACTCTGCCGTTCCCGTTCTACAGCCGAAGAGCAGGGACGTGAGTCAGAGAGTACCGTCGTCAGCACAGGAATATATTGGGTTAGAAGTGGCAGACAAGAGATCATTGAATATCAGACTTGAAGCCATCCAAGACAACTTGAATTGAACGCCCCGCAAGGTAATTTCTGATCCATTGATGAAGAGAGTCATCGATCCCAAAAGCACGCATTTTCTACAAAAGAGCCTCATGCCAAACTCTATCAAATGCCTTAGAAATATCAAGTACAACTATATTGCTTTCGCCAGATTGATGTACGCTTTGGTTCCACTTTTCGGTGAGACCTGTCATCAAATCACCAGTGGACCTTTTGCTGTGAAAACCATATTGCCGGTCATTGAGAAGTTTTCGAGATATTTCAGTTTATCAGCGATTCCATGACCTTGGAGAGAAGGGACGTAGGTGCGATGGGTCTGTAGGAGGAGAGAGAAAAAATTCGCCTTTTTTAGGGACGGGTTGGACAAATGCTGTTTTCCATCTGCTCGGAAAGTGTCCTAAAAAGTAGGATTGATGGAAAACTTACGCAGTGGTTTTGTCAGCGTGGAAGAACACCTCTTCAGAAGAAAGACCATTTGGGCCAGCGGATTTGTGAATGCTAAGGTCTTTAAGTACTCTAGCTACACAAATGCGAAAGTGGATTCGTCCCATTGAAGATTCGACACGCTCAAGTGTAGACGGAGATAAAGCACAATCTGGGAGTGTTGAGCTGGCCGCAAAGTGTGCAGCAAGCAGATTGGCCTTGTCCAAAGAGCTGACAGCTGGAATGTAACATAATTGCAAATGAGAGCTGGGATGGATGATGAGGCAGAATTTCTAATATTTTTGACGTACTACCAAGAATTTTTACTACCTTTGGGACATTGTAGTATTTTTCGCTTAAATTTTTGGTCGTATTGAAATTTCACACGCTTAAGAAAGACGTTGCAGTCACTCATTTAAACTTTTTCCGGTTTTTCTCTGTCGGATTGGTCTTGAAGGACCGAAAAAACATTTCTCTAACCCTGACAGCCTCGAGTCGTACCATTACTTTTCTTTTGGTCTGATACTGTTCATCCGATGAAGGATAAAGCATCTCATTCCGAAGAGAATAGTATCAGTGATCATATCAGCAGCGGCATCCACGTCGTTGTCGGGGAAACATAACGACCAGTTAAAATTCCTAAAGAAGGCGTTAAGTTCGCTCCAATTAGCTTTCTCGTATTACCATACGGTTCTTTTAGGATTATTTTTTTTAACTGTGTGGTTGGTGAACGAGAAATTAGCTGATATACTCGTAACACAATGGTCCTACGAGCTTAGTGGGGAGTCAGTTTTTTTTTTTCAGTTTATATGCATTTTTATTGTATTACTTAATTTACTCTTACTTGCTAGACAAAAAATGCTTAAAAATTAGCTTAATTAACTTAAAATTATCTTATTCTAACTTACTGGCCCCATGCGGGCACTCTAAGTTAAACCTAACACTTAAATTATGTCTTTCGACGTACCTTACTACTATACTATACTATTTCTATTCCTTATAATTAAAACTAAGAAAACATTTTTTCCAAAAAAAAAACTTAGTAACATGACTTTTTTTATATTTTATTATAAAACTTAAAACTAAAATCCTAAAAACTACCTAAAAATAAGTCTTAATCTACTTAAACTACTTACATCTAGTACATACATATATATATATATATATATATACATAATATATATATACTTAATATATAAATATATGTATATATATATAGATGTATGTTCTTTTTTTTTTTAATTTTTTATTTTTATTAATTTTTTTTTTTTTTTTTGGTTTTTATATATTTTTTTTTCTTAAATCTAACTTACTCCTACTTAAAACTACTTAAAATTATTTGAGCCGGCCATGGCTAAAAAAAAAACTTAGGCGACCCACTTTGCTTCACATGAAGCTACCAATCATTGGAGGAATTCGACGACGAACTCTCCCTTCCTTCAACTAGCCACCAAAATTGTTGGTGCTGCCGAGCAACATCCCTTATGTCGCGACTCCCTACCGCCCTACTGAACCGGAGACGCTCCGCACTGCCGTGTGCGACGTCTCTGTCGTAGTTGAGTCGCCTGTCCGCAGCTGTTCGAGCAACGTGGAAGATTAGCGGCACAGCCAATCTGTCCTGGATCAGACCTTTGCTATCAAGGTAGAGGAACGCTTCTGGAGGAACATAGCCGTCAAAGCGAACTCTCTCATGATACATATAATTAGGGTAGTAAGCCCCAGAGATCAGGTTGTTCGACGATGTCATTGCTCTTGCAATGTGCCTTCGGGTCAGCTTAATAACAAAATTGTCCACTCTTATTAGGTTCGCCCTATTGTACAAGACCTCATTGCGATAGAATTTTATGTACTCAGACTCTGGTGTTCTATATAACCGAAGACAAGCCCTAAGGCAAGCCCTCTCAAACACCCGAATCTTTTCCAATAAACTTGCTCTCACGTTGAACCACACGGGACATCCAAACACAAGCATAGGCCGGATAAGGGCCATGTAGCAAATCACCTTCACCCTCGCATCGAGTTGGCTGTTGTAAAACAGTCTCCTTGTAAGGGCAAAAGCACCTCTGGCTCTGGCCAGAGCAACATCTATATGTTTGTTAAAATACAGATATTGATCTAGCCAGATCCCAAGGTATCTGACTACATTTCGACAAGCAAGTGGCTGTCCATGTTGTCCGACGATAGAGAACTTTCGCCAATTCTTTCTGGTATCTCTAGAGGCCCCAGACAAAGGCGTCCTAAACAGAATGGTTTCCGACTTCTGAAAGTTGATTTTCAACTTCCAGTCATCGCAATATTGTTTAATTTTGTCGAAGTCACATTGCAAAAGTGTATTAATGACCTCAATCTTTGGACCTGATCTGTACGCAATTAAGTCGTCTGCGTACGCTATGGTATGGTGAAGCGAACCTATCAGATCACTTGTGTAAATGTTGAATAGGATCGGCGAATTTACCGCACCTTGTTGCAGACCGTTTTTAATGTTAAATATTCCAGCGGAAGTCACATCGCCATTCTTCACGATGAACTGTCTACTGGAGAGCATATCAAAAAGAATATACAGAAGTGGTTTACTAATGCTCAATCTGTCCAGCTTGAAAAAGAGTCCCTCTAACCATACGGTATCGAAGGCCTTTTCCAAGTCAATCAGGCAGGCACCAGTGCACTGTTTCTTGCTTTTGTTCCATTGGATATCAGAAACCAGTTTAGACGCAGCATGAATGATATCATGCCCCGCCTTGAAACCGAATTGATTATCCGGAACGATATGTTTGTCCTCAACCCACTTAGTCAGGACTCTATTGATCACCTTCTCGAAAACCTTACTGATGTTTGGAAGAAGACTGATCGAGCGGAGATTCGCCGGATTGGAAGTATCTTTATTCCTTTTAGGAATGGGATGTACCACCGCAGTTTTCCAATGCGCTGGATAATGTGCATTATTCATCGCATTATTAAACAGGGTGGTATAAATGTCCACCGCTTCTAGTGGGAGATGTCGAAGCACAATGTTCGGTATTTCATCGGTTCCCACTGATTTCTTACTTCTAAGCGATTCGAAGATCGTTTGGAGCTCTTCCTTCGAAATGAACGGTGGTAATACCCTTTCGTTGGTGATGACATTATTTGCCATATTCTCGTCACTGAAGTGGGTGAAACCCGAGTTCTCGAATCGCCAATTCGCAATTTCATTTCGAAGGCAGGAATTGTGCACAAGGACTCGACTTTCCAGGTCGTGGTTCGGGCCAATGATGTCATTCGCCTTGTACACTTCCTGGAAAGTCGCTCCTATAGCCTCTACCTTCTCCTGCGGATCCTCGACCACAAAGAAGTTGTCATCATCAACGGCCTCATTTGGATCAATGCCTGCTGCTACAAGTATTTGTTCGTTGTTCGTCGTTCGGGCGATTTTGAGACATGGAAGGTCGTTTTGATTATTTCTCCGAAATATCTTATTTATTTGCGGGAACATATTCGGGTTGTTTACAGCCCGAATTTTGTTGTTCCAATACAAACTTACAGAATTTCTGTAATTTTCCTTTATTAATGTTTGGAGGTTTTTAATCGACGATTTCAATGTCATGATCTCCGGGTTACGTCTGTCAGTGAACTGTCTGTACAAGGTTTTTAGTCTTGACAGCAGTCTACTTTTATGTCGGTGCAGTGCGTCAATGGTTGCGTTGCGGAATAAGTCTTCTTCGTCAGTGTGTTGATACCGAGGTATCGTTTTGTCCATAGTTCGTTTGATTGTCTCGTCCATTAGTTTTAGATATCTGTCAATCTCCTCGTTTGACAGATTTCTATTGGACGGTGGGTAGAGCGAATTCGAGGAGAGTGCTCTCGTCAGTATTCTTGAGAAGTGTGTCCAACGCACCCTACTATAATTGTAGGAATGCCTTTGAACAAACTCATCCAATTCCGCAATTTCGTTGGGAACAGTTATTTCGGTGCTGAGACCGCAATGGTCACTGTCATACACGAAAGTGCGTAGACAGTTTGTAGTTTGTTGGTTAGTGCACGTCAGTTGTATTCGTGAGTCGAACAGCAGGAGATCCAAATAGGACCCGTGTCTGGGAAACGACGGACTATCCGTCGCTTTGAGGCCGAGTCGATACATCACACTGTGCTGACCCCACCAATTGAATAGTAGGTTCCCTCTAGTATTTGGTATATTATTTCCCCAATCACTATGTTTGGCGTTGAAATCTCCGCCGATAATAAAATAGTTGTCTTCCAATTCAAGCCTCAGAAATCGAAAAAGTGTCTCGAGCTCTGAGATGAATAAGGTGGATTGAGTAGCCTTAGGTGCATAGACAGACACCATGTACAACCGCTTTCCACTACGGAGAGGGATGTACATGACGCATGCTTCCAGCACCCGAAACCTACGTACCACACGACTGTATATTCTTTTGAAACGCAGTCCCTCTCTTATAGAGATCGCAACACCACCTCCTTGAATAGAATTGGGTCGGTTTCTTCGTAATATTTCATATCTTCTGTGCCTCATTTTGTGTCTTTTGGTAAGCTTAGTTTCGCTAACCAAAAGCACATCAGGGGCTTGGTCTTTAAGCAACTTACATAGTGCGGCTCGTCGTTCGAACCTGATCAGTGAATTCACATTCACTGCAAGGACCTTCAGGGTTTGCTCCGCCATGTACGTACCCATTACGACTGGAGGTGCGTTAGGCCCGGCAGCAGCGCGTATATTTGATCTACCCGCGTAGCCTGTTCCTGTATTTGACGCTGAAGCTGAGCCATCTGCCCCTGAATAGAGAGCAAGATAGCCAGCATGTCAGGTACAGGTTCGGGTGCTCTAGGCGCTGGGGCCTGAGAAGCTACCTTTGCTTGTTGTACCGTAGTTCCCCTACCTGCCGCCACTTGGGCGTAGGTAACTTGGGGAGTAACGGCTGGTGTTTGTGCCTGCACGAATGGACGTTTAACTTCCACTTTCTGCTGCCGAGCCAGATTTACTCTTTTGATGTATTGGAATTTGGGACAACCCCGATAATTTGCGGTGTGTCCCGTTGCACAAGAGAGTTGGCTTTTTTCCGACGCTCCGTCCTTACCTAGAGCGCATTCCTCTGACTTGTGGTTCTTTCCACACTTCACGCATCGAGGCTGCATTTCGCAGTTCGACGCGGCGTGCCCGAACCTTTGGCAGCGAACACATTGTAAAATGTTTTCGCTCCTCTTTAATTTTTCCCAGTGTACAACCTGGTAGTCTAGGACTTTTATACTCCTTAGACCGTCCAGTTTGCTGTTGGGACTTAGCTGAACCAGGAAGAACGGTAGTTTCCGCTTCTCCCTTTTGGCTCTAGCCGTGACAAATGGCTTGACCCCCACGAATTTGAGCCCTTCGCACTCCTTCTCTTTCAGCAGTGCAAGGAGCTGCTCCGGATCAGTCGACGGTTCTAATCCCCTCAGCAGCATTGTTTGCAGCTTCTCCCCCTTCGGGGTGTAGGAGAAGAACTCCGTCGTCGAATCCTTCAATAAACTTTTAATTTTGTGATAGCGCTCCACTGTGTTGCAGTGGATCGCATGCCTATCTAATGATAATCTTTTTATAAAAAAGTTGTTGCCTATGGCCGACTTACACAGTTCTATTGTCTCTTTGAGTTCCATTTTATATGTATTTATAGGTGGAACCCTGGTTTTAGATGTATTTTGCTGTTGTTGTTGTCGTTGTGGTTGCTGTTTTTGTTGATGTTGTTGTTGATGTTGCTGGCTCTTCTGCTGCTGCTGTTGTTGTTGTTCTTGTTGTTTGTGTAATGTCCGCTGATTTGTTTTTCTAGCCTGTGTATATTTAGGCTGCTGTTTTGGTTTGTGTTGTTGCTCTTGTGTCGTTATGTGTTGGGTTTCTTTTGCTGCTAGTTGTCGTGGCTGTTGAGAATTTAGCTGCTCCTTTTCCCTCCTTGCTATTTGTTTAGCTTTAATAGCTAACACTCTTTGCTGGAGAAGCTTTATATTATTTTTTATGTCCTCTACCTCATCATCTTCGTCATCTGACTCAGAGGCCGCCAGAGATGCAAACATATTATCATCTTCCATACGGCCTTCTCCATCATCGGACACACATGGGAAATGACCTTTGAGTGTCATTTGCCTCGTTTGCTGCTGTGCTGCTGCCCTTGTTAATATTGTTGGCGCTCCTTCCCTCACTCCACCAGGCAGCTTCTCTGTGGATGCTGACAGGGAAGGGCACTTCATTAGGTCCGGAGTAGTCTTCAGCTTCCTCTTCCTTTTCATTTTTGGCTCTGGTTGGCTTGAAGCACTTGAAGCATCGCCAGATTTTTCAGCTGGTCCCGCTATAGGCTTAGCGGACCGCTCTCCGGAATGCATCGCGTGATGTTGTTTGCTCACTTTTTATTATTTTTATTTAAATTAAAAGAAACGAGAAAAAAAGAAAAAAAAAAAAAAAACTTTTTGTTTCACTTGGAGTGGACTCGGACCCACGACCTGTGGTTTATCAACCGAACACACTGCCACTGCGCCAATCGGAGTCCAATAAAAATTCTTCAAATGTGCTTCTTATTCGTTTCTTGCTCACTCGAAAGCCGAACACGTCTAATCTGAACTGAGGTCTATGAACGACTGAGCTTAGTGGGGAGAGCACATCAACGATGTACTTATCGGTGTGGGAAATTAAAAACAAGTCCAGGGTATTGGCGGTATGATTATCAACGTCTGGTATCCACGTGAGTCATTTACAAGCTGCGTTAAGTTGTTTTCCGCAGCGAAGATCTCAACACACCGTCCTCCGGGTGTTGTCTGTCCAGAATGCCGAAGTCACCCAGTACTTAACAATATAAGCCCAAATACATAGGTCAAATATGCAATTTATCAGTCTCCCAGTTGTGGCTTCTAAAGTAGGATTGCGCGGTATATACCTGCAAATCATAAAAATCTGCAGGATCGGTCAGCCAAATCGGAAATGGCTTAAAATTTCTGCCGTAGAGATGAACTTGAAGAGCAATTTCAATCAGGCCCTCATTTCTGTGCAATAAGGAAAATTTAAAATATTGTTCGTTCCCAAAGTTAGGAAACGCTTCCATTTACATAAGTCGAAAGATCTCAGACCCATTTATGATAATGCCTAGGTATAAGTAGTATGTATCATCGAGTATTCCCTATTTTGTACCCTACATAAATGCTATGAGCTTAATATGTTCTGATAAAGCTTAAAATGGGTGACAGCAAGAGGATCTGTCATTAGAGGAACTCCATACTAAATAAAAAATTGAAAGATGGCAATTGGATACAGACAAGACTGTCTAAGTGATTTATTCTGTCGTAATAAATAACGTAGGCTTGAAATGTCTCAGTCTTCCGTTGAAGCAGTGAGCTCTTTAGAGCAAACAGTCGCGAGGCAAAATTCACCGGACATCACGGCTACATCATCTACATATGTCTGAGCATAGATATTAGAACTATTGATAGCATTAAGCAGTGCAATCGCCAACTGCAATCAATCCAGCATTTCTTTTATCCACAAAACTGGTTATTTATCTATCCCGATTTGTTTCCCTGAGATACGCATGCCGTCAAGAGCTGTGTTGTCGCAAGCACGCTCAACGTTGATGGAAATGCCCAACTCGTATTCTATTTTGTCGAACTCGTCTTCAGCTTTGTCTCCCAGATTTTGAAGCGTACTCTCGCAGGATCTTCCATATTAGTAGGCTGATGCATCTTAGACAGAGCACGCATTCGCAAATCAGGTCTATGAAGCTGAACCATTCTTTTCAGCATGAAGGAGTGTAGACGGATAGGCCAAGAGTGTGGTCATCTTTTAAATACGGTTATGATCTACTATCACTGTACGCTAAAGTCCCGGTTTGAATGCCAATACCAGGCTAGTAGTGAAGCAGTGAAGAGCTGCCAGCTGCTGATCTATACCTTTTTGTAGCATAACTGAAAATATGCAATCGCTGCAGGCGACTTGAAGTCATTGTAGACAAACAGCTAATTAAATGGCCTTACAAGTCACCACAACCGTTGACAGATACTATACATACCAGCTACTGCATGTTGTGTTACTCAGCTCACGTGCAATTTCGTGAGAAGCTGGTTGTGATCTGGTTTGTGATCGTAACCTGAAAAATGAGTTTCAATCATAACACAGGGTTTCTGCTTTCGGCTCTGTTAGGTGCCATCAGGTTTTCTAAGTGTTTCCAATCTAGCTGATTTCTCCATTTTGACAACTTTATCTAGCCTGTTAAATCTCCTTAGCGTAACACTTGGATAGCGTTAAGCCGATTCCTTGTGGTCTTATTTTCGTTGGCTAGGAGCCAACATTATCGGCAACCAACGTCGTTCAGGCTATTTTGATTGTCAGCCTTCCCACTTCAAATCGGTAGACAGATGATGGCGACATATTTATAGGTATGCAAGTCTCGCTCTCTTATGCATTTAGGAGTTTTACTTGGAGCTGGGTCTTCTCACGACATCCAAATCTGCTTTTCCTCTATTAACCGTTGAGATATGCAGTGCGTATAAATATTACAAGTCTCCGACAGGCTACTCTATTTTGGATCACTTCATTAGTAAGTCCAAGACATTTGTGGTGTTTCGCATTTGAGCGATATTTGTATAATTGTTCGTTTTTTGGCCTCTTTGTTGAATCTCGGCTAGAGCCTTCATTGTTTTTCTGACCGGATTTTGAAACAAACTTCGTTTAATGTGGCACTACCAAATTGATTTGCTCGGCCTTTTTCTACTATGCGTATTTCTTATAAGATCACGTTGTGTTACATCCGCAAGTATTCGTAGCGTTTCCATATCCGCCACGACATACAAATACCACTCGAAATGTAACCTTTGCTAGATGTAGAGACTGCCTTATACGGAATTCATATGCGGGTAATACTACCAAAACAAGTGGTTCTTGTCAACATGTTCTTCCGCTTTACCCAATTTGCTTCCACTAGAACTGTACAATTTGTAGGTTACAGTAAATGCTTCACCCGGGCATCGATCGCGGGAAAACCCATTGACAGAGAGACTGTCAGGAAACTTTTTGTTCTTAGCCCTGTTCGGGATGGCGGTAAAAGGTGTAGTTTCAGCTCTGAGATCTTGATCGGTTTCAGTTGGTTTCACTTCCACCACTGTAGGAGTTTGACTTTGGCATTTGCTGTCTTTATGCCGTACCTTTGCCCCAAGTTTTGTTCTAATAACTAACTGTAGTCTTTCAGAGCATTTCTCGTCTTGAGCCCTTTTGACATTTTGGACTTCCGGGAAGAGACGTCAACAGCAGCACTCTGGCTAACCACATATTTAAAGGGTGACCAGATAGCAATAATAGCTTTTCCAATAGTTATATTTCAGCAGCTGTCAAAGTTACCAATAACATCCAGCTGTCAAAATATTCTGTAAGATTTGGCATTTTATGCTTGCCGAATGTGCGGAAATTATTCAAAAATATTATCGAAATTCCGACTCAGTCGTAAATACGCAACGTGAATTTCGTTGTGTGGTGGGACTTCATCGTGGCTTCAGTGTACAGGTAATTCGTCGCATCGTGGAAAAGTTTGAGCGTGACTACACTCTTTTGGATCTGAAGCCACTAACCGGATAGAGATTAGTTCGAAATAAAGAAAACATAGCCACAGTAGAGCTCAGTATCGAAGAAGTCCCAGAAATGTTGATTCGGGGCGCCGATCAGATGAATTAGGCATCTCCAGAGAGCCAACCCAGCTTATTTTGAATTTGAATGTGGGCCTATATCCGTATAAAATTGTGCTGACGCAAGATTTGTAGCCGGATGACCATAGACAACCCTGTGAGTTCGCTAACTGGGCGAGTCTCATTTTTCAATGCATTCACAAAGATTCACAGTTTGGTGCGGTTTGTGGCATGATGGCATCATCGGACCATATTTCTTTCAAAATGTGTAAGGAGACACCGTTACCGTCAGTCGTCACAGGTATAGAGTGATGTTCACCGTCTTTCTTTGATCGGACCTCGACAATACTGATATGTCCGAGGTGGTTCTAACCAGACGGCGCTACATGCCATACAAGCGACGCAACGCTCGAAGTTGTGAAGGAGAAATTTGGCGACTAGTTCATCTCACGGCGAACGTTCATCAATTGGCCCCCGCGATCACGCGATTTGACGCCACTCGATTATTATGTCTGGAGCTACGTCAAGTCTTTAGTCCACGCTAACAAGTCAACCACTTTGGATGAGCTCGAGGCTAACGTTCGACACGCTATTACTGGAATAACGCGGCACGTATTGGACCGAGTCATCAAAAATTGGACCGACCGTTTGTCGGTCGGCTATTTCAATAATGTGCTATTTCACACAAAATGTCATGAACGTAGCGTTAAAATAAAGCCAGAACTAATTTTATATCTCATACCGTTGTTGTTTTATATACACAACATCGAAAAAGTGGGCAGAATGTCACAGTCGACAGCTATAATTTTGAGGTAGTAAGGCGCTTTGCCTACCTTGGCACTGCTATTAATTCTGCCAACAATGCCCCAGTGGTAATGAAATGTAGGCTTACTCTTAACAATCGTTGTTTCTTAGGGCCAAGCAGGCAATTGAGCAGAAAGTCTCTACCCCGAAAAACAAAGGAGACTCTATATAAGACGTTGATCATCTCAGTCCTACTTTTTGCCGTTGAAGTCAGTCAGTATTTCGGGAGAAATTTCCAACGAAAAATATTCGGTCCCATTTGCTTTTTCGGGCTTCGGAGAAGAAAATTCAACTAGTCAGAAAACTGCGCATCTGTCACTTAAGATAGCTGGGACGTATAGAGCGAATGGATCAGAGTCTTCGAATCTAACCTGGAGGGACAACTTAGTAGAGGAGGATCTCAACATGTAGCGCGTACAAATAGAAGAGGACGTCAAACGACTTGGAGTGCGCAACTGGAGGCAGTTAGCTAAAGATCGGGCTAACTCGAGAGGCTTGTTAATAGATGCCCAATTTCACCTCGAACTGTAGCCTCACCTAAGTAAGTAACTAAGTAATAGTTGTCATTCCTGGACAGCGTCTGATCGGCATGCAACAAGGCATGCACTTGTGCCAAAATCTACCAGAAAAGAAAACCACATCGGGAAGTTTTCTATGATAAAAGATCTTATTATAGATTCATGTATTGCAAGTACAACAATCAGCTTATATGATCTAAATGTTACGGTTTTACGTCGGCTGCCACTTCTCTCTAACTTTACCTAACCTAATTGCAGCTCGAAAACCACTTACATTTAAGCAAAAGACAAGCAATAAACATATTAACCTGAGCATATTATCTTTTCAAAGGTTAAGCTCAACTTTAAATTTAATTAATTTAAATAAGTAACTACTTTTCATCTCCACGGCTTGTAGGGGTATTCCTCTTCGAACAGAGAAACAAATGAAAATCCGTTGTTATTTTTCCATGTCGAGAATCCTTACAGATCCTCGGGTAGGATGTCCACTATGCTGATTTATACGGGGAGCACACGTCGTTTTTCTGTCATTTAACTCGCATGGCTTAATTAAAATCTTTTATCAATGTGACAATAAATTGTGTTTCTTTTTTTTATTTTTATTTCGATTTCTCGCCACTATACTGTTCTGAAATGAAACGTTTGAACACGCAGCAGAAAATGAAAATAAACTGTGTTCGCACGTCTCTTTTCACGATAATCTACGTCCGAGTACATGTCGGTTATTTACAAAAAAATCCAGGGCAGTATCTGGAATGTGAAATGAATTAAATTACAGGGCTCCAAGTTTCTGCATTGTCTGATTTCCAAAATAAATCTTTGAAATACCTGAGCAAAAAGGGTTCGAATAATGCACGCAATAAGTGCCTTCTTTGTGATTTTCAAATTGCACTTCAATAGCTCATGCAGAGAATTGTAATTTGATAAAAACATTTATAAGTAAGCTGTTTGCATATACAAACACAGATAGGCAGCTTATCAAATAAACATATGTTAGACATTTGTTGTGGAAACTTTTGTATTTTTGCTACGTTAACAGTTTTTTAAACGTCAAAAAACTGTAACAACACGAAAATAATTGATTATTGTTATAGAGTCATCAGCATAATTCCAATGCTGCCGCGTACTCTTTGTATTATATTTAATTGGTCGGCATTGCTCTCTGCAGATCGGTCATTAAAATAAATATTTGTGGATCCAAACTGAAGGTCAGGATATTTTTCTATCAGTTAAGTATACGAGTATATTGTTCTAAAGTGGATTATTTGTGATCATATCAAGCACTTTAAACTCGTATAAAAGGGTGTTAATACACGTGACGAAAGGCTAACTGCTCTAAAGAAAATCGAAATTTGGTTCAACCATTAAAGGATTCGAGAAAAAGTTATTGACAACGATTTCCCATTAGAAGCTTATTTACTTTGATGGCGCTAGTCTGGGGAAGAACTGGGTTTCATCCAGTAGGTACTTCACGTTGGTTGAGGTCCCCTTCCAATTACCCTCGCCACTTTAGGTGAGATTTTCCTAGACTGCGTTGTCCCTCCAAGTTAGAATCGAAGACTTTTTAGGCTGGAGCGGTGGTGTTCATCCACATGTCCATGCCACCTTAGGCGACTAATGTGCACTTTTCTTACCAGTCAGTGTCACTGTACAGCTCGTAAAGTTCATCACTAAGTCACTTCCTCCAAACACCTCAACACCTCAACGCAAATGGGATACAAATTATTCGAAGAATTTTGCGTTCGAAAAGACCAAGGATATCTTCGTCCACCTTCGCTAACGTCCATGTTTCTGTACCATAAAGTAAGACTGAGATTATGAAGGCCTTATATACATAGAATCCCCCTGTTCGTTGTCAAAGTGTTATTAATCATTTGGCTTTTTAGTTCCAAGAAATAGTGATTGGCAAGAGTAACCCTTCATTTGATTTCTGATGAGATGTCCTTATCAGGCTTAATAGAAGCCGACGACGTAAACTATATGTTGTAAATTCAGTGACTACCTTGACAGTTTTAGCTGTCGACTGTGGTGCTCCGTCCGATTCGTCGATATTACATGACCCTTCTTGTTGCCAGCAAATACTTGCTTTTTTTTTTATAATTTACGCGCGCCTAAGGGGTTATGATACCCTTTTACTGTTGCCATGGCGCGGGCGGAAAGATAGAAGGAGGAGAAAGGAAAGCATTGTTGTGATGTAGTGGTTGGAAACTCAGGTGTGTTTGGTTTCGATATTGGCTCTCCAGGGGTGGGAGTCCGAATAGGACGGAGAATTTTCTTCACTCGGAGTTATTCCGGTTGTGAATTTTAACGGTTGTTTTGCGCTTGAAAACCCTACAATAGCCAAATCTACATGTCAGTGTTATGCCTTCACACGCAGATTTTTCTGACTGAGTTCCAATTACACAAATGAAAACTTTGTCGTGGCTAGGATTCGAACCTTGACCCTCCGAGTGAGAAGCGATTGGTAGTACCACTACACCACGGCCACCCCGTGTTGCTCTTATTCATGACTAGGTGAGCGTATTTTTGGCGTTCTAATACTTGCGGATGCTCGAGTGAGGGCTCACTGAGTTCTGCTAATGCCAATGCCATCAGCGTGTGCTGATTTGTTGTTGTTCGGGCTTTTAGCAAACCGCACCTGTGGTGGTGAAAAAGTTCCATGGCCTGCGTTTTTTGACATCAAAAGTTTTGGAGAGATTGTTTCCCCCGAGCGCAGCGAGCGCTCTGTACAATCTGATATGATGAGTCTGGCAGAGATTCTAAGGCTACCAATGGATTTGTATAACTCGTCTCAATAGATGTTATATGGTACGTATCGATTTGGACTATTTGGTCGTTTATGAACTTATCGGGCCAAAATCTGCACTGATAGGGGTCGGTTAGATTGTTGATAAATGGTTTTTGGCGTTCATATAAGAAGTCTGATAAAACCTTATATTCAATGTGAGGGAGGCTAGTGCACTTGTAATTGACACAGCTTCATTTAATTCTATTCTTCTGGAATGCTCTCTGCAGGCCAAATCTTGGAAATGAGTGAGGGGCCTTCTACCCAATCCTTTCTGTCTGCCTGAAATAGCACACCTCGGCATCCTGTTTAGCAGATTTGTTGTTCCTGAATTCGGATATTACTATTCTCACTTCGTCTAGGTTGAATGGTTTATTCTGCCTGGTAGCGGAATTTAGGTTGATATCCCGGTTTAAAAGCCCTTAGAAGAGGTTTTTCTATAATGCTCTTCAGCGAATGTGACTCCACTTCTTCATATGTTCCTTTTTTCATTTCTACAAGCCTGTGTTGCCTTGACACGTTCTTTTACTTTATGGCAAAACTTCCGAACTTCGATGTTCAACCCTCCGCTTTTGCTCGTAGAGCTCACGGCCGCTCTCATTGTTCTATGCAGTGTCGCTTCGTAGGCGAACTGTTTCCCTATGCGTGCTTGCCTGCATTCCATTAGATGTGCTAGATTTTTCTAATAAGGACCCTCTGAACTTACGCATGCCACCTTTGATAAATGTCATATTCGCGTTCCAGAGGTATACCCTTCAGTAAAGTTTACAAATAATCCAAATTTTTGTATCCATCCATATTCGCGGTCATTGACAACTACGTTACGTGTATAAACACCAATTTTCCGTCATTATAGGTAGTGGCGAACAACTAAAGGTCTAATGAATACCGAGCCAATGAGAAACTGAAATACCAGAAATGAGGAATATATTGCGGCTTACTCGAGTCGGTAGGAAAAGACCGCAATCAATCGATTTCAAGCTGGCCATCTCACGATCGTCCCTGTAGCGTATTTTGTGAAAAGACTTGTCTATGCGTCTGCATTTTATCAGGCTAACTCAATGGGCTCCAATGAAGATGGAAGGAGATCCGAATTTTTACTGAAGAAGCATCCTGAATGACGGTTCACATTTTTGGTTAATTGGCTTTGTTAGTAGGCCAAATTGCCACGTTTATTCAAGCAAACAGACGGAAGTGTTCTAACAGTAGCCTTCTTGTTATTCACCCGTAATTCTTCAGACTGTTAGAGTCAATGGAGACTGCCATGGCTCCACTTTGACTAATATTTTTTGTGATCAATTCGTACAGAAAGGCTAAGGCATTATATGGTTTCAACAGGAGAAAATGCCACAATCGGAGGCGCATATAATCTTACATAGTAATTTGAATCGTAAATCGGCCTCACAGCTCGTATGATTTAACCCCTATAGACCCCTTTTTTTGATGAGTATGTGATCTATACCAATAAACTTTAGACGACTTGGAGGCGGAAATTCGCCGTGACATTTCTGGAATATAGGCCGAATTATGCAAAGTGGTCATGCAAGATTGGGTCCTGCGAATACACGCAGGTAAGCAATGATGTCGTATTTTATAGCTAATGATGTCAACCATATTTCAATGCGAAATAAATAACCAATTGGTATCTTAAACACATGTCTTTTTATATTGTGGATACAATAGGGAGGTCCCAGAACTTCGTAACCAATGCCTTCAAGCATTTAAAAGCCAAATAAAGGTGTGGAAGACAGAAAAAACCTAACTGACGGGTGATCATTGCATTTTGATATTGTCGAAATCTGATAATTTTGAGCCGTCAAAAACGATTTAAGCATAAGGGCGCCAAAGTACCAACATTTCAGGAAGAATCGCCAAAGAAAGTTCAACAATGTCTCGAAAAGAATTCGCTTTAAGTCAGAAAAAATTAAGCGAACCTGCCGGACTAAGAAAATTGGAGTGCTGAAATAACGACGGCACCCTGACTTTATTCGGGTACAACGAGTACTTATGCCCGAAGAAGATTTACCTCTCCAATGGCAATACCAACAGGACAACAACCCAAAACACGCATGGACTGTTGCTAAAGAAGAGCTTATATTTCTTATCCTGTGACTTGGTAAGTCCCTTGATTTCAATTCTATTGCAACTTACAATTTGGCAATTTGTTAAAAATTGGTTAATTCGATACGTGGAATCGAATCGAATTTTTCCTCCTCGTAATTTAAAGATAAATACAAGCCATTGTAATAAAAAAAATGTTTTTTATTTGAAGGCGAGTTTTTTGTCGTTTAACATTTGAAGTTGATTTTGGCAAATACAACGCGTCTGCAGTCGGCCCAATTTTTAAATATTTTCCTCCATTTGAGGACGTAATTCCGCAATAATGCACCGAATATTATTTGCCATAACTGTAATCGTTGCTGACTCATTCATATATGTAAATAAGCGAGTTTACGTATTCTCACGGAAACTAATTAAGCGGCGTGAGTTGTTAAGATTTTGGTGCCCAGTTTACAGGTTCGAATATTGAAAATCCCCCAGACCTAGACATACTTAAGCTTGCAATATCGAAACTTATGTTTATTAAAGATGCTGCCGCAGACAAACTGCTTGCTCACTCATATATAGCAGCTAGAGTTAGGTTGATCTGGAGCATTCAAAAGCTCTTGTAACGATTTTCTGTACGATGAGGGGAGAGCATATCAAAACCATGCAATTTCAGCTGCCTTTGTCCAAACCACACGAAAGTACACGCTTTTGACTGAGCCAACTGGTCTCTAAGATATCTCTTACAAAATATTTTCTGACGTGCTGCTGTCTTATAACTTAATCAGAGGCAGAATTACTCTTGCTAATCGTTGTTGTTTATTATTATTATTATTATTAGCCCGGGTCTACCCCAGACAACTTTAGTTAGCTTATTAAACAAGCAAAAAAAAAAAATGTAAGCTATTGATTGACAGAGCTATCTTTCGTAAGACCAAACTGGCTTTATACAACACCGTTACAACATCTGCCCTACGCAGCTTTGCCAAAAGGGGAAGAATAAGCACTTGATCATTTCAAAAGATAGATACTGCTCGTTATCTTTAGTTCCGTATTGACGGGGAATCCAGGATGAGTTTAAACCACGACTGCTGTTTAGCGACTAGTCCGGGATACACGAACCCAACATCTGAGATAGCTGGGCAATGCTGAGTGAATGAAGGCTACATTTTAGGACCAAGGAGTCTTCCTGATCTACCCCCACGGATGGCAGAGTACGACCACATCTAAGGTAGCGCACGCTGGTGAAAGGAGACCTTAATCAACTTGGAGTCCGACACTGGAGGCAGCTGGTGAAAGATCGTGTTAGCTGGAAAGGGCAATTGATTAAGGTTCATCCCGAGCTGTAGCACTATCTAAATTATTAAGTTAGCAATATTTAAATCGCTTCCCAACTAAACTTTCATGTCAAAAAATCGATGGTATTGGTCCCAGTGTGTTCTTACAGTTTGATCGTAGGTGCAAGAACATAAATAAATAAATATGAATAAAACAAAATCTCCAGAACCAAGAATCGATTATACAAAGAAAAATTTTAGCAAACAAGATGCGATCCGAAGAAAACGTGGTCGTCAATAAATTCAAATTTAGGAAGGAAAAAATCTCATTTACACGACACCTTTCGAAAAAGTTTCACACGCAGTACAAATACAGATGTAGATACAAAAACCCTTTTTCACGACCGGCATTTTATATTGTTGTATGCACTGTACGCTTACAACGTGACAACATACAAATTTAGTACTTTGGACATATTCAATGCTAGGAAATAAAGCACATATTACGTTGCCTAAATGTCCACTGATATTATAAATGTGAACATTTTTGCTCCCATTATAACAAAGTTGATGAGTCTGAGCTTTATTAAGGCAACAGTACCTAAAGAACTTAAGGAATGAATTACGAGTATTAAACCAATATGAAAAGGACGAAATAAAAGTCAGTTAACGGATAATTGTTCTATTGCCATCCTGTCTACCATTGAAAACATCATTGAGGAAATAAGTATGATAGCTGCACATCGAATTCGTGATTTCATCGGAAAGTATGACTTAGTATTCAAACAACAATATGGCTTCCAAAAAGGGAATTTTGGGAATTTTGTCAACATCATGGTTTATCTTATTCATTGGCTTTAACAAAACTTTTTATAACATACTGTGGACCATAGCAAACTGATCGAAGCTATCTAAAAAGCCGGAATAAGGATAAAATTAGCGTCCTGGTTAACCGATTACCTTTCGAGTCAAAATCTACAATTGCTTTAGTAACAAACAAGCTGTGCAGTTTGGGGTCCCACAAGGTTCAAAATTGGTGCTCTTTTTTTCTTACTATAAACGAATGAAGTGCTTCGATATTTGAAAAAGAGCACTCCGTTCGCCCATGCAGATGACAAGCGATGGTTTTTTTCTCATCTGGCGGTGGAAGCAGCCGCGAGGCTGATGCAAATTGAAGTCGGGAAATGCTGCCTTATGCATATTCGGGGTCCACAGTACCCAGCGTCTGCAATCCTCCTAAGGCTTTTGGATGTGCCAACATATCTGATAAAAAATATATTGAAGTTATCGGCATGTACAAATATCTTGGCATCACTATTGACAGTCCCTTCCTATGGGAGGTTCACATAAACGATCTGCGTGATAAGCTGAATAGGTCCCATTGTTTGTTGGCCCTTCGATAATATGGTTTAAGTGTAAAAACAAGTGTACCCTAATAGGGTCAAGACTTAGATATTGGCTTCGGGAAGCGCAGCGACATATATGAAGAAGCTGCAAAGCATCCAAGATAGAGCGAAAAAGTTAATATCTAGAAGGGAAGCCATAATCAACAGCGTTACAGTTCTGAAAGATAAGCAGATATTCAAAATGATAGTGGCGTTGAAATATTATGACGACCCGAACTTCCGAACAGAAGTCACCCATCAGCTTGTCACCAGACGAAGAGCGGACGGAATGTATCAACTTCTTTCCTTTATAAATGAATGCGGCCCAAAATATTCAACTACCTACCTTATCAAATGAAAAACATTAGTCAAGTCAATAATAAGAAAAAGAAATATTAAGTCTTATACTCGTGTACTAGAAAGAATATCGTAGTCTTGAAACTTCTGAAACGAAGAAGCTATTTCTTTAACCCTTCTTCTGTTTTTGCGAAGTTACAAATTTCAAACTATTTTTCTGTGTTTACGATATGTTTTTTTTCTTCTTTCCCTTAAATATAACAAAATTCATTTTGATGATTGGACATTTTATTTTTGGAACGTTTTGTAAATAACCACCTGCATATAAGCCATGTTATTTCACAAATTAAAGTTCAAAATATTATACATGAAGGAATAAAATATCAGGTGTTAAATGTTACTTAATTTTGTAAGCAAATGCTCGTTGATCATTTTTCTGTATCGTTCACTATTGACTGTAACACATTTTTTAAAGAAATAAGGCCCGATGATGTCACCAGCGTACAATACAATACGATACATTGGCAGTACATTTTTGTGAATAAAATGATATCTGATCCGCGAAGGTCAGATACATACCATATACTAATGCATACCATATTCACTCCTGTACCTAACTTCTTTTGCAAAATTTTCCAAGTTATGTGTTAGATGAATATACGAGTAGCTAAAGGTGCTGATGAATTCAAGTTTTCAACATACCGCAGTTACGCGACGATATTTTCTTTGTGACATACCGATCTCATTTTCATTGTTGGATTTGTGTCAGTGGATTAGTGCGATATGTATCCCTAATAAGACGTTCAGATAGGCAGTTATTCAGATCAAAAAATTATCGAAGTGCGAGCTTAACTTGGTTTTAGGCCTAGTGTAAATCAGTGTATAACATTCTGTTCGGTGCTGGTTATTTTGTTTAACCGTGTTGTAATCCTTTTAATGACTCGTACAGTAACAACTGTGTTATAAAATTAATATTTACTGTCTTAAGCTGTATGAAAACTATCTGAAAACTGTGTAGATTAAATAATAACTTAAATTAAAACAAACTGTTCACTTCAACGTTTTAAAATGCGTAAATGTTTCCCTTTTTTGCTAATTTGACATATGCAATTTTTTATGTCATGAGAGTTTTATTATATTTAGATAAGTGTGTTTGTTTACAAATTTAAGAGTAGGTACAATAATCTAAGTTTTTAATTTAATTTACATTTTATGAACAATTTATAATTTTATAAGTTTTCTCAACAACAACCTTTCATTTAAGGGATACGTATTAAAATATTTTGAGCACGAATATCTTTGATCAGACGTGTATGCTTATGTTGTTTGCAATTTACTTGAATTATCAATCTTAAGTATCAACCGGCAATCATCATTAAACTCTTTTAAAATTCCTAAGAATATACAGAGTTCTGTGTTTCAGGCTGCCCTGTTTTGCGAATGGTTCTTAAATGAAAGAAACATAATTTAGATTTATATAATTTATATTCTATTAAGTAATTATAAGAATGTATGTGGTCTATATTATTCTGATCACTATAGAATAAATGGTATTTTCAATTTCAAATTGAAACAAATACTCTTTATTTTCGTAACGGAGAGGCAAAACCAAACATATAATTGGACGTAATTAAATGTATATAGTGATGCAAAATTTTTAATAAAAACTGTGGCATGAGCAAGCTATTCTAAAGTACACATGGATGAGCATTTCTTTAAATAATTCGAGTAATAGAGGATACGAGAGTAATAAAGGATGCCAACAGTACGGAAGAAGATATAGACTATTCCGAAATCATCTAAGCAAACAAAACAAAAAGGAAAAATCAAATAATTTTAAGGGGGTATTCTGGTCTAGAGGCACAAATTTTAAGGTCTTTTTTTAATTGTGATGAGAAAAGAAAAATAAAAAATATTTTAACCAACTTATTTTTGCTAAATATTTATTTATAATTTAAGAATACACATAACAATTGTACAAAAAAAAATTCAAAATTCAAAAAATTGCAGGGCGGTAAAGTGGTGGGTTGAAAAAAAGGGTGCGTCCTTATTGACACGATTTCAACTTTTCTAGTCATCTGAAAAAAAAATATATTTTTTATTAATTAGTAAAGATGTTGTAATATCCCCTATCTCAGAGAAACAAAAAGAAAATGTTTCGCAAATGTTGCGAATGCAAATGGTGACTATTTAAAAACAATGTTTTTTAATATTCTTTTAAAGTTGTTAAAAATAGTAAAAAAAAAAAATTGGTTGGAGTTTTACAGTATTTCAAGAAGGTATGTACCAAATTTCAAGTAAATCGGTTCATTCCAACTTGAGTATCATCAATAGTGTTGAATAAAATAAATTCGAGAGAAACCCGTTTAAAGATTTGAGCATAGTTTCAAGCAGTTTAAGTCATATAATGTTGCGTTATATAGTACTTACATTTCGTTAATCGGCAATTGCTGATCCATACAATGGGCCTTCTTCTATTTCAAAATATAAATTTTCCGAAGTTCTTTCAGCTAGGCGTTCAAAAAATTTTAATTTTTGAAGATTTCTTTTTTGACTGCACACAAAGCAGGTACGTCTTCATTGTTTGAAGATTCAAACTAAACTAATCTGAACCGAATACTAAACACGAAAAGATTAATAGATTTCTGAGTCAATACGGAGTACAGAGAGTTTCCATGGTGGAAATCCCCCCCGGAGGTAGTTGGGGAACATCTGCCATCTATTGTTCGATTTGCTCCGGGAAGACCGGTCTAGTTGCAGCTATAAATCCGTAAAGAATTTAAATCTTAAAATTTCTTTTGGAGGATATTTTCTTAAAAGTATAGACTTTGAAAATATGCAAAAAAAAATTGATTTTTTTTACATTCTAGACCAGAATACCCCTTAAGTAGAAATTTGCAACATTAATGCCAGACACAATCATAAGGAAACCAGAAAATTTGGCAACTCCATTTTTTGGAGAAGTTCCGCAAACCTACTTCCTAGACAAAACAGCAATGATCGTCAATCTTTAGAATATCGAAGCCGCTGAAGACCAGGGGCAAGGTGTGGGCTATAAGGCGGGTGGGGTAAGACTTCCCATCCACTGTTTTCCAAATAGTTCTTAACCGGAATAGCAACGTGGGGCCGAGCGTTGTAATGATGGAAAATTATTGCCTCGTGTTTGGTCGCATATTCCGGGCGTTTTTCGGCCACTGCTCTCTTCAAACGGATTAATTGTGTTCGGTAGCGTTGTTCATTGATGGTTTCACCCAGTTTTAGCAGCTCATAATACAGCACACCCATCTGATCCCACCAAATACAGAGCATTACCTTCGCGCCATGGATATTCGGCTTTGTCGTTGATTTGGCTGGTTGGCCTGGTTTCACATATGATTTTTTGCGCTTGGGGTTATCGTAATGGATCCAGTTTTCATCACCAGTAACAATCCGATGCAAAAATGACTTCCTTTTGTGGCGTTCCAGCAGCATTTCGGACATGCAAAACCGCCTTTCAACGTCTCTCGGCTTGAGTTCATGTGGAACCGAATTTCCTTGCTTTGGAATATATCCAGCTGCTTTTAAATCCAGCTGCTTTGAAATGGCTGCTTGAGTGAAACCCAAAGATTCTGCGAGCTCTTCTTGTGTTTGGCAGCAATCTTCATAGAGTAATTCTTCCAGTTCATCTTCAAACTTTTTTGGTTTCCCAGGACGTTCATCGTCTTCCAAGCCAAAATCAGCACTTTTGAATCGTGCAAACGACTTTTGGTACGTTCGCTCAGCTAGCGCATGTTCATCATAAACTTCCACCAAAATACGATGACTTTCGGCAGCAGTTTTCTTCATATTAAAGTAATGAAGAAGAATTCCCCGCAAAAACACTTTTTCAGGCACAAAGTTCGACATATTTGAGTGAAAAAAAATTATTGTTGTTTACGCGTCAAAAGAATGACATATACTTAAATGACGTACAATGACAGTAGCTTTCCAACGCATGTTCCAATGGAATAATAAAAATGGAATTATACAAGTTACGCCATGTATATGTCTTTTATGATTGAATCTTATCTGAGGTATGAAATACGATAAAGAGATCACAATTACAGCGCTGTGATAACATAAGGCCTTTAAAGACGACAACACATACAAGCTACCAATACAGCAAGTAGCCAACACACGAGAAAGATTACGAACAAATTCATGGTGCCCAGATACAGGAACAAATATGGGTAAAGAAGATATTCTATGACTGTTGCAAAAATAATAAACGAGCTTCCAACAAATTTGATGAATCTACTTTAACCAATATTCTTCCAAAAATGTTAAAGTAAAGCGTTCAATCTCTAATGCCTCAAACATATACCATAAATCTGTTAACTGGCTTTTGAACTTCTGATAGGTGGTACGTCGAGTTCAAGATAATATCATATAAGTAACTACTTTGAATGATCAGTCTTTTGTTCAGTTCTTTCTTCTACTGCGGTTGATATTTCAGTGAGAAATTAGATCAATCTTCAGAAAGCCATGTACTCTTTCTA
Source organism: Volucella zonaria (assembly GCA_963966105.1). Taxonomy (NCBI): domain Eukaryota; kingdom Metazoa; phylum Arthropoda; class Insecta; order Diptera; family Syrphidae; genus Volucella; species Volucella zonaria. The sequence continues at coordinate 197,276,629 of OZ014530.1, read as the reverse complement.
GTCATTTGACATACACTTCTTCAGCTTCGGTAGTAAATGCAGTTTCTGCAGCATTCAACATAGTATTAGTAGGTTACTAGTTATTTCTTATTCTTTCCAGTGGTGTTTTTTCAATCGTTAACACACAAGCCATGACGAGCACCATGTTTATTATTCGGGTGCTCAGGAAATTAAAATAATTATTCTTTTCATTTTGGGTGGTAAGTTACTTTGTGGCAAAGATTTGATAATATGACCCTTCTCACTCTATCTGAAATTTTAATGAGAAGTTCCCTTTGCTGCGAAAGGTTGCTTCCTTTTTATTTGAAATTATCATCTCTAAACAAGCCCTTAACCGAGGCTTGAAGTCGCTTTGATTAAAAGTTCGATTTCGATGATGCAGAAGCTTACTGAAGCAGCCTAAATTTAAATATACTTCGTACATAGTAGACATAAACAATGCTTTCTATGTGTAGTTTGTAGGAGCTGCCATGCATGAAGATTGTTGCAGTAATTCTTGTAACTATTGAACATTATCTGCATTACCGATGTTCAACCTCTGATAGCTTTATTATACTCAATACGAATGTCATTTCAAAAATAATCCCCATACCTTAGTACATGAAACATACATATATAGTTTACGCAGTATTACTTAACAGCCCTTCAGTGTTGTCCATCTCTTACTCCAATATTAATTCCCAACATCTGTCTTCAAAAGGAAAAATACTGTTCACCGCATTGTCTCCTTTAACTTTGGGAACAAGTAGTAGTTTGTTGGTATTATGTCTATGCCATAGGGCTCTGATGTTCAAACGTTTACTCTTCTATTCTGTAGTCAATAAATGAGGGACTCAACGACCTGGCGATCTTCATTAAGAAAATCCGATAAAAGCTCGACACTTGACGCCCCTCGGTAATTTCAGCAGGCAAGTAGCTGCTGACGCTCTATTCTCCTTAAAGCGAATACACAGTGGACAAATAAATTCAAGCATTCTCATCCACTATTAGGGTTTTATGATAAAATTTCTGGTGCAGGGTTTACTAAGAACGACTTGATATATCTATCACTTAATATAGCTATCTAGCAGCACTCCCGAACAATTTTACCGTGACTTTCAAAATACAGACTATACTAAACTGCTCACCGACGTTAATCGAATATGTTGGGACAGCATCTACTACATGCCCTTTGTAGACGACCATGTAATATTCTTCCGGAAACAAGTATTACAATTACATATATGAAAACAACATCCCCCTAAAAGCAATAGTACGCACTTCTAAGTCCCCTCAATGGTTTACCGCTAACATCTAAAAATTCATAGTCTAACGCGACACTGCCTATAGGAAGTGGAGGAGATTTCGTACCGACGAATTTCGAAATAAATATCGTTTATTGCGCAAAAAAGTTGTCTCGAAAATCAGATCAGCCAAAATAACTATTTATCATCACAAGTTTAACCCGTCTACCTCGGGAAATTCTACGAATATGTGGAAGAAGCTTCGCTATCTAGGCATAGGTAAGAAAAATATCGTAGTTCCCACTGATGCTAACTGTGACCAGTTAAACTTGCATTTCATTTTCTCATACGGCAATCCTTCTTGCAGCCCTGATCTTCCAGAGTCTAGCATTGCAAACGACACTGAAAGGGCTTTCTGCTTTAATGGATTCACCGAAGTAGATGTTCTCGAAGAACTCCTCTTGGTAAAATCCAATGCTACTGGTGTCGACTGCCTAAATTCAAAGTTAATAAAACTGCTTCTGCCTTATATATTGTACTTCCTCACGTTACTCACATCTTTAATATAATAGTATATTCACTACTTCTGCCTTTTCCTTCGAATGGAAAAGAGTAAAAATAGTCCCGGACCTTCAGAAAGAAATGAGGAATACGGTTGCATGCAGGCCAATGAAAAGTTAGCACTAAAACAAATTTGTTACTATTTAAATAACAAAAATCTCCTATGTAAACATCAGTCTGGTCTTCGGCCCAACATGAGGTGCAACACTGCGCTGATAGTAATAGTAAAAGAGATTCGTAACGCAATAGATAGGAATCAACATTTGACACAGTCAACTATGCGGCCATTTGCAACAAGCTTAAAGACTGTTTCGCTTTTCTTCTATGTCCGTAGTTCTTATCAGGTCTTACTTAAACGGAAGAAAACAATGTGTTTCCACTGAATTTTTTTAGAGTGCAAAGTGGAGACCCACATGGTTCAATCCGTTGACCCACTCTTCTCTCGTTATACGTGAACAACCTGCCAAACATTGTTAAACACTGCAAAGTCCATATATATGCTGATGATGTGCAATTTATGTTAAGCTGCCCCAGAAATTAAACTAACTCTGCTATAGGCCTCTTAAACGAAGATCTTGCTATAATTCATGATTGGTAAAGTATGATCTTCGACTTAATGCCGACTGGTCGAAAGCACCGTTAATACACCGAAGAGCCTTTAATCTCTCAGGCCTTCAGCCTAGCGGGCTGTTTCTGCTAAAAACCTCGGTGAGACTTTTAACTCAAACCTTTCTTGGGATACTCACATTAATTCAATCATCGGCAAAATTTACAGTGAACTTCGGTCACTCAACATCTTCTACCAACAAAAACTAATTTAATCACAGCAAAAACTTTTCTTTTAACAATTTTATTACACCGATGCGAGATCTTTTCCATGCCTGACCAGAATGGTCTCAGAAAAGTTAACATTGTCTTCAACAATATCGCATCAATTTTTGCTAGTTCAACCCAGATACTTTCACACTTTCGTCTCGCTTCTGAAGGCCAATTTGTTCAAGTTCTCCGGCTTTGGAACTGTCTACCTATTGACCTGAGAAGAATGAATGAATCGTCTTTACCCGCACTACTAGTTACAATCTACTATAATATGCACAAACATATTTTTGAATTCCTTATGTAACATACTTCTTATGAATTAACCTTAAACTTACTACAATTCTTTCTCTTTTCTATTTAATTCTTATTTCTTTCCTTTATATATAATTTTTACTTTGCTTCGTCCCTCTGTAATTTTTTTTCTCTCCTTTTTTCTAACTTAAATTGTTATGTAAGGCTCGCAAATTATTGTATAATATAATTTAATCGTCCTTTGTAATTAATATGGTATATACGAGTACGTTGAATAAATAAAAATAAATAAAATCTCTTAGGGAACTATCTAAAATTGCAACCACTCCACCTATCTTACCGGGAACAGGTAATATCCGTATACCAATCATTATGTGCAAACTAATACTAGATGCTAGTAACAAACCTTAGGTAGACTGTTGGATCAACATGTCTACCGATCAAACATATTGATCTACCGATCAAACAGGTGTCATCTTATAGGCAGGCCTGTAAGAAGGCTTGACTTCTTTAATATACTAATTTTTTCTGCAGCAGGAAGAGGAGATAATCCGCCACCTACTCTGCACATGCCCCGCTCTGTCCCAAAGAAGGAAACTCCACTTAGGAACTTTGTTCTACCTTCACACATCGTTCATCGTTGTCGGCCTTTCTGGGCGTGAGACATCCCTTATGCTCTCACACCCTTATGGAAGTGGTTAGCCCAAAAAGACACTGAAATACGCTCTACTGTCTATTCATCACAAACCTTAGTTAAGTCTTTATGAATTTTCGTATTGTCTTTGCAACTTAAAATTTACATTTTAATGAACTATTTTTGATCTTCTACTGTCACAGTAACCAAGACACCTGCGGACGCCATTCAGGCAAAATCGTGCTTACTCTTCAAATTTTCAACAGCAACTCAGGCAATTTGATTTAAGATTGCCACTAATCAGTGTTTCCATGTGCGAGTCCACTATGTAGTTCAATCGGATCAGGATAGAATGTTAGGCTGAAGCCTACAATCCAGCCAGGACTTCCCATAATGACTTACAGCTTTTTCGCAGATAACTCCTAAATGACGAGTTTCAGTCATTACGGCAACAGTTTCATTATAAAGGGTGTTTTTGTTTAGAGGTAAAGTTTTTAAACTGGCAAATCTGTTTCCACAGAATGTCAATTTGACAGTTGAAAGGTGATTTGTAGTTAGTGCGTTTTGCTATTTTACGATGAATAGATTAACGCCAGAACAACGCGTGCAAATTGTGTAAACTTATTCTGAAAATCATTGTTCGGGTCGCTAGATTTATCGAGCGCTATGTCCATTTTACGGTCGACATAATCGTCCATCTGATCAAGTTATTCGAAACAGGATGAATCGTTTCCGCACCACGTACACTCCAGTGGATAATACGCATCCCCAAAGACGACAAACAGTGCAAACAGAAGAAGTTATTGCCGTTGTGGAGTGCAGTGTTGAGGAGAATCTGAACGAGCCGATTCGGCATCGTTCACACCAATTGGAGCTATGCCCATCCGCTTTGTCGAAGATTTTACGGATAGATTTTGTCTTAAGAGCTTACAAAATCCAGCTTGTGCAAGAGTGGAAACCGCGTGACCATTATATGCGTAGTAGGTTCGGTGAATGGGCCGAAATCATGATTCAGCTTGATCCTCATTTTCAACGCAAAATTTTGTTCTGGATGTGTAAACTACCAAAATTGCCGAATTTGGAGGGGAGAAAATCCAGAAGCCTTTGTCGAGACTGCCTTACACTCATTAAAACTCACTGCTTGGTGTGCTTTATGGAATGGTGGAATCATCGGCCCATATATCTTTAAGGACGATGCCGGCCAGAATATAACCGTCAATGGAGAGCGCTATAGAAATATGATTTCTGACTTCCTTGTTCCTCAGTTAAATGGCATTGTCATGACAGAGCTTTGGTTTCAACAAGATGGCGCAACATGCCACACTTCGCGCGACACCATCAAATTATTGCGGGAAACATTTGCTGAGCGCAGAATTTCGCAAAAGAGACCTCTGAACTGGCCTCCACGATCCTGTGATCTCACTTCTTTAGATTACTTTCTTTTGGGTGTATATGAAGTCACTAGTCTATGCCGATAAACCAGAGACGTTAGATTTGGAAGTCAGCATTCGCCGTTGTTGCTCGATAAAGTTGTCGAAAATTGGACTTCACGACTGCGCTTCATTGGAGCTAGCTGTGGTACGCGTATGCCCGGTATGATATTTAAATGCTAATGGCATATAATTAGTTATTAAATGAAGCTAATGTCATAGACAGTAACATTAGCTTTAACTATTTTACTTCATATTGAATTTGTATAACTAAAAAAAAAAACCCTTTATATAAAATAAGGCAAAGTTGTAAGACGTTTTCGAGTATACTACATATGTAGTTTCCATATGTTGAGTGCTCGAGAAAGTTTTCTGGCACCAAAGATCCTTTTTTAGCGGTAAAAAGGGATATGACAAATACCTCGGAAGATATATGTCATTTACATATACAGATATAAAAGATGAAACAATGATATTCTTAAGTTTGTTAGCTGTTAGGTTACGTTTGGGTCATCGGAGGACATTTTGGGATCTGAGAAAGGTATTATTATTCAGACAAGGTAATTTATTATTGCAAACAAAACTTTATTAGCTTACAGAATAAGAAACAATCGCCGGCTAGAGGTCGTGTTCTACCGAGGGCCTAATATCTCTCGTGATACGGACAATCGTCTCAATATATGTACATATTCGTAGAACATATAAGCTCCTATTCCAACGTTCAAAAATATAAAAATATAATGTATTGTTCACATTATATTTTTATATTTATGAACGTTGACATTCTTGTATGTCAGGAACGTGATTAAAGAACACTATCTAGGAGTGTATACAATACTATATATTGTAAAACATAAAACAGTGGATACGGCTTTTCATAGATTTTAAAAATCTCGCAAAGTACCAATATTCCGGGAGTGTTTCTTAATAATGAAGAAGCGTTAATTTGGATCCAATCAATAATAGACGCACAAAGCTTAGCTGTGTACCAGCCTATGAGATTAGATTGGACTAATGATAAGGTCGCGTACAATAATCTAAGTCAGTCTGATGACTTACTCTGATAATATTGTCATCCTGATTTTATTTCATTTCCTCCAGCACTTAGTGAAACGAGACTCAATTACGCACTATTACTTGTAAATAGAAGCCGCTGTCCGGGAATCAAACCTTCAGAAGTAGAAAATGTTTTATAAATATTGTAAGAATAAGCAAAAAACTTACATTTAATCTACCAAGGGTAGAGAACTCTGTATTACCTCTTTCGTTCTTTCGAATAATTCTACCGCTTGCCGTTATAAGCCAGTAATGAGTGACTGACTGCGCACGATGGGTTTGAGACCCATATTTAATTATAGCGTAACAGGCATATATGGCGACTTTAAAAACGTATCCACACGATATTTAGCTAATATCAACTGACAATATTCTACAAACCTCTTGATGGGAAGAAATACCAAGAATGGCTTGAAAAGTGTTGCAAGGAATCTGCTCTGTCGAAAACACCCATTTGTCGCTGGTTTGCTGAATTCAAACGCGTACATACAAATTCAAATGATGCTGTTACGCCAGCAAACAGAAAAAAAATCCACAAATCCGTTCTGAACAAACGTAAAGTGAAGGTGCGTGAAATGGGTTAACATCGTAAACTGCTCACAGTTTACCAAAAACATTGAAATAAATGTGACATACGGTATGTGACATTGCATGAAACGTGTATCCTGTTACGTGGTCGCAAACCTCAAAAAATGTTCGCCGGAAAGAGATATGGTTCCAACGAAGATGTGATCGCCGGAGGTTTGTTTTTTTTTTGTTAAAGAACTTAACACTCAAGTGGGTATGAATACACTTATAATGCCTCAGCATGTGTTAAGTTTTTTGGAAAATGGGATAGAGAGAGAAAGAAAGATGTTTGGGCTCAGTGGTTATTTCGCTGCATGGGTGGCATCCAACATTTAATGGGGAGACTAAATACTTAGTGGAAGTTGGCTTGATGTTGATTTCTTGTCAACTACTAGTCTTACTTGATTTTCGTTAGCTGAAAAAATGGATGATATGTCTTTCGGGCGAGGCTGGGATTCGAACACCGAACCTTCCGATTTGGAAGCCAGTTCACTACCACTTGAGCCACGGTAACGCTGAAGAGTAGTTTGAAGGATTGGAAAAATCGTTCTATAAGAGCGGCGTTGGAATAATTGTATCATCCTAGAAGTGGACTATGTTGGTGGATAAAGTCAAATTTCGCCAATAAATTGTGTCTTTATATATATTTTATTTTTTTATTTATATATATTTCTAATCTCAGATTTTTCAGCTTTTCAAACCACCTGTTAATAACTAGTCCGTTAAAAGGCATTCAATGAGAAAGGCAATTTTTCTAACTTACTCAAAGTCGAAAGAGCATTCTCTATAGAGATCATGGAGTCACTAAGAAAAAATTAGATCTCTACTACAATCTAGAAAATGATTACCTGTCACCAATTCAGAATAGTAATAAAGCTACTATATATACCTTATGACAGACCCACCGTACTAACGCCCCTTCTTGCTATGCTGATAAATAGCCCGCTCATGAAATATCTCGAGACATGAAAACTTCTAAATGGCAACACGGCAGTTTCGCTTTCAAAGCAACAAGTCCATGGGAAATTTAATGGCATGTCTCACAGCATAGTGCAACCAAAGCCGACATTAATCTAGTTAACGGATTTGATAAAGTTTATCATCACGCTCTGTTGTCAAAAACGACAAAATTTGGGATCTATTCAACTTTAGTTGTCTCGGACGGTTTAAGTCTGAAAAATGCTGGTGTGCTCCAGAGCTCCGTTTGTGTCCGAGACTATTTTCAACTTTCATTAATGACATCTTTCCAGTAACTTCTTATCCAGTTTATTTTGCTCGCCCTCTCTCTCTCTCTCTCTCTCTCTCACTCTGTGTCTCTCTCGCTGGTGTCGTCAGAGTAACTGCCTGACAAAGGAAAAAAAATCCACAGCTAAGAAGCAACAACAAACTCTGGATTCAGACGGATATGATGTTGAAAACTCCTGCAAACGAAATAAGGATAAACGAACGTCGGAAGTGTACGTGGAAAGTTAGGTCCCATATAATTGGCCACGTGCAGATGGACAACCAGCGGAGGGACTGCAAAGCAGATGTTACCGGCATCCAAGAAATGCGATGGAATAGGTCGGAAAAAAGGAGGATCAGAAACTGCGACATTTACAACTGCGACTGTTATTGACTGCAAAAGCAGCGCCTATTTGAATATGGATTTGTTTTTAGAGGCATACTTAGGCAAGAAGACTTGAGTTTCCGGAACCTCATAACAATCCGTATTAAGACTAAATTTGCCAACTTTAGCCTTATATGCGCGCACGCCCCTCCAGAGTAGAAAGATGACGACACCAAAGATAGCTTCTACGAGCTCTTGGACAAGATCTACGAGCAGTACCCTAGCCATAACATTTAAATTGTCCTCAGCGATTGTAAAGCAAAGTTAGGAAGATACGTCAACTTTGGTAGTACTTCCGATAACGTATTAAGACAAACCAACTTTGCGGCGGGGGGAAACATTGTCATCGCTAGCATGTGGCTCCCAAATCTCGAAATTCACAAAGGGACTTGGAGATCTCCTGATCAACCAACCGTTAGCCAGATTCAATACGATCGACGCAAGGTACACCCAAGTATTATGGATGCCCGAATGTTCCGATGGGTCAACATCGACTTGGACAAATACCTCATTGTATCAAGGATACAGTATGATATACAGCACCTTATAAATATAAGCTAATACTGTACTTATGTCGTCGGATGGCTACAATTGCAAGAGGCCGCCAAATTATTTTCCGATCGAGTCTCCTTTAATATCTTAATAAGTCCTATGTCGCCATCGTAAAGTATTAAAGACAACTGGAAACATTGCCAAAAAGCCATCAGAGATGCCCCCATCGTAGTATGAAGAGTCGCAGTCGATGCTGTGAATTTAGAAAGAGCTTTCCTATAGACGGTATAACGGCGATGACGAACCAAATACCACTGTCAGGCAGAATGAACCTTTCAATCTGGACGATGTAGACCAATATTTCTGTCCAACCAACACGGATGGAGAGAAGATAGTCCTAAGTAAAAAAATACTGCTGGAGACGATGGCCTCTTAGGCGATGACTTGGTGAGGAGCATACATCAATTCATCTGTAAAATATGGTCGATCGAAAGTATGCCCTACATACATGTCTTCTTAATATCGCCTAAAAGATCCTATCTGCCATATTGTGCGAACGGCTGAAGCCGTTCGTTAAAAACCTGATTTGTCCATGTCAACGTGGTTTTAGACCAGGAAAGTCCACCATCGACTAAATATTTACACTATTTTTAGATCTTGGAAAGAACCCATGAGTTTCAAATTGATACACACTACCCATTCATCGATTTTAAGGTCGTATGTGACAGCAACTTTAGAGATGGGCTATACAGAGCAATGTCCGCTTGTGTTGGATAACGCTGCTTCATTAAGGTCGGTAGGGAACTCACCGAGATCTCTGATGTCATAAAAGAATTTAGACAAGAAAGAAGTAGCTTTCAGATAGAGGTTGTCATGGAAGACAGAGTTCACAGTGAACCGCTACAAGTCAGTGTATCAGAATTAGCAATTCATGTAGTGTTTTCAAAGTAAAAACAATATCCATTATTCAAGTCCCAAAAATCATAGCAGACCCTAGTGCAAGATTATTTCTGTGTACTTAAATTGCCTGGTAGCCATTAAGGCTCCAGAATCCACTGTAATAAGATCAAGTCTAGTACGCAAATACATATAGAAGATGTTTTAATGAGATATCCAAATAAGATATTGTGACCTATGCTGGGTACCAGTTCAAATGCATATCACAGATATTTATAGAGCGACAAAACCCACAATGAAGGGATTTGTACTTCCAATTTTGAGTATTCCATTAGACGCTCGACTAAGTTGGATATAGTGCTTTGACTATAAAAAAATAAACAATCTCCGACAATAGGGATTCACTCTGCTTAATAAAGCAAAGTCGTAGCACGTTTCGTAATTCAGACTACTGGATTTGCATCCAGCATTAAACATAGAATATGAATGTGGACTGGTAATATTGTACAGGATCGTGTTTCTGAGACCATCTTTTTATTTAGTATTGTTTGGGAATGCTTACAAATTGCAGAGATATTTGTAGAACACTACGACCATTTCACGGTCACCACAATCGATCAAAAGAATCGGCAATTACAATTGAAAGATTTCGAACTACATTTGCTCTTTTGGATCCAGAGCCACTGACAAGACAAGAAAATATATATCAGCGCCATTAAGACTAGTGTTAATGAATGTCCTACTACGTCATCCTGCGCAAAAACTTAGCCTCTACCCATTGACATTACTACAACTATTAAGGCCAGACGTCCACCGTAGCGGCTCACTTTTGTATCAGTGGTTTTGTTATAAACAAAATTATCGGAGGAAAATCTATCTGCTACTGATGCTCCGTATCTTCAGATCGTACTTCTTCAAAAATAAAGAAAATCGAAATGTCAACATCAATGGCGCCCGGTACAGACCTACGATCTATGATGTTTTGTATCCAAATATGCGTGAACATGGTCTGCAGTACATTTGATTTGAACAGAATGGTGCAACATACCACACTGCCAACGAAGCCATCGACATATTGAAGGTAATGTTCGATGACGTTATTTCCTAAAATGAAGCTACGGCCTGGCTTTTGAAGTCGTTGGTTTATGCGGACAAGCCAACAACAATTCCAGCCTTGGAAGACAACATTGAGACATGGTGAGATACGGCCTCAAATACTCGAAGAAGCAGACGAAAATTAGAGCTTCAGGATGCAGTTCCTGAAACGCTCCCGTGGTGGTTATATAATCGAGATCATTAATCAACAGTAATGTGTCCGTTTAATTTCAAATCCAAATCTTACAAGTTTTAATAAAAACAACCTTTACATAAAAATCTGAATAGAATGGAGGGCAGTAGTCACTGTTTAAAACTTTAGCTTCTTGTACACAGAACCAAGTCGAATTTATTTTCGGCAGGCCAATTTAAAGGGCGTTTTATAAAATCGCGGCCTATGGACGTCTGACAATTTCGTCCCTGTTAATACTTATCCCAGTCGATTTAATGAAAATTAAATTGAAACCGTAAAATAATTCACGCTTTTCTCGCTTGTTCTCTCTCCGGCGGCAGGTCATCATCCAGTCGACCAACAATTACGCGTAAGCTTTTTCCACTACTCGTAGTTCTGTTGAAAAGGCCGACTCTTCGCAAGAAAAAAAAAGCCAAAATGAAAAACGACAACAAAAAACCAAAATGAAAAACGACAAAAAAAACCAATTTCGCACGAAATCACCATGTGTCCCACTTGACATGTGAAACTTAATTAAATAAATCACATTTTGTATGAGTGGAAAATTAATTTTCGTACCTCTTTCGGAGCATCTCTTACTCGTAGGAGCCGCTCTGCATGCAATATACAACCATGCACTTGTATGTGTAAACTCGCCGAAACAAAATGTATTGCAAACTCATTTCTGAGAAAGAATGGACAGGGATAAAAGATACATTAAGACCGAATAAAATTAAAGTTTTCAATCTTGAGTACTCGTACGTATATTGTGAGTTTTTTTTTTATTTTTTTTTGCTTTTTTTTCAATTCTACGAGTAGGTACTTTCGCAAATAGCTTAGCCAGAGTGTACACGAGCATCATCCTGCAGAGTAAAAGATACAAAGTATTGTAAAGTGAAGTACTTCAATGAATAGCAGCAACGGATGTCCTTTAGAGATCTTAATAGCGAAGCAAATCAACATAATTTAAAGAAAGAAAACTTTAATCTGTATCCACCTTTCTGCCTGTATTACTTGTGTTGGGGTCTTTTCTTTCCACAACTTCATCTATCTACAAAGGATGTTCATAAATTTGTCTATGTCATGGTTATGCGTATTATGCACAGGCAGAAACCTTGTAATGAAATTGTAGGGCCATTCATGAGTTTGTCATAAGTACAATGATATAAGAGTACACTTCTCTATGTTGGCGGATGGAGGTAATAGTGTCCCACTTAATTGTGGGGATATTCACGGAGAGGAACTTGAGCATTTACCACTTCTATGGAGTGCCATTATTATAAGATGATGAGCCCGGAATGGAGTTTTGAGTAGGTAAAATGAAAAATAGAAGAATTAGCAAAATAATTATGGGAATATCGCCAGATGTTTTAAAAGTATTTTCTTTCGAATCAACGCTAAATTGAGCTAGTTGGGTGAGACTGAATTTTTACATTTTTTTAGAAACAAAGTTGAGGGGAAAAATGTTTAATTATTGATATTTTAAAGCTGTCTTGTCAAAAGCCTTTCTAGAGATACAATTATTTAGTCAGAAATAATCTTTCCATATGCTCATAACAGAATGCCACTCTACTACTAGTTTTCTATGTTAATCTTTGGAAAATGCGGTAGGAAAATATTCTGACAGGCTCTTGCGATTGCGGCTTTCAAACGTGCTCTTACTTGCCACCGCATTTATACTTTGACTGCTACATGGTAATGATCCGAGTCTATGTTGGGTCCTTGGAAAGTTCGGACATTCAGAATGCTGCATAACGGTCTGATATCGACCGCAACATGATCAATCTGGTTGACAGTTGATGGATCAAGAGATGCCCCTTTATACCTATAGATGTTTATGATGACGCCTCATCTATTTTCGGACGTGGTGGTATTTAAGCTATATTTTTAGACGACCCGCTCACAGACGGCTTCCTTACCCAGCTTTGCATTAAGATCTCCAGCGAAGCGAAAACTCGTTGTCCTTAAAACGTTTCCCCGTGCCGTCAACATTACATCCGTCCGTGTCCGAGGGTATGGGTTACATATGAGCTGTTTTTTTTCGTGCAGAGGAAGTGGAGAAGTTACCCCCAAGTGTAAACACCAATCTGGAGGACCAGGTTTTTAATAAAACACCTGGACAAAGAATCCGACTGAGCATTCCGTTGCCAGTAGACTCTGTTTCTCGTATCCCCATCTCTACTGCATGGTCCCTCTAAACCTCGGCTCCTAATACGTCGGGTGTGTATTAAGTACCTCAAACCGACAAGAGTCGTGCATTATGCCATTGGTCCATACATATATATCATTTCTCCGCCACCATTCTGATAAAAGAGGCAACTAAAATCTCGTGAGATGAATGATTGCTTAAAATAAAACAACAAGTCCAATCACCCTAATAATTTAGTCTCCCCATTAAATGTTGGATACAACATATAGCGAAGTAACCACTGAGCCCAAACATCTATCTCTCTCTTTCGATCCAATTTTCCAAAAAACTTAAAACGTGCTCCGCGTTTTTAAGAGTAGTAATATCCTCTTGAGTGTTAAGTTCTTTTTTTATAAAAAAAAAATAAAACGAAACAACGAACACTCTGCCCTCTCTCGTCGTCAAACGCCAGCATCCTTAGAGGCTGTTCATACAGGGCTGATGAACTGGACTTTTTTTCCATTTAATGTTCAGATTGATAGTCCCGTCTGAACACTTCCTCGAAATCACTTTGACATACTGACTGTCAGCTAAATGGATTGAGTTTTTTGTTTACTTAACGAATTTTATAACAAAATTAATTAAGTAATGAGAGATAACCAAATATACATATACTATATTAATTTAAAGTCATGTAGAACTTGTGTTTACACTTTTCTCGAGTGAAAACCGATTGACATTTAGGAACATAAAAAAAAATCCAAACATTTTAAAAAATTTAAAAATCCAAATTGACGTAATATGTCACCACTCTCCACTCCCCCCCATGTCAGTTAACGCAAAAAAAATCCAGTCACTCAATCCTGTGTGAACAACCTCTTTGGAAAACAATAGTATCTAGACTCTAGAGTGATTCGAAATGATAGAGACTACAGAGAACACCTGTCTGAAGTTGTTTTCAATACTGCAACACCGCCAAAAATATAACCAAAGCAACTGTAGGCTACCGGTCAAATGCACTTATAAATTCTTCTGATGCGGGGGAACGAATTTGTGTTCGTTTTTATATTGCGGGGTGACAGCCAGTGCATTAGTTCGTAGAGCTTAGTTACTGAGGACAATATGTACCACTTTGTGATTTAGCTTGCAATCTGCTTTGTGACTTAAAATCTGAATACATCTGGCACTGGCAACCATTTAATACCAATAGTCTTGTAGTCTTGACATCGCTGTTTTCCATGAATGCCAGCGAGAACCCCCTTTGATTTACTAGAATACTCTTCAATAACTTTTCAAAGTTGGTGACTTCTTTGCCTAAGTGAAATCCCACGGTTGCCAACATTTCCCTTACGGCTTTTAGTTTGTGTTGTGTTATATCACCTCCACTGATGACATCGTCGGCATAGATTTTCCCCTTGATGACGATGGTGCCTAAAGGAATTCTGTATGCTAATAAGTACATTAATTGCCAGATATGGTAATGATGCAGTACCAAATGTGACTCTGTTTAGCCCATAAGATTTCAAATCCTGATCAATCCAGGGGCAATCCTCCAAACAATCAGTTGTTAATTTGCGTCGTCTGGACTTACTCAGATCTGGCGGTAAAGGTAAACCTATGTTTTCGCCACCTTAATATTAAGTCAATAATATTTGTTTGTATTTTAGAGCCCACCATCAACTTGGGAGCCAAAAAATCGTTTGAAGATTGCTTTGCAGATGACCCGCAACCTTGTGGTGATAATGGATTCCTTAATGACGGCGTGATGGGGAATGAAAAAATGAAAAGTTGATTTGACAAATCCATCGGACTTCTCAACTGGAGTCATATATCCGATTTCGATGTACTCGGTCAAGTATTTTCTATATTCTTCGTGTTGAATAAAGTTTCTTTGCTACCTCTTCACCAACTGCAAGAATCGTCTGACAACACCTTGCTGTGTGGAGCCCATGCTTGCGTATTCACCACCCTTAAAGGGCAGGCGAACTTCGTAACAGGCCGTCGTTTTTAATTTTTTTAAAATTCTCCTCTCGCTTTTTATCATTATCTGATTTGAAGGTCTCAAAGGGTTCTTCTTCAATCTCCCAGAATCTTTTCATGGTTGTGTTGAGATCAACGTGATTGAAGAAGGCACGGACAATATTCGTTTTCGTCGACGACAAGATCCATTCCAAATGTGTCCTTTGTGTTTCTCTAAAGATGATTTCAGCGTAGATGTCAATGCCAAGCAACATATCCACTTTTGCAAGGATATTAAATGTTAGATCTGCTAACTGCAATCCATTCAAGTATGGCCATTTATCGAAACAAGTATATTGAGCCGGAAGGACGAAAGTCAGAGATTTAAGCACAAGGGCTTGTACTCGACCGAAAAATCGGAGACTACCGACTCGACGGTTAGGTCGACGATTTTATTTGTTTCTCCACTGCTGACCTCCCCCAACCCACCCATTTGGTTAAACTTCCATCCGGACCTTTATTCAGTTTTTGAATTACTGCTTCAGCGATAAAAGATGCCCTATGTAAGCTCCATTAGCTGTTTTTACCTTGACCAAGACTGTTGACAGCAGAATCTGCGAACCAGTAGAGCTGTGGTGATGGTGATGGTGGTGATCATTTCGACTAGTTGAGGGCATGTTAGTCTCCTTGTTGTTGATTTTGGATTTGGTTGAGAATGTCTGGTTGGTTTGGGGTAAACTCTTGACAGTGGGACATGTTGGTTGGGCTTGTATGTGTAAATTTTTTGTAGGCTGTTGGCTCTGGGTTGAATTCGGGTTGTTTGGTATGAATTTTGACGCATTTTATTGTATAATTTGGAAAATGATTTACACTATGTCGTGGAATTCTACAGAATGAGTTGTGCCGCTGTTTGCAGTGATAACAACACTTGGAGCTAATGCACTTACTTTTAAAATAACAATAAGCTCAGCAGTTTTTACGTACCTTAATGTTTTAATAATCAATGTTTTAATAATCAAGCGGGACTTGACATTTCACATGCCGAGTCCAAATTGGTTATTGGTATCCGGTGACATAAGACAAAGAACAATGCACGGGTGACGACGTGATTTCGGCATAAATATTTGGCATTAATACCGATTTACAATAGCGAGAAATTAATTCGCCGATCCTGTTTGTTCAACGTCTGTACAAGCGGTTTTGTGAGCCATAGCATACGCAGAAAACTGGATTGCCTACATATTGACGTCACATCGATAAGATTAAAAGTCTTAGACCTCTTCGGACACCAGAATGAATTGGCAACATTTTTATTGTAGTATAACATCGAAAACTACTTCCTGGAGTATAGTCAGATACCTTGGCCAAAGTATTGTAGATAAACTGCCTCAAAGTCATAACTGCCAATGGTGACGTTTTAGTGATGTGCATGCTTTTCTAATGACAGCATGTACTTCAGTTTGCTATTATTTATGGTTAGACTAATCTTGTGAGCAATTTTCTCAATGCTTACGGAAGCTTTTTTGCGGCTCGCTCGTCCAATCAAATCAATGTCATCCGCGTATGTAAGTATTTGTGAGTACTAAAAACAATGTGCCTTTTTGGTAGCCAGTGAGTTTTAAAAGATGCTTTCTAGGGCGATGTGAAGAAAGCCTTGTTTTAAAATGTTCCAGTTAGATTTTTACTGACTGTAATATAATTCATAGTACTTCAGCACAACCTAACGATTTTAGAAGGAATGTCAAAAGGCATGTCGCTGTCCCTTTGGCACCAATGCAATGCAATCCCAGAACACGTGCTAAGTTTTGTGAAAAATGGACAGGGAGAGATGAAAGATGTTTGGGCTCGGTCATTACTTCGTGCCATTCAATATTTAATGGGAAACTAAATTGTTAGTGTAATTGGACTTCTTGTTTTATTCTAGGCAACGACTCATCTCACACGATTTTAGATGTTTGAAAAAAAGAATGTCTTTTGGGCACGGTTGGGATTTGAATGCCAAACTATCCGATTTGGAAGCCAATACACTACCACTTGAGCTACAGCCACCCACAAGCGATGTTTAGGAGACTTATTTCTCTATAGTGGGTGTAGTAAAAATGGTTTCTATTCTTGTGGATCGCACAAATGATACTGAGATTCCACGATTCGGACATGCTCATGAGATTGTGTATGTCCCTGACAAACTCCTCATCAACTGTTTCAAATAGCTCAGTAGGAAATAGGTCTTCGCCAACAGCTTTATTAGATGTAGACTTCGATGTTTCTACCTTAACTTTGTATAGTTCAGCGGTACAGAGTTCTCTGTCATCTTTATCTAGAGTGAAAAACTCATTCTGCTTGATAGCAATATTTTGACCATCATCGCCGTTAAACAATCTGCAAAAGCAATATTTCCATATTTTCAGCATCAACTTCAACTTTTCGAGTACAACTAAGTGTCCTTGTTCATCCTTGCCGAATTGCATTCTGGCTTTGCAGATCTGGCATGTTAGTTTTATTATCTGATAAAATTTTCGAATATCATTCGAAGATCTGCCCATTTTCTCGATTGTTCGCTTCTTGTAGTCTTCCTATGTCTTGAAAGGTCTCTGCTATTCTCTTCTTTTCGTAAACCTCACGAGCAGCTCTCGTGCTTTGATACAGCTTAATATGCTTGTTGTTTGGCTGCATGTACCTGACAACATTTGTCTTCAAAGCAGGGGTTTCTCTGTGCGCTGCTTTGAAACCAATCACATTAGCAGCAGTTTTTCTGATGGATCGTTGACAACATTGCCATTGGTATTCTATGGGGTGTGGAGGCATTAATTTTGAGAGATTTTAAACGAGACGTGAACTGCAAAGATTCCAGCTGTGGTCTTACTTGACTCCATTGTGCTAGTATTACCTGGCTGCAACAAGGTTATGATCAGTATCGATGTGGCTCCTCGGAAAATCGAACTTCAAGATTAACGGTGAGTGACTGACGTATATCAATATAATCAATCTGGTTGACGGTTGATTGAGAAGGGAGCAGCCAAATCTCTTCATGGTGAGAACTGTTAACCGCATTCTGGCTACTGAGAGGTGATGCTTGCACAAGGAGAGTCAGCACATGTTCCATCTAGGAGGTCATAGAATTCGTCTTCCTTATTTATACTAGTCGGCACGATAGATGTCGTAAGTTTTCCTCAGCTTCTTGTCGGCTATTCCTTCGTACATTTTTCATTGCAGTAGCATCTGCTTCATAGCATCTGCTTCATAGCATATGCCCCGAAATAAAGAGGATTTCTAAGTCTTACCGCTTTTAAAGCACGGATGAGTGTTTTTTATTGTTTTACTCCATTCAATGAATTCATATTAATTGTTAACAACTTTGATTTAAAAACTAATGTTTTATAATAAATTTATTTGGGATATTTAGTCAATTGATAAGTTTTTAAGTGTTCTTCATACTAATATTCTTTGAGGAATAGAAGATGCATGCTGTAGTTTAGAACTAGTGGCGGATGGATCGAGCTAAATAATAATACCACAATATGATATTAAAGAGTACATACTCGTACATGTTGACACAGTAAGAATTCACTTATAAGTCTGTGAAAAATAGACGGTTTTTAATTCACTCATATACATAAATAGTTTGAAAATTAAATTAAATTGCTTTTATATTAATTATGCTTATTCTTATGATTTGAATTTATTTTAAATTGATTCTAATCGAAATTGAAATTGCTTGAAGAGGGATAGGGATGGGAAAAAGTTGCTCTAGTTTCTAAGAAAATTTTGAAGCTCGTTTTGAAATCGTTGTGCATCAGTTAGCTTTCGCAAAATTCGTGGGAGTGAATTCCGAAGGCAGATACCAACAACAAAAAACTGTCTTTCGGATGTTAGACAAGAAAAAAGCGGGAGAAGATCTGTTAGATTCCGGAAACTGGATTTTATCATAAAGATATGAAGATTGTCTACTTGAGATTATGTTAAAAAGATGTATGACTGTTCGAAATGAATTTTATATAGTTACAAAAGGACATGTTAACTAGGTGTTTTGCAAGATGTGAAACGTGAATATGTCTCTTTATACCGTATACATATCGAACAGTGGTATTGAAAGCCACCTGAAATCGCTTTCTGCTCTCAGCATCACATCCATAAAAAATTTCACATCCGTGGATAAGTACAGGAATGACTAACATTTTAGCAAGTTGCAGTATTTTTCCAAGAGGAATAAAATTTTGAGCAGTATGTAGGGTTCATAGAATACCGTATGTTTTCCCTACTGTGACAACATTGCTCCATAAACCTTCATTGTAACACTTATCATGTATACACATAGACACACTATTAATACTCTTTGTAACAATGCTTATGATGTACATATACTGACACCCTATAAATGCTCTTTATAATAATACTTATCGTATACACATATAAACACACAAGGAAACAAGGCAGAAGCGCACTCCGAGTTAGTTATCATCCGATCGCACGAGGAACTGCACGTCTGCTATCCGCAATAAAAGAACACGAATAGTGAGAAACATCCGAGGTTTTATTAAATTGTTCGGTATTTTTTTGAAAGTTTCGTTCCGGCTAAACTACTAATGTATTTATGTGGTTGTTCCATGACTGTTCCATGTTCCAAGACCTAGATTTTTCGAAAACTCAACAAATTCAATTGCAGATCTAATTTTTTTTATTGAAATAACTAAACACTTACACTTTGTTGGATTAAGTATTAGGCTGCTTGAGTGACCAATCAGAAATTCGTTCCAGGTCCTCATTTAAAATACTTACTCAATTTTCAATTAGGCCCAAGGAACAGCTTTGATAAATTTGTATATCATCGGCATAGATATGCTTAGATGAACTTAGTATGACAGAAGCAATATCGTTATTATATATGGAGAACAATAGAAGCCCTAGAATAAAGCCTTGGGGAACTCCTTGCCTTAGAAGAAGGAAATCGGAAAGTTTGCCATCAAATAACTCGGCCTGTTATCGTTCACTGAGATAGGATGATATTAGTTTAACAGCAGTGGAGGAAATTGAGAAAAAGCGTCTGAATTTGCTGAGCAGAATCTAGTGACTAACCATATCAAAAGCTTTGGCGAAGTCTAAGAGTACCAGAAAAGCAACATTGTCCCTATCTAATTTGTCTCTTATATCTTCTATGACATTCAGCAAAGCAGTTGTACAGATATGTTTAGCTCGGGAACCCGCCTGTACTTATAGCAACAAGGTATTTTGAATAAGGTAATAATTAAGTTTCTTATGCATAATTCTTTCACATATTTTAGACAAAAAAGGTAAGATGAAAATATTGATCTAAATTTATCACCTTTAGAGCTCTTAGATACTGGGTTTATTTTTGCTTATTTCTATTCGCTGGAAAAGATGCCGGTCATAGAAACGGTATTAATGATATGAGTTACAAACAGTAATAGTAACGGCAAGATCGCTTTAACAAAGATCGGATTTATCTCATCGACAACTACAGCATTGGATTTAACAGACTGAAAACTAAAGAAGCATCTTCGAATGAATAATTAACTGCTGGAGCATTGCAAGGTGGGTTTGACAAAAACGTTCCATTTAGTTCGTTGGAATCGATTGTGGTAGACTAAGTAGCTTTTTGCTTCACGATTCCTATTTTTCGAATGTCGTTCCAAAATTTATGTCCACCTGAGGAAGAACTAAGTCGGTTGGAATAGAATTGTGTCTTAGCATTGCGTATTTCACGAACAAAACTATTTCGTAGGCTTTTGTAAGCCTGATGAAGCTCTTCTACCCGAAAATGCTTCCATCGTCGATACCCCTCATCACGTTATGTCATTAACTCTCGAATTTCAGTCGTTAACCAGGCTTTTGTTTGGTCTTTTATACTACCAGTTTTTATTGGAACATGTAACTCGAAAAGCAGATTTCCATTGTTTTATAAGAACTTAATTTCGTCATGTTTAGAATCATGGAATCAAATGAACTTGTTGTTGTTGAGAAAGGGCATATCAATAATTTTGAAATATCTGTATGTACAGGTGGATACTTCTGCATTATTTTCATTATCAATGTCATACGTCAGAAATAATAAATCATGCATCGAAAAAGCAGGCGCAGAGCTTTGGCCATAAAATAACACTTTGTCAGGATTATTTACAAAAAAAGAATCTACATACTATCTCTTACTTGCATCAGAAGTCACCATGCTTTTATTAGCACTACAAGTATTGGAACTAATATATAAACTTGTAAAATCAGCACTACGAAAACAGAAATTAGGGACATAAAGGTCTGGTGTGTACAATTTAAAAAACATAATTTTTGTTTTCTGAAGTTACCTAGTTCGTAGTAGTGGATTCTTTTCCCTCCGCGGTTTCGCCACTTACGTGCGTAATGATATAGCTTACCAAATTTCACCACAATGTAGTCCCTGTTCCAATCCGGAATTCAATTTCATGTAGTTAAAATTCCATATCCGAAAGTAAATTATCCATTATTGCTTTATTTACAGAAATCCCAAACTGGACAGCAATTCGAACTTTAATGAGTTTAATGCGCTGTCTCACTCCATACAAAGAAATGTATCCCTGTACCGTCATACTGAAATCATTCTTACAGGCGATTTCAATATAGATAATTCTGGGTGGCTTCGCCATTCCGAACACACAACACCCGAAGGACAGTGTGTTGAGAACTTCGCTGCGGGAAACAACCTAACGCAGCTTGCAAATGAGCCTACACGAATACCAGACGTTGATGCCGTTCATACCGCCAACACTCTGGACTTGTTTTTAACTTCTCACCCTGATAAGTACACCGTTTATGTGCTCTCCCCTCTAGGCTCTTCGGACCATTGAGTCCTATTAGCTAATTTCTCGTATACCAACCACACAGTTAAAAACTAATCCTAAAAGAACCGTATGGCAATACGAGAAAGCCAATTGCAGCGGACTTAACAGCTTCTTTAGAAAATTTAACTGGTCGTTATATTTCCTCGATAACGACGTGGATACAGCTGCTGATATGATCACTCAAACTATTCTCCTTGGAATGAGATTCTTTATCTAGGGTTAGAGAAATGTTTTTTTCGGTCCTATAAGACCAACCCGATAGAGGAAAACCGAAAAAAGTTCAAACGAGCCAGAAAAGACCGCAACGTCTTTCTCAAGCGTGTGAAATTTCAACACGACCAACAATTTAAGCGAAAAATACTACAACGTCTTAAGGATTGTAAAAATTTTTGGTCATTCATCAAAAATATTAAACACTCTGCTTAATTCCAACGCTCATTTGCAATGAAATTCCAGATGTCAGCTCTTTGGACAAGGCCAAACTGCTTGTTGCACATTTTGCGGCTAGCTCAACACTCCCAGATTGTGCTTGTCCCCGCCTACAATTGAGCGTGTCGAATCTTCAATGAGACGAATTCACTTTCACACTCGTGATGTTGCAAGAGTACTTAAAGATCTCAACATACATAAATCCGCTGGTTGAGATGGTATATCTCCCCTTCTTCTGAAGAGGTGTTCCTCCACACTGGCAAAACCACTGCGAAAGCTTTTTCATCAATCCTACTCTTTAGGACTCTTTCCAAGCAGTTGGAAAAGAGTATTAGTCCAGCCCGACCCTAAAAAAGGCGAATCTTCTTCTTTCTTCACCAACAGACCCATTGCATTTACGTCCCTTCTCTCCAAGGTCATGGAAAACGCTGGTAAACCATCAGCTAATGAAATATCTCGAAACACGAAAACTTCTCAATGACCGGCAGTACGGTTTTCGTAGCAACAGGTCCTCTGGTGATCTAATGGCATGTCTCACCGAAAAGTTGAACCAAAGCGTACATCAATCAAGCGAAATCAAGATAGTTGCACTTGATTCGATTTCTAAAGCATTTGACAGAGTTTGGCATCAGGCTCTTTTGTCGGAAATGCGTGCTTTTGAGATCGATGGCTCTATTCTCCAATGGATTAGAAATTACTTTTCGAAACGTTCAATTCAAGTTCTCTTGGACGGTTTCAAGTCTGATATCCACAAAATAAATGCTGGTGTGCGCCAGGGCTCCGTTCTGTTTTCGACACTCTTTTTAATCTTCATTAACGATCTCTTGTCTGCTAATTCTAATCCAATTTATTCCTTTGCTGATGACAGTACTCTCTGAATTTCATATTTGTTCTCGGACTCACGTCCCTGCTCTTCGGCTGTAGAACGGGAACAGCAGCGTATCTTATGCTCATTAAATTCCAATATTAACAGCATAACCAATTGGGGAACTATCAACCGAGTGGAATTTAATGCTTCCAAAACTCAATGCTGTCTGCTGTCATTAAAGCGAAATTCAAATACCCAACCATTATCCATGAATGTCACTTGCATCGTCGAAACCGATAAACTTTCCATTCTTGGTGTGTGTGTCAGTGACAACATACTTTGAAATGACCACATATTCGAAGTCGTCAAAAATGCTGCGAAATGTCTAGGTTTCCTCAAGCGAAGTAAGAAATATTTTATGACACCCTCGAACACAGACAAAGTGTCTCTTGTCTCACCTTGTTGTATCGCTATTTTCACCACCAGTGCTCCACTGAAATTGCCAGTAGTATGCCACCCTTTTTAACCTTAACACCCGTCTCGCTATCAATGCATATCAGTATACCCTCACGCACACTTTCGAACATAGTCTGAAATATCGTGATTCGTTCCTAAGCCATACAACTCGCTTATAGAATGCCCTGCCGAGCTCTTTATTTCCTAGTCACTATGCATAACGCACATCGGTATCTCTCATTTTTCCCTCCCTAATTCCCCTAGCCATCGCTATGTGCGAACATCTTAAGGGTACACAAAATCTTTGTATGCGCTCCAATTGTTAAAAAAAAAACAAAAAGATAGTGAAGGCTTTTGTTATGTGTATGTATTTTGTGAAAAAAAAGGGAACTTTTAAATTTCGGGGATTTGGAGAGTCCGATTTGTCATTTTTTTTTATTATGTTGGTTTACATGACCCTGAAGTATGATACAATTTTCAGCTGTATTCATTGTTTACTTTGTCTGTGGCAGCCGCTAAGGTTAAACGCGTTTTTATGAGCTCAGAGATTTTCGTTTGTTAAATGATATGGATCAAAGAATTTGTATCAAATTTTGCGTAAAAATTGGAATAAAGTATAACAGCGTGTGTGAAATATTAAGAAACCCCTATGGTGAGTCTGATATGAGTAAACAAGTGGTATAAGCTTTTCCAAGATGGCGTGAATACGTTGAAGGTGGCGAACGTCCCTGATGCCCCAGCACATCAACAACCTATGAAAACGTGGAAAAAGTGAAAGAAACGAACGATCGCCAAACCACAATCAGAGAAGTCATTGACGCCATGAAAGTTGTTCGTATGTTCTTGGTATGAAACGCGTGGCAGAAAAATTTGTTCCAAATTTTTTGAACTTCATTGCTCATACTTCAGTGCTTGTTCGTGAATTTTTGACCAAAAACTATACTGCAACGATGTCTCAGCCTCCATATTCGGCAAACATGGCTCCGTGTGACTTTTTTCCCATTTCTAAAAATATATGTAGAGAACCTTAAAGGGCCGTCGTTTTACAAGCATAGACGACATTAAAAGCGCATCGCTGAAAAAGGCTATCCCAAAGATCGAGTTTGTTTCGAGGATTGGAAGAAGCGCTGGCATTAGTGCATGATATCTAATGGAGACTATTTTGAAGGCGACAACATTAATGTAGACAAATAAATAAATATTATTTTTAAAAAAAAACTAAAATTCCTTGTCGAGCTCGTCGAGCTCTAAAACCATATTGATTGGGATAGAAAAACAAACGTTTCTCAAGTAAGTCATTAATTTTGCGTTTGATCACTTTTTCAAAGATCTTAGAAAATATTGAAAAGAGTCATATTGGCCAATAATTCTTTAATATTTTCGTATCATTTTTCTTCGTACTATTGGGACAAGTTCCGCTAAAGATATTTTTGTTAAAGATACGAGTATGTGCCAAAACAACACAAATATTTGGTTCGATTTTCTTCAAAAAAAAAACATTAGAATAGCTATTCCGAGTGGATGAATTAGAATTGTTGAGCCATATGATATTCCTATGCAGTTCAAAAGGAGATATATTATACATGGGTTGAAAGAAAAAAACTATTACTTTGCTCTTTCTCTTTATTGAAACATTCTTCTGCGCAAGCATTAATAGACAATGTATTAAAGCCAGCCCTAGCTAGGGTATTTGAGGCAACACTAGTAAAAAATTCATTAAAGACAGTTGCCAAGTCTTTGGAAGTATTAATCACCTCATTATTATAATTAATGTACGTTGGTCCATCAGTTAAAACATTTTTGCTGAAAAACTAATTTACGACACGCTATTTCTTTTTTAGGTCCCCTTTAGCTCTGTGAAACTTATCTATGTATTGTAGAAACTCTCTTTACAAATAGAAACCACAGTTGACTCTTCTTTATTTATTTTTTCATATGCTTTGCGGATTTGAACATTATTAGGCTGTTTCTTACGTTTTAAACGTTTTTACCGTTTTTTCAGCAGGTAATCAGACATACAAGGTTTCAATTTTTTTTTAATATCATTTTCTTGTATAGGACACTACAGAACACGTTGAGAGTGATTGTTTAAGTGCTTACAGAACAAATCAAACGATTTGGAGGCATCATTCTCATTGTATGCAGCTAACCAGTTTTCTCGCAGGAAATATGCATTAAGCCTTTCAAAATGAATTCTACTTGTTGCTGTACAAATGTTAGAATCCATTAGCGTCCACTTGCTTGCCATAGAAAAAGAGACATGTCATGAAGTTATCAGTTATTTTAAAATCTAAATCTGATATCGGACTAACCAAAGCAAAATTGGAGATATGATTCACTCTTGCAAAAATATGATCGATACAGGTTGGAGAAGATATAGAAAGCAAAGTCGGTACATTTATGCAACTCTGTAATCCATTAGCAGACATTAATGATAAGTATTTTTCTGAGACTACCGATTGTTTTAAAATTTTTATGTACAGGTCCCTAAGAATGAACAAGTTTTTAGTTTGTTCCTCACTAAGGAGAGCAGATACTTCTTCCAAGAAAACGATTTTCGGCAAGATGTCTATAGAAAGAAATGAAAACAAATTTTTGTACATCTAGTGTGAGAGAAACCTTGACCATATCAGAACTCTTTAGCACCGGGCTGCAAAACTCACATTTGTCAAAAAAACGATCAAGGAAAAAAACTGCAGTACCACCCGATGTATGAATATGGTAGTATACCTGGTTCGAATACCTGGTTAGGATACAACTTATAACCAGGTATACTATAAAAACCCTTTTGTTTTCATAGATTCAAATTTCTGAGAGAAAAATAAAAGCGGGCTTCTTAGAAGAAGATTCAACGTGAGACAAAAACACAACAACAATTCGTTCGTAGACTTCTAATATTTTGATGTCCGTATTATGAAAAAAATATTTACGAATTCACTAGAATGAAACACATTTATACAATTCTTTTTGATATTTACAAAAGGAAGTAAGAAAAGTATTTATAGGATCTTCAGTCAAGTTACTTAACATCATAGTTAAAATTTAGTTATAAAACATAGACGATAGGAAAAAACTAGAAACAAGTCAAGATAAGTTATCGAGATCCTTAAATGAACAAATTCTAATAGCCATATCCCCTTCTTGTTTTCTCATAAATATTACTTCATTAATAACCCATAAAAATAAAAACTCTTTCTCTATTTTAATTGCACTGGCTTTATTAAACAGAGATCTATTATAGTGTGTTAAACTTTGATTTACAAGGATAGGCTTTTTGCCAACTACACCAAATAAATCAGACGACAACTTCTTCTTTCGTTTGTTAATCATAACTTTCTGCTTACCTTCCAGTTTCTTTAAATTTGATGCAGACAATGTTTCTTAAAGAAGTTGGTGGTCTGGATATCTTCTTTGTTGTTGTTTTGAAATAACAAGACTTCATGTCCAGTAAATGATTCATCCAAATCTTCTGATAGTATCTTAAGGGCAGAATTAAACGCGTTTTGTTTATTTGCTTTCGGTATTCCTACAATGTTTACACATTTACGCAAATGTTTTTGTTGCATGATGTGAACTATGTGTTGCAAATGGGTCACTTTACTCAGGAGGAATTTTTTCTCTGCTTGGAGCGCATTAATAAAGAGCATTTCTTCGGAGTGCATTTGTTTGGGCGAAATGATTTCCTTAACCCTTTTAAACTTACTGGTACAAGGTATGTACCAGCCTGTGTTCAAAACATCCTAACTTCTGAAATCGATATGAAAATTGGTTGTAATGTGTACCATTTCGTACCTTGAAGCATAAAGAACAGCTTTTTTATCTTCAAACTATGTCATGATCTTCTTCGCTGTTTTTGCCGTAGGTGCAAGCGTTGTGTTAAATTTTTTGCTAAAAAAACAAATTTTTGCTACTGAAAATTGACTGAAAGTGCATAAAACTATTAATTCACAAATGTTTCATTGTTGTATAAATCGTAAGTAGTGAATCCACATAAATGCCTGACTATTCAGCACTTTTTTCATATATGGTACATACATATGTGTACCAGTCATGTTATATGTTATGTTATATGTACCAATAGTGCTTTATGGCAGTTTATTTCTAATTGATGTTTTTTAGTATTTTTTTCGCAAAAGTAAAATGCCCAAGCAAATGTGGAAATGCAAGAATGTAGAAACACTTGAGGGGCCATTATACGATTCTTTGAATGCGGGTGAGAGTTCAGAAAGCGATTACGAACCAGAAGACGATGCCAACTCTGAGGATGTAGAAACTTCAGAAGAGGAAGCAACAAGAAATTCGAAGAATTCAAGTGAGGCCGAACAAGAGGCTACGTATTCTGAAGGTGAAGGTTATGTAACAAAGAATTTTTCTCGAATTTGGAATGATCCTGAGGACGGTGTTATGCCACGAATGACAGCTCCAAGTTCGCGAGAATGTATTTAAGCATATCGGATATCTGTAGTGTAGGCGTTTTTAGTACTGCTGGTACACATATGTGCCATGTATAAAGTACATGATGATAATATTGTATAATTACAAGTTGTAAAATCTTTAAGATTACATCAAAAAAAAGTTAAAAAGTAATGTATTTAAATTCTAATTCGAAACAGCACCTTAAGCGTGATAACTTCGGTAGGAATGCTGCTTACTTCCTTAGTGTGAGGGAGAACGCAGAAGAATCTCCTCAGCAGTTTGTGACGAAGATAACATTCTAGTGTCACTAGTAGCAGCCGTGGTTACCGTACTTTTTTTGTTAACCGCAGTTGGAGAGCGTAGGGAGCTACGTCGGTTTCGTTTGCATGATACACAGAGATGAGGTATACTGTTTTTTTTTTCATATATTCACAGTCGCATGAGCGTAAATGTATGTGTCCCACAACACAACACTCCAAGAGCACAACCAAAAACAAAACTGTATTGCTGGAAGAAAGAAAGAAATAAAGATCAAATTACATAATTGTTTCGGGGATTAGAAGAACGGCTGGTTCTTCACATAAATGTGGAATACCTAATGTAGACTTTTTTGAGCTTAGAACTCATATGGGGAGGTCGTGAAGAGTCTTTAACCTTAATCAGCTTCGATCTTCGACTTACAGATGGAACAGATGACCATGGAAAACCCCCTATTAAGGAATAGAAACATGATGGTCGAAGAAAAAGCAACAACTTTAAGCTATTTGTACGGGCTAACTTTATCTATTCTCAAAGAGCTGAAAACAAATGGTAAAAATTAAAGTCTCGAACATCACATAAAAATAGGCGTAATTAATGCAATCAAATTTAAATTTCATGAACATGTAATTCGGCAAAATAACCATATTAGTGGAATATGCAATTTAGGTCGCTTCAATCTACATAGTTACATCTGTGTTTGCACGAAATTAAATTAAAATAAATCCTGAGCTTCACAATTAACAGCAACAAACAATAAACTCATTTTCATCCGTTTATTCCGCAGTCAGATTCACTTCATTTGCAGTAGAATGGAATTATTGTTCATTGTTTAGACACACCTAATTAAATCAAGTGCCACTAACATATATCGAAATTTTGCTTCTATGCCGATAAGCCAATCCATGATCAAATAAAGAAAAACAAAAAAAAAACTAAATATGTAAATCCAAAAATAAGAGACCACAATTTTCAAAAACACGGCCTCCACTAAATTAGTATATTTGTTATTATACAAAGAGGATTCATTTAAGGAACAACAAAAACAAAAACAAATTACCCACTCCGTATTGGAATAAAATAAATTTCATATTCATAATGCAGAAGATACTCTAAAAATAACACTTCATTAGATAGCTAGAGCAGTACGCCGAACAAGTTGAAATCATTTCGAAACGCGCTGCCAAATGAAAAAAAGCTCACTCAATTTCACCACTTGTACGCATTCCAAACATGCACCATCACGAATGCAGTTATAATATCTCATTAAATTCAGATACATATTTGCTCACGTTCCGGTCATAGTAGAGGTACCCAAGAGCCCCCTTAAATGTGACTACTTGAATATTGCAACAAACTGATATCTGAATTTATTGTTCTAAAATAAAACACGCGCTTCTTCTTTCCCGATACGGGCCGGAACGACATTTCCCGCCACGCGACACTATGCTCTACACCAACTGCAAGTATCTACATACCGCGCCGCAAATACCCAAATATGATAGAAATACCCCATAGCGGTAACTGTGCATAAATTATTGTTTCATATTATCATGATTGAAATTGTAAATTTGATAAAATACGTTTATTAGGGTAATCCGTTTCGTATGATTTGTATTGTGTTCGTATTGTGTTTTCTAGGTAAGAAACAAATTCCGCAGATACCATCATGCGGTAGACAGTTTTGATAAAACAAACCGCACACACGTTCACCTGGCCTGCAAATTAATTTATAAATTAGGATAATTTATCCATGAATTTTCGGAATAGGGCTCACTTTTGTCAAATGAAATACAATATTTTGTAATTAGGAATACCTATCCGTAGGTGAATATGTAAAGTGACTTTGAGCTACTTTACCCGGTTGCTTTGGCTTCATTTGATGGAAAAGCTTCGCAATTAAGCTAAAACTAATTGCGGCACTGTATTTCTATGTAGAATTAGACAAATTCATTTTGAAAATAATTATTTTCAAATTATATTTAGATTTAGAAATTTTCTAGATTATCGATGCATACTCGTATTGAGTTAGTTTATTAGAGGTTGCCACAGTTATTCGAGTACATCTACATATGTTGAATTAGGTTTTGGGGAAGCTATCGGATGCAATGTATGGCGTAAATTTGTAGAAAAATTCATAGTAATTGCTTGGTGAAACTGAGGTGGGCAATTTGTTGAGCGTCCTTTTGGTATGGATGTGTTTGTTTTGAATAACAATAAAGTCATCTTTTGTCAACTTATAGCGAATCTACAGCCAAATTTGAAGTTGCCTTAATGCGCACTAGATGAATCAATAGGAAGACCTGATCACTTAACAAATCCAGCAGATGAGGAAAAATCATTGCCATATCCGCAAAAAAATCACTATAACAACTTCTGTCCATGGAAACGAAAAAGTTGTTCATGTCGATAACCAGCGATGATACACCTAAACTACATATAAACGAATATTCGTTTCACCCCAACGACAAGTTAAGACAAAAAGAAGTCTTCTAAACCCAGATAGCCAGGCCGAACTCCGCGAATCCTTCATCAAAACAAATTTAGGTGTCAAGTTCATGGTGATTGTTGGAAAACAAGCTGGAATAGTGGTGGATTTTTCAATTTCATCTATCTCGCATCGCTATTTAGCTGGCGCGTTCTTTTATCAGCTACCTCAAGTAGCACACATGAAGTTGGCTGAGGTCCACTTTTACATGTGTACGCCAATTATAGTAGGATGAGCTCGTCCTCTACTGCCCTGTACCTCCGGGTTTAAGCCAACAACTCTCCGGATCGAGATGCTATTGTCCATGCACTCAAGGTGACGTAGCCATTTCAGCCGGATTATCCGAGCTTTTCTGACGATGTTGGCATTGCTATACACCTAATACAGTTTTTAGTTGAAACGTCTCCTCCATCCTCCATTAATGCAGAAGTGACAAAAACTTAGTCGAAGAACTTCTCCGAAGGCCACAAGATCATTTTCATAAGTCGTCGGAGTTCATATCATAGCGGAGCCAAGGTAAATAAAGTCCCTTACAACCTCAACGTTGTAGCTGCCTATCGTGACGTTTTGTCCAAGATGTTGATCTTGGATGTAGAGAGACTTATTTCTCTCTAGCTGTGGAGTTCAGGGGAACTCCGTTCTTCACGATCGGAGAAAAATCCTGAGGTTCCATTCGTCGGGCATATTTTCATCGAGCCAGATTTCTGAGATGAGTTGATGCATGGTCCATTTCCTATCATCACTTGCTACTTAAAATAGCACGACAGTTAAGTCATCAGATCCAGCAGCTTTGTAAGACTGAAGCTTGGAAAATGCTGTCTTGACATCATCTTGGCCAAGCGAATGGAAATTTTTTCTATATTCGTCCAGTTCTCTGGTTTTTGCCTGATGGTGCGATGTTGTTAAAGTTCGGGGTGAAACTGGGTTTCAACTAACAAGCCTCTCCAGTTAGCCCAGTATTTACCTAAGTGCCTCCAGTTGCGCAACCCAAATCGGTTAAGGTCGTCTTCTACTTGAGCGCGCCACCTAAGCTGAGGTCTTCATCTACTGCGCTGTCTCTTTGGGTTAGATTCGAAGACACTGCGGCAGGATTACTGCTGTCCATTCGCTCTATATGTTCTTACCATCTCAGACGACTGATGCTCAGCTTTTTGACTAGATCGTTGTAGCTGTACACCTCGTATAGGTCAGCCCGTCAACGCAAATACGGCCGGATATTTTTCGAAGGATTTTCCTCTCGAAACGGCTGCAGATATTTTCAGACTAAGAAAATGTTTTAGTGAAAAAAAGTTTTTCGACATAGAGGCTTACTACTCAATCGCCTACTTAGAGCAAAAATATAGCGACTGGCAAGAGTAAATCTTCGTTTTATTTGTGCTGAGGCATTGTTGGCAGAATTTATAGCAGAGCCAAGGTAGACACAGGTGAAGTTCTGTCTAAATCGTCAATGTTGTGTGTGCCTTCTTGTTGACAGCATATACTTGGTATTGCTCTTAGATAGCCCTTAACCCAGTTTCGCAGTTTCCGTTTCAATACTAATGAACGCACCGATGACAGCCTGCTGAGTTTCGCCAACTATATCACCGGCGTACGCTAGTAGTTCCATAGACTTTTACAAGGTTGTGTCTCCAGTACTTTTTTGTGAGATCCGCACAATTCATGAAAGCGCGTTACCCTTTCCAAAACGTTTTTTGACATCAAAAGACTCTGTTAAGAATTTATCGACCTTAACGGAATAGCGAGAGTTGTTAATCGTCGGACGAATAGTCAGATGCGCTTGGCAGGAATACCAGCACAAGACATGGCTCTGTATAACTCGTCTCTATAAATACTGTCACATGCTGTCGAAAAATCGATGAAAAGATGATGGGTATCAGCGACGTCTCGGACAGTACGTCACTCTAGACAGATATTACTTTAAGGAAGTTAAGGACTTTGTCTACCTAGGCTCCGCTATTAATTCAGACAACGACATCAGGCAGCTGAGATCAAACGAAGAATAACTCTCACCAATCACTGCTTCTTTGGGTCAAGAAGGCTAGGAAAGCCGTCTCTCGAACAAACAAAAGTGACCTTATATAAGACGTAAATAATCCCAGTCCTGCTCTATGGCGGAGAGGCATGTACTTTACCAAAAATGGATGAGAGTACTCTTGGGTGCTTTGAGAAGAAAATGCTTCAGGTGATTTTCGGTTGACCCCATCCTATCTCACATCTGTTGACGGAATAGGTGTTGCTGGCTCCTTTCTTTTTGTGATGAAATTGTTGGACTTCCTGAGGGTTTTCCACGTTTTATCGAGGACAATGAGCACATACCAATTTTGTATAGCGTCTTTGCTAATTCGAAAATGAACCAAATCTTTATCATTGCAAACCGATGTTCGCTTAATCGACAACGTGATAGAAAATGCGAATACACCACTTTTTGGACTTCATTGAAATTTTAGAGCATCTGATAAAACCATCCATTAAATCTACGAGTACACCTTCCATATGTCGATTATATTATTTTATTATGGCCGGACATTTTATTATTACATTGGATTTTCTTTTTCAATCGAACCTTTTAATAGCTGCTTCAGGCTCAGTTGCATGTTGACGCATTTATTATCCTTCTGTAGGAAATCGGAAATAGATGCTCCTTCATCAGCAGCAAATTCCACTGAGGTTCCCCTTGCTACCATCTTCATTTCATCATCGTTTCGTAGCTTGCGATTTGGAATCCTTTTCTGCTTCACTGTTCCCAGTGAAAGGATTCTAGTTTTGCCAAATGGTATTGAAGTTGAAGTGACGTGTACAAATTGTCAAAGTAAATCTTGAAATTGCATGCTTGTGGAACTTTTCGACATAAGCGTACGACAATATTGCTACTTGATCCCAAGTCTGGTTCTTTGTGGGCATTATTTTCAAGTCCAATAAGTATACAAAACTGTATGCAAAGCCGGATATACCACATAAAACAACAACTTTATATCCCCATATATGAGGCTTCACTGGAAGGTATTGCTTCAAAATATGTTTGATTTAGATGCCAAATGTGCGCATCGATAGAAATGTGTTCTCCCATAAGAATTGTTAAGGACTTTCTTTTAAATCCGTCAATAAGTGGAGGAATTTTGAAAAGTTTGTCAGTCAATTTTAAAGTTTTGTCTGTCACTATTTTGGAATTATCATTGAAATGCAGCACAGAACGAAGTTTTTTAAAAATAATTTAGTATCATCAAATTCTTCACTATGTCAAGGCCCATGTCTCTATCCCAATAAATTCGAATATTTGGGTATTTTGCTGCTAATGAAATTATTAAAACTCCAAGGTATTTTAAAATACTACCTTGATCAAAAAGTGGCACCACCGTATGGCGCTCCCATTGTTCCGATTTGAGTTCTATTTTTCTGTTAAGTTGGTAAATTTATTGTTGCTATTCCCTCTAAATCTTAGCATCATACCTTGACATTTGCAAAAATTACGTAGCCAAGAGTACATCTATCTCTGTATGTGTTGGCGATTTTTTACAATTTTAGAAATGGATTTAAATTTGCGACAACGAACTTGTATTAAATTTTACGTAATGTTGATGATATCAACATAAAATAGTTATTTTCCTTCATTATTCGCATTTATTGCTTAGGTTAACAATATTTGTGTTTTTATGTGTCAATTTTTGTTTTGGTATTCTTTTAACTTGCACTTTGTCGCTTCGTTTTTATTGCTTAGGCTAGCAAAAATTCTGTATAAATTAAGTTGAAATAAAATTACTCGGCTCAGTCTTATTATTTAACCGAACCAAGCCTTTTTGCTACCTAATGTGAGGCTGCATTAGGCGATTCAATTAAAAAATATAAAAATTCTAAATAGTAGAATTTGCATGGTCCTTCGAGCAGGATTAGCCGGAACAGTGAAAAGTGATTTGTAAATATTGGTACTAGACCAATACACAGAAATGAGTGAAATCGAAGATATTGCGTTCAACCAGACGAGAATCACGGAAGAAGTGCATCGATTATGGATTTATTTTAAGAAAGATGGAGAATTCCGCTACTCGGTGGAGTATTTCGTAAGGAGACTCGAGCAGTTAGAACAGCACTGGCCCAACTTCCAAATAAATAACGGGTATTTGGAAGATCTACGAAAGACAAATCCGCAGCATGAGTACTTTGTGAGAAAGTATTTTAGCCAATTTGAAACGAGGTATCTCGATATTAAGGGTACTTTCAAGGCAAAATTGGAAGTAATCAGGAAAAACACGCAACCAGTGCCATTACCAAGCGGTGCAGGCATACAGGCTTTACGGTTATCTCCTGTAAATCGAAGTCCAAATCGATGTGAAGTAAGTCAAGAATCAACATCCGACACAGAAAGAACTAACATCAAGAAGTGCCCAGCAAAATTTAAAAAGTTGAATGTGATTAAGAACAACTTTACACGTATTATTGAGAACTTGGAGCTAACTCAGAATGCAGTGTACCTAGCATTCAAATTGGATCAGATTAGAGAATACTGGACAAACTGGTGACAATGAATGACGAGATCACGTCCTCATTTGAAGAAGCCGGTTACGGGTGTACGTGTCCAACAACGAATTCGTTGAGCTGGAGCAAATACATCAAGATGCTTACATCCAAATTAAGGAAGCAGAACAACGACAACACCAACCAAAGGCAGTAACTCCACAAGCTGCAACACATCGGGAAATCAAACTTCCACCAATAAGCATTCCATCATTCCGCGGCAAGTATGAAGAGTGGACATCATTTTGGGAACTGTTCGATCGATTAGTTCACCAGAAGGGAACCTTAAGCGATGTTGAACGAATTCAATATTTAAAAGGAAATTTAAAGGAGAAGCAGCAAGCAATTATGCAACAGCTATAGAATTGCTAACGAACCGGTTTCAAAATTCAGCAGCATTGGTCAACAACTACATCCAAAAATTGCTTACTTTAAAATCAGTTCGACATGAAAATGCGTTCGATTTGAAAACGATCATGGGATGGGATCCATTAGTGATTCAGTTGTTATGTCCGAAACTTGATTCTGAATCAAGGAAATTATATCAACAATCTAGAGGAGCTTCAACAGAAATTCCTAAGCTAAACGAATTTTTTGACTTCATCGAAGC
The DNA here is from genome assembly GCA_963966105.1 of Volucella zonaria. Taxonomy (NCBI): domain Eukaryota; kingdom Metazoa; phylum Arthropoda; class Insecta; order Diptera; family Syrphidae; genus Volucella; species Volucella zonaria. The sequence continues at coordinate 197,240,931 of OZ014530.1, read as the reverse complement.
TAGATTCAGAGGGTTGGAAAGCAGTCGTGAATTCAACAAGTACGAGTAACAGCCACAACAAACCATTTGACTACAGTCACAGAGTTGAAATGCGTTGTGTGCAGCGAGTCTCATTAATTGTATAATTGCAAAAGATTTTTAAGTATGAAGACGAAGAACCGATTGGACGTAGTCCAAAGGTCGAAGCTGTGTTTCAACTGTTTGCGAGATGGGCATATCGCAAGGGAATGTGCGATGAAGAGGGGTTGCAAAATATACGCACAACAGCATAATTCCTTACTTCATTTCCCTCGAGGTAATGTAGTTTCGGGAAAAGGAAAAATATCCAGTGAAGAAGCTTCAACATCAACACGAATCGCTACCGCATGTCAGAGTAATAGGACGGTATTACTAGCCACAGCCATGGTGAACATATGCGTTGGAGGAGAAGTTAGACTCGCACGAGCTCTGATTGATCAAGGGTCTCAATCATGCTTCGTGGCAGCGAAATTAGCCCGTCAATTAAAAGTTCCATTGGTCAAGTATGAGTCAAAGATCAATGGAATCAACGGTCATGCTATAGAAATCATCGCAGCATGCCGCTTTATCGTCCAATCAATTCACGATGAAAAGGTCAACTTGGAGGTAGATGCTCTAGTAATGCCATTTAATAAATCAAGACTTCCAGCACAACAAGTTACACCCAACCAGTGGCTACACATCCAGGGGTTGAAGTTGGCTGATCCATGGTACGAACAACCAAAGGAGATTGAATTACTAATTGGATCAGACATTTTGCCGCAATTTTTGACTCATTGACTAGTCAAAGGTCCAACCAATACTCCAATGGCACAAAATATAAGGTTTGGCTGGATACTATCGGGACCAGTCAGCACCATCTTAAAATCAAGGAAGAAGGCACAAGTTAATATACTCACATCATGCATCAGTGTGTGCAGTAAAGATGAAGGCTTAAAGAAATTTTGGGAATTAATAGAAGTTCCAAGTGCAAAGATCAACCCTACAGAAGACGAAATGTGTGTACCAAATGATGCACAACCGGGATGAAACAGGGCGTTACATCGTCAAATTGCCACTGCTGAAGGATCGAATGGTTTTGGGAGATTCACGCAAAATGGCATTCAAGCGATTCTTTGTGTTGGAACAAAGATTCGCAAATAATGAGAGTCTTCGGGATGAATATTATAATTTTATTCGAGAATACATTAATCTTGGACATAGGGAGGAAGTATCCGGTTATACTGGAAAAAGGTATTATCTTCCACATCACGCAGTGATAAAAGAAGCCAGCATTACTACCAAACTGAGAGTGGTATTCGACAACAACAACAACAAATCGGTACAAAGGGATTTGTTTTCCTTGCTACTTCGATGGAGGACGTTTCCAATCTCTACAGCGATAATGGAACAAATTTTGTTAGCGCAAAAAATATTATTGATGCATTACAATCTATGCTAGCCGAAAACGCAATCCAGTGGCATTTCATCCCACTTGGAGCTCCACACTTTGGTGGACTCTGGGAAGCCGGTGTTAAGTCAGTCAAATACCATTTGAATCGCATCGTAAGAAAGCAGAAATTAACCTACGAAGAGATGAATACCATCCTAGTGCAAATAGAAGTATGCTTGAACGGACCACTCTGTCCATTAACAGACAACATTGAAGATCTAGATGCATTAACACCAGGTCAATTCATTATTGGGTCGCCACTGATAGCACCACAACATGATGTCATTCTGGATCTGGCAGACAGTAGTTTAAAAAGGTGGAAGTTAATTCAAAAACTCAAACAAGATATTTGAAAGCGTTGGTACGAGGACTACATAAACAAAATGCAACAGCGATATAAGTGGAAGCAGCCAGTAAAGAATTTGGAACCTGGGCAACTGCTGCTAAAAAACGAGCTGCTGACATCTTCGAAATGGCCTCTAGGCAAAATAATTGAAGTGCACAGCGGAGTTGATAATTTTGTCAGAGTAGTAACAGTGAAAGCGCAACAGGGAACATTCAAGCGACCAATAGCCAAAGTGTGTTTGCTGCCAAGCGAAGAAAACATCATGAAGCCTGATGATAACATGGTTCAACCGTCAAATCATCCATCAAACAGACCCAGAAGGAAGCTGAGGGATAGAAAACAATCAACCAGTTTCTCCATTGCCCTTGTGATTCTATCATTATTTGTGTCCATCAAGTCGGGATTTACAAGGTATACAATCACCCACCCGGAAGTTGGATTATTTGTAGAACAAATTGGAACAGCCAAAATTCAACGAGGAGTACTACGTACGAGCATTCGATTCCCAATCGCAGACATTTTACGTGATCAAGTCAACATGAACAAGACGAGAGATCAAATAATTGAGTTGTGCGACTAAGCAAAATCAGTAACAAAGGAGAGTCAATGTGATGAATTGCGTCATCACATGGAAGAAGAATGGAAGAACGTACTCTCAATTTTCAATAGACTGGAGGTAACACCTTTGCGAAGACAAAAACGAGGACTACTAAGAACTATTCTCACGTCAATATTCGGAGTCAATGATGAAATATACCATGAAAGCCTTGATAAAAAGTAGTACAACAAATACCAAGATTATGCTGTCTACAATATCGAGTGTAAATGAGACAGAAACTAGAATCAACAATAAAATCAACAACTTTACGAGAAAGCTGAATGCAGGTCTGGAAGAGATCAACAAGATAGAATCTTGGGACAGGATTGTTGACGAGAATAAAATAAATATACATGTGACGAACGCATATCTGATTGCACTTAGCTACATGCGAGACATCGAAATAAAATACAATAAGTATTTGTATCTGAAACGTAGTCATTTATTTGAGTTTTTGTCACACAAGAGCATGGAAGAAATCATTAACAAGTGTGCGGAGAAACTTGGCCCAGAGATGGAAGTACTACCAGATCCAATGGATAAACTAGAGTTGTCTTCAACTTCAACGGAGATTTTAGTAACAGGATACTTCATGATCAGCGATGCCAATGAGTATGACCTGATTAAGGCTAACACTGTGCCTGAGAAGATCGATGAGCAGACATTTCGAGAGGTGCAATTACAGCAGTCGGTGCTGAGTCAACTATAATCTACAGAGGTATTTCGAATTACCACTGGAAGATATAAACAAGGCACCAGCTCTCAACGAAACAACATTCATCCTCTCGCCTTCAATATTTCACAGTATTGAGCAGAGTGAGGATTGCATTATCCAGCAGCTGTATAAGAAGCTATCTTTTAAGCGATGCCCAACCAGGATAAGACTCAGACATACTATGTGTAAGGAATTATGGACGCATAATACATGGATGTTTATTACACCCGAAGAAACTACTGTATTTGTGAATTGTGGACCAACTCGAGAACAAGTTATTTTAAATGACACGGGTATTATTCACGTCGCTCCAGACTGCGTCATCCAATTCAAATTCATACGATTGGAATCAAAATTAATCAAGGATGCACTTCAGCAAATCAATCATCACTGTAAACACTTTACTATCAACGCAGGTTCCGGTTTATTTTATAAATGAAACCGTCATCCCTCTGAATAAGGTTATAATGGAAGCAGTCAAGGCGCTCAACCGGCTACATGACCACAACACGAAGACCATAAAAAAAACATCAGTATTGAACAATTAGGTTGTGTTCAATTTCCGCAGCCGCTATTTTTGTCATTTGCCTATTGGCTGTGATCCTTAAATACCGCAATCGTCCAACTAAGAACTCTGCCAACATTGAATTGAGAGCCCAGAAAAGACCGAGTCACCGTTTTGAGATCAATTAGGCAACAACGTCGGAGGAGGCAAAATGTTGATGATATCAACATAAAATAGTTATTTTCCTAAATTATTCGCATTTATTGCTTAGGTTAACAATATTTGTGTTATTATGTGTCAACATTTGTTTTGGTATTCTTTTAACTTGCACTTTGTCGCTTCGTTTTTATTGCTTAGGCTAGCAAAAATTCTGTATAAATTAAGTTGAAATAAAATTACTCGGCTCAGTTTTGTTATTTAATCGAACCAAGCCTTTTTGCTACCTAATGTGAGGCTGCATTAGGCGATTGAATTAAAAAATATAAAAATTCTAAATAGTAGAATTTACACGCAAAAAACGGATTTAATGGTTCGCGAACGTTGGAAATGTTGGAAAAGTGTTTCGGCAAAGATTCAAACGGTCGTTTACCGGTGGCACGAGCGGTTCAAAAGTGGTCGTGAGTCAGTCGTTCACATATCTCCGTGGAGAACAGACGTGTTTCGGCTTGCGAGTGTACAGTGAAATCAGTGAAAACGAGACATTTGAGGAAATTGCTATAGGCTCCAATTAGCAGGGTGTCAGTGTGCTCGGCCGACAGTCGACGGTCGTGGGTTCGAATCCCCGTGTACTCTATAACATCCTTTTTTTTTCATTTTTATCAAAAACAATAAATTTAAAGTGGTACTAAGTGTTGTCCATCACGTGATGGATTGTGGAGAGCGGTCCGCTATGTCAATAGCGGGATCTGCTGAAATACCAAGTGAGGCGTCAAGTGGTTCGATCCAAACGCCAAAACCAAAGAGAAGGAGGAAGCTTTGTCCAACTTCCAACTTAGTAAAACAGCCCACCCTACCAACGACCAACAACTTCGCTTCATTGGCAGCAAGCGAATCTGACGATGAAGAGGAAGAAATGGAGGCCATATGTAGCAGCATCAAAATGCTACAAGAAAGAGTGCTGGCCATAAAAGAAAAACAAATGGTAAGAAGGAAGAGGGAAGAGCAAGAGCAATCCCAACAACAGCAGCTTGCTCAAAAGCAAGCACAACAACAAAAGCCAAAGAAACACCAGCAACAACAACAAGAGCAGTCACAACATCGGCAACAGCTAAAACAGCAGCAGCCACAAAAACGGCAACTGCAAAAACAGCAGCAGCAGCAGCAGCAACAACAACAACAACAACAACAACAAAAACAACAACAACAACAACAACAACAACAACAGCAGCAGCAGCAGCAGCAGAAGAAGAAGGAGAAGGTGCCGCCTATCAACACCTATAAATTGGAGGTAAATGCTACCAAGGACCTGTGTAAGTTGGTCATTGGTAATAATTTTAATATTAAGAGATTGGGGAACGATTGCCATGCCATCCACTGTAATACAGTGGAGGGCTACGCGAAAGTGAAAGAGCTCCTAAAGGAAACGACGACGAGCACTACTCATTCACACCGAAGTGTGAAAAGCGGCAATCGATGCTGCTGAAGGGGTTGGAACCGTCTTCTGATCCTGAGGAGATCCTGGCACTGCTTAAAGAGAAGGAGTGCGAAGGACTCAAGTTCGTGGGGGTAAAGCCATTTACCACAGCTAGAGCCAGGCGGGAGAAACGGAGTCTGCCGTTCTTCCTGGTGCAGCTCAGTCCCGAAAGCCGTCTGGATAGTCTAAGGAGTATCAATGTCCTAGACTACCAGGTGGTTCACTGGGAAAAATTAAAAAGGAGCGAAGGCGTTATACAATGCGTTCGCTGCCAGAGGTTCGGGCACGCCGCGTCGAACTGCCAAATGCAGCCTCGATGCGTGAAGTGCGCAAAGAACCATAGTTCCGTGGAGTGTGCTCTGGGTAGGGACAGAGCATCCGATAGGACGCAGCTCTCGTGCGTATTATGTGGGAACGTGGGACACACCGCAAACTATCGGGGTTGTCCTAAGTTCGCTAACATTAAAAAAGCAAAACTGGCTCGGCAGCAGAAGGAGGAGGTCAAACGTTCACCTGTGAGGCTTCAAACACAAGCCGTCACGCCCCAAATTTCCTACGCCCAAATGGCGGCAGGTGGGGGGGCTACGGTACAGCAAGCGACTGTTGCTTCTCCGGCGCCAATGCCGAGAACAACGGAAGCTGCACCCAACATGCTGGCCATCTTGCTCGCAATCCAAGGGCAGATGGCTCAGCTGCAAAAGCAGGTGCAAGAACAGGCCAAGCGGGTGGACCAGATCTACGCGCTGCTGCCGGGCCTAACGCAACACATGTCGTAATGGGTACGCACATGGTGGAGCAAACTTTGAAGGTCCTTGCGGTGAATGTTAATTCACTGATTAGGATCGAACGAAGAGCCGCGATGTTTAAATTGCTACAAGACCAAACTCCTGATGTGCTTTTCGCTAGCGAAACCAAGCTAACCGATAAGCACAAACTGGAGTACAATAATTATATTGTTAGAAGAAGAAACCGGCCCGGATCCAAACGTGGAGGCGGTGTTGCGATCTTCATTAAACAAGGTATAAAATTTCACAGAGTGTACAATTGAGTGTTGCGTAGGTTCCGGGTGTTGGAGGCAGTCGTCATTTACATCCCGCTCCGCAGTGGAAAGCGGCTGTACTTGGCCTCTGTTTATGCACCTGAGACTTCACAATCCACTTTATTTATTACAGAGCTTGACACGCTTTTTCGACTTCTGAGGCTGGAATCGGGGGAGAATTATTTTGTAATCGGCGGGGATTTCAACGCTAAACACAGAGATTGGGGAAATAATTTGCCAAATACTAGAGGGAACCTACTACTCGATTGGTGGGGTCAGCACGATGTCATGTACAGACTCGGTCTTAAAGCGACGGAGAACCCGTCGTTTCCCAGAGGCGGGTCTTATTTGGATCTACTGCTGTACGACGAACGTATACGACTGAAAGGTACGAATTTACAAACGCTAAACTGTCTGCGCACATTCGTGTATGACAGTGACCATTGCGGTTTTAGCACCGAAATTACAGTTCCCAACGAAAGTGCGGAATTGGAGGAGTTTGTCCAAAGATATTCTTACAACTACAGTAACACTCGATGGACACGCTTCTCCGCAACCTTGACAAGAGCACTCGCTTCGAACATGCTCCACCCACCGGCCAATAGGAATTTGTCAAACGAGGAGATCGACAATTACCTAAAACAAATGGACGAGACAATTAAACAAACTATGGACGCTACAATACCACGATATCGACATACGACTAACGAAGACCTGTTCCGCAATCCTACTATTGACGCACTGCACCGACAGAAAAGTAGACTTCTGTCAAGACTCAAAAACTTGTACAGACAGTTTACTGACAGACAAGACCCGGAGATTAGGACACTGAAGGCGTCGATTAAAAATATTCAAACGTTAATAAAAGAGAATTACAGAATTTCTGTAAGTTCGTATTGGAACAACAGGGTTCGGGCTGTAAACACCAGCAACCCGAATATGTTCCCTCAAATAAACAAACTATTTCGGAGAAAAAATCAAAACGACCTTCAATGTCTTAAAATAGCTCGGACAACAGACAACGATCGGTTACTGACAATAGCAGGTATTGATCCAAATGAGGCCGCTGATGTTGACGACTTCTTTGTGATCGAGGATCCACAGGAGAAGGTTGAGACCATAGGAGCGACTTTCCAGGAAATATACAAGGCCAATGATACCATTGGCCCTAATTATGACCTGGACTATCGCGTCTTGGTGCACGACCTCTACATTCGAAATGAAATAGGGAACTGGCGATCCGAGGGCTCTGGTTTCACCCGGTTCAGCGACGAAAATATGGCAAATAATGTCATTACCAGAGAGGGTGACCTACCCCCGTTAATTTCGAAGGAAGAGCTCCATGAGATCTTCGACACAATCAGGGCTAAGAAATCAGTGGGGACCGATGGTATTCCGAACATCGTGCTTCGACATCTTCCTCTAGAAGCGGTGGACATTTACACCACCCTGTTTAATAATGCAATGAATAATGCACATTATCCAGCGCATTGGAAAACGACGGTGGTTCAACCTATCCCCAAAAAGGGAAAAGATATATCCAATCCGGCGAATCTCCGTTCGATAAGTCTCCTTCCGAATATCAGTAAGTTGTTTGAAAAAGTAATCAATAGAGCTCTGTCTAGGTGGGTTGAGGACAAACATATAGTTCCGGATAATCAATTCGGTTTTAAGGCGGGACATGATATCTCACATGCCGCGTCTAAACTGGTGTCCGATATCCAATGGAATAAAGGCAAAAACCAATGCACTGGTGCCTGCCTTGTTGACTTGGAGAAGGCCTTCGACACCGTATGGTTAGAGGGTCTTTTCTATAAGCTGACTAGGCTGGGGATCAGTAAACCACTCTTGTACATTCTTTATAATATGCTAAACAACAGACAGTTCATCGTGAAAAATGGCGATGTGACTTCTGTTAGAATATTTCAAATTAAAAATGGTCTTCAGCAAGGCGCGGTCAATTCGCCGATCCTCTTCAACATTTATACAAGCGATCTGATAGGTTCACTTCCCCATACTATTGCGTACGCAGACGATTTGATAGCGTACTGAACAGGTCCAAAAATCGAGGTCATTAATACTCTCTTGCAGCGTGACTTCGATAAGATAAGACGATTTTGCGATGACTGGAAGTTGAAAATCAACTTTCAGAAGTCGGAAACCATTCTCTTTAGGACGCCGTTGTCTGGAGCCTCTAGGGATACCAGAAAAAATTGGCGTAAGTTCTCGATCATTGGACAACGCGGACAGCCTCTTGCCTGTCAAAATGTAGTCAGATACCTTGGGATCTGGCTAGATCAGTTTCTGTATTTTGATAAAAATGTAGATGCTGCTCTGGCCAGAGCCAAAGGCGCTTTTGCCCTCACAAAGAGACTGTTTTATAGCAGCCAACTCGATGCGAGGGTAAAGGTAATCTGCTACATGGCCCTTATCAGGCCCATGCTGGTATTTGGTTGTCCCGTGTGGTTCAATGTGCGAGCAAGCTTAATGGAAAAGATTCGGGTTTTTGAGAGGGCTTGCCTTAGGGCTTGCCTTCGCTTGTACAGAACACCAGAGTCGGAGTACAAAAAATTCTATCGTAATGAGGTCCTTTACAACAGGGCGAACCTAATACGAGTGGACAACTTCGCAATTAAGCTGACTCGAAGGCCCATTGCAAGAGCAATGGCCTCGACGAATAACCTGATATCTGGGGCTTACTACCCCAACTACCTTTACCACGAGAGTGTGCGCTCTGACGGCTTCGTTCCACCGGAAGCATTCCTCTACCTAGATCAGATAGGGTTGATCCAGGATAGATCAGCGGTCCCGTTAATCTTCCATGTCGCTCGGAAAGCTGGGGACAGGCGACTCAACTACGGCAGAGACGTCGCACACGGCAGTGTGGATCGTCTCAGGTTCAGTAGGGCGGTGGGGAATCGCGATAAGAGGGATGTCGTTCGGCAGCACCAGCATTTCTGGTGGTTGAATGATGGAGAAGATGTTTCGTCGTCGTTTCCGTCAATTACGGACCAGCCTCACTAATGAGGCAGAGCTGACCAATCTATTTGCTCTGTGAATAGCGATGGCCAGCTTACGTAGGTTTAGGTTAGCATTTAAGAAATATACATATATTAGTATATACCATTGTATATACTAATATATGTATATAATTGTGTATAATATCTATGTGTGTGTATTGTGTATGTAGGTTAGGTAGACTAAGGTTTATTTTAAGTTAGATATTAAGTTTTATAAAAAATTAAGTCCATATGCTAAGTTTTTGTGAACAATTTTTTCTTAGCCTTAAGTATAGAAAATAATTATTCCTAAGTAAACTGTGAATATAGTCGAAAGACATAGATATAAGAATTTAGAGTAGCTTAGAGTGCCTGTGTTGGGCCAATAAGTTAATATAAGATTGTTAAGTAATTTTAAGCTAGCATTTAAGCATTTTTTGTTAGTATGTAAGGGTTAATGATTAAGATAATAAAATGCATTTAAAACTAAAAAAGTGGTCGTGAGTCAATCGAAGATGACGAACGCAGTGGCAGACCATTGACATCGAAAACCGACGGAAACATTGATGAAGTAAAAGAAATGTTGGTCAATAACCGCAAATTAACCATAAGAGAGATTGCGGAGGACTTGAACATTGCCAATGGATTTGTCCAAGATATTTTGATTAATGATTTGGGTTTCCGTCGTGTAGCAGCAAAGTTGGTGCCAAAAGGCCTCAATTTCATGCAAAAAAAAGAGAGCGTGTTGACGTCGCAAAAGAGATGATTTGCGGGGATGAATCCGATCCCGCATTCATCAAAACGATCATTACTGGAGACGAGACGTGGGTTTATGAGTACGACATGCAATCCAGACATCAGGCAAGTAAGCCGAGACCAAAAAACCGCGTCGTTTTCAGTCAAAAAAGAAGGCCAGAATTGTGAGCAGAAAACACGTGGATTTTGCACCATGATAACGCACCGTCGTATAATGCCATCATTATTCGTAATTTTCTGACGAAAAATGCAACAAATACCATCCAACAGCCACCGAATTCATCTGATTTGGCTGTCTGTGACTTTTTTCTGTTCAATCGAGTTAAAAAACCACTACGGGGAACGCATTTCACCAGCCGAGAGGAAGTAATGGAAAAATCGCAGGAAGCACTGATGGACATACCGAAAACCGAATATAAAAACTGTTTCGAGGATTGGATCAAGCGCAGGCATAAGTGTGTTGCAGAAGACGGGGATTACTTTGAAGGATACAATATAGATTTAGATGAATAAACTTGTGATCCAGGTGGTATCATATTTCGTAACAGAAAGGGTGTCCTCAATAGATTTATATCGTGCGTAAAAACTCGGCTCTTCTAAAATATTTGTTACAATTTCATCATAAAAAATATAACTGGAAGAAATCGTATGGTGATTTGAGCTGTTCTGCACTTGCTGGAAAATCTGTAGGAACTCTAAATTGTGTTTGATCTGCAATTTTTCCAACGAAGAGATTTTTGCATCGCCCCGTAATGTTCATATTCATTGGAGTATAAGTCATTTGCAGGAGCAGTATCAGAAATACCTACCATTTCAGCACTCAAGTCATCTTCATCGCTCTCCCGATCTTCACTGTAGCTTGGAATATTAGATAGTAGTAGTAGTTTAGAGATTTTTTTTATCAGAAATTTACTTGCTGCAATGAGCCTTGTAGTACCTGACATCTAGAAATAAAATACATGCATGAATGCGTAATGTACCATATGTGGAACAAACAAACAATCTCATATAAAACTGGTAAAAAACTTACCGATTTACTATATGCTTAGTCACTGATTCAGTACACTATACACTTACTAAAAATATTTTTTTTTTGCTGCTAGCTATACAAAATGACCACGTTCGATAGTTTTCACTTTACTAACTTACGCTAATAAACATACTTGTATATCTTCACCACCGGGGGAAAAATAACTGTGTATATAAAACGTCCATGGAATGTGTCTGATTTGGCACGCTATTAATTTGTAACGGTATAATGTCCCAAGCGAAAATATTGTATTGACCAGTGGATTAATAAGGATAAATCTAAAATTTAAAATTTGTCTAAATGAGGTTAGGTTTATTGGCTACACTTTTAATCAAAGTGGTGTCCATCCAGATGCTTCAAAAGTTATACCTTTGAGGTACACAGTTTTCTAGGCATAGTATACTATTTAGGTAGTTTCGTGAAAGATTTGTCAGTTCAAAACAGTAATCTTCGTCAACTCTTAAAGAAAGAGGTAGCATGGCATTGGAAAGATATTCACGAAAAAGAATTTACCAAGTTAAAGCCTCTCATATCAAGTTCTCCAATTTTAACCTTTTATGACGCGAACAAAACTGTAACTCTTTCTGTCGATGCGTTGTTATATCGCTTTTGCTTCTGAGACTTTGACATCGAGCCAGCAAAACTATGTTCAAATTAAGAAAGAGTTATTTGCGATTAGCTTTAGGTGTTTTAATTTCCACCAATAGAATTATGAAAAGCGCGTCATTGTTGAGACTGACTATAAACCGCTTATTTTTTGTTATCCCATTGTTTATGTAGGGATTGTATAAAGTTCTAGCTTGACTTCAAAGGTTTATGCTTCGCTTGCAGTCTTATGATCTAAAGATGACGTACATATATGTTTACGGCCGACACGCTTTCCAGAGAACCATTACCAGGAAAAAACATTAATAATTTACACATTCGGACCGCCACCAGAAAGCAGACAGCACCGATGGTGATGGTTTGGGCGACCATAACCGCCGATGGTCTCCGCTCTCTCCGCTCGTATTTTTGGACCGTGGCGTCAAAATTAATGCGATCGTATACCGTTAAACTGTCTTAGAGGCAGTATTGAAGCCTTGGGTAAACAATCATTTCGGTCGGAGACCGTGGACATTTCAACAAGACTCGGCACCGTCTCACAAAGCGCGCGTAAACCAAGATTGGTTAAAAAACAATGTTCCACACTTCATTTCTTCGACACAATGGATTGCAAATTCTCCGGATGCAAATCCGTTGGATTTCTCTGTCTGGGGTATTTTGAAGGCGAAGGTTGGCACTGAAAAATACCAAAGTTTGGATCACCTCAAACAAGCACTTCGCCCTGAATAGGCCAAAATACCGCAAGATCCTCTTGCGTGAAGCGCATTTAAAAATTGATGTATTTTCCAACATTTTTTGCTTTGGCACAATAAAATTTATCAAAAACAAAAAAATTATAGCATTTTAAAAAGTTGGAGTTCGAGTCATTCATTTAGATATATATTTATATTATAAATTGATTTAAGATTCTGAATGGGAGGTCTTGTATGAAGTTTACATTTCTCGCACACCCTTCTAGTTAACTAAGGTAGTTTACGCAAGCAGTCATGTCTAGCCAGTCAATCAATAAAAATTAATTTGTTCACAGAAAATATTTCTAACTTTTACTCTTTCAAATATAAATACCACCCAGGTTATTTTCCAATGATCTCGATGTCCTTGCCTATTGGTAGGGGCTTTTTAGGATTAAGTAGAAGACTCTTCGACTTTACCCAGAGATTTATTGCATTTAAGTCCTCATTCAATTTGCTAATTAATGTGACCGCCATAAGCGTAAGGTAGTATGCTTACAAACTTGGGGGACGTCATTAACACATATGTAAAACGAAGACTATAGGTCCAAGGATTGAGCCTTGCGGAACACCCTTATAAAGTATCAGAATAATAGAAACATCTCCGTTTAAGGAAACTTATTGAAATCTTTCGTTGAGGTAGTTCCAAATCAGTTCAATGAATAAAGTTTCCGACAAAGTTTGCTGTAAGTTACCAAATTAAAAGCTTTTGAAAAATCCAAAAGACAAAGCAGGTTGGTTTTAGTCTCATCAAAGATTAAACGAATGTTGTCAATTATTTTTATGAGTGCAGTGGTACAGCTATGCCCTGCTCGATATGTAGATTGATGTAGTCTTATTAAATATTGGGTGTCAACATGTACTTGCAACTGACTCTTAATGATAATTTCTAAAACCTTAGATAAGCCAGAAAAAATGCCGATGAAAGTGAAAGAATTCCATAGGACGTGAGTTCTTCGCAATTTTTTTTTATTTTCAGAAATTTCCAAGAAGTGGGAAAGTAAGATCTAACTACGCAATTGGAATATACGTAAGCCTGTCAATCACAAATGGCAGTTTTAGTCTGATAAATTTCAAAGATATTTACGGATTTAATAGCGAAAATAACGACAGCACTAGTTACCATTTTAAAATCAAAATATGCTGCAGATCTGCAACAACTCTCAGATTCGTCAATTGTTGCAAAGTACTGTTGAAAGAAGGTTTCTTATTGACAATGGTGAATGGCAGCAAGACTAAAAAACCAATAAGTTCAAAAAAGAAAATTGACAACTATCCTTGTCAAATTGAATGCCGCTAAACCAGTGCTACCAGTTAGTGTTGCCACTTAACAACTTCTTTAGGAATTTTATGTTTTCTCGATAACGACGTGGATGCCGCTGCTGACATGATCACAGAAACTATTCTCTTTGGAATGAGATGCTTTATCCCTCATCGGATGAAGAGTATCAAACCAAAGAAAAGGCATGGTACGACTCGAGCTGTAACGAGGGTGTCAGGGTTAGAGAATTGTTTTTTCGGTCCTACAAGACCAACCCGACGGAGGAAAACAGAAAAAAGTTTAAACGAGCCAGAACTGATTGCAACGTCTTTCTCAAGCGTGCGAAATTCCAATACGATCAAAAACTGAGGCAAGAAATACTGCAATGTCCAAAAGGCAGTAAAAATTGTTGATCGTTCCTCAAAAACATTAGAAATTCTGCTTCATCCTCCATCCCAACGCTCATTTACAATGCCATTCCAGACAGCCAGCCTACACTAGAATGCGTCAAATCTTCAATGGGGCGAATCCACTTTCGCACTCGTGTAGTAGAAAGAGTACTTAAAGATCTCAACATACATAAATCCGCTAGTCCGTGGAAGGTGTTCTTCCACGCGGGCGAAATCAGAGCGTAAGCTTTTTCATCAACCCTACCCTTTAGGACTTTTTCCGAGCAGATGGAAAATAGTATTTGTCCAGCCCGTCCCTAAAAAAGGCGAATTTTCTTCTCTCTTCTCCTACAGACCCATTGCATGTACGTCCCTTCTCTCCAAGGTCGTGGAAACGCTGGTAAACCGTCAGCTCATGAAATATCTCGAAACACGAAAACTTCCTAATAACCGGCAGTACGGTTTTCATAGCAACAGATCCATTGGTGAGTTGATGGCATGTCTCACCGAAAAGTGAAACCAAAGCATACACCAATCCAGCGAAAGCAAGAGAGTTGCACTTGATATTTCTATGGCATTTGACAGAGTTTGGCATCAGCCTCTTTTGGCGAAAATGCGTGCTTTTGGAATGGATTAGAAATTTCTCTTCGGAACATTCAATTCAAGTTGTCTTGGATATTCACAAAATAAATGCTGGTGTGCCCCAGGGCTCCGTTCTGTCTTCGGCACTCTTTTTAATTTTCATTAATGATCTCTTGTCTGCTACTTCTAACCCAATATTCCTTTGTTGACGACAGTACTGTCTGCTTTTCATATTCGTTCCCGGACTCACGCACCTGCTCTTCGGCTGTAAAACGGGAACAGCAGCGTATGTTAAGCTTATTAAATTCCGATATTAACAGCATAATCAATTGGGGAATTATCAACCGAGTGAAATTTAATGCTTCCAAAACTCAATGCTGTCTGCTGTCATTAAAGCGAAATTAAAATACCCAGCCATTTTCCATGAATGGCACTTGCATCGTCGAAACCGATAAACTTTCCATTCTCGGTTTGTGTGTCAGTGACAATTTGCATTGGAATGACCACATATTCTATGTCGCCAAAAATGCTGCGAAATGTCTAGGTTTCCTCAAGCGATGTAAGAAATATTTTACCCCCTCTGATCTGGCCATAATATATAGTTCATTCATCCACCCAAAATTTGTGTACAATGCACACATCTGCTCAGGTGCTCCTAAAACATCTCTGCACCTGCTAGATAGGATTCAAAACCGTGCGATAAAACTAATTGGTGATACTAATATCAGTCAATCAATTGACACCCTCGAACACCGACGTAATGTCTCCTGTCTCACTTTGTTTTATCGCAATTTCCACCACCAGTGCTCCATTGAAATCGCCAGTAGCATTCGGGCCATTCAAACTTTCAACTTTAACACCCGCCCCGCTGTGAATGCTCATCAGTATACCCTCAAGCCCATTTTCGGACATACTCTAAAATATCGTGATTCGTTCCTAAACCGCACAACTCGAAATGGAATGCCCTGTCGATCTCTGTATTTAATGGTCGTTATAACTTACAACCTGTCTTTCTTCCTCCCTAAATTTCCTTCGCCCGTGCTGTGTACGAGCATTTCGAACTTCAGAAGTAGTGGTGTTTCCCAACTTGACAAAACCAGTTTAAAGAGGTCGAAGAGGTTTTCCATCTACGATAAACTTTGTCACGAAGCCGCATTAGCTTTCTTATATTTGAAGTAAACCAAAGTCACCTATGATCTTTTATGAATATTTCTTTGAGTGGAAAATATTTATCGAAGTGCTCCGTTAATATTGACTCAAATAAAAAAACTTTATTATCAATATCTGAAATATTCCAACACAAGCCCCACGGTAATTAAAGCAAGGAACAGAGATATGATGTAAAAGAGTAATCCAAGAGCGAAGGTCGACATCCTGCTCTGAGATCTGTAGGCACAGAAATTATGAATAATATACAGGCCAGAATCTTTGACAGAAATTGATCTTGCGTCAATAATTAAAAATTTTTTATTGAAATCGCTGCATAATATAACACTTTGATAAGGTCGAGGTATCTTAGCCTCGGAATTAAGTAAGAATAAAATCACGACATACGCACAGCCTCAGAATTGGTGGTTAGAGATTTCAATAAAAAGAATTCAATGCCAGTAGACATTTAATTTCTTTTTATGACATCTCATATCTCATAGTTCACTACCGGGAACTAACCAAGTCCAATTAACCCAAATTATATCTACTTGTTCCTCTAATTCATCTGAGATTTTGCATATTAATATCCAGAAAATATTTAACATTACACTGCAGCTGTAAAAGGTATTCATACCTTTTGCTATGTAATTGCCATCCATATGAGACTATCAACAAGACAATAGCGAAAGAGATAAATCCGAATGAATATCTTACATTCCAATCATCAACCCCCTGGTCAGAGAGAGCACAAACAATTAATAACAAAACCAAAATACAATTAGCAAAAAACAGGTAGACATATTCAGATATTAAAAATAATAAATATGGAAAACTAATTGTAAAATAATGTATAATAGATATAATTCTTCTAAGAAATCTTTTTCTCGTATTGTTTTTATGTTGTACATACTTATGTTGTGAGCTCCAAAGGAAAATCGGTGACAAAACCGGATGAAGTTGCACAATGGTCGAACCTTTCAAGAGAGTTTCGTTGATGAAAGAATTTTGATCTCTGTTATATCGTTTAGGCTTTCGTGGAACACCTTTCTCATTGCAGCGGTAACAAAATCTATAATTGGTGCAGAGTTTTTTTACGAAAAACTGGTCTAGTTATAGATGTTAAAAATTCAAGGTTAATCGATCCACTCACAAACACAAAGGTTAATGGTATTCTCTGCTGAGGAAATGTCACAACACTACGTTTTTCAGCTCTTGAAAAGAGGTGGTACACAATCTTTAAAAAAAAAATATATCACTATTAAAAACACCTGATTATAACATCCCCGTCAAGCACACAGTCGCGCATCATATCCTTACAGAAGGACTTCCTCCGCGCTCTCGGCCAACAAACAAACAAACTTATAATACCGAGAGAAGTATTCGCCTAAATGGTGCAAATACGAATTTTCCGAATTTCTTCGTCACCTTCCGCATCACCTTTGCACATGGTACATAGATGGGAGATAAAAGATTGGAGACATTGCAAGGACTATAGAATGCGTACCATCATAGCACACCCCTTGGCCTCTTTTAATTTACACATATATGGAAACACTCGGCCTTCGAAACGCGGCCCAAACTTTCCAACGCTTTATGCACTAAGGTCTCGACTTTATGTTCGCCTACGGAGATGATATACCTTAGTTGTTAGTACGTTTTTACGATGAAAAGATTAACGCCAGAACAACGAGTGGAAATTGTGCAAACTTAATTTGAAAACCATGGTTCGGTTCCCCAAACAAATCATGCGCTACGATGAATCGTTTTCGCACCACCTTCACTCTAGTGGAAGTGACAGAGACGACAAACAGTGCGAACAGAAGAAGTTATTGCCGCTGTGGAGTGCAGTGTTGAGGAGAAATGAGCCGATTCGCCATCGTGTACAGCAATTGGAACTATGCCCATCCGCTTTGTGGAAGATTTTACGGAAAGATCTTAGCTTAAAAGCTTATAAGATCCTGCTTGTGCAGGAGTTGAAAACGCGAGACCACATCCGTAGGTTCTGTGAGTGGGCCTAAAACATGATTTAGCTTGATGCTCATTTTCACCGTAAAATTTTGTTCTCCCATGACGCCCATTTTTGGTTAAATGGATATGTAAACAAGAAAAATTGCCGAATATGCCGAATGCCGGAGGGGAGAAAACCCAGAAGCCTTTGTCGTGACGCCCTTGCAACCACTAAAACTCACTGCATTGTGTGCTTTATAGGCTGGTGGAATCATCGGCCCATATTTGTTTAAGGACGATGCCGGCCAGAATATTACCGTCAATAGAGAGCGCTCTTGAAATTTGATTTCTGACTTCTTGATTCCTCAGTTAAATGGCATTGACGTGACAGATCTATGGTTTCAACAAAATGGAGGAAAATGCCACGCGACACCATCAATTTATTGCGGGAAACATTTGATGAACGCAGAATTCCGCGTAATGGAAATTTGAACTGCCTCCACGATCCTGTGATTTCACACCTATAAAGTACTTTCTTTGGGAGTATGTGAAGTCACCAGTTTATGCCGATAAACCAGAGGCGTTAGAAAATTTGGAAGTGAACATTCGCCGTATTATTGCTGATATACGGCCCCAGTTGCTCGATAAAATTGTCGAAAATTGAACTTCACGATTGCGCTTCATTCGAGCTAGCCGTGGAGCTCATATGCCCGATATCATATATACGAGTATATAGGCATTAAAAGCATACAATTATTAATTAAATAAAGCTTATATCAAAGACCTTGAAATTAGTTTCAAGTATTTTATTTCATATTGAATTTGTACATGTACCTCTAAAAAAACACGTTTGACAAAAGAATTTTAAATGGCCAACAGACTCTCAGGAGGCTTTCACAGAGGCAAAGCAAAAATTGGTTGAAGTAACCCTTCTCACACATCCCATAGAAAATGCTACACTTAGTATCACTATTGGTGCTACCAGCACCGACGTTGAAGCAGCAACTGAGGGGAGCTCATTGGGAACAAACCGCCTTCTTCAGCAAAAACTATCTCCCGCACAATCCAGGTATTCAGAATTCGATAGAAATCTGCTCGCAATCTACCAGTCCCAGACAAGAGTGACAACTCGACTTTATATCCTAGTTCACAAACGATATAAAATATGTCAAAGGTTCATTAACCCTTAAATACTAACCGTCATTTGAAATTACGTTAATACTAACCATTCATAAATTTTACGAGTTCTTTTTATTGAGAACAAAAATTACATTTTTATTAAATTTTCTTATATAAAGGAGTTTAAAACCAAAAAGAACATAAAGGAACAAAACAATTTATAAATTGAGACCAAATTATTTTTGGTTATCGTACGATATGCAGCACCGTGCACGGTGCTCTCCACAAAAAGCTCGATAGCAGTGTGTGCAATGAAGTGACGTCATCCTACGCTTTTGAGATGGGCACAAATAACAGGTTGTTCGCTTTTGTACAGCAGTGTTCACTTGTTGATCCTCCATATTTAATTCCAAAACATTGGCGGTCATTTGTTTGAATGGGCGTTGCAAAGTTAGCAACCGAAACCGATGATCAAGCCAAGGTTTTGTAAATTATTATATATCTCTTTCTGTTTTTCCTTTGACTGTTCTGATTATAAATAATGTAGGAGTTGATGCAAGTAATATTTTGCTTATCATAAAAAATGCACATCGGCCATCTACGAGTTTTTCGACCGCAGTTCATGCTACTGCACAATTGATCAAATGTATCCACGCCGAACTTGGTGTCGTTATAAAACTGAATAATCTCCGGATTCTGAGTTTGTGGGCTAATTGAGGCTCCTTCATTGTGGACAGTAGAATCACACTTTTATTTTATTTTTTGCTTTATATGAAATGATCAAAACAGAAGAGGGAACTACCTACTTCACGGCCTTTGACCTTAAGCATTTCACTTGGTATTTCAGGTTTATTTTGGCGTAAAGTTTCAACCAAAGTCAAATTGAAAAGCTTCTCTAAAAGCTTATTAGCCAATCCTACGGACGTGAACCAATTATCCAAAGCCACATTTCTGTTGGTACCATGAATAGTTTTGGTTAAATCTTTAACGTAATGCTCAGCTAATGGTAATCCATTGCAGTTTGTATTTTTTCCGAGATAGGGACTTGATCCAACATATATTTTGTGCCAACATTACAGGTCTTAACTATTTTTATTCCACACTTGGCCGACTTGTTGGGTGTTTACATTTTAAACGGACATCGACCTCTAAGTGTTAATAATTGTTCGTCAATAGTAATACAGCTGCCGGATTTATAGAATTCATTTCAATTTAATATAAGCTCATCCCAAATTGCACGTATTGGAGCAAAACGATCGTTTTCGCGTCTCTCAGTCCGAGTAGTTTTATCATCAAATCGTAAACAGTCCAACAGAAACTCAAAACGTTCGCGGCTCATAGCTGCCTTATGTATAAATCCATCCAGATAATTTGGAGTCAAACATATCTCGGGTGGATAGTTGACTGTCTTTTTGTGCTGCTGCAATAATTAACAATCCAATAAGTGCCTCTAATTTGGAAACTGTGGCTTTTTAAGAAGAATAGTTTTGGGATTTGATAGCTATTTCAGAATTTGTGTGAATCAAAATTTGGTCATGATCTCAGCGCTTAAGAAACAATTGAAAGCAGTTAGTGGCGTACATGCAACACGAGCGAGTCCTATGGGACCTTGTGTTACTATATGTGCACGAAATTTCGTTTTGCAGTTCTCTTACGACTGTTAGCGACTGTGCACCAGCAATGACCGTTTTTGCCTCTAAAACTTATATTTTCTCTTTCATTTTGAATGCCAAGATTCTTCCTCCAATACCTCTGGTTGTAATGGTTGGAGTACGCATATATTCGGGCTATTACTCTTTGTAATATTGGTGCTGGGTTTTGCTCTTTTCGAAGAAGGAGGTCTTTCAGAGTCAGAACTTTCACCATCGTCGTCAACGTACTCCAAACCTGAATCACTGAAATCATGTCCAATATTGTCTTCAGTTTCTGAGCCACTTCTTTGTATTTCGTTGAGTTCTTCTGCTAGTGTAGCTTCAACCTCCTTCAAATTTAGTGGTCGACTATATTCTCTACGTGTTACCATGATTCTAATAAAATAAAACGTAAAATAAACCACTGAATCTATAGCTCATGATGGTACTCTTGTCGATCTTATCTCAAATACAAATCGAATAAAAACTTACAGTAATACTAACTATTCGTAAAATTTACGAAGTAACCGCAATTTCGCTAAGTAACCGAACTCGCACAGGAAACAACCTCTCACCACGAAAAATGAAGCTACACTGACTTTCAATAAGAGTAACGGCGTAAAATGTAGCCAGATTCAAATTCTAATTGTCCATTTGTAGAATTTACGAATGGTTAGTATTGAAGGGTTAAATGTCATAGCTGACACCCTCTCATGACCGAATATGGACTTCATCGACCTGGTCCTCCCTGGTATCGAAGATCTTGCTAAGTCATAAGCCAACGACAAAGAATTGAAAACACTTAAGTGTAATAATCTCACAAACTCAAAAATCAGCTAGTAGCTATTAAAATACCTGCTTTGAACCCACCCTTATGGTGTGAAACCTCCACTAACAACAGGCCATATCTTCCCGAAAACAAACGGAAAACGATGTTCAAGCCAATCCATTTCCTCGACCACCCAGTAATTCGCGATACGTGCAAGAAAATAAAAGAAATTTACTTCTAGGCAAAATGAACAGCGATATTACTTAATACGAGGGCGAAGGATTTCATTGCATGCCAAAAAGAAAAAGTGATTAGACATTCTAAATCGCAATGCGATCCAATAAATATACTCATGCATATAGGGTGATTTCAACACATACACATCAAATGGCTAGAAATACATCCCAACAATTGTAGACAGATTCTTCGTATAGTCAGAGATGAACGAGCAAATGCAGATACGATTGCGAGTACCTATGGCTATGTACACGTTTCAAGGTTTGAAGTTACTAACAAAATAACCACGGACCAAGGTTCGCAGTTCGAATCAGAACTAAGCGAAGCCCTTGGGATGTCGCAGTACCGTCTACCACCCGCAGGCCAAAGGCATGGTTGAGAGGTTTCACCGCCAACTCAAAACACCAATTCGATCAACTGGAGGTAAAAACTAGACACAGATGCTTCCTTTAATATTGTTGGGCATTCGCACCTAGATTAAAGAAGACTAAGAGCATGCGCCTGCCGAACTCTTATACGGAGAAAATATTAAAGAGCTGCTTGATTTATCTTCATCAACTAGCAAAGATAATGATGAATTTAAACTTATCGACCAACTCCAAAAATTTTACAAAAACGAAAAATCAAAACACCCGTCCACAGCCCCAAAAATGTAAACACCTGCGTGCACGTTTTGATAAGAACTGATAGGGTAAAACAAAACAGTCTTGAATCATCTTATGAAGGCCATTACAAAGTAATTAAGCGCCTTAGAAAACAATTTGTGATTGAGAAATTAGGACAACCAGTAACAATTTCAATTGACAGACTTAAGCCTAACAGCTGGCACCTGTCTGGGAGCAGTAGAGAATGACACAAAATCTCCATTAGATGGCAGTAACAAAATTCGTATTTTTAAGGTTGATAGAGGTGGAATGGGAAACAAATTGAATAAAAGAGATTAGAACATTGGTAACGATCAAGGAGTGTGGTTGCGCGCCGACCAGTTAATATTAAAGTAACAAATTCTTATCGTGAAGCTATAATTATATATATATTATTATTATATATTATTATACTTTTCTCGTGTAGAACAGAAATTAATAAATAGTTGAACTAAAACAGAGTGTTTTATTGTGTCAAATAAGTGAAACTACATATAGAGTCATCATAATCAATGTGTACTCCTAAATGTCATTTTTCTTGTCACGTTTGCATGCGTTACCAAACTTTGACTACGATTTCATCAAAGAATGGACTTAGGCGCTCTTGTACCCATAGTTTGATATTAATTGCGTTGACGCGTTTGCGCTTGCGCTTAAGGCAGTAAGGACCTGAGGACCGTTTAGATGTATTTCTTGTGCAAGACATATGATCCATTATTTCAGAAACGGCTGGACCGATCCCAAACAAACTTTGCATACATATATTTCAGCCCATTTTATAAATTTAATTTGCAGAACTCTATGGAAATTAAGATTTTTAACGAAAATTTTTCACCATGAAGTACAAAGTGTTTTGAATTTTAAAATTCCCTCCACGGGGCAGTTATCCAATGATGCTACCAATATATTAATAAGACAGAAATCGGTTTTGAAGATAATGGGGCAACTGTGCAAAAAAACCTTCACAGGAGACGCAAAATACTAAAAGCTTACGAGTAGTTTTTGTTTTTTTTTTAAATTTATTTTTTTTTTTAATTTTTTTATGCAAAAAATAAATAAAAAAGTAAAAATAATCAATTCAATGAACAGACATAGCCATATCTTGGAAGGGAAATGAGATTGGTGGTAATCTTAAACCACTTCTAGATGTAGTATAAAGGTGCGGTTTATCACATTCAGTTTCGTATTGAGTCTGTAAAAAAGTGATAGATAAATAGATATACATAGATTTTGGGGTCAATTCTGAGGTTGTTAGCCTATGGGGCAATAGATGTTTGTTGTTTGTATAATGTTTGTTCTTCAATTTTATGATTTTAGCCAAGCTGAGTACCCTTTCATATTAAACTCACCAAAATGCGGCTCACATGGGTATAACTAACTCCACTGCATGGTTATGCGATTTTGCAAGCCCTACCCTATTGCCATCGATGCAATGGATATTATCTCCGAATTGAGATCTTTTCTGAACTGAATTTAAATTAATTTATTTATATACAGAAAAGCGCTTTCAGGATAAATTTATTCATACAATTATTTCTACATTTTTTCTTTAAATTAACCCCAATTTTGAATACCGAACAATGTATGTTATTATTAAGGAGGAACTAATAAGCGCACTGAAATGATGTTGCCATTTCCAATCCTTCGCACTTAATTTTCAAGAGACAAGATCCATCAAAAAACGTCATATTTTTGTAACACTGGCTTGTTAGCAATTCATTAATTTGAGTTTGGTATGTACTCGTTCCTTATAAATAGTAAACCAGGATGCTAATCTAAAAATAGATTTTGCACATTTATGTATATACAGCTGATGGTTGATCGTAGGACTTAATGTTATTAAAAAAAAGCCTAGAGTATAAGTCAATGACTTATTATTGACAATTCTTTCATACTACAGGACACAAGGTCTGGCAATCGACTGAGGCTATATTGCTGCTGAACGAAATACCATATCACTAAAGCAAGCACACGGCTTCCTCATCTTAATATTACCAAGGGGACATAGCAGTATCGGGATCATAAAACGCTAATTCAAATCGACAAGTTTGCAAGGGCAAGGTACGAATGCGAATTTCCCAAGCGTCACAACAGAGAAGAACTAAGCTATGAGGAGATATAACGTAGAAAAGATGTAGTCGCAATAACCTTCCAGCATATTTGCCAAAATCGTATCCCGAAACCTTTTAACAACTCCTAGGCCACCAGCCTGGGATGATATGTATGTCGATGACGGAGACCAACATCCCGCCATCAGGTAGAATAAACCATCCAACTCAGATGACGATAGCCAAGACTTCCGTCCACCTGACCAAATCGAAATGAGGATAACAGTACCTTAGCTTAAATCTAGTAAAGCTGCTGGACTTAACAGCTTATTGGCCGAGGTATTCAAACTGATGTAAGTTACTTTATGGGGTGCACACACCAACTCATGTCTCAGGTCTGGCTATAAGAATGTAAGTCTTTGCCGGATCCAAACCTGAATAGGAACACGATTCCAATCCTCCTAAAGATAGGTTCACCGTGAGCATACATTTGTGACGTGTACCCATTTCTGACGTAGTAGTCACACTTATAATCCATCCCAAAATAGTGCTCTGAGTCAATGGTGTTCCCAGATGACACTGTTTAATGCCGTCGATGATAATCTGACGAAAATATCCGCTGCTAATAAAAGATCAATGCGACCTGCTTTAATATATTGCAGGTCAGCGAGTTGTAAGCTATTCAGATGATCCCACGAGCGAAATTCCAATTCAATGGCAGGTTAGTAACTCGTGACATGGCTAATAACTAACGCCTGAGTTGGATATATGAAATCCATGTTGTAACATGAAGAGATTGAAATACTCACAAGATTCCGAATCTTTCCTAGATGTGAGGATCCCGGCCCACTAAATTTGAAACTAATTCATATCTTTGTGATGCCCAACCGAACTGCACTTTCCGAAATGAAGCTAGCTTTTGAGCCTTGGTCGAGCAATGCTCTTCGGTAGAGGTGTGTTCCAACCGAACGTTGTACCAGAACCCATGCTGTTGCCAAAAGAACTTCGTTGAAAGTTGCTCCCATTGCATGCTGCGAGGTGGTATGATAGCATCCCAAAGTAAGCGGCTAATATAAGACAACTCTAGTGTGAGCATTATAAGCTAATACAATATTAAGTTCAGTAGAGGGTGATTTCGCTCACAGAAATCCAATAACATACAGGGTGTTTTTTTGAGAGGTTTAGTTATTTAATTAGCAACACTGTTTCCACTTATCGTCAATTTGACAGTCGAAAGCTGATTTATGTTCAGAAAGTTTTGTCATTTTATTATGAATAGATTAACGTCAGAACAACAAGTGCACATTGTGCAAACTTATTTTGAAAACCATGGTTCAGTTCGCCAAACTTATCATGTGCTACGTCCATTTTACGGTCGGCATAATCGTACACCTGAGCAAGTTATTCGGAACACGATGAACCGTTCTCGCACCACGTACACTCTAGTGCAGGGATTCCCAAAGTGGTCGATATCGACCCGATTTTCCAGGGGTCAATATAAACGAAAACTTATTTTGGGGGTCGACAAATCGACCCATATTAATTAACATAAGTTCTTATTTGAAACGTTCAAGATACTGTATAAGTTGTGTTACGTGTGCCTACTTGCTATAACAATGGCTAATATTTTAGTAGGAAGAATCATTGTTATAATTTTAAAAAACCCAACAGGTCGATCAGCGTGCACAAGTTTGAATAAGATAAAAAACTCGGCAAGTCAATACGCGTGGACTAGTTCGTGCCAGACAATGTGTTCGAGCGTAAAAGTCTTTCAGACATGTTTTGACTTGCTCTGTATTTGACGTATATACGCGACTTAACACGAACGAAATCATGATCAAGTTCAAGTCCAAACATGCTCCTGATATTTTACTATATACCAATCTTGCACTTAGGTTGAAAGTTCATTTGCGGTTTGAAATTCGTTGGAACTTGAAAATTAATGAAAATACACTCATCTACTAATTTATTTCAAGAGATTACAAAGTGATTACATAGCTAAATAAAGTGAATTAAAATAAAGTGATTGGGAAAAAATCTACAAAATCCTTTGTTACCTACGAGCGTTAATAGCGTAACCATACATTTCTGCAGTTAATGAAAAAGTAACAGGGTAAGTACCAAATATTTTTCTAAGAATTTTTTGAAATTACTTTATAAAAGTTGTTACCTGAAATTATAAATGCTTAATTTTATGATGGCAGACACGAAAAAAAATTCAGAAAATACAGTTTGGACTACTTGAAGTTTGCATTCATTTCATCTCTATCGAATCAACACTTGCCGATGTGTCTCATATGTGAAAAAGTATTCAGCAACGATGTCATGAAGCCTTCAAAAATGGAGGACCACTTATCAAGAGTAAATGCTTACAAAAAAAGCTAGCCATTGTCCTTCTTTCAAGCACTTAAGCAAAAACTAGAGAAAAGGCCATCCATAAGATCGATGTTTGCGTCATCATCTATGGCTTACGAGCGTCCAATAATGTATCTTTACTAATAGTGAAGTCCTGGAAACCCCACATAGTTGGAGAGCAGCTTATTTTACCAGCCATTGCGAAGGTCCTCAACAATATACGAAGGTTGTCTGCAAAGTTTCCGAAGTTACCGAACAATGATATAAGACATTTTTCCTTAAAAGTTTTTTTTATTTTTCTACATAGTCTCCTTGTAACTCTACACACTTCTCCCAGCGATGCTCCTATCTCTCTAACCCGTCCAAATATTACTTGGCGTTTTTCTCTGCAAAATAATTGTTCACGGAGGTGATTGCCAGATTGCCTCCTCATTTGACGAAAATCTCTGTCCTCCGAGCGCAGTTTTTAGATGAGGGAACAAAAAGAAGTCGTTTGGGGCTAGATATTGTGAATAAGGCGGATGGTCAAGCAGTTCAAACCGTAATTCGTGGATTTTCGCCTTGGCAACCACTGAGGTGTGAGACGGCGCGTTGTCTTGGTGAAACAGGATTCTTTTTCTGCAAATGTGGCCGTTTTTCCGCAATTTCTGCCTTCTGTAATGATGAGTATTATGCTCCTGTAATGGTTTTTCCTTTTTGAACATAATCCTTTAAGATAACTCCTTTACTATCCCAAAAAACAGTCGCCATCACTTTCCCAGCCGAAAAAACAGTTTTTGCTTTTTTTGGAGCCGGCTCGCATTTGCAGTCCACTGTTTTGACTGAATTTTTATTTCAGGCGTATTATTATGTATCCAAGTTTCATCTACAGTAATTAATCGGCGCCAAAACTCGGATTTGTTGCGCCTAAACTGCGCCAACAGAACGTTGGAAATGTTCATTCGAACACGTTTTTGATCTAACGTAAGCAAACACGGCACCCAACGCGCGGACTGCTTTCTCATGCCTAAATCTTGACTTAATATGTAACAAACACATTCTTTGGGCATATTCATAACCTCTCCTATCTCTCTCACTTTAATTCGGCGGTCGTCTAACATTTGGTGAACTTTGGCAATGTCATCGTCAATGGTTGCAGTTTTTGGACGTCCCGAACGTTTATCATCTCCCAAGCTCTTACGGCCACGTTTAAATTCAGCTGCCCAGAATTTAACTGTGGTAAATGATGATGCAGAGCCCCCTTAAATCGAGGTCAACTCATTTTTGATTTGCGTAGGCGTATTGCCTTTCAAAAACAAGAATTTAAAAACAGCTCGATACTCAATTTTTTCTATTTTCACAAAAAACACTTACATCGACTCACTCAAACGACTGTCAACTAAAAGCTGCTCGTCCAAAATCACTGAAACTTCGGTATGTAACTGTCAAAAGATGCATAACTAGCATTCACTAGCTTTTATTGACGAGTGCCGCTATCTTTACGTTGCAGTCGGAAATTTTTCAGCAAACTCTCAGTAATTGCACGAGCCCGCACATGATATTGTTAAGAGTATTCCTTAGATCAATAACACCGTTCAGAGACCAATGGACGAGATGTGTCGCGACATGGAAAACATTTTATGCAATTTCTTGCAGACCAAGAGATTCTATCTCCAGTTGGACGAGTCTACATTACCCGGGGCAATGAAGCTCTGTTATTAGGATATGTTCGATATATTAAAGATGAAAATTTGTGCCATGAACAGCTTTTTGCTACTTATTTAGAGACTGCTACCAGAGGAGATACCCCAAGTCCTTTTTTCAATTTGTCAATTGCAAAATTAAGACTGATGGTTATCCTTCCTCCCTCCCTTTCGAAACCAAATCTTCAAGTCATCCTCCTACCATCGCCAACTTTTTTGCTACATTTTTCAAACAATCATTTGCCAACAACTCCTTCGTCCTAGTCCCTCTTACTTCAATGATCTACCAAATTTCTCTATTTGTCCCTTTTTCACTCAAAATTTCGATCCTGCAGTTATTGAAGAAAAGTTACTAAATCTTAAAGATGAATTTGTACCTGCCCCAGAAGGACTCCCTGCCGTGTTTCATAAAAAATGATCTTCCAACCTGTCTCCACCCCTTTCCTACATTTTTCGTATATCCCTTACACAGGGAGAGTTTCCCCAGATTTGAAAAACCTTTTTTATAATCCCGATACACAAAAAGAGATCTAAGCAAGAATTATCGCCCCATTGCTAAACTCTCTCATATACCCAAACTCTTTGAAAGCATTTTATACGAAGCCTTAAGTCAAATTCAAGCCTTTTATTTCACCCCGACAACATGGTTTTCTAAAAAGGAGATCAATTACCACAAATCTAGTTGAATTCGTGTCTTTTGCTCTTTCAGCCTTAGAAAATGGCAAAGAAATCGATGTTATTGCAACTGATTTCACTAAAGCGTTTGATAAGATATCTCATCAATTGATCCTCTTCAAATTGTCTGCTCTCGGCGTTGAGCCTCTCTTATTAAAATGGATTTCTTCTTCTCTGGTAAACCGATATTAAAGTGTACGGTTTAGATCCGCCCTTTCTGTGCCATTCCTGACCTCATCTGAGGTTCCACAAGGCAGTCATCTTGACCCTCTTCTCTTCATTCTATCAACGATGTTGAGAGGGTCATTAAACACTCCTCCCTCTCCTTTTACGCTGACGACACAAAATTTTAAAATTTTTAAAAACTATTTCCTCTCCCCATGACTCTGTCCTTCTTCAAGAAGACCTTGATCGGTTTTCAATCTGGTGCCTCAAAAACTGCCTAGAACTTAATATAGCCAAATGTCAATCTATAACCTTCTCACGTAAATGCAACCCGTCTCCTCCCCGACTTTATTTTCTCCACGGTCAACCAATTCCCCTGGTTCAGTCTTTTCAAGACCTTGGCGTATTATTATTTCCGTTCGCATATTGATAAGATGATCCTCAAAGCCAACTCATCACTTGGCTGTATTAAACGATGGTCCAAGGAATTTTCCAACCCGTATGTAACCAGATCTCTCTATATTATCTTTGTTCGCCCCCTGCTTGAGTATGCCAGTCAAGCTTGGTCCCCCTTTCACTAATCTCGTGTTTCCCGAATCGAGGCTATTCAACGTCGATTCCTCCGATTTGCTCTCCGTGGTCTGCCGTGGAACGACAATTTAACCTTACCTCCCTATCAGCACCGCGTCAAACTTCTAAATATGCATTCGTAGAAGAACGTAGGAATAGTGTTGACATTTTTTTCATTCATCGACTTCTCTCTGGTTCCATCGACTGTGCATCTATTTTGAACTCCATCTCCTTCAATACCAACCCCCGCAATCTACGTTGTCCTCGTGTCTTCTATCTACCGGTCCGCAGCACCGCTTAGGGCTCCAACGAACTAATCTCCCTTTTTGATTTCCACCTGAGCACTCCACCTCTCAAACTTTCTGTTAGTTTTTAAGTTAGATTAAGCTTGTATTAAACCAATAAAGTAAAAAAAAATTAAATTTTTTATCGACAAAGCTATTCCACGGAAGAACGTTATTTCTGTTGCTACTGTTAGTGCACCATCTATGGTTGGTCGTCATCGTGGTTTTATAGCCCACTTAAAGCGACAACTGCCTGTGGTAAAGGTCATTCACTGCGTGAATCACAGACAGCATTTAGTAGCAAAAAATCTAAGTCCTAGATTGCATCAGTCTTTACAATATGTTATAAATGCTGTCAGAAAGATTCGAAGCAGTACTTTGGTTATTTGTTCAGCTACTCATATGTATGTGAGAAAAACGACGACATCTTTACTCGGTTACTTCTGCACACTGAAGTTGGCTGGCTATGCTTAGCAAGATTTTCAGCTGTTTTTGAATTTGTGTTGGAATTTGACAAGAAAAAAATCCGAATTTGAAAGAAAATCTGGACAACTGTAAAACATATATTTATGACTTGACTGATATCTTTGGTATGTTCAACAAAGTTAATTTGCAGCTGCAGGGTGACGATCTCAACTTCATTATAACAAAATCAATAATATCGGCCTTTGTGGGTAAGCTCATCCTTTATAAACAAAATTTAAGCAGAAAAGAATATTCACAGTTTCCGCATTTGTCAAAATTACCAGAAATGCTTCAAGACGATGTTATTTTATCATATGTCACTCACTTGGATGCATCACACAAGGATTTTACTAAAACCTTTGAAGATCTCCTAATAGAAAATAAATCCGTACAATACCATACGCATGGAAGAAGAAAATGGGATAACCCAAGAAGAGTTGATTACCATCAGCTCAGACGAGGAGCTTAAGCAGAATTTCAACCAAGGCTATCAGAAGTTCTCGTTGCCACGCAACATTGAAACACAGTTTTCAGTTTTCAGTTTATATGCATTTTTATTTATATCACTTATTTTACTCTTAAATGCTATACAAAAAAACGCTTAAAAGTTAGCTTAATTAACTTAAAATAATCTTATTCTAACTTACTGGCCCCATGCGGGCACTCTAAGTTAAACCTAATACTTAAATTATGTCTTTCGACGTATCTTACATTACATGTTTATACTATGTCTATTTATTATAATTAAAACTAAGAAAACATTTTTTAAGAAAAACTTAGTATCATGACTTATATTTTTTTTTAACTTATTATAAAACTTAAAACTAAAACTTACAAACTACCTAAGAATAAATCTTAATTTACTTAACCTACTTACATCTAATACATAATATATACGTATATAATATATATACATTATATATATATACGTAATATATAAATACATGTACATACATATATACACATATATATATATTTTTTTTTTTCGCTTAAATCTAACTTAATTCTACCTAAAACTATGTAAGCCGGCCAACGCTAAAACAAAAAAAAAAAAAAAAAAATTTAGGCTGACCCACTTTGCTTCGCAAGAAGCTATCAATTGCTGAAGGAATTCGACGACGACGCATCCTCTTCTTCAACAAGCCACCAAAATTGCTGGTGCTGATGAGCAACATCCCTCATGTCGCGACTCCCTACCGCCCTACTGAACCGGAGACGCTCCGCACTGCCGTGTGCGACGTCTCTGTCGTAGTTGAGTCGCCTGTCCGCAGCTGTTCGAGCAACGTGGAAGATTAGCGGCACAGCCAATCTGTCCTGGATCAGACCTTTGCTATCAAGCTAGAGGAACGCTTCTGGAGGAACATAGCCGTCAAAGCGAACTCTCTCATGATACATATAATTAGGGTAGTAAGCCCCAGAGATCAGGTTGTTCGATGAGGTCATTGCTCTTGCAATGTGCCTTCGAGTCAACTTAATAACAAAATTGTCCACTCTTATTAGGTTCGCCCTATTGTACAAGACCTCATTGCGATAGAATTTTATGTACTCAGACTCTGGTGTCCTGTATAAGCGAAGACAAGCCCTAAGGCAAGCCCTCTCAAACACCCGAATCTTTTCCAATAAACTTGCTCTCACGTTGAACCACACGGGACATCCAAATACAAGCATAGGCCGGATAAGGGCCGTGTAGCAGATCACCTTCACCCTCGCATCGAGTTGACTGTTATAAAACAGTCTCCTTGTAAAGGCAAAAGCACCTCTGGCTCTGGCCAGAGCAACATCTATATGTTTGTTAAAATACAGATATTGATCTAGCCAGATCCCAAGGTATCTGACTACATTTCGACAAGCAAGTGGCTGTCCATGTTGTCCGACGATAGAGAACTTTCGCCAATTCTTTCTGGTATCCCTAGAGGCCCCAGACAAAGGCGTCCTAAACAGAATGGTTTCCGACTTCCGACAGTTGATTTTCAGCTTCCAGTCGTCGCAATATCGCTTAATTTTTTCGAAGTCACGTTGCAAAAGCATATTAATGACCTCAATCTTTGGACCTGATCTGTACGCGATTAAGTCGTCTGCGTACGCTATGGCATGGTGAAGTGAACCTATCAGATCACTTGTGTAAATGTTGAATAGGATCGGCGAAATTACCGCACCTTGTTGCAGACCGTTTTTAATGTTAAATGTTCCAGCAGAAGTCATATTGCCATTCTTGACGATGAACTGTCTACTGGAGAGCATATTAAAAAGAATATACAGCAGTGGTTTACTAATGCCCAACCTGTCCAGCTTGAAAAAGAGTCCCTCTAACCATACGGTATCGAAGGCCTTTTCCAAGTCAATTAGGCAGGCACCAGTGCACTGTTTTTTGCTTTTGTTCCATTGGATATCAGAAACCAGTTTAGACGCGGCATGAATGATATCATGCCCCGCCTTGAAACCGAATTGATTATCCGGAACTATATGTTTGTCCTCAACCCACTTAGTCAGGACTCTGTTGATTACCTTCTCGAAAACCTTACTGATGTTTGGAAGAAGACTGATCGAGCGGAGATTCGCCGGATTGGATGTGTCTTTATTCCTTTTGGGAATGGGATGTACCACCGCAGTTTTCCAATGCGCTGGATAATGTGCATTATTCATTGCATTATTAAACAGGGTGGTATAAATATTCACCGCTTCTAGTGGGAGATGTCGAAGCACAATGTTCGGTATTTCATCGGTTCCCACTGATTTCTTACTTCTAAGCGATTCGAAGACCGTTTGGAGCTCTTCCTTCGAAATGAACGGTGGTAATACCCTTTCGTTGGTGATGACATTATTTGCCATATTCTCGTCACTGAACTGGATGAAACCCGAGTTCTCGAATCGCCAATTCACAATTTCATTTCGAAGGCAGAAGTTGTGCACAAGGACTTGACTCTCCAGGTCGTAGTTCGGGCCAATGATGTCATTCGCCTTGTACACTTCCTGGAAAGTCGCTCCTATAGCCTCTACCTTCTCCTGCGGATCCTCGATCACAAAGAAGTTGTCATCATCAACTGCCTCATTTGGATCGATACCTGCTGCTACAAGTATTTGTTCGTTGTTCGTCGTTCGGGCGATTCTAAGACATGGAAGGTCGTTCTGATTATTTCTCCGAAATATTTTATTTATTTGCGGGAACATATTCGGGTTACTGGTGTTTACAGCCCGAATTTTATTGTTCCAATACAAACTTACAGAGTTTCTGTAATTTTCCTTTATTAATGTTTGGAGGTTTTTAATCGACGACTTCAATGTCATGATCTCCGGGTTATGTCTGTCAGTAAACTGTCTGTACAAGGTTTTTAGTCTTGACAGCAGTCTACTTTTATGTCGGTGCAGTGCGTCAATGGTTGCGTTGCGGAATAAGTCTTCGTTGTCAGTGTGTTGATACCGTGGTATCGTTTTGTCCATAGTTCGTTTGATTGTCTCGTCCATTAGTCTAAGATACCTGTCAATCTCCTCGTTTGACAGATTTCTGTTGGACGGTGGGTAGAGCGAATTCGAGGAGAGTGCTCTCGTCAGTATTCTTGAGAAGTGTGTCCAACGCACCCTACTATAATTGTAGGAATGCCTTTGCACAAACTCATCCAATTCCGCAATTTCGTTGGGAACGGTTATTTCGGTGCTGAGACCGCAATGGTCGCTGTCATACACGAAAGTGCGTAGACAGTTTGTAGTTTGTTGGTTAGTGCACGTCAGTTGTATTCGTGAGTCGAACAGCAGGAGATCCAAATAGGACCCGTGTCTGGGAAACGACGGACTATCCGTCGCTTTGAGGCCGAGTCGATACATCACACTGTGCTGACCCCACCAATTGAATAGTAGGTTCCCTCTAGTATTTGGTATATTGTTTCCCCAATCACTGTGTTTGGCGTTGAAATCTCCGCCGATAATAAAATAGTTGTCTTCCAATTCCAGCCTTAGGAATCGAAAAAGTGTCTCGAGCTCTGAGATGAATAAGGTGGATTGAGTAGCCTTAGGTGCATAGACAGACACCATGTACAACCGCTTTCCACTACGGAGAGGAATGTACATGACGCATGCTTCCAGCACCTGAAACCTACGTACCACACGACTGTATACTTTTTTGAAACGCAGTCCCTTTCTTACAAAGATCGCAACACCTCTTCCTTGAATGGAATTGGGTCGGTTTCTTCGTAATATTTCATATCTTCTGTGCCTCATTTTGTGTCTTTTGGTAAGCTTAGTTTCGCTAACCAAAAGCACATCAGGGGCTTGGTCTTTAAGCAACTTAAATAGTGTGGCTCTTCGTTCGAACCTAATCAGTGAATTAACATTCACTGCAAGGACCTTCAGGGTTTGCTCCGCCATGTACGTACCCATTACGACTGGAGGTGCGCTAGGCCCGGCAGCAGCGTGTATATTTGATTTACCCGCGTAGCCTGTTCCTGTATTTGACGCTGAAGCTGAGCCATCTGCCACTGAATAGAGAGCAAGATAGCCAGCATGTCAGGTACAGGTTCCGGTGCTCTAGGCGCTGGGGCCTGAGAAGCAACCTTCGCTTGTTGTGCCGTATTTCCCCTACCTGCTGCCATTTGGGCATAGGTAACTTGGGGAGTAACGGCTGGTGTTTGTGCCTGCACGAGTGGACGTTTAACTTCCACTTTCTGCTGCCGAGCCAGATTTACTCTTTTGATGTATTGGAATTTGGGACAACACCGATAATTTGCGGTGTGTCCCGTGTTCCTACATAAGGCACAAGAGAGTTGGCTTTTTTCTGTCGCTCCGTCCTTGCCTAGAGCGCATTCCTCTGACTTGTGGTTCTTTCCGCACTTCACACATCGAGGCTGCATTTCGCAGTTCGACGCGGCGTGCCCGAACCTTTGGCAGCGAACACATTGTAAAATGTTTTCGCTCCTCTTTAATTTTTCCCAGTGTACAACCTGGTAGTCTAGGACTTTGATGCTCCTTAGACCCTCCAGTTTGCTGTTGGGACTTAGCTGGACCAGGAAGAACGGTATTTTCCGCTTCTCCCTTTTGGCTCTAGCCGTGACAAATGGCTTGACCCCCACGAATTTGAGCCCTTCGCACTCCTTCTCTTTCAGCAGTGCAAGGAGCTCCTCCGGATCAGTCGACGGTTCTAACCCCCTCAGCAGCATTGTCTGCAGCTTCTCCCCCTTCGGGGTGTAGGAGAAGAACTCCGTCGTTGAATCCCTCAATAAATTTCTTACTTTGTGATAGCGCTCCACTGTGTTACAGTGGATCGCATGCCTATCTAATGATAATCTTTTTATAAAAAAATTGCTGCCTATGGCCGACTTACATAGTTCTATCGTCTCCTTGAGTTCCATCTTATAAGTATTTATAGGTGGAACCCTTACTTTTGAAGTATTTTTTTGTTGTTGTTGTTTTTGTTGCTGCTGCTGCTGCTGCTGCTGTTGTTGTTGTTGTTGTTGTTGCTGTTGTTGTGGTTGCTTTTGTTGTTGTTGTTGTTGCTGGCTGTTCTGCTGCTGTTGTTGTCGTTGTTGTTGTGGTGCCTGCTGACATCTGTTTTCAGCCTGTGTAGATTTAGGCTGCTGGTTTGATTTTTGTTGTTTTTGTTGCTGTGGCTGCCGAGAGTCGTGAAGTTCTCCCAGCCGCTCCTTCTCCCTCCTTGCTATTTGCTTAGCTTTAATTGCTAGCACTCTTTGCTGGAGCTGTTTAATATTGGAGTGAATTCTTTCCACCTCCTCTTCTTCATCATCTGACTCAGAAGCCGCCAGAGATGCGAACATGTTGCCAGCTTCATTATCTTGGCCTTTTCTACCATCAGGCATGAGTGCCTTTTGTATTTTTTGCTGCCGTGCTGCTGCCCTAGTTGTTATGGCGCGCGCCTCTTCCCTCGCTTCGTCAGGCAGCTTTTCTTTTGATGCTGAGAGGGAAGTGCGCTTCAATGGGTTCGGAGCAGGCTTCATCTTCCTCCTCCTCTTCATCTTTGGCTCAACCACTGCTGCTGGCTGGCTTGACCCACTGGAAATATCACCAGACTTTTCAGCTGGTCCCGCTATTAGAATAGCGGGACGCTCTTCCGAAGACATCGCGTGATGTTAATCTCTCACTTTTTATTATTTTTAAATTAAAAATAAAAAACAAAGAAAAAAAAATAAAAAAAAATTTATACTCCACTCGGAGTCGAACCCACGACCTAATATATGTCGATCGAACACACTGCCACTGTGCTAATTGGAGCCTATGTAACACTCCTCAAATGTTTTCCTTATAGAAGTTACTAAGCAATCGCAAACCGAAACACGTTTAAACACCGGGAAGGTTTATGAACGACTGAACATTGAAACACAGTATCCTGCATTGTGAACATTGCTGAAAAATACCTTATCGCTTTCCCAACATCATCGAAAAAGACACCTAGTCGAAAAAGGCTTCAGTATGGTTACCAACATTTTGACAAAACAAAGAAACCGTTTGAAAATCAACGAACGCGGAGATTTAAGGCTGCAACTCACCGTATTTAGCTACATTAGTAGAATAATCATTAATCGCCCTTGATATGTTACTTACTGAATTTTACGAGGGTTGTCTGAAAAGTTTCCGATCGCAACGTATTGATAGCGGCACTCGTCAATAAAAGCTAGTGAATGCTGGTTGTGCATCTTTTGACAGTTACTTACCGAAGTTTTAGTCATTTAGGACTCGCGGTTCTTAGTTGACAGTTATTTGAGTGAGTCGATGTGAGTGTTTTTTGTGAAAGTGGAAAAAATTGAGTATCGAGCTTTTATTAAATTCTTGTTTTTGAAAGGCAATAGGCCTACGCAAATCAGAAATGAGCTGGACTCTGTATATGGCGATTCTGCACCATCATTTACCACAGTGAAATTTTGGGCAGCTGAATTTAAACGTGGCCGTAAGAGCTTTGGAGATGATGAACGTTCGGAACGTCCAAAAACTGCAACCACTGACGATAACATTGCTAAAGTTCATCAAATGGTGTTAGACGACCACCGAATTAAAGTGAGAGAGATAATAGTGGTTATGAAAATGTCCAAAGAACGTGTTTGTTACATATTAAATCTAGATTTAGGCATGAGAAAGCAGTCCGCGCGTTGGGTGCCGTGTTTGCTTACGTTAGATCAAAAACGTGTTCGAATGAACATTTCCAACGCTCTGTTGGCGCAGTTTAGGCGTAATAAATCCGGGTTTTGGAGCCGATTAATTACTGTAGATGAAACTTGGATACACCATTATAGGCCCGAAACAAAAATTCAGTCAAAACAGTGGACAGCAAAGGGCGAGCCAGCTCTAAAAAAAAAGCAAAAACTGTTTTTTTTCGGCTGGGAAAGTGACGGCGACTATTTTTTGGGATAGTAAAGGAGTTATCTTAAAGGATTATCTTCAAAAAGGAAAAACCATTACAGGAGTATACTACGCATCATTACAGAAGGCAGAAATTGCGGAGGAACGGCCACATTTGCAGAAAAAGAATCCTGTTTCACCAAGACAACGCGTCGTCTCACACCTCAGTGGTTGCCAAGGCGAGAATCCATGAATTATGGGTTGAACTGCTTCACCGTCCGCCTTATTCACCAGATCTAGGCCCAAACGACTTCTTTTTGTTCCCTCATCTAAAAACTGCGCTCGAAGGATAGAGATTTTCGTCAAATGAGGAGACAATCACCTTCGTGAACAATTATTTTGCAGAGAAAAACGCCAAGTAATATTTGGACGGGTTAGAGAGATAGGAGCATCGCTGGGAGAAGTGTGTAGAGTTACAAGGAGACTATGTAGAAAAATGAAAAAAAATTTTGGTAAAAAATGTCTTGTATCATTGTTCGGTCGGAAACCCTAGTATGTCTATAATGAATAGACATAGTATAAGCATGTAATGTAAGATACGTCGAAAGACATAATTTAAGTATTAGGTTTAACTTAGAGTGCCCGCATGGGGCCAGTAAATTAGAATAAGATAATTTTAAGTTAATTGAGCTAATTTTTAAGCGTTTTTTGTATAGTATTTAAGAGTAAAGTAAGTGATATAAATAAAAATGCATAAAAACTGAAAACTGATTTATTTTGTTACATTTTGATGAGAAAATTATGTCAAGTCTACTCACTTAACCAACCACAAAGTTTTTAAATCGGTAAGTATTTTGTATAGAGATAGGATTTTTAAAGTAATTTGGCTATGGAGGTCTGAGGTTTCAGTTCATTTTGGAAAAGGAGTCTCTTGCTTACAATAGTTTGGGAATCCCTGTTCGAGTGGATAATACGCATCCCCAAAGACGACAAACAGTGCGAACAGCAGAAGTTATTGCCGTTGTGGAGCGCAGTGTTGAGGAGAAT
The DNA here is from genome assembly GCA_963966105.1 of Volucella zonaria. Lineage (NCBI taxonomy): Eukaryota > Metazoa > Arthropoda > Insecta > Diptera > Syrphidae > Volucella > Volucella zonaria. The sequence goes on along the minus strand of OZ014530.1, from coordinate 197,202,226 downwards.
CCGAATAAGTCGATTCGCTGAGCGCATAATTTCGCCCAATTGACCTGTGAACTGGCCTCCACGATCCTGTGATCTCACATATTTAGATTTCTAGTATATACCGATTGCTGATATACGGCCGCAGTTGCTCGATAAAATTGTTAAAAATTGGACTTGACGATTGCCCTTCATTCGAGCTAGCCGTCGCGTCGTGCGTATAACCGATGTCATATTTAAGCACTAGTGGCATCAAATTGTCTTTTAAATAGAGTTAATATCATAGACAGCAACATTAGCTTCAAGTGTTTTATTTCATATTGGATTTGTATAACTCTAAAAAAAAACACCCCTTACATATTCGGTTGTACCACATGAAATGTGGTCGGAAATAAGAAGTTCTCGAGTAAATATCTGTGCCAGAACGTTAAATTTTCTTTTTTTTGTAAAATAAAGTGTTATATTACGTGTGCGTGACGTGTGAGAATTTTAAGGTTCGTCACAAGTACCGTTATTTTTTTTCTATGAATTATTTACCATGAAAATGAACAACGTGGGAAGCCGGAAACGTTAGTTGACGACGATATTTTGAGAGCAACGGTGGATGCGAACCCAACGAAATCATTTCGGGAGATTGCACAAAGCGTGGGAGTATCCCCAATGACAATAAGTCGACACCTTTCTCTCATAGAAAAGGTATAGAAACTCGATAAGCGGGTACCCCATGAACTGAACGAATCCCAAAAACTACGTCGCCTGGATATCTGCTCATCGCTTATATTAAGAAACGAAACTGAACTGTTTCTGCACCGGATAGTAACCTGGGCTAAAAAGTGGATACTGTAAGATAATCGTAAAAGATCAGGGCAGTTGTTGGATGAAGATGAAAAACCAAAACACACCCCCAAGCCCGATCTTCCCCCAAAAAAGGTTATGGTAAAAATTTGTTGGTCATCGAAAGGACCAATCCACTTTTCATTTCTTAAACCAGGAGAAACGATAAATGCTATCAAATATTGTGAATAAATCGACATATTGCATGCCAAATTGGGTGAAAAGCAACCTGCGTTGGGCAATAGGCACGGTCCGATAATTTTGCATGTCATTGTTAGACCTCATAGCTCACAAGTATGTAATGGTGCAAAAACTGTTGCAGTTGGGATTTGAAATTCTTCGCATCCACCCTACTCTCCTGATATTTCCCCTTTTCCGCAATCTGGATTACTTGGGATACCCACATAATATCCAAGAGCAAAATCCCCAAATCCAAGATCCTCAGCTTTTAAAAAATTCTCTAGTCGATTATCCCCAAGCCCAAAATCCATAAGCCAAAAATCCCCAAGCCCAAAACCCCCAAACGCAGGCAGTGCAAGACATGCTGAGTTAGTACGAACTTGTACTTGAAAATGTACTGGGCAGTATTTCAGTACCCAATAAATGTACTTTAAACAGAGTACTTATCAGAATACTGGTATTTTACTGATAGTATCAAGACAAATTTTCCTCGAACGCAGAATTCTGTCGAGGCCTGTCATCGGCGCCTCCAAAGTGTCGTTGACAAAAAAATATGCACTAGTTAAAGATTTGTCGAAGGAAATGATTGTGGTGAAAACTACATTACAAAAAATTAGTAGTGGGGAATCCGAATCGGCCTTATTTCACTTTTCAATGTTTTTAATATTAGTTTAATATAAATCAATTGTCATCATATCATGCAAAAAATTAAAATAAACGGTACCATGTCAAATCGACCCATTACAATTACGACTAAAATACAATTGCTAAGAAGTTATAGGCTCCTGCCTGACAGTTGTTGACATTCCCTTAGCGGAGCGGCGAAGTCGCGTGAGCGGCCAAATCTTGCGGAGAAAAGGGTAAAATCCTGTTGGCGAGCGCAGCGAGCCACCTTCTTCAAACTTGAATTGAACACATATTTCAATATTCAGCAATTCGGCTTTATTTCACAAGTAATAGTCGACATAATTTCAAAGCGAAATAACGCCGAATTTTCGAATTTTCGAATTTTCGAATTTTCGAATTCGGCGTTATTGCGCTCGACGTTATTTCACGACACCGATTATGCTGAACAGGAATATACGAGTATGTATATCTAATTTATATCATGTTTATGCCTTTTGTTATTTTATGTTAAGTAGATTAAGCCTTTATTAAACCTTGAAAACAAATTTATCTTATACTAATATCGTGATATGGTAATTTATTTCAATGGCAGAAAATAAGTACCCATAAATGCATTAAATTTTAATGCATTTAAAAAGTCCTTAAACTCAGTTTTCCAGTTTTTGTTTGTCTGCCAAACTGTATTTAAGGATTTTGTGTTTGGAGATTTTAGGCTTGGGGATTTCGGTTTGGGGATAGAGTACTCAACCCGGATTACTTTTGCCGGCAGAAGGTCTTCCGGAACCGAGCAGAGGTCATAAAAGCCAGCACTTCTACGAAAAGGGAATATTTGACTTTGTGTCACGTTGGAAGAATGTCATAGATGCCAATGGATCCTATTTTGATTGAATAAAAATGTACGGAAAAATAATATTGTCTTCTAAATTTTTACTATTTTTTAGACATTTCATGTGGTACAACCCAATACATAAATGTACATTGCCCTTAATGGACTTTACACCAAAATTTGCGACAAACCCGCGTTAATTAATAAGGCAAATAAAATTGCTTTAGTATTTCCCAAATGAAACGCTAGTACACTGTTCTCTGCGGCTCAAAGGACCATATAATATGCACACGCACCACTCGCTGAAAGACAGGACAACTGTGACAATCATCATGCAAGACAACCACACTCGTCGCCGTTTGCAATTCAACTCAACTTTATTTCATTATATCGGCGAGCTTGAAGCTCAAGAAGAACAACAAATTAGATGCTTATGTACATGTGAAGAAGTAAGCATAGGAGAATAATTAATATGATATATTAGAATACAGTGGTAAATACTGAGTAGGGTGTAATATCACACTGGGTACAAATTCAATATGACAGCAGCTGGATATTCATCATGTCATATGAGATCCAAATATACATACTATATGTATCTCTAGTGAGTCAATGGTCTATCCCCAAAGATAAGGAAGACTTGTATTCTGAAACTTCTGAAAACTCAGAGTAACCCCGAGACTGCATTCGTGGTATCTCCCTGTTCCAAACCTCTCTGAACAACTAACGAATTTAAGTACATATATAATAATTAACCAAATGGTTAAGGTTCAGCGCAACCAACATTAATCTTCAAAAGAACAATAAGGACATGCTCTTGAATGAGATAAGAACCAATCTGAACTGGATTAGTTCTCCGGTTATTTACAATAGAAGTGTCAATGGCTAAATTAGTTCGATGGAAGTCCGATATTAGTCACCGAAGTTAGTCACCAGTCTAAACCAACTCCAGAACTAGAACCTCGGAAAATTTGATGAAAGACTCAGCAGTACTTTTGGATGAGTATTTCAAGTTTAGCAACGTACAGCGGCCCCAGCACATTGCAACATACTATTCATTTAAGTTTGCTATCAATTAAGATAAGTTTACTAGCAGTTAAGACTATAATTGACATATTCAACCGAAAACTACTCGTATGAGAGAGGGAATGGTCTACAGTCAAATAAAACACACAACATTCGAGCTGTTATCGATGGAATGGAGTCAAAAATTTCCTTCCTTAAATTCGTCTGTCAGATGTATTTAGAGGAAAGCATGGATTCTAAGCATACGAGTAGATTATCCGATCCACGAGAAAAGAGCCTATCAATGGCGCCAACTATAGAAGATTATGTCTCCTACGCTTCGCCTTTAAGATCATGAACAATCTGGTTGGCCCTTATCAGTGCGGTTTCAGACCAAAAATCTACCATCTACATTCACAGCAGATCTAAGAGAAAACACCGGAGTTTCAGATTTGTTGTCGGCTCTGGAGCCTCATATGATGGCGGTTGTAGGGACATGTTTTACAATGCTCTGTCAAGTTTTGACCGCCGGCCTAAAACTCTTCGAGTTTAATCCCTGGAAACGGAGCTGTAAAAGACGACCACAGCTGTTGTGGCACACGCAAGTGGAAGGGGATCCCAACCAACTTGGACTGATGTACACTTGGTTTGAGGCGCAGGTTTACCTCTGCCTGTAGTACAATCTATGTATTGTAAGTAAGTGAGTAACAGCGCAACTGATGCATTCAGCCATCAGCTTTCTTCACGGCTTTTATATTTGACGAAATTATCAGTCACGGTTCAGCAAAAAATTGTCTGGTCTTCAATGATACTGCCTCTAACCTTTTTCATCAAGGATGGTCGTTAAGTCATAAGATCGCATGACCTAAACAGCCAATTTTGGTCGCCCAATTGGGAGGTAATGGAACTAGGAAATGTCTCGCGCAATAATGCCATTGTTGTTCTTGTTGTTTCTGCAGTTAAAATGTGGCAATTATCCTTATTTAAGTAGCCATCATCGCTAAAGCTGAGTTTGTTGGCAGACTCTACGAAACTCAATCAGCCAATTGACGAACTCTCTTTGATGTATATGACCTGTGGGCTTGAGTTGTTGAGTCAGTTGGATTTTGTAGGCAGGACGGAAATCCTGCATGCTCAAATACTTGGCTCTTGACCATGACGCCGAATAAATGTTCTTGGACTTTTAGACAAATTCTGTGGAACAGCAGTGATATTTTCTGCTAAACGACCTGGAAGGACATGTTTTGATGGTCTGGCATCATTAATCATCCTAGTCTTCTCCTTTTTTCAGATTATTCTTTCCACAGTTAATTCACTTGGAGCATTTTGACTACGGAAGTTGGACGTATTTTGAAAAATCGTTTTTGTGTTGAGCAGCGATCCGTTTTTGATAATAGCGGACTTTTACTATTTAGGGGTCATAGAGCTCTGTTCTTGTTAGAACAGTCTTTATATACATTTATCTAAACATGAATGGACCATCAAAAAAACATTAGACAAAAACCAAACTTTGGCGTTCAGAAAACCTTTTTCTTTGCTATACGTTTTGCCGAAACCAAGGGGTGAAAGACTTACAGCACAAGTTCTCAATTTATTATTATTCAGTCAGATGGCGGTCATTTTCTTTGCCCTATGTATACATATACATATATATGTACATAACTACGTAAAAATAACTCAAAGGAAAGAAGAAAAGAAAGTGACTTAAAGAAGAAAACAAATTAAGTGCCAAACTTCATGTTTTAGCATTTGGATTGATATCAAACAAATTTCGCCGACCGTCCCCACCACCGCCAATCTCTGGCACGAGACGCAAAAATAATGATTTTTAAAGCAAAAACTTTTATCTCATCTGTATTCCTTTGGAGATGAGAAAGCCCTGCTACCATTATTCTCCAACTGATGCGGACCTCTTAAGGATTCCTGCACTCTCAATGCCAAAGTTTTTTTTTTTATTTGTTGGCCCTTTTTCGGGGTTCTTTCTTTGCTTTCTTTATTTTGCCATTGTCTTCGGATGACGGCGGAGGAATGAACAAATTAAAATTGTAGAAAATGTGAATAATGACTATGAGCTTGAGATGATACATTTTGAAGAGAGAGAATTCCACGCCGATATCAAATGGAAATCCATTTGGTAGCGGAAGTCATTTCACAAAGTGACAGGGTGTCCGAAACAGTCGTTCCATTTACATTTGTTTACTTAGGGGAATACTCGTATTATCGTTGGCCTCCAAAGATAGTTTATTTCAATACTGAAGCTGTTTTGAGGTTCGTTTTGGAAAAAATGACCTTCCCATCCCTTACGTGCTTACTTATCGTAATCAACTTTAGCTTTGGTATGTACATATGTCACTTGTTGGGCGGGCTACCTTTTTAGGTTGACAAACCAATTGATGGTGGTTTATTCTTGATGAGTGAAGAAAGCCCTTGTAAAATATCCCATTTCAGGGTTCTTTGTCGGGGCAGGAAGAATAAAGAGTCAAATAATCTACACCAAAAACAAGACGATACATTGCCAACAGTATGGGCGTGGCACTAACTCATTTATGTACTATAGGTTGTACTCGCAATAACCACAATTCTTTCGTGGTCTTTTCAACTGCGCTCAGGGCACATACTGAAGAAGCCTCACGCGAATTGAGACATTGCCCCAGGAGTTGTTAGATCTTTCGGCAACAATGGTACCTGCGACTATTTTAATGGTAGATTAAGCTTGAACGACGAAGTTGTCCCGAAAAACTGAATGGGCAGCTTATAGTACGTAACACTTAGGGGATAATGCCATAAAACGCAGTCACTCGAATAACTAAGCAAGTATGTGGCGAAAAACCAGCCTATTTAGGAACTAAGACCTTTGAGTTTTTCAGGTCATCGAAGCTGACGCTCGCAATCTTCTGAACTTAAGGGATCTACATACACGGCTATGCTAAGGCGAATTATCTATATGCCCTATACAATAATTGTCTGTTGGAACACGCTTTCGCTAATATAAGTCCCTGCTACTTTTGCCAGCTCCAAAGCACACCTGGCTCTGCTCTAGACGCATTGGTGGAGATTCACCAGCATATTGCAAGTTCAGGTTTCTTACCGGTTAAAACATTAAACAGACCGATTTGTACCTCCTTTGTCATCGGCTTGAGACTAGAGTAGAGTAAGCTACAATTCGATTATTTTATCCATTTGTTTACGTCAATGCTCTAATCCTCCAAGTTGAGTTAATTTAAATTAGTATAACCGCGTGTGTACACTGCTATATTTACTAACTACTGTTAGTAAGTCCAGTTTTCCTCGTTTTGAAGCGCAAACGCTACAACATTATCGGAAGTGGGCAATGAGAAATACCAGCCCGTATTTTCCGGAGTTTCACAATACATAGAGACAGTTTGGGATGTCTTTGAAATAACCATGTCCCGTCAAAGCTTAGTCATATGGAAGATTGTTTCGTCTTCGGCGTTCGACACCCCTGCTCTTAAATCTTAGGCTTTCTTCAATAAGCATACCCAAAGGTAGCATCGAAGATACGATCAGTACAGCATTATTAGAAATATTCCGAAACGCACTGCCGGCTGTTGACTCGTTAAAGCGATGAATCTATTTGACCCCCCGTGAATATGTAAGACCTAAGCTTTATTACACTTAACTATATTTCCGTTGCGTAATTGAATATAAAATTCGCAGGTCCAGCAGGAAGGAGCTTTTATTCACCAGCCTAGTAAGTAGAGTAAAACTTTTCGATGATTGCTCAATGTGATTTTTAAAACTTAGATGATTGTCTAAACCGCCGAGAAACAACTCCTTACCCTCCAACTCTAACCGTTATCATTTCGCGAATTTTTCTCCTCGGTAAAAGCAGCTCTTCGACTACCCAGCGTCGTACATTTGCATGATATCGTTGCTATAGGATTGAATTTCTTTTAGCAGTTTTGCTACAACTACCACCGCACTGTCATCAGCAAATCCAATAATCGACACTTCGCATCGAATCTGTAGAAATAGAATTCCGTCATGTTTTATAATATTTCACAGCGGAGGGTCTAAGACCGGCTGTTGTATACGTTTCTGAAGTCATAAATGAAGCAATTCGAAGAAGGAGGAGAAATGGTTAGTATAGTGAGAGATAAATATAGGTCCTCACAAATTTATGTGATGGAGAAACTTAGAAGATGCAGACAATAACAGATGGAAATTATTTCACTGCTCATGATCCTTGTAAATATGCCAAGGATAACGATCTTTAGGTATGAACTCAGAACATCTGGAATCCCAGAAGACCAATTACTTCTGAACATCTAGAAGGGACTGAAGATCTATTCAAGAAGTGATGCGATAGATCGAACAAGAAGATGATCAAAAACTGTGACATCCAATACGGCGATTACAATCACGCTCAGCGGTTATTGGGATGTGAATGATAATAAAATGTTGGCCATTCAAAATAGTTATCTGATGCTTGCTAGTTATCTGTCAAGATAATGCAATGTTTTATGATATTGATTGCTTTTGTAACAGTAAGTGCTTCAGGCACAGAAATTTCTGCTTCAAAATTCCAATGGCGTTTTATATTATTCTTGGAGTTGATTCGTTTCGTTTAACGATTAATTTCAGAAGTTGAGTTTCTCAAAATCAATGTAATCAACCAATCGATCTATAGATATTCGAAAGCCCCTTTCAAATAAAGAAAAAAATTGTACTTTTTTGCAACAATCGTGAATCGTTTACACTTTGGGGCCGGTTCAAGTATATATTGTAGAAGTATTAATTAGGCCCGCATCCCTGCGTACGAGTACAATTAATGGAGTACTTTCCTTGCCATTCGACATATGCAGATTCAAAATCGCTGCGAACATCTATGCATGTTTACTTAATTCTTAAATCCTAACCATACGTAAATTCTACGATTTGAATCTGCCAAGACTTTACGCCATTACTCTTATTGAAAGTCACTGTAGCTTCATTGTTTCCTGTGCGAATTCGGTTATTTCACGCTATGCGTATAAGCGAAATTGCAATTACTTCGTAAATTTTACGAATAGTTTGTATTACTCTAAGTTTTTACTGGATTTGTATTCGAGATAAGATCTACAAGAGTAAAGAAGAGGTTTCCACTAGCAGAAGAACTCGACGAAATACAAGGAGGTGGCTCAGAAACTGAAGATTACAGTGATTCTGGTTCTGACTACATTCCGGACGATGATGAAAGTTCTGACTCCGAAAGACCTTCTTCTTCGAAATGAGCAAAACCCAGCACCAATATTGCAAAGAGTAAATTAAGGGAATGTATCCAGAAAATTGAAAATACAAGTGTATTCATCTAAATCTATATTCAGAGTAATCCCCATCGACTGCAACACACTTATGCCAGCGCTTGATCCAATCCTCGAAACATTTTTTATATTCGGTTTTGGGTATGTCCATCTGTGCTTCCAGCGATTTTTCCATTACTTCCTCTCGGCTGCTGAAACGCGTTCCCCGTAGTGGTTTTTTAACTCCATTGAACAGAAAGAAGGCACAGGGAACCAGATCAGGTGAATTCGGTGGCTGTTGGATGGTATTTGTTGCATTTTTTGTCAAAAAATTACGATTAATTATGGCACTGTGCGACGGTGCGTTATCATGGTGCAAAATCCACGAGTTTTCTGCCTACAATTCTGGTCTCTTTCGGCGAATTACTTCACGTAAACGTCTCATAACGCCCAAATACTCGTAATACTCTTTGTTTACTGTCTGGCCTTCTGGCAAAAATTTATGATGCACTACACCGTTGTAATCCATGAAAACCGTGAGCACTGCCTTCTTTTTTGACTGAAAACGACGTGGTTTTTTTGGTCTCGGTTCATTTGGTGAACGCCATTCACTTGCCTGATGTCTGGATTGCGTGTCGTGCTCATAAACCCACGTCTCGTCTCCAGTAATGATCCTTTTGATGAATGTGGGATCGGATTCAGCCTCGCAAGTCCTCTCTTTTGCGACGTCAACACGGTCTCTTTTTTCCATGAAATTGAGGTCTTTTGGCACCAACTTTGCTGCTACACGACGGAAACCTAAATTATTTACCAAAATGTCTTGGACGGATCCATAGGCAATGTTCAAGTCCTTCGCTGTTTCTCTGATGGTTAATTTGCTGTTATTGACCAACATTTCTTTTACTTCATCAATGTTTTCGTCGGTTTTCGAAGTCGATGGTCTGCCACTGCGTTCATTATCTTCGATTGACTCATGACCACTTTTGAACCGCTCGTGCCACTGGTAAACGACCGTTTTCTTTAGAGAATCGTTGCCGAAACACTTTTCCAACATTTTCAACGTTCGCGCACCATTAAATCCGTTTTTTACGCAGAATTTAATACAAGTTCGTTATTGCAAATTTAAATCCATTTCAAAAATTTTAAAAAGTCGCTAACACTTTTGGCTACGTAACTTTTGCAAATGTCAAGCTGTGATGCTAATATTTAGAGGGAAGGTCAACAACAGATTTACCAACTTAACAAAAGAAACCAGAACTCAAATCGGAGCAATGGGAGCGCCACACGGTGGTGTCCCCCGGGAGCTTTTTGATCAATGTGGTACATGCGTATTCGAGCCATTATAACCACAGGTCTTAGAGGAAGAATCTTGGGGACGTCAAAAGGAAGGAGGAATTATAAGCCTTAGAGACAAATACGGTCATCGCTGGTGCACAGTCCCTTGCAGTCGTAAAAACTATTCTTCTGGAAAAGCCACAGTTTCCAAATTAGAGGCACTTATTGGATTGTTAATTATTGCAGCAGCACAAAAAGACAGTCAACTATCCACCCGAGATATGTTTGACTCCAAATTATCTGGATGGATTTATACATAAGGCAATTATGAGCCGCGAACGAATGATACGGAAATAAGAACACTGAAGTCAATGATCAAAAACCTGAAGCAATTAATCAAAGAAAATTACAGTAAGTCTGTAAGTCTGTACTGGGGCAATAAGATTCGGGCTATAAAATCTAGTAGTCCGAATATGTTCCCGCAGATAAATAAACTATTCAGGCGGAAAGATCACAATGACATTCAGTGTGTCCGAATTCCACAAACAACAGAAAACAGACAGACACTACTGACCGTCGGCATAAGTCCAGAGAGTGCCGACTCAGGCGACGGTCATTTCGTGGTCGAAGACCCACAGGAGAAAGTGAATTTGCTGGGAGCTTTTTTCGAGGCCGTGTATACAGTGAACAATCCTGTTCACTGTAATCACGACATTGACAACAGGGCCTACGTAAGTCACTATTATCTGCGCAACGAACTTCAAAATTGGCGATCCGAGAATCACGGTTTCACCGTATTCAATGAAGAAAACGCGGCAAACGTCATCGTCGCCGATGAACGAGCTACCTCTCATCTGTTCGTGCGAAAAGATGAACTCCTGTGCATCTTTGAATCTCTGAAAAACAAAAAGTCGTCGGGAGTGGATGGTATTCCAAACGTCGTATTAAGACACCTGCCCTTGGAAGCAGTGGATGTATTTACTACACTGTTTAACAATGCGCTGAATAATGCATATTATCCGACGCATTGGAAGACAGCTGTGGTACACCCAATCCCGAAAAGGGATAAAGTTAGAACTAACCCTGCTAATCTTCGGTCAATTAGTTTGCTTCCGAATATCAGCAAGGTATTCGAGAAAGTGGTAAATAGAGCGCTGTTAAAGTGGGTTGAGGAAAATAATATAATTCCGGAAAACCAGTTTGGTTTTAGGGCGAGGCATGACACTATTCATGCTGCGTCAAAACTGGTCTCCGACATACATTGGAATAAATGCAAGAACCAGTGTACGGGTGCTTGTCTGGTTGACTTTGAGAAGGCCTTCGACACCGTATGGTTAGAGGGGCTTTTCTATAAACTAACCAGCATGGGCATGCCGAAACCCCTGCTATATATGATTTACGACATGCTTATGGGAAAGAAGTTCGTTGTTAAATGTAACAACGTCATTTCGAGCAAGATCTTTGACATTAAAAACGGCTTACAACAGGGGGCTGTGATTTCTCCGATTCTGTTTAACATTTACACAAGTGATCTAGTAGGTTCCCTCAATCATTCCATAGCGTACGCAGACGATTTAGTGGCGTACAGATCAGGTCCAAAAATCGAAGTCATTAACACCCTTTTGCAACGTGACTTCGATCATATTAAGGCGTATTGCGACGATTGGAAGTTGAAAATCAATTTTCAAAAGTCGGAAACAATCTTGTTTAGAACTCCATTGAGATGGGCTTCTAGGGATACCAGATATAACTGGCGAAATTTGGCCATCATTGGACAGCACGGACTGCCATTGGCGGTGAGAAGCGTAGTGAGATACCTTGGTATCTGGCTCGATAAGTATTTGTATTTTGACAAACATATAGATGCTTGTCTTGCTGGGGCCAAGAAGGATTTGGCCCTGACAAGAAGACTATTTCACAGCAGTCAACTTGTATCCAGGGTGAAGGTCATATGCTATGTGGCCCTAATCAGGCCAGTCATCGCCTATGGTTGTCCCGTGTGGTTCAATGTAGCGCCGTATCAGATGGAAAGGATTCGGGTGTTTGAAAGGCAGTGTCTTAGGACCTGTCTCGGCCTGTACAGAACACCAGAATCAGAGTACAAAAAATATTATCCCAACAAAGTCCTTTACGATGGGGCTAATCTGAATAGGATTGACAATTTCCTGATTAAGGTGATCCGAAGACACGTTGCACGAGCAATGACCAACGATAATAGCCTGATCTTTGGGGCTTATTACCCCAATGAAATGTACCACGAGAGCACGCTTCTTTCGGGCTTTATCCCGCCAGAGGCTTTTCTCCATATTGATGCTAAAGGGTTAATGCAAAGCAGGGATGGTATCCCGGTAATATACCACCGCCATCGCGGTGCGAGGGACAAGCGGCTCATCTACGACGGGTATGTCGCCAATGCTCAGGAGCTCTTCCGTTTTAGTCCCGCGATTGCGGACAGGGATCGGATCGATGCCGAGAAACAGTACACCGAACTCTGGTGGCTTCTAGAAGGGGAGAGGGTGGGCTCGCTTTCCTAGGTCGGTACGTTACTAAGGTAACACACTCCTCTTAGTTGTAAGTTAGAATAAGGATAGTTAGGGGGATTTCGTGGAGAGACCGCGTTCGTCAACATAGGGCGGCGCCGCTGAGAAGTAACCGATGCTTTATGGCATTGGTTGGATCTCGGGGATGCTTGTGCACGATGTTGACGAATGCCAGGCGCCCGAAATCGCAATTGGTATGGTGACCACTCGATGCGAGAGGCTACGATTGCTCACCACACCGATTATAGTTAAGATAGTTTAAGTAGCTTAGGTAGGTTAAGTAGAATAGGGCCATAGTTTTAAGTTTTACAAAAAATTTAAAAGATACGGTATCTAAGTTTTTCGAAAACCTTTTCTTAGAAATTTCATAGATCATAGATTGTAATACTGATAGATAAGATTAATCGTAAGATAGTTTTTAAGGCCGAAAGGTAAACTTCGAATGAGATTGTGAAGTTTAGAGTGCTCGGTAGGAGCCAGTAAGCTAGAATAAGTAACTAAAATTGTTAAATTAGATTTAAGCATTTTTGTCTAGAATGTAAGTAATAATGAAAGAATCAATAAAAATGAATTTAAAAGTAACGTTTTGAGTTTCTGTTGGACTGCTTACGATATGATGATAAAACTACTCGGACTGAGAGACGCGAAAACGATCGTTTTGCTCCAATACGTGAAATTTAGGATGAGCTTATATTAAATTGAAATGAATTCTATAAATCCGGCCGCTGTATAACTATTGACGAACAATTATTAGAACTTAGAGGTCGATGTCCGTTTAAAATGTAAACACTCAACAAGCCTGCCAGGTATGGAATAAAAATAGTTATAACCTGTGATGTTGGCACAAGATATATATTGAATGCAAGTCCCTGTCTCGGAAAAAGAATACAAACAGTAACGTATTACCGTTATCTGGACATTACGTTAAAGATTTAACCAAAACTAGTCATGGTACCAACAGAAATGTGACTATGAATAATGGGTTAATGTCCGCAAGATTTGCTGACAAGCTTTTAGAGAAGCCTTTCAATTCTTGAATACCAAACGAAATGCTTGAGGCCAAAGGCCATGAAGTAGGTACTCGTAGCTCCCTCTTCTATTTTGATCAGGAAAAAATGCTCATTTCATACTCGTATAAAGCAAAAAATACAAAAATGTGATTTTACTGTCCATAATGCATGAAGGAGCCTCAATTAGCCCACGAACTAACATTGTACTATAGTGATGAGACCAAGCTCGGCGTGAGTACATTTGATCAATTGTGCAGTGAGTAAATATTGATTGCATCAACTCCTGCATTATTTATAATCATAAAAGCCGAAAGAATGGTGCGCAGCTACTTAACAGAAAGAAATATATAATTAATCTTCATAAATAATTGACAACACCTTGGCTTGAACATCGGTTTCGGTTGCTAACTTTGCAACGCCCACTCAAACAAATAATTGCCGATATTTTGGAATTAAATATGGAGGATCAACAAGTGAACACTGCTGCACAAAAGCGAACAACCTGTTATTTGTGCCCATCTCAAAAGCGTAGGATGACGTTACTTTATTGCAAGTTCTGCAATCAAACTTTTTTGGAGACCACCATGCACGTTATTGCTTACCGTGGAGTAATTGCTGCTTACTTTTCTTTACTAGAAAAAAAAATATCATGCCAAAAGGAAATAAGTAGAAATGAGAGAATACAAGTTAGTTTTCCTCGCATACCTGAGGAATACACACATATACACCTGACTGACTCGAACTGCAACCAATTTGGGGCTGCTATAATTTCCAAACCGTTCATGACAATTAGCTCAAATTTTGACACATGACAGATAATTTTATTATCTACAAGCTTTTTAAACGATTTGCGCCTCAGTAGTGTTAAAAAATTTTTATCCGCGATGGAATTCAAACGTGATAATGTGATTTGGCTGGAAAACCACAAGTAGCTACCGTTAGATCCCTCCAGCACCTCAACGTGAATAAATCGTTTGTGTCTCGAACGCCATGGAGGTGATCATAAAAAACATCGGCAACATCGGCAACATCGGCAGAAATGGTTCGGAAAGTGAAGGCTCGAATTGAGCGAAATCCGCGTCGAAGTGGAAGAAAACTGGCTCGTGAGCTCAACATATCGTTGGAACGGACGCAACACATACTGACTTGGGCTCACGAGATTGAAGTTCCAAAAAGCACACGATCTTACACCGCAACAGATAAAAGTTAGAGTCGAAAGAACGAAATAGTTGCTACGCTTGCACGAAGAGGTGGGTTGCCGAATTTGGTTTTTTCCCATGAGTCGCCATTTGTTATCGAGCAATATGTCAACAAACAAAATGACCGAGTTTACTTGCCAGAAAGGTCCTTCGAACATTTACACCTTCGGACGGTCACCAGGCAGGCAGCACCGATGGTGATGATTTGAGCCGCCATAACCGCCGATGGTCGTTCTCCGCTCGTATTTTTGGACCGTGGCGTCAAAATTAATGCGATCGTATACCGTGAAACTGTCTTAGAGGCAGTATTGAAGCCTTGGGTAAACAATCATTTCGGTCGGAGACCGTGGACATTTCAACAAGACTCGGCACTGTCTCACAAAGCGCGCGTCAACCAAGATTGGTTAAAAAACAATGTTCCACACTTCCATTCTTCGACACAATGGATTGCAAATTCTCCGGATGCAAATCCGTTGGATTTCTCTGTCTGGGGTATTTTGAAGGCGAAGGTTGTCACTAAAAAATACTAAAGTTTGGACCACCTCAAACAAGCACTTCGCCGGGAGCCACTTGCGAGCAGCGTGCGATGCTTTCTTCAGCCGTCTCAAGGCCATTATTCTCGCCAAAGGTGCACATATGGAAAACTACTGATACAATTTGAAAATTTATGTATTTTCAAATATTTTTTGCTTTGGCATATGTAGTAAGATGAACAAAAGATGAAGTTTTGAGGTGAAAATTATAAAAGAGTTGTATAAAAGAGTGAATGATGCTTTCTGAAGTGTTGTTTCTTCAGAAATCCCTCTGCCTTGTTAAAATATTTGGATACGTACATACACCCAACTCTGTCTTTACACGGTAGATGCGTTCCTCAGCAAACCGTGTAAATAAAAATCCGAGTAAAAAAATGTATGCTGCCTATTTTCGGGAATATGTTCCGCAACTTTAAAAAATCGTGTAAAATGAAAAAAATTGTAAATATTTGACTTCAAAACCGTGCAAAAAAGAATGATAAAACGTAAATTACTATACTACACATTTGGTCAAAATTCAAATCTATACGTAGACAATAAAAATGTAAATTAACATTAAAGACTCTTCGCAAGTGGTATTAATCGCTACTTGATAAGCGTGGACGTTTATTGCGGACTGGGCTAAAAATATTACCATCAGTGAACGAGTTTGCAGTAACCGCCGTTTACTTTGACTTGTCCGCTGTAATAAAATCCGTCATTAAACATTGTTTTTTCGGCTTCTCCAGCTGCTTAAATAATTCTTGATATCCAGCTACACAAGACTATAAATTTCGTTGAAAGTGTCAGGAAATGATGTTCCAAACTTACAGCAAACTTCAATCCTTCGCGTATTATATCAGCCGTTAACAGCTGACATTCATCTTCAACTTCGTCATTTTCCGAGTCATTTTCTTTGTTGTCATTAACTTCATTTAAATCCTGCTCATTCAATGGACTTTCAAGAATCAATTCATCGATGTCAACTGTGAAAACCTTCGCCACCAATTTGATTTGATAAAGTTATAATTTCAGTGTATAGAGCTGATTTTTGTATTACACAACTTTCACTTTTAACGCATGATGGCCGAATTTTTTTCCAACATGCAAGTTTTCCCATGCTTCCAGAACCGTTAGATTTTGTTCTTATATAGAATCTAAAATGTATTTAAACGCTTGTTTTATGTAGTACATTTTGAATGTTGATATAATACCCTGATCAAGTGGATGAATCAGCGAAGTGGTATTAGGCGGCAAAAATAGCAATTGAACATTTGGATGATCAAGCACTGGGTGGCTAGGCGCGTTGTCAATGAGCAAAAGTATTTTGAAGTCCAATCCTTTTTCTTCAATATATTTGCGGACTTCAGGAATAAAGCAATTGTTGAACCAATTTGTAAACAAATCTGCCGTCATCCAAGCCTTTTTATTCGCCATCAAATAAACAGGAAGTTGTGTAATGTTTTTACTTTTCAAAGTTCAAGTCTTACGGGATTTGTTAATTAGTAGAGGCTTTAACATTTTATCACCGGATGCGTTGCTACAAAATAAAAACGTTACTCGATCTTTAGCCGCCTTAAAGCCACTAGCTGACTTTTCCAATTTTGCTTTATAGGTTCTTCCAGGCATTTTCTTTCAGAATAAACCCGTTTCGTCGGCATTAAAAATTTGATCTGGAGTATAGCCGCCCATCTGAATTGCTTTTTTCAGTTTATCTGGAAAACTTTTTGCAGCGTTTTCATCTGCTTATGCTACTTCACCTTTTAAGTTTACATTGTGAAATGCATGCCTTTTTAAAAAACCCGTCATCCATCCCTCACTTGCATTAAATGCCAGTTGTTCCGTTGGCTGAAAACTTGTTGATGGTTCCAAATCTAAGAGCTTTCTCTTTTATAATTCTCCCACTATCTGGTATTCTTTTTTTCTGTAAATCGTCCATCTATAACACCAGAAGTTTTTCGGTTTTTCCTTTTACGGGATTTCTACAATAAGGTAATATTTTCGAACTGAGTTTTGATACAGATACAGAATACAGAAATTACTGATTGCCGAATGGAATTCTCATTTTTTCGTATTGTTGTTATAACCGCTTCACTAAAATTAAAGGCTTTACCAACAGATGTGGCACCTTCACCTCTCTTTAATCTATCTAAGATTTGTATTTTGATTTCTGTTTCTTCGAAATATTCCGTACTTTCTTAGACATTATGTTTGTAAGGTTACTACGAAACAATGTAAAAAACTTAAACTTCGTACACTTCTAATACAAAATAGAAACTAACATTCGAACTGCTCCGATTAAACAGATGTTCATAAACACACACGGATAAATTACCGTTAAGAATTTTCATGTGTATACTGAATTGAATTTTGCTGAAACGCACTTCGAGGAGTAAGAAAACTTTTCTTTTGAATCATGTTAGATCGAAAAATTCGTGTAAAAAAAGAAAAATTATTTATTTTTTCGAATCATGTTATTTCAAAATTGCGTAAAAAAAGATCGTGTAAAAACAGAGATGGGTGTATATGAAAAAATTTAATTCAATCTTAGGATTTACAATTTCTTTCTTTTAGCTTAATTCATTCTTATTTTTATTTTTATTAATTTTTTTTTCTATTTGTAAACTTTAGAGTTAATATGGCATTTTTTATATTTATTAATTTTTTTTTTAAATACTTCAATGTCTCTTGTGTCTTAATCGAATTGTTGTTCCTTGTAAATCTTAGCTAATTGTCGTTGTTTGTTGAAACATATAAAAAATCTACGGATGTCTTGACGAAGATGGCCGTTATTACGAGCCGCTTTGATACTGTATCCGACCCCATTTGTGGTTGTAATGGTTTTCTTCCATAAGCCACCCGCCGTGTTTGTTTTAAAAGACTCAAGGATAAAATTGACCCAACTAAAATATACGAGGGTTGACTGAAAAGTTTCCGACCGAACATGACATTTTTTCTCAAATTTTTTTTTATTTTTCTACATAGTCTCCTTGTAACTCTACACACTTCTCCCAGCGATGTTCCCATCTCTCTAACCCGTCCAAACAGTACTTGGCGTTTTTCTCTGCAAAATAATTGTTCACGAAGGTGATTGCCTCTTCATTTGATGAAAATCTCTGTCCTCCGAGCGCAGTTTTTAGATGAGGGAACAAAAAGAAGTCGTTTGGGGCTAGATCTGGTGAATAAGGCGAATAGTCAAGCAGTTCAAACCGTAATTCATGGATTTTCGAAATGGCAACCGCTGAGATGTGAGACGGCGCGTTGTCTTGGTGAAACAGGATTTTCTTTTTCTGCAAATGTGGCCATTTTTCCTCAATTTCTGCCTTCAGCTTGGCAAGTAATGATGCGTAGTATGCTACTGTAATGGTTTTTCCTTTTTGAAGATAACTCCCTTACTATCCCAAAAAAAACAGTCGCCATCACTTTTTCAGCCGAAAAAACTGTTTTTGCTTTTTTTTGGAGCCGGATCGCCCTTTGCAGTCCAATGTTTAATAGTGTATCCAAGTTTCATCTACAGTAATTAATCGGTGCTAAAACTCGGATTTATTGCGCCTAAACTGCGCTAACAGAGCATTGGAAATGTTCATTCGAACACGTTTTTGGTCTAACGTAAGCAAACGCGACACCCAGCGCACGGACTTAGGCTTTCACATGCCTAAATCTTGATTTAATAAGTAACAAACACGTTCTTTGGACATTTTCATAACCCCTACTATCTCCCTCACTTTAATTCGGCGGTTGTCTAACTCCATTTGGTGAACTTTAGCAATGTTATCGTCAGTGCTTGCAGTTTTTGGACGCCCCGAACGTTCATCATCTCCCAAGCTCTTACGGCCACGTTTAAATTCAGCTGTCCAAAACTTTACTGTGGTAAATGTTGGTGCAGTGTCCCCATACACAGAGTCCAACTCATTTTTAATTTGCATAGGCGTATTGCCTTTCAAAAACAAGAATTTAATAAAAGCTCGATACTCAATTTTTTCCCATTTTCACAAAAAACTCTCACATCGACTCACTCAAACGACTGTCAACTAAAAACTGCCCATCCAAAATGACTGAAACTTCGGTAAGTAACTGTCGAAATATGCACAACTAGCATTGACTAGATTTTATTGGCGAGTGCCGCTATCTTTACATTGCGGATTTTCAGACAACCCTTATATTTAAGAGATACTTCACGACATACCCTGTGTTGGGTATATACGAGTACAACCGAAACGCAGAAACGGAGCTGGAGTGCTTCTTCAGAAGGACATCAAAGACCAAATTCATCCAGTGTACTACGTGAGTAAGAAAATATCTCGAACTGGGGAAAACTACAGTTCATATGATCTGGAGGCATTAACCTTCGTTAAGTCAGTCAAACGCCTACGGCGCCACCTGTACGGGTTAAAATTTAAAATTGTAACCGACTGCTCAGCTTTCAAACAGTCACTGGAAAAAGATGACATTATACCTCGAATAACAAGGTGGGCGCTCTACATGGAGGGCTTTGACTACGTTATAGAACACCGTTTTGCTAATAGGATGAAGCACGCCGATGCGCTTAGCACCTGTTTTGGTCTGCAGAAATCAGCTATACGAAGTGATAATAGCAAAACAAGATGAAGACGATCGTTTGCAAGCTATCAAAAAAGTTTTGGAAAAGGAAGTTTATTGTGACTACTTTCTACGAAACAAAGTGCTTATGGTGCGGAAGAGTTGCGGCGACATATTGTGTATTCCACGTTCAATGAAGAAAGGGAGCGGATAAATTAGAAGAGAAAATAAGCAAAGAATTTGATATCCCCAGACTGAAAGAAAAGATTATGCACTGCATTAGTTGTTGTATTCCATGTATTTTGGCAACCCGGAAACAAGAAGGGTTATTACATGCAATCCCAAAGTTCGATTCTCCGTTCGAAACCATTCATATAGACCTCTTAGGACCGATGGACGAAATAGCGAAAATGTATAGATATTTGTTTGTGATTATCGGCTCGTTTACAAAGTTCATCTAAATTTATCTGACTAAGAGAACAAATGTTAAAGAGGTAATGGACAAGTTACGTAACATACATATCAAAAAGACTACGGTTATCCCAGGCGAATCGTAAGCGACCGAGGACCAGCGTTTACATCTATCGAGTTTAAAGACTAGTGCGAACAGGAACAGGTGGACCATACAATGACAACAACGCGCATCCCACGCGCTAACGGACAGGTGGAGAGGGTTCACCAGGTAATAATGTCAGTTTTAACAAAGCTTTGCCTAGAAACACCAAAGATGTGGTAGAAACACATATATCGTGTTTAAAGATGTATTAATAGCACTATACAAAGCTCTATTGCATCAACGCCGTTCGAGTTGCTTTTCGGCGTAACCGTGCGACAAAAAGAGGACATAGAAACTATAAAAATAATACAAGAGGAAGTTTTGCGGAATTTTACCGACGATAGAGAGGAGCTTAGGGCGAAGGCAAAACCTCCAATATTGAAAGCACAAGAACAGCAAAGACGGCAGTGCAACAGGAATCGTAAGACACCAAACAAATATGAAGTGGGTGAATGGGTTGCAATAAAAAAGACGCAGTTCCAAACCCAAGCCAAACTGAAGCCAAAGTTTTTGGGATCGTATAAGATAATTAAGGTGCGGAGCAATGACACTGACGGCGGCGGATCATATAAAATGATGGAACTTCGAGGAGGAAACTCAATCTTCAGGGACTGAAGACTAGTAGGATGGCCGATTGTGAAAAGGCTTTAAGACATACTAGAACGAACAGAACTAAACACATCAACCAACGAGCAAAATGTCAGCATGACGTAAATCAAAGAAGACGGAATAAGAGCCGAGCGAGCAAACGGATAAGACCATCGCGACTACGAAGAAGGAGAAGACGAACCACGAGGAATTACTTTAAGATTATCTCTATTGAATTTATTTTGTATAATCCATTTTGAAACATTTAACTTAATTTCATAAATTTACATACGAGGGGCGTTCAATATATTCTGAAGGAAAATGCGAATTCAATTTAAATTGTTTTTATTTTTCAATATTATCTCCCCTAACATCAATGCATTTGTTACATCTTGAGATAAGCTTTTTTAAACCCTCAAAAAAATAAATTTCCTCCTCCTCCATTTATTGCCGACTTTCGTTCTTCATCATCCGAAAATCTTTTTCCACGAAGACATTTTTTCAAATCCGGAAACAGGAAATAATCACTAGGGGCAAGGTCTGGACTATAGGGTGGGTGTTGGATTTCTTCGAAACCACAATCTCGCGCAGCAGCCTTGGAAACTCGCGCCGTGTGAACAGGAGCGTTGTCATGAAGAAGCAACACACCCGCTGCGAGTTTACCCCGTCTTTTCTTTTTAATTTCCTCCCGCAAATTATGCAAAGTGGAAGCGTAGGATGTGGCGTTGATGGTTTCACCTTTTTTTTTGTACTCAATGAGCAAGATTCCCTTTGAGTCCCAAAAAACTGTAGCCATGAGCTTTCGGGCAGACGGAGTGACTTTGAACTTCTTCGGGGGATCTGTTCCGTTTTTATGCCACTGCATGGACTCTTGTTTACTTTCAGGGTCATAGTGGTGGACCCATGTTTCGTCCCCAGTAACAATTCGATCCATAACACCGTCCGCGTTCTCACTACACATCTCCAAAAGCTCTCTACAGCATGCGATTCTCACTTTTTTCTGAGGCGCTGTGAGCATTCGTGGCACCCACCTTGCACTGACCTTTGAAAGGTTAAGATGGTCATGAAGAATGGTGTGAATGGTACCAATTGAAAGCTTGGTGATCTCTGCCATCATTTTCACCTTTATTCGGGCATCCTCAAGAACAAGTTTTTCGACTTCTTTGATGCTTTCTCCCGTACAAGCAGTAGCCGGGACGCCGGAGCGGGGGTCGTCTTCAATGCTCTCTCTGCCTCTCTTGAACTCACTTGACCACTTTTGCACAGTTGATAATGAAGGTGCGGAACCCTGGTAAACGGCCACCATCTCTTCATGAATAGTTTTTTGACTTTTTCCTTGCTTAGTGAGAAATTTAATTACAGCGCGATGCTCAATTTTCACCATCATCGTCTCAGTTGCCATTATGATTCTGTTTAACTAGAGATAAAACGCGAATTAATAATCACATTTATATGAAATTTTACATGAATGTACTAAAATAATAGTATTACTTGATAATAAGTCAATTTATATATACAACCACAGCTTCACCCCGATACCGAGAATATATTGAACGCCCCTCGTATTTTTTATAATTGAAGTATCGTTTTCAATAAAACATTATTTTCATCCATTCATATTCATATGTATATGTTATGTGTGTGTATGGTACAAGCTTAATTTAAGCCTCTCCTTCCGTCTTCCAAATTACTGAATATGTACTCCAAGTGGAAAATTTGCCGGTTAAAAAAATCTTGTCCTGGATGAAGATACCCGCATCCGGATAGTCAGGACGCTACCAAGTCCCTGGACTCTGTCTCAATAAATTCTAGAATCGCCCTTGACTGCTGATGATCTTTTAGGGAGATAGCAGAGCAGTTCAACCTTCACCTTCACCTTCACGTCAAAATCGGAATCAATCTACCTACTCTATCGGAAAAGGGTAGCATCGATATAGCAATCGCTACATGCAAAACAATATTAAAGCTGGATGCTAACAAAAGAACAAACCTTAGGTGGACTGTTGGATCAACATGTCTAGCGTCCAAAGAGATCTGGCCAAAGCTAGATCTTAATCGCTCTGAAAGTGTGATCTTTCCAAATAGGAAACACGTCAGCACCATCATAGGTGCCATCGCTGAACACTGGCCTATAGGCAAGTAAGCAATAAGGCTTGGCGTCTTTACAAATAAATTCAGCAGAATACGAGGAGGAAGACGAGACAACCCTTCACCTACTCTGAACATGCCCAGCTCTCTCCCAAAGAGAGAAATTTCACTTAAGAACTACAAGGACTACAAGGACTTAAGCGATCTAGGCAACATAGACGTTAACAGTCTCCTGGGCTTTTTTCATAAGCTCAAATTGGCTCCAAGCGTAAGAGGATCACAGATTCACGTGGCATCACAATGGGCCAATGGGCCTAATTAGCTTGGTCCCTCCAACAGCCACTCTTACCCAATGTAACCTTGATTACAGTATTCACAATTTAGTGATTAAAGGTGTTACTAATCAAAAAGACTTTGGAGTGATCTTCGATACTAATTTAACCGTTTCGTTGCGATTGGGCTATTTAACCGTTTCGTTGCAATTACACTGCATGGTTAACAACTCGAATCGCATGTTAGGTTTCTTGTCTTATAATACTGAGGACTTTCATGATTCTTACACCCATAAAATATTGTAAATTTCACTAATTTTGTCTATACTGGAGTAATGTATTATCGCAATGCTGAAATTCGTATAGAACGAGTACAAAAACGATTTATGAAATCTGCTTTGAGTAAAATGAGTTCGAATATTTTTTTAGAATAGGATTTTTTGTAAAGCTGCTATCTATAATCGTTAAACTTAAAATATTTTATTTCTTTAGTGTTTATTATATCCGTTAATTCTAAAAAAAATAATTTGAAGGAAGCTCCTACTGGGTACCAATTAAAACACATAAGTTACGTTACAAATTATTTATTCCGATCTCCATTAATTCCAAACACTGAGTGGTCGCTTAACTTAATTCAGATACATTTCTCAGCTAATCTAAGTTTGTGCAAATTCCTGATCTGCAGTTCCCATCCAGATCCTCTATACTTCCATTGGCCCGGATCTGGTGTGGCGGTGGGAAAGTACTTACCAAGGTGCAATGGGATGCGCGTATGTTGGATCAGGTATCGAGCAGACGCGCGTATGCTACACTTGCATCTTTTTATAAGACGGAATTAGTAAATAAATAAATAAATAGATCTTTAGATAAGAAACAGCTAACAGCTGAGTAACTGCTCTCATTTAAGCATCAACTCATCAAGACCATCCAAAATTAACTATTAACAGACTTAAAGGCACTGAAAGAGAAAAAACCTATTCTCAAGGGGAGTATGATTTTCAACTTTAATCTCTTTGCCGACTCAAAGAGTTTATTTAAGGTAAGCGGTCATTTGTCAAACATATCATTCACATTGAAACGCGAAGATGCAACTGAAACTTATGGACAGGCTTCCAACAGAACACGTAATTGCCGCAAGATGCTTTTCAAATACAGGGGTAAATTGTGCTGGACCAGTGGAGATAAAAATGTGGAAGGGAGGCTGTACCAGGTTTTCCAAAGGGTATATTGTGGTGTTTGTAAGCCTCTCAATGAAAGCAATTCGCATAAAATTAGTAATTCATTAGCAATTGTTCATTCATTGCAGCGTATAGGAGATTTGTGGCCAGAAGGGGTGCCTGCAATAACATCTATGACTGAACTAAGGAAGGACAACAAGTTTATAACAACGGAATGTTCAAAAGAAGTCACGAAGCGCATAGGATCACAAAGCACAACATCATCCTGCATCATCATCATAACACTCTGGCGGACTTTTGGAGGCAGGGATCAAATCAATTAAAAAAACCATTGATTCCTCTAAATTAACATGCTGCACTGCTCACACCAATCGAAGAATGCCTTAATTCAAGTCCTTTCTGTCTCATGCTTACAGGTTCCAATGACCTGACAGTTCCTACACTTGGGTACTTTCTCATTGGAGCACCACTAAATACTCCTCCAGACAGAAATTTGGAGCAAAGAAACGCCAACAACCGCGACAAATGAAAATACCTCCTACGGCTAAAAAAAGACTTTTGGAAACAATGGAACGGAACGTATCCCTATGAACTTCAGCAGCGACCAAAATTGCTTCGACAGCATCCAAACATAAAGGTTTGAGACGTTGTTTTAGTGCTGGGCACTTTCTGGACCTCAAGAACTAAAAGTCGGTTCGGATGATCTACCGCGCATGGTGAATATTAAGATCATTACCCCCTTACTAATCTCGAATCTGTAAAACAAATAACTTCGAAGCATATCTAAAAAATAAACTAGACACCAACCTTACCACACAATAATCCATATGAAAATTATCTGGCTGGAAAAAATAATACTGAAAACTCCTTAATTTCCAAGAATCCTATGCTTCAAATCGACACTCTGAAATTATTTGCATTTTCTCCCAACGACAACTCATCCAAAGTCACTCATCCTGAATGTCCACTCAATCATTTGCCTTTGCCTTGGTGTTAAACTCATGTTAATACTCGAGTATGCAGATAACCTTAACAATAGAACTTAATTTAAAAATTCATGTCATGCCTTAATCCTGTGACAATATAATAAATGATAAGAGCTTAATGCTGTTAACCATCGCCCGGAAATCCTTCTGCCTACTACATACATATATCGAAATAAATTTCTTTGGCTTAAACAAGCACGCACACACCAACACGCTTACAATCTCTCTCAGCTGCTTCAACACAACAATCATAACCTGAGGGTTATTTATTATATCATATGTACTGTAACATACATACGAACCCAATGTAATAGACAAATAAACAATAAGAAAAATAGCAAACGAAAAACTAAGAGAACGATCCAATTGTAAACGAAATAACGCGTAGGGATTGTGGTGCTCATAAATGCATACATACGAACATACAGCCCCTTCGATACGATCTCTCATCTACACGCCATCCAATACCATCAAGCATGTCTCCCATCCCAGTTGGCACTTTGAGCGCCAGTTGAAGTATCCGTATCCTGTATCCGGTATCCTTAGGTTCGTTTCGTAGGTTTGTTCAGTTTCTTTCTTTCGTTGTTTTTGTTTCAGTTTGTGTTTTTTTTTTCTGTATTGGTGTGTGTTTGCTATTTGGCAAAGAATGACAGGAGTTCCTTTTGTTATCGTTCCATGTAAAATTTCATGTTAAAAATGTTAATCTGACAATTTCCATAAATCATATTAACCCACATCCACAAGTATTTTGTGTGCCATAAAAATTCTGTCACGATAACGCTTTAAGTCTCGTACTGCCGTCAATCTGTACTTTGAGCGCACCCCGTTCTCTTTCTATGTCCCCGTTCAGTTCAGTAAGTTGTAATTGTAATAAAATCTACGAATGGTGTGCACGAGTATATGTTTGTAGAAGTAGAAAATACGTCCCATAATAAGGACACGAGTATGAGAATCGAGTACACACAAGTATCCCAAGTATCCGTACGAGTACAATTTGGAGTATATTGTGCGAGACGTCTCGTGTTGCAGCTAACTTTCCCTAATGCTCTCGTACGTCTCGTATTTTTGACTCGGAATGAAGGAGTCTCGTAGTAATGCTGCTTGTATGGTTCCGAGCACTTTATAATTTTTCATTCGAATATTTAACTTAACGTCGTTTATCATCATCTGTAACTGTCAAGAAATAAAACAATTATAACACAGGGGGTGATTTGAGATCCTCAACTAAAGAAACAATTATGCAAATCGTTTGAAAACTTAGATAGTTATTTCTTTCTTATTTGCTTTCATGTGGAAGTAATTCAGAAACTTTTAATTTTCTGATATGAATCATAAGGATATTTCCAAGAACTTAATATAATGTGTGGTCTGAAACGAAAGAGAAAGTAATTTAAACTTAAAGGTTTATTCGGTTAATATATCTTTCTGAACTCTATCGAAATGTAATGATCCACTTCCTGTCGACGGCTGAAGGTCTTGTACGATTTGTGTAGGCACTGAGCGGCATTAGCCAGCAGGTACTAGTACAGCCTATCCGGGATAAACTTAAATGTAAGAGTGTCTTATAAAAAGAAAAAAGCAACACTACGAGTATGCATATGATGGTAGGTAGGTAGGTAAGAGTGGCTGTTGGAAATACCTACCCACTTAGGCCTATTGGTCCATTGTGATGCTACGTGGATCTATGATCCTCTTACTAATGAAACCAGTTTGAGCTTATGATGAAGCGTATGAGACTGTTTACGTTTTACGTCGCCCCTAAGCGATGTTCTCTTCTCTGGGAGAGAGCTGGACATTTACAGAGTAGGTGGAGGACTGTCTCCAACTCTTCCTCGTCCATGCAGCTTCTACAGAAAGCGTTTGTAAAGGCGCCAAGCCTTCTTGCGTGTTTGCCTATGAGGCATTGTCCAGTGATGACACCTATGATGGGGCTGAGATCTTTCTTATTTAGAAGGATCAGACACTTAGAGAGATTAAGATCCAGTTTTGGCCAGATCCGTTTCGTTGCTAGACATGTTGGTCCAACAGTCCACCTAAGGTCTGTTCTTTCTTTGGAATCCAGCTTTATTGTTAGTTTGCACATAGCGATTTGTATACCTCTGCTAACCTTTTACGGTAGAATAGGTAGAGTGGTTCCAATTTTGGCGAGTTCATCGGCTCTGCAGCTCCCTGGAATGTTTCTATGGCTCGGCACCCAACAAAGGTAAAAATTGAACTGCTCTGCCATCTCCATAGGAGATGATCGGCACTCAAGGGCGGTTTTAGAGCTTAATGAAACCGAGTCCAGGGACTTGATAGCGGCCTGACTATCCTAAAATATGCGGATATCCTTTGCAGATATCACGTTTTTCTTCAGCCAGGACAGAGCTTCCTTAATCGCCAAAATTTCCGCCTGGATCACGCAACAATGATTTGGCAGACGGAAAGAGATGCTCAGATTTAGCCTATCTCAGAAAACACCGCCACCAACTCCGCTATCAAGCTTTGTAGAAATGGATTGACTTGTCCTCCATGAAAGCATCTTCCACCCAGAAGGATCTAAAGGGGAAGCTTACATGGAAGTTTTTGTCAAGTTTTGTCTCTGTGAGGATTCCGAATGTATTAAGAATGCTGGCGTGGCCAAATGAATTATTTGTCCACTGTTAAGTCGCTTTAAGTCGAATAGCTGCAGTCGCGGCTACTTGCCGGCTGAAAATATCGAGGGGTGTCAAATGAAGCATAATGTCTAATGCCGCAGAGAGGGTAGAAAGCAATGCTCCGCTTATGCATAAACATGCTCTTCTTTTACTCTGCTCAGTTTAATGAAGTTGACTATACTTTCTAAAGCCGTCCACCAGACAATCACCCCGTAATCGAGTATCGGTCTTATGACCAAGATGTATAGCCAGTGGGTTATGCGAGGTTGATAGCCCATTTATTCCCAATGGCTTTTTGCAAGAGAATAAAGCTATTGTAGCTTTCTTGACTCTTTCTTTAATCTTAGGTTTCCAGTTTAATTTCAAAAATGAGACACAGATATTTTGGTGTATCGGAAAATACTAAATAGATACCGTTTAGTGAAGGAGGGTCTATAATTTGAATTTTGTATTTCCTGGAAAAGAGGACAAGATCAGTTTTATGGGGGTTTATACCCAACCCACAGCGATTTGCCCAACGGGTTAATCTATTGAGATTTACTTGGTATTAAGATGCTTACCTGAGATGGTTATAGCAACGTAATCCGCATAGGCAATAACCCTGCTGCCACCCGCTTCCAGATATATCAGCATTTCATTAACTAATAAGTTCCAGAGAACGGGAGAGAGGACACCGCCTTGCGGCGTACCTCTGCTGACACATCTTGTAGTTTGGAGTTGATTATCGTGCTTTCTAGCATAAGACTGATCGACTCCCCAAATGAGCCGTCTACCTGCAGAGGTGACAGCGCAATCATGATTGCGGATGTCTTGACGTTGTTAAAGGCATCCTCTATGTCCTGCAAATCAACCATTATGTACTCTTCATATTGTAGGCATCCTTCGATGTGGGTAGTCAGTGAATACAGAGCCGTTACCACCGACTTTCTTTTACAGTAGGCATGTTGAGCCGTTGATAGAAGTCCTGGATCAATTTTAGCTCGTATACGTATATCAATCAGTTATTCTAGAGTTTTCCGAAGGAAAGATGATAGACTTATAGGTCTGAGGTCCTTTGGGACAACATGAGAACATTTTCCGGCTTTGAAAATGAAAACTACATTAATTTCTCTCCATGACGGTGGAATTTGGATAAATTCTACACAGCTCCTAACAATATTTTCTAGTGCAGGCAGAATAATATCTGAGGACCTCTGTAGCTCGGCAGGTATTATACCGTCCGGACCAGCTGAATTGTATGGTTTGAAGCTATGCAGCGCCCAGAACAGTTTGTCTCTTGTGATCAGACCCTGGATTTTGGACCCGGTTGCAGTATACCTGTTTGGATTGCTACAGGCTGCGAATTGGGAGCTACCTGGAGAGTCTGTTTCCTGTAGCAGGTTGAGTGTTTCATCATTTGAGGTTGTCCAAGAGCCATCGGTTTTTTTCAAACAGCTGGGCATCATAGGATTTGTAGAAAGGATTTTTCTTAACCGCGAGGTTTCCGTTTTTTTGTCTCAAAAAGACCTCCAGGATTATCGCTTTGCCTTCCTCAGTTCTTTTTTGTATAATTTGAGGGATTCTTTGTATAAGTCCCAGTCAGTCACTTTTTTTGTGCTTTTTCCTATGTAGAAAAGTTTTCTGTAAGTGTTTCTGAGCAGTCCCAGTGCTGATGTCCACCAATGTGGCTTCTTCTTGCCTCTAGGTTGAAGAAGGGGACATGAAGCGGCCATAGCCTGATTTAGAGCCAGAGTGAATTCCTTGACTTTCATATCAAGCTCATTGGTGTCACGCGGGGGTACACATATGATACATTGCATGATGTACCATGAGGTCGTATGTTATATAAGTGCACTCGAGTAAATTAACGGTGGCACCGTCATTAAACAATTTCTATCCTGAAGCGTTCTTCTGCCTCGGGAATACAGTCACCGAAACGGCATGCCAAGCCATGTTGGAAGTTCTACATGTAGTAAACCACCCTAACACGTAAAAAGTTCTCTGTTTCAAAGCAACCACGAGTCTCGAATGGGAACAGACCCACTTTTGACGACCTTGCAAAATGAAAAAAAGGCAACAGATATTATTACCATCCACGCAGGACATAAGAGAATAAGAAACTACGGACAGTGTTTCAGAAAACAGAAGCAGTATCAAATTGGAAATAGATTTGTTGTGGCAAGGAACTTCAAGGTTTTGGGATGTAAGCATCCGCATCAGGGCTTGATTTGCCAACATCAGCTTGTTGTATGCCCACATTTCTACGGGAGAAATAAACGATGCCAATAAGGCATGAACTCCTCTCCAAAACCTACAAGTAGGAGCTTAAGCACAAAACACTCTTTAGATCACCTAAATATGAAATTAGGGAAAGAGTAGATTTTTCGAATTGGAGTCGAAAAGAAAAGCCTTCAGACAGTAAGTCTGGAAAGGGACTTGAACTTAAACGTAGCTGTGAGTATCCCATTCCACTTCAGCTTATAAGCACGCGCTTTCCTTATCTATACAAAGTTGCGTGGCACTCACCTGATTACAAAACCATCAACTTAATCAAAAAGTTGCAATCGTTACAAAGCACTCTTCAGGTGTTATAGATTTCCGAACATTCCCAGTATGTCTACGGATATCGAAGATGCCTTTCCAACAAAGAAATATGGTGGCGATTATAGTTTAAATCAACACTCCCAGATTGTGCTTTGTCTCCGCTTACACTTGAGTGGGTGGAATCTTCAATGGGACGAATCCACTTTCGCACTCGTGTAGTAGCAAGAGTTCTTAAAGATATTAACATTCACAAATCCGCTGGCCCAGATGGTATATTTCCCCTTTTTCTGAAGAGGTGTTCTTCCATGCTGGCAAAACCACTGCGTAAGCTTTTTCATCAATCCTACTCTTTAGGACACTTTCTGAGCAGATGGAAAACAGCATTTGCCCAGCCCATCCCTAAAAATGGCGACTCTTCTTCTCTCTCCTCCTACAGACCCATTGCACTTACGTCCCTTCTCTCCAAGGTCATGGAAACGCTGATAAACCGTCAGCTCGTGAAATATCTCGAAACACGAAAACTCCTCAATGACCGGCAATATGGTTTTCGTAGCAACAGGTCCATTGGTGATTTTATGGCATGTCACACCGAAAAGTGGAACCAAAGCGTACATCAATCTGGCGAAAGCAAGGTAGTTGCACTTGATATTTCTAAGGCATTTGGCAGAGTTTGGCATCAGGCTCTTTTGTCGAAAATGCGTACTTTTGGGATCGATGACTTTCTTCTTCAATGTATTAGAAATTACCTTTCGGAACGTTCAATTCAAGGTTCTTTTTAATTTTTATCAGTGATCTCTTGTCTGCTACTTGTAATCCAATATATTCCTTTGCTGATGACAATACTCTCTGCTTTTCATATTCGTTCCCGGACTCACGCACCTGCTCTTCGGCTGTAAAACGGGAACAGGAGCATATCTTAAGCTCATTAAATTCCGATATTAACAGCATAACCAATTGGGGAACTATCAACCTGTTGGAATTTAATGCTTCCAAAACTCAATACTGTCTGCTGTCATCAAATACCCAGCCATTATCGAAACCATCGTCGAAACCGATAAACTTTCTATTCCCGGGATGTGTGTCAGTGACAATTTCCGTTGGAATGACCACATATTCGGTGCCGTCAAAAATGATGCGAAATGTCTAGATTTCCTCCAGCGATATAAGAAATACTTCACGCCCTCTGATCGGGCTTCCATATATAAGGCGTTTATCCGCCCGAAATTGGAGAAACCGTGCGATAAAACTTATAGGTGGTGCTAATATCACTCAAGCAATGGACACCTTCGAACACCGACGTAATGGCTTCTGTCTCACTCTGTTTTATCGCTATTTCCACCATCAGTGCTCCATTAAAATCGCAAGCAGCTTTCCGCATATTCAAACTTTCAACCGTAACACCCGTCTTGCTATGAATGCTCATCAGTATACCCTCAAGCCCATTTTCGGACATACTCTAAAATATCGTGATTCTTTCCTAAGCCGTACTCGCTATGGAATGCCCTGCCGATCTCTGTGTTTCCTGATCGTTATAACTTACAAACGTTTAAAAACAATGTGCATCGGTACCCGTCCTTTCTTCGTCCCTGAATTTCCTTTTAAGGGTACAGAAACCCCTTGAGCGCGCGTTTATTCGAAAAAAAAAAAATCAATTATGACGAGATTTCTGGTCCACCTCTTTATTAAGGTAATTTTTAACTTCTGCTGTTAGCTTGGGAGCATTTTGACGGTGGTTTTTCTGAACTTGCCTGACAATCCATCGTTCATCTTATTCAGTGATCTTCCGTGGCTTTTCAGATTTTGGTAAATCGGTTAATAGATTATGTGTTTTATATGTTTTTATAATATCTCCGATAGTTAAGTGCCTTCTTTTTGCAATTTTTCTAATTTCTCGAACTCATTTGCCCTCATTAAAATGCTCGATCACAAATTTTTCGGATGTCTAATGATGTTTGACAACGTTGTCACCCCATTTTGTCTTTATTCTTCAACTGGTATTGACATTTGAAGGCAGCAAATGTAAGCTATCAACTAATGCAAAAACATTGCAACTACGCCGTTAGAGAATTGAAAATAATTCAGTGTGACCATGTGTCCGACTTCTTTTTTGAGATGGAATTTGCTGGATTTTTTTAAAAAAATATTTTCTTACTCCCTGTTTCATAAAACTGCTTGAATATTATGTCATAAATCTAAAGCACAAATACAAAGCTTTTAAAATGTATGTAGAAGTGAAGACCCAACGACCGATCAACCCAGATAAGTTTTAATCGTTTTGTTTCACATTTGGTACATACTTTAAATTCCTAAGTGCCTTTGCTAAGGGTTCACACATTCATATTTAATTTCTGTTTATTTGATCCGCGTTTTGTTTAGAGCTCAAATCGGTAACCCACTAAGCTTATTGATCACCACCGCGGTCATCGTTCTGCGAATCAAAGTTCTTCGATACGATGGGGTGAACATCGAACATAAAAGGCTTCAGAGAACGACTCAAGTAAGCATCTGAAATGGGCATATCGACCCTATCGATGTCACCAGCGAAGATTGTGCTGATGATCGCTGGTGTTTTTTGCTTGGTGTTTTTACTGACGGTAGCTATAAAGCTATGGACATGGTATAGGGTGTTGAACTCCCTAAACATCTGGAACTGGCTATAGGATATCCAACGAGGGGATCGAGGAAGACACGAGCTGGGTCAATGAGTTAACAACAGAGGAGTTAAGAAGAGAGTCTTGTTTTTGTCACGTAGAAAAGAGGTCGATTCGGTCGTTGCTAAGTTGTTTAAAACATTGTAAATTTGTCATCTTTCACTTATCCCCATTTACAATAAAGCTGTAAAACAAATTAAAATGGAACAATTGGGTTTTTTTTGGCATCCATAAAAACCGAAATATTAGTGAGGGATCTTTGATCTTTCCTACAAATGAAAACGAATATAAAATTGGTGATAATGTTGTTTTGGGTCAAAACACAGAAAAATCAACTGTTCCACTTCTTTTTTGACCAACTGATGTGATAATAAATTTACTATGATAATGGTACTGATTGTGCGCTTTAGTAAGTTTTAATCAATAGAAATGACTTATAACACAAAAATTAAACAATCTGTTATTACAGATTACTGTGTAATGGGTAGAAGTACGAACACTCAAACTTCTAATGCTCTGCTCCTCACTGTAGCTGTTGATGAGGGTCTTAAAATCTGTATATACGAGTATATGTATACAGCAAATCTCACCTTGAAGGTTTTACGATATTTGATTTTAATGAAACTTTTTTTTTTGTTTTCTTTTTTTTTTATAATTTGTGCCCAGTCAAGAGATTTGAGAACCCTTAAAATGCTTGCACACAGCCTGGACGAAGGAAAATCAGGGAGGAAAGAATAAGAGCTACCGATGGACTTAGGTTTTAGATGTTTGAAGCTTATAATGACTAGGGAATAAAGAGCTAAATAGGGTATTCCATAAGCGAGTTGTATGGCCATAAGTGATCGTCTGGAGGGATTGAATTATTTTGGTAGCGGATTTGGTATCGAAATTTGTTCAATGCTGCTTTGCCTGAATTTTGGCGATGTTTTGAGATAGTGACCATCTTTTTATAAGTTATGCGTTTAAAAAACTTAAATTACACTTCACTGTCTGCTGTCCTCCTTTCTTCAGTGCGGCCAAAATAAAAGAGAGAGCAGTGCTCAAGATTAATGTTAAATCATGGCAACTTGCAGCTCAGTATTACTGCCAACATAGCTCAGTGTGATTTTAATTGGTAAAAATCTTTAGGACAGTACATAGAAAATCGCATTTTATTATTTTATTTATTGTAATTATTTTGCGATGATCATTCATTCAACATTTCAAAAAATTCTAAGTTATTATCTTTATCTAAAACAAAGTCCGATACATGTGGCACTCTTTCAGACTTTGAAGTAATGTCCTTTTATTTTCATTTCCTTTCGATGACAGTCTTAGGTTTCTTTGCCGGTGGTTCTTCTCAGTGAGGTGCGGACAATTGTTCTTCCTGATCATCCTGATTTATAAATGGAATCACTTCTACTATTTCCAAGATTCTCGCATCGAACGTCGACTGCAACCAATAGTTGTCGACGAGCAAGGCTGTTTATAACTCCCGTTTCCTCACTTTCACTGTTTTCATCACTAACAGTGACATTTTCAAGTGGTGTGATAAAAATATCTGCAGAAGTTATAGGGCTATCATCTCTTGGAGCTGACATATGCAGTTTCATGAGCACACAGTCAGTAAAAAAATGAAGAATACCAGTAATAAAAACGTGAAAAATTATGTGTAGTTGTAATATAACATATTGAAGGAAACTTTCAAGTTGTATCCTGTTCCCAGCGTACCCGAAATAGAGCGGTGAAATGTAAATGAACCTTATATGGGGCGCTGCGGTTATGTGGATTAATTATTAACGGTACACTCCGAGAAACATGCATAGTTAATTAACAGTCTGACCTAACTTTTAATATACCCTTCCTGGTGAAACATCCTAATGCATGAAAATTATTAGAATTCTTTTGTACGGTTTTATGTTTCTCATTTTCGATTGCACTATTCATTTTAACAAACCCAAGAGTGCGGTATGCTGACAGTCCGAAAATGGGTACAGGGTTCATTTCTACTTACACTATCAAAAAATCTTGCATAATCTTTTTGTTTAGTTGGGTGCTTGAAAGACATCGCATGCGAGCTTTGCGATAGTGTGGAACTTCAGCCACCCACTAAAAACACCATCCTTCTAACAATCACACATAGTCGTTAAACTAATCAACAATTTGTTTCTAATACTTGTAAATCTGTGTTATAAGGAACTAAATTTAGTCTGTTAGCTTTTGTTTTTTAATTCGTTATCACATTGTCCGTGTTATAGTATATGTATGTTATATACTTGTATTTCTTTCCTTTATTCTTAGTTAGCTAGTTCGAATGGTTTTGCTCTTCGTAATTTTCTAACTAAACTGTTGTTGTTAAGTTTGACTACTTGTAAATTAGCATGGTGGCGAATTCTACCTTCATGCCTTCCTGCAACTTTTCTGGCCTCATCCTCTATCATTTTAATTCTTAGATCACTATGTAGATCAGCGTTACGTATGTCCTATGGGGCATTAACAATATTGCGTAGTACTTTTCTTTGGAAGAATTGAATATTTTACAATATACTGAGAGACCTGAATATCTCGCTCTGATCCAATACATTCTGTGGTATCGTATATTTAGTTCATCATGTTTTTACTTGACTTGTGTTTTATAGGGCAACTTTTTGTCTAAATTCATGCCTTAATACGAGTACTTAGCTGAGTTTGAATGCAGAACTACTTTGCTATTTATGTGCAAAGGTAGAAGTTTGTTGTACGATTTTATTGGTAAAGTTAACATGAACTGACTTCAGTTCCTATAATTTAATTTGTCATATTTTGATCAAATTAGATATATCATTTATTGTCCTTTGTATTTTTTTTGTAACTTTCTGTACGGTTTTTCCGACAGCAAGTAGGTCGATCGTGCATATGAGGAGAAGTACAGGACCTAACACACTACCTTACGGTACTCGAGCTTTTTATATAAGAAATATATTTTCAATGCGGAGTACTCATCTTCTTGATTAATTTTAAATACTCGCTGGGTTATATACGACTCTAGTATTTTTGAGCATTTTTTCAGAAGATATTTTTGTAGCTTATGGACTAATTTTTTGAGCCAGACATTATCAAAAGTTATTTCTTTTTCTTCTAAGGCTATTTTATTAGTTACTCTGTCTACCTGATCTATTGTTGAGTACCTATTAATGGTTTGGTATCAGTGCCTTTTCTTCTTTTCGGATGAAGTCGTTTCAGAAGAATTTTTTCGAAGAGATTTGACATGATTGGCAGCAGTAAGATCGGACGATATGAGGTAACTTCACTGAGCAATTTGCACCATAATACAATAACTTTCGCGACCTTCCACATGCGCTGAATATATTGGGTCTACAAGTAAGTTTCCAGCGTTTTTTTCCCAAAATTTTAAGTTTTATTACGAAAACATAGTTACAATGCTTTATTCAAAGTATCGTCCATCGGAAGCTACAACTTTACCCCATCTTTCTGGCAATTTATGAATTCCGGATCAAAAAAAATTTTTCGTCTTTCGAGCCCAAGAACGTATCGAGCCAATTTTTGATTTCCTCTACTAAGCTGAAGCGTATTCCCGTAAGAGCGTTCTGCATCGAATAAAACAAGTGGTAGTCAGATGGTGCCAAGTCTGGACTGTAAGGCGGGTGAGGCAGAATTTCCCATCCACTATTTTCCAAATAGTTTTTCACCGAAACCGCAACATGTGGCCGAGCGTTGTCGTGATGAAAAATGACGGACTCATGCCTCATATTCTGGCCGTTTTTCTTTTAATGCCCGCTTCAAACGAATTAGTTGGGTTCGATATAATGGTCTTTTGATGGTTTCACCACTCGGAAGCAGTTCGTAGTATACGACACCCTTTTGATCCCACCATATGCAGAGCATGACCTTATTCACGTGAATATTTCGTTTCGGCGTCGATTGGGCGCTCTCGCCGGGCTTTGTATACGATTTTCTGCGTTTAGGATTATCATAATAAATCCATTTCTCATCACCAGTGACAATACGATGCAAAAATGATTTATTTTTATACCGCTGCAGTAACATTTCGGACATGCAAAATCGCCGTTCGATGTCTCTTGGCTTCAATTCGTACGGCACCCAGTTTCCAAACTTTTGAATGAATCCCAGTGCTTTTAGGCACAGGGAAACGGCTTGTTGAGTGACGCCCAATGATGCAGCAAGTTCTTCTTGAATCTGACACGGATCCTCATCCAGTAAAGCGTCCAATTCCTCGTCTTCAAAACTTTTCGGCCTTCCGGGGCGATCTTTGTCTTCAACTCCAAAATCACCACTTTTGAACCGTTTGTACCACTCGCGGCACGTCGATTCACCAATACATTCCGCCCCATAAGTTTCCGAAAGCAAACAATAGGCCTCAGCCGTACTTTTCTTCATATTAAAGAATAAAATCAGAGCTTCCCGCAAATGACGTTTATCTGGCTGGAAACTTGCCATGATTTTGCTCGATAAAATGTACGACACCGATAGAACTGCTGAAATATAACGCTGCAAAGTTGTTGACAGATACAAAACCTACAAAAAAAACACATGGGGTCTGACATTTCTGCCCGAGATCCACTGGTGGCGCCATCTCTGACAAACGCTGGAAACTTACTTGTAGACCCAATACCTTAGTCTAAACGCTACATTTATTATCGGTGCTATTTTATTTATACCTTTTTTAGACAGTTTTTTTTTAGAGTGCAGGATCTTTTTTCATGTTGATCTTTTCTTTTATTTCTGTGGCTATTTACATAGAGGTTATTGCTGGAATTAATCTCTCGCCTTCGCACATTTCTTCCATTTGTTGTAAATAGTCATTATCTTCGTACGGCTGGAAGACGTTTTCAATCGTTTTTTTGTTTATTTTTGCCCAGTTTCCACTGCTATTTTTAACTGGCGGAATGTAAGCCGTTGGTTTTTTAATTTTTTTTTGTAGGCTTCCACTGTGAGTATTCTGTACTAGTATCGTTCGTCAGATTTGTGAGGTATCTATCCACCGACGCATTTTTCAATTCTATGATCTTTTTTGTGAGCTTATTGTTTGCACTCTTAAGTTTTGTTATCATTTGGCGCTCTCGACAATTGCCAGCGTTTACGAGCTCTCCTCCTCTGATTCAGGCGTTACAGTTCAACAGCGTTTTATATATCTAGGCCGAAAGTCTGTACTTCATTTTCTAATTGATCTATTTTATCGATTGTTCTTTATTAGATTCAAGGAGTTGTCTTCCTCTTGTATTTGGAAATCTTGATCCCCAAGGTTTATTCTTTGCGTTGAAATCTTATTATGAATTTATATCCGAATTTACG
The DNA here is from genome assembly GCA_963966105.1 of Volucella zonaria. NCBI lineage: Eukaryota > Metazoa > Arthropoda > Insecta > Diptera > Syrphidae > Volucella > Volucella zonaria. The sequence continues at coordinate 197,163,690 of OZ014530.1, read as the reverse complement.
GAAAAGGATTTTAAAATTGATTTGTTTCAGCATGTAGCTAGGGGAATAATACGCCACAGCTACCTTTACCTGGCCGCTACTTATTTTGCTTATTTTAATTTTTACGGATTTGACTTGCATTCCACACGACTTGTACCCTTCACCTAACTGCAGCCCCCTCTTCTTGTTGTATTGTGAGGATGTGTGGTATAGTATGTCTTCTATCCGCGCAGTTTACATTTTGTTCCAATTTTGAAATGTGTCTCGGAGACTAAACATATGGTATGTCAATTTCGTTTATATCGAGAGTCACTTGCAATTCGCCTTTGTGATTCTCGATACTATTGTCATTCCGTAACAAGAGTTGTATGTTTTTAGCCATTAGGATCTTTTAAGCACAGTTCTTTTGTTACTGTCTAGTTTTTCAAGGAAAGATATTCTTTGAAGGATTTTCTTATTATTCTTTTCTATATCTTCCATTCTGTTAAGAATTCTTTACGTAATATCCTCCATGGCATTGCTAGGTTGGGGTTTCCGACTAGTTTGACAACGTAGCTTGGCGTAACCTGTGCATATGTTTCCTTTGAACCGGTTATGAGACTGAAGTTCTCATTTAGGTAGATTTTCATTAGCTTTATGCATTTTTATATTCTTTTTTTTTTATATTCTTTTTTTTTAAGTTTTCTTTGATTTTAGGTAGTACGTCTTTTTTAACCAGACTTTTGCATTTTATGCTGCTTGTTAACTTTTACCTGCTGCAGCTCTTTTGTTAATATGCAGCCTCTATAGTTGGCAGTTGGCGCATTTGGGGTTGCCTTTTTTCCCCTTAGTGCAGTCTCTTGTGTTGTGGTCTCCTGCATATCTAACGCATTTTGGGTTATTTTTAAACAAATACCACAGTACTTTTTTTCCAATTTAGTAATTTCGACAAGTTTCTGCAGCATTCTTCGCCATCCGCATAATTTTGACATCATCACTATTTAGGAGAGCTGTATTAGTTTTTATTTTGCTTTCCTTTAGTATATTTAATAAGCCATCGGGATGCAAAGCACTATAATTGGTGGAGGCTTTATTGACTTAAGTAGTTTGGTTTTTTAGTTCTTCCTCGGTTTTTCGGGTTTACTTTTAGTGGTGAAAGCTCAGGAGAATGCTAATTTATTTTTCTTTTCTCCTTTTTGTTCTACTGCATGATGGTTCTGTCTCTCTGTGTAGTTTTGCTTCATCCGTAGAATACACGACAATTTTTGTTATCCGCTCATTTTTATTGTTATTATTGATTCGTTCTTGAAATCAGCTGCAACTAAAGCTTTAATTTATCAATTTCGCTTTCCAACTTTTCACTGAGTTGCTTAAAATTATCCCTTTCTTCACAGGCTTTTTTGTAACAAGCTTCCAACATTGATACTCGTTGTGTTAGTTGGAATGGTTGTATTCTTACCATTTTACGACTCTTTATTAAAGGGTAATCTTTTAGCAATAAATAGTTCCCCCAAGAATCCATAGAATGGACCTCCGGAGAGAGTGGATTCACCAGTTTAGCTGCGGTAGTTATATAGTTAGTTTTGTTCAATGCATATTTTATTCAAGCTTAGCTTTTTGTCAAAAAGTTTAAAAATTTTCACTTAAGTCGCCTCTTACGACAGGCATGCCTACCTCGGGTAAATTCTATCCCCTAACTCGAAGGGATAGTGAAACATGTTTAAACGAGCAACCAAGCGAAGTTTTCCGATAGTTTGAGTTAAATTAACACCATACCATATGTCATAGGCATTATTTCACTGTTGAGCATTTTGTATTATTTGCAATTTGCTGTCTATCGCATTTCTAGAAAGCAAATTATCTGCGTTATTTTGAAAAGTTGAATTCTTAACATATGGTATACTAAGAATGATACTTTTGATTACGGCCCCCTAACTGTGATGTTTCCAATATAGGACTCCTGGATTTCTCTGGTTTACTGATTCAGCATTCGTTTATTACCACTGTATGCGTTAGACAAGCAGTGTTTCATCACTTTATTTCTCAAAATTCGTCGTTGAGTGCCATAATTAGGAAATCCCTGATAAGTGTCGCTTTCCCTGCAAATTCACAACTCTCAGTAGCATTCAGCAAGTTTGTTAGAAAATTATCGAGCGGTTCTCCTTCCCGGTGTACAATGATAGTGCTCTTCAAATTTTTTTTAAAATTGGGCATTCATATCTTGTAATATCTAATATCTCTATATCTAAGATATAATCTTCTATTGGCCTATACAAGTTCTTGCATATCCAGAGACTGCCGTCGTTGACAGAATGAGGGAACCTGTCAAAGGTACATCTGAAAGTATTGAAATAAAAGCGGCAAATCAGCTTAGGACATTACGCAGTAAGTCAAGAACACTAAAAAAAACTCTATCTAAGCTCTTCTTCTTTTATTTGGGTGCCTTGTTGTGGCAGAGACGTCGAACTAAGCGCCAACGACGTCCAGACTAGACATTAAGTAGTTAAACGGTATGGATGTGATCCTACTTCAGATGGTACTCGCAACAATGACAATTCATCAGTTGGCTTCCAGACCGCTTGCGAAGCATGTATTCTGGAAGGCTCAATCAACCCTGAAGTCGCTTGATCCTGTGTCTTTCTACGACACGTTCGATCCGTTTTTTGACGGGTTGGTCCGGGAAACTGAAACCGTCGAAAGAGCCCCAGAAAGGACACGTTTTGAAGACTAATGAACAATTAAAGAGTTGAATAAGACTGGTGGAAAACCTGCGGTGTAAAGGGGTAGAAAAAGCTCTCGAAGGCGGGGTTGCAGAAAATTTCAATCTTCCAGCGTCGACAGAGAAGAGGAGAATATCAGCCGAAGTGGCGCTCGCTAAAACCGATCAATCTCTCGGAACTGAAACTGTATCCTCTTCTTCCATCACGAACATTGTCAAGAGGAAAAAAGTTTCTTGATATCCGAATAAAATCGCGCTACATTCTCCAAGGTCATAGTTCCTCAAACACGCTCAAAAATAGCCCTGATGGTGGCCTTTCTTGCGAACAAGATTTGATACGCAGCAGATGTTCGGCCGGACGGAATTTGAATGCCGCAGGATAATCTACTTCAAAGTAACAAAGACATTACGAATGGAGAAGACTGACAGTGACAGCAGAGGCCTGAGATAAGAAACCTTTGAATGTCTAGCATGGTCTGTCCCCAAAATCCAAACTTAGACTTTTGCGGTCTTTAGGCCAACGAAGCTATGTTTTGAATTCTTGACAAGTCAGGGAAATGGAGAATGTGTTGATAAGACTTCATACTCCGAACCCCGGACTCGACATTGCAGAGTGTAACACCTATTTTCAGATTGAGAGCATGAATCTGAAAAACAAGAACAAGGAGACAGATTAGCCTTCAACATTCTACGTCAGCTACTGCATTCCTATATAGTAGGCCTTTCATGCTAAATAAAAAACCTCAATCTGGAAGAAATCTATCTGTGGTCATCGAAATGATCGAGAATTTGTGTTTTTTTTTGGCTGAATTCATTCTCGTCAAAAATGGCAATTTCGCTAACGATAATTAAAAATGACACAAATTCGACATTCTGTTAGTTTGTTTTCCCTATTAGTAGGCACTCCTGTAACAACCAAAGACTGCTCTGAGTTCTTAGCCAACTTTCTTTTACAAAAATAAGACAGCATCTAACCGGCTTAACGCCATCCAAAAGATACGCTAAGGAGATTAACAGCTGGAAAGTACAATCGGTGGTGCTTCAAATTCAGAATCGAAAGATAGGTCTCAGCCTTATTGATGAAGAAAAATCGGCGAAAACTCAATCGGGAACGCTTTAAGGAAAGGCGCGAAAGTCAATTTTTCGCCCAGACTCAGAGCGAAGCAGAAAGTGAAGAAAAGAGCTGCGTATTGTCAAATGTTTGAACAGAAGTTCCCAGTTATTAAAAACAGCTGGAGATAGCCGGTTGCATGGGGGAATACAGATTATAAACAACTACATAAGGGCACCCAAAAACTTATTAAAAATTAATAATAATAATAACACAAGAAGCTAATCTGGATTTCAAAGAGTGCCTGTTGTAAGCCCTTTTGCAAAAAGATCGAAACGCTAAAAAAAAAAAAAATTTTTTTCAAGATCTCGACAAAAATCCTGTTTTCATTTTCAGTTCTGGTGGGTAGAATTGAAGACGCACTAGACAAGAAGGAGTGCGGGCTGGGCATTTTCATCGATAACTTAACTCTGGACAGGTTGTTAAGTCGGCCAGTCAACAACGCGCGAATGAATCACTAATTCTGTTTATAAAGGCAAAACTGATAAAAATAGTAACGCACGCAGTAATCCTACGCTCATAAATATGCTGGGCAAGGCTCGTAGAAGGGTTACTTAGGGTATTAATAATATTTTCGTTCTGTGTTAGAACCTATATTGAGAGTTGGGTTGGATGTGAGCATAACTGGCGGCAGGCCAAACAAATGCTTCCCGATGCACCTAAGAAGTCAGAGTCTTTGCTGCTGTCTATTCAGTTCAAAGTAGCGATCGAACAGTTCAACAGAGAGGTCAGCTAGCTGTCAAATTACCAAACGTCACTTCTACTTTTCTCATTAACTTGTATTTTTCTTCCTTCCTTTTTTCTCTCAGTGCACGCTTTTTCATTCTGCACGTGCTTGCAATAATCAGAATTTATTTAAGTAATCATTTGAAGTTAGGTGAATTACGAAGTTGTCCACTCGTATTAGGTTCGCTCTGTTGTAAAGGACCTCATTACGATAAAATTTTTTGTACTCCGACTCTGGAGTTCTGTACAAGCGAAGGCAAGCCCTCTCAAACACCCGAATCTTTTCCATTAAGCTTGCTCGCACATTGAACCACACGGGACAACCAAATACCAGCATGGGCCTGATAAGGGCCATGTAGCAGATTACCTTTACCCTCGCATCGAGTTGGCTGCTATAAAACAGTCTCTTTGTAAGGGCAAAAGCACCTTTAGCTCTGGCCAGAGTAGCATCTACATTTTTGTCAAAATACAGAAACTGATCTAGCCAGATCCCAAGGTATCTGACTACATTTCGACAGGCAAGAGGCTGTCCGTGTTGTCCAATGATCGAGAACTTTCGCTAATTTTTTCTGGTATCCCTAGAGGCTCCAGACAACGGCGTCCTAAAGAGAATGGTTTCCGACTTCTGAAAGTTGATTTTCAACTTCCAGTCATCGCAAAATCGTCTTATCTTATCGAAGTCACGCTGCAAGAGAGTATTAATGACCTCGATTCTTGGACCTGTTCTGTACGCTATCAAATCGTCTGCGTACGCAATAGTATGGGGAAGTGAACCTATCAAGTCGCTTGTATAAATGTTGAATAAGATCGGCGAATTGACCGCGCCTTGCTGAAGACCATTTTTAATTTGAAATATTCCAACAGAATTCACATCACCATTTTTCACGATGAACCGTCTGTTGGTTAGCATATTATAAAGAATGTACAAGAGTGGTTTAGTATAGAAAAGACCCTCTAACCATACGGTGTCGAAGGCCTTCTCCAAGTCAACAAGGCAGGCACCAGTACATTGGTTTTTGCCTTTATTCCATTGGATATCGGACACCAGTTTAGACGCGGCATGTGAGATATCATGTCCCGCCTTAAAACCGAATTGATTATCCGGAACTATATGTTTGTCCTCAACCCACCTAGACAGAGCTCTATTGTTTACCTTTTCAAACACCTTACTGATATTCGGAAGGAGACTTATCGACCGGAGATTCGCCGGATTGGATATATCCTTTCCCTTTTTGGGGATAGGTTGCACCACTGCCGTTTTCCAATGCGCTGGATAATGTGCATTATTCATTGCATTATTAAACAGGGTGGTGTAAATGTCCACCGCCTCTAGAGGAAGATGTCGAAGCACGATGTTCGGAATACCATCGGCCTCCACTGATTTCTTAGCCCTGATTGTGTCGAAGATCTCATGGAGCTCTTCCTTCGAAATGAACGGAGGTAGGTCACCCTCTCTAGTAATGACATTATTTGCCATATTTTCTTCGCTGAACCGGGTGAAACCAGAGCCATCAGATCACCAGTTCTCTACTTCATTTCGAATGTAGAAGTCGTGCGCCAAGACGCGACTGTCCAGGTCATAATTAGGTCCAATGGTATCAGTGGCCTTGTATATTTCCTGGAAAGTCGCCCCTATGGCCTCAACCTTCTCCTGTGGACCCTCGATCACAAAGAAGTCGTCATCATCAGCGGCCTCATTTGGATCAATACCTGCTATTGTCAGTAAACGTTCGTTGTCTGTTGTCCGGGCTATTTTAAGACACTGAAGGTCGTTTTGATTTTTTCTCCGAAATATTTTATTTATTTGCGGGAACATATTCGGGTTGCTGGTGTTAACAGCCCGAACCCTGTTGTTCCAATACAAACTTACAGAAATTCTGTAATTCTGTTTTATTAGCGTTTGAATATTTTTAATCGACGCCTTCAGTGTCCTAATCTCCGGATCTTGTCTGTCAGTTAACTGTCTGTACAAGTTTTTGAGTTTTGTCAGAAGTCTACTTTTCTGTCGGTGCAGTGCGTCAATAGTAGGATTGCGGAACAGGTCTTCGTTAGTCGTACGTCGATACCGCGGTATTGTAGCGTTCATAGTTTGTTTAATTGTCTCGTCCATTTGTTTTAGGTAATTGTCGATCTCCTTGTTTGACAAGTTCCTATTGGACGGTGGGTGGAGCGTATTCGAGTAGAGTGCTCTTGTCAATGTTGCGGGGAAGCGTGTCCATCGAGTCTTACTGTAGTTGTAAGAATATCTTTGGACGAACTCCTCCAATTCCCCAATTTCGTTGGGAACTGTAATTTCGATGCTAAAACCGCAATGGTCACTGTCATACACGAACGTGCGCAGACAGTTTAGCGTTTGTAAATTCGTACCTGTCAGTCGTATACGTTCGTCGTACAACAGTAGATCCAAATAAGACCCGCCTCTGGGAAACGACGGGTTATCCGTCGCTTTAAGGCCGAGTCTGTACATGACATCGTGCTGACCCCACCAATCGAGTAGTAGGTTCCCTCTAGTATTTGGCAAATTATTTCCCCAATCTCTGTGTTTAGCGTTGAAATCTCCGCCGATTATAAAATAATTCTACCCCGATTCCAGTCTCAGAAGTCGAAAAAGGGTATCGAGCTCTGTAATAAATAAAGTGGATTGTGAAGCCTCAGGTGCATAAACAGAGGCCAAGTACAGCCGCTTTCCACTGCGGAGCGGGATGTAAATGACGACTGCCTCCAACACCCGGAACCTACGCAACACTCCCTTGTACACTCTGTGAAATTTTATACCTTGTATAATGAAGATAGCGACACCGCCTCCACATTTGGATCGGGGCCGGTTTCTTCTTCTAACAATATAATTATTGTACTCCAGTTTGTGTTTATCGGTTAGCTTGGTTTCGCTAGCGAAAAGCACATCAGGAGTTTGGTCTTGTAGCAATTTAAACATCGCGGCTCTTCGTTCGATCCTAGTCAGTGAATTAACATTCACCGCAAGGACCTTCAAAGATTGCTCCACCATGTGCGTACCCATTATGACATGTGTTGCGTTAGGCCCGGCAGCAGCGCGTAGATCTGGTCCACCCGCTTGGCCTGTTCTTGCACCTGCTTTTGCAGCTGAGCCATCTAGCAGGTGAACGTTTGATCTCCACCTTCTGCTGCTGAGCCAGTTTTGATTTTTTAATGTCAGCGAACTTAGGACAACCCCGATAGTTTGCGGTGTGTCCCCCGTTCCCACATAACACGCACGAGAGCTGAGTCCTATCGGACGCTCCGTCCCTATCCAGAGAACACTCCTCGGAACTGTGATTCTTTGCGCACTTCACGCATCGAGGCTGCTTTTGGCAGTTCGACGCGGCGTGTCCGAACCTCTGGCAGCGAACGCATTGTATAACGCCTTCGCTCCTTTTTAATTTTTTCCAGTGAACCACCTGGTAGTCTAGGACATTGATACTCCTTAGACTATCCAGACGGCTTTCGGGACTGAGCTGCACCAGGAAGAACGGCAGACTTCATTTCTCCCTCCTGGCTCTAGCTGTGGTAAATGGCTTTACCCCCACGAACTTGAGTCCTTCGCACTCCTTCTCTTTGAACAGTGCCAGGATCTCCTCAGGATCAGAAGACGGTTTCAACCCCTTCAGCAGCATCGATTGCCGCTTTTCACACTTCAGTGTGAATGAGTAGTGCTCCGTCGTCGTTTCCTTTAGGAGCTCGTTCACTTTCGCTTAGCCCTCCACTGTATTACATGGCGATCATTCCCCAATCTCTTAATATTAAAATTAAAAGGACCAGTCTACACAGGTCCTTGGTAGCATTTACCTCCAATTTATAGGTGTTGATTGGAGGCACCTTCTCCTTCTTCTTCTGCTGCTGCTGCTGCGGGTGTTGTTGTTGTTGTTGTTGTTGTTGTTGTTGTTGTTGTTGTTGTTGTTGCTGCTGCTGCTGCTGTTGTTGGTGTTGCTCCTGTTGTTGCTGGTGTTTCTTAACCTTTTGTTGTTGTAGCACTTGTGCTACTTTATTTCTTTGGTGTTGTTGTTGTTTCTGCTTTTGAGCAAGCTGCTGTTGTTGGGATTGCTCTACCTCTTCCCTCTTCCTTCTTACCATTTGCTTTTCTTTTATGGCCAGCACTCTTTGTTGTAGCATATTGATGCTGCTACTTATTGCCTCCATTTCTTCCTCTTCATCGTCAGATTCGCTTGAGGCCAATGAAGCGAAGTTTTTCCTTCCCTCACTCCGCCAAGCAGCTTTACAGTGGTCGTTGGTAGCTTCCTCCTTCTCTTTGTCTTTGGCGTTTGGCTTGAACCACTCGAAGCCTCACCCGACAATATATGCTTATCTCTAGCATCTTTCCTTTTCTTGACCATTGACTTTCAAAGGCGAGCCGACTTTTTTTTTCTGCCATGTTGTAAAATAACCTAATTTTTTAAATGTGTTTACCAAGGTTCTACTCAACCGTTTGGCATTCTGCACATCTACGCGAAATTACCTTTCCAATGCTGTAAGTATCATGCCATTCGGTTGAGTAGAACGGTGTAAAAGCGTACGACAAAAATGGGCAGCACGTATTTATATATAGATTTTTATTTAAAAAATAAAAAAAAAACGTCTGCCGACTACTTGGAGTCGAACCCACCCACCCACTTTTGCAGTCTCAAGCGAACATACTGCCACTGCGCTAATTGGAGCCTAAATCCAATTTGTTTAATATCTTAGTTAAGCGTTACTTCTCACTTACAAGTCGAAACACGTTTAATCTCCGCGGAGGTCTATGAACGACTGACTTTAACTTGACTAACAGCCACCGTTCATGTGAAATTTATATGTGTTTGATTTTGGGCCTTTAGTGTACTAGCACGATTTCCTCCAATAAACTCTTGCGTATGGAGGAGTGATTCAACGCTTTGGATACGATGGGTAATCGTATGTTGTTAGCCCACTTTATCTTGTTCCTCATGTTCGCAGTTCTCTTGGGTGTGGCTTACTACGCGGCTGAGCCTATGAGTTTGAATTTTGGCTCGCTGTGTTTTCCTTTATAAGGTGCACCATGGTTTGCCACAGGTTTGCCTATGTCAAGCAATGGAAGAGCCTTGCCGGTAGTCGGTGTAGGCACCATAGTACAAGATCCGTATGTATAGAGATCCGCTATATACAGGTAAGACTAGCTAGTCCAGAGCTCGCCAGGTCCGGTAGCCCGGTAGCCTTTGTTCACGACTGAATTGTTTTCAAAAATACTAGACCCTCAGCTAGGCTGATCCTCGACTTTGATCCAGCCTACGGGTGAAAGTAGTGGGAAGGAAGAAGGAAAGTAAAGAATGGAGAGGAATAGAGCTCAGCATCTCTTAGTTTCAGGACTCCAGTTGAGAACTTCACTAGAGTCATCGAGCTTACTCAGCCTCTACACCTTGACAAGTTCGATGTTCAGGTATAGGAAATACCGTACTGAGGTAGAGGTCCTCCAAGGAGTGTAGAGTCATTCATTAACCCGTTTACATGCAAACTAAACCAACCGCTGGGCGTTTTCTCTTGTATGTTATGGAATTTAACATTTTCTGTTCCCAGAATCCATTCGCTAGTGAAACTGACATCACTCTCCGGTTAAAGTTGTTTTTAGAAATGTCGGGTTTTAATTCTTCTAGCTAGAAAAATATTTGCTTCGGGAATGTCTGCAAACTTCTTGACTCAAGAACGGCTTCTACTGCAATGACTGCTGGTGTGGAGTATAGCTCTCCACTCACTGTGTTGCTGTTCCTCCCAGAATAGAACAACAGTTTTGAAATGATTTAGTTGCACGTCTCAACGAGTGTTTCTTTACAACTAAGCATCGTCAACACTGCAACACTGGACGAAGATATTTTTTCTTGAGCAGAGTTGATTAAGGTGCTCAAAAGCAATTGCGTAGATACTCAAAGCTTTGTCTACAGCTTTTTCAGAGATGGTCGGGAAATATAAGACCTGTTCGGAAGGGAAGAGAATTAGGCCTTAATCCGTTTGCAAACTACAATTCTAAATGATAGCATAACATATATTTTTGAAGCGATATTATGCACATTCTTTTCCGAAGAACCCGGTTTCTGTTCGGGTTCCTTCTATTCCGATCACAAGAACATCATTTAGCAGTTTGTCGAGAATTGGTTGCCATTTTTTTTGACTTTGCAAGGGCCCTCGACAAGTTTAATAAAATCTTTATCTGGTTTGCCTTGCACAGGACTGACTCATATAGTTTTAGTTTAGTTTTATATGCATTTTATTGTCTTAATCATTAACCCTTACATACTAACAAAAAATGCTTAAATGCTAGCTTAAAATTACTTAACAATCTTATATTAACTTACTGGCCCCACACAGGCACTCTAAGCTACTCTAAATTCTTATATCTATGTCTTTCGACTTTATTTACATTTTATTGAAATTCGTATATATTTTGTATACTTAAAGCTAAGAAAAATTTGTTAACAAAAACTTAGCATATGGAGTTATTTTTTTATAAAAACTTAATATCTAACTTAAAATAAACTTAAACCTAACCTACATACACAATACATACACATAGATATTATACACAATTATATACATATATTAGTATATACAAAGGTTATACAAAGGTATATACAAAGGTATATACTAATATATGTATATATTTCTTAAATGCTAACCTAAACCTATGCAAGCTGGCCATCGGTATTCACAGAGCAAATAGATTGGTCAGCTCTGCCTCATTAGTGAGGCTGGTCCGTAATTGACTTAAACGACGACGAAATATCTTCTCCATCATTCAACCAACAGAAATGCTGGTGCTGCCGAACGACATCCCTCTTATCGCGATTCCCCACCGCCCTACTGAACCTGAGACGACCCACACTGCCGTGTGCGACGTCTCTGCCGTAGTTGAGTCGCCTGTCCCCAGCTTTCCGAGCGACATGGAAGATTAACGGGACCGCTGATCTATCCTGGATCAACCCTATCTGATCTAGGTAGAGGAATGCTTCCGGTGGAACGAAGCCATCAGAGCGCACACTCTCATGGTAAAGGTAATTGGGGTAGTAAGCCCCAGATATCAGGTTATTCGTCGAGTTCATTGCTCTTGCAATGTGCCTTCGAGTCAGCTTAATTACGAAGTTGTCCACTCGTATTAGGTTCGCCCTGTTGTAAAGGACCTCATTACGATAAAATTTTTTGTACTCCGACTCTGGTGTTCTGTACAAGCGAAGGCAAGCCCTAAGGCAAGCCCTCTCAAACACCCGAATCTTTTCCATTAAGCTTGCTCGTACATTGAACCACACGGGGCACCCGAATATCAGCATGGGCCTGATAAGGGCCATGTAGCAGATTACCTTTACCCTCGCATCGAGTTGGCTGCTATAAAATAGTCTCTTTGTAAGGGCAAAAGCGCCTTTGGCTCTGGCCAGAGCAGCGTCTACATTTTTGTCAAAATACAGAAACTGATCTAGCCAGATCCCAAGGTATCTGACTACATTTCGACAGGCAAGAGGCTGTCCGTGTTGTCCAATGATCGAGAACTTTCGCCAATTTTTTCTGGTATCCCTAGAGGCTCTAGACAACGGCGTCCTAAAGAGAATGGTTTCCGACTTCTGAAAGTTGATTTTCAACTTCCAGTCATCGCAAAATCGTCTTATCTTAACGAAGTCACGCTGCAAGAGAGTATTAATGACGTCGATTTTTGGACCTGTTCTGTACGCTATCAAATCGTCTGCGTACGCAATAGTATGGGGAAGTGAACCTATCAAGTCGCTTGTATAAATGTTGAATAGGATCGGCGAATTGACCGCGCCTTGCTGAAGACCATTTTTAATTTGAAATATTCCAACAGAAGTCACATCGCCATTTTTCACGATGAACTGTCTGTTGGTTAGCATATTATAAAGAATGTACAAGAGTGGTTTACTGATCCCCAGCCTAGTCAGCTTATAAAAAAGACCCTCTAACCATACGGTGTCGAAGGCCTTCTCCAAGTCAACAAGGCAGGCACCAGTACATTGGTTTTTGCCTCTATTCCATTGGATATCGGACACCAGTTTAGACGCGGCATGTGAGATATCATGTCCCGCCTTAAAACCGAATTGATTATCCGGAACTATATTTTTGTCCTCAACCCACCTAGACAGAGCTCTATTGATTGCTTTTTCAAACACCTTACTGATATTCGGAAGGAGGCTTATCGACCGGAGATTCGCCGGATTGGATATATCCTTTCCCTTTTTGGGGATAGGTTGCACCACCGCCGTTTTCCAATGCGCTGGATAATGTGCATTATTCATTGCATTATTAAACAGGGTGGTATAAATGTCCACCGCTTCTAGAGGAAGATGTCGAAGCACGATGTTCGGAATACCATCGGTACCCACTGATTTCTTAGCCCTGATTGTGTCGAAGATCTCACGGAGCTCTTCCTTCGAAATGAACGGAGGTAGGTCACCCTCTCTGGTAATGACATTATTTGCCATATTTTCGTCGCTGAACCGGGTGAAACCAGAGCCCTCGGATCGCCAGTTCTCTACTTCATTTCGAATGAAGAAGTCGTGCACCAAGACGCGATTGTCCAGGTCATAATTAGGTCCAATGGTATCAGTGGCCTTGTATATTTCCTGGAAAGTCGCCCCTATGGCTTCAACCTTCTCCTGTGGATCCTCGATCACAAAGAAGTCGTCGTCATCAGCGGCCTCACTTGGATCAATACCTGCTATTGTCAGTAACCGTTCGTTGTCTGTTGTCCGGGCTATTTTAAGACACTGAAGGTCGTTTTGATTTTTTCTCCGAAATAGTTTATTTATTTGCGGGAACATATTCGGGTTGCTGGTGTTTACAGCCCGAACCCTGTTGTTCCAATACGAACTTACAGAAATTCTGTAATTCTCTTTTATTAACGTTTGAATATTTTTAATCGACGCCTTCAGTGTCCTAATCTCCGGGTCTTGTCTGTCAGTTAACTGTCTGTACAAGTTTTTGAGTCTTGTCAGAAGTCTACTTTTCTGTCGGTGCAGTGCGTCAATAGTAGGATTGCGGAACAGGTCTTCGTTAGTCGTACGTCGATATCGCGGTATTGTAGCGTCCATAGTTTGTTTAATTGTCTCGTCCATTTGTTTTAGGTAATTGTCGATCTCCTCGTTTGAAAAATTCCTATTGGACGGTGGACGGTGGAGCGTGTTCGAGACGAGTGCTCTTGTCAATGTTGCGGAGAAGCGTGTCCATCGAGTCTTACTGTAGTTGTAAGAATATCTTTGGACAAACTCCTCCAATTCCGCAATTTCGTTGGGAACTGTAATTTCGGTGCTAAAACCGCAATGGTCACTGTCATACACAAATGTGCGCAGACAGTTTAGCGTTTGTAAATTCGTACCTGTCAGTCGTATACGTTCGTCGTACAGCAGTAGATCCAAATATGACCCGCCTCTGGGAAACGACGGGTTATCCGTCGCTTTAAGACCGAGTCTGTACATGACATCGTGCTGACCCCACCAATCAAGTAGTAGGTTCCCTCTAGTATTCGGCAAATTATTTCCCCAATCTCTGTGTTTAGCGTTGAAATCCCCGCCGATTACAAAATAATTCTCCCCCGATTCCAGTCTCAGAAGTCGAAAAAGCGTGTCAAGCTCTCTAATAAATAAAGTGGATTGTGAAGTCTCAGGTGCATAAACAGAGGCCAAATACAGCCGCTTTCCACTGCGGAGCGGGATGTAAATGACGACTGCCTCCAACACCCGGAACCTACGCAACACTCCCTTGTACACTCTGTGAAATTTTATACCTTGTTTAATGAAGATCGCGACTCCGCCTCCACGATTGGATCGGGGCCGGTTTCTTCTTCTAACAATATAATTATTGTACTCCAGTTTGTGCTTATCGGTTAGCTTGGTTTCGCTAGCGAAAAGCACATCAGGAGTTTGGTCTTGTAGCAATTTAAACATCGCGGCTCTTCGTTCGATCCTAATCAGTGAATTAACATTCACCGCAAGGACCTTCAAAGTTTGCTCCACCATGTGCGTACCCATTACGACATGTGTTGCGTTAGGCCCGGCAGCAGCGCGTAGATCTGGTCCACCCGCTTGGCCTGTTCTTGCACCTGCTTTTGCAGCTGAGCCATCTGCCCTTGGATTGCGAGCAAGATGGCCAGCATGTTGGGTGCAGCTTCCGTTGTTCTCGGCATTGGCGCCGGAGAAGCAACAGTCGCTTGCTGTACCGTAGCCCCCCCACCTGCCGCCATTTGGGCGTAGGAAATTTGGGGCGTGACGGCTTGTGTTTGAAGCCTCACAGGTGAACGTTTGACCTCCACCTTCTGCTGCCGAGCCAGTTTTGCTTTTTTAATGTTAGCGAACTTAGGACAACCCCGATAGTTTGCGGTGTGTCCCACGTTCCCACATAATACGCACGAGAGCTGCGTCCTATCGGATGCTCCGTCCCTACCCAGAGCACACTCCTCGGAACTGTGGTTCTTTGCGCACTTCACGCATCGAGGCTGCATTTGGCAGTTCGACGCGGCGTGCCCGAACCTCTGGCATCGAACGCATTGTATAACGCCTTCGCTCCTTTTTAATTTTTCCCAGTGAACCACCTGGTAGTCTAGGACATTGATACTCCTTAGACTATCCAGACGGCTTTCGGGACTGAGCTGCACCAGGAAGAACGGCAGACTCCGTTTCTCCCGCCTGGCTCTAGCTGTGGTAAATGGCTTTACCCCCACGAACTTGAGTCCTTCGCACTCCTTCTCTTTAAGCAGTGCCAGGATCTCCTCAGGATCAGAAGACGGTTCCAACCCCTTCAGCAGCATCGATTGCCGCTTTTCACACTTCGGTGTGAAAGAGAAGTGCTCCGTCGTCGTTTCCTTTAGGAGCTCTTTCACTTTCGCGTAGCCCTCCACTGTATTACAGTGGATGGCATGGCGATCATTCCCCAATCTCTTAATGTTAAAATTATTACCAATGACCAGCTTACACAGGTCCTTGGTAGCATTTACCTCCAATTTGTAGGTGTTGATAGGAGGCACCTTCTCCTTCTTCTTCTGCTGCTGCTGCTGCTGCTGCCGCTGTTGTTGTTGTTGTTGTTGTTGTTGCTGCTGATGCTGCTGTTGTTGTTGTTGCTGCTGCTGGTTTTGCTGTTGCCGTTTTTGTGGCTGCTGCTGTTTTAGCTGTTGCCGTTGTTGTGACTGCTCTTGTTGTTGCTGCTGCTGTTTCTTAGGCTTTTGTTGTTGTGTTTGCCTTTGAGCAAGCTGCTGTTGTTGGGATTGCTCTTGCTCTCTCTTCCTTCTTATTATTTGTTTCTCTTTTATGGCCAGCACTCTTTGTTGCAGCATTTTAATGCTGCTACTTATGGCCTCCATTTCTTCCTCTTCATCGTCAGATTCGCTTGCTGCCAATGAAGCGAAGTTGTTGGCCGTTGGTAGGGTGGGCTGTTTTACCAGGTTGGAATTTGGACAAAGCTTCCTCCTTCTCTTTGGTTTTGGCGTTTGGATCGAACCACTTGACGCCTCACTTGGTATTTCAGCAGATCCCGCTATTGACATAGCGGACCGCTCTCCACAATCCATCACGTGATGGACAACACTTAGTACCACTTTAAATTTATTGTTTTTGATAAAAAATGAAAAAAAAAAGGATGTTATAGAGTACACGGGGATTCGAACCCACGACCGTCGACTGTCGGCCGAGCACACTGACACCCTGCTAATTGGAGCCTATAGCAATTTCCTCAAATTTCTCGTTTTCACTGATCACTGTACACTCGCAAGCCGAAACACGTCGGTTCTCCACGGAGATATGTGAACGACTGGGACTGACTCATATATTACATTCTGCTTGTACAAATTAAAACATTTAAAGTTAAATGTTTTTAAAGAAAACTTTATTTGGCCAGCGTATCTGCTTTACACAAAATTTACTTAAACTGAGTGCAATTTTTCTAAAACTAAGAGCTCAAATACTAAAATTATGCTGACCAGCGAGCTACACTGTCCTGGGAACGGATGTGATTTCTGCAAGTTTAGCTGAAACGGTGTCATATTGTAGTTTGGTGAATACAGTGTTGCTTGTTGCTTATTACTTGTTGCTTATGCTAACGATGTGGTTTGAACTGTTGCCGGTGAAACGTAGGTATCATGTATTGTATCGAGCGTTGTTCTGATCTTCTGCCACACTTTCACTCACAGCGGCAACAGTTTCTCCTGGACGCACGTTGCATTAACGCATTGTTGGCTTTGTATCGTATAGGGTATAGAACGTCTCATTGTTTTTAATGTAAACGACCTGTCATGTAGACCTATGTTTACGGGAGGCCCATACATCCATGGGAGCAAGGATACACCTTGCCATCGCTCTCCCTCAAACCTTTGATACCAATTCAGAACTGTGTTGGAGGCACAAGTTCCACCCTTGGTATTAGTCAAGGCCGACCTAAAACCTCTTACTGTTCTTAGGGTCACAGCACCCAGTACTTATTTGCAACTCTACAGTGGGTTAAACCCTTTCCCGCGATTTGGGTTTAAACCACAGCCACCATGACGCTCCCGCAAGGGGGTATACCTCAACAAGTCAGGCCCGGACCGAAATCCGGGGGGCTCCTGACTCCCATGTTACCGTGATTTAAGTCCTGGTACGGACTACCGGTGGTCCAGCCGCCAACAAGACCTATGACCGGCAACTTGCTACTGGTCAAATCGTAGCAACCTTCAGAGGCGTTATCTGAAGATGTTTACCAGTAATATGCTCTGCCTCCGCTTTTTTATTAGACAACTTCATTGATGGGCGAAGCCTTGATAATTGGGCGGGGGCCCCGTATAGGGTATACTCCTATGTATTGTAAATTTTATTCAAAGCACAACGAGAAGCAAACTCAGTTAAAAAAATACATGACTTTAAGGAAAGAATATCGCCATCACGAAATGGCTCGTCCACCTTAGAGTCACTAACCCAAGGTTTAACGGACATAATCTTTTTATACTGGAACATTTAAACATTTTGAAAAAAGTTCCTTTTCTGGTTCAATAATTCTCATCTGGTTGAGCCGAATGGAATGAAATCTTTCCTTAGCCACTGTTATGAGCTCATAAATTCTTCCCCCTATACCTACATGTACAAGATTCCCGACAGCACTCCAATCCTTCGGTAGAATTTTAATTATCTCAGAAATTCTCTACAATTTTCCATTTTGCGGATTCGATTAAATTTCTATAAAAAAGAAAACCCCGTTAAGTATAAAACAAATCAACATCATGGCAACTGCCACAACAACCGTCACCGACCGCTAGCGAAGCAGAAGCCCATCGAGCACCTATAGAGTCAGAGAGACCATTAGTAGCTCTAAGTGCAGTAGCAGAGTAACTCCCAATGGGGTTGTAGACAAGAACTGAAGATTCTGGAGTTTGAGTGTCTGACGCACTGACGTTGGCATCACAAGAAAACAATTTTAATGAACTCAATTTATGTTGATGGCACTGGACGAGGGATCGGGCTGGGCCGAGTTGCGCCTGGTATACTATAAAGAGAGGTCCCTTCATGAGCGGCATGTTTTGCTGCAAAATTAATTTTAATTCAAGATTTATGACTTGATTATCCTTTTGGCCGTTATCGTAGTAATAAAGGAATAGTTCCTCTCCGAAACCATTATCAACGGTGGTACTCTGTGTCTATGGCTGGATATCCTGGGTATACGCTACTCTCTACACCGAGTGAGGGTCTCTTTGGGGTTGTGTTATGTGCATTTTTTGCACGAAGGAATCATAAGCGCGTACGTATATAGCCGTTGCTATAGGACATTATTGTTGGTTGTACATATTTGCTGGGTGTATTGCCTTTTGGTTCTTTTTATGGCTGTCGGCAGCTGTAGATTAAAATTGTCAGACCGGCAATAAAAGAAGTGATGATGGTTGTTTACTCGTTAGGTTGTGTACTCCGACGATAACCATTCTAAGGAAATGGTCTTTGAGTTAGATATCGCTTGACCCGGAGATGAAATGAATATGCATATTTTTAAGTAGTCGAAGTACGAGTATTTATAGGCGCGGCTTAGGAGTTTTTCAATTTCCGAAACGGTAATTTGAATTTGGATATACCTAGGCCTAGAGTCTGTAAAGCGAACTAAGAAAGATCGTAGATCGTTGCATATACATACATATGTGGTTGTTTGAAATTTGGTAAAAATGGAATGGGAACAATCTCGTTTTTATTTTTGTTACTAATTATACTACTCAACTGCACGTGAACGAAGTTCCTAGTCAATTTGTAAGTAAGCCAGATCGCAAACAAGAGTCTTACTTACTTATTTAGGCTACAGTCGGTGTGAACTTGGGCTTCATCTAACAAGCCCCTCCTGTCAGTCCGGTCTTTAGCTAACAGCCTCCAGTTGCGCACCCCATGTCGGTTGACGTGCCCTTCTATACTGCGTTGCATTTAAGGTGAGGTCTTCCTCTACCGGATTAGATTCGAAGACTCTGCGAGCCAGAAGATTGCTGTCCGTTTGCTCTACATGTCTAAGCCATCTCAGGTGACTGACGGGCTGTTTTCTGACTACGTCGATGTTCCTATACAGCTCGTGCAGTTCATCGTTGAATCTTCTCCTCCAAAGGCCGTAAACGAAACCGGAACCGACTTTCCTCTCGAAACGACAGAGGATATCTTCATCTATTTTCGATAGGGTCCATGTTTCTGCGCCATAAAGTAGGACTGGCATGATCCCGGTCTTATAATATGTATATAGAGTCTAATTAGTTTTTTCAGGATGGGGTCTTACTACCCAAAGACCTTGTTAGGCCAAAGAAGCAGCGATTGGCAATAGATGTTCTTCGTCTTATTTCTGCTGAGGTGTTGTTAGCAGACTTCATAGCAGAGGCAACGTAGGCAAAGTCGTTTACTACCTCGAAATTACAGTTGTCCATAGTGGTGTTCTCCCCAATTTGTCGATGTAGTGTGTCCCTTCTTTTTGACAGCACAGCCCCGTATTTACGGCTGAACCCATTTCGGCAGCTGCTTTTTCAATACCAACAAACGTACCGGTGACAGCCCGCTGAGTTCTCCCAATTATGTCGATATCATCGGCGTACGCTTGTAGTTGCAAAACTTTTCAAAGACTGTGTCTCCAGTGCTCACTTGTGAGTTCCACACAATTCTTTCAAGTACGATGTTGACGCATCGACTTGCCTAAAACCTTTCTTGATAGCAAAGGTCCCGGTTAAGTCATAATCGACCTCGACGGAGCAGCGAGCGTTCTCAATCGTCATTCAGTTTGGCAGGGATACCAAAACTAGACATGGCTCTATATAGCTCGTCTCTACAAATGTTGTCATATGTGGCCTTAGAAGGATGATGAAAAGGTGGTGGGTATAGATTTGGATTTCTTGAGTTTTATCTAAGAATTTGGTCAATTGTGGGCTTTCCAGGTCTCAAACTGCACTGGTAGGGATCAATCAGGTTGTTGGCGGAGGATTGCAGACGTTCACAAAATTCGGGAGATAAGATCCTGTATCGGCCGTTCAGAATACTTAGCGCAGTAGATCGGGCATACTGTGCTGAGATTCCATTCATTAGGTACACACTCTTCTGACCAAATTTAAGAAATGAGTGGGTGCATGCTGTTTACAAAGTTATTTCCAGCAGCTTTCAATACCTCGGACAGTTAGCCATCAGGTTCAGCTGATCTTTTGGATTTTAGCTTCGATATTGATATCCTTACTTCATTCTGGTCAGGTAGAAGGAAGTTTCGGCTATCATCATCTAAGTTGAAAGGTCTATACTCCCTGACTGGGGGATGTGGGACCTCTTAGCACTTATACGGTCTGTAGAAAAAGTCGCTCCACATTCTTAGCACAGATTTTGACTCTACTTCTGTACGTGTCTTTTTGCCTTGACACGTCTTTTTGACATGTCTGTTGGTGAAACCTCCGTACGTTATTCCTGAAGTACAACTTCTCAATATCTTCGATTGCGCTGTTCTTATGCTCTTTTTTCCCCTTTTGGAGAAGCTGATGTTCTTCACGCCTCTTCTGGTCGTAGAGCTCACTACCAGCTCTCGTCCTTCGTTGCAACGCCGCTTTGTAGGCTTCTTTTCAGCTTCATGTACTTGCCGGGATGCCCCATCCAACCAAGAATTTCTTGGTGGTAGTCGGGTGAAATCCATCACATCAGTAGCGGCGTCTCTAATGGCAGCATTGGTCTTCGGTATTTGATGCTAGCAGGATTGTAGTTGTTGAGAGATTTCGAGATACGCGTTAGGCGTAAACTCTTGCAGTCTCTTGCGATTTCAACTTTCCTACGTTGTATGTTCTCACAGTTGTTCTGCTTTGTTGTAGCGCTTGGGAAATCCGCATTTTCACCTTGGATGTAAAAAGATTGTGAACCGAGTTAATATTGGCTGTCCGAAACGTTCGCACATCCAGAATTCTGGAGGCATATTTTACGTCTATCGAACAAGCGTCACGATATTATTATAGTTTCGAAGTCAATACTTTTAGGTTGCTCCAAAGAAAATAGGAATTAGGCGTCGAATAGCAAATTGGCGAATCTATTTTGCGAAAATACCCAGTTGGCAAATTCTTATTTCAATAAAGCTACGGATGGTTTAGTTGCTGTATAGCTTGTTGCGTAGTCCTGCAACATTGCCTATCAACTCGAGTAAGCAAGGCAGTTTACAGCCTTTACTCTGATCACGAACAAGTTATTTGCTGACCTCTTAGAAATGGAAACATTTTTTTGCCCAACAAACAGCTCAGACAGACAAGTTATTTGCAATAACTCTCACACGAAACCCACCTGCCAATGGAAGCCCTAAGCGAGGACACAGGCAGTCATTCTGCAGGTTCCGCTCCTAAGAGGGTCCCCTGAGGGTGGATTAGCATATTCAACGGCGATCTAATTCCCATAATCTCATTGTGACGAGATCATCATTGTAACTGTATTCAAGATAGTGTTGCATTTTCGAGCTAGCTTGGAAGGGCTTAACAAGGTCTTAACCACAGCTTGGATGTAGGTATTTCCCTCACTCCTACTTTACAATTTAGTTCATTGCCCTCAGGATTGTGTATACCTTCGCTTGATGAGTCAAGTCAAATCGAACTCACATCAGCGACGCATCCTCAATCGGCTTGGGAGCCGTGAAGACCTGACTGCATTCCTTTCCTTGTTTAGATTCTGGACGAAGTCAAAATGGACGATAATGCCTTTAAGCACTAGATGAGCCGTAAGGAGAATAACCTCAGTTTTCAGAGGATAGAGTGAAAGTCCATTCTACTATGCCAATTGCCATTTATGCCTGACGCTTTAGAGCAGACAGTCGGGAAGTATGATGTAATAGACGGTACAGCTTCATCATCTACATATGTCGCAGATATAAGAACCATAGATCGTTATGAATTGGGCGGTTGCATTAGTTTTTCTAGGTATTTGGTAAGAGTTGTGTTCAGGTTCTGAACAGCTATATTTATCTTCTGCCTCGCTCAAGGCTTAGGCATGAGTTTTGAATGATCTGCCAACATCCTCTTCTAAGTGCGTTCAGTTAATATTGCTCTTCTCCTCAGAAAAGTCAACACCCGTTTTCGATCCCTTACATGGAATGAAAACCTCTGATAATATTTTCCAGGTTTCAATTCTTTGCTTTCGTAAAAATTATTGGTTGAGAGTGAACATTGTTGATATACAGAGCGGACGCGTCATGTAAATAAAAAAAATATGTCGAACATTTTTGATCTAAAATTCGCAATTCGTGATTTAAAATTCAAGGTCGCAGCTGTCATTCTTTGTCTCTATCGTTGTCGTCGTTCTAGAAGATTCACTCGTCGCTGTTGTTTTCGTAGAGTTTCTAGTATTTCGTAACCTTACACATATGAAAAAAGCTTCAATGATTTCATTTTCTGCCCTTATTAGCGATGGCTGTCCCGAATCATAGCACAAATAGGCTTAGCACAAAGAAGTGTTTAGCATAAGCCTTGTCCTCCGTCAAACATCAGGAAGCAGACTGTAGTTTTTTCTTTTGAGAGAGATCCATAATTATTCGTTGTCCTATCAGCTATACATCAAAACCTATAGTTGTCTATTAATTTATTCGCCAAGCGGATTTTTGGTAGCCTAACTGTGTGGTCCAAGAAAAGCTTCAGAAGGTTTAGCCTTTCAACTTTCTTCAGAGAAAGTTTACATTCTCGTACTTGGTGGGAAGTGACGAAAGGGCTTCACAAGATCTTTAGTGCCTTGGCTTCACTAACTGCATCAAGTTAATTGATATAAGGCTTGTAGAACAGACAAAATTTTCAAAAGATAGTTACAAGTTTATTTAATGGAAGTGAAATTTAAGTCTGTCTTCCTCCGCGAAGTACTAGATCGTTTATAGAGCGAGGCAGGAAGATTCGACTACATTTGTGTCCTGACTCAGATTTTGCGAGAAGCCAACCCTAAGCAAAAGGGAACCGGAGTTTAAGAGTGATTGTATGTATAAGATAGTTTGTACATATATAAGACCACAGTCGAATGAACCATGTAGATCCTAAACACTCTCCTTGGTAGGAAACTCGTGAACCGCCAAAAGCTTCCTTACATTTTCAGAAAGCCGATAGTTTGGGTTCCGGAAGATCCTCTGCCGGCAAAATGAATCCAGATTGCGGAAAAAATGATAATCCGTTGGGGAAATATAAGGGAAGTACGGTGATGCGGAAGAATTTAAAATCGCAACTGCAATAGTTTTTGCACCGTTACTTGTTAGGTATGGGGTCTAGCATTTTCATGCAAAACGATCGGACCGTGAAGTTTTCGATGTCCACCAAATTTCCACCATAAATTTTTTTGGATGAAAATCGGGCTTGGGGGTGTGGTTTGGTTTTTCATCTGCATCAAACCATTGCCCAGATCTTTTACGATTATCATACAGTATTCACTTAATATTTTATCACAAGTGACTATCCGGTGCAAAACCGGTTCAGTTTGGTTTCTTATCGAGAATTAGGTGTCGACTTATTGTCATTGGGGATACTCCCGTGCTTTGTGCAATCTCAAGCACCGATTTTGTTGGGTCCGCATCCACCGTTGCTCTTAAAACATCGTCATCAACTAACGTTTCCGGCTTCCCACGTGGTTCATTTTCGAGGCTGAAATCTCCCGAACGGAACTTTCCAAATCAGCATCATATAGTGCCTTCGCTTACCGCTACATCTTCAAATGTGTCATTAATGTTTTTCATTGCCAATGACGCATTATGTCCCATTTTAAATTCGTAAAGGAAGAGGATTCCAATTTGAACTGCCGACAACATGGTAAATAATTCCTAGAAAAAAAATAACGGTACTTGTAACGAACCTTAAAATTCTCACACGTCAAGCACACGTACCACTTTATTTTATAAAAAAAGAAAATTTAACGTTCTGGCACAGACATTCACCCGAGAACTTCTAATTTCCGACCGAGCAAAAATCGGACATTTCACGGGGTACAACCCAATGTGAGTTACTGAATATAGTCCTAGCAGCAAATGAAATATAAACCAGTGTAATTTGCAGTATTACCAGATACAAATTAAAGTAAATATACATATATGTACTTCAAATATCAGTTGATTATCCATTACATAATATTGTTAACAGGTAGTAAGAAATCGCAGTGAAATTTGTTTTAGTTTTAGCAATACAATAAATTTCCTTAAACGAGTTTTTGGTTTTTTAATAATTGGTTTAAGCAAATCAAGAACTTCCTTGGCTACTACTCGATGAGTCGCCTACTTGATGAGTATATACATAGGTATGTAAAATTGCTTCCTTTCTCATAACCAGCGTTTGCTCTAACAGGATCTCTTATTTTCTTTTTTCGCTGACGTCAATTCCAACAATGTATTGTTATCCGTTGGAATACAAAAATAGTAAAACAAACTAAATCAGGAAATCAAATAATGTGAATATTTCCCTAACAAACAACGAACAACGTACACTGAAATTCAATCTTTTAAAAACTAAAAAACAAATCACTTCACAGAGAATACAAAAATATTTCGAGCGTCATTCAATTAAGTTAATGGTGTAGGTGAAGTTTGCAGTATTTATTCGTAGAAATCACTGTTGTCTTTTTGGTGCAAGTTTTTCTCCTACAAAGCATCTGGCTATTAGCAGATTATGGCAAATGAATGGCTTTTTGTCCAAATATAGGAATCGAGTTAATCGCAACACGGTAATCATCCAATTCATTTTCGATGTAATCGTATTTTCATTTTTAAAAAAATACGTCATTACAACTTTATTATCTAGTGTCTCTTTTTTACACTGCAGACGCAAGTGGTCAGCTGCAAGCTACGAATACGTAACATGGTATTACCACCGATGGGATAGGCGGACAAAAAGAGGGTGAAAAACTGCTATAGTAGATGTGGCGGTTATTATCTAGCACCGATTTGGATGCGGATTTGCTGTTAGAGGCATGTGAACGAGCGCCTCGTAACTTATATGTGCGCACACCCCCACAGAGGAGAGAGATAACAACACCAAAGGTAGCTTCGACGAGTTCTCGGACAAGACCTACGAGCAGTGGCATAGCTATGACAAAGCTAGGAAGAGAGGTCATCTTTGGTAGTACTGTCGGAAGATATAGCCTGCACGACACCACCTCCGATAACGGATTCAGGCTAATCGGCGCGGAATAAAATTGTCATTGTTAGCACCCGGTTCCCAAATCTCGAAAATCACAAAGGGACTTGGAGATCTCCTGATCAATCAACCGTCAGGCAGACTCCATACAATACGATCGACGCAAGGCACATCCCCAGTATTATGGTTGTCCGAATGTTCCGAGCGGTCAACTTCGACTCTGACCATTACCCACGATACGGTTGTTAATATACTGAACTTTGCAAAGATAAGCTAATACTGTGTGGAAGTTTGACGTCGGATGGCTGCAATGGCAAGAGGTCACAAAATCCTTTTCCGATCGAGTCTCTTAATCTCTTAAGAAGTCCTATGCCGCCATCATCAAGTATTAAAGACAAGTGGAAACATTGACAAAAATCCATCCGTGCTTTGACGACGAGTGCCGGCAAGCAAGATGTATACAAAGCGGCGTTGCGTAGAAGGTCTAGAGTTGCTTACGAGTTCAGAAGATCAGCGGCGTACATCGGCTTTTCAGGGGGAAAAAGAAGGAGGACGCAAAGCGCGCGGTCAAGAAAATTGAGAGATGCTACTCAAGGAATAAGATTCGGAAGTTTACCGAAAGGTAAAAAAAAAACATGCCATGGATACAAACTCCGAAACGAACAAAGGAACATCTTAGTAGAGTGACAGTCGATGCTGAGGATTTTGAAAGACCATTTCTGTAGACTGTGTAACGTGGATTAACGAACCAAATGGGGCTGTTAGGCAGAATGAACCTTGCAACTTGGACGACGTATACCAATAATAAATTGGAGATAGCCAAATCTAACCTTAAGTCCAACAAAGCTGCTGGAGCGGACTGCCTAACTGCCGAGCTCTTCAAAGCGGTAACCGATGACTTGGTAAGGAGCATATACTAACTCATATCTAAAATGATGAATAGAACCTCAGCATTGCATGTCCGGTCCTCAAGAAAGGAGACCCTCTGAACTGCGCCAGCTGCAGATGCATCAGTCTTCTTAACATCACCTACAAGATTCTACATATCTGCCATATTGTGTGAACGCTTGAAGCCGTTCATTAACAACCTGATTGGTCCATGTCAGTGTGGCTTTAAGGGAGAAAATTCCACCATCGACCAAATATTCACACTGCTTTAGATCTTGGAAAAAAACCCATGAGTTTCAAATCGATGCATATCACCTATTCATCGATTTTAAGGTCGTATGTGACAGCATACAGAGCAATGACATATTATAGAATCGCTGCCAAACTCGCCCGCTTGAGCAGGATAACTCTGGTCTATCAAGGTCGATAGAGAACTCACCGAGATCTTTGATGTCAAATAGGAATTTAGACAAGGCGATGCTCCGTCATGCGATTTCTTTAACATTATTCTTGAAAGCATAGTGCAAAACTCACGCGCCAACACAAAAGTACAATCTTTCAAATTAATCGCATACGACAATGATGTTGACATAATCGGAAAGCAGTGTGATGTGAGTGGCGCTTTCGCGAGTATTAAGGCGGTGGTGGTGTAGATGGGTTTAACGGTCAATGAGTTCAAAACCAAGTAGCATACTATTAACAAGAAAGAATATTGGGTGCCCTTGTCTCGGACAGAATGTCACCCTCGACAGATATAACTATGAGGTAATTAAGGACTTCCATTATTAATTCAGGTAATGACACCAGCGCTGAGATCAAATGAAGAATAACTCTTGCCAAACGCTGCTCTTTGTACTAAGAAGGCAATTAACGCTACAATCTTAATAATCCCAGTCCTGCTCTATGGCGCAGAGGCATAGACTATCAAAAATGGATGAGGGTGCTCCTGGCTGTTCAGAGGAAAATTCATCTTGTGATTTTCGTTCCCGTCTGCATAGAGTGTGAACGGTGGAGGAGATACGGCGGCGAACGTATACAGCGGCATCGACTTAGCCAGAAGAGTGAAGATCTAACGACTGGTATTGCTAGGTCATGTAGAGCGGATGAACATCAATCCTCCGGTCCGAAAGGTCTCGAATCCGCCCGGAGGAACAGCACAGTAGTCCTCCTTCCGAAGGGGACCTCAGCCAACTTAGCGTGTGAAATTGGAGGCAGCTGTCTAAAGTAAAATACTAAGTAAGTATTATCACCGAAAATTTCGAAAAATGTCCTAAATTAGATATAACAAGTGCAGTGCATGTGCAAGTTAATTTAAGAAATGTCGTCGAAGTCATAGGTTCTCGCTACAAAATCGGTTAACAGCGAATTGAAAACACTAGAAACTAAATGTTAAAAGGGGAGAAAAAAGTAAAGAAAACTATAAGCAAATATTGGGTGAAACCTCTTCCAATAAAAGAGTCTGACTTTGATATTCAAGCGCATTTGCTCAACGATTTATTTTGGGAAGATGACAAGAGGGATTTTAGGAATCTTTCACTCTTAAATGTGAATCAGTTTGAAGAAATTCTCAACTTGGTGAGTATACATATATTTTTCATATTTTGGGACCTTCACAAATTAATGTTTTTTTTCTTTAATACTAGGTTAACGGAAGTTTAAAGAAAGCCTATACGTACACAGGGGCACCAATACCCCCAAGAACTAAGTTGGCGATAACATTGCGGTACTTGGCGACTGGAGACTCATTCAGATCGCTGGATTTCCGAGGGCGTTCAAAAAGACAATTGGAGCGTTTAGAAGTAATATGACTGTTGTATAATGTATTGTTATTAACTTCTAGTAGTGAATAAAGTTGCTGTAAATAATAGTAAAAATTAAAATTCGCTAATACCATATTTAGCGTTTAATATTTTTGAAGTCGATGTAAATAACATTTATCATTCAGAAATAAGACTAATTTCTGCTCCTAAAATGCAGCACTTAACACAATATATTGGAAAAAGATATAGAGTGACCTGCTGTACTGTTTAGTAATGCTACTTAAGTTTTGAGATATAGCAATACCGGTAAAAAAAAAACTCGAATGTGACATCACTTGAAAAGTTCATCTCAGCCAAAAAAAATAGAATTAAATCGTGAACCTAGCCACCGTGTTCCGCTAGTTTTGCGAATTTAATTGTGGTGGTCGTTCGCTACAGGACGAATTTCGTAAAGGTGAGGCAGGTTTGGGCATTTGTTCCACTCGAATATATTTAATATTCGAATATTTCACTTTCAAGAAGATTTGTTCGAGTTGCATGCCGCATAATTTGATGGCGAACACGGCTCATTCTCCACCACGACAAGGTGAGCTCTCACAGGTCGGCTTAGACAAGTGACTCTTTGAGGATTTAAAATATCCGCCGTGAAGGCATGATTTGACATCCTTTTATTCCCGCACATCAAAGACAAATTCCGAGGTCAACGTTTTTCGACCCCTTAAGCAGCGGTTGATGCGTTTAAAGCGCATGTTTAAAAGTTACTAAGTTCGGAGTGGAAAAAGTGTTTAAACAATAGGGTCACACGAGTGCAGAATCGTATTGACTTTCATGCAGTGTATTTTGAAAAACAATGAAGCCATTTTCGATCACAAATTTGTTTTTGTCAAAACCTAAGTTGCAACCTACCTAAATCCACACATATATCTGCAGAATTCCATTAAATTGCCTAGTGCTATGTACGAGTATTGGTTGCTTTGTTTATCCAATTTTTTCAATCTACATATACTCGATGTACATTGCTGGAATCTCCCATTAATTCATGCATCTTCTTCGGGCAACTTTTGCAGCTGGTGTGGAAAATTTGTGCCAATTGCGGTAAACTAGTTGTTGTTCTTCTCGTTTGTACTAATTAATTTGTCGAGTGCTTCGTCAAAATTTGATTTATCACTAATAGATTAAAAAGCTCCCGAAATGCATTCAGAAAATTAAAAATACAAGTTTATTCATCTACGAGTAAATCTATATTTTCCCCTTCAGAGTAATCCCCATCGACTGCAACACACTTATACCAGCGCTTGATCCAATCCTCGAAACATTTTTTATATTCGGTTTTCGGTATGTCCATCAGTGCTTCCTGCGATCTTTTCATTACTTCCTCTCGGCTGCTGGAACTCGCTCCCGTTAGTGGTTTTTTAACTCGATTGAACAGAAAGAAGTCACAGGGAGCCATATCAGGTGAATTCGGTGGCTGTTGGGTGGTATTTGTTGCATTTTTCGTCACAAAATTACGTATAATGATGTCATTGTGCTGCGATGCGTTATAGTTGTGCAAAATTCACGAATTTTCTGCCCACAATTCTGATCTCTTTCGGCGAATTGCTTCACGCAAACGTCTCATAACGCCCAAATACTCGTAATACTCTTTGTTTACTGTCTGACCTTCTGCCAAAAATTCATGATGCGCTACACCGTTGTAAGCCATGAAAACCGTGATCATTGCCTTTTTTTTTGCCTGAAAACGACGTGGTTTTTTTGGTCTCGGCTCATTTGGTGAACGCCATTCACTTGCCTGTTGTCTGGATTGCGTGTCGTATTCATAAACCTACGTCTCGTCTCCAGTAATGATCCTCTTGATGAATGTGGGATCGGATTCAGCCTCGTAAATCATCTCTTTTGCGACGACGTCAACACGGTCTCTTTTTTGCATGAAATTGAGGTCTTTTGGCACCAACTTTGCTGCTACACGACGGAAACCCAAATCATTAACCAAAATATCTTGGACGGATCTATAGGCAATGTTCAAGTCCTCCGCTATCCCTCTGATGGTTAATTTTCGGTTATTGACCAACATTTCTTTTACTTCATCAATGTTTTTTCGGTTTTTTTAGTTTTATATTGCATTTTATTATCTTAATCATTAACCCTTACATACTAACAAAAAATGCTTAAATGCTAGCTTAAAATTACTTAACAATCTTATATTAACTTATTGGCCCCACACAGGCACACTAAGCTACTCTAAATTCTTATATCTATGTCTTTCGACTTTGTTTACATTTTACTTAGGAATAATTATTTTCTATACTTAAGGCTAAGAAAAAATTGTTAACAAAAACTTAGCATATGGACTTCATTTTTTATAAAACTTAATATCTAACTTAAAATAAACCTTAGTCTACCTAACCTACATACACAATACACACACATAGATATTATACACAATTATATACATATATTAGTATATACAATGGTATATACTAATATATGTATATATTTCTTAGATGCTAACCTAAACCTATGTAAGCTGGCCATCGCTATTCACAGAGCAAATAGATTGGTCAGCTCTGCCTCATTAGTGAGGCTGGTCCGTAATTGACGGAAACGACGACGAAACATCTTCTCCATCATTCAACCACCAGAAATGCTGGTGCTGCCGAACGACATCCCTCTTATCGCGATTGCCCACCGCCCTACTGAACCTGAGACGATCCACACTGCCGTGTGCGACGTCTCTGCCGTAGTTGAGTCGCCTGTCCCCAGCTTTCCGAGCGACATGGAAGATTAACGGAACCGCTGATCTATCCTGGATCAACCCTATCTGATCTAGGTAGAGGAATGCTTCCGGAGGAACGAAGCCGTCAGAGCGCACACTCTCGTGGTAAAGGTAGTTGGGGTAGTAAGCCCCAGATATCAGGTTATTTGTCGAGGCCATTGCTCTTGCAATGTGCCTTCGAGTCAGCTTAATTACGAAGTTGTCCACTCGTATTAGGTTCGCCCTGTTGTAAAGGACCTCATTACGATAAAATTTTTTGTACTCCGACTCTGGTGTTCTGTACAAGCGAAGGCAAGCCCTAAGGCAAGCCCTCTCAAACACCCGAATCTTTTCCATTAAGCTTGCTCGCACATTGAACCACACGGGACACCCGAATACCAGCATGGGCCTGATAAGGGCCATGTAGCAGGTTACCTTTACCCTCTCATCGAGTTGGCTGCTATAAAACAGTCTCTTTGTAAGGGCAAAAGCGCCTTTGGCTCTGGCCAGAGCAGCATCTACATTTTTATCAAAATACAGAAACTGATCTAGCCAGATCCCAAGGTATCTGACTACATTTCGACAGGCAAGAGGCTGTCCGTGTTGTCCAATGATCGAGAACTTTCGCCAATTTTTTCTGGTATCCCTAGAGGCTCTAGACAACGGCGTCCTAAAGAGAATGGTTTCCGACTTCTGAAAGTTGATTTTCAACTTCCAGTCATCGCAAAATCGTCTTATCTTAACGAAGTCACGCTGCAAGAGAGTATTAATGACGTCGATTTTTGGACCTGTTCTGTACGCTATCAAATCGTCTGCGTACGCAATAGTATGGGGAAGTGAACCTATCAAGTCGCTTGTATAAATGTTGAATAGGATCGGCGAATTGACCGCGCCTTGCTGAAGACCATTTTTAATTTGAAATATTCCAACAGAAGTCACATCGCCATTTTTCACGATGAACTGTCTGTTGGTTAGCATATTATAAAGAGTGTACAAGAGTGGTTTACTGATCCCCAGCCTAGTCAGCTTATAAAAAAGACCCTCTAACCATACGGTGTCGAAGGCCTTCTCCAAGTCAACAAGGCAGGCACCAGTACATTGGTTTTTGCCTCTATTCCATTGGATATCGGACACCAGTTTAGACGCGGCATGTGAGATATCATGTCCCGCCTTAAAACCGAATTGATTATCCGGAACTATATTTTTGTCCTCAACCCACCTAGACAGAGCTCTATTGATTGCTTTTTCAAACACCTTACTGATATTCGGAAGGAGGCTTATCGACCGGAGATTCGCCGGATTGGATATATCCTTTCCCTTTTTGGGGATAGGTTGCACCACCGCCGTTTTCCAATGCGCTGGATAATGTGCATTATTCATTGCATTATTAAACAGGGTGGTGTAAATGTCCACCGCTTCTAGAGGAAGATGTCGAAGCACGATGTTCGGAATACCATCTGTCCCCACTGATTTCTTAGCCCTGATTGTGTCGATGATCTCATGGAGCTCTTCCTTCGAAATGAACGGGGGTAGGTCACCCTCTCTGGTAATGACATTATTTGCCATATTTTCGTCGCTGAACCGGGTGAAACCAGAGCCCTCGGATCGCCAGTTCTCTATTTCATTTCGAATGTAGAAGTCGTGCACCAAGACGCGATTATCCAGGTCATAATTAGGTCCAATGGTATCAGTGGCCTTGTATATTTCCTGGAAAGTCGCCCCTATGGCCTCAACCTTCTCCTGTGGATCCTCGATCACAAAGAAGTCGTCATCATCAGCGGCCTCATTTGGATCAATACCTGCTATTGTCAGTAACCGTTCGTTGTCTGTTGTCCGGGGTATTTTAAGACACTGAAGGTCG
Source organism: Volucella zonaria (assembly GCA_963966105.1). Lineage (NCBI taxonomy): Eukaryota > Metazoa > Arthropoda > Insecta > Diptera > Syrphidae > Volucella > Volucella zonaria. Next base: position 197,131,376 of record OZ014530.1, on the reverse strand, counting down.
TTTTGATTTTTTCTCCGAAATAGTTTATTTATTTGCGGGAACATATTCGGGTTGCTGGTGTTTACAGCCCGAACCCTGTTGTTCCAATACGAACTTACAGAAATTCTGTAATTCTCTTTTATTAACGTTTGAATATTTTTAATCGACGCCTTCAGTGTCCTAATCTCCGGGTCTTGTCTGTCAGTAAACTGTCTGTACAAGTTTTTGAGTCTTGACAGAAGTCTACTTTTCTGTCGGTGCAGTGCGTCAATAGTAGGATTGCGGAACAGGTCTTCGTTAGTCGTATGTCGATATCGCGGTATTGTTGTGTCCATAGTTTGTTTAATTGTCTCGTCCATTTGTTTTAGGTAATTGTCGATCTGCTCGTTTGACAAATTCCTATTGGACGGTGGGTGGAGCATATTCGAGGAGAGTGCTCTTGTCAATGTTGCGGAGAAGCGTGTCCATCGAGTCTTACTGTAGTTGTAAGAATATCTTTGGACAAACTCCTCCAATTCCGCAATTTCGTTGGGAACTGTAATTTCGGTGCTAAAACCGCAATGGTCACTGTCATACACGAACGTGCGCAGACAGTTTAGCGTTTGTAAATTCGTACCTGTCAGTCGTATACGTTCGTCGTACAGCAGTAGATCCAAATAAGACCCGCCTCTGGGAAACGACGGGTTATCCGTCGCTTTAAGACCGAGTCTGTACATGACATCGTGCTGACCCCACCAATCAAGTAGTAGGTTCCCTCTAGTATTTGGCAAATTATTTCCCCAATCTCTGTGTTTAGCGTTGAAATCTCCGCCGATTATGAAATAATTCTCCCCCGATTCCAGCCTCAGGAGTCGAAAAAGCGTATCGAGCTCTGTAATGAATAAAGTGGATTGTGAAGTCTCAGGTGCATAAACAGAAGCCAAGTACAGCCGCTTTCCACTGCGGAGCGGGATGTAAATGACAACTGCCTCCAACACCCGGAACCTGCGCAACACTCCCTTGTACACTCTGTGAAATTTTATACCTTGCTTAATGAAGATCGCGACACCGCCTCCACATTTGGAACGGGGCCGGTTTCTTCTTCTAACAATATAATTATTGTACTCCAGTTTGTGCTTATCGGTTAGCTTGGTTTCGCTAGCGAAAAGCACATCAGGAGTTTGGTCTTGTAGCAATTTAAACATCGCGGCTCTTCGTTCGATCCTAATCAGTGAATTAACATTCACCGCAAGGACCTTCAAAGTTTGCTCCACCATGTGCGTACCCATTACGACATGTGTTGCGTTAGGCCCGGCAGCAGCGCGTAGATCTGGTCCACCCGCTTGGCCTGTTCTTGCACCTGCTTTTGCAGCTGAGCCATCTGCCCTTGGATTGCGAGCAAGATGGCCAGCATGTTGGGTGCAGCTTCCGTTGTTCTCGGCATTGGCGCCGGAGAAGCAACAGTCGCTTGCTGTACCGTAGCCCCCCTACCTGCAGCCATTTGGGCGTAGGAAATTTGGGACGAAACGGCTGGTGTTTGAAACCTAGCAGGTGAACGTTTGACCTCCACCTTCTGCTGCTGAGCCAGTTTTGCTTTCTTAATATCAACGAACTTAGGACAACCCCGATAGTTTGCGGTGTGTCCCACGTTCCCACATAATACGCACGAGAGCTGCGTCCTATCGGATGCTCCGTCCCTACCCAGAGCACACTCCTCGGAACTGTGGTTCTTTGCGCACTTCACGCATCGAGGCTGCATTTGGCAGTTCGACGCGGCGTGCCCGAACCTCTGGCAGCGAACGCATTGTATAACGCCTTCGCTCCTTTTTAATTTTTCCCAGTGAACCACCTGGTAGTCTAGGACATTGATACTCCTTAGATTATCCAGACGGCTTTCGGGACTGAGCTGCACCAGGAAGAACGGCAGACTCCGTTTCTCCCGCCTGGCTCTAGCTGTGGTAAATGGCTTTACCCCCACGAACTTGAGTCCTTCGCACTCCTTCTCTTTGAGCAGTGCCAGGATCTCCTCAGGATCAGAAGACGGTTCCAACCCCTTCAGCAGCATCGATTGCCGCTTTTCACACTTCGGTGTGAATGAGTAGTGCTCCGTCGTCGTTTCCTTTAGGAGCTCTTTCACTTTCGCGTAGCCCTCCACTGTATTACAGTGGATGGCATGGCGATCATTCCCCAATCTCTTAATATTAAAATTATTACCAATGACCAACTTACACAGGTCCTTGGTAGCATTTACCTCCAATTTATAGGTGTTGATAGGCGGCACCTTCTCCTTCTTCTTCTGCTGCTGTTGCTGCTGCTGTTGCTGCTGCTGTTGTTGTTGTTGTTGTTGTTGTTGCTGCTGCTGCTGCTGTTGTTGTTGCTGCTGCTGCTGCTGCTGTTTTTGCAGTTGCCGTTTTTGTGGCTGCTGCTGTTTTAGCTGTTGCCGGTGTTGTGACTGCTCTTGTTGTTGCTGGTGTTTCTTAATCTTTTGTTGTTGTAGCACTTGTGCTACTTTATTTGTTTGGTATTGTTGTTGTTTCTGCTTTTGAGCGAGCTGCTGTTGTTGGGATTGCTCTAGCTCTTCGCTCTTCCTTCTTACCATTTGCTTTTCCTTTATGGCCAGCACTCTTTGTTGTAGCATTTTTATGCTGCTACTTATTGCCTCCATTTCTTCCTCTTCATCGTCGGATTCGCTTGCGGCCAATGAAGCGAAGTTGTTCCCTTCCCTCACTCCGCCAAGCAGCTTTACAGAGGTCGTTGGTAGCTTCCTCCTTCTCTTTGTCTTTGGCGTTTGGCTTGAACCACTCGAAGCCTCACCTGACATTTCAGCAGATCCCGCTATAGGCATAGCGGACCGCTCACTACAATCCATCACGTGATGTTAATCCAATATCACACTTCAAATTTATATTTATTTTTATATAAAAAAATAAAAAAAAAAAATTGTCTGCCGACTACTTGGAGTCGAACCCACGACCTTCGCACTCTCAAGCGAACACACTGTCTCTGCGCTAATTGGAGCCTAAATCCAATTTGTTTTGTATCGTATTTAAGCGTCACTTCTCACTTATAAGTCGAAACACGTTTAATCTCCGCGGAGGTCTATGAACGACTGAGGAATGTTTTTTCGGTTTTCGATGTCGATGGTCTGCCACTGCGTTCACTTTTGAACCGCTCGTGCCCATTAGAGATTCGTTGCCGAAACAATTATCCAACATTTCCAATGTTCGCGAACCATTAAATTCGTTTTCTACGCAAAATTTAATACAAGTTGTTTGTTGCGAATTTAAATCCATTTAAATTTCAGCACAGATTTACCAACTTAACAAAAAAAAACAGAACTCAAATCGGAGCAATGGGAGCGTCACACGGTGCTGTGGTACAGTAACTTTTTGATCAAGGTGGTAATTTCATAAATTTTCTCCAACATCGTTCTGTTGGCATTAGGGGATGCCCACTGCCGGTTTACTTTTATTGGCGTTGCGTGTACTTATAAAACTTCGGACAGCACAATGTACTAAGATTGCCCAATATACGAGTACAATGCTGTGGAAAAAGGAGATCTAAGAATTCCGAAAGAAACATTGGTGATGACGCATTCCGATTGAAAAGGAAAAATTGAAGTACGATATGCCATTAAAATGAACTATTCAGCAAGAAATTTTTAACTACAGGTTATGCTGTAAGATAATTGTAGTAGAGAGCGCATTTGAAAGATTGGCAAAAACGTTCAATATATTCAATTGGCTAATTTAATCCCAGTTGTCTACAGTTAATTTATTTGTGATTACATGTTGCATTTTGCACATTGGACTACAGGCGAATAAAACATATAGATATTCCTGTCGTATTAGGGTCACTTTTCATGGTATCTGGTCACCGCCGCTGAGGAAAACCATGGGTTCCTGCGGTCGTTTTAAGTCGAAATACTTAAGAGGTAATTTTCTCGTTTTCGCTTCCTTTTCGACTTACGAGTATTAGCTGGCGCAAAAGTCATCACCCTATTGGAAGATGCTATAATTTTGCAAATGTTAATTCTACTTTGACATTTGTGAAGTAAACCAACACAAAATACACGTCAACAAGATATGGATCACTATATTCCTAAAGAATAATTGTTACAATTTTTTTGCGGAATAATTCGTCTGTGGTGTTGGCACAGCGTGAATTTCCGCGTAGATTCCCGGTTGTCCAACTGCGCAAATACTACGTGGTTTAATCGCTCGCCTAGAAGAGTATGGGACAACACGAGATGCTGCCAGGTCTGGCCGGCTCCGCAGCAGCCGTTCTGCTGAGAATATCGCAGCTATGGTTGAAGATGTCGTAGAGGACTCTGGAATCTCGATTACGATGGAGACAACTTTTCATCGAAAATCATCATGAGCGACGAGGCCCATTTCCATCTTCGTGGATATATGAATAAGCAAAGTTATCGCTTCTGGGGCATCATAAATCGGTGTATAACCAACGAAAAGCCATTAAACCCGCTCAAAGTTACTTTATTATGTACTGTTTACGCTGGAGGCGTACTCGGGCTTAATTTTTCAAAAAAGACGTGCAAAACCTTACTCAACGACTTTCTCCTTTCTTAATTGGGTGAATTGGGACTCCAAGATCGCCTAATTTAACCGTTCCAGACAACTTTCTGTGGGGTATTTTGAAGTCATGAGTTATGCCAACAAGGCTCAGACTCTTGAAGCCCTCAAAGAACAATAAATTACAATCAAAAATTGTGAAAGCTAAATAAAACATATTGGGCAAATTTGACCCACAAATACCATGTAAGTTTTTTTTTTTTTTAAGTACAGGGTTAAAAAAAAAAAAAAAAATACCAACTTATTCTCTTAAAAATACCTGAGACGGCTATAGCAACGTTATCCGCATACGCAATGACCGTGCTACCCCCGCTTTCAGGTATATCAACAGTTCATTAACCACTAATTTCCAGAGAAGTGGAGAAAGAACACCACCTTGCGGCATACCAACTTTGAACAGTTGTCGCATCCAGTTTGGAGTTGATTATCCTGCTATTGAACATATGAGTGATCAACTTCCCAAGTGAGTCATCTACCTCATATCGTAGGTGTAGTCCGATGTGGCTAGTCAGTGAATGTAGAGCCGTTACTACCGACTTTCCTTTACAGTAGGCATGTTGAGCCGTTGACAAAAGTCTTGGGTCAATTTTAGCTCGTATATGGATATGAATCAGTCGTTCTAGTGTTTTCAGAAGGAGAGATGATAGACTTATAGGGGTATGAAGTCCTTTGCGACAACATGAGGGCACTTTCCGGCTTTGGGAATGAAAACTACATACATTGACTTCTCTCCATGATAGTGAAATGTGGATCGGTTCTACACAGCTCCTCATGGTATTCTCTAGCATGAGCAGGATAATATCTGTGGACCGTTGTAGGTCGACAGGTATTATACCGTCCGGGCCAGCAGACTTGTGTGGACTGAAGTTATGCAGCCCCCAAAGCAGTTTGTCTCTTGTAATCAGACGATGAATTTTGGTCACGGTTGCAGTAGTCTTGTTTAGGTTGCTACTGGCCACGAATGGTGAGCCACCTTGAAAGTGAGTGTACAGCAGCAGGTTGAGTGACTCATCACTTGAGGTTGTCCAATAGCCATCGGTTTTTTTCTAACAACTAGGAGTCATCGAATTTGTAGACACTATTTTTCTTAGCCGCGATGCCTCAGTGGTTTCTATAATTTTGTCACAGAATGTTCTTCAGGTTTGTCGCTTTACCTTCCTGAGTTATTTTTATATATGTATTTTGAGGGATTCTTTCCCAGTCCCAGTCCCAGTCCCAGTCCCAGTCCCAGTCAGTCCCTTTTGTTGTGCTTTTTACTATGTTGAAAAGTTTTCTGCAAATGTTTCTTAACGGTCCCAGTACTGGTGTCCACTAGAGCGGCTTTTTCTTACCTCTGGGTTGAATAAGAGGGCAGGAAGCAGTCATAGCCTGATTGGGATCCAGAGTGAATTGACAAGAGAGAGTTCAGAGGGCAGCCTTTCTGACAGTATTCCCCTGTATTTTGGGCAATCAGTTGTCCGATAATTCCGGAATGTTGGTTGGCTGGGAGGAGCATCACTCAAGCTGAATTGGATGTACATATCTGTGGTCTGAAAATGAGTGTTCAGATGATACCTTCCAGTTCGTTAGCATTTGAGTGACGTTGTCGGAGATAAGAGTGATATCTAGCACTTCCTGTTGGTTTCTTGTTATAACAGCGGGCTCATTGCCAATGTTGCAAGCAGTGAGGCTAGTATTTATAATATAATAAAAAAGTGACTCACCTCTACCGTTGATGTCGTTACTGCCCCATACCGTATGATGAGCGTTACGGTCGAATCCGATGATGAGGCCAGGTTTTAGCCTTCCAGCCTCCAGTAGTACCCCTTCTATGTTATCACCAAGGAGAGCGCACACATGACCTCGCCCAAGATACATCAATGCCAGCCAGTAGGAACTTTTGGCAGTCTTTAGTCTGGCAATGGTAAGTCGGGATCGCTGAGATTAGGAAGTAAAAATGTATTAGGGCTACGTTTCACTAATATACAAGTACTGATTTTACTTTTGTCTTTTGTATAGAGCGGAGCGTATACGCGTGTCCTAAGTCCACGAACCACGCCTTGAACAATCTATGGTTCCTGGATTAAGAAAATGTCTTCAGCGTTTTTTGAAAAACGCAGAATGAGTGCGGCCGAACCCTTTTTTGAGTGATGGAGATTAATCTGGAGAAACCGTATCATTTACCAGAATAGCCTCCACCACGGTGCTTTTTTTGTTTAAAAAAAAAATGCTTAAAATTCAAGTGGGTATGAATACACTTATAATGTCCCAACATATGTTAATATTTTTTGGAAAATGGGATAGAGAGAGAAAGGAAGATATTTAAGCTCAGTGATGATTTCGCCCCATGGGTGGCATCCAGCATTTAATAGGGAGACTAAGTTCGCTTGTTGTTGATTTCTAGTCAACTACTCATCTTATTTGATTTTTGTTAACTGAAAAAATGAATGTCCTCCAGGCGAGGCTGGGATTCGAACACCGAACATTCCGGACTTGACCCACGGCCAGCCACAAGTGGATTCGAGTCCTCTGATTCTGAACATGTGCCTAAGAGCTCTTCTTCTTCCCCCGATCGTATAGGATGTCATTTTAATTCGTCGTCGGTTTCCATTTCCGACAGAGTATCAGAAGAGGAAACCGACGGCTTAGTTGTCGCTTCGGATAAATTGGAAAGTATAACGACGCTCCAAAATCTAAGGTTGAATTTGAAGTTTCGACGAACACGACTTGGAGTTTTGCACCTGGCCAAATCTCGCCTAATCCGCCTATGGCTTTGGTGAAAAGATCAACATATTGGCGCATGCGATAAGCTTGACGTGGCCTTGGTGCCAGCAAGCGTCGCTTGTGATGTGAGGTGCTTCGAGGTTTTCCCGCATGACGGTCAAAAAATTACCCGAAAGCTTTTACTTGACCAACTGCAACCTTTCAGGTGTTATCGACCCGTCGGTGTCATTTCTGTCAATTACCGCGATCGTTATTGCGTCTTTTAGGACTTCGCTATAAGATTTCAAGATTTCAGAGTTGTGCTATTGGATGGCGCAGGGGTTTTGGTATTATAGGTTTTGGGCCTCTTGGGAACCGTAACGGTTTTCTCCAACGATCTCTGGCGCTTGGAGGAGTCTTTTAGCGCTTTGGAAGCAGTGGGAACGGATCCGAAGGTCTTGATAATGTGTAAATCATTTCGGTGTCTTAATGGAGTTTGCCGATGCTGCTGAGCCTCTGATTGCGCTTTTAGGGGAGGCCGTGGCAGGCCACGCACTTGCTGCTGCTAGGGGTGGAGGAAGTGATAGGACCATGGCTTGCCACAGTCTTATTACTCCTTGAAAATTTGGTTTTAGGCTAGTTGCGTTTGACTTTTGATGATGGTCAAAAGTGTAAGTGTATGTGAAGGCATTGAGTTCTCCGAACTTGCACTTGCTCGTGTGGCCACTATGTTAGTGCGAATGTGTGATGTTTCTTAGGAATTCCACTCATATGTTTTTTTCTTTTTATTTCAGTATTACGATATTATCTTTTTCTTTACAGCAAATAACCCATAAGCGTGCTATGCCAAGTATCGAAAGCAAACGACGCGAATGTGTTTTGAGTAAGCTAATAACGTTTATGTTGCTGTCGAGCAACATGTTGCAAGTTGAACTAAAGACTTTCCACACTGGGCAGCTATTCAACTAATGCGGAAGATTAATACGTACTATTCGAGAAAATTTGTCCTAGAAACATTTGAGAGGAAATGAACCCTTTTAAGCCCCTCTCGTGATATAAATATTGTATGTAGTTGGTAGCCCGGAAGATAAGGTTATTCGTCGAGGTCATTGAGCTAGCAATGTGCTCTCGAGTCAATTGTATGGCAAGATTGTCATTTCTTATTAAGTTCGCTTTGTTTCAAAAAAAAAAACAGGCCTTAACACAAACCCTTTCACACACCCGAATCTTGCCCACCAAATACCAAAATACCAGCACGGGCAAAAGAACATTTGGCTCTGACCAGAACGGTATAAAAAGTTTATTGATAAAATGTAGATATTGATCTTGCTAGTTCCCTAGACCTTTCTACACGGAAAGGCAGGTAGCTGCCCGTATCGTCTCACGATCAGTAACCGTAGAGCCCCCACACAAAGTCATTGCAAAACAACGTTAATGACTTTGATCTTTGTACTTAATACATGTGAGCGCGATAGTCTGCATGCGCTATGGCATGGTGAAGTGAGCTTACAAGATTGAGTGAAGATGTTGAATTGAATCGATGAACTAACTGCACAGTTATGCAGAACAGTACAAGTCACTTCACCATTCTTCACGATCAACCATCTAACTGATGATCATATGAAAATGAATGTATAGAAGTAGTTTACTTATGCCCTGGATGTTAAGCTTGAAGAGAGGTCCATCAATCCGTACTTGTATATCGTCGGAAGCCTGTCCTCAGCTTGGTAGGCACCCGCTCATTTTTTCTTTGTTCCATCGGTTATCAGATACCCATTTGGGGGTGTCTTCATCACATTTGGGAATATGATGCATAACAACCGCCTTGCATGCGCCGGATAATAGATATTATCCAAAGCATTAAGAAAGAAGTTGATGTGGATGCTCATCGTTTCGAATGCGAGAGGGAACAATGGGCACAATGCTCGGTATGTCATCAATTTCCACTGCTTCCAATTCACAATGACTACAAAATTGTCTGGGGCTCTACTTTGCAACAAACTGCTGTACCATCCTCAAGTAGGCGATGATAATCTTTAATTTTTATCATTATTATTAATTTAAGTCATTGTACACAGTGAAACCTGAAATCTCGAATCGCTAGTTCTAAATATCGTTTGAAAGGTAAAAATTGTGCAAAGGTGTTCTAAATTGTGGCTCGATATAATGGAATCAGTCACATTGCAGATCTCCTAAAAAGAAGCTCTGATCGTCTTTAACTTATTCTGCGGTTTTTCGATCCCAAAGAAGCTGCCATCATCGACAGCCTCTATTGATACTCGTACGAGTATATGCATGAACCTTGATCAAAAGGTTTCCGGAATCTATTCAGAAAATTGGAAATATAAGTTAATTCATCTAAATCTATATTGTCCCCTTCAAAGTAATCCCCATCGACTGCAACACACTTATGATAGCGCTTGATCCAATCCTCGAAACATTTTTTATATTCGGTTTTCGGTATGTCCATCTGTGCTTCCTGCGATTTTTCCATTACTTCCTCTCGGCTGCTGGAACGCGCTCCCCGTAGTGGTTTTTTAACTCGATTGAACAGAAAGAAGTCACAGGGAGCCATATCAGGTGAATTCGGTGGCTGTTGGGTGGTATTTGTTGCATTTTTCGTCACAAAATTACGAATAATGATGGCACTGTGCGACGGTGCGTTACCATGTTGCAAAAACCACGAGTTTTCTGCCCACAATTCTGGTCTCTTTCGGCGAATTGTTTCACGCAAACTTCTCATAACGCCCAAATACGAGTAATATTCTTTGTTTACTGTCTGGCCTTCTGGCAAAAATTTATGATGCACTACACAGTTGTAATCGATGAAAACCGTGAGCATTGCCTTCTTTTTTGACTGAAAACAACGTGTTTTTTTTGGTCTCGGCTCATTTGGTGAACGCCATTCACTTGCCTGATGTCTGGATTGCGTGTTGTACTCATATACCCACGTCTCGTCTTCAGTAATGACCCTTTTGATGAATGTGGGATTGCGACGTCAACACGGTCTCTTTTTTGCATGAAATTGAGGTCTTTTGGAACCAACTTTGCTGCTACACGACGGAAACCCAAATCATTAACCAAAATATCTTGGACGGATCTATAGGCAATGTTCAAGTCCTCCGCTATCCCTCTGATGGTTAATTTGCTGTTATTGACCAACATTTCTTTTACTTCATCAATGTTTTCGTCGGTTTTCGATGTCGATGGTCTGCCACTGCGTTCATCATCTTCGATTGATTCATGACCACTTTTGAACCGCTCGTGCCACTGGTAAACGACCGTTTTTAGAGAATCGTTGCCGAAACACTTTTCCAATATTTCCAACGTTCGCGCACCATTAAATCCGTTTTCTACGCAAAATTTAATACAAGTTGCTTGTTGCAAATTTAAATCCATTTCTAAAATTGTAGAAAATCGTCAACACACACGGAAATAAATGTACTCTTGGCTACGTAACTTTTGCAAATATTAAGATAAGACGCTAAGATTTAGAGAGAATTTCGACAATAAATTTACCAACTTAACAAAAAAAACAAAACTCAAATCGGAACAATGGGAGTGCCACACGGTGGGTGTGGTCGGAAACTTTTTGATCAATTTTGTACATGCATATATCCATAGAGGCTGTCGATAATGGTAGCTTCTTTGAGATTGAGAAACCGCAAGATAAGTTAAAGACAGTATGTATGCCTCCTGTTTAGAAATGCAAGTTCGTTCTGATTTTTCTTTAGGGAGTGTTTTCGGAAACAAGCGCCGCATGGTTTTGGGGACATTGTGTTCTAGAAAATATCACTTCTTTTTAGAAAGATGACTTTGAGAGTGCAACCCATGAATTAAAAATTATCAGCAATGCAAAACAGGTTTATCAGGGAAAGCCTCCATCAAACGAGAAAAAACATTCTTTGGATTTTGCTGGAAGCAGCAATGACGTATCTTCGTGGAAGCTTGTTTCACTAGGCAATAGCCGCAATGTCCTGTATTTGTTCTCATAATCTCAAATGAAAAGAATACTCCTCGGTTACATGTTTTGCTGAAATATCCCTTACACTGCCAGAAAGCGCCTTGGAGGTTTTCGGAAGTGACAATTTTAGCCCAAAAAGTTTGTTATCCAGGATAACAGTTCTTAGGCTCATTTCAAAAATTGATAGATAGATGCCATTAAGCGAACAACCTCAGTTTTTGTGGTGCAGATTTCTAGTGCACCAATCGTCGATTAGGTCTAGGGCTACCTGAGCTTTAGAGCAGCACATATTAGCAGCACGTACTAGCAGCCAGTATAGCTATATCATCAGCTTAAGCTTGACCATATATGTCCGAACTATTGAGAGCACTAAACAATGAGTTGACCAATATCCACCGTAGCAGTCGAGACAAGATGTGACCCCGCATACTTAACTAAATCCCTATTATCCGATCCTGTTACCTGGTTTGTGTTTCTTTGTCTTTTTTTATTTCTTGGGTGTATGGTTGTTAGCCCTATGATGGCGTAGGCCAGCACTACTTTACTGGTCGATCATGCCCTTGGCATTCTACCTTGCATAACTTAGGATTTACTAAGTAAGGATTAACTCACGCTGTTACAGGGGAACCCAAGTTAAGTCAAACACTGTGCAATGGATTTGGTTATTTCACTTCAGTCCAAGTTATGGAACAGTCAGAAATTTTCCGATCAACCGCAGCGCCGATCTCCGTCCTATTCACTAGCATTTCTTTTTTCCACAAAACTCGTCCGCGCCATATCGCTTGGCCGAGTTACAAAAGTTGATTCGTCGAAAGCCCTCTCAATGTCGGCGAAAGTGCCCTTCTTGTCTATTGCGCCCTCAATTCTGCCCATTAGGTTTTGGAGCGCACTCTCAAAGGATTTTCGCCGCTGGTAGGCATTTGCATCTTAGACAGAGGATGGATTTGGAAAGCAATTTTATGTGAGGGAGTAAGACTAATAGATCTGAAGCGCTTGGTAAGCGTGAAGGAATCTTTTCCATTTTCATTGTAAGGGTTTTCCTAATCAGTTCTGGCCTGGCTGTTAAGATTCGCTTCAGAGTTTCCGCCAAATTCTCTACGCCTTTTTGAAGTATAATTGGTTACTCGCCATTGGTTGTGGCGACCAATTGAGGCCTTTAAATAAGCTGTTACTTCTTTTAATGGCTTCAAGTCAGGTTTCATGCTTTGTTGCTCTGCTCATTTGCAGCTTTAGTAATAGGAACTAGTTGGGAGCGGTTCTGATCAGATTACCTGGAAAGTGAATCAGGAGGATGTGACAGAAAGTATCTGCTTTCAAATGAGAATAGTAGTATCAGTTCTGAGTGCTACAAGGCTGGTTGATTTACTCTTCTTTTAACATTTTGATCCCCCTGCTGGTTTCACCAAGTGTTTCGATTTTTTCGCAAAAGTTTTTATAAGAGGCAGTCTTCGAAATCTGGGTTTTCGCCAAAGAATTGCTTAGCAGCCTTCTGCTTGAATGCAAACATACTATGCGTAAACTATCTCCCACAGTTGATCAAATCAGTGTTTGAACTCAGCATGGTTTGGACTATTGCCAGTGCTAGTCCCTCCAATTTGAAGCGTCCGATATGAGGCAGCAGTAATCTTATAGATTAGCTGATCTCATTGTCGAAAAGTTCGAGGCTTTCTTAATTCTGTTTCTTCCCGCAATATCTGCATTCAGTCGACGCGAATACTGGGTTCTGTTGAATATTGAGCGGAGGAAGTGATATTTCTCATGGCTGATTTGATCGCATCCACCACCTTCGTAAATACAAGAGCTACGAACTTCGCTGTTTCTAGCGCCAGTTTCGTCGGATATCACGCTTCCCCTAGTTTTGTTTTTGTTAATGCGACCACTGAAACAGTCGTTCATTTGGTTCAATCGTTTACAGTCAGTGCCTCGATCGCCGATCCTTTCCTCTTCACTGATGCGGCTGGAGGAATTGCACTTCAAGCTTTTGCGCCTTCAACAGCACTTGTCATCTCTTAACGAAATGTTTGCTCACTTCTTCTTTTCCTTTTAAATTTTTCCTTTGGTAGTCCTTCATAGTGTGCGACTTATTCGATTTCCTGTGACATACACCAATCTAATAGAGATTGGCAGTTACAGGCTAAGCTCTGCAGTATTTTCTCGATCATATGAGCACAATCTACACAACGCGTCGTACTAAAAATCTGAGTCAGCGCATAAATCAGGGGGGATTTCTTTAGTGTGTTGGTTGGGTCCTCCAGAATCCATGGTCCGGCCCGGAGAAGAACACGAGTGAATATTTTTATATGACCTTTTGTGGATTTCGAACTATTCTATCAGTACCATCTTAACCTGCCTCTTGTTTTGTTCACTGAGACTTAAGATGCATAAACAGCAAAGTTTACCCTCGGGTAAAGTTTAAATATAGTGTTCTGAGAACAAGATGGAATGCAACTAGGTTTCCAATTATGCTGAGACTCAGTAGAATCGTTCAATGACGGAAACCTCAACTATCGCTTAAAATCGGTCAGCCTCATCCATTTTCAGGACATTTTTTGAAAAATTAATGATATTGCCAAAGTTTCCTCTGAATCTTGTGAAATGGCTTGGCTGTCTCCTCTTGCGCTCTTTATTATTATTTTTTTTATTAAGTTTTGATGAGGAATATTAAGTTTCGTTTTTTGAGTTTTTTTTTTGTTTCTGAACAAATGGAGACTCATAAAGTCCCCACCTATGTATGAAACTTTTAGTAAAATGCGACAAAGAAAGACGCGAAAATTCAATGAAGTTATCCCAATCTGCGATGAGAATCTTCGTCATCATTGTCGTCTGCGTTATCTTCGTTGTCGACGTCGACGTTGTCGTTGCCGTTGTCGCTGTTCCTTTAGCATTTTCGTTGGATTGCCGGTATTCCTGGGATTCGTTGCTTGTTCTTTTCGTCATTTTTAACTTTGAACAGGAATATAAATCAATTGAGAAACTTTGTCGCATAAACGCTGATAGTTGAGGCAAAGTTGGATCTTTTCGCTCACTAAGGTTCATTCGTTTTGAGAAGGAATCATTTTTATCAGACTGTCATTCGCTTTCTACGTATAACTTTCGTGGGTAGTTCTTTTTGGTTTCTTTAGTTCGCGCTTGCAAATATACTGAACGATTCTCGTTTTCTTCTTTATTTGTCTACAGAAATAAAAAAGAAATTTTTGCAGGCACTTGCAGTGGGATAATATACCAGTGATATCTATACAGGTATGTGTAAAGGAGTAGGTTTACTTCTGGATGACTTGCTGGTTAACTTGGTACATACTCGTCGATGGAGGATAGCGGTTTCCAAGAGTCATACTAAACTGAATGATTTCAGGTACTGCGATCTATGCACTATGCGTTAGAACTTTTAATGTACTTTTTCTTCAATTTCAGCTCCCGTCTTTATTTTATTTCTATTTTAAATTTAAGACTTTTGTTGGACCTTTGTAAGGGGATGTACGCGTTTTCAAAGAAAATGGTTAATACAATAATCTAACGTGTAACCATCTTTGACAAAAACGTAAGAATTGCTTCAAAATATCGATAATTTTCCAACTTTTCGTTTTGATTGAGCTAAATCCACCACCGGAATTCGCTGATAATGCGCCATTAAACACCGCATTTCAGAAATGCCGAGTCCAGAGAATCTTATGTTATGATACGAATAGATGTTTCAAGTATTTAAGCCAACGTTCTTCTGCCTGATTGCACTCTATTTATTCGTAGGTTCACCCTATGATGGATTCTGAAATTTTATGAGGCTGTTGAACATCTACTCTGCGTGTCCCACCATTCTAAGCTGATGAATTCTAACTCTTTTAGCTAAGCCCATGTCACCACACAGCCGGAAAAGTTCTCGATTAAATCCATTTTTCTACTCTCCGTCGATGTATTGTAGAAAGGGTCAAAGAAAACTAGAAGGACTTTTCTCACAAAACGATCAAGCCTCTCCGCATTCCTTAATGATAAAGTCTATGCATTTGGGCCCTATGGGTGAATGTTTTAAAGAGCGGTATTTTGGTTGCACGAGGGACCATTCTGCTACTCAATCGCTTTCTGAGCCGAAAAAACATGAATAGGAAGATCTGCACTTCGAATAATACCTAAGGTTGTGTCGTTATTTATATAAACAGCGGGACAGCTTTTTCAAGACCTACTTAACCTCCCTGGTATAACAGTAGACTTCGCTCGTTACGAAACAAAAAACACAAATTATGGGCGCTTTTACTTCGTACCAACTTTTATTCTGACTACTCTAATTATCTTGGAACCTACCTGAAATTCACCCAGCTCTACAACTTCCTCTATCAGGGCTTTCTCGACACAGCGCAGATCAGCCTTATCAACGACCCTAAATTTTATCAATTAGTCAACAACAAAAGAAAATCAGACGGTAATCATCTTTTGTAAACTTTTTTAAACAACAAAAAAGTTACAAAATCTCAATGATCAATTCTTACCCGGGCCAGACGGGCTCCAAGCAATATTTCTCAAAAAGTGTGCCTTTAATCTTTCGCATCCACTTTTCTCCCTATTTCATCTTTCCCTCACACAAGGGGAATTTCCCCAAGTTTGGAAGAACTCTTTCATAACTCCGGTCCCCAAAAAGGCATCAAAGAATGAAATAATTAACTACCGTTCCATTGCTAATCTTTCTCACATACCTAAAACGTTCAAAAGATTTTTATATGAAGTTCTAAGCTTTCAGTGCCATTCACTTATATCACCCAGTCCGCATGGATCTCAGAAAGGTTGATCAACTGCTATAAACTTAGTTGAATTCGTATCCTTAGCATTTCCAGCCCTAGAAAATGGCAACGAAATCGATGTTATTGCTACAGATTTTACTAAAGCCTTCGTTAAAATATCTCATCAACTGATCCTTTTCAAATTAACTTCCTTCACTTCTGACCCCATATTGCTAAAATGGATATCTTCTTATCTGCAGAACCGTTATAGCGTTCGTTTTAGGTCAGCCTTCTTAACCTCATTTTTAGCCACTTCCGGTATCCCACAGAGCAGCCATCTTGGTGACATCTTTTTCATTTTAACTATCGTATAAACGATCTTGAGAGGATTATTAAATACACATTTACGTCGACAACACTAAGATCACCAGAACAACTTCTTCACCACAGGACTCTATTCTCTTTCAAGAAAACCTCGATAGGTTTTCCATTTGATGTGTAACAAGTTGTTTTGGACTTAATGTCTCCCAATGTCAATCTACGACTTTGTCACGACCTTGGAATATTATACGATAGAGACTTAATTTTCCGTTCGCATATTGATGAGATAATTCTTAAAGCCAACTCATGGCGTGATTTCATTACAGAATTTTGCAACCTCCACGTAACAAGGTCAGAATACATTACCCTTGCATACTTTATCCTTGCCCGGTCCCTTCTCGAATATGCCAGCCAAGTGTGGTCCGCCTTTCAGGGAGTTCGTATATCTCAAATCGAGAATATTCATCGTCGTTTTCTTCAATTTGCCCTTCGAGGACTACCCTGGGAGGATACCTTTATCGTGTCTCCGTATCGTGGCCGCCTCAAACTTCTTCACCTGAATACCTTCGAAAACGCAGAGACGTAGCTGACATTCTCTTCATTTATCCACTGCTCTCTGGTTCTGTGGATTGCGCTTCGCTTTACAATTCTATTCCCTTCAACACTAACTGTCGTAATTTACGCTGTCCTCGTCTCTTCTATATTCCAAACCATCTTATGGTTCCAACGACCAAGTCTCCCGCATGTCCCGTAAGGTTAACTCAAACGTCCCCCTTTTTGATTTCAACCTTAGCACTTCTCGACTTAAACTTGATTTCCTCCACCATTTCCTTAATTGTTGTTAGTTTTTAAGTCCTCGTTTTTTAAGTTAGTTTAAGCTTGTATTAAGCGAAATAAATGAGGGCGTCAGCCTTCACGTGAATAATTTTCTGCTCCTCACAGTAACTTTTGAAAGCACCTGCTGTGAAAGCCGTCCCTCGCTCGGTCGGAGATAATGCGCTGGATACAACGAAGAAAACATAGTAATGGCATTAATAATAACGAAAGAGTACTTATAGGCCCTAAGTGATCGATCGATGTGATAAGTATGGAGAGAAATATCAAACTTGTCAATTTGCTCAAGATTCCCTCCTGTTTCCCCACCTTCTCCGAAGCAAAGATGCAGGTAACACAATTCGCCACCACCTCGTCAACTAATTTTGACAACTAAAAATAAAGTAACTGTGACTCAATCGCTTCTCCATCCTGCGTGCACTAAGATGACCCTGACTGTGCAAGTGCCTGATGATGGAATTTTTGATGCATTTTGAAACCACCAGCAGATAGTTTTCATCAACAAAATTGTAGAGAACATCACGCCGCAGAGAATAATCGTAGAACTCCCTCTCAGCAAGAATCGACTTACAGTGTTCGTCCTTCTCTGACGCTTGGCGAATGCTGCTCCACGTGCCCCAAAAAACTAATCTTCGACTGAGCAAAAGAGCACTTGCTCCACTTAATTTCTAGACCATGGCTCTCGGCCTATGACAGCACATCTTTGAGTATCTTCAGATTTTCTTCTACCTCTTTCGTCGGGATAATGATGTTATCGATGTAAATAAAAATTTTCTTTGCTTAAACGAATTGTTGAAAAACCGTAGTGATGAATCTCTGAAAAACCGCAGGTGAGTTGCACAGCCCCAACGGAACCTAATTAAATTCGAACTGGCCGTCAGCTGTACACTTTTTTGTCGACATGGAAAAATGAATTTCGTAGGTCCAGCGCAGTGAATATCCGAGCATCGTAAAGGTCTTCTAGCAATTCCTCTGTTGGAAAGATAATTGAACATGCCCATTACATTAAATGTCATTTGTGATTTAAAATGTGTTACAAAATAAAAATGTTTTTTTTTTACTCCTTCCTCCTTCAGCTTGGTCGGTCGTGTTTTACTTTCTCTGATCGTTATAGGCAAATTCCACTTATCCAAATCTATCATCCTCGATGACAGGCAATGGGTATCTATCCTTCACTATCCTAGCATTGAGGCGCCGATAATCAATGCACAGTCTCGATGATCCATGCTTTTTCTTGCCCAGCACAACTGAACTGGCAAAATATGAATTGCTTGGCCTTACCTTCACTTATCCAAACATTCACCGCGATCAGTTGTTTTTACGCAGGAGCGAATTGTTGGGGCTTCTGGTACACAGGCTTTTCATCATCTAGGAAGATTTTTAAATTAATACAAGACTTTTCAGTCCTTACCGGACAATAATTGTTTATTAAGCGCTTCACAGTCAAGCGCATTCCAGGGTCCTCTATCTGCGGCAAACTATCAAATTCGGGATCTTCTGTAACCCACCAAACAGCCACCAACTTGTCAAAATCGGCTTCATCTGCTTTATTGTGTTCTGTCGCCCCCATCTGGTTATTTTCGCCTGCCTCCCTCAAATCAATAGCATCTGCTTCCAACTGCTGGCTCTTCCTCTTTGTTTGGATGGATCTTACTTTTCCGCCATTTAGAACGACAACAACTTGTTCCAAAAAATCCTTACCCAAGTGAAAGTCGTGCTTCAGCCAATAGTCGGGAACCGCGATTGAACCCAAGGTGAACTTCCTGGAGTTCCCAATGCCCTTAATCAAAATGCTCGGACCTCGAATAGAACTATGCTCCGTTACATTCTGAACAGATTCATGTGCAAGGGTGACGTCGCTACCAGTGTCGAGCAGAGCCGCAACCACACTTATTTTGCGGCGCCACAGGGATCGTAGAATTCCCTTCGGACTTTGAAGAGTACCCCTTAATTCATTTTGATACGATCTGTAAAGACTTCCTCCAAATTAGAGTTAAGTAACTTGCTCTGAACTTTTCTGGTTTCTTTACGAAGTCTTTGCAAGTTCCACCAAGGAACGGGCGATGTGCAGGATTGCGTTTTAGCTGGACATGCCAGTTCAAAACGCGTTGTGAGATTCTGAACAGATTCCTCTAGCTTTTGTTTTGTCTTGAGTTAAGGGTGAGCACAGTTGAACTTGCCGAGCACCTCCTTAAATCGTGTCTAGTTAGTTTTCTGCGAATTCCTCCTCTTCAACAAGGTCGAGATCTCGCATCTGATTCTAAATTCGAAGTACTACAGACGATAATATGAAATCCAGGAGATGATTACCTTTCACGTTGCACTTGCTACTACTCCAAAAAATACTTTGAGCATTAGCATCGCAGCATATGGTAATCCCATCTTCCTGGAATTACAGTATTCAACAAGGTCGGCCACCTTTGGTGGTGCTGGTAATAACGAATCATAGGGAAAGTTAGTAAGCTTCGTAGCTTATGTCTGCAGGAACTAAATTTTGATTGCAAAATTCCCCAAGTTTTTTTGGTGAGAGTGAGTTCGGCACAAGAGGACAAGTTCTCGCCCAATGGCTCGTCATACACATAGTAGTGTAAAACACCTCCAACATCAGAAACCACAGATGCATTTATTCCACATCCATGGTTGCTGTATGGAATTATGTGAGGTTTTGTATCCAACATGGCGATGCAGTAGCAAATTTGGAATGTTGAAGAGAACATATACTGCACTAGTCTGGAGGAGACCAACAAACAAGAAAATGATAATCAGAAATAAATCAGAAACTAATCGGAAACTAATGGACGCCTTTTTAAATCTTCCACCATTTAATTTACGTACACATCAAGAATCTAGCTTTCAATAGTGCCCTACGGCTAATAAATTTGAACTACTTAAATGGGTGCAATATTAGACAATAAATTTTTTTTTCAGATTTACCGGTGAGCATTCTACAATAAATATCATAAATAAAATGTCTTTCTTCAACGACAAGGGTAATTCCTGCCTAAAAATAAAGATTTTTTTTCCATTTTTCCTGTCGGAACATATGCATATTACTTGAAAAAAAAGCTAAACAGGCGTTTCAGTGATATAGTGCCTACAGTACCAGTTTCCACCACCAGGGCCGAGGAACTGCAGTCACGAGCATAGATAGCAAGCAATAGCAGACTTAAAACGCTGATGGCCAATCTGACTAAATGTAATGTGGGACATTCGTCTTTGTATTCACTTACAGATAGTATATTGTGTCATACTAGATTAAATGGTCTTGATAAAGGATTTATTTTCAAGTAAGTCCACAAAGAGAAAATTGACGTCCTCGTTTTTCCGATGAGAGTTGATTTTGAACTTTTCAGGGTCGAGCATAAGGTTTTGGCTATCAGGACAAATCAGCGCAACCTCCATTTCCCTGTGTTACGTTATAATCCAGATGATGACGTGCGTTAGTTTTGGTGGCCTGAAAACGTCAAAAGTCTATGTTCCCAGGTTTGGGGTTTTTAACACAGACTTGCTTAGCAATTAAAGCATGACTTCGCTCTAACAGTTCCGTTTTCGATATTGGAGCCTTCAGATCAAATCCAGGAAAGCGACCACCAGTGCTGTATCTTGGTGTTGATTACCAACACAACATAAAACATAAATATTTACAATTTTACATCTAAGTTGACAAAACTAAAACACCACCGAACACCACGGATAAAAACACGAAATCGAATGTTAACAAATGTCAACATCCTCGTAACAGATGGTCTCCCTCTAGTACACGTACGTAAAACGAGGTCAGCAGTCATCCCTCATGGAGAAAGGACGCACTTTTGAGGCGACTACTTCCTACATACATGTTGAATAGGGGGGATTAATAATTTTAAATGTATAACACTTATAAAACACAATACATGTAAACATACACATCCATAAAAGTTAAGTCTTAACATATTAATGCATTGAAAGAAATTCAAGTTCAAGTTTATATGGTCATTGCCCTTCCATGTTAATTTTACAGTAGCACCAAAAAGCGAAGTTTTTCCCATAAAACTAGATGAAAATTATATAGTCACTTGTCGGTTAGCATTCAACAGAGAAATACAATAAAGAGCAAGTTTATAACGTGGATACAGTATTATGTTATTTTATATTTTTGAAGTGAGTATATTTTGAGCCAAGCCAACATTGCTTGGGCAATTTACTTCTAAGTCCAACTTGACTTAGAACATTGTCCTTCGAAGCCTTGAATAAATCAGGCCAATAAAACGAAGTTTTCTATTTTGTGTTCTGGACAACTGTCCAGAGATCGTGATAACTATCCAAAAATCATAAACGGTCAACAGACCAAAATTTCGGACACCTATCCAAAAATCCTCCGTTCTTTCAACGGACATCTGCGAACGGAAATCAACGGTCAACAACGGACACTTCCACGGACGTCACCAACTAACGAGTGCAACGGACTTCAATGGTTTGCATCAACGGACATCTACGGTCAACAATGGACAACTGCAACGGACAAAGTTGCAAATTAAACATACACACCTGCCATCAGGACAATGTATTGCAGAACAAGGAAAGGCAAGACACTGAACCGAGTGCAAAACTAAGGTAGAAAATCCAATTTTTCTTCCTTTTTTCTTAAAATTAAAATAAATAAATCAAAATAAAAATTATAATAAAACTAAAATTAAATTAGATAATATAAGAAGTGCAAGTGTGAAATTTATTACATTTTAATCATGTCGAAATTGGCTAAGACAATCGAAAGGCAAGAACGGTTTCTTGAAGAAATTGCGTCTGATTTCGAGGAATACCAAAAGCAAATCGAAGCTCGTAAATCAAGGGGTTAGATTAACGCGTATTTTTCGGACGTGAACGAGTTATTCAAAGCAGTTAAGGGCTTCGACAATTGGGAATAGTGCGGCAGATCCACTAAAAGATAAATATATTTCGGACGAAATTTATACGAAAATTAAGGCAGTTTTTTTTCAATTGTGATGACATTGATGACATTGAACAATTTTCGCACCAGAACACCACTAATTGTGATATCTCGCTATTAAACGTCACAAAATCGGCTGTGTCCGTCATTCGTCTTCAGCGGATTAACATAAAACCATTTTCCGGTAAATTTGAAGAGTGGGGTGAATTCCACAACATTTTCGAAAGTTTAATAGACTAACACATTGATCTCTCTGAAATTCAGAAATTAAAATTTCTGAAAACCTCATTGTGTGGAGAGGCTGCACGTCTGATACAACATCTTCCCATCGATAGCAAAAACTATGCGTCAGCTTGGGAAATACTCACTGATAGGTTCCAAAACAGAAGGAAGTTAGTAAACACGCAATTAAGAATTCTTTTAAAACAACAAAAAATCACCCATGAATCCGCCGAATCGCCTTCATTGAAGGGCGTTTTAGCTCCCTTGAAAACATGAGGGAATCCAACATACATACAAAACCACCGCAACCATCTTCATCGTTTTGCAAGACTTCCGCTCCTCATACGTATCATGTCAAGACTGAGGCTGGAAACAAACAATTTCTCTGTAGGTTCTGTAAAAGTGCACATAGTTTACGCCACTGCAAGCAATTTTTAAGGATGGACGTCAAAGCCAGCATAGAGGCAACCAAACGAAATTCAGTTTACTCTAATTGCCTTGGGCTCGACCACCATACGTCCAATTGCAGTAGCACTAACCGCTGTTTTAAATGCAATTTAAAACATCATACGCTGCTACACTATGATTCGCAAAAAACTCAACAAAATGCGCACCAAAACGTATAGACTCACCACTGTCAGCACTCTGCTCCTCACGGTATCATCGACGCAACGAACAATGGCACTGCGACGAAACAAAATCAAATCGTTGGAAATCAACTCAATTATAATGCGAGTACCTATGTTCCCAGCACATCTCAAACCGCAATATGCAGTCATCCACATTGCAACATTAACAATCTCCATATTCAAAAGACAGATGAACTAATAGATGCAGATACTTAGCAATGTGGACACGGAGATCAGAACCAAATATATTGTGCGGTAGCTAGTCAAGTCCATACCAAGACATTATTAGCGACGCCATTAGTCAACGTTTTTGCAGCCAATGGTAGTCAACATATTCTAAGGGCATTAATCGACCCTGGCTCAGAAGCAACCTTTGTCACCGAAAACGTCCCACAACTTCTTCAGTTAAAAAAGAACAAGACTTCAACACAAGTCACTGGTCTAGGTCGGACTTCTATTGGCATATCGAAGTACGAAGCAGAACTCACAATCTTTTCATCTGGACCCATCTTTCCAACCTACCCCTTGCAGTTCCTTCGTATAGCACCCCGGGCAAAATCGACATTCTTCTAGGTGCTGATGTGTATGTATCCATTATTCGACAGGGTCTTGTAAAAGGGGAAAAAGGAAACCCTGTTGCACAATGTACCGAGTTAGGGTGGATTTTGACTGGCAACATATACAATGCTGCTCAGTCTACAAAAATAACAATCCAAAATCACTTCAATTTACTGGATACTCAGTTAAAAAGATTTTGGGAATTAGAAGAGGATTTAGAAGAAAGAAAATTAACCCAGGAAGAAGAAGAAGAAGATGGTGGTAGGTACTAAGTACAACTACCCTTTAAAAACAATATTCGCCCAAACCTAGGCAATTTCCTTAGGCCTGCAATGGCCAGAGCTTTTCAATTAGAAAAAAGGTTCATTGATAATACAAAATTACAAAAGGCATACACCCACTGTATCCAGGAATATCTCACTCTTGGTCACATGGAAGAAGTAACAAGAGGTAGGCGAATCTCGACAACACAACATTACTTCCTTCCACACCATTCGGTTAGTAAAGAATCGAGTAGCACCAAAAAATTGCGCGTAGTATTCTATGCTTCATGTAAGTCATCAAATGGCGAATCATTAAACGACAATTTAATGATTGGACCACGCTTACAGGCAGATGTTATTGCACTGTGGAGAAAGTATAAGGTGGCACTTGTTGCGAACATCCGCTTGATGTACCGTCAAATATGGATGGCATTCGCTGATACCGCATATCAGCTGATTTTGGGGAGAACGAATCCTACAGAGCCCTTAAAAACTTTCGCCTTAAGGACTGTAAGCTTTGTCACCATACTTCGCCATTCGAACTCTACAGCAGCTAGCTGCTGACGTAAATAAATTATATCCTCACGTTACCAAGGCACTCACTTAAGGATTCTGAACTGTTTCATGGTGTAAATACTGAATCCGAAGGAATTAAGCTTGAAGGAGACATTCTGGCCACCTTGAAGTCGGCTGGATTTCCGCTCAGAAAGTGGGCAAGCAACTCACCTAAAGTACTAGAACAAATACCTGAAAATGAAAGGGAGATCAATCTTCCACTAAATCTCGACTCGACTGATACCATAAAGACCCTGGGAATCAGATGGCACCCAACAGAAGACGTGTTTAAATTTAAAATCAACTTACCGATAGTGAAGGAATGCACTAAAAGATCTATTTTAGCAGATATTGCCCGTCTCTTTGACCCCCTGGGGTGGATCTCGCCTTGCACTATCAAGGCGAAGCTTATTTTGCAGTAGCTATGGCTTCAAGAGCTAGCTTGGGATACCCTAATCTCCAAGCAAATTGAAGATGTTTGAGTAAATCTACGCAATGGATTTAGCGTTATTCAGGAAATGCAGATACCGCATTGAATACAATATGGAGATGCGGCCAATGTTCAACTACATGGCTTAAGCGACGCCTCGGAGAAGGCATACGCAGCCGTTGTATACGCGCGAGTAACAGAAAACGGCAGAGAACACATTAGCACCCTAGCGTCCAAAAAAAGAGTTGCCCCAGTCAAATGCATTTCACTACCACGGTTAGAACTATGCGGAGCGCTTTTGTTAGCAAAATTGTTGCGTTTCATATTGCGAGCAATGCAATTCACCAATCCTGAAGTCTCCGCATAGTGCGACTCAATGATCACTTTAGCTTGGATCAAAGGGAACCCGCTAACAAAAATAACCTTTGTGGCCAACAGAGTAGCTGAGATCGAGACCCTCACTAGTCCGATGATGTGGAGACATGTAGCATCAAAGGAAAATCCAGCAGACATCGCATCACGAGGAGCTAATTAACAATCAGATGTGTTGGTCCGGTCCCAAATTTTTACAAAATTTTTCCCTTACCGAATTGCCAGAAGTAAATCCAATTGATATTAATCTGGAAACCTAAGGTATAAACCAGAAACATGAACTTCTATCATTCACAGCTAACACCCATAAAACTTCACTTTACACAGATAGTACTATAGCTCATTATACCCTAATAAATGTATCATTTTCCTAAAAATTTTCAACATTATATCGACTCGTGCGCAACGTAGCAACATGGAGAAGATATCTTGTCAACATTAAGAACATAACAAACAAAAAACCACTCACAACATACCCTCTTACCCACAATGAACTGACGTCGGCACACGATCAACTTATAAAACTTGTCCAAAAAGAGCTTTTCGCCGAAGACATCAAGTCATTGAAAACAATGAACACTGCAAAGAAAAATATAATCCTTAACCTAAATCCATTTCTCGACGCTAAAGGATTGCTGCGAGTAGGAGGACGATTGACAAACTCATCATTTCCGTTCAATCAACGGCATCCTTTAATATTAAAGGATTCGCACCATTTCGCGAAACTTATAGTAGGTGACATCCATCAACGCACAATTCATGGCACCCTACACATGATGATGGCAGAAATTAGGAAGGTCTATTGGAAAACAAGCATAAAGAGACTGGTGAAATCCACAATACACAAATGTGTGAGATGCCATCGACACAAAGAGAAGATGCAACAACAACTCATGGGGAGCCTTCCCGCTGAAAAGGTTCGTTGTTGCAGACCGTCGCGAGAAGAGGTACATGTGCAAACATATTCAGCGATTGCGGCACAAATTCTAAAGGCGCATACAATGAGATCAAGAGAGACAGCAAATTTCTCTCGTCCGAATGGTGCATTGAAGTTGCCAATGAATTAGCTTCTCTAAAGTCTAAAGACAATATGGCACTTCGACCCTCCTTCATCACCACATTTCGGGGGGCTCTGGGAGGCAGGAGTAAAATCCATCAAGCACCACCTCAAAAGGGCTGCAGGCAACTCCAAATTAACACTTGAAGAGTATTCTACGTTACTCAGTCAAATTGAAGCATGCCTCAATTCTAGGCCACTGTGTCCTGTGTCCACAAATCCCGACGATTTGACGGTCTTAACACCAGGTCACTTTCTCGCCGGGGGGCCAATACACACTGTCCCAGAAAGAAACTTAATCGATCACAACATCAGCAGTCTGGATAAATGGAGATACATTCAACGACTTCTGCAAGAATTTTGGAGCAATGGAGCGTATCATATCTCCATCTTCTCCAACAACGACCAAAATGTCTCCAAAGGCAGCCAAACATCAACATAGGAGACATCGTGATCATGAAGGAGGATAATCTACCGACCTCCTCATGGGCACTCGCGTGAGTAATAAAATTACATCCCGGTTCGGACGGTCTAAGCGTAGCGACGATAAAAACGTAAATATCGACACTCAAACGACCGATCATAAAATTATCCCTCTTGCCGGTATCTTAAATATCTCTTTAAAGTAAGCCATAAAATAAAGAGACAAAATCTTAAAATTGTATCAGTATAATAATATAAACTTAAAAACGATTATAATAAACAAATGATTACAGCAACTATCAACTAACCCTAGGGCAAATAAAACCTCATCCCTCACCATAAAGCAGGATTCCCAATGCGGATAACTAAAAATTTTAATTTTAAATCGATTTAATTTGTATTTTTTATACATATAACATACAATACATATACTCACTAATATTTTTCTTAAAATTTCATTTACATCCCGATGAGAGTCATTCAACTTTGTCACTTGGACTCCCACGAATGGTATCCGAATTTCGCCAGAAAGAAGGATGTCGCTTCCAGGAAATCTCCACACCGAGGGCGGGGAACATCTTGATCCCCAACACAACATAAAATATTTTAATATTTATAATAAGTTGACAAAACTGAAACACCACCGAACACCACTTAGAAAAACACGAAATCGAATGTTAACAAATGTCAACATCCTCATAACAGATGGTCTCCCTCTGGTACACGTACGTAAAACGAGGTCAGCAGTCATCTCACCGCCACCAAATTGATCATGGCTGATTTCAAGACATGGAGAAAGGATGCACTTTTGAGGGGACTACTTCCTACATCCATGTTAAATAGGGAGGATTAATAATTTTAATTGTATAACGCAAAACATGTAAACATACACATACATAAAAGTAAAGTCTTAACATATTAATGCATTGAAAGAAATTCAAATTCAAGTTTATATGGTCATTGCCCTTCTTATGTAAAATCATAATTCCATGTTAGTTTTACAGTAGCACCCAAAAACCAGGTTTCATGACAACATTGCTTCGGCAATTTATTTCTAAGTCCAACTTGACTTAGAACACTTATTGCGGTCAAGTTCAACCCAAGATACTGATTTCCATCCACCAGAATTACGGACTTAGCTGGTTGTAGCACCGGCCTTATCCGGTTGGATTGTGGTTTTGTTTATGTCGATAGCTTTTTCCACTTTATTCAATTTCCGTTCACTAGAACTGTTTGCTGCATTTGCTGTTTTCAGTACCTTAAAGAAAGAGGTAGTGCCAGAAGTTTTTACTCTTGGCGCTGTTCAAGATGGAGAAAAAAATGGAGTTTCAGCTTGGACGCTATCAGTAGCGCATTCAACAGGACTTCCCGTGTCATTGCCAGGTGTTTTTGCCCCACTTTTTTATCCATTTACATTTTTTTTCTTTTGGCGGACATTTTTCAGAGTGTGTCTCTTCTAGGGCCTGGTCAACTTTTTTCGTTTCCCTGAGATGGAGTTTAACCGTAACCTCTCCTGCCAAATGATACAACGCCATAATTGATGTTCTGCTCCACTACTACAACCAAAGATTGACATCAACTTCACGTTTTGTATTGCTGAACTCACTTTCAGATGCAACAATTGGAGCTGTTAGTGAGCTGGCTTTAGTTGTACCACTGGAAGCATCTCTCCCTTTAGCCTCTCTCTTGTTATGCACGTGGGCATAATTCCATATTCTTACTTATTTAGAAGTAGGAGCTGAACTTATGCGTATAGGCCTAAACACTCCCGATTCCTAAATTATCTACTTGATAGGCAGCGAGCGATGCTACCTTGATTTTCATTGGATTCAGATGAAAGGTAAGCCGATACAAGGATGACAGCTTTGTGGTTTTTAACTCTTGCAATCTTCTATGACGCTCAAAAGTTTTACGGAGAAATATTATGTTAAAAGGAAATCATCTTGGAAAATTTGAATGGCGTTTACAACTTCCGGATTTCTGATGAGGGAGAAAGTTCAGCGACGTTTCGCTTTCACAAACAACAACCCTTAGACCACCTTTAAAAAAAGCGCAGTCAAATTGAAGATCGCTGTTCTCTGTTTTGAACAGTCGTTCTGAAAGTTATCTTTGATGTCCTTTCGTCTAATTGCAAATGCAGCAAGGAGTACACTCTGTCGTAACATTTTGAAGGTTTTCGTTTAACTCATACCTATAGTAACTTTTGTGTCTGAAGAAGACAAACTTATACATTGATTTTATTTTGTAATCTTCAGGGTTATTGACTTTTCTCACTACAATTAGGTCACCTACTCAATATCATAATCCGAAAAAGCTAGCACTAAACTTCCATCTGCTCCAGATATATCGATTCTCCGCAACAGCTAAGAATCGGTGTCTTTAAACCACCGAAAATAACTTTTTGCACAAATAACTTCATCTATGTTAAATTGCAGCACCCTTTGCACTCGTATTGTGAACACGCAACCAACACTGTGCAATCAGCATCCCGTATACCCTCCGAAACTCAAGTACGGAATTGTATACCCACGAGGAATTCCGGCTAATTGAAAACTTTTGCAATCCCCCTCAGGAATTAAACCTGATATTCGGTAGAGCGTATCCTGAACTAACATAACCTCAAAATAGTTTCCGTCAAAAATGAATAATCATGGAACTGCGAGCTCTTCTACTATTGGCTCTGTTTATGGTATGTTTTTTCATGAAAAAAAAAACTAAAATAATAAGACACGAAACAAACAAACTCCCAAATTGTTACGGGAAAGTTTATTTTGTTCGCCTCAATTCAAGCAGGATATCTCCAATGCCGCCATCTCCTACAACTTGACAATGATTATGATGACAGGCGGAAGCTCCAACACTGAGCTGAACCAAGCTGAGCTGACATCCTTCACAAGTTATTAGTATATCCCCGTGCAAATACAAGCGGATTGCACTGTCACCTTGTGACTGTGATATTGTCTAGGGAAATATCCTTGGGCTATTTGTGAAATTGTTAATTATTATTGACCGTATTAATTGGATATCCTTACTAGTATGTGGAGTTTTTCCCACAATTTTCCTCCCCTACTTTTTTGGATTTCTGATTTTCTGAGACAAATGTTGGTTATTTCTTTCTTGACAATGAGAATGAAGTAAGGACTTCGTCGTTGTCGGTCGTTGGAGTAGTGACGACTTCATGCCTTCGGCTTGATGATAAATCACAATCACTGACATCATTAATCTTACGGTGTACCTGGGAGTACGTAATGTAGCCGTATCCGCATCCGCAGACAAAATGCTATATGTTTGTGGTATCCGTACTGCTATGTGTGCGATTCAAAATGTAGTAGAATGTGCGGAGTTTGTGGTTTGTTTGGCGATGTGGCAATGTGGCTATGTGGCCATGCCGCTTTGTGGCGTTTTTCGGAATTTAGAAGGCGTTAGTATTCTTGGGCTTTTGGTTGACAATCAGCTTTCTGGGGGCGAGATTTTTCTCCTGAATTTGGGTAGAAGCAGTTTTTGATTTTACAGCCGATTGGAAAATTCCAACGAAGGGGATACATGACAACGGCAGTGTTTTATGGTATCGATGTGGTTTAAATCTGAACAAGTATATCACCAAGAAACATTCCTTTATTAACTGAAAAACGATGTCAAGGCAGAAAGGATATGGAACGAATATATGTACTAACATTTTTCATTTAATATATCATAGACAATAAATTTTTAACCTGACTTTAAAAATATGTATTTCTTATTCCTTTTATTCCTTTATACCGTGTCGCTATTAAGAGGGTGGTAGCGCTTTAGAAAATTGTGTACATAATGTCTATGGCCTGCTAGTAGGCGTTTTTTCTTCAAAAACCAATTCACTCAAAAAGTAAATGTCATAAAAGATAATAGACAAGACAAATGTATTTATTCGGTACAATAGCATTTAGAACATACAGACGTCAGTGTACATGAAAGCAATAGCTCTCCTTCTAATGTGGTAAGGCCTTTATTAGAGAGGATGGTTACCCGGCTACTGTAATAAGAGCTAGAGGTATGAGAATGGAACCAAATTTCTGCAGAATAACCTCTTATAATCAACAGGTCATGCTGGAATAGTCGCTACAATCAACAACCCTATAACAAGGGGATGCTAATTTGTCAAGCGAGAAATCCACCATTTCGTTTCATTTGATGTGCATCTTCATTTTATTTACTTCATTAATTCTCACTGAATTATGCTTCTAATAATCTAAACTACCCGGCTTTGTCTCTGTTATATAATAAACATGAAATGTGCTAGTTGACGCAGCATAGTTCATGCTTATTGTCTACTATCATCCTTTACTTATTACCAACCTTGCCAAACAATTCTATTATACCAATCGCACATTACATTGAATTCAGATTAGTTTTAAGCTACTTTTATCTCTCTCTTGTCTTGACCTCCGAGCTGTAGGCATCTCAATAAAGAAAATTGAATCAAGGTAACTTCTTTTATTAATATTAAAAAACTGTGACAGTCTCCAATTGAGGCTACCCCGAAATTGAAGCAATTGATGACCGAGTGTCTTCTATCTTGCTTACTACATTACTTTCTAAAGCTGTTGAACAGCTTTTCTCGTATCACAACTTCCAACCACTTTTGAGTGGAAGATCTTTCCCATTGCTCTGTACTACGATTCAGTTATAGTCGCCTGTCCATTGCTGTCCGATCGACGTAAAAGATTAACGACACCGCTTGTTTGTCCTATCTACTTCAGAACTATCAAATAGGCAGGTGAATAGCATAATCTCGTGATATACTATTGGGTATATAACTTTTTTTCAAAATTTGAACGTTTATTTAAGAAATACATGTACAATACAATAGTATTATTCAAAGTATTGCCCATCTGAAGCTATGACTTTTTCCCATCTTTCTGGCAATTTGTGGATCCCATCCCAAAAGAACTGCGCCGGCTTGGCAGCCAAGAATGAATCAAGCCAATTTTTGATATTCTGCTCTGATGTGAACCGTATTTCAGTGAGGGCGTTCTGCAACAAATGGTAGTCAGAAGGGGCAAGGTCTGGGCTATAAGGCGGGTGGGGTAAGACTTCCCATCCAGTGTTTTCCAAATAGTTCTTAACCGGAATAGCAACGTGGGGCCGAGCGTTGTCATGATGGAAAATTATTGCCTCGTGTCTGGTCGTGAATACCTGTCATGGAGACTTAAGTGCATAGGATACCCATAAATCCACGGATGTCACGATACAGCTGGCCATCGCTTACCAACGTTCGGTAGTATCAAATTCGGAACCTGTGTTGAGGGCACAAGCTCCACTCTTGGTGTGAGTTGAACCCGATTTAAAACCTCTTGCCGATTTGGGGTCACAGCACCTTGCGTTTGCTACTCTACATCGGGTTAATCAAATTGTATAGACCTTACTGCGATTTTATGTTCAAATCACAGCCATCATGACGGTCCCACCACCTACCAAGTCGGGCCTACCAAGTTAAACCTACCTCTTCCAAGTCACGCCCGGACTGAAAACCGGGGAGCCCAGCTTCTGGTACCGCTTTTATGACATGGTGGGACTACTGGCAGTCCACGCAGCTCAACTGGAACTTATGACTAGCCGCCCATTGTCGTTAATCTGAAAGCCATTACGATAAGACCAAGATTGCATTGTCCCGGATTTATTATTAGACTACGTCATTGATGGGCATAGCCTTGTTAATTGGGCGGGAGCCCGCGCGACAAGGACAGCAGTACAAGGTTAATTCGGATGCTGACTCATCGCCAGAAGAAAACTTAGGAATTAAGGCTTGAGTTAAGGGAATGCCTAACTATGATTCGGATAGAGGGTAAATTCGCTAACATTGGCCTCATAAGTTTAATGATTTTAATGGTAAGCAGGCCAGGAGGGCATCTTTGGTAATACAGTGTAGGATTACAGCCTCCACGCCATCACATCAGTAAACGAACACATGATGAGGTTTACTTTGCATACTATATGTTGTTGAAATAATTAACCCAAGAAACATTTTAATATCATAAAAAGGAAACAAGGAAATGTTTCTTTCTATTCAATGGAAAAAATGCAACAAGCTGCCTGTATTCTTCAAACCAATTGCATCTTTATCGAAGATTCACTCAATGGCAAGCGTTAAACGGAGGATATGTCAGTCTACACAAGTTGCATGACACAGTTTCAACCCATTGAGACAACTGTGAGAAATTAAGCCATATGCCCATGCTATATCCTATACGATTACGAGAGCGGATGAACAGAAAAGACATATCTAAACTTACAAACATAATCGAGAAAAAAAGGTGGCATTTGAAAATACGCGCAAATACTATTAAGTATTTCTGAGGAGCTGCAGGGATGAAGAGAAAGATGAATCTCTGCCGCATTTTCTTTGAAACTGCCCTGCCTTAGGGCAGAACGCAATCGTTGAGCAGCTATAATATCAAAGATCCTAACAAATTTATTAAGAAAATGCATAATTATCTGGAGCATCTCCCCCTCCCGCTCCACCGGTTTTACCACAACGGATTTACAATTGATCCAAGTGCACTTCAACGAAGACCACTCTAACCTAACCCAACTTGGGATAATACGAATCACAACTTAATTTTAGTGCTGAGTGGAGAAAATTGGTTTTGTGGATATGGTTGGCTTTTTTCAACATACATTTTTTTAAGGAATTCAAATAATTTCAATGGGTAGTTACACGAAACATAATCACTTCCGCAAAATTCCATAGCAAAACCATTGCCAACCTTTTTTAGTTCTTCTATAATACCTTCAAATGCTTACTTTCACATCTGCCTATATTGTACTTTTCTAGACTGAAATGCAATCTCACACTGCCAGAATGAAAGTGAAAAGAAACCAAAGACGGAACATGGCGCAGCATAGAAGCAACCAGAAAACAAAAGTAATACGCAGGTGTCCTGTCAGATGATTCTGGTACCAACTACATCTCAGTGAGTTCGAATACACATTAACATAAAGTTCTTTCATTTCAATTTAAATTCAACAGGCTGCCTCAAGTTCGTATTGTTTTTGCCTTTCACTTCCGGTGATCCGAAAATGTATCTCAAGTTCTCAAACAGACAACAAGCATTTGTGCAAGTTGTTCGTTTCAGTCTCTGTCATTTCTGTCTCCGTGCTGCACATAATCTATTCGTTTAGCTGTCATTCCACATCAGAGCCCAACTTCTCTGCATGGGAAACTGTATTGGAAAGTGCAAACTTTCCTTTCCCGGCCTGCAGAAAGGAACGTCATTCTACCACAAAATGCAGCAAAGTTCAGGATAATCGTTCCTTACAAAATTTGAACAGACGAACAAAACAAAAGAAATTATGTATACCGTGCGCATAAACTAAGAGGATAAAATAAAATAAACGCACGAGCTCAACGCAGTTAGAGAGAAAGTTCTTGACAGCTTTTCCACCCCATAATGTCACACCCCATATCCAAATTTGGCCATTGCGTTGGTGCTGCAAGGACTTTTACTTAAATAATAATTATTCTTCCAGAATATTCGAGTACGAGCAATCTACTTGTGGGATGAAGGATAAATTCAATTTCTTTCAAGTTCTTCTTAAGAATAGAAATAAATGCCCAAGCAATGTCGCACAGTTTCGCTTTCTTTTGAGGAATATCGTAATGAATCAATATCCTGCATGATACGGGGCTAAAATCGGAGTGCTATGACGTGAACTAAATAAATGTTGTCACAGAACCGGTACAATAGTAATCCTACGGTCAATCTACCACACAAAATCCTAACCTTTAAAACAATAATCAGAGGATCGCAGCGGGTGATGAACGTCATACTCACGGCCGATAACGTTCTTTGTAGTATGCATGTCTATCTTCAGTCTTGAAAAGACTGCTACAAATAAAAACGCCCAGTACTACCCATAAGAGAGGCATAACCAAATATAAGGCTATAGTAGACGAATGCATCAGTGATGTATCCAAGCAGCAATACCAAGGCGATAGATAACAAAAAGAAATAGGTCTGAAGAGGAAACCTCTCACCTCTCCCTGCTAAGTCCTATGCCATTGGAAACGATTCAGTAAGGTAGATAACCTCACCCTATACAGAAACACCTATCGACTTCATTGCAAGAAATTCAGTCAAACCAAGAATTCCCTACTCTCGAAATTGCCCAACAAGGAAATAGAAAGGAAGTTAACTAGGAGTTAGAAAGCATTTGCAACAGGCATTTTTTTTTTATATAATTGACCCGTGCTCAAAGGATTTTGCATCACCTTAATATAATTGTACACAGTGCCGGCGAAGGGATGTTAGGGAGGAAATAAAGAGAGATACCGTTATGCGTTGGTCTTAAATGGTTGAATGTTATAATTCACTAGGAGATAAAAAGCTCGGAAGGACATTCCATCAGCAACTGGAACGGCTTAAGAAATAATTACGATATTTCAGAGTATGTTAGAAAGTGAGATTCATAGTAAACTGATAAACATTTATACTGCGACGGCTTTTACGGTTAAAGGTTTGAGGGGGCAGAATTTAGGTGGAGCGATGGAACAAGGTGAGTCAAGAGACACCACGTCGGTGTTCAAGCTTGCCAATAGATTGTACAATGCTGGCGTCACCTATAAGTTCTAGCACACACATTTCAATTTTATCTAGCAAGTGCAAAGAAGACTTAGGGACCCCTGACCAGAAGTGGACATCGTGTTGCAATTTGAGTCCAGATCGGAGGGGAAAAAATGTTTCTAACGTCGTTTGGGGAAACTTAGACTTTCCGCAGGATTTTTGGCGACATCGAATATGTGGTCATTTCAACGTCAGTTGTAATTAACACATACACATACCGAGAATGGAAAGTTTTTCAGTTGCGACGATGCAAGTGCCATTCATGGAAAATGACTGGGTGTTTAAATTTCGCTTTCGCGGCAGCAGACAACATTGTGTTTCGGAAGCATTAAATTCTACTGTGTTCCCCAATTTGTTATGCAGCTAATACCGAAATTTACTGAGCTTAACATACGCTGTAGAATGGGAACCTACAGCCCAAGAGCAGGGGCGTGAGTCCGGGAACGAATAAGATAAGCAGAGAGTATATTGGATTAGAAGTAGCAGAGAAGAGATCGTTGATGAAAACTAAAAAGAGTGCCGGAGACAGAACAGAGCCCTGAGGCACTAGAAATATCAAGTGCAACTATCTTGCTTTCACCAGATGTACGCTTTGGTTCCACTTTTCGGTGAGACATGCCATCAGATCACCAGTGGACCTGTTACTACGAAAACCGTACTGCCTGTCATTAAGAAGTTTTCGTGTTTCGAGATATTGCATTAGCTGACGGTTTATCAGCGTTTTCATGACCTTGGAAAGAAGGGACGTAAGTGCAGTGGATCTGTAGGTGGAGAGAGAAGAAGATTCGCCTTTTTTAGGAACAGGCTGGACAAATACTGTTTTCCATCTGCTCGGAAAGAGTCCTAAGGAGTAGGATTGATGAAAAATCTTACGCAGTGGTTTTGCCAGCGAGGAAAAACACCTCATCAGAAGGACGGTAGATATACCATCTGGACCAGCGGATTTGTGAATGTTAAGATCTTTAAGAACTCTTGCTACTACACGAGTGCGAAGTTTCGACACACTCAAGTGTAGGCGGAGACAAAGCACATTCTGGGAGTGTTGAGCTGGCCGCAAAGTATGCAGCAAGCAGATTGGCATTGTCCAAAGAGCAGACAGCTGGAACGTCATTGTAAATGAGCGCTCTGATGGAGGATGAGGCAAAATTTCTAATATTTTTGACGAACGAATAAAAATTATTACTACCATTGGGGCATTGTAGTATTTTTTGCCACAGTTCTTGGTCGTATCGAAATTTTACACGTTTAAGAAAGGCGTTGCAGTCATTTCTTGCCCATTTGAACTTTTCTCGGTTTTCCTCTGTTGTGCTGTTCTTGAAGGACCGAAAAGGCATTTTTCTAACTCTGACAGCCTTTTTACAGCTCGAGTCACACCAAGCCTTTTCTTTTGGTTTGATACTCTTCATCCAAAGAGAATGGTGTCTGGGATCATATCAGTAGCGGCATCCACTTCGTTATCGAGGAAACATAACGAAGAGTTAAAATTCATAAAGAAGTTGTTAAGTCCGCTCTGATTGGCTTTCTCGTATTGTCATACGGCTCTTTTAGGAATTTTTTCTCTAACTGTGTGGTGGGTGCACGAGATTTTAGCTGATATGACACAATGGTCCGACGAGCGTAGAGGGGAGATCAGGTTGAGAAGTTAAAAAGAAGTCCAGGGTGTTGGCGGTATGACTATCAACATCTGGTATTCATGTAGGCTCATTTACAAGCTGGGTTAAGTTATTTTCCGCATCGAAGATCTCCACACACCGTCCTTAGGGTGTTGTCTGTCCAGAATGCCGTAGCCACCCAGAATTGTGCATATTGAAATCGCCCGTAATAACGATATCGGTATTATTAAGATACAGGGATACAATTCTTTGAATGGAGTCAGACAGCGCATCAAACTTCTTAAAAGTCGAATTGCTGTTCAGTTTGGGGCTTCTGTAAATAAAGCAGTAGTGGATAATTTGCTTACGGATATGGAATTTTAACCACTTGAAATTGAATTGCGTATTGGAACAGGAACTATATTGTGGTGGAGTTTGGTAAACTACATCACTATGAATATAAATGGTGAGACCGCGGTGAGAGAAGAATAATGGCATTAGTTCGTAGCCAGTTAGCTTCAGATCTGAGTGATCTGAGAGGTATAAGCTGGGATCTACCAGCGTTTTACTAAGTGCCAAAACAGCAATTCTGTATTTACAGACCTGGAAGTATAACATACGAGGCATAATTTCTGGTTGCTATTATAGAAGTAAATAAGATCACACAAGACACGGAGCTGGTGGTCATTCTATCATATTGCTTAGAGATTCCGTTAGACTAAGCGACAACTTATCCAAAGCCTACTACTGTCTGTCCACTAACAAATCATTATAACTTAATACGTTGATTTTAGCTTTTCGGTTTTTGCAGGTATTGTATGTAGATGTTTATCGATTCTCGCTTTTGTATGTAGGTGTTATGATTTTGTTTCTATTGAATTGATATTTGACAGCTATTACTTCAAGCTTAATCTTACTTTAGAAGTAATTTGTTAGTACAGTGTCAATTTTAACTTGGACTGCAAAAACAAACATTTTGGATATATTTTGCTTTTTTATTCCCGTCAAAGCAAAAAAGCTGCTGAGGAGAACAAATAGATAAGTGAAATTTGCGGTGTTGACTACGACAGAACGTACGTGCTCTAATTATTTTAAAAATTTTACTAAGCCAACTAAAATTGATGATGACCAAATCGAGGTCATAATTGAATGTGATCATCACTTAAAACATTTGAGTTCCACATGGAATGAAAGTGATTCACTCAACACAATGAATCATTTTTTGTAATATGCTTTTCAAGCACATTGATCTCTTTTGTAAACCAATAATTATTGGTGATGAGAAATGGATGACCTATCGAACAACAACATTGATCGAGAATGATCATGGCCTAAGCATGATGAACCAGCACAAACCACATCGAAAGCTGAACTGCATCGAAAGAAGGTTATTTGGTATATTTGCTTTCAAGGATCCAAACGATCTGTTTAGATGTTTACTATCAACTACTTATGAAACTGGAGGAAGCAATCAAAGAAAATATTTGGCAATTTGTATGGGAATCTTGTTCAATTATGACCACACAGAACTTTGGTTATTGAACCATAATTTAGAAGTTGTGCCACATCATTTCAGTGGTTTCGAAGTTTGCGAAACACTTTGATTGTAAAACTTTAACCAATGGTGTGATCTTAATTATCTACCGGAAATAAAAGAAATGGTAAAAGGAGAAAGAAAAGCCGGAAAAGGGAATGTAACCTCCTAAAACAGACTATTAAATGCGTTAGCCACCGTGTTTCAGGTGCTTGCATTGAATGCTTGACGGCAGGAAAACAATCCAACTATTTGATTTAGAAAGCAGTGAAAGTCACCAAAATACCAAAGGCCTCTGTTTCATCATTCACAATAACTGATAAGGAAATGGCGAAGGACGATAAGCGACCTTGAGGCCGTTCGATGGTCAAGCACTCAATCATAACGCATTGGAAACAGCAGCCGACAATTACACAATAACTCAAAAAAGAAATAGATAA
The DNA here is from genome assembly GCA_963966105.1 of Volucella zonaria. Lineage (NCBI taxonomy): Eukaryota > Metazoa > Arthropoda > Insecta > Diptera > Syrphidae > Volucella > Volucella zonaria. The sequence goes on along the minus strand of OZ014530.1, from coordinate 197,092,717 downwards.
ATTGAAACAAGAAAGCTCCCAGTTAGGACCTAATAACTGAAGAAGCATTTAAAATACAGCTCTAATCAAGTTTTTCTATATTATAAACGCGGTATCTAGTTTAGAATATGTTCCGAATCTGTGGAAAGTTGGTGTGGTCTCGATGGTACCAAAGCGAGGGGAAACAACAGATTTGTTTTAGAGCATAATACTTAGTCGTGTACTTTTTATTGACGAAAAAATCGTATATCTGATATATAGTTTGGGTTAGAGCAAGCATTCAGCCATTGATCAGGTGCATAGAATCATTTTTTCAGGCATATTTCCTGACTCGCAGGCATTTGACAAGGTGTGGCATGATGACTTGAAATTCAAACCACAACAGATCTTGTCTTTTAGCCTATCTAATATACTGATAGGCTAATAGATAGATATCTCGAGTTTAGACTTTTCCCAAAATGGAGAAAAGCCTGGCGGTTTGCCCTCAATGAAATTAATTCTGTAAAATTTACTTACAGAAAAATGAATAGGTTGCCACTCTCATAAGCTCGGTTTGGATCCCTTTTACAAACGAGGCTAAATACTTTGGAATAACACCTCAAAAACAAGTTGATGTTATACAAGCAATTATTGAAGCCGGTGTGGACCTATGGTATACAGCGAAAAATTCGAATATATAATACATTCCTATAAAAGTTGGGCGAAATAAAATTGGTGAGCCGTTTTCAAAGGGCGCGATAAGAACTAATCGCAATAAAATTGCGGAATATGCAGGATCTTCCATTGTAAAGACACATACCAAACACATGTATTTTATAATTGAAAAATTGCTACAAAAGCCGAAAAATAGTTGCAGTAACAAACACATAGATTTCGAATGGAGCTGATTTTAATGATTAAGTATCGCATACTACCCTGAGCATGCGTTTGCGATCCTCATAGGTTTATACCATATGTAGAAGTCTCTCACCTTCTCTTGGCGAAAAAAAGAAGAAAAACAAAAGATGATGAACTGAAATCACAGTTGGACCAGTTTTTTGGTAATAAGGGTCAAAAGTTCTATGAGCACGGAGTCATGAAGTTGACAGAAAATCATCAACAAAAATTGAAAATACATAATTAACGAAAATTTATTATACACATGTAGGTTAGCAGCTGGAAACGCTGTTACCAGCAAATGAGTATACCTCACCATGAAACGATAGTCGCCGTGATTCAGGAAAAAACGCAGAATTCCAAAATTCCAAAATTCGGCATTATTTCACTTTATGAAAGCGAAATAACGCCGAATTTCTATGTTCGGTCTTATTTCACTTTGCTAAAGTGAAATAAATCCGAGTCGGCCTTATTTCGCTTTGAATTTATTCACACATTTAGAGAGACGATTTTGTTTTCATAGATTTTAAATCATATGGTGTTAGGTCGTTTTAGAAAATGACATATAAACAGTGTGGTAGGTAAGGAAGTGGGGGGGAACGCTGCCCCCCCTGCTTGGGGTCACATATACAATACTATACATGTTTGTTTGATTTGTTTGATTTGATCAATTGGTTTTATTGCGCTTTCAATTGATCAAATCAAACAAAAAATATATGGCGAGTATATACACAAAACTCGAACTCACTCCAATCCTATAGTGACCCCAAGCAGGGGAGCTGCAGGGGGCAGCATGATCCCCTTACCTACAACATCGAGTTGCAATCAACAAACTTTAATTACGATAAAGTTTACTTGTTTTTCTAACAAGTACATTTGTTTTTCTAACAATACCTTTGCCTTCTCTCTGAATTCGGCTTTATTTCATAAACAGTGTCCAATTTTGCAAAATTGCAAAATTCGGCGATATTTCACTCGAGCAGTGCAGTCGCTTCTTCTTGTAACTTCCAGTTTTTTTGTTTTCTTGTGAAAAAAACTAGCAGAAAGAAATACGTTGTGTTGTTTATTTTTCCTTTTTTTCTTATCGCAAATATAGGTGCGGTATCGGGTAGACATCATCTCCTATATACGTACGAGTATACATATATACATAATTAAAAAAAAAAGTTTTATTCCAGCATAATCCGAAATGACTTTTTTGCCAACCCAATAGTTTTTCGCGTATGAAGCTCAATTATTCTCACAATGCTTTTCAGCTTGATGAAAGTCAGAGTGATTGAATGCGTGTTCTTTTTCTGGAGTACCAGACTTTTCAATAGGGATTAAATGTCAAGCCAGCTGTCGCAAAGAGCGCCAAAGCTTCTTTATTTTCAGAACAGTTTTCCATTTCACAATGGAAAGATTGACGCCACAACAATAATTTTAAATCGTTGAAATTTATTTCCATAATGGGAGCTCTGTTCGCGAATTTTATAGAGCACTTTGTGAAATTTACGGTAGACATCATGGGATCTATTAATCGAATTATTGAAAAATTGTGCACCCAATTTACGTTATTGGATACTCACACACCAGCAAGAACGAGGACAGTGCGGTCGGAAGAAAATATGGCAGCTGCGTTGAAGAGGACCCCAATTTATCGATTCGTCGTCGTTTGCAGGAACTTGGCATTTGTCCTTCTACTATCTGCAAAATTCTGGGCAAAGATCTTGGTTTGAAGGCTTATAATATCCAATTGGTGCAAGAGCTAAATCCGAGTGACCATATGTTGTATCTGATGTTCAGTGAGTGGGTTTTAAATCAAATTTTCTTTAACATTTTATTCAGTGTTGAGTGTCATTTATGGTTAAATCGCTACGTAAACCTGCAGAATTGCATCCAGGAAAATGTGTCGCGAAAGTGCTTGCATAATTCAATTTGCGAGGGAGTCTGCGATACAAATTTTTTAAACCCGCTGGATTAACAAATGTTTGGAGCTCCTGCAATCGAAAAATTATTTATTTCGGATCAATAATTTTGCTTCAAGAGCCAGTCAAAGTTGAGTGATTTTTCAGGTCACCTTAAAACCGATTTTTTTTTATTTTTTTTAGGTTTCAGTGTAAAAATTAGGCAAAGGGTTACAGAAAATCATTTCTTTTCATTTAGTGTGATATACCTGTTCACTTGTAAAATTAAATACATAAAATTTTTTTTTTGTTTTTGTTTTCTCGGCAAGGGCGGGTGAAAATCTTCCATCAGACAATACGAGGATCGCAAGCGCGTGCTCATAGTAGGTAGTGTGAGATTCTTACTCACTAAAAACACCTCCCTTCGATAATTATGTTTAATACCGTAACTAAGTAAACCTTATCTATCAGCTTTTCACAATATAAGCTCGTTTGATAGGTGACTTTCCAATGAAAGATCCTACATGTTTCGCTTTTTTAACGTGGTTTCAATTTATCGTGCCTGGTCCAGAGGTTTAATTCTTTGAAGACGACGCAATAAATTTTATTCGTCCAGAATTTCTAGGACTGTGTTATTAATATGCCCGTTTATCCGGATCTTATGTTTTCTTGCGAAGTTTCTTGCTTCATCTTCTACAGAAGTAACTCCAAGGTCACGTTGCAGGTCATTATTTCTTATAAACCACGGTGGATGTACAATTTCTCTTATCACTTTATTTTCAAAAGTTTGCAAAATACTAATATCTTGTTTCCTGGTACAACCCCAGAGTTGTATTCCATAAGTACACACCGGTTTTAGCACCTGTTTATAAAGGGTTTTCCAATAGGGACTTGACAACTTTGAATTTAATTTGTGAACGCACTCTTTCACTAATCATCAAACTGTCACTGTCAATTTATTCAGTAAACTCAACATTTTCATCATGGTAAAGTACACTAACGAGCAACGTCTGCAAATTATAAAAATTTCCTACAGATATTCGGAGTCGGTGACTGCTACTTTAAGAGCGTTAACTCCAATTTTCGGTCGTTATTCTCGCCCTAGTACACAGGCAGTTTAGTTCAAAAATTTGAGTCTACGTATTCGTTGTGTGATGTTGTCGTGTCAGTGAGACAACGGGTTGTTCGAAGTGTCGAAAATATCGCTGCCGTTCAGACGTCCGAAGCAAACGATCAAAATCACTCAATTCCACGGCGTTCTCAAGAATTGGGCATTGCTCAGACCACATTATGGGGTGTTTTGCGTAAGGATCTTGGTTTACACCCATACAAGATCAAGCTGACTTAAGAATTGAAGCTGATGGACTATTTGAATCGACTTACGTTCTCCGATTGGGTTCTGGAGAAGATGCACCAAGATGATGAATTTCATCGCAAAATCATCTTCAGTGACGAAGCTCATTTTTGGCTCAATGGGTTCGTCAATAAGCAAAATATGCGTTATTGGTCGGGTGAAAACCCACATGTGCTTCACGAATCACCACTTCATCCACAAAAAATAACTGTTTGGTGCGGTTTGCATGCCGGCAGCGTTCTTGGGCCATATTTTTTCGTCGACGATAACGATCGTCACGTTACTGTGAACGGTCAGCGTTATCGCGCTGATCACCGATTATTTTTTGCCCGAATTGGAAGATATGGACTTGGACGACATGTGGTTTCAACAGGATGGTGCCACAAGCCACAGAGCATACGCTACAATCGATTTATTGAAGAGTAAGTATGGTGAGCGTGTTATCTCAAAACATGGACCAGTCGATTGGCCTCCTCGTTCGTGCGATTTAACGCCGCTTGACTATTTTCTGTGGGGCTACGTTAAGTCATTGGTTTATGCCAACACGCTGACGACGTTGGAAGAGCTCAGAGTCAACATTGAACGCGAAATAACGGCCGTTTCGGCCGAAATGTGTGGCCGAGTCGTTGAAAATTGGGTCCAATGAATCGACCGCTGCAAACGTGCCCGCGGTGGCCATATGAACGAAGTCGAGTTCCATTCATAAATGTTTTGATTGTACTTCAAGCCAATAATAAAGTTTTTGAAATATTTCAAATGGTTTGCCTTTTATTTAAAAAACAAAAATGTCAAGTCGTTATTGGAAAACCCGATATAAAAGCAGCTTGTTTTCTAAGCTAAGCTTGGAAAATTTACAAAGTAGCCAATACATTTCTCTGTATTTAGTTTCTAGTTGTTTACGTTTCTTCTTCACATGCGTCTTCCATTTGAGCTTTGCATCGAGTGTCATGCCCAAATATTTAACCTCATTAGCAAACGGAATACAGACCAAGTTTATCTGCATGGGCAGGTGACTTATTTTTCTGTAAGTGAAGATTACTTGTACAGATTTGGTCTCGTTGAGAGCGATTCGTCAGATCTTTGTCCAGTCATATACTTTATTGTTTTTCCGACAGCTACAATGGCAGTGTAGTTGGCAAGAACAGTCCCCTCGACTTGTGGTATATTTCTTGAATATAAGAGATGTAAGAGTGGACCGAGTACACTTCCCTGCGGTACACCGGCCAATATATTTTTAAACAGCGATACGTCATTTCTGTATCTAACACGAAAAATTCTGTTTTCAAGATACTTAGTCGATATGCTGCAAAGTTTCGGTGACAAAATTTGCAGTAATTTTAACTTTAAACCTTCGTGCCACACCTTGTCAAAGGCTGGTGAGATGTCAAGAAATACGCTTGAGCAAGTCTTTTTCTCTTGAAGGGCTTTTTCTATTACGTCGGTAATTCTATGCACCTAATCAATAGTTGAATGTTTAATACGAAATCAAAACTGACGGTTGGGTATAAGATTTTTGTCTTCAATAATTGGCATTAAACCTTTGAGCAGGATCCTCTCAAGGAAATTTTGACAAGATCGGAAGGAGAGAAATCGGTTTATACGACTTTGTATCAATCGGTTATCAGGTCATACTCGGGAGCTTTTTTCGGTTATAAGTTCATTACAATATTCCTTAATTCAGCAAAAGTTGCGTTTGCTGTAAAGTTACCAAACACCCTTTCGGATATACTATTGTAGCATAGTGTACTAGTGTTTGCTCATCAAAGGGCTTCAAAGTTTCCTCTAGATAATCCGCGAAGAGCTCTGCTTTCTCCTTATCCTCCTTCGCCAATTCTTTATTGTGGATTTTAATTGGTGGCGCTAGGGTTTTGGGCCTTTTTAAGCTTTCCAAAGAGAGTAATTGGTTTCTTTTCCTGCGTTAAGTTTTCGACATACGTATTTACTACGTAATTTTTGTGGTTTTTGAGAGTCTCCTTGAGCAGATTACAAAGTTTATTTAGACGTCTCCTATCCTGTGTGCCATTTCTTGTGTGCTTTCCTCTTTTCGCTGACCATTTCTTTTATCTCTAGCGGGTAATTTGTGCTATTTTCCGCCGTTTTTTGTCGTTGATGAGGAGTGTTATTCCATGCAGCACGTTGAATGATTTCCACGAAGGAGTCAACTTCGATTCCAAGTTCAAGTGGTGATCTTATTCAGACGTTTAGTTCCACGTTATCTTCGATTTCCTTCCTGAATCCTTCCCAATTGGTATTTCTTCCAGCGTGTCACTCATTGTCAGTATGACTGAAGAATGGCCAGAGGAAGGATCGAAGCTTTCATCAACTTTCATATAATTGTCAGAAATTCCTTTAAAAACGAAATAATCGACCAGATCGGGTATTTTCATCACAGTTGTGTTCCATACCAGCTAGCTTCATAGACCAATTTATATTTTTGGGAAATACATCTTGAACCCCAAAAAGCGTATTTATCAGTAAAGCCACCGCTAATTATAAAAGCAGATCCAAGCGAAATAGATATATTCTTGATAATATATTTTGTGACCTTGGATCGCGGAGGAAAGTAAATGGCTGAAATGGTAAAGGAAACCGTACGGTTTTTACGCGTACGGCAATTAGTTGCACAGATTAGAGCTCTATTTTTATATCTTCATTATGCTCGATCGACTCTTTGATATATAAAGACGATGCGCCTCCAGCATTTCCCGACAGTTTCGTCTTAAGGTTTTTAATAACAGAGACATTTGGTTTTTCTTTTGTGTTCTGTTATTTTATCGAGTCTTTGCTTTTTTCGGGGCACAGTTTTTGAGGGTTCATTTTGCGCCTTAAGCAACTTATCTCCTCTGTTTTGCAACTCTCTGGCTACTTCTCGTCCTCGGAAATTAGTTACATGTTTCCCTTTACAGTTAACACAGGTCGCAGGGGTTTCTCTGTTTACAACACAATCCCTTGAGAGATAACTTCCTGCGCATTTAACGTAACATGGGTCTCTTTAGCAATACGCTTGTGTGTGGTTAAATTCCTGGCAAGGTTTGCAGGAATATATTTTTTGGATATTCTCGGTTTTTTCAAATGTTAGCATGAAAAGAGCAAGGCCATGTTTTACCGTTACTTCCTTCCCTTTTAATTTTTTTTTTCACACTTTCCAACGTTTACTGCGTCAACGAATTTGAATCCGTTGACTCGGAGTTCGCTATCGGTATCCTCTTTTGGACAACACGGATGTAGTCCTGTAGCGACAACACGTATTTGCCTTTCGCATTTATTCTCGAAAGTGTACCATCGGATTTTTTCCGAGACAGTAGGCGATAATTGTCAGCGTCCTTGACCTTAACTTTCCAGTTTTTTTTATAATTTTTTTAAAACTACTTATTTAATTTAATATTTTTTGAAACAATATTTTCGGGCCACTTTTTACTTTAAAAGTTGAGTTTTTAAACTTTAAAACGTCCGAAATTGACCGACATAAACTCAACTGAAAATTAATTCTTCCCATATATGTACATATTTGTAAATATCCACTTAAAAACTGAGGTGCGTCAACTTGCATTCCTTTGTGCTAGAGAGATTTGATTTGAAAAGGTCAGTCAAATTTAATTAATTTTTCCCTCTCTTTCTCATAGCAAACTCAAATTTTAATGAGAAACAAAGATATATTATTGGTTTTGTTCCAAAATATTATCATACAATACCAATTCAGCGATTGCGAATTAGATTCGCTGTAAAAAAAGAATTACACGATTAAAGGGTTTACCCATAATTGGTACTCGTATCGTTTGGCAATATTTTGGAACAAAATTACTAATAAATGTTTATTACTCATTACAAGAAAAATTAAAATTTGGGTTTGGGTTTATAATTTTTTGCAGCGCTGTATAATAAGATGAACAGTTTTGTTCAAATAATCAGTTAAAATGAATCGATCGAGCAAACGGTTACACAATATTAAAAAATATCAGTTCAAAACAAAAATGCACATTTCATACAACAATTTGAAATGTTTGTCAACGTCTCGAATAAAAAAGAATTCATGTGCGCCGTAAAAAATAAGTGCCAACTGTCCGATGAAAATTTGTGTCCGAAATTGGAAAGAAATTACCATCAATTTATCCGCATCTTCAATCTAAATGGGTCCCAGCCTATAGATCGAAAAAGAATTTCAAAAAGAACAAGCAATGGTTGGAAGTTTGTCTCCTTATCATTGCTGAAAAAAGAGAAGTACATCAAAGGCACCAAGAGGAAGGTCAAGGAAATCAATAACTAAGTGCTCGACATTCACAAAAAAAAAAAAATAAGTTTTACCGTAAACATAACCGCTGAGGATCTTTCTATTGCCCTAGCAATCAAGTTTAAGCAATACGGATCATGAACAGATGAAAGCTGATGTAAGCTAGGCAGTCTCTGTCGCAAGTCCACAGTAAGTCAAAAGAATAAAAGCAAGCATTTGCACCCAACAAAAGGATCCTGTCAAGTATAATAGCCTGTCAAAAGGAAAATATAAGGTTTTGAGAAGTCCCCTGACAAAACAGAAGATGTTCTTCCATCCTACAGAATTATAACAATTGTCAAAAAAGAGCCTGTTCCAGGAAATTACGAAATTGCGGAAATATCAGCCAGAGTCAGACTCCAAGACATGATGGATCATACTGCAAAGCGACTTTTAGAAAGCAAAAGTGAGCGGAATTAATTGCACTTCCAAGAATTCTACTATTACAAAGTTATTGAGGTTCTGATGAATCATTTGGGCAGTGTGCCTACAAGCAAAAAATAAATACACCAGATGTTGAAACATCTTAGACATAACAGTTAAAATGATGAAGATTGTGGGAACCCTTGTTCATCATCAGTTTATTTCTTCGACCCAAAATGTTCCAATATACAAAGGAACTGGAGAACTCATAAAAAGTACCGTTGACTGTGTACCGTTGATATGAAAAGTCAAATGGGTGGCCGTGGCTCAAGTGGTAGTGGACTGGCTTCCAAATCGGAAAGTTCGGTATTCGAATCCCAGCCTCGCCCGAAAGACATATCATCCATTTTTTCAATTAACAAAAATCAAGTAAGACGAGTAGTTGACTAGAAATCAACATCAAGCCAACGTCCACTAAGAATTCAGTCTCCCCATTAAATGTTGGATGCCACCTATGGAGCTAAATAACCACTGGGCCCAAACATCTTTCCTTCTCTCTATCCCATTTTCCAAAAAACTGAACACATGCTGAGGCATTATAAGTGCATTCATACCCACTTGAGTGTTAAGTTCTTTTTAAGAAGAAATTGCTAATCTTCACCCTACCGTATATAAAGTTGATAACGAAATAGGGATAGTTGTCAACCATGAGTTGTTTTTAACTGTGATTGACGGAAAAGTTCTGAATGAAATAACACATACAAAGTCAAGGCGGTCATGTCCCATAAGCAAAGGAGCGCAAAAAAACTTCAAAAATGAAGATAAATCAAATGATGACGAATAAACGAGTAACTGGGAAAATAGAATCTCTCCATTACATGCAAGAATCAGGTGCATGGAATTTATTTTAAAACTTACACTTCGACAAGGGGGAGATACAATTGTTGAATCTATTGGAATCAAGGAAGCAGGAAAAAGAAGAAAACAAGAGATCCAAAAGCATTTTCGCCATGAGATTGGGCCGAAGGTGGATAAAGCAAAACAAGGATTTGGAAATAGCAACGATTGAAATACATCGAATAGATGTTTTTAAGAATCAGGAGCAACAGGTCGTATCACTGGGGTCAACAGAGATGTATTATAATAACGCGGCTCGAAGTAACACTAAATGTTTGGAATCGCTGGAAAAAGGTTAACACTGTCATTTTTGGGGAGCATGTCAAGACAACAACAGAGTTACCAAAGCATAAACACCCCGAAAAACAACTCACACCTACTCTTCATAAAATGTTTGCTCATAGTCAAAATATCAAATAGTATCAATCGTTATCACTAGGAGTATTGTCAGAAGAAGCTCAGGAATCCAAAAAAAAAAGACTAGAAGAAATATAGGTATCAAAATACGTGCAAGGTATTCCAAGGATGTGGCAGAACGAAGACCTTTTCGGACCCACTAATCTTTCCGTTAAGGCATATCAGAACCGAAAAAGATCTCAAAGCAAACATTACACCAGATGTTGACAATAGTTTCCAAGAAATCAGATTTTTTTTTTCCATAATTTGCTTGGTTCGTTTACTTTTTTCTTCACTGTTTGACTGTAAATGAATCACTGAAATATTTAATTATGTACTCTGATGTGAACGAAAGAAAAAATTACAAAAAATTTTGGTACACCTAAAACAACCATTGAAAAAATGGTTCGTTTACTTTAATCCACCACGGTTTTTCTCGAGTTACCTTTGGACCCCCTGTTATTTCCTCATTCATTGACTTTTGAGTATTGAACAGACGATTCGGAGACACCGTGAAGCGTTTTTCTCAAAATTCAATGCTTTTATGGCCTTGGGAAATTCCTTTAGGCAGAGAGAAAAACCATCACGGTACATTTATTTATATAAAAGTTATAATTTTTCCCATCAAAAACGTCAAAATGAAAAAATATCTGAACTTCTAAAAACGCACTCTATGTATGTATACATGACACCATGATCATTTTCGATTGATACGAGTATGTTGTAGATGATCCACATTTCATCACAAGTGATGATTTGTTTCTAATAGGATCAATTCCATTGCGTTTGAGATGCATATTACAAATATTGCCTCGTTGCGTTAAGTGAATCACTTTCAATCTACTCGTATGTATGTGGAATTCAATATTGGTTTCAGGATATCTTAAGTAATTTTCGGTTGTTATGTGCTATGCTTTCTCTCGCACGGTGATATGGCGATCTGATTCAATTTTCAAATTGATTTGGTCATCATCAAATTCAGTTGGTTTGCCACAATGTTGGTCAAGTTAAAGTAATACACCTCCAGAATGGAAATTCGTGAACTGTAATTCTGTAATTCCATCAACACCGTTAACTTCATTTTTCTCCTCAGCGGCGTCCTTGGCTTTATGGAAATAAAAAAGCAAAATATGTGTTGCGTCCCAACAAAATCTACCGCGTCCTGGGAAGAATGCGAGATTGTGTGTTTGCATTAATCGCATGAAATAAGAATTAAAAACATAGCGAATATTTAGCTTTGATGCACACAACACAAATAACAAAAATTAACACAAACCAACGAATTGAAAATAAATTTAACAGCACCATAAAACCCTTTGCCACGGGACAAAAATGAGAACTGTCAAACTGTCAACTTGCCGAGCTACGAAGGAAATATGGACTTGGCTTTGACGCATTTCAACGCCACTTGAAGAATATGGTCGCAATCTCTGACCAACAGCAGAGAAAATCCAGGATGGCCGAATTGCATGTGAGTGAGATGCACTGCACAACACAATGCACTCTAACATCCACTTCGAAAATATGGGGGCATTGTTGGTACTGGTGTATTGTTTACATATTACACTAAGGTAAGTAAACCAGGGTGATTGACCTTAAAAGAAACAGCTGAGTGGTACATAAGCCATCAGCAACTTCAAGGGAAGAAGATATTCATATGTTGAACCACTCTGCAGCCAACAGTAAGCCAATAAAGTTTTGAGCTTAAAAACCAAAGGTCACGAGTTTTCTTATTATTTTATTTTACTTGCTTCAGTTCATCTAACTGAAAGAGTTTAAACCGTTTCTTTTCCTTCAGTTCATCTAACTGAAAGGGTAGCCACCGCTTGTGAATCGTCTATTCCAAGCCAACTCTTTTAATCCCGCTCATCTCGGTTAGGTCATGTTACAATTGGAACTGATGACACAAATGTCATCATCCAAATATCAATATTCAAGTATTCAAATATCCAAATATCAATATCAAAATCAACAATTCAAACGCGGTCTACTGGTATGAACCGTAATTACAATAGTTGTTTGTCCATTCAATACTTTGCAAATGTATCTTCTGTCCACGATGCCACGTACCTAATAACTTGCAAAATAATTTCAAGACAGACTCTGTTCTATGTTAAAGCGCGGGCAGCTCCAGACGTGACCGATAGTTGGTGCAAATAAGTGGGTATTTAGTCAATCCTGATACAAATCTGCGGTCCTTCTCCTCAGAAGAAAGCTGACTCGTCTGATTCATCTGCTTTAAGGCATCACCATTGGGTTTTCCAACTAAGCTTAGTATTTGGGTGTCATCCTGGATAAAAAACAGTTTGTTTGAATTAAACATACCGCGTTGGAGATCTCTAAGGCGATGTCACCTTTCTTACAATATAGGTTGCTTTGGATTTACACGGCTATGATGAGACCATTTATATCCCATTCGCCGATTGTCTGCACGATAATATAATAACATAAGTCGCTGCTGCTTTTCTCAGTCTCCAAAAACTGGTCTATAAAGGATGAGAGGGGTCTTCTACAAGCATGGCTGAATCTAGCCTAAAGTGTCTCAGTCAGAACCTGAGACAGGTGAGCAATGTAATCGGGTCTTCGCGGAAAGCTACAAAAGCGATGTGGGATGGGATGCTTGTACCTTTTTGGAGAAAGATAACGTTAGGTGTCGCTCCTCGTTAGCAAAATGTATACATCTGTCTTCCAAGCGCAGATTTTCGCAATCTCCATGGGGAAGTATCGGTTGAGGGGTTGTAACAAGAGATAAGGTGAGCTTAAGGCACTTTTAGACCTTCTCATTACTTCCAAGTCAATTAATGAATGCAAGTCTTATCCGTCTTGTTTGGGCCCTAGGTCATTATGGTATCACGAAAAATAAGAACTGAACTTACTATGTAAAGTTGAGGAGTGTATTTCAGAAGCCGAGTCTCCGTTGGGATAGGTAGTGTCGATGATCAGGGCTTCCATTCACCATATCTGTAGATCAAACGTAAGAGTCTGCTTCCCGATGCCTGTAAGATGTTAGCGACCTTTCTTAGGTAGACTGCTTACTTGCATCGTAACGGGAAAGGAGCGGTGAAATTCCAACAAAAAGGAGTACGCTAATCAAGCTCCTTGTTCCAGCAGGAAAAAATTAAGATATGGTACTCGTATATCTATGTGGGATTTCAATCCCAATGAAAACATTATCGACTTTTTATTGCTATACTTTATATTTATTTAAAGGGAAAAGACAAAAAGCGACCGGCCAGCACAATGGTTCAAATAAGGCTCAAATATTACTCTACTTGTTTGCTGGATTTTTAAAAAGGTAACGGTCGACTCTGGCTTGTTTGTCTCGATCTGTGTATTTATTCGTTGGTCGCGGTGTCGTCGGTCGTGTGCTTGCACTATGTATGCACCATTCAGTCAGATGTTCTCTTGTGTTTTTTGTTGTATTTCGTGTGGTCTTCGTTTCGTTTGGCGACGGATGACTTTACTGTTCTGTCGTCTTTTGGGTACGAATTGTATTCGTCTTCAACGTAGTTATGTGTGTGTGTTATGTATAAGTTTGTCGTATATTCAGTAGGGTATCTCCGCGTCGGTCTGGCTAATTATCCCACATCTATATAATCAAATGATGGTTTCCAATCGTCTACGTGTCTACATAAGTCTTTTTTTACCACATCTGCAACGTAATGTTCATAAGATATTAGTTGGTTACTAAAGCCCATTAGAGAAAATTATAGTTAAACATTGTTTGTCACTGAGCATTGTATCAGCATTGAGACATTTAGAGCTTTCCGATTCGTAAAATTCATCTTGGTCACGTCAATGGGCTCTATTTATACACCGAATGCCCATTGAGAGTATTGGGCACTACGTTTATTTTATCTTCAATCTGAAAAACGAGTCCTCGAGGTTTCAGGCTCCACCTGGTCTGAGAGATTCTTGTATGTCATCAACCACTTCAGACTAGCGTGATCACAGATAACACGTTCGCATAGTATTCAAGATCTGTAAAACGATAATTCCTTTGTGCAGAGTTAAGCTCTGAGTCATTTTTTCTTTCCGCATCCACCTGAAATAACACACTACCACTCCAGTAGCCGAAGCGTTGCATTATACCATAGTGCCTCTTTAAGCCCGGATTTGAGAGTATGTGTGCGGACATCAAACGCGTTTAATGTATCCTATTGCAAAGTGAAGTCTGTCCTTTTTCTGAGCCGTTCTATTCCTTTGAAACCTTCAGGCTTTTCAGATATTTTTTTCTCGAATTGGATGTGAGCTTTTCTGATATTAAACATGTACACAGTGGCGATGTCGCACATTTACTCGAAAAGGCTAAGGTGGTTTTCGATATTTAGAAACCATGTCTGCTTACAGAATCATCGCTAGAACTAGACCGCAACAACTTTTTTATTGTTATTTATTATTATAACCTTATCGATAAACCGTTATCAGTTTAGTTTATTTCTAGTGCACGTCAGTCATGGCAATGAATCTCAGTGGACATCGGTGGATATCAATAAGGCATAAGTGAACTTCTGACTGGCAAAAAATATTTAGCAAAAGAAATAAAGCGAAGTAGAAAAAAAAAGTGTAAGCATTGTAGCACAAGATTATCAGAATGATGTGTCATTTTGAGAATAGCAAACCATCAACATGATGGAAAGAAATCAAAATTGTCAAATGAAAGTCAATGAATTGGGATCATTTTGTCATTCAGAATTTTTTTACGAAAGCAACACTTGCCCTACATGCTGAGGAGCAAAACTAAAAAAATAACCCACACACTGCATTTTAGGAAGCCAAAAGTGTGCTACTTTTGGTGCGCTGACTTACAACTTTGGGAAGCCAATCCAATGGCTAGTTTAAAATAGTGTTGATGGTGGTAAAGGATAATTGCCTGTTCAAACATTTACAAGTTGAACTAATAGAACTAATGCAAAACCATCACTAAGCTTAAGCAGGTACGGCTCTTATCCTTTCTTTTAAAAGTGCAAACTCCTTTCTGCGAATATATGCAAAACTTTCTCGTTCGTATTCTTTTTCGCTTGGCAGTCTTTCAAGGAAGATAAATTACTATGTAATTAGATGTCGTGTAAGGTTCTTTCTTGTTTTTTTTTATTCACCAGCGTCCATCTCTCCGGGATCCTTATCTTTCGAATTGCCATTTGAAAACGACTAAAACGACTATAGAACACTCTGAACGGTAAGAATAATAGGAGCTGCGTTCTACTTTCAACTTTGAAGTCATCCATAGTTTCATTGTTGGCCGAAGTGGAAGATCGTCGTTGTTCCTTTTCTGACAAAAACTAAATACAAAACCAAAAAGAACCTCTGACTGAATTTTCTTCATCATAGTCGTCTTCTTAAAAGTTGTCCTCGTCCGTGCCGTTTTCGTAGTCGTCGTTGTCGTTGTCGTCCATTAGAATTGTATTGTTCTGATTTTTCTTGCATCTCAGGGTAAAATTTTCGTTTTTAGTTTTTGGTCGCCTTTTTCGTGATACGCGCGAAAAGAATTCAAAGAAACTTTTTTAAATCCTTGCCTCGGGTTGTGTAATTATTCGAGGGGCTTTTGTTGTTTTACATTAATTATTTGCATCATTAAATGGATTTTTGTTAGCGTTTATGGCAGCCGCTGGACGGGGCAGGGGGACATGTCTATTTTGAAAGTTGCGCTTTGATTTCATTCGCATGTAAGGACACCAGAGTGATTTCAGTAGAAACAATGATTTGACATGACTATTTAATATTCATTTAGGATTTCTTTTGTAATTTTAAAATTAATTCTCTGTTGGACCTAGTGGTTAGCTTGAAAATTCAATTCTTTTTGACGAATTGCGGGTTGAACCGTTATAAAATTGTGTTCCAAAGGGCAGATAATTTCCAAATTGTCGTCCATTCAGGTCCACTAAAGTTTGTCACATACTGGGGATTTTTGCGTAGAAAGACAAATTTCATTTAAGCAAAGAGGTTAGGTTTATCTGTTACATTAGTAACAAATAACTAGAATATTTGTTCTAGCAGCCTTCTTTCCCATGAGGAATGACACAATTTTGTGCCACGATATTTCGAAGCTATCTAGATAAGTGAGAATATCGTTATTGTTTTCAGCAAATCCATTATTACTATCTAAAGTGGTAAGAATATGAATGTGGTCTTTTATCTAGTGTACTGTATTAATCTTTATTTAAATTTAAACTCGTAGAGCCGGGTAAACAGAAAATGCACAGATCGATTGTTTGAAACGTAATAGTGAATTTTTCATTATTTGGATTTTTTTCATTGCGTTCTAGTTTTTTGTGGATCCCGAGATTATTGTTGATGGCTTATCTGCTTATACCTCTTAAGTCGTCGTATGTTTAGTCATTCTTCTCCCCCAAATAAAAAGGTTTGCAATGAGATGAAGACAGTTTTTTTTTATTTATAATTAATGCACACTCAAGGGATATTGGTGTCAATTTAAGAAATGCTTTCATTTCTTAGAGTTATCGATGTAAGTTGGTTTTGAATGTTTGGGGTTTATAACGACTAGGAAATGAAGGGTTCGGTAGGGCATAGCACAAGCGAGTTACACGGTTTAGGAAATAACCACGATATGTTAGTGTACAACGATAGAGCATGGTAAAGTAGGAAGCATTTCATTAGTGTTCAAAAGTATCAATTATTTGAATAATATTGGTGTGACCTTTGAATTTTATCGCAGTTCAAAGAAGGACACCTGACCAGATGTGTGTATTTTACTCTAATTTTTGGCGGATAAATGCCTTTTACATATGTAGATACCAGACCCGATGAGGTAAAGCTTTCTTACAATGCCCACGGAAACCCAGTTACTTCGCTTTCATTGATATCAAATATGTGTTTATTGAAACCTAGGTTGTCGTTGACACATATACCTGCAATTGATGGAAACGGTTGGAAGCGAAAGACAGGGATGTTATTCCGAGAACGAATATGAAAACCAGAGTTCTGCCATCAGTACAAAAATATATATATATGTACAGGGTGTCCCCTAATTCGTCAAGGATAACTTTGGGAACGATTTTTGGATATATTCGAAGAAACGCCTCTTCCTACAGTAAGAGTCTATCTCCAATGTTTACATAATTTATCGAGGGCTTAAGAAAAAAATTACTTTGGTATACCCTGACATATGTTAACAGAAATTGTTCTGTTAATGCTAACGGTAGAAACTTTGCTTAGGACTTAATTTTTAGAAGAAATACCAGTCTTTGTAACTGCGTTGATATCTTGTTTGAGTCTTCAGATATCCAATTTCTAAACCTGTTCCATTTTTGTTGCCCATGCTAGTTTTTGACTTGAGGTCACTTTTCTGCAGAAAATCCGTTATAAATATAACATGTTACTATTTTTTCTTAACAATAATAAAAACTCATACTCATACTGCCATACGGCTCTTTTAGAAATTTTTCTTCTCAAACTATGTGGTTAGAAGTTAAAAACGAGTCCACTGTGTTGGAAGTATTACTATTGAAATAGGCCCATTTACCCGCTGGGTCAAGTTGTTGCAGCAAAGACCTCAACATACCGTCTTTCGGTTGTTTTAACCATACGAAGTCTAGTTCCATATTTGAAGAATTATCATATCGTGGTATAGTTTGGTAAGTTTATATCTATGAAGTCTTATATCTGAGTAATCAGAGAGATCTGGGTAGAGAACTGACTGTGTTTAGCAGTGCCGAGACAACTGGCCTATTTTTACGGGCGCGGACATTTGAAGAGATTGGTGATAGGAGATTGCTTCTTAGCCCGCGTATGTTTGCAATATCTACTTTGAGTCCCAGAGTTACTGCACATCTAAGTGAAGATTCTAACGGCCTTACCGATGGTCCACCAACATGTGGTGTTCCATGTACTCAACTACTGCTTTTGCTATACACATGTTTATTAACTCAATAGCATAAACAGTGATCAAAACCATGTTACGGCTAAAAGAATTTCGGATCCAATAGAAGTATATGGTGCGTGATCCAACTTTGTTTTTCCGTTTTTTCAGCACTCGCAACTAGGACTACTTATTACAATAATACAGCTTTAGTTGTGTTAGACTGCGGATAAGACTCATAGGCGTATGTGTCAATATTGTCCAACCAATTGGAATCCACCAATTTTCATCATCTACCTCCGCGTATTCGATTCGACTCTTCAAACATCTATCATAAATGTTCATCAATTTACCATCAAGCCTGCTTTTGAATGTATTCTGAGATATAGTGATTCTTTCTTTAGTCTTACAACTCGCATATGGAATGCCCTGTTCTTTTTTTGCTGATCCTTATAACTTGCAAATCCTCAAAATCAACAGCTTTGGCAAGGGGTGTGTTCCATATGTACTTTCTTTTTCTAGAAGCTTTTTTTCCTACTTTCGGGCTACTGAGTTCGATGTCATGCCATCTGCAGTTGTACTCAAGTGAAACCCAACTCTCAGTGGAAGCTCTAACCGAGAAAGTAGAGAGACAGGCGTTGGTTCGGGCCCTGGAAAATTTTCCTCTGAGCCTTACCTGAAAAGTTCATTGGCGATTTCATTTTCAGCAGCCTTCCGACTGCTTTCAGTTAAGTCTAGCATAACTTGGAAATTTTGAGCAGATTCAGAAAGGCTCTAAGCGCAGACGGCTGTCAGTACAGATGAAAATGCTTCATAATTTTTGTCGTTTCCATCAGGATTGCATATATCTCCCCTTGGAAAACAGACGCAAGTTTTCCCAATCTAACGTTTTCGTCCTCCAGAAAGACACCAGCGCCACATTCTAGATCGTTTTAGGTGCCATCCGTGAAGAACCAACTAATCCCTTTCCTGGCTGACCGAAACCAGTCTTGGGCATAGGGAAAGTCGATTTTGTATTTTTTTTTCTGTGGCTCTATCGATTAAAATGCAAAGCGCAAAGCACGTATTCTTTCCTATCGAGTGCGCCTTCAGTTCTGCCTACCAAATTCTGAAGCGCACTTTCGCAATATATTCCGCGTTGGTAAGTGTGTTGCATAGCAGGCAGAGGATGCATTCGTAATGCAGTTTTGCACACGTGGATCTCAAGTATTCTCTCCATGCTCGATGAAGGAAGTCAGACTTATATTTTTAATATAATACTACTCTCACTGTTCGCCCGAGTTGTGCCATGTATGCCAGTGCCAGGCTAGCATTGAACATTCACGTCAGAGTTACCAGCAACTGGTATGAACTTTTTTGTAACACAACTGGGTATATGTCATCGGTGCCAGACGACTAGAAGCAACCAAAGGAAGCAACAGCATCTTCAATGGCCTCATCCGTCACCACAGCCGATGAGATATACCAGCAACGGTGTGTTATGCTATTCAGCTCACTAGCAGTTTCTGACTGCTGATTGTCATTTAGTTCTGATTAGGTTACCTAGGAAGTGAGCCTTAAGCATGAGACGGGAAGTCTCCACTTTTAGCTTAGAGTAGGTACCATCAGATGTTCTGTTTATCTTCGCCTCTTGTGGGCTTTGGCCAGCCTATTTTTTTTTAAGAGTTTCGATCTTTTCGCAAAAGTCTTTATAGGAGACATACTTCGAAATCTGGATTAGCTTGTTATATTGTTTTTACTTTGATTTGTAAGGACCAGTCATCCTCCAGATTAGACTAAAGTGACCTGTTTAGAAGTTTTCTGGTGTCTTTACGAAGTCCTATTTCTGCCCTCTGCCTTCTGCCTTCTGCCTTCTGCCTTCTGCTTTCTGCCTTCTGCCTTCTGCCTTCTGCCTTCTGCCTTCTGCCTTCTGCCTTCTGCCTTCTGCCTTCTGCCTTCTGCCTTCTGCCTTCTGCCTTCTGCCTTCTGCCTTCTGCTTTCTGCCTTCTGCCTTCTGCCTTCTGCCTTCTGCCTTCTGCCTTCTGCCTTCTGCCTTCTGCCTTCTGCCTTCTGCCTTCCACCAAGGAATGGGCGATCTGCGGGATTGCTTTCTAGCTGCACATGAAAATTTAAAACACTTGGGGGGGGGGGGTATCATTCAGGTTCTTATGTAGCACCTTAGTACAGCGTCAATCTACACTCACAGTAAAAATAAAAGTTGGTAGGGGCTCAGAACCATCCACTTTTATGCCCCGTAACACCTTCCTGTTGATTAGCGACAGTTGTTGAAGTACTTAGTACTAAATACCTGGCAAGCTAGGTAGGCTTCTGTGAGGAGGTTGCTGACGAGGTTAGAACTCTTACCTCATTGGGTAAACTCATCAGATTTAGTCCCTTTCGACGAAATAACCCACAAAATTTGTGCTATTTTTGATATGCGAATTTTACTAAGGCCTATCAAAGCATCTGGCTCATGCAATCTGTTAGCTATAATTTTTAATTCTAATATTGATTTCAAATTAATTGTCAACTTTACGGCTACATGTTGTTCTGACTATTGTATATTGAACCAGTTTTCTATAATCAGACTTCAAATTATGGAGCTAAAATTTACAAATCAAACATGTTTGTAAACCAATCGTGCAGTCCAGATCATAAAGCTGATTTTATAATCCTTCAAAGGCGATGGTCACTTTCAACCGTCACCATTAACCTCCCTTCCCGAAAACATGTTATTAGTACCAATACTAGCAATTGTCGCAAATATTAAGCCATATAATGAAATAAAGTTTCTCTCTGTGCAATTAAATTTTTATTGATTAATTGAGGGATAATTTGTAGTGGACAAGCACTGCAGCACCATTGATTGTAGGGTTTTAAATGCACGCCAATGTGGTGTGTGAACCAGGCCGTACGCCGTACGCTTACAGTACTCATTTGGACGTTTGAAAACAATTAAGGCAGGTCGAATGTGTTGGGAAATAAAATACTTTTGGTGCTAGCGGTAAATGTAAAATAAACTTTGTGGTCAAGTTATAGAGTTTGGATGGAGGCTTGTGATTAAATTGAGCCTCATTCATGCACTCATGAAAGAGTCTTGTATTTGCATTTTTCCATTTGTTATTTGTTACTGGCGCGATAATTCATGATTCATTTACACGAAGGGTAGATTAATAATTGTTGAACTAGTATTACCTTATCGTGAGGTAAATTTTTTCCGGGCACCATCGGTCACGATATGAATGCAGGCGGGGGAACGTTTGAAATCATGTGACCGGACTTGTAGTATGTCACTGCATTTTTGAGTCGCTCGAGCAACATACCTTTGTACTCGTAATGAATAAAGATTTGGGGTCTAAAGGGAATTTTTCAGTTGATTTTAATTTTGTTATATCGAGGACAGATTGCTATCGCCAGATCTCTAGGGATTACGTAAAGGTACATGTCACTGCTTTAGTTAGACCTCTGGTTTGGAGAACTGCTGGTTGTACACTGGAAACTGTGGGAAGACTGCCAATATTAGGAACCAACTATTGTAGGCATTAAATTTGTTACGCTCTTCATGCTCAAAATTCACTATGTATTGGGTATATACCTTAATTCGTGCGGTTTTTTTTTTCAAAATTTGAACGTTTATTTAAGAAAAACATGTACAATGGTGCTATTCAAAGTATTGCCCATCTGAAGCTATGACTTTTTCCCATCTTTCTGGCAATTTGT
The DNA here is from genome assembly GCA_963966105.1 of Volucella zonaria. Lineage (NCBI taxonomy): Eukaryota > Metazoa > Arthropoda > Insecta > Diptera > Syrphidae > Volucella > Volucella zonaria. Next base: position 197,071,181 of record OZ014530.1, on the reverse strand, counting down.
GGATCCCATCCCAAAAAAACTGCGCCGGCTTGGCAGCCAAGAATGAATCAAGCCAATTTTTGATATTCTGCTCTGAAGTGAACCGTATTTCAGTGAGGGCGTTCTGCATCTGTTCCGGTCGATATTCTGCTCGACCGGAACAGATGCAGAACGCCCTCACTGAAATACGGTTCACAGAAGGGGCAAGGTCTGGGCTATTAGGTGGGTGAGGTAAGACTTCCCATCCACTGTTTTTCAAATAGTTCTTAACCGGAATAGCAACGTGGGGCCGAGCGTTGTCATGATGGAAAATTATTGCCTCGTGTCTGGTAGCATATTCCTGGCGTTTTTCGACCACTGCTCTCTTCAAACGAATTAATTGTGTTCGGTAGCGTTGCCCATTGATGGTTTCACCCGGTTTTAATAGCTCATAATACAGCACACCCATCTGATCCCACCAACTACAGAGCATTACCTTCGCGCCATGGATATTCGGCTTTGCCGTTGATTTGGCTGGTTGGCTGGGTTTCACATATGATTTTTTGCACTTGAGGTTGTCGTAATGGATCCATTTTTCATCACCAGTAACAATCCGATGCAAAAACGACTTCATTTTGTGGCGTTCCAGCAGCATTTCGGACATGCAAAACCGCCTTTCGACGTCTCTCGGCTTGAGTTCTGTGTGAAACCCAATTTCCTTGCTTTTGAATATATCCAGCTGCTTTTAAACGTTTTGAAATGGCTGCTTGAGTGACACCCAAAGATTCTGTGAGCTCTTCTTGTATTTGGCAACAATCTTCATAGAGTAATGTTTCCAGTTCTTCATCTTCAAACTTTTTTGGCTGCCCAGGACGTTCATCGTCTTCCAAGCCAAAATCACCACTTTTAAATCGTGCAAACCACTTTTGGCACGTTCGCTCAGCTAGCGCATGTTCACCATAAACTTCCACCAAAATACGATGACTTTCGTTTGCTGACAAGTTCTTATTGTTCAATTGCCTTTTAAGACCAAACAAATAGCGATCGGCAATTGTTACGTTTCGTTTGAACTCTGATGAGATGTCGTTATCAAAGTAAATAGCGAAGCCGATGTACGATTCGGCAATATTGACGAACATCCCTTCGTACTGACAGCATATATTTGGTTTTACTTTCATTCACGGCTTCTATTTTAATTCCAGAAAAAACACCAATAACAGCTCGTGTTTTGGTCAAAGTTGTACCCACGTCCCACGTCCCAGCTTGCAATACGTAGACTACTTCCAGAAAATATTATATTGCTCTCCTCTAGAAACCGTCGAATTCTGATTTCCGCTTAACACTGTTTTGTATCCATTCCATAGCGCTTCGTTTTTGCAGACGCGCTATCTTTTTTTTTCTGTAACCTGCGACCACATTACCTGCAAGTTGCTTATTTACGCTACCGTGCGTGTAGTGCGACATCACCAATTTTAAATTTTTATCATGTCTTGCAGAATCGTAAATTTTTTAATCGATGACAGCAGTGCTGACTGTGTAGTTTGTAAGGCAGTCTGTGGAAAATCCTTTCATACCGTTTGTTTCGGGTTAAAAAAAAATAACCGTTGATCTGCTTTTCCTCTGCGATAAGAGATAGAGTATCTTACTCTTTCACGGGCTTTAGCCAATAAAATATCAGAATAGGGTGCATGAGAAAGCAATTCGAACTTTTATTCATTGATTTTGGCTATCGATGACGACTCATGATCTAATGGAACCCGAAGTCGATTCACGATCGCCTCCATATCTAAGTATTCTACTAACTGTTCAACCTACTGATTCCTGCGAGAACGTATCTATGTCAATTACTCCAGTCGCCCCCCAGCGGAAGCTCGTCAATCACTTTCATTCAACAAGAAGCGCAACTTCAAACGCAATCTTTCGGTGAATTATGAATGGTTCGAAAACTCCACCAAGAAGCAGGATAAAGTTACGCAGCCTGTCATGCCAAAACCAGCAAATAGGTTAGCAAGTAAATTCAAATTAATGAAACCCACCTTCTCTTCCCATAACAACTCCAGCCCCAATTAAAGTTTCAAAACAAATATTTTTGCTAATTTTACTCTTCCCGCTGGTATTCCAACTCCCTCTAATCCACCTCAAACCAAGCCAAAACGTCAATCGATTTATCCGCTACCCCTCAAATTGCCATGACTCAATCCACAACAGTGTTTGCTTTCGCGGCTCACTGTTAATCTAAATGGACTAAGAAAGCCTCCCTACCGATGTTACCAGTCTCAGGATACTTTATATAAAATACCATGAGATTTTCAATACGCCTTCCCAAAAATTTACAGGGGAGGTGTGAAACGCAGTCAAATTGACACAATAAATTTGTTCGTACCTACAAGTCATTCAAAAACCTTCCACACACTTTTTATTACCAGAACGTAAGAGGGCTGCGTTGTAAAAGCCACACAGTTTTGCGTCAAGCTCATGTTCTCCCATTTGAATCTAATCTTGTTCCCAACATAAAAAACCAGGAATTATTCCCTCTTTCTTTTAATGTTTTTCGGGATAATGATCGCACACCACCTTTGATTGGGTCCTACTAGCCGTTCACAACAGCTTTCACTCCTCTCTCATTACCACTTCGTCTTCTTCTAAGCTCGACTTTGTGTCAGTTAAAATCGGGCTGTTGGAATGACCAACCCACTTAGACCTATTGGCCCATTGTGATGCCACGTGGATCTATGATCCTCTTACTCATGGAACCCGTTTGAGCTTATGATGCAGCGTAGGAGACTGTTTACGTCTATATTTTTTAGATCGCTTAAGTCATTCTAAAAGAAAGCTCCTGAGTGAAGTTTTCTTTTCTGCTAGAGATCTGGGCATGTACAAAGTACGTTCATGCAGCTTCAATAGAAATCGTTTGTAAAACGGCCAAACCTTCTTGCTTTCTTGCCTATAAGGCAGTGTCATTGATGACACATATGATGGCGCTGAGATGTTTCATATTTAGAAGGATCAGACTTTTAGAGCGATTCAGATGCATCTTTGGCTAGATCTGTTTGGTCGCTAGACATGTAAACACTCCACCTAAGGTCTGTGATTGGCATCCAGCTTTAAAATTGATTTGCATGTAGCGATTGGTATACCTATGCTACTCTTTTACGGTAGAATAGGTAGAGTGGTTCCAATTTTGGTGAGTTCGTCGGCCCTACTATTCTCTGGAGTGTCTCTGTGGTCCGGCACCCAACAAAGGTGATGGTTGAACCGCTCTACTATCTCCATAAGAGATGATCGGCATTCAAGGGTGGTTTTAGAATTTAATAAGATGGGGATATCCTTTGCAGACATAACGTTATTGTTCAGCCAGGACAGGGCTTCTTTAATCGCCAAAATGTCCGCCTTGAACACTCTACAGTGGTTTGGAAGACGGAAGGAGAGGCTTAGACTTATAAAGCGAATAGCTGCAGTCGCTGCTACTTGCCTGGTCAAGATATCGAGGGGTAACAAGTGCAACAGAATATCTAATGCCGCGGAGGGTTCCGCTTAGACATGCTGTTCTTTGGACTCTGCTTAGGCCATCCACCAGACAACAACCTCGTAGGTGAGTATAGGTCTCATGACCAAGTTTAGTTTCCTATCAAAAATGAGACCCAGATATTTTGCTGTATTGAAAAAGAATTTTGTATTTCTTGGAAAGGAGGACAAGATCAGTTTTATGGGGGTTTACTCCCAATCCACAGCGATCTGCCCAATGGGTTAATCTGTTAAGATTTAGCTGAAGGAATTCTTTAATGGTATTAAGATGCTTACCTCAGACGACTATAGCAACGCCATCGGCATAGGCAATCATCCTGCTATATCAGCAGTTCATTAACCACTAAGTTCCGGAAAGGGGAGAGAGGACATCGCCTTGCGGCGTACCTCTGCTGACACATCTTTTAGCAGTAGCCCCATCCAGTTTTTAGTTGACTATGCTGCTGTTTAGCATAAGACTGATCAACTTCCCAAGTGAGTTGACAGCGAACTTTCTATGTCCATGAAAGCACTCATTGTGCACGCTCTATATCGTAGGGATCGTTCGATGTGGATTGTCAGTGAATGCAGAGCCGTTACTACCGACTTCCCTTTATAGCTGGCATATTGAGCCGTTGCCAAAAGTCTTGGATAAATTTTAGCTCGTATATGGATATCAATCAGTCATTCTAGAGCTTTCTGAAGGAAAGATGATAGACTTATAGGTCTGAAGTCCTTTGCGATAACATAAGAGCTTTTCCGGTTTTAGGAATGAAAACTGTATTGACTTATCTTCATGACAGTGGAATGTGGATCGGTTCTACACAGCTCCTCATGATATTCTCTAGCATTGGCAGAATAATATCTGTGAACCGTTGTAGGTCGACAGGTATTATACCATCCGGACCAGTAGACTTGTATGGTTTGAAGTCATGCAGCGCTCAAAGCAGTTTGTCTTTTATAATCAGACCATGAATTTTTGGTCACGGTTCCACTAATCCTGTTTGGGTTGCTACCGGCCGCGAACTGGGAGCCAACTGGAAAGTTAGTGTACAGTAGTAAATTGAGCGACTCATCACTTGAGGTTGTTCAAGATCCATCGGTTTTTTGCAAACAACTAGACATCATAGGATTTTGTAGAGAGAATTTTTCTTAGCCGCGATGCCTTGTCACTTTGTCACAGAATGATCTCCAGGATTGTCGCTTTGCCGTCCTTATTCCTTTTTTATACATCCCAGTCAGTCCCTTTTCTTGTGCTTTTTGCTAGGTTGAAGAGATTTCTGCAAATGTTTCTAAGTAGTCCCAGTGCTGGTGTCCACCAATGCAATTTTTTCCTACCTATAGGTTGAATAAGAGGGCAGGAAGCAGCCACAACCTGACTGAGAGCCAGGGTGAATTCATTAACTTCTTATTAAGCTCATTGGTGTCACGCGAGAGAATGCTGATCGTCTGTTAGGAGCATCACTCAGGGTGAATTGGATGTATCTGTGGTCTGAAAATGATTCTTCAGTCGATACCATCAAATAGTAGCTCACCTTTAACTTTGATGTCGGTACTACCCCATGCCGTGTGATTAGGCCGATGATGAGGCCGGGTTTTATCATTCCAGCTTCCAGCAGCACCCATTCTAGGTTATCATTAGGGACAGGGTCCACATGATCGTGGCCAATATATGCCAATGACAGCCAGAAGAACCCTTTGTCATTCTCTGGCAACGGTTAGGTCGTCGTCGCTGAGATTAAGTCTACGGTTCACTAATATACTAGTTCTAATCTTACCTTTGTCTCTTGTATAGACCGGAGCGTGTACAGGTGTCCCAAGTCCACGAATGCCTTCTACGACTCATGGTGCCTGAATTAGGATAATGTCTTCTGCGTTTTTGGAAAGACGCAGAATAAGTGCGGCCGAAGCCCTTTTTGAGAATTTATTCTAGAGAAACCGCATCATTGCTACAATTTACCACAGTAGCTTCCACGACGGTGCTGTTGAAGTCTTCCGATTCTGAATATGTGCCCAAGAGCTCATTCTTCCTCTGGTCGTATAGGATCTCTTTTTGATTCGTGATTGGTTTCAATTTTCGACAGAGTATCAGAAGAGGGGACTGAGGGCTTAATTGTCACCTTGGATAGATTGGAGTCATCGCTATTCATTTCTGGAAAGGATATTGACGCTCTTAGATCTAAGGTTGTATTTGAAGTTTCAGTTAAAGGGGGAGGAGATTGCTTATCAGCATCCAGCTAATCCTTTTCATAGACCCTTAGGTGAATTGACTCGAAACCGAACCAAATTATGCCTTTAGTTTGCGCTAGAGGTTTAAGGGATTTCTTCTTGATCACGATCAATGCGCATCTATGTAGAAGAACCCCTTAGTTTCTCCAGTTTCGTGTCCTTCCAGTCATGAGTCGGAAGGGTCGGGTTTTTGAGCCTGATGATCTCCAGAATGCTTTCTGGGGATGAAGGTTCGGCTGAGAGTTCTATGCGAGTTCTATGTCTGCTAAGGATATCCTCCTTAGTCACGACCTCTAGTTTTGCACCTTTACCAAATCTCTCCTAACTTTGGTGAAAAGATCAAGAGATCTTAGATTTGCATATGGCATAAGCTTGGCGGGGTTTTCCCGCATGATGGCCAAGAAGTTACCCGAAAGGCTTGACTTGACCAACTGCTACCATTCAGGTGTTATTGATCCGTTTGTGTGGCGTCTGTCAATTACGTTATTGCGCCCTTTAGGACTTCGCTAAAAAACTTCAGAGATGTGTTGCTGCATGGCCCGGGGCCATTTGGTTTTAATGTTATTCGTTTTGGGTCTTTTGGGAACCGGCACGGTTTATATCTTATTTCATGGCTTCTAATACCATTAGTAGAAACTAAGGAATTTTCTAGACCGGTTAACATACTCCAGTCTATGTCAAGTCAGTGTCGTTCCCAACTATGTGGAAAGGCAATTCGACCTTATCTTCAAAACTGATGCCATCAACTCCCCAGTATCGTGTTGCAAATTAGGAAAAAGATATTTCAACTATTGAAAACTTTCGTCCCCAGCTTTATATTTCATTTTTCCACAACTCTTCCCTCCAGTCAGCCTCTTGCTGCAATTCACTCCTCTTACATTTTTCATAAAGCTAATTTCAGTACAACCAATACGTATCTAAGCAGAGTTTTTTCGAGTTCACCCATCTATTTCTAGTCGACGCGCTCTGCATTTATTACTGGTTAATATTCAAAGCCTTTTCTCTTTGTGTGCCATAGACCCGCTATAAAACGTCTTCTACACCCCTCCTTGGTACAAGCGTAGGTTCCGCTCGCTATGAAACAAGAGAAACAAGTTATGGACGGTATTCCTTCGCACCGTCTCTTTTTCCAACTACTCAAACTATCTTGGGATATATCTTCATTGCATCGAACTCTAGAACTCTCTCTATCAACGCTACTCAAATAGTGCCCGAACCAATCTTATAAATGACCCCAAAAATAAGACTGACGGTTATCCTTCATCCCTCTTTTCGCCAACTTATTTGCTATATTTTTCAAACAATTACTTTCCAACAACTGTTTCGTATCAGATCTCTCTTATCGCAATGATCTACAAATTTCTTCGTTGGTCCCTTTCTGACTTAAAATTTCTATCCTTTGTTACCCGGTCCAGATGGTCTCCCAGCCGTTTTTTCTTAAAAACCGCTGTTTTAAACTTTTTCTCACCCTTCTCTACCTAATTCGTCTATGTCTTGCACAGTGAGAATTTTTTCAGATTTGGAAGACGTCTTTTATAATACCGATACACAAAAAGGGAGCAAAGAATAAAGTTACCAATTATCGTCCCATATCTAAACTCTAAAATAACCTAAATCCTTTGAAAGCATTTTATACGAAGCCTTAAGCTTTAGGTCCAAGTCTTTTATTTCGCCTGGACAACGTGGTTGTCTGAAAGGCAGATAAACTACCACAAACCTAGTTGCGTTCGTATCCTTTACTCTCGCAGCCTTAAAATATGGCAAATAAATCGATATCATCGCAACCAATTTTACTAAAGCTTTTGATAAAATATCTCATGAATTGATTCTCTTCAAATTTTCCGCTCGTGGCTTTGAACCTCTTTGATTTCTTCTTACCTGATAAATAGATATTATAGTCTTTAGATCCTCCGTTTCAGTTTCTTTTCTGGCTTCCTCCGGGGTTCCACAAGACGGCAACTTAGGTCCCCCTCTCGTCATTCTTACTATTAACTTACTTTACGCTAACGACACAAAATTGATTAAACCTGTTTCTTCTCCCTATGACTCCGCACTTCTTCAAAAAACCCTTAATCGGCTTTCAATCGGGTGCCCCAAAAAGTGCTTAGAACTTAATACTAGGTGGCGAAAAATGAATCACCCTATCGGAAGATGGTATAATTTTTGCAAATGGCGTCTTACGTCAATCATATTTGATACTTGTGAACTTGTGAACTGCACTATACAAAAAGACAAGCAATGAAGTGCTATAAGTACTCCTCAAGAGCGTGGAATAATTGTGTCCAATAATCGTTGTTTTTGACCAATAATCGGTCGGTGGTGTTAGCGCAGCGTGAATTTCGACAATTTAATAATCATGTCGCGCCAACTGGGCAAACATTCCGGCGCTTAGCTACTCGACTCGAACAGAATGGAACAACAGCAGACCATGCAGGGCGTGGCCGCCACCGGACTGGCCGTTAGTTCGAAAATATCGTGGCTGTGACTGCCGATGTCGCTGAGAACGAAGAAAAACATCAACCAGAAGACGGGCCACGCAATCGGGCATCACCAGACGGACCCTACAGTGAATTTTAGTGAAAGACTTTCACATGTTCCCGTGCAAAGTGCAAACAGTGCATCAGTTAATACCTCCTGATCGTCAGTCGCGTGTGAATTACTGTAAAGCCGTCCTCAATCTCAACAACGAAGAGGACGATTTTGTGCCGAAAATCATCATGAGCGACAAGGCGCATTCCCACTTAGGCGGTTACGCCAATAAGCAAAATCTTCGTTTCTGAGGCACTGAAAATCTACGTGTGATGCATGAAGAGCCATTGCATCCACTCAAGTTCAGCCGGGAGGAGTAATTGGGCCGGATTTTTTTGAGGACGCCATCGCCAATACGGTTATTGTTACTGGCGAACGCTGCATGACCATGACAAACGACTTCTTACTACCGGAATTTGATGAGCGGGGCTTGGTGAACATGTGGTTTCAACAAGACGATGCAACCGCATACACAGCGCGAGCCACATTGGATATTGTGAACGAAGCGTTTCTTGGTCGCGTAGTCTCCCGTTTTGGCGATTTGGCATGGCCAGCAAGATCGCCCGATTTAACCATCCCACACTTTATTCTTTGCGGCTACGTGAAGTCGCGGATTTATGCCAACAAGTCTCAGATAATCTCGGCCCTTAAGGAGAATATTCGACAAGAATGCGAACAGTTATCACCGGAAATCTTGCGGAAAGTCATTGAAAACGCGATAAAACGGGCACAAATGTGTCAACACTGGCGGCAACCACTTTGCGGACATCATCTTTTCCACTCAACACAAACAATTGTAAAGCTCCAAGTAAAGATTTTTATCAGTCAAACTTACTTTCTTTTAATTTAGTGAAAAAGTAATTGAAAAACAGAATTGGATGAATAATTTTGCGCCACCTTGTATCACCTAATGCCAATCTTTTGTATAACCTTCTCACGTAAATGATAGCCGTCTCCTCCTCGTCTTTATTTTCTCTATTCCCCTGGTTTAATATTTCCAAGACCTTGGCGTATTTTTCGACAGGGAACTTAATTTTCCTTTGGTAAGATGATCTCTAAAGCCAACTCATCACTGGGCTTTATTAAACGGAGATCCTACAAATTTTGCAACTCCTACGTAACCAGATCTTTCTACGTTACATTTTTCGTCTCCTGCTTGAGTATGGACTTCACGTTTCTCGAATCGAGAGTATTCAACGTCGATTCCTCCAATCTACTCTGTGATCTGCTCTGGAAGAACACTTTAATCTCATCTCCCTATCAGGGCCCCTTCAAACTTATAAAGTTGAATTCTTTAGAAGAATGTAGGAATATAGCTAACATTCTTTTCGTTCATCGCCTGCTCTCGGATTCCATCGACTGCGTATTCCTTCACAACTCTATTTCCTTCAACACTAACCCATGTAATCTACGTTGTCCTCGTATATTCTATCTACCTCTCCACCGCATCTCTTATGGTTCCAAGGAACCTATATTCCCTATGCTCCGAAATGTCAACTCAAACCTCTCCGTTTTTGATTTCAGCCTGAGCACTCCTCATTTCAAACACCATCTCTTCTACCATTCTCTTAATTCCTGGTTATTAAGTCCTTTTACTAATTTTTAAGTCCCAGTTTTTCAGTCTTAGCTTTTAAGTCCTAGTATTAAGCTCGTATTAAGCCAAATACTGGTTTTATTTTGTCCAATCAGTAGTCTTTAAGCGTGTGAACTTTGGAGACTTCCCGACAAAGCATTCTGATCCGGATTGCTTATGTTGACTGGTTTGACTGCTGATTCTAGTTCACGAGATGATTCTGTCAGAGAAAGAAATTTTACAAGTATTCTCTTTACGAGAAGCAAGGAGCTGAGTAGTCAGACTCATCTAGTGCTTAAAGGCATCACCTGGATGCCAAACTACTCGTAGACAACAATTTTCCTTGGACTACTTTTACCAAAGTTCAAAAATCACCACGTCTCGGCTGTGCGCTGACTTTCCCTAACACACTTGGGGCTGCTCTACTGAAGATCTTCCGAATCATATCATGGAATCTCAAAGTATTTTTTGGAATATTGATGAATGCCTTTTCGCTCTGGTTTTATGACAATGCTGATGCAGTGACAGCAAAACTTCTGTTGCTGCGAAAGTACCATACACAATCTATAATACTTTTTTTTCTCTGTCTAGGAATTCTTTCCGCCAGAATATAAGCGGATGGCTCCAAAACTTGTCTAAGAAACGGTGTTTATGTCTTTTTGGAGAGCGCCAACTTCCATCTATCTTCGGAAATATGCCTGATTATGATGACAATGAACTATGTTGTAAACAATTGGGGCATGTGGCGAAGTATTTGCTTCCATACGACAGCCAAGCTGAGCTTACTTTACTCACCATTACACCATACACCCTAGTTCGAGAATGCAAGACTTCTTTGATCACAATCGGGTGAAATCACTGTATCAGAGCTCAGCGGAAAGAAGACCCTGTGCCGTCGGTTAGAAATTCTTCCATTGGCAGCTGGGTTTCCTGTGACCGTAACTGCAGATAACAAGATTCTCCAGGATATCGGCAAACCAAATGGATGCTCCCCGTAATCACTTAGAGGTCAGCGACGACTTACTGCTGACTTTTGGTGAGATAGACTGTAAACTGCTTACTTGCTAAGCATCTTCTGTTACAATAGATACAAGTGACACAACATCATACGATGATATCGTGGAACCTTTTTCTGTGAGGCGTACGCTTGCATCAGGCTACAGGCACTTGGAACTGTTGTGGTGGGTGCTGGTACTTTAGTCACTATGTCACTGAAGTGTTTACATACGGTCTTGGCATTGAATTTGTCATGAAATTGTGGATGGCACTAAAAAATCTTTGACATCGTCAGGAGAATTCCTCTGCCATAACGTTCGAGTGGCGTCTTATCTAAATAGAAGAAGTTAGTCATGTGTGCATACAAGTTATAATTATAAGGTCAGTATCGGTGACCATTTATTCACGGCTTCTCCTCTTCCTTTCTCAACCAAAGTTCGATGCCAATACACTACTTACGTTGTTGTGTCTTCAATTTCCGATAACGCAGAGGAGACCGAAAATCGTTCGAAGAATTTTTCTCACAAAGTCCATTCTTCGGCGCTCTAGAGTAAGACTGCAGGGATAAGGGTCTTAAACAGGGCTTTGTGAAAGGGTGTTATTTCTTAATTGCTTTGTTATTTCAGTTTGGTGTTGGTAGTCTATGCTATAAGTCACTATCAATAATCACACGATCCCAACAGTTAACATTCAGTATTGCAAATACCTTATATGGGCTACTTCAACTAATTTGCAGCTGTGGTCAGCAAGATTGTTTAGGATAAGCCCGAGTGTTAAGATAGGTAGCGGATGAGCGATACATGGGTCAACGGAAGCTCTCATACTACCGAAGTAGGTTACTGACTCCGAAATCCGACCAAGGGGATGTTATGCGTGGGGCTACCTATCCGGCTACATAAAAAGCTCACCGTTGAAAGCCAACCAAAAGCCTTGAATGAGGGCGCATCTACTGACGACGACCCCGTAAAAAGAGGACAATGACGTTGGAATCTGCACATAGAATATTAGAACCTTAAACAGACTGCGTGTAGCCGAACAAGTAGCGGTGCCCTGGACTGATAAGTATTAAGCAGATATCACCCCAATTTAGGAAGCGCGGTGGGATGGGCCGGGTAGAAGAATTTTGAAAATCTGCCAATTACTGCCTAATATGCACTCGAGGCTCGGGTCATGAAAAGAGAAAGACGATGCTACTAAAGAATGTTTCGATTAACTCATTAACAAAACTTAACAGCAATATCAGAAGTATGACGTTAAAAGCATATTGGCTGATTTTAACGCCAAAATGGGAGGGAAGGACATTTTGGGCACCTCGGTCTGGAAACCACGTCTGGGACCGGTCTAAGCGGAATTGACTTTTCCAGCACACGGTCCCCCCACCATAACATCCACAAAAGGAAATTGCTGTCAAGTGATTATCAAACAGACATCCAAATTAATCATTTTGCCATCACCGTAAGACACTGCTCCATTATTATTGATGTCCAAAATTTCCGAACGGCAAACAAAACCTCGGACCACCAACTCATGTAGAAAATGTAAGTCTATGGAAGCAACTCGCGTACGATGCGGCCCTGCAGCTCTACAAGCAAGAGAGGAGAATAACATCGGCTTCTACGAAGGAAAGAGAAAGGGCATGGGAAGTGCGTAATTCAAGAAATATAGCGGTGCTATTCCTAGAACAATTGTTGGAAGTATCAGAAAGTAAATAGAACGTGACAAGGCAACATGAGTCGGATAGAGGCCTTTAGAGATGAACAAGAAAACGTAGGAGTAGAGTTAGAGTTGGTACTGGGGATATATGTAGATTTACCATTTTTGCGAACTAATAAATTGAGAAGAGAACCTAAATCCCGCTGTCAGGCAGAACAAACCATTCAACCTAGATGGTGAAAATGAAGTCATCCGTCTACCCGAACAAATCGAAGTGAGAATAACAATATCCAAGTTGACGAAGAACAAGGTCTTTAGACCGGATGGCTTACTTGGCGAGCTATTTTAGGCAGCCGTAGACGATTTATTAGAGAGCATGCACAAACTCAATTAAAAAATTTGTTTGGCAGAAAGCGTGCCTGAAGGATGGAACCTTAACACCGCTTGCGCGATCCAAAAGAATGGAAACCCTCCTAACTGCGCCAGTTATAGGGGCATCACTCTACTTAACATCACACATAAGATTTTATATGCCGTTTTGTGTAAAGGTTTGAAGCCATTTACCAGCAATCCGATTGGCTCACGTCAGTGCGCTTTTAGTCCCGGTAAATCCACAATCGTCCAAATATACACTCTAATGTAGGTCATAGAAAGAGCTCAAGAAGTCCAAATCGATACACACCATGTCCTTATCGATTTTATGGCCCCATATCATATGATAACATCTATAGAGACTACCATTACAGAGCTATGCCTGGCCTTGGCAGAATGACGATGGAGAACGGCCACTGCTCGTTAAATGTTGAAAATAATCTCCCCAAAAGGCTTGATGTCAAAAACGGATTTGCGCAAGGTGATACGTTGTCATGTATGATTAATAATTCAAATTTGTTAACATTATTAAGATATAGGTTAAATTTCAATTATTAACTGTTTAATGTTGATAGTTCTATCAGATTTAAGTAGGTATGAATCTAGCAACTGATTTGACAGGACGACCACTTCTAGTTATGTATGTTGAAACTGCTTCGGGTGGAATCTTAGCCTTGGTGTAGTTGATGTTAGTCTCACAGCTTGAAGTCTTTTCACTGTTTTGCGGTGATGTTTCATTTTGAGGATTTTTGAGATGAGTTTGTGGTTGTTGAGGACTGACAGCAATGGATTTTTCTGTAAAGATATGAGCATTAGTTTTGTGTATGTGAATTGAGTTTCGACGAAATAGTTTCCATCATCAGTTCAGCAAACTATTTTCCGGCCATCTTTGACATCAGTACATTTCTATAAATGTTTTCAATGACTTTAGGTTTTAACTGCTCCTTTGTTAGTGGAAGAGTTGATCGCGTTAAACGAGACATGAGTCACTGGTTCGATGTTTGCATTTCGGTGTCTAGCGGGGTGTTTCTCCAATTCAACAGGGTCAGGTCGACTTCTGAATTATCCTTCCAACACCTTCTCAGGATTTTCTTAGCTTCTTGTACGTACATCTTAGCTAATCCGTTTGCTTAAGTAAAGTTGGGACTGGAGGTTTGGTGCTTGAAGACCCAAGTCTTGGCAAATTCCTTGAATTTCTTTAGTGCGAACTGCGGCCCATTGTCACTTTCAAGCATCATAGGATTACCGAAGGTTCTAAACAATTGTTTATAACTCCCTCTGAAGTAGATCCGTCCAATATGCAGGAATCGAAGAAACTGGAATAGCTATTAAGTATCAACAGGTAATCTTTGGTCATAAATGTAAATATATCCACAGCGACTATTTCCCAGGGTACTGAAGAGACGGTTTTCATTATCAGTGGTTTCTTTGCTTTTGATTTCTGTGTTGATTCACAAACAGCGCAGGATTTTACAAAGTTTGTAACATCCTCGACCTTTCCAAGCCAAAACAAATAGCCTCTAGCACGACTACCTGACCGCTGGATACCAGGATGTCCCTCGTGAATTTTTCCAAGCATTGTTTTTTTTTAAGGAAAAAGCTCTTTCAGAAATTTTAGAAAGCTCACTAAGCCAACCATCTCGAACATGCGTTTTGACTTCTTGGAGCTGAGCGTCTTTATTGGTGGTTTCAACTATCATATTACGAGTTTCTTCCCACAGCTGCAAAAGAGAATTAATTTCCAGTTCTTCTTCAGTTTCATCTTTAACCTGGCGCTTCGAGATTTGTCTAGAGTCTCTGCTTAAAGCATCGGCTAATGTAATCTTATTGCCTGTTCTATAAATAACTTGAGGTCCTTATGTCATCACTTTATACAATATCCTTTCTAACCTACAAGGAGCACGGTGCAAGGGTTTCTTAAAGATTGAATCTAGGGTTCTGTTTTAATCGTATGCATATTCGTGGAAATGCTTGCACGCAAATCGTATTGCCAGTGCTTCCTTTTTCATTTGAGGATAATTCAGTTCTGCAGAGGTTACGACCTGTAGCGTTACCTCGTCATTTGGGTCAAAATAGCGGAAAACCGGTATACAACATAGCACCCTCTTTAGTTTATCGAATGTTTCTTCGTGATTTCGGTTCCATTCCCAGCAAACGCCTTTTTTAATTAATTCCCGAAATGATTGCGTGAGCTCAAACAAATTTCCAATGAACTTTCCTAGGTAAGTTACGATCCCCAAAAGTCTTTGAAGTTCAGTAGCATTAGTGGGAGATTTTAATCTGTTAATAACTTCGACTTTACATTTATCTATCTGAATAACGTTTGACGTAAGTACATGCCCTAAGAAATTTACCTTTGTAGAGCAAAATACGCATTACTTTTTGTTTAGCTTTCATCCTGCTTCAAGAATTATGGTAAGCACTTTCTCTGTTAACGGCTTAAATTTCTGCCTTGTCTCCGCGTGAAGACGGATATCGTCCATGGACACCTCGACACTTTCATCTTGCTTAAAAAGACTTGACAGAATTTCTTGAAATATTTCAGCAAACCACACGGCAGTCGCGTATACGAATATCTTCCCCATAGGGTTGACATTGTAAGATATTTTTGTGTACGCTCCGACAATTTTATTTGAAAAAGACCTTTTTTACAATCGGGCAACGCAAATTTATTCGAGTGGGTGATGTCTTCTTAAAAAAATGTTGTTTAAGTCCGGTCAATAAGGTCAAGCCATAATCTTATTTTACCATTTCTACCAGCTATAATCATCGGCGATACTCCTGTTCGTCTTTACTAAAACGCCAAACTTCACCATTTTATCGATTTCTATTTTGGTTATGTTCTATATCCGGTATACGGTATCTCTCGCGCGGGATGAAATTTCAGGACGGGATTTTTAACCAAAACAATATCGTGAATAAAATGTTTGACACATCCGAGCCCCTCATATAAATCCTGCTCTGAAAATATTTCTTCTACTCGTACTACCAACCTTTATGCCTATAATCGGTGATACTTCACCATCAACAACTTTAAATTTCAAATTTTTTGACCGATTTCGGATTTTGGGTGGATTAAAAATTTCTACTGGCACCACCGCTTTATTGTTCGCAAACTTACTAAGCGTTTCGATTGGGATGGAAATAATTCTGAGTTTAATTTGACTACGAACTTTTTTGGTAGCACGTTCCACTACGCTCCTGTATCCAGTTCCATTTTAGTTTTTTTGCCCGTGATACACATTTCTTCGGACCAGTCATCAACTATATTTATGTACCTATCTCTTTTTTTTTACAAAAACTCGGAAAATGACCCTTTTGTTTACATGAGTGGCAAATAGCGTCATTTCAAAGGTTACGCTTGCCTTGGGGCCAAATACGGATGCAAGTTTTGATTGTATGATGCTTACCTTCTTTCTGTCGGCTTCCAAGTGAATTGAATATATCCGTATTATCTGGTTCTATGACCAGCATATAGAGTGCTGCTTGTTCCTTTTCCTGTCTTTTCCCCAATTCTGCAGCTAATTTTTCCACTTGGTAGATATTTTGGTATCGCTTACTTCTAAGTAGCCGGTAGTTTAACAAAGCTTCCACTACCACTTGGGCCTGGCAACTCATGATTATGCATTTTTACATTTTTATTTTCTTTTGCTTTAATCGCAATTTGTTCTCTTTCTTTTTAAATTAGTGTGGTTTTTTCATGAGATTGTGACACCATGTTAAGCTAGCACACCCAGTAATAACATGACAAGTCAACGGTCACAGTGGATGTACTAAAACAATTATAACAGGTGCTTAAAATGTCCTACTAGGTATTGTATGTATGCTAGAGTCCGGTTTTGATTTCAATGCGAATGTTTATTGATGCTGACCTCTGCCTCACTTTTGATGACGCTTCGAGAATACGCTCATCGAATTCAATTAAAGTTGCTATTTCGGTTGAATAAACAAGTTCTTTCATTCTTCCCCATACAAAAACATCCAATACTGTAAAGTCAGGAGATCTGGCAAGCCAGTTAGCTGGTCCATTTCTTCCTATCACGACCGTAGTGGGCTGGAGCACCGTCCTTATGAAAATAATTGGAAATGATGAAGCTAGTTGAATCAGTGGGATGTCCTTCAATAGATCTGGTAAATCATTTCGCAAAAACTCCAGATAACTTATAGAATTCAGTCTATGTGGTAGTTTGAAGGGGCCGATTAAATTGTATCCAAGCATACCTGCCCACATTTTGACGCTGAATTTGTGTTGAAATGATTTCTGTCTCCTTGTTTGTAGATTGTCCGCAGCCCACGTACGAAGATTATGAAAATTTGCGATCCCATCTCTTGTAAATTGAGATTCGTCCGTCCAAAGAATTCTGCTAATAAACTCGTTGTCATCCTAGATCCGCTCCAGCAGCCAGTTAGAAAACTCAAGTCTCTTTTCCAAATCATTGCGAAGCAGTACAGGTGTATGGTGGTATGGATAAAGTACATTAGAAATTTTATGTCTGGAAACATTAAATTGCAAAGCTAAGAGTCTGATGCTGATTGATGGATCAGTAGTAACAGCTTCCAGTATTCTTTCATCAGCCGAAACCCTTCTTACTTGTGGAGCTCCCGCATTCGGTCGTGCATTCGAAACTGACCCCGTTTTTCGAAGCCTTCCATACGTATTTCCAAATACTTCTTTACTAGGAAGTCGTCGGTTAAGATAGAGTTCGTGGCATTTTTGTCGCGCATTAGCTGAACAGTGCAGAGCCCGTAAACGTAAATAGTGTCTACGTGTTCTTGGTTTGGAAATGCAGACATTTCAAAAAGCGTTTCTATGTAACTGTAACTTTAGAGTAAAAAATTAAATTGATGAATTTTTTTTTTTTTAATCTTTTATACCACTTTAGTTTGGTAAATTTTCGAAATAGGCCTTCAAATTCCAAACCTAACTCTTTCTGAGAACTTTTATGGAACAAAGTAAGGAAATACTCTTATGAGTATGCATTGTCAACTGTTGTTAGAAAAGCTGATAAAAAATCATAAATTCCTTTTTTACCTACTAGAGGTTTTCCCAAGTATCATAAAATCTATGGGCTTTTTGTGCAAACTTGATAATTTGTTTTTTTATTATTGTTACGTTCATAAAAAAAATAGTAAAACGTTATGTTTATTACGCATTTTCTAGAGAAAAGTGAGCTCAAAATCAAAAATTAGCATGGGCAAGAAATTTGGAATAGATTTATAAATTTGATATCTGAAGACTCAAACAAGATATAAACTTTACATAAATGTAGTTGCAAAGGCTAGTATTTCTTCTACAAATTAAGTCCTAACCGAAATTTCTACCATTTGTACTAACAGAGCAATTTCCGTTAACATGGGTTAGGTTACTCCAAAGTAAGCCTTTCCTTAAATCCTCGATAAATGATGTCAACATTGAAGATAGACCCTTACTGTAGAACGATTTTTTTCTTAGAATATGCCCAGGAATCATTTCCCTAATTATCATTGACGAATTAGAGGACACCCTGTATGTATAATAATAATAGTTATTTTACGTATTACATAAATGTGCAAGGGTACACAACCTATTGTAACAGGGACATTGTAAATCTGAAATCGAACGACTTTTATCAGTGCCAGTTCCTTCGGGCTTAGAAGGCAAATATGTAATAAGGCCTTGTTGAAACACTAAAGAGACTCTGCATATGAGCCTCATCATCCCAATTCTGCTTTATAGTGGAGAGGCATGTTCGTTAGCGAACATAAATATGGCCGGCATTCAAGATTTAATGGGGAGATTAAATTCTTAGTGGAAGTTGGCTTGTTGTTGATTTCTAGTCAACTACTCATTTTCATTGATTTTTGTAAACTGAAAAAAGGAATATCTTTCAGGTGAGGCTGGGATTCGAACACCGAACCTTCCGATTTGGAAGCCGGTCCACTATCACTTGTCGCATATGCATTAAGGGGATTAAGAGAATGAAATTTAACGGCAAACTCTATGAACTATACTGATATTAACCTGATAAAAAAAGTGCACATTAGTCGCCTGAGATGACTAAGACATGTAGAGCGAATGACCACCAACGATCTAGCCTGAAGAGTCTCTAATTCCAACCTGGAGGGAGAACGCCGTACCTAAATCAACTTTGAGTGCGCAACTGGAGGCATTAGCCAAATCCCACAATAACTGGAAAGGACTATTGATTGAAGCCCAAATTCACCCTGAACTGTAGCACCATCTTAAATAAAGTAAAGTCAGTTTGTCGTCGTTTTTCGTTGACTGCATATGGTATAACTTGTGTAAGCCACAAACTCTCCTTTCTAAATATTGTGCATACGATCTTGTCCTGTGAATTTCACACGATTCTTTCACTTTAGATGTTAAATAGATCTTGTGACAGTGCTGTAATATGTGTAAGATGAGAGACAGCTGACGGACGAGTATCAACTGAACTTTATTAAGATGTATGTAGCACATAAGTAGTAGAGTTACCACTGTGCTGTGTGCATACAGTATGAGTACAATACAATATGGTACTATTGTAACAAGTGCTTCCCATATCCAAATCTTTTTTGACATCAAATGCCTTGGTGTCATTATCGACTTAAATGGGGCAGCTGTTCTTTTTTTCCAATATCTGTGGAATATCTGCTTCAATTAACAAACCTAAAACCACTCTGATAAGGTTCCATCAGATTGTTCATAGTGTACATAGTATATAAAAGGTTATATGCGCGGTTTTTCTTAACCGTTTGCATAACTTAGAGTACCACCATTCCACAAAAAGTTGCTGGGTTTCCAGTTACCGGAAATATAATATTTGCATCCTTCGTTTCTGATCGAACTTTCAACCATCATATCTGTACCATCATATCTGTACCATAATATCTGTAGCAGTACTACGAGGGATTCTGTTCCTCTTCGGTTTTCTTTCTGAGAAGTCGATGGTCTCTACATTTCATTTTCTCATTGAGTTCGCGTGCAGCTCTCATGCTTCTTTTCAGTGGCTCTGCCTTATTCACCCCGTGTTTCGTTATATGCACTTCTTGGCACTCTTCATCAAGCCAGATATCTCATTATTATGGCCAAATGAAGCCTAGCACTTAAGAGATCTCTAATAGGCTGGTAGCTCTAGCAGTCTCTTGCTATAGTAGTTGTCCGACCCTAAATTTCCTGACTACCCTCCCTCTATGTTCTGGCATTCGGAGTACTCACATTCGCACCTTAGCTAGAAGAATGTAAGTTCGAATCGGTTTTGGCTCAAATATCAAGAACAACGTTCTTGTTCAAATATCAATCACACCGAGCTGGGCCTTGTTTCGATTGTTTTTTTTATATCAGGGCACTGTCCAGTTCGGGTCCCAACCTGTGCTATCTGTGATGATATTTCGCCTGCCAAGAAACCAATCAGGTTATGTCCATTTTAGAGCTTGGTGTGAAAGCTATGTTTACTAGATATGTACGCAAAGATGCCCTCCTAATACAATTTTAACGTCATGTTTAGGGCATAAACGAGAACTGTTAAGCATCTCATAGAGGCAATCTTTTCTGTTTTGCTCATATTGAGCTTATGTTGTCGAATTTTGACTTGACGGAGTCTGTAGTCAGGCACTTGCACTTATGACGGTCTAGGAGCCCGGCACAATGTTCGGCTACGTCTGAACTTTCAGTAGTCCGAAAATTCCACGAACAAAGCTGTTTTCGGCTTTTTTTATTTTCAGGCCTCGTCAATAATAAGTTGACTTCACAACAAACAGTGTTTTTCTTGAACGAGTACTTATCCGATCGGTTGAATACCCGACCTTGAGAGAATAGTCGCAGAATACTTCCACGAGAGAATGAACACTCCCATTTCTTCGCTAGAAACTGTCTGGTTCCATAATTTTTTTGGGGAACTTGCCTAGATTCCGTCAAATCAGAGTTTCGGGTATTATTTCAATTGAAATTACCACTGGATCTGCCTTTGACGTTCGGTTGTGACACGGATTTGCAAATTCCTCCGTCCGAAATTCCCATACAGTATTAATTTGTCTAAGTCATGCGTATGTAAACATAATCAAACTGAAAAGTTGAGACCCGGAGTTCCAAAATACATACTCCTTCATTATATGAGTAAACATTTGCGAGTTAGTCACCGCATTTCTGGTAGCAAAGATAATTAAAATAAAAAATAAACCTAAAGTCCACATAGTAGAAGAAGGATATGAGAAATTTCGCAACTTAACCTCGATACGTATCCGTTGCTTGTTCCATTGCCAACGATAAAAATTGTATTTATAAAAAAAGAAATTAGAAATTAAGAAACTACAATATATTACCAACATTGAGAAACTAATGCGTGGCTTGTCCTGGCATAACACATTCCACACCTTCGGTTTCATATTATTTAACGTTCCAAAAGAAATTCCCACCGGTAATGGCCTCAGCTAATAATCACCCAAACACGTCCTAAGTTCTTTATTTCTTCACCCATAAACCATCAAACTCAACAAGAGTCACCTTTTTGTTATAACATTAGCTAATCTAAAACACGTAAATAATCGCTGGTGGGGACCGGGCCATAACTGTCAGCTGACGATGTCAAATAATAAAATAAGTCATTAACACGAAAGAAATATGTTTCGTTTACCCACTTTGGACACCCTCCCAGTTTTTCCATTTTTTTAT
Organism: Volucella zonaria; assembly: GCA_963966105.1. Lineage (NCBI taxonomy): Eukaryota > Metazoa > Arthropoda > Insecta > Diptera > Syrphidae > Volucella > Volucella zonaria. The sequence goes on along the minus strand of OZ014530.1, from coordinate 197,049,717 downwards.
TTTATTTATTTTTTTTGTTATATAGTGTTTTTGTTTTTGTTTATCAGGGAGCAAATTAAATAAACAAAGCAAAACTAAACTACAAAACACCACTAAAACCAGTCGAGAAAGAGAAATCCAAATAAAAGCAACGACTTACACGATAAGAACTTACAAAAATGTGAACCAAAGAACAGCCGTCAACGAAGGAAAATGCCGCCCCCGCATCTGCTTTCCGATTCGTCAAATGCGGGCGGCGGCTTTTATAGCCTGCCGTCATGATAGTTGCCAGTTGAGGGATCCTTATTTTTATTACAAAGTTATTATGTTAAAATGCTTGCTTACATAATTTGATGTTTCTGGCTTGGTGTCTCCCGGGGCGGATTTATGACTCTATTCCGGGAACGCGCGCGAACTTCCCAACAACCGCTATTGTCGTGACGCATAAATTTTAAAATGTTACCCAACTCCACGGTGGGTAAGCCCCAGAACACAAGGCACCTTCTACTGACCAACCCAATGTCCTGGAGATTATGGATTTTCTTCACTTGTTCTTACTTTTCCGATAATTTAAATTCCTTTGTTTTCCGGCGGAGTTCCGCGGACTCATGAACACCCTTATCTTGAACAATTATAAAGTCAAGTGGAAAATATGTTTCGGTTCCCAATAACTCTTTGCAAATTGTTTCCATAGAGTTAAGGAGGCATTTTTCAAATGAGCTGACGACTCCTTGAAGCATGTGTCAGAATTGGAAAGAAAATGTGATTCATAAGGAACACTCGTACGAGTATGTGCGATATTGAATTATTCGCTTGGATTCCAAGGTAAGTTTTGACGTGCAATTATTCACAAAGTTTGAAATGTAAATTTGGACAGTATATGGTACTATGGAAAGGAGTGATTTCGAGAGAAAGAGATATTTCACAAGTATGCAGTGGAACTGGGAGAATAATTATTTGGAAACATCTTGTCATCGCTTTGACTGATTTTTTTTGTTGACGACTATGAAATGTCATTACTTTCGCCGGTTTCCTCTATCTAAAAACTTGAATGCAACTGGAACTATTAAAATTTGAATTCATCAAGAAAGCCGATATTTTTTCTAGATTAAAGTGCGTTTCTTTTGGTTACTTCACTTTAAATGGCAACATCTGGGGAGTTACACTGGCCAGAAGTAGCCTAGCTGCTACTCGAGAAGATATACTTCAAAGTTTTGCGAAATAGACCCTTACTTTTTCTGTTTTATACATATAACACATGGGCTGAAAAGTCCGTTTCTAAGAGAGGGCACCACTTGAATTAAACCCATACCATTTTCAGTTAGTACCAACCTTCAAAAGATACGTGTATAAATTTGACAGCTGTCGAGTTCTCGAGATATACCGTTGTGAGTGAAGCAACTTTTGTTATTGTGAAAAAAATGGATTCAAAGCAATTTCGAGTGTTGATTTATTGTATCATTGCTTTTTGACGGGAAAAAATGCAGCCGATGCAAAGAAATGGCTTGATAAGTGTTACCTGGACTCTGCACAAGCCGAACGAACCATTCGCAAGTGGATTGAAAAATTTAAAAGTGGTCATACAAGCACCGTAGATGATGCACGCAGTGGACGTCCAAAAGAGGCTGTTTCAGATGAAAGTGAAGTTGATCGAGATAGCGGAGGCTCTGAAGATATCAAAAGAGTGTGTTGAATATCATACACGAATATTTGGATATGCGAAAGCTCAGTTCAAAGTGGGTGCCGCGTTTGCTCACAGTGGACTAAAAAAAACAACGTGTTGATGATTCAGAGGAATGTTTAAAGCTGTTCAACCGCAATAAAGCCGAATTTTTCCATCGGTATGTGACAATGGATGAAACTTGGCTCCATCACTTCACACCAGAGTCAAGTCGGCAGCCAGCTGAGTGGCGAGCAGGCGACGAACCTCGTCCTCGGCTGGCAAGGTTATGGCATCCGTATTTTGGGATGCACATGGAATAATTTTCATCGACTATCTCCAAAAGGGGCAGACTATCAACAGCGACTATTACATTGCGTTGTTGGAGCGTTTGAAGGACGAAATCGCAGAAAAATGGCCGCATTTGAGGAAAAAGTAAGTGCTGTTTCATCAAGACAATGCACCGTGTCACAAGTCGATGAGAACGATGGCAAAATTGAAAGAATTCGGCTACGAATTGCTTCCCCACCCACCGTATTCTCCAGATTTGGCCCCCAGCGATTATTTCCTGTTCGCAGACCTCAAAAGAATGCTCGCCGGAAAGAAATTTAAGACCGAATCGCCGAAACAGAGGCCTATTTTGAGGCTGAAATATTGAAAAATCGTTTCAATCAGTGTATCGCCCTCGAAGGCAACTATATTGATAAATAAAGTTGAATTTTGTAAAAATTTTGTATTTTACTATAAAATGGCCCATGTGTTATAAAGAGAAAACCCTTTTCTGGAATTAAAACCCAGTGTGACAGACGCAAAACCCCATGAAACAGTAATGAATCAAAGACAGTCCCGATTGAGGTGTTGTAGTCTTGACCCTCGACTAAAAAAATATAGAATTCAAGAGTAAATATCGCAAATATGCAAGAAATAAGCTAGGATAAACCAAATTCGGTTTGCATGGTAGCAGGCAATTAAAAAAAACTATGGTAAGAAATTCTGAACTACAGACTTATAAACCTCATTCTCAGAAAATAACTTTGATAAGGGCCTATATCCTCGATTTTTCATTTTTCCAATAAGGATTCTTTAAACTCGCGCACACTTATATAAAGAGCATCAAAAGTGTGAAACCAAATTATACCTGGCAAGGAAGATACTTGCAATTATAAGCTGAGTACATTTTGTCTATGAATATCGAAGAGTACATCCTGCACCATAGCTCATTAAAAGACGGAAATAAGTTAGACGTCGAAAACGCATCCAACTGAGTACGAGCTACAAATACTCAAGAATGATACACCCGCAGCCACGTCGAACCCAGCACGATTACTGCTAAAAACCTGTAACAACAATGTCACTACATAACTGGTGTAACCAGTTGACTAGATATCAACTGTACTTAAGTGATCTCCACATGGTAGCAACCATCTACTGATTGTATTCATCAGGACATGACTGGTGTAAACTCGTGTTAAGCAAAAATAAAATAGCACTAAATACTGTACTACTCAATAAAGAGGACGTTTGGCGGATAAAATAGTATCGTGGCGGAATAGATAGTTTTGCCAGCTACTAGTACTATGCAAGAAGGTATGTGTTCAATACTCAACCAACACCGAGAAGAAAAAAGAGGCAGATTTTCTTGTGACAATAGCAAACTTCCGACAGTGAAATCCTTAACATACCTATCACAAAGCCTATCAGTTTACCGCCGTTCGTTCGAAATTTGCTAAAAATCCTAAGTCCCCTCTCATAGTGAGTGGGGAGACTAAACCTTGTTCCAAACAAGGCTAGCAATTGACTTTTTTTTCGTTTATTGAAGCAAAGGTGCCGTCAATTGTCGTCATGCAAGATATCGAATATGAAATACCACCTTGATCAAAAAGTTCCTGAACCACACCGCTCCCATTGTTCCGATTTGAGTCCTGCTTCTTTCGTTAAGTTGGTAAATCTGTCCTTGACATTTCTTCTAAATCTTAGCCTCATAGCTTAACATTTGCAAAAGTTACGTAGAAAAGAGTACATCTATATCTGTGTGTGTTGGCGATTTAAATTTGCAACAACGAACTTTTACGAGTATTAAATTTTGCGTAAAAAACGGATTTAATGGTGCGCGAACGTTGGAAATGTTGGAAAAGTGTTTCGGCAACGATTCTCTAAAGAAAACGGTCGTTTACCAGTGGCACGAGCGGTTCAAGAGTGGTCGTGAGTCAATCGAAGATGATGAACGCAGTGGCAGGCCATCGACATCGAAAACCGACGAAAACATTGATGAGGAACTAAAAGAAATGTTGGTCAATAACCGCAAATTAACCATCAGAGAGATAGCGGAGGACTTGAACATTGCCTATGGATCTGTCTAAGACTATTTGGTTTCTGTTGTGTAGCAGCAAAGTTGGTGCCAAAAGACCTCAATTTCATGCAAAAAAGAGACCGTGTTGACGTCGCAAATACAACATCTGCCAAATCTCTGCCCGTATTCTGCTACTAATATTCATTCTGTTGATGAAATTTTTTATCACGACTATATTTCGAGAATAACAGCTCTGTTGATGGTAAGCATTGACGTAAACTCTATATTTAACATAGCTGCAAATGAAGAAGTTTAATGGTCAATGGTCGGCCAATTCAAGTCTCTCAAGAAATCACACGACCACGAAATTGTTCACGCAATAGAGCCATTGTTCCATTGTGGCGCAGTCCTGCTAGGAAAAATCGTCGTCCACCTCCAAGCATCAACTTCAGGCAAAAAAAATGCAGCCAACATCGTTCCATAACGCAGTCCATTGGCCGTGGCTCAAGTGGTAGTGGACTGGCTTCCGAATCGAAAGGTTCGGTGTTCGAATCCCAGCCTCGCTTGAAAGACATATCATCTATTTTTACAGTTAACGAAAATCAAGTAAGACGAGTAGTTGACTAGAAATCAACATCAAGCCAACTTCCACTAAGAATTTAGTCTCCCCATTAAATGTTGGATGCCACCCATGGAGCGAAATAACCACTGAGCCCAAACATCTTTGTTTCTCTCTCTATCCCATTTTCCAAAAAACTTAACACATGCTGAGGCATTATAAGTGTATTCATACCCACTTGAGTGTTCTTTTAAAAAAAAAAAAAAAATTGAAACGATCCCACCAGCATTATTTGTTGAATAATTTTGTGTAAAAAATCATGATCTTGTTTATTCGTTTCCATTCAATCAGCGAAAGTACAGTGTTGTGCGTGGTCTGCTAGCTTCATTTCCTGTGTCAATTCCTGTGATCGTATCGAAATGGACACATCTGATTTTTCAGTCACACTCTCAGCTACGGCGGTGATATTTTCACCGAACCTTGCCGGCGAACACGAGTTGGAGTCTTCATGTCACTAAGCTATCCGATACATTAAAATTTATCGATTAAATTGAATAAAGCTCTGTTAGAAGGCGCTTGATGATGACCAAAAGTAGTACGAACTTTACGAAACGCTACCGCGATATTTTCACCGTTTTTGTGGTGAATTTTCACGATTTCAGTATGATGCGTGAGTATGTATCAACCCGTTTTATTAACCATAGCACTGCTAGTTGAATATTGAGAGTTCAGCAATAGCGCAAAATTTAAGATGACACCACCTCTATATTGAACTCCAGTTTCTACAATGAACCTAGCTAACAATTTTCCCCCGTTTAAATAATCAAACAACCACATTCTGTATAATTGGGTGAGGCCCGTTTTGGAAAGTACAGTCGGAAGGCAACACGACAATTCGTCTACAAACAGACTTAAACTAATTGGCTTTGTAACAGGAATCAGTATCACTATAGACCCCACATTAATTCACAAAGTAACATGGTAGTAAACTACCAATCAAACCGTCTACCAAATTGATCACTTTGCGAACGACAGTATTAAATGTACCCGAACTTTCGGAGCGGCAATGCAAACTCAGACTACTACTTGATTTCAGCCAAGGTGATTCAAGAGATATCTCAAACACCTCCTAGATGGGAGAAATACTGAAATAAGATTCAAGGTAGAACACCTGGTATTACAAGAACCCGTCTCTACTGCTGCCGATGGCGTTTTCCTCCACATCTTGGTGGTTCCTATGCAATCTGATTAGGGTACTGAGGAACAATTTCATCGATCCTAATTTACAATTTCCCAGGTCCTAAGGGAAATTGAAGTAGTACCGATAGATTTCTGAATACCACTTTATCGTCTTCTAGGCCTCATATGACAATATCTATAGAAATGAGCTCAGACCACATCGGCTAAGTAATTAAAAATGACACCACATCAGAAATCAAAGGAGAGCTGAACTTCTCAATCGCTGTTTCATTGATCTTAAACGACATTTAAGCAGAAGCATGCACGTCAGCGAAGTTGGATGGAGATATCCTAGACGAGCTCATACATATTAAACTTTTTAGTTTCGTTCACGTTAACGATCTTTGAAACAAGAGATATAATAGCGAACTGTATGAGCTTTATAGCTATATGGCTAGCACATGTATAGTGAATGAATATTAGATCATCATCACTTCCCTTCAAGAACTGGAGAAATATGACTATCTGTTACTTGATCAAGTTCTTTCCCAACCGTCGAGCTATGTATAAATTCAAACTGCGGTCAACTGATCATGAGAACTAATCTAGTAATTCCGATATCTCTAAACTCACAAATGTACTATAATCACAACACACTCGGCTATTGGAAGACACGACCAACGATCGAGTATTCCTCAGAATGATTACTCTATTTGTATTACTGCAATTTGATGAAGATTGACCATGCAAGTACCGCTAAGCACATACATGCTTACACAGCGGCGCTGCACAAAAGAACGAGAGCGGCTCGTAAGCTCTACGAGCAAAAGAGGACGGAAGAAGCCGATGCTTCTCCGGAGAAAAAAAAAAGTGCATGAGAAGCTCGCGACAGAGGAAATAGAGGGATGCTACTCCAGGAATAATGTTCGCAAATTTGACCAAAAGGTAAAAAGAAGGTGTCATAAGTAATACAGAAACCTGTAGAGTCACAGTCGGTGACTCTCTGCTAAATGGCGAAGACGACTGAAATTCCGCTGTCAGGCAGAGCGAGCCATTCAATATTGACGATGCAAGTCAAGAATTCCGTCGACCCGACCAAGATGAAGTAAGGATAGCAATATCTAAAATAAAGTCGAATAAGGCTGCCGGGCCAGACGACATGCCGGCCTGCCCGCCGTACTATTTAAGGCAGCAGGAGATGACTTGGTAGAGAGCATACACCAACTTATTTCCAAGATTTGGTCGGATGAATGTATGCCTGATGAATGGAACCTCAGCATCGTTTGCTCGGTTCACAAGAAAGTAGACCCTCTAAGCTGTGCCAACTATAGAGGTATCAGTCCCCTAAACATCACACATAGGATCCTGTCTGCCGTACTGTGCGAGCGCTTATCAACGATCTTATTGGAAACTATCAATTTAGGCTCGGTAAGCCCACAATTGACCAAATATTCACACTACGGAAGATCCTGGAGAAAATCCAAGAAGTTCTGATCAATACTCACCACCTCTTTATCGATTTTAAAGCCGGTTGTGCAGGATGACTATGGAGAAAGCTCGCTGCTGCATCAAGGCCGGCAACGACCTAACCGAGACTTTTGATGTCAAAAAAGGATTTAGGCAGGGCGACACGCTGTCATGTGACTTCTTTAACATCATACTTGAAAGAATTGTACAAAACTCACCAGCCAACACACGAGCTACGATTTTTCGAAAGTCTGTTCAATTGTTTGGCTATGCCGACGATATTGAAATTAATGGTAGAATACAGCGAGCGGTCACTGGAGCATTTGCGAGTATAGGAACAAAACAAAGTATATGCTGTCAACAAGAAGGGACACCCAACATCGACGAATCGGCCAGAATGTCACAATCGACAGCTATAACTTTAAGGCTCTGCTATCATATCTGAAAACGACATCTCTTCAGAAATCAAAGGAAGAATAACGCTAAACAATCGCTGTTTCTTTGGGCTGAGATGGCAACTGTGTAGTAAGGCCGTCTCCTAAACAACCAAGGAAACTCTATATAAGGCCCTAGTAATCCCAGTCCTGCTCTATGGTTCTGAAGCATGGACCCTTTTTAAAGCGGTCGTTTTGAGAAAAAAATTCTTAGTAAGATATTTGGTCCCGTATGCGTTGACGGGTTCTGAACAAGACGATTCAACGATGAACTCTACGAGCTGAAGTGCGTCATCGACCTGGTCAGAAAAACTGCGCATTGGGCGTTTGAGATGCTTTCCAATCGGACGGTACGGAGCCGAAATTTATTTTTCAGGTAACTAAAATCTCGTAAGATGAATGGTTGCCTAAATACATCATAAAGTTAATTTACACTAATAATTTAGCCTCCCCATTAAATGTTGGATTCCACCCATGGAGCGAAATAACCACTGAGCCCAAACATCTCTCTTTCTTTTTCTCTTTCTGTCCCATTTTCCGAAAAATTTAACACATGCTTTGGCATCATAAGTGTAGTCATACCCACTTGAGGTGAAGTTCTTTACAAAAAAAAAAGCCCTGTTCTTTTTACCAGCTATGGTTGCCTTAATTAGATTTAGCATCAATTTGGAATAAATTGGCTGGGATATGTAGGGCGAATGAACACTAGTACTCCAGCCCGCAGAATCTTCGACTCTAGTCCGGAAGAACAACGCAGTAGAAGAAGGCCTCGCCTTAGGTGGCTCGCGCAAGTAGAAGGGGACCTCAACTAACTTGGAGTGCGCAGACCGCGCTAATTGGAGAGGCTTATTGGTTGAGGCCCAGGTCCACCCTGGACTGTAGCGCCACCGAAGTAAGTAAGATTACATCAGCAGACGTATTGTGCGACTTTTTTGCAACTAAAGTGATCTAGCACGTATTAAACCTGGGCAATTGCCACTTTCCAAACCTAAGCGAACCAGTTATCGAGGGAGGAAGAAAATAAGGTATAATATGAGATGAAATGGGCTTAAACCGTTGAAAGCGATTTAATGTGAAAGCGCCAGAGATCGTTATGGGAAACCGATTTGTTTTCGAAAAGGCCTAAGATTTAGAGCACCAAACACACTCTGAAGCCTTCCAACGTAATTTAATAAAACTTCTTTCACTGACTTCCTTAAAGACAAAATCTCTACAGCGGTTATTGACAGAACAGAAATCAAAGGCACGATTGTTCAAGGCAAGAACTGTGTCAAATGGTCAAGTTGAAATGGAGACTTAAGAAATTGCTTGCCTCTGAACTCTGAACCCTGGCTTGACATCTAACAAAGCGCTATCTTCTTCCTGACCTTTTAATCGAAAAAGTTCTGGTAGACCTCAGAACTAAGAATGCTTAGGAGAGAACTACTGATATGCCTTGAAGATATTGGACGTAAGCCCCAACAAAATTCAACTTGTCATTTTCTCTACAAAAAATTTAATTCCATACATTGACCTTGCCTTCGTAAATAGTATTAACTTAGCATTTTCAGAGCCAAATATTTTGGTCTTATTTTAGATAGAAAGTTTAGCCGAAAACATGACATTCAAGAAAGATTTAAGGAAAGATCACGTTGTCAATTTATTTTTGCAAAATGTTATGAGTTAAATCATTCAAATACAAAGCAAAGTGCAATACTATTCAGCTTGTTTGTGAATTAACGGTTTACTTCAAATGAATTCCCCCTTTGCACTGGACATTCTATTTTATCTGACATCCCTCGACTGAAAACGGTAATATCCTGGATACATATAGGACCCTTTCAGGAAAGGTATGTACAATAGATTATACGATCCCCCGGGTGCAATCCAAACACAATCATCCAAATCACCATTCCTTTGAGAAAGATGCATTCTTGGAAGACTAATCGATCTGGTAAGTCTCCAGATCCATCTTTTTTATTTCCGTAGCTAGTTCTTGGCAAAAATCTTGGCTGAAGAATGTCGTGGTTTTCGCTCAGATAATCCAAAAAGTCAGTTACGCTTCATTCTTAACATTCGGAACTCAGGAAAATGCCTCCATATGGGGTGGCCGTGGTGTAGTGGTACTAGCAATCGCTTCTCACTCGGTGGGTTAAGGTTCGAATCCTAGCCATGACAAGCTTTCATTTGTGTAATTGGAACTCAGTCAGAAAAAATCTGCGTGTGAAGGCATAACACTGACATGTAGATTTGGTTGTTTGTAGGATTTTCAAACACAAAAACAACCGTTAAAATTCACAACCTCATCATTCCGAGAGAAGAAAATCTCTCCGTCCTATTCGGACTCCCACCCCTGGAGAGTCAATATCGAAACCAAACACACCTGAGTTTCAAACCACTACATCACAAACTTTCCTTTCTCCTCCTTCTACCTTTCCGCCCGCGCCCAGGCAACAGTGTAAGGGTATTCATAACCCCTTTGGCGCGCGTAAATTATAAAAAAAAAAAAAAAAAAATAGACCTTGTATTATACAATATAAAGGACTCTGTAATCACGCAACCTAATCCATCACATAGTAATAAGGACATACTCGGGACTATCATTATGTATATCTTTTTTTAACGGTAAAGTATCTTCAGAATCAAAACACACGCGAGTACTTGCAGCCTGATGTAAGTATACGATACTCACAAAAAACTTGTTCCGTGGTGTCACCATCACTCTCATAACAAACGTCACAGGATATTGTGTCAATTATGCCAAGAACTTAGCTGCTTAGCAAAAGCGTTGCAAACAGTCTACCGTCTTTCCTTCTGAGAAAAAACAGGAAAGTTTCTGACTTCTTAGAGAAGTCGGAAAGCATTCGCACAATCTACCGGCATTTTAATGATTCATCCTCAGGTATACAGATTTCGAACCCAGTTGTCAACGGAAGCCGTAACCAACGACACCGGCAGTCCTTAGGCAAACTCCGATTCAGAAAAAAATCTCTTTGGAGACTTTACTAGCGGGTTGATAGGCGATCTAATTTTTGGTGATCACAGTGTGACCTGAGACCCAATCAGTGAATTCAGTCATCCGACAGCGCTGATGGAAGCGTTGCAAGCTCGAACTACCATAAACGTGTTGAGCGGGGACAGAAAAACCTAGTTATCTGTTCAGACCCAGATACTTCGACCTCTCTATCGATTTTTCGCAACATACTTTGTTGCCATCAGGATTGGTCCGTTCTGCTTGAAAGATATAGTACATGCAAATTTTCCTAAAGAGAAATGAATTAAGGCTTGACTTCATTTTCTTTAGTGTGCCGAAACCATTCCAGAACACGAGGAAAGTATAAACTTTTTCATAAACGGAAAATAATTTAAAAGTGCAGCTTGATGTGAATATCAAGGGGATGAAGATTCATTAGTGCCGTTACAGTTGGGGCAGGAGTACTAGGAAAAGCCCAATGCAATTGAGACAGACCGTTCTTAGAAGCTGAGTAAAGCATCAGTGACGGATTTTGGTAAAAACCTGTTCTTCCAGATATTCAAAACATATTATATATTTAGTTTTATCATAACCGTGCAAATGTGAAAAACCCTCTTGAGTGAAAAACCCATGTAATCGTATTGCTGAAAACTTTTTAAACTGAAAGGAAGCCGACAGCACCTTGGGGGTTTTCGGCATGATGTGTCTAATTTAAAGAAATTTGTTATCTAGAATAACTGCCAAATTTATAGCTTGGTTGAAGAAACGCATACAGAATCCTCTAGACGCAAGATGAGTTAGGTCAGTCAGCTTTCTCCTCCTAAAGAGAACAATCTCAATTTTAATACGAATTACTTAAATTCCATTTCCAAAGCACCAAACATCGATCAACAGATACACCTACATTATCTGGAAGAGCCTGAGTGTATACATTTGAACTATTGGAAGAGTTAAATAGTAAGTCGATCAACATGCATCCTTACATTGGAAATATGAGTCCGCCTTGCAGGCAACCCCTCTTTAATCCTGCCATCACATATAGGCAGCAGTTAGCATTCGCAATCAGTGCCCTGACTACCAGCACTGCTGTTAGCTACAAAACTCCCTGTTGCCTGGCCGAGTTACACATTCAGGCAAAAATTGCGTTGTCGAAAGCATACTCAATAGCGATGAATATGACAAACGCTTTGCATTCGGAAAGCAACTATCCGCACATGAATTCCCTCGGTCCTATTGAACGTAATGGCTAGTCTTACCATTCGTCAAAGATTTGGTATGTGTGCCAGTGCCAGGGGAGGAGCACAATTTTCTTCAGTGCTTCCAGTAGCTGGTTTATACCTTTTTGTAGCATTGTAGAATATATATATATGTATAAGTCCCAGGTATTTTAAAGCCCTCAAAGGAAACGTATTTGATGGCCCCTCCCATTACCAGAACAGATAACATGTACAGGATACGGCGGGTTGTCTTACTTAGTTCTTTCGTTCGTTATTTGGCTGATTTTGGTCAGGTTACATGGACAGTGTTCGTGTCATCAGATTGGTAACGAGCCTTCCCAATCACGGGTATCATTGCGTGATTGCTGCAAATCTCCAAAGGAATGGGTGATCCGCAGGGGTTTTTTATCTCTGCACACTTCATTTCAACAACTTTGGTGCGGGCATTATTCAGGTTTGAATAGCTTTCTCTACCTTCTATTTCATTCTGAGCAATAATGGGCTTAAAGCGCATCCAATTGGCTTTTCACAGATTGCTCCTCCGCTAATCTGAGTTTGAGGTACCGATCGATGGTCTGAAATGGGAGCCAATATTGTTGACTGTTGTCAGACTATGGCATGAAGTTCAGAAGATGTTTAGCTCTCACATCTTTTTGTCCCAATAGTATTCTGAGCACTAGCATCACCGCATACATACATATGCTAATGTGTAGCAGACTTAATGTACACGGTTGATCTGAGCTAAGAAAATCGTCCCTTGCCTGCTCACATTGTCAGCATACTGGCAAAGGGTTTTCAATATTCATAATTAAACTTTTACAGAGGTGAAAGCTGGTTGAAGTAATATTGTGTATAGAAATCCACTTCACCCTATTCGGGCAACTCTAGCTTAACCACAGAATTTCTTCAGCCCATTTCGTCAGCTAAAAAGGTAAAGGTACTCGAAGTAAGTTACCATTTAAACTTGTGAATTTTAATTGTCGACCTAATTTAAGGCCCTTACTTGTGTAAACTTTATAAATCCACTTGCCAGATTTACTTTTCTTACGTTCCTATTAATATCCCCCTCAAACCATACATTGCATGTAAGTCGTACCATCTCCAGTATTTATTTATTATGCAATAGTACTGTAATTAGGTGTAAGACAAATTGTTATCAAACCATGAAATGTACTACAAATCCGTCTACACCTTCTTAAGTGACAACCACCAATTGAAGAGAAATCGATTCACTTTTCGTTATCATTAAACAACCCCCTCCCTTTAAAAACAAAAAAAAAACAATCAAGTAAAAATACGACAAGAAACCAATTTCATTTCCAATCAATCACACCAATCTTATCCAGCTTACCGTGTGAGTAACGACCAAGTGTTAGCGAATCTTAATGTCAAAACCTGTAATATGCTATTAAACGCACCCATTAGTCCAAAAAACCAAAAACAAAAAAAGAACTGAAATAAAAACCGTCAGTTCAAATGTGACACCGCTACTGTTGGCTTTTGACTAACTGACTTTCGTGCGAGCGAGTCCTTTGGAGCGAGCGTGACACGCAACGTGTGCGACCAACGATTTATGTTTAAGGATAACACAAGGTTGACTTTGCCCAACAATTAATAAATCTAGGCTGTGACTTACTACTACCACCGCTACCGTTGCCAGTAGTCTCATGAGTTAAGGGTTAGAGAAACCTCTGAACTAGCTTTCTAGCTAACACTAGTTCTGTGGTGGCTAATTTATCGTCGAACAAATTGTTGCCATAAACAACAACAGAAAAAAAAAGATTGTGGAAACCTCACCAGGAGCAGTACTTGAATGCGCCTTTATCAGGCGAGAACATGATCCAAGAATTTCGAAGGAAATAGCTAACGAGTGACCTCTGCCATTAAGTGTTCACCTAGGGAGGCAGTACGAGCACTTGTGCACACATACATACTATTCTCGTACAAGTACTGACCAGAAGTTAGTTACATGTCTAGCAGTGGCTTAGTTAAAAGCGTGCTATTGTAATTCCAGCGCAGTCCACCGGCGATAACTTATAATTTTGCCGGGTAAATTATTTCCCAGCTAAGGATTCAGACTGTAATCAATTAATCAGTAATCTTGTACTACTTGCGAGGCCTGATGTCGACAATGTTTACTAGGAGTATTTGCCTACTGGCTGCTACCCCTAGGTGTTGTGGGAACGATGTTGGCGAGCTGTTATTTATATGAGCTCTGGAGGTGCTGGGTGCTCTGTTTTGTTACGTCGGAAGAAATTAGGGAGACTGTTATGTATTGTACGAGTATATGTTTTTTTGTTTTTTCGGTACCTAATGTGACTTTTATAAATGCTTTCTAGGTCCAGTTTCGTTTGCCGGTAGCTTATTAGTTGCGCAATAAAAGCAGCGACATTATAAATTAATGGGCGATAAATGAATAGGACGAATTGAAAATCTATGGAGTGTGGTGTTGTTAGCTGAAGTACATATATGACATTCTGTCTTTTCTTTGGCGTTTTTAACATCAACTTAAGTCTGTGATGGTTTGATTTTGCTCGTGCTTTCAGCAGGCCCCGTGAATCTGCTTGTCGCTAATGCTCAAATCGTGTGAATGAAATGGTTAGATAGTTTCCCTACAACTCGAACTAGAGTTTTGATGAAGTTTCTGAATTGCAAAAAGAAATGACGTTGGCATTTTTGAATCAGAACCATTCACCATACTTATGGCTAAAAACCATTTTAGAAAGAGCAGGTGGGAGATTTTCGCAAATTTTCAGTGCGTAAGTTTTCTTACTTTTACACAACCGAACTAATCTTCCTTTCTGACTGCATCAGTTTTTCGGCAGGCAGTAACAAACCTCCAAAAGGGAATTCTTCTGTCTGTACTTTTTACTTTTTCTCCGCTTGGAGTCAGAAAAAAATCATAGAGCTCCACTCACTGTGGACAAAATTTCGACGCGAACCGCACAGTGAGTGCACAAGACTGGGATCTGGTCCTTGGTTGATGCCGGAATTTGGCGCCATCGATACATTTGTTTTAAATTGTGCTTAAGGCTATGTCCTATACATTTTCCACATCCATCTCAGTTCGAGAATATAACGTTTTTTCTTAAACATAGTGAAGTCGCTGAATCATAGCTGGGTGCGAGATGATAGTGGGAAATGAGATTGTCCACGAGCTAGCTGAGAAAAGTACTTTTCAGGCCTGAACATGTCTAAGTGCTTCCATTATGTGGGCTATAATTGACAGTTGAATTTCTTACAGATACAATCGTAGGTGACTTGACGTTTGAGATTTGAGGGATGCTTTTCTACGTCTCTTAAGGTACACGTATGTATATGTTTGTATATTGCTGAGTTGTCCGCGTGAAACGGCTAATCTCGGAACGTTTCTTCGAGAATTTCAGGGGTTTAATTGATGGTTTCGGCTTCGCATAATCAATGTTAAGACCCTTTAGAAACCACGTGACAGACCGAATAATTTGCGATAGCTCCAGATAGCCATAGAGCAGATAGGATCAGCCGCGAAAGCCGATAAAAAACAACATCTACTTCGGCGACTGCTACAATAAAAAGAAGGAAGACAACGTTTTTTTTATATATTTAAACCTTCAGCATATAAGTAAATGCCTCATAGCAATTTACATCAAGGCCAGATTCAGGTCTGATTGGCGTTCATGCTACTACAGTGGATAAGGATGCCCCCTCAGACCGAACATTTGAGCAGTTCCTCAGCTATATACCAAAAGTGTGCTGGAAGATCTTAATGCAAGTCCCGGTAAGGAAGCCATTTTCAAGCCCGTCATCGGAAAACACAGCACACATAACACTTCGCAAGCACGCGGTTCCCACATCTCAAGATCAATCAACCGTCAGACATTCTTTCAACTTTCTAGAAGTCCGAAGTTTCCGAGGAGACAGCATCCACTCCGAACTATACTTTATTGCACCCGAGTACGAATACGAATATAATTGAGCTGCACATTCGAAAGTTTTATCAGACAATAAAATGAATGTGCTTTCGTCCCCTCCACATCGTTGGAATATTTTTGTAGGCAATAGTACAATTCGGAAATTCTAGATACTATTCCTATAAATAGGTAGTTTCATGTACGACTGGAATGAAGTCTAGGCCGGCATATAACCGTCTCAGCTTTTCGAAGATCCGGTTTGGTGGATCGGCCCACACTGGTTAAAGGCAAAAACGTTATCAAAGATGCATGAGCTTCTTCTATCCCAAAATCACAACCACAGAGACGTTGGCTTGTGGTGGTATTTTGCTCTCCTTTCAGCACCTTTAGCGGTAAAACGGCATCTTCGGCATCTGATCGGTTTCGATATTTTAACATTCGCACAAATCTATGCCCTTTATACCCAAATCGAAGCTATTCTTAATTCTCAGCCGAATCGCCCTCGCTGGCAGCAGATTCAACATGACATCAAGGCCAATGATCTGGCAGTTGAACAAGAAAACAACTTACCACCTGCAATATTTACCATGGGTCATAGCAACCCATTCGGGTACAGACAAATATGTAATGAGATGAGGTATACACTCTTCTGACCAGGCCTTAGAAACGAGTTAATACTCCCCACAATCTTTCCACAAGGTAAGGCGTCAGATAAAACAGTGACTTAAGATTTCGGATTTAAGCTTAGATATTGCTATCCTTACTTCGATTTGGTCCATCTATTTTGCTTGATGGCGTGATGTTGGGCTTCATCGTCGTTATACAGTTTCCATTTCCTTCTTCTTCTTTACAGGTTTCTGTACTGGTTTTGTTACCTTGATAAGTTATTTTTAACTTTTAGTAAGACTTTCGTACGCTGTTCCTGGAGTACAAACCTCGTGGTCTTTTTCTTGCTCTGGACAAGCCGATACTCTTCCCACATCCTTTGCTCGTAGAGCTCACGAACGGCTCTCATCCTTCGTTGCAGCGAAACTTTTTGCTTCGTTATGTACGTGTAATTGCGGGCATCAAACCGAGTATTTTTGGGTGCAGTTGCAGAATCTCTGATCGCACGTTGGCAGCGTTGCGATGGTTGGTCGAGCGATTTCGAGATACGAGTTCAGCAAAGACTCTGGCCGTCTGTTGCGATTTCAGCTTTTGTAGGTCATATATTCTCACAGTTGTTCTTCCTTGTTGTGGCGCCTGTGAGTTAGGTTAGGTTAGGTTAGGTTAGGTTAGCTTAGCGGGTTGTAGTATCTGGAATCGAAGGCGCTCTGTACCTCATCTCACTTAGGTGTGTGTAGACCCATTGTAAAGGGAGAATGGGGTAATATGGAGGCAATGGGAATTTGATTTGATTGCTAGTTATGGTTTCCACTTTGGATGTAAATGAAGCAACAGACAATTCGGCGAGGTCGTGTAAGTAGTAACTTTTAAGAGTTATTTGTCTCAAATTACCGAGAGTGTGGCAGCGGCATAGAAAGTGAATGGTATCCTAACTTGAACTTTTGCCCCCACAGCCTCTGCAGAGGTCGTAGTCTGTAAAGTGCAGCTTTATTGCAGAAGATTATGGCATGTGAGTAACCCTACTGTTTTTTCAGAGTACCTAACTTGATCTGGATTTTCTGAGTTCCGGCCATAATTGTCTTGAAGTTTCACAGGTAGGAAGGTCTATCCACCCTTCATTGACTTTTATTTGTATTGTTCGCTCCACTTGCATTCTTAGAGCGCATAGCGGAGGTTTGATACTTTGATCTGCCAGTTCCCTTTATAGGGAAGACCCGTTTCTAGCTAACTCATCTGCACGTTCGATGCCTGCCACTTCTTTGTGGCTATAGACCCAGCAGGACTTTGCCTTCGGTTGAACTCAATGAGCCTGAAGCTCTTCAGGGCAGCGCTGCACAAGCCTCAAATTAATCTTGACTTCCGCGTTGGCCTCAATGGCAACCTGGCTATCAATCAATATGGTAACATCCTCGTGGCATATTGCTTCTATTGAGACAAGTCTGACTGATTCTGCTAGAGCCAATATCTCAGCCTAGAAGACACTGCTGTTGTCGTGCAGGCGACGCAAGCGTCTTAAGTTCAATTGCACGGAGAAGATCCAGGCGCCAATTCCTGTCTCCATCTTTGATCCATTCGTGTAGATAGATATCGTGTGCCATTAGGTTCTTTTCCCATGCCCCTCTGCTGGGAAAAGACAGGTGTTTGAAAGTCATGATGGGGTATTACATAGACCGTATTTGGGCATGAACCCAGTACACTTACAAGGATTGAGACGTAGCTCTTCACGCTTGGCTTCCACCCATTCAGCAGATTTAGTCTTAAAGCACTTTTCGCTGCCGGTTTTTGCATGTATAGGTCTAGGGGCATGAGACCAATTATATTTTGCAGGATTCTCTTGGGGTTAAGTCCCCATTTTCTCGCAAATACCATATATGCTGCAGGCATAGAAAGCAATCGTTGCTTTCTTTACAGTTTCTTCGACATTGAGTTCCACATTTGTTTCATGGCTTCAACAAGATAGTCATGCGGGTCAATGTTGGCCGCCCGGAAGGTACGAACCTCAAGAACGAGTTTGCCAGGGTCGTCAACAGTAGATGTATTATTATCCGAGTCTATTACCTAATCCGTTGCAGTTTTTCATATCTCTTCCAAATACGATTTTCAGCCCTATAATGGCGTAGGCCAACATTATGCTACTGGCAGGCACTTGTCATTTTAGGTTGCATGAGCATTGGTTTACTCATGTTTTTATGAGCAACCACTGGGAGGTAAGGTATGCAATACACTACATGCTTGCTTGGCCAATCCAAGATATAGGTCAGTCAGCAGTTACCCGACCATTGGCCATGCGGATTCTCTTCAATACATGGAAGTATATAAAAAAACAGTGTTTTACTGGCATCACTTTCATTTTATTTTCATAAGATTGGCACCTTGTGATACCTATCTATCATATGTAAGAGTACCTTACTTCCGTGCAAATAAAATGCCATTGTCTGGATTGAATTTATAAAACCGGGTGACAGTGGCAAAAAGTTCGCAAAATTTAGAGAAGAGTTGAATATTTAAAATGTTGGAAAAGAACCAAAGGATTAAAGGAAAATTCACGAAAAAAAATACAATGCAACACATCCAAATAAGAACAAACGAAATACAAATATTAAAACAAGAAAAATAAACTGAAAGTTAATTGAGAACACACATCATACAATGGGGAATGTGGAAAAAACTGATAATACAAGCACCTCAGCAGAAATCAAGGTAAATACAACAGCAGCAGTACCTCAAAAAAAATTCTAGCATGCAGTTGGGCCTTACTGCTCCAGAGGAGCTCACATTTTGCCATCGGATTACAAGAGCTGGATCCGAAGATTCGTTATCGTATTGGAAATGGATTACAAGAGGCAAGCAAAAAAACGCAGGTAAACATTTTAATATACTAAATGGGCGAGAAAGCCAAAGTACAAGCATTCGAGGAATACTTCATTCAAAAAGGAAACATAATCTACGAGCGTACGAAAACAGGGAAATAAAACGGACGAGGAGCTTATAACAGCTCTGGATGCTTTCGCGAGCACTGCAAGTGGGGGAACCTATCAGACGTTATGTTTCTTTTGACTTTTGTGGTAGGCATGAAGGATGAGGCACTAAGCGATAGGCTACAGCTGTATCCAAATCTCTCTCTAGAAAATGCTATTTTTGCACTTCGGCAGGTAGAAGAATTTCAATGGCAAAAAATAAAATTACAGTTGAGCTCAACATCAGCTTGAAAAATCGAACGGTTTGAGGATCAAAAACGAAATTTTAATAAACACAAATCGGGTTCGGCTACGACCAAAGAGCGTCACCAAACCAAGGAGATACGAGATATGAGTTGCGGATAGGAATGACATGATTTCAAGAAAGTGGACGGTAAAAATAATAGTCTATAAGAAATGTCAAAAAGTTGGACACTCTGCACGGGTTTGTTGTACAAAAGGGGTGTGTGAGGTTAGAGAAGAATAAGAAGACGAATGCTTTGTGGGGGCGGTAACAGATAAGTAGTAAGTTGATTTGTGACTAAACGATAAGAAAATTAAATTCAAAGTTGATACAGGCGGCAGTCGAAGAAATGAAAAATGCAGGGTGGTTCGGTTTGGGACACAGATATTTTGCGACCCGATTCATTAGTTCACGATCGTATGGGAAGGGGGGGGGGGGGGGGCTCTATTTTACCCTCCCCCTGAGTTGCAGGGTGTTAAAACAGCTTCTTCAGAGCTTAGTGACAACTTATACTGTATTAAACCTAGAACGGCCATGTTGCTACTGCTCTTTAAAAAACACATACAGCAAAATTCGTGGATTTTTTCGCTGTATACTCGTATAATCGTCCAAATGAGTCAAAAATTTAAAGGTTAGTGAAAAAATCTGAAGAATCCGGTCCTGTCGAGGATCGAAAAAGGTCTAGTAGATCAAAAAGTGGACACTCTACTGAGAACACGGCTGCTGTACATAAAGAGTCGCTGAAGAAACTTCAAGATTGTTATCACGATGTTTTCAAGCATTAGGCATTCACTGCTTGACATATTTTAAATAAGGATTTGCATTTGCATAATTACAAAATCCAACTAACAGAGGTATTGAAACCAACAGATCATAGTCAAAGTAGAACTTTCGTCAATTGGTTGCTGGAATATGTTGCTGGATTTTCATGCAACATCATGTTTAAGTAGTGATGAAGCACATTTCATTTGTGTGGCTTCGTCAACAAACAAAATCCTCCATTAATATCAGAAATATCATTATATCTACAAAAATGTACTCTTTGGTGCGGTTTTTGGGCAGGTGGAAGATCCCTTGCTGTCAATGGAGAGCGCTATAAATAAATTATTGAATTTATTTATTTATTTATTTATTTATTTATTTATTTATTTATTTATTATTTACATTTTAAATTTACATCAGTTTACATCAATTTACATCAATTTACATCAGTTTACATCAATTTACATCAATTTACATCAATTTACATCAATTTACATGAATTTACCCGCAAAGCAAAGTGCTTATCTGCAGGTGGTTGTTAGCATTGGTATAATTAGTTGGTTTTGAGGTGATTTAAAATAATATCTCAGTTTATTATTGTATATAAAAGACTAGCATTATTACTTTATGTAGATATAAAATTAACTAAATTCATTATTGGTGACTATTCTACTTTACAAAGTACTCGTACATCGAAATAAATAATTTTTTTAATTCTTTTTTTCGTTTTCTAAGGTTAGGAATACATTTCAAAGATTGAGGAAGTTTGTTCATAAGTATTGGAATAGCACAGCGTAGATCTCGTTTTCCATAGATGTTGAATGTTTCTGGTACTTCTAGCATGCCTTGGGCTCGTCTTCTGGTGTTTTGCGTATGACGTAGAGGTTGCAGAAATCTCTGATCCTCCATATAGTGTATGAGTGTTGTCATCTGAAATATTACGTTGGCATCTAAAATTTTGAAAGATGTGTAAGCAGGTCTAAAAACTTTGAATAGACGATGTGAAAGATTCAATATCTTATCAATATGGGTTTTCGCCGCTTTTCCCCAGGCCAGAATCCCATATCTGATTCTTGATTCTGCTAGCGAGTAGTACACTTGTTTCTGCACTTCAAAATGGGAATATCTTTTAAGGTATACCAACGCAAAGAGCGCGCTCTTAAGTTGAAGACGTAGGGTATTTATATGCTCTCGCCATAATAGGTGTTCATCTATAATTATCCCGAGGTATTTCATGCTTTTAACTACTTCAATTTCTTTATTGTTGGCTGACAATGGGCAGTGTTCGTTTCGGTGATATATTTGAACAATATCTTCTCGCTTAGAGGGGGTGCGTATGTGCATTACTTTTGTCTTAGTCGCATTTATTAGAAGGCTTTTATCATGACACCATTTAGAGACTGTGTTAAATTCTTCTTGCAATATTTCCACCGCAGAGTTTAAGCATTTGTGTTTTACCACAATTGCTATGTCATCAGCGTAGACATAGGCAGTACTTTTTTTGAATAGGCACAAGAGTTCCTTTGTATAGAGGATAAATAACAACGGGCCCACAAGGCTCCAATTGTGGTACACCGTATTCACTTGGTTTTTCCTCGCTCATTTTGTCTGAGACCTTAACTTTTATGGCTCTATCTTTCAAATAGCTCTTAAGCCAATTTGCCATTATTCCTCTCAAACCTATTTTACTGAGGCTTTCGATTAGTTTTTCATGCATTAGTGTATCGAACGCTTTACTGAAATCGATAAATAGCACGAGAACATGGTGATTTCTGTTCAGGCCGGCATTAACAGTATTGGTAAACTCGCCTAGTAACATTCCAGTGCTTTTATTTTTCTGAAAACCGTATTGGTTTGAATGTAGTATTTGGTGCTTGGTTATAAAATTGTTAAGTCGATTAACAACTACCTCCTCCATACACTTTTCAACAACTGACAAAATTGCGATTGGCCTGTAGTTTTCAGTGTTATTTTTGGTTCCTCCCTTGTATATTAGTCGAATAATCGTTGTTTTCATCAGCCTTGGAACAATGCCTTGATTTATACTTTGGTTAACTATTGTCTTTATAACAGGAGCTAGATACACTGCATTTATTTTTAAATCAATTGGTCTAATGTTATCGGCTCCAGGACATTTATTACAGTTCAACTGATACATCATTTTATAAATTTCCGCTTCGGTTGCTTCTTCTACGAAAATACTTTGCTGTAGTTAACAGTTTTCATGGTTTGATGTTCTTACATTACACACATGCATACTCTTTGTAGCCTGGATTGAGAATTGCTCCGCAAATTTCTTGGCCATTTCATTCAAGTCTGCGTCGTTACCCGTGAAATTGTTTTTAATAGTATCATCTATAGAACATTTTTTCCTTCCTAAAAGTTCATTAACGATATTCCATGTTTTTCTCGGGTCATTTTTAGCGTTTACGAATTGATGATTATAAAAAGTAGATTTTATATTTTGTATGTTTTTATTGACAATATTTCGAAAGTTCTTGTACTGGATTTCACAGCTTTGACTTCTTGGGCTGTTTTTCCATCTTCTATAGAGTTCATCTCTCTTTTTGAACATTGAAATTATTTCTTTCGTAATCCATGGTTTTTGCTTTCGAGGATGTTTGCTTGTTTTTGTTCTACTTGCTTCAGTGTATATATTATTCATTTCTTTTACGAAGTTATTATAGAGTTTTTCAACATCCCTCTCTTCTTGTATACTTTGCCAGTTCCTTTGCTCTATAACTTTTTGTTGGCTAACATGTTTAATGTCAGTTTGTTCATTCGTTTGGTTTTGGCTTACACCTTTTGTTGCATACAAAGCTAACACAACAAAAATTCATATTTTTCAGAAAGTCTTTTTCGATGCTGGTGACAACTTGTATTATTCTAAAGTTGATATCAGCTTCACTATGTTCTGTTTCCATTATATTTTGTTAATATATTATGTAATTCAAATGCCCTTTCGTGGCTTCAAATTAAAGACATAGACGCAGATAATCTTTGGCTGCAACAGAACGGAGCTACGAATCACACAACATGTGCAAGCAGTTAGCTATTGCGGTCTAAGTTTCCAGGTCGATTAATTTCACGTAATGGTGACATAATCTGGCCACCTAAATCATGGGATTGAACACCATTAGACTACATTCTCTGGGGTTTTTCGAAAAGGGAAGTCGATAACTTCACAGCTGATAAACAACATTCCGACCGATATTGATGAACTTAATGCGAATAAACGCAAACTGGTTTGACGCAGAATGTCACAATGCAATAAAGTGAGTGGCCGTGGCTCAAGTGGTAGTGTGCTGAATTCACAATCGGATGGTTCGGGGTTCAATAGCAGCCGTGCTCGAGATTTTTTTTCAGGCAACTAAACTCTCGTGAGATGAATTGTTGCCGAAATCCAACATCAAGTCAATTTGCACTAAAAATTTAGTCTCTCCATTAAATGTTGAATGCCACTCATGGACCGAAATAGCCACTGAGCCCAAACATATTCCTGTCTTTTTCTGTCCCATTTTCGGAAAAACTTAACACATGCTTTGCATCATAAATGTAATCATACCTACTTGATTATTAAGTTCTTTAAAAAAAATCCAAGTTAGAATAAAGCTATTGTAAGTAAACACAAGAGCAAATGGAGAATCATATACGTACAAATAAAAGAAAACTAGCAACAAAGCTCTGCAAAAGAAAAAGAAAAGAAGTTACGAAAGAAAGAATCTTAAAAATACGAGTACAAGAGGACTATAGAAAGAACAGTACTAAAGAAGTATAAGGACTGAAACGAATAAAATCTGTAAATTTTAATACGGGCTATACTTCCAATGCGTAAAAATTGCAATCCCATTTTGTACCCAAATTAGCCTGTATATTCTCTAGTTTCAGTTTGTTATTGATTTTAGTTCGGTGCGGTTTAAAATATTTATAAAATCATCGACAAATGGCTCGAAAATACTTCGCGTCCAAACCATTTCATCGCAAAAAATTTAAACATAGCACGCAGTACAGTGGATTCTGTTATTAAACGATATTTGGAGACGTTGACAGTTAAGCGAAAACAGAAAAGTGGAGCTAAAAGTGGAGCACATGATACAAATTTGGACAGGAAAATAATGGGTACCATCGTAAAAAACCGGACTATGTCATCCAGAGATGTTGCTCGGAAATGTAAAACCAAACAATGGTACAAAGATTTAAAAACCGTAACGGTCTAAGAACACGAAAAAAAACAAAAAATACCAAAAGTTACTGAAACGCAAACAAAACTCATAAAAACACGAGCCCTAAAGCTATACGAGTTGATCGGCAAAAAGAAAGCGTGCTTGGTTTTGGATGACGAAACTTATGTCAAAGCCGACTTTACTACTCTTCCAGGTGCGCAGTTTTACAACTCGTTTGAAGCTGAGATTCTTCCGCAATCAACAACATCGATTGGGATGGAAACATTTGAGCCAAAATATCTCGTTTGGGAGGCCATTTACCAATGTGGACACAGAAGTTCGTCGTTTATTACAACGGGAACAATTGACGGAGAAATGTACATTAACGAGTGCCCAAAAAAACGGTTGATTCCTTTCTTAAACAAACACGAGGGTTCAACATCATTTTAGCCAGATTTAGCTTCAGCTCACTATGCTCATGCGACGTTGAGCTTTCTTGTCGCTAAAAATGTCGACTTTGTCCCAAAAGACATGAATCCACCCAATGTTCCACAGTGCTGTCCCATTGAAAGGTATTGGGCTTTGGTCAAAACTAAATTGAGGAAAAGTGAGCAGTGTGCAAAGGACGTAAAAGATTTTAGTGCTAACTGGAAAAGATCGTTCAAAAAGACCACGGATGTAACTGTCACCAACCTTATGAAGGACATTCGAAAAAGTTGAGGAAAGAATGGGAACCCAAATACTTTTTTTATTTTTTGTAATTGTAAATGAATTTAATAAAAACATAGTTTTAAAACAAATAAAAAAAATTTACATGAATTATGAAAATAAATTTTTTTTTTACTTTGATGTTTCCAAATTTTATTCGTTTCAGTCCTTATAAACGAATCAAAAGCTAAGTTACCGAATAACAACGAGGACTGAAATTATGTTAGAAAAAACATTGATTATTACTATCAGAAGGAAAAGAAATGCTCAAAATATGGGCTCATCACCTTGACGAATTACTAAATACACAAAATAATGAACAGTACTTGATCTCAATAGTGGATTTCACCAAATTCCACTAAAGGAATCCGACATTGAAAAAACTGCCTTCTCTTTGAACAGGGGGAAAATACGAGTTCCCAAGGCTGCCATTTGGGTTTAAGAATGCACCTTCGATTTTGCAAATAACACAAGACGACATCCTTGGAGATCACAATGGAAAAATATGTTTCCTCATCATATTTAGCAAAGACGAAAAAACCCACATAGCAAACACACAAAAGCTTCTCCAAATACTTGAGACTGCAAATATGAAAGTGCGAATGCAAGTCTGAATTTTTCAAAAAAGAAGTTGAATTTTTCTAATTTATAATCTCAGCAAATGGTATTCAAATCAACCCTGAAAAGATGAAAGCTATTCTCAACGTCCCTTGTCCCAAAAAATTAAAGAACTACGACCCTTTCATTTGTTATCAGGATACTGTCGCCGTTTCATAAAAGATTATACCAAACTAACAAAACCTCTTACTACACTCTTAAGAAGGGAAGACGGTCGGATATCCAAAAACGTTTCAAGCAAAAAACCAATAACCCTGAACAAGGACGCAATAGCAGCATTAAACAAAATTAAAAACTCTTTAGCCTATGAAGATAAAATTTTATCTTATCCTGACTTTGAAAAAGATTTCCAACCACCTACTATGCTATTGGAGCTTTGGTACAAGATAATAAACCCATTGCTCATTTGCAGAACCTTAAATAAAACAGAAGAGAACTATGCCGTGAACGAAAAAGGAATGCTGGCAATTATATAGTCTCTTCCTATTTCCGAAATTAGTTATATGGATGGATCTGCAAGAGTTAAAATCTTCACAGATACCCCTTACTTATGCATTAAGTAACAAAAACAATAACGCAACGCTGAAACGTTGGAAAGCTATACTGGAGGAGTATTATTACGCCCTAAACTACAAGCCAATAAAAACTAACAGATGCCCTTTCTAGACCACATAGCATCCCATATCAATTCAATGAATGATTCGCAGCACAGCGATGAGAGCCCCCACATGTATGCATTTCCTCTGTGGAAGTCCCAATAAGCACATTTAAAAATCAGCTTCTTCTTCTTGAAGGAATTGAAATTCCCCATATTTCAGAATACTCCTTTCCTTACTTTCTTAGAGTAATTTTTACCCAACCTTCTTATAATAAAAAAACTTGATTTCTATTTTCAAAAGATTCTTCTGTCTCTGCTTTTATTTTTCGTTAATGTAGGTCAGTACAAATTCCTTACCGATGCACCAGCTGGTATAAACAAATCCAAAACACAGCGTATAGGGCCAACGAACAAGTGGGCGACGACTAAAATAACAAATAACAAATAACTAAAGCATTGATAATCAGCACAATCGGCGGTCAACAATCCAAAGGCAATCTGAGGTGAAACATAATTAGTATTGAAAAGCAAACAAATAAATGAATCATATGAGACTAAAACTACTTCTGATTCTCAGCATTTCTTTTTCTACACGGCCATTCAGAAATTTCCGACTTTCCGCAGTTGGACTGGAACACGTCATCACCTTCTTCTTCGGAATAGTTAACCCACGGTTTAATATGATCAGCTGCTGTGAATGTCATATTCAGTCCTTCGTGTTGACCCGCATTTCGTACCTCATAACGCTCGTTTCTTTTAATCTGCGTTATTTCGTACGGTCCGAAGAATCTTGGGCATAACTCGACTCCGAGTTGGGTGCATTGGATTGCCACCAGATCCACCACTTCATACCGCCGTGACTGCTTCCATTTTCGGTTGTACGAGGGGCGTTCAACATATTCTCGGTATCGGGGTGAAGCTGTGGTTGTATATATAAATTGATTTATCAAGTAATACTATTATTTTGGTGCATTCATGTAAAATTTCATATAAATGTGATTATTAATTCGCGTTTTATCTCTAGTTAAACAGAATCATAATGGCAACTGAGACGATGATGGTGAAAATTGAGCATCGCGCTGTAATTAAATTTCTCACTAAGCAAGGAAAAAGTCAAAAAACTATTCATGAAGAGATGGTGGCTGTTTACCAGGGTTCCGCACCTTCATTATCAACTGTGCAAAAGTGGTCAAGTGAGTTCAAGAGAGGCAGAGAGAGCATTGAAGACGACCCCCGCTCCGGCGCCCCGGCTACTGCTTGTACGGGAGAAAGCATCAAAGAAGTCGAAAAACTTGTTCTTGAGTATGCCCGAATAAAGGTGAAAATGATGGCAGAGATCACCAAGCTTTCAATTGGTACCATTCACACCATTCTTCATGACCATCTTAACCTTTCAAAGGTCAGTGCAAGGTGGGTGCCACGAATGCTCACAGCGCCTCAGAAAAAAGTGAGAATCGCATGCTGTAGAGAGCTTTTGGAGATGTGTAGTGTTGTGGATCGAATTGTTACTGGGGACGAAACATGGGTCCACCACTATGACCCTGAAAGCAAACAAGAGTCCATGCAGTGGCATAAAAAAGGAACAGACCCCCCGAAGAAGTTCAAAGTTACTCCGTTTGCCGGGAAGCTCATGGCCACAGTTTTTTGGGACTCAAAGGGAATCTTGCTCATTGCGTACAAAAAAAAAGGTGAAACCATCAACGCCACATCCTACGCTTCCACTTTGCATAATTTGCGGGAGGAAATTAAAAAGAAAAGACGGGGTAAACTCGCTTCTTCATGACAACGCTCCTGTTCACACGGCGCGAGTTTCCAAGGCTGCTGCGCGAGATTGTGGTTTCGAAGAAATTCAACACCCACCCTATAGTCCAGACCTTGCCCCTAGTGATTATTTCCTGTTTCCGGATTTGAAAAAATGTCTTCGTGGAACACGATTTTCGGATGATTTTTTTTTTTTTTTTTTTTTTTCCGGCGAGGGCAGGTGAAAATCTTCCATCAGACACTATGAGGATCAGAAGCGCGTGCTCATAGTAGTGTGAGATTCTTACTCACTAAAAACACCTCCCTTCATTGTTGATTTTAATACCGCAACTAAGTAGAACTTATCAAGCAGTTTTTATTTCATAAGTTAGTCACGATTGGTAGGACACTTTCAAATGGAAGACCCTACATATTCCGCTTTCTTAATGCGGTTTCAATTTATCGCGCAAGGTCCAACGGTTTAGTTCGTTGAAGACGGCGTAGTATGTTTCGTTCGTCCAAGACTTCTAGGACTGTATTGTTGATATGGCCGCTTAACCGGACTTTATGTTTTCGTGCGCAGTTCCTGACTTCATCTTCCACGAAAGGAACTCCGAGGTCTCGATGCAGGTCATTATTTCTTATAAACCATGGGGCACGCACAAATTGTCGTAGCACTTTATTTTCAAAAGTTTGTATTATATTTACATTTGATTTCTTAGTACAACCCCAGAGTTGTATACCATAGGTCCACACCGGCTTTAGCACTTGCTTATAAAGAAGCAGCTTGTTTTCTAAGCTTAGCTTGGAATATTTACCAAGTAGCCAGTACATTTCTCTGTATTTGGCCTCTAGTTCTTTTCGTTTCTTTCTAACATGCGTTTTCCATTTAAGCTTCGCGTCAAGTGTCATTCCCAAATACTTAGCCTCGTTTGCAAAGGGGATACACACCGAGTTTATAGAAATGGGCAAGTGATTTATCTTTCTGTAGGTGAAGTCAACATGTACAGATTTTGTCTCATTAAGGGTAATTCGCCAGATCTTTGTCCACTCGTAGGCTTTATTTAAAGCAGTCTGAAGTTTCGCCGTTGAGTCTTCTATTGATTCTCCAACCGCTAAGATAGCGGTGTCGTCAGCAAAAGTAGCGAGAACAGTATCCTCGACGTGTGGTATATCTCTTGTATATAAAAGGTACAAAAGTGGGCCCAGTACGCTTCCCTGCGGTACTCCGGCTAGGATATCTTTAAATTTCGAAACATCATTTCCGTATCGAACGCGAAAAATTCTATTTTCAAAATTTTCGGATGATGAAGAACTCAAGTCGGTATTTTGCAGAGAAAGAGGAAATTTATTTTTTTGAGGGTTTAAAAAAGCTTATCTCAAGATGTAACAAATGCTTTGATGTTAGGGGAGATTATATTGAAAAATAAAAACAATTTAAATTGAATTCGCATTTTCCTTCATATCGATACCGAGAATATATTGAACTCTCCTCGTAGACTCTTCTATTTTCGCCTTGAACCATCTCCTCTTAAGCTGCTTTTCTCATTGCTTTCCTGCTATTTTCAAAGTCGTCCAGAATCGCTTCCTCAAGCAGCGTCTTAAGTTCAGAATCAGATTCTCTTCTCATCACCGAACCGAACATCAACTGGAAAGGACTTCTTTTGGTACTTCTTAACACTGTGGAATTTAATATGATTTGTAGGTTACTAACGAATTTATACCATTTCCTGAGGTTTTCCATTGTCAGTTTCGATTATGATTCTGTTCATCCTGTCCATTTCCCTTCCGAATTCCTGTTGTCGTTATCACGTGATTTATCTTGTTTCTTTCACAGAACTTCTTAAAAAGGAGTGTCGTATCAGACACGATACGGAAAGGGCTTCCGAAAACCTCGCTCTGCGCCTCCAACTTCTTAACAGCCTCTTCACTGTTAGTAGTCTTGACCGGATAAATACACGTGAACTTGGTGAATGCGGCTAAGACCACAAATACGTACTGATACAGCTAACTCGTTGACAGCAAAGGACCCATGTGATCAATGTGCTACGTGTGTAGAAGTTGATGGCTTTTTTCGATAGGATTCAGAAATCCCTCGTTTTTTCTTGACTTCCTCGCTGCTAGTATACAGGCAACACAATTGGCAGAACTATGTAATATGGCCCCTCTCGTTTGCAGTCTTTATGATTTCCCTCTGCAAAGTTTTTGGGACCACCAAGAGATGATTTCCAGCCACAAACTTATACAAAAGGCCGTTCCTGACTTAAAAATTTTTATATTCTCCTGAAATGGACAAAATATCTATTATTATTTGACAATGTTCATCTTTACCTTGAGCGTTTCTAATCCTCGTCGATGCGCATAACAGCCGGGTAGCGCTTTAGGGCATCCACATAGCGCATGGCTGTTCCGACTTGATGTAAAACTTCGCAATCAAACTCCTGCAGAATCAGTGCCCATCTTGCAACTGGTGGATACAAGTCCTTCTTGGTCATAGTCGCATGAAATCCCTTTCAATCAGTATAAATTCGGAAGCGTTGTCCCAAGAGATAAATCCTTAACTTTTTGATACATCTTACCACCGCTAGTACCCCGTGATCGTTGTTCATATAATTCTGTTCTGCTGGCGTCGGTTTGAAACTGATGTAGGACACGGGATGAAGGCCTGTATCGTGCTTTTGCAGCAGTACGCCCCCATATCCTATCATGATGGCGTCGGCGTGCAACTCCGTCTCGAGTGCTGGCTGGAATAGCTTCAGTACGGGTTCCCCACATAGGATATCCTTGAGGGAGTCAAACGCAGTACTTTGATCCAACCCAAAGTTGAACGCAATGTCTTTCTTCGTCATATCTGACAACGGCTTGATTATAATGGAGTAATTCGATATAAACTTACGAGAAAATCCTGTCAATCCTAAGAAGCTCTGAATCTACTTCACGCTCGTGGGTTTCGGAAAGTGTTTCACTGCTTTCAATTTCTCTGCCGAACTCTTGATGTTCCCATCCTCGATGACATGACCCAAAAATTCGAGCTTTTTACTAAGGAAATTATACTATTCACACTTAATGATTAATCAATTTTCCGCCGGTACCTCCAGTATTCTAGTTAGTTTCTTCAAGTTAGTTTCTTCAAGTTCGTTTCTTCGTCTTCGGCTGCAATGATGATACAACAGCAAATAGTCTTATCGAATCAGCTCTCGGAACACAGTATTGACAAAACGCTGGAACACTGAGGGTGAGTTACACAGTCCAAAGGGGACTTTCAAGAACTACCACTATCCGTCCGGCGTTACGAAAGCTGTATATTTCCTGCTATCTTCTGCCGCTTTGACATGAAAGAATCCGCTGTGCGAATCGAGTGTTGTGAATAACTTAGCACTATGAATTTTCTCTACAACTTCCTCCATGACAGGTAAAGTGTAACTTTACCTTTATTATCTTCGTGTTGAGTTTTCTGTAATCCACACACAACCGACAACTACCATTCTTCTTCTTCGCCAACACTTCCGTTGTTCGTAGGTGGAAATTTCATACATAAAAATCATGGATAATAAAGAGAAGACAAAAGTTTTGGTAAAAAAAGTTAACCTAAAAGTTGTGATTTTGATTCTACTCAGAGGAAAAACAGAAACAAGCTCAGAATCGAAAAAGAAACTCTTGATTCAGACGTTATAAATTTTATTGAAATTAAGATTATACTCATCTGTCGGCTACGGTTGAAATCCAAGTGGACGAGAACATTGGACGTTAAAGATCATGACTACGAACGCACATACACATAGCACATCCTGCGTGCATTATTTTGTTAGTGTTGAAATGCATAGAATTACGATGGTGTGTAGATCGTATGATTGATTCTGATGCACATGCAATAGTGTGAATGTGTGGGTGGCGAATCGTCTGATATTCTAAACAGTATGTGCATGACCAAAGTACAGTGAGTAACAAATAAATACATGTCCATTCCTGAACATCCCGGCCCCCCCTGGAACTTGTTTTCAGGAATATGGTAGAACAGCTAACTTTGTTATTGGGCGTACAAACGAGCCCCGTACCATCTTAATTCTGGCCACACGAACATGTCCATCTGCTCCCGGTGCTACTGCTTCAATTTTACCCGGAAGCCACTTTGTTGGAGGAAGATTCGGTTCCTTTAACACAACTATGTCGCCAAGTTTTAAGCATGTGTTGGTCTTTTGCCACTTCGACCGCGTCTGAAGTGTTGTAAGATACTCATTACTCCAGCGTTTCCAAAATCCCTGCACCATGTTTTGGAGGTGATTCCAGTGTTGTAAACGATTTAAAGGTGTGCTCAACAGGCAAGGTTCTGGAACAGCCGTATAAGGTTCACCTATGTGAAAATGAGCGGGCGTTAGAGGATTTAAATCATCATCAGACACATAACACAAAGGACGAGAATTTAGAATAGATTCAATTTGAGTGAGTACTGTGTATAGTTCCTCAAATGTCAAAATGGACGATCCAATAACTCGGCGTAGGTGTAGTTTGATCGACCTTACACCAGCCTCCCATAAACCGCCGAAATGTGGTGCAGATGGTGGGATAAAATGCCATGCGATGTTGTTCCTGGCCAGCGATGTAGCCATGACTTCATTGTGGGTCTCTGGCATGAGATGCATATCGTTTAGCCAACGACGAGCACCTTGAAAATTGGTTCCATTATCGCTATAGATATTGGAACACAAACCACGACGATATACAAACCGGCGCAAGGCAGCGAGGAAAGTATCAGTAGTGAGATCATTCACCAGTTCCAAATGAACAGCCTTTGTTGATAAGCATACGAACAGTGCAATATATGCATTTGAAAATTTTGGAATACGACCTCGAGAAAGCCTTATGGTGATTGGTCCAGTAAATCACCCATCAGTTGCTGGCTTGTTTGCTTCCGTTACATAAAGCAGATCTTACAGTTGTGGACTATCTTCCGGATGAGATTTCGACTACCCAAAATCCAATAACGCTGTCGAACTATCGCAAATGTCTCAGATACTCCGGTATGTAAGTAGTTGTGGTGTATGTCTGCTATAATGAGAGAAGAAATTCTGTTATTGTTAGGAAGAAGAATAGGGTATTTAATGCTGTATGAAACAGGCGCATGTCTGATTCTTCCCCCAAAGCGCAGTCCCTCTTCATCAATAAAGGGTGAGTATTTGAGGTGTTTCGATTTGGCAGGCAACTAGTGATTATTTATTGGAGACCGAATATCCGCACTGAATGATTTTAGTTGGATTGTTTTGAGGATAATGGTTTTCGCTTTATCTATCTCACGCAAGCTGAGACAATAAGTGCAGCGATTTTGTGTTTTTGCGCGACAATTGACCGAAAATCGAATGCAATACGCGATTGTTCTTTGCAAACGATACCACGAATAGAAATGTTCTGCTAGCTTTTCGATGATATCAGTTTCAATTGATACAACCAACACTTGCTGTGGTTGTTTTTCCTCCACATCATGAAAGTTAGAATCTTGTAGAAGAAATTTTGATTTTGGCCAATGTTCTTCATCTGTAGACAACCATGATGGACCGTTCCAACACAGGCTGTGAGTTTCAAGATTGGAAGGAGTTACACCCCTCGAAACACAGTCTGCAGGATTCGATTCCGACGCGATATGATGCCAAGAGTGTCGTGGAATCGTTTCGAGTATGGCAGCGGTGCGGTTGTCCAACGACGAGGTGGTGACGAAAGCCAATGTAATACGATCTCGGAATCGCACCACGCGAATGTTTTAGAGAATTTATAGGTTATTGATGATTTGATGATGTTGAATAGTCTAGTCAAGAGTAATGCGCCGCATAGTTCCAATCGTGGGATCGAAACTGGTTTGACAGGAGCCACTTTAGTTTTAGCTGTAATTATAGTGACTTTATATTTTCCGTCTTCCATTCTACAGCGACTGTAAACGACAGCAGAGTAAGCCAATGACGATGAATCCAAGAAGCCATGTAACTCCACCTCTTTTATGGATGTAAATATTGCGAAGTTTTTCGAAGTAGTGGAGTTCCTGTCTGTAAATGTTCCACCGTTGCGCTAGAAGGTCAGGCAAGGGATCATCCCAGCTAAGGTTATAATCAGCTGACCACAGTTCTTGAAAAAGCATTTTGAACAATATTATAGATGGGGCTAGCAATCCTAAAGGGTCGAAAATCCGCGGTACTTCCGAGAGTAGGGTACATTTAGTTGACGACGAGGAAAGAGGGTGTTTGGACAATGTAAACGAGTATTCGTCAGCTATCGGACCCCAGAACATTCCAAGCACCCTAATGAGCGAATTCGACCGCTCAGGGTCTAAAAGAGAGTATTCGCATTCATCCCTTGGTATATTAGATAGCAAGGGCCAACAATTCGAACTCCATTTTCGAAGCTCAAGTTTAGCCATAGACAAAAGAGTAATAAGCTCCGAATTTTTAGCGATAAGATCTTCAATTAGGTTTGAACCTGTCATCACATCATCAACATATACGTCATTCAAGAGGATTTGAGAGGCTGTGGGGTATTGCGGTCTATAATCAACTGCCAACTGCTTCAGAACTCGAACCGACAAAAACGGAGCGGACGCGGTACCGTACGTTACAGTGCATAAACGAAAATGTTCAATTTCTTTCATTGGATTAGCACGCCAAACAATACACTGAAAATCTGTGTGTTGATCGTCCACCCAAGTTTGACGAAACATCTTTACAACATCGGCCGTAAAAACATAGCGATGCTGTCGAAATCGCAGACATACGGTAAACAAATCCCGCTGGATCGGAGGACCTACCAATAATGCACTGTTTAAGGATCGACCATAGGAGTCTTTAACAGACCCGTCGAAGACAACGCGTAATTTCATCGAGCTGCTGTCCGGTTTCTACACTGCGTGAGGTGGTAAGTAGAATGATTTACCTGGAATTGACTCTATTTCATCGGAAGGAATCTGCTCCATCCAAGCTCTAAGTACTCTTTCATGAAATCACGATACAACCGATACAATTGAGGATTACAATGAAATCTACGCTCCATAGAATGTAACCGCGAGACCGCCGATAAAATCGAATTTCCGAAGGTAGTTTCTGGTGTTTTGAGAGCAATGAAACAACACATTTTCCATCCTGAGAGCGAGTGAATGTTTATTGCTCAGCCGGGTCGTTGATGAATAATTCGTCCTTAGGAGGTGCGACATTTTCTAACTCAAAAAAACGTCGAAGTAAGAGATCTACGTCAGCTACTGAATGTAACGACGATAGGGTGTCGTATCAAACAGTTCTCCGGTAATTACCCAACCAAACGAAGTACAGGGGCAAATGGGACACCGTTAGACCCTTTAATTTGATCCCCCTTCAGTATGCACCAAAGTTTATCAGCACCTAATATGACATCTATAGGAGCAGGGACGTTGAAATGAGGGTCAGCCAAATCTAACTCCTTTATATGTGACCGTGAAGAAGCATCAAATGAGTGTGTTGGTATATTCGAAGTGAGCTTGCTTAAAACAAAGGCCTCGATGAACAAAGAAGTTGAATTTACAAGCGAACACAGTTAAATAGCGATCCTTGTGTATAACCAGCTTCCATGGAAGACAAACCGGAAACGGGAATTCGAGCATGGGTACGAGGATATCCGAGCGAAAGATTCAGCGACGAAAGACGATTCAGACCCGGAGTCTAGCAAAACCCGACAAGTAATAAGATGTCCCCTAATATCCTTAACATTGGCCAATATTATTGGTAAAATGGTTTGTCTGCGAAGATTGATTTTAATCGAGTGGTTATTAACGAGTGACGAAGTGGATGGACGAGAAGAAATCGATATCGAATTAGATTGGGGCTGGGTGGTTACCGAAGGTAAGGATCTCGTATTCGAATCAGAAGGTGAAACTAAGAACAACGACTGATTTATATTATAATCCTCAGGATGAACCAACGAATGATGACGCGATTTACAAACACGACACCGGAAAGTGGATCGACATTTGTTCGACGAGTGCCCAACCCGAAGGCAATTAAAACATAATACATTTGTTTTCACAAAACTGTTTTAATGGTTTTAGTGATTTTCCGAAGCGTATGTACATTACTTATAGTAGTTGCCGGAAGCGCCAAAAAAGATAGCATGAAAGATTTCACTATTAAATTTACAATGTCGTACCGCGCTTCCAAACGTTCCCATGCACCGAGAAAGTTTCCATCCAAAATAGGAATATATTTAATAAGGTTGGCCGCATCATCCCGAAGGAATGACTTGAGATAGTGAAACTTTTGTGTTTCAGTAAGGTTTGTCTTAGTGTCAATAGACCCTACGAAAAGATCAGGAAAGTTCGGCAATCTTTATAGTTCCTCCTTTTGAGGAACACCTTATCTTTCGCTAATAGCTTTCACATGTTTCGAATGAGCCACGAAATATCTATCCTCATATGCTGCGAATTCATTTTCTATGACCACGAGGTCATTTCCTTTTACATGAGGCAAATAGTCATTATGTAACGAATAAAACTCTAACCACGTTTCGTCTAGTTTATTTAACCGTATCTCTAAAATTTCATGCGTAGTAGATTGTTCGATTACATCCGCGAATGTGGATGCACGATCTAATCGCCCTTGTGCATTTTTCCGTTGCAATTTTAATTCTGGAGCACTCATTTTCAACTATACAAATTTGAAAATTCACAGTGAAACGAAATACGAATATTATATTATATTGTATGTAGATAGCGTGCGAGAATTTGCCCCCTTAAGATATTATACAAAACGTTGTATAATTGAAAGGGAATATGCGATTATGTATTTAGATGGCAAAGTTTAATTTTTCACCGAATGCACAGATTCACATGTGGAATTTTCAACAAAAGTTAAATAGTCTATTTTTACGCCTACGTGGTTCACTTTCTTAATTCGGCTAAGAAGGACCAGAATGATTTTGATTCTACTCGGAGGAAAAACAGAAACAAGCTCAGAATCGAAAAAGAAACTCTTGATTTAGACGTTATAAATTTTATTGAAATTAAGACTATACTCATCTGTCGGCTGCGGTTGAAATCCAAGTGGACGAGAACATTGGACGTTAAAGATCATGACGAACCGCCACGCACATACACATCATGCGTGCATTATTTTGTTGGTGTTGAAATGCATAGAATTACGATGGTGTGTAGATCGTACGATTGATTCTGATGCACATCCATTAGTGTGAATGTGTGGGTGGCGAATCGTCTGATATTCTAAATAGTATGTGCATGACCGAAGTACAGTGATTAACAAATAAATAGATGTCCATTCCTGAACAAGTTGAAAATTTCGAGATAAACGCATTTATCTGATGAAATTGGTCCAACGATTTTTCAAAATGTTCATTTTAAAATGCCCTAATCTTGGCTGGTATTCATCTAACACAACAAAATTTTAATATTTTATGCACACTGAAATTCTCTTTCAAAAATGTGTACAACGGTTTTTTAAGCTGAATCCGTTAGAAAGTTACGGCCTTTTAAGAAGTTTTACCTCGAAATCAGAGGTTCCTCACTTTAACGGCCTATAACTTGGAGGGGGGTGAAAACAGACCCCCTGCAATACAATTTTTTGTTTGCCATAACTTCAGAAATCTTCAGCTATCAGGACGAAAACCTAAGCTGGGACACCCTGTTTTTGTTAAGTCTGGTTCGAAACATCATAAAGTGTGAACGTAGACTAAAAATTCTGCTTGTCGCTTCACTTTAATAACCTCTCCCTTGTATTCGAATGGAATCGTTATCATCTTAAAAACATCTGGTATCTCAGTCTGTATCACCAGCTTGTCATTCAGTAAAATCCCTTTGGCCGACATCAAATGGTATGCATCTCGCAATGCATTACTTCGGCGACTCGTTAACAGTTATTTGCATGGCAATATACTCCTACTCGTATTTCTTATTTTAAAATGTTTTTAATTGAATTGCGATGGAGTAATAAGAGATGGATTTATTTTGCCATGTTTTATACCAATTAAAAGCCCAATGATGCCTCTTTCAACTTCTGCACATCCTTCCAGTAGGATTTTAATTTGAGTTGCCAACAACTGAAGTAGGATTGCCATTGGCTCTCTTTTATCAACTCCGAATAATAGTGGTTTATTTAATTATTTATGGTTTCAAATTACCCATTAACTTTCTACACTGTTCTCTTTATAATGTTACTCGTTGAATTTACTAATGAAGTATGTTTACATATTCATTTCAACGTCTTTTGATTTTTAAGTAGCGCTCTAAAATTAATTTCCATTTATTTTCGATCATCTTCGTTCATTATACCAAAGAATACGTTGTGGATGAAACCAACCCATTCCAAAGGGGCTCGTCTCAGTCTATTGCTACGAATAAATAATAATCGATGATTGCTCTCGATTTTTCCTAGGCGCTTCTTCAGTAATAATGTCAAAGTGGCTTTAAAATATGGCATTATTTTTTTATTCTTTTGATCACGCTGGGAGCCACAGTCACCTGTTATACATACGAGCGTAAATCTTCCCACTGAATCCAAATAAATAGTCGTTTTATCTGGTAACGTGGCTATCATTTCTCTGTTTGGTTCCATTTCTGCTAATGATTTGGCAGGCATAATTATCAACATTATTATCAAAAACAATTTGAATACATTTGTTTTGTTTGGCTGTTTCACAGCAGTCAGGCGGCTTCACTTTGTTTTAATTTCCATATCGTTATCATTATTTGACTTTATTAAAGGATTGACCGTTTCACAACGCTGTTTTAAAATTTTACGGACACTACTCGTACTCTGCCGCCTTTGCCCAGATGTGTATCGATTATTCTTGCCATTGGCCATTTTCCTGGCTGAGTATTTCCTTATTTTATAATAACGATATCCTTTTCTTTTAAATTTTCTACCGGATACTTCCATTTGTTCCTTTGTTGCCGAGTACGAGTGCATACATACTATATATAAATATTCATTTTTCCCTCGATTCCAAAAATCACGCTGTATCTTTTGTGTTATCTTCTATTTATTCTGCATTGATATTGCGATATCCTCTTCGCAAGATAACAGTGATTGGAATGGTTTTCCAAATAAGAAAAGCCCAACTGTCAAACCATCTTCACCGTTTTCATCGTTTATCGCGTAAAGCAGTCGAGAATTTAGGGCCGCCTCTATTTGGGCCAAAACTGTTGCCATTTCTTCATAAGTGAGTTTGACATTACCTACAGCTTTTTTGAAATAATTCTTCAAAGCTTTCACACCGCTCTCTCAGATCCCATCAAAGTGTTGGACCAGCGGGTCCTGCCGGGCCATACTGTTGTTTAGTTTGTCCCGTACCCTATAAATCTTCTTAGTGCAGCTAAGAATGCATCGGTGGTAAGATCGCTTACAGCTTCCAAGTGAATTGATTTTTGAACCAAAAAGATGAACACTGATGTGAAATGGACCAGCGTAGTTGATTCGTATATATGTAAACGTACTTGATGTCGACACTCGTTCTTGTGGTAAATCATCCATTATCTGTTGCGAAATCTAATGCATTTCGTACATGTAGGAATGTAGATTTTTATTGCATTTTTGATTCCAAGGATCCAATATTGCGGTTTTATTGTGGATTTTATTAAATAGTTTCTTCCATGAATAGTGCTGTGATAAGCCTCTTGTATAATTAATGTTGTCAACTTTGACCTTTGTTTGTTTATCTGACACCTACTCGTAAAATTCCCTTTTTGTTCAGAAACGGGTGCAGCATCATAATTTAGCTGTTGCAGTTTACTACACCTTTTTTCTCCAAGTCTTTTTGTTGTAGAATTATTATTTCTTCGACCGATAAGTATTCCATTATATGAAGTATCTTGGATTTAAATAGTTGCAGGACTTAGGCAACAATAGTTTTTAGTTTCAGCCAGCTTAAGTGCCGACTTACGAGGTTATTAATAAATTCATTGTTGCATTTAGACGTTGATACCATCAATTTAAATTGTTCTCGAACTGCTGCGTATATTGGCCATTGTTCACTTGGTTTCGAAAGGTTTCAATCCTGCGCCATCATTTAAGACCATGTAACTTAACTGGGGTTATCCCACGTGATGCTGCATTAGCTAGATTATCTTGGCTTTGTACATATGTACATGCAGACATGTTGCTGGCTGTACATATTTTCGTCTACCCGATGCCTTACGAATGGATCCTAGTTTATGCTTGATTGCTGAATCACTCCAAACATAAACTTTAGTTGGTCAATTTGTACTAGTCACCGCTTTTTAAATTAATTTTGCCTGTAAATGAGAAGGACACAGTTCCAAATTTGGTAATGTTTTATGGTTTTTAATGGATTCACATTCGATTTTGCTGTCAAAATCGTTATTGTGTTGTTTACTTTTATGTAAATGACTGCAGCATAGGGTTTTCCTGATGCGTCGCTAAAGCCATGATTCTCTACTTGAGTGTCTTTTAACCCAAGAAAGATAATCATATTTTGCAATACCATAAAGATAATCATGTGTCAAATTGACGCATAAACTTTTAACAGCTTTATTTCATAAGCCAATACAGTTTAAATATAGTATAATTTCTGGTTAATGGAAATAACGTATATATGTACATTTTATGGCATTGTTGCTATTTATTTAATTAAAAAAACTATAAAAGTAACAAAAACACACAAATTTACAAAAAAATAAATTAAATTAACACAGTTTTAATCTTGGTCATATTACTTTCAGTACTTATCAGTCCATTTAAATGTACATACATAGTTATAAGTTATTAAAAAAATAAATATTATTAAAAACCAAACTTAAAAAATAATCACAAACATTGCAATTTGTGCACGACGCATTTGCTTTCTGTCTGATATTATATGGAAAATATGCGCAGTAAGATCATTTTTGTGGTAAAGGCTCTTCTAGAATTTCTTGTTGTGAACTAGAGCCGCTTCTAGAAACTATATTGCTTATTGATAGAGCACATTTGGTCGAAGGTATCAACCCCTCATTTTGTTTGATTATAAAACATTGCCAGTGCTTTCATTGATAGTGTTTCTTTCGTCACCATTTTAGAAGGTTTCCGCTTGTATGAAGCAAGAGTAAGAGGTCCATCATAACAATAAATGGAAGTTCCAACAGATCTTGTGCGAGTATTGTTCAGCTCTTCAGGGATTTCTAGTTTGTTGGATCGTACAGTTCCAATAAAAGTCAGCTTGTATGGTTCCTGTAACAAGTTTTTTGCCAAAGGGATTGAGGTAATCTAGTTGTCAGAGGTTAAGTTACGACAGCTACCGCGAACAGGTTTTCAGAGTTTATTCACATAATCTTCTTCCAAGGTTAAGCCATTGGTTTTTGTTCCTCTTCCTAAATAAGGAATAGCGTTGACCATATACTTTGTCCCACTATCGCACATCATAAGAATTTTCAGGCTTGAATTGCTTGGCTTATTAGGTATATTGTTATGCAGTTACTCAGACGGTGTGTCAGCATGGGAATTGTTTCTCGCAAGCAACTAACTCAAGTTTCAAAAAATGTTCTCATGCTGAGTAAGCAATAAAAAATTATATGTAAATAGAGGGAAACGCTCAACAAATAAAAAAGTTGGAGTCGAACCTTGTTATCATATAGTAATATCACTACACTAGTAATTAAGTCTAATAGAACTTTAAATAAAATTAAATTTATTAAGCGAATAAATAGAACCTTTGAATTCATGTGTGTTGTTGAAATCTTGGGAAGCCTTTAAAAAATTGGTTATTGAAGTCAATAACAAACCTTTAAACATCTGAAAGCACTGTACTCAAGAAGAAGGAAATACCGGAGCCGAAATCCCAGGCAATAATCCGGCATGACGCTAAAAGGAAATATCGGGATAAATTCATATAGTTGTGTCCAAGGCATAACAATATACATCCTAAAAGGGCAGCGTTCTCTAAAGCCAAGTAGCTGCTAATCTATTGTAAGGTATGACCCGGGTGGATAATTATTTATGCATTAGCGAATAAACAAGCCCCATATTTTTCGGATAGGAATAAACACATCCTCTTTCCTAAGTGATGGACGCAATGTTTTGACATCCTCTGAGACACCTTATCAAGAAATCGAATCGATCTCGGTTCATATCTGAACCGTACATCATTGAGGAAGATCGGTCAAATAGTTCTTCTGTGGATAGGCGGTTATCTTTCCTCATCGCTGTCAAAACTAATATTCCAATCAATGCTCAGTTTCACAGATGTAATTGAACGTTGCACTGGTCATATAGCCACGTTTTTTCAGAGAAATTTCAACGTTGGTCCACTTAACGATTTCCGTCAAAATGTCATCGGTAAAGAAGACATTGAAGCAAGAGATGGGCTTATATAGATCTCATCTCAAAGTGTTAACGATGTTCATTGCTCTGACTCCGGAACGCCTTTTTGTTTTTGATGTCAACCACACATATTTGTTCTTGCCTCTTATCGTTCTTGATGGTAAAGTTATAACTCTGCGAGAAGCCGATGATGTAGAGGGTTCTGGTGACCATTCTTCTCCACTATGTGATAACTCTTCTTCTTCCACATCATCTATAAAGCCCTCCTCAATATCACTTTGGATGTCGTCCTCACTATCGTGGTGCTTCACTTCACTATCGTTGTCTTGCCCTTCAACCTCCAAAAGAGCGGATATAATACCTTGTTCATCTAAAATTTGACGCTCCATTGCAACGTCATGTGATTAAAATTAAACCTAAATGCCAATTAGAAAAGCAAAAATTCAATACCAAACAACAACAATATACGAGTATAGCCATTAGCCATACAAAAACACAAATTGAATGAGAAATAAAAGGAAAATTATAAGAAAGATTAGAATCTTAAAAGTCACAATAAAAATAATCATGCGTAAATTTTACTCACAGCATGGTTATAACTCAAAATGGGTGACACCTACCTCAACAACACGTCCACACACCGATAGATACTCGCGCTAGCTGGGATGTTACGAACGCGCAATGTATTATTCGGAATATTCAAAAAGAGAGGGCTATATTTTGTTTTCGGGGTTAATGTATGTACAATACTCATCGTGGAATCCGCACTTCTTCAAGTGCTGTAATGCTTACTAAAAATTGCTTCCATTCGTTAATATAATCTTCCGGTAACTCTTCGTCCCTGTGTATTGTACCAATAGTGTTTGCACGTAGAGTTTTGCGACAACTGTTACTCGTGATAACCATCCTAATGGGTCATATATTTGCGCTATTTGTGATAGGTAGGTAGGTAGGTAAGAGTGGGTATTGGAAACACCACTTAGGCCTATTGGCCCATTTTAATGCCATATGGATCTATGATCCTCTTACTCATGGAACCAGTTTGAACTTACGATAAAGCGTAGGAGACTGTTTAAGTCTATACTATTTAGATCGTTTAGGTCATTGTAGAAGAAAACTCCTAAATTAAGTTTTATTTTCTAGGAGAGAGCTGGACATATACAGAGTAGGTGGAGGACTGTCTCCTCTTCCTCCTCGTCCATTCAGCTTCTACAGAAATCGTTTGTAAAAGCGTCAAACATTCATGCATTCTTACCCATAATCCAGTGTCCAGTGATGACATCTATGATGGCCCAGAGATGTTTC
This sequence comes from Volucella zonaria, assembly GCA_963966105.1. Classification (NCBI taxonomy): domain Eukaryota; kingdom Metazoa; phylum Arthropoda; class Insecta; order Diptera; family Syrphidae; genus Volucella; species Volucella zonaria. Next base: position 197,006,115 of record OZ014530.1, on the reverse strand, counting down.
CTATTTAGAAAGATCAAATTCTTAGAGCCATTCAGATCCAGCTTTTGCCACGTCTGTTTGGTTGCTAGACATGTTGAACAGCACATAAGGCCTGTTCTTTTGTTAGCATCCAGCTTTAAAATTAATTTCGAAGTAGCGTTTGGTATACCAGTGCTACTTACCATTTTTCGGTAGAATAGTTAGAGTGGTTCCAATTTTGGCGAGTTCATCGGCCCTACAGTTCCCTGGAGTGTTTTTAGAATTTAATAATGTCTATCCGAAAATATGCGGATACATTTTGCAGATATCACGCTTTTCTTCAGCTAGCACAGAGCTTCTTTAACCGCCAAAATGTCTGGAACACTCTACAGTGATTTGAAAGACGAAAGGAGAGGCTTAGACTTTGCTTATCTGAGAAAACACAGCCAACAACCCCGCTATCGACTTAAGATCCATCTGTGTAGAGATGAATTGACTTGTCCTCCATGAAAGCATTGTCCTTCCAGAGGGATCTAGAGGGGAAGCCTACATGGAAGTCTTTGTCATACCAATTTCCGGTATGGTATAATCGATGGTCTCTGTGAGGATTTCTATTAAATTAAGAATATTAGCGTGGCTAAATAAATTATTTGTCCACTGTATAGTAGCTATAAAGGGAATAGCTTCAGTCGCAGCTACTTGCCTGCTGAAGATATCGAGGGGTGCCAAGTGAAACAGAATATCTAATGCCGCGGAGGGAGTAGAACGTTGGGTTCCGCTTATGGATAGACATGGTGTTCTTAGGACCCTGTTTAGGTTGCTTCAGTTGACTCCATTGTCTAAGGCCGCCCAGGAGACAATTACCCCGTAGGTGAGTATCGGTCTTATGACCGAGTTTAGTTTCCTGTCAAAAATGATACCCGGAAAAGACTAAACTGGTACCATATATTAAGGAAGGGTCTATAATTGGAATTTTGTACTTCCTGGAAAAGAGGATAAGATCAGTTTTATGGGGTTTTACTCCCAATCCACAGCGATCTGCCCAAAGTATTAATCTGTTAAAATTTAGTTGAAGGAGTTCTTTAAGTTCTAAGTTCCGGAGTAGAGGAGAGAGGACACTGCCTTGCGCCGTACCTCTGCTGACACATCTTTTAGCAGAAGGCCCACCCATTTTGGAGTTGAGTATCCTGCTATTTAGCATAAGACAGATCAACTCCCCAAGTGAGTCGTCTACCTGCAGAGTTGACAGCGCAGTCATGTTTGCGGATGTGTTGACGTTGTTAAAGGCGCCATCTATGTCCAGGAAATCGACCATTGTGCACTCTCTATAACGTAGAGATTGTTCGATGTGGATAGTCAATGAATGCATAGCCGTTTCCACCAACTTTCCTTTACAGTAGGCATGTTGACGTATTATACCGTCCGGACCAGTAGACGCCAAAGCAGTTTGTCTCTTGTAATCAGACCATGAATTTAGGTCACGGTCGCAGTAGTCCTGGCCGCGAATAAGGAGCTACCTGGAAAGTGGGTGGCCAGTAGCAGAGTGAGTGATTCAAGGTTGTACAAGTGCTATCGGTTTTTTAAAAACAACTAGGCATCATAGGATTTGTAGAGAGGATTTGTCTAAGCCGCGATGACCCAGAGGTTTCTTTAATTTTGTCACAGAATGATCTCCAGGATTTTCACTTTGCCTCCCCCATTTCTTTTTTATAGATTTTGAGGGATTCTGTGTATGAGTTCCAGTCAGTCCGTTTTCTTGTGCTTTTTGAAAAGTGGTTGAAAAGTTTTCGTTAAATATATCTAAGCGGTTCCAGTGCTGATGTCCACCTATGATGCTTTTTCTTGTCTCTAGGTTGAAAAAGATAGCAGGAAGCAGCCAAGGTCTGATTGAAAGGCTGGGTGAATTCCTTGATTTCCATATCAAGCTCATTGGCATCACGCGGGGGACCTTGGAACTCAGAGGACGGCGTTTCGGACAGTATTCCTCTTTATTTTATCCAATCGGTTTTCTGATAATTCCGGAATGCTGGTTGGCTGGGAGGAGCATCACTCAGGCTGAATTGGATGTATCTGTGGTCTGAAAATGTGTGCTCAGACGATACCATCCAGTTATTTAGCATTTGAGTGATATTGTCGGAGACAAGAGTCACATACATATAGCATTTTCTTTCGGTTTTTAGTTATGAGGGTGGGCTCATTGCCAATGTTGCAATCATTGAGATTAGTACTTATGATAAAATCAAATATCGTTGATGTCGGTACGGCCCCATACCATGTGATTAGCGTTAGCATCGCACCCGATGATGAGGTCAGTTTTTAAGGCTTCCAGCAGCACCCTTTCTAGATTATCACCAGATAGAGGGACCACATGACCGTGGCCAAGATATTCCGATGGCCGCCAGTAGGAGCTTTTAGCGGTCTCTAATCTGGCAACGGTTAAGTCGGGGTCGCTGAGGTTAGGAAGTAAAAATGCATTAAGGCTACGTTTCACTAATATACAAATTCTAAGCTTACATATGTCTCAAGTGTAGAGCGAAGCGTATACAGGTTTCCCAAGTCCACGAAGCATGGTTCCTGGATTAGGATGATGTCTTTTGGGTTTTTGGAAAGACACAGAATAAATGCAGCCGAAGCCTTTTTTGAGTGATGGAGATTAATCTGGAGAAACCGTATCATTGTTTCAAATTACCTGAGAGCTCGTCTTCTTCCTCTGATCGTATAGTATCTCTTTTCAATTCGTCGTCGGTTTCCATTTCCGACAAAATATCAAAAGAGGAGACCGACGGTTTATTTGTCGCCTCGGATAAATTAGAGTCGTCGCTATCCATTTCTGGAAAGCATATCGACGCCCCAAGATTGAATTGAGTTTGAATTTTCAGTTAAAGGAAGAGGATGTTGCTTATTAGTATTCAGCTCATCCCTTTTATGGAACCATTGGTGAATTGACTCGAAACCGAACCGGATGATGCCTTTAGTCTACGCTAAAGGATTAAGGGATTCCTTATTGATCACAATCAATGCCCATCGTTAAGGGCCCCTTAGTTCTCCCAGTTTCGCGGCTTTCGAGTCATGTGTCAGTAGGGTTGGCTTGCTAAGCCTCTTGATCTCAAGAATGCTTTCTGGGGAGGAGGGTTCGGCTGGCATCCGGGTGCGGGTTCTAGGGCAGGTAGGCATATCCCGTTCAGGCACAACTTCGAATTTTACACCTGGCCAAATCTCTCCTAATCCACCGATGGCTTTGTTGAAACGATCAAGAGATCTTTGATTGGCACTTGCGATAAGCCTGACGTAGACTTAGTGCCAGTCAGCGTCGCTGGCTGGGGTTTTCCCGCATAGTGGCGAAGAAGTAGCTCGAAACCTTTAACTTGACAAACTTGACTCGTTTCTGTCAATTACCGCGATCGTTGTTGCGTCTTTCAGAACTTCGTTAAAAGACCTCCGAGTTGTGCTGTTGGACGGCCCAGAGGTTTTGGTGTTATAAGTTTTGGGCCTCTTGGAAACCGGCACGGTTTCCTCCAATGAACTCTGGCGCTTGGAGGAGTCTTTCGGCGTTTTGGAAGCAGTGGGAGCAATGGGAGCAGTGGAAGCAGTGGGGAATTCGTTGTTAGCCCACTCAATCTTGGTCTTTATGTCCGCACTTCTCTCAACCTCCGGAATGGACCCGAAACCCGTGCTCGGGTTTTATTTTCCTTTGAGATTTTATCCATTAATAGATCCCATGAGTAGCGGAGAAACGATGGTCCATCTATATAGAGATCCTCTGTGTATAGTTGAGGCTAGCTAAGCCAGAGGTAAATATCCGGATACTCCGTTTGCAACTGAGCTGTTTTTGGAAATGCTGGGCCCAAGTTGATCTTCGCACGGCTCGTATGACATCTTGATCCAGCCCAGGAAAAAGTAGTGATTGCGATAGCAGGTTGGAAGCTGAAGGGGGCATCCTTTAATTTCAGGATTACATGGGATCAGGAAATATATAGTTGTGCCAACTTTGGAGATCGTAATCAAATGACTGATCCGGTTCCGGCTTCTACCTCCTCCCTGTAATTGCTCAGGAAGTGAGGCTTTATTTCCACCTCCGCTTTATAGTAAGCTTCACCTAGCACTGCTTCCATAAGACCATGTTGAGCTGCTTCGGAAGATATCGCAGTGAGCCCATTTGGAAATCCTAACTTTACACAAATTATGCAAAGCATTGCATACAGAAATGCATATACAATAAAGCAAACAGTTCTAAAATGCAGCAGCGCAAATGTAGGTAAATTACGCAACCGTCAAAATCGTGTTGCTTAACAAAGCATACAAATCACTCTTTTATTTTGTTAGCAGAAGGTGGTTGCTTCCGAGGAAATAATGAGCGAAAAAGAAGAAAGGTAAATGTAAACAAACAAATATGAACAAAAATAATATTTATAAATTTTGAAATGCCAGATTTTGGACGCATCAGGGGATAAAACCCCGTATTTCAATTCGTTTGAAATATGAAACGGTTTTTAACTCGAAAAAAAAGGTGACGCTGTGGGGGAAAATACGTGAAAAGGCTCTTCAAATCAATCCGGAGTTCTCTTATACAAAGGAGGAAATTTTTCAAAAATGAAACAATCTCCTATTGACATATAAGCGGATTAAAGAAAGAAATTTTAAAACGGGAGGATGCAATAAGGTGGGACTACTTCGAACTTTTCCGTGAAGCTTACGGGAGAAAATATCATATAGATCCACCAAGATATTTGTTGCTTTTTACTTTGAGGATTCATTATCATCTACATCGCCAGTCCTTGGGAGATACTGCTAAGCGCTTTAAAAAAAACACCGAGGAACAAAGAAATTTTAAAACTTCTCAAAAAATAGGCTGCTGAGGAACGTAGTCGTCATGAAGAGCAATTGAACGTTGAAAGGGAGCGAGAAAAAAGATATTAAAACAACACTAGACAGAATTGTTTAGAAGTTTGATTTTTTATTTTCCAAAATGGATTGAAATATGCGTTGCTGTTCCTTATTCTTTAATCGAAGTATCATTTATGAATACCATAAATTAAGAAGTACAAAAACAGCTTTGTGTTTTGTATTTAATGATGATAATATTATCGGGTTAATCACTACTATTGTGCTGAAAGCAATGTCATTATTGCATCTCGTTTTTGCTTCGCTTCGGTGGTGGTTTTAGCTTCAGCGCTGGCTCTTGGAGTTTCAGCAACAACTTCTTCTAGATCTTCAATCTCCTGATTATGCACACCAGAAGAATGTTCGCAATAAATAATGTGATTATGCATAGCTATGCAAATGTAACGAAATACTTGGCTTCTAGTAGTTTTAACACTTGCAAAACTACTCCGGTCTTTGAGAAACTCATAGCAACACAGTTTCTGGATTTCTTATCTCTTAATGGCGTTTTGTATGGGGACAATCCGGTTTTAGTTCCAACCAATGTTAACCATTGCTTTACTGCTGTGGTTAACATTTTGGAGGATATAAGACAATAGTTCGATAAGGGATGTGTTACCAATCTTTGTTTGCTCAGTGCGACTTTTTGAAAGCTTTCTTTCCGATAGATTTCAAACAGTTGCGATATTTAATTTTTGTTCATCTCTTCTACTAGTGAAGCATGGTGTGCCTCAAGAGTCAATCCTTGGCCCTTTAATATTTTCTTTGTTCATAAATGGCTTGACATCTGTCCGTTCTCATACCTAGGTACATCTATATGCTGATGATGTCCAGCTGTATTTGTCGAAGCCATATAGAAACACTGCTGAACTTGTTAACCATTTAAATGAGGACCTCTGCAGTATTCATTTCTGGTCTAAAGCTAATGGCTTGCTTTTAAATCCTAATGAAGAGCTATCCCTAAATAACCTTGCGTTTTGTCTTACTTTCTGGGAATAAATTAAATGTGGTTCATACTGTAACTAGGATTTATTAGTAATTCAAACTTATCAGGATATGACCATATAAACTATACAATAAGAAAAATTTATGGATGTCTTCGCAAGTTGTGGGTAACTGTGAGCTTTACTCCGGCAGCACAGACAAAATCTTGTAATATGTCTTATTTTCCCCTTAATTATATATGCTGAAGTTGTATACTGCAATATCGACTTCTTGTCCCAAGTTGCAAGTTGCAAGTAGCATTAAATGATTTCGTAAGATATGTTCATCAATTACACAGATATGAACACATTTCACAATATACTAAAAGCTTGTTGCGTGTAACCCTCAAGCATTACATTGATGCCAGAAATCGTATTTTCTTACTTAATATCATAACAAATACGACGCCTATGTATTTATGTATATGAAAAGATTAATTTTTCACGCACCCCTAGAACCTTAAGTTTGATCCTGTCATGTCATAATTATCTCAGCACGTCCCATTTATCCTTTATCCCCACTATTATATTGTGGAATTCTTTGCCTATAAGTATCAGATCCATATCTAATGCCACTCGCTTCAAAAGTGCAATCTTTTTTCATTTCTCTCCTCCACCCTGTATTGCCAGCCCCCCCTCCACCCTTCTTCTTGCTTCTTTCTATTCCCACCAAACAACTATTTGTAGTTCTAATTTTAAGATTTGTAAAATTGTTATCTACAACTATCATTACAATTTTACTATTTAATAATTGTTTTTGTTTGAAATTGAATCAATTGCTTGATGTATGAACTTTAAGTACAATACTATAAAAGATATTTATCTTATGTACATTTAATAAGATATTGTAATAATAAATTGAATTGAATTGAAAAAAAAAACAAAAAAAAAGAATTAAACTCGTAGTTATAATGCTTTCGTTTATCATTTTTACTTTTTGGGAATAAAAAAAAATCGCGTGGAACCCCAACCACAAAAAAAAAATGTTGCTTGGAGTTGCGAATGAGTTCGTCCTCGTCTCCAATTTATGTGATGTATGCAGCCTAAATGTCAGAAGCGAACTGCTTAAGACTAACACGATTTCTTAATAATAATTTTTAATACTGATGTTGTTGTTTGTTGTTTTAAATGCATTTTATTATATTAATCATTAATTCTTACATACTAACAAAAAATGCTTAAATGCTAGCTTAAAATTACTTAACAATCTTATATTAACTTACTGGCCCCGCACAGGCACTCTAAGCTACTCTAAATTTTTATACTATGTCATCCGACTTTATTTACATTTTATTGAAATTCGTATATATTTTGTATACTTAAGGCTAAGAAAAATTTTTTAACAAAAACTTAGCATATGGAGTTATTTTTTTATAAAAACTTAATATCTAACTTAAAATAAACTTAAACCTAACCTACATACACAATACATACACATAGATATTATACACAATTATATACATATATTAGTATATACAAAGGTTATACAAAGGTATATACAAAGGTATATACTAATATATGTATATATTTCTTAAATGCTAACCTAAACCTATGCAAGCTGGCCATCGGTATTCACAGAGCAAATAGATTGGTCAGCTCTGCCTCATTAGTGAGGCTGGTCCGTAATTGACTTAAACGACGACGAAATATCTTCTCCATCATTCAACCAACAGAAATGCTGGTGCTGCCGAACGACATCCCTCTTATCGCGATTCCCCACCGCCCTACTGAACCTGAGACGACCCACACTGCCGTGTGCGACGTCTCTGCCGTAGTTGAGTCGCCTGTCCCCAGCTTTCCGAGCGACATGGAAGATTAACGGGACCGCTGATCTATCCTGGATCAACCCTATCTGATCTAGGTAGAGGAATGCTTCCGGTGGAACGAAGCCGTCAGAGCGCACACTCTCGTGGTAAAGGTACTTGGGGTAGTAAGCCCCAGATATCAGGTTATTCGTCGAGGTCATTGCTCTTGCAATGTGCCTTCGAGTCAGCTTAATTACGAAGTTGTCCACTCGTATTAGGTTCGCCCTGTTGTAAAGGACCTCATTACGATAAAATTTTTTGTACTCCGACTCTGGTGTTCTGTACAAGCGAAGACAAGCCCTAAGGCAAGCCCTCTCAAACACCCGAATCTTTTCCATTAAGCTTGCTCGTACATTGAACCACACGGGGCACCCGAATACCAGCATGGGCCTGATAAGGGCCATGTAGCAGATTACCTTTACCCTCTAGCTCTGGCCAGAGCAGCATATACATTTTTGTCAAAATACAGAAACTGATCTAGCCAGATCCCAAGGTATCTGACTACATTTCGACAGGCAAGAGGATGTCCGTGTTGTCCAATGATCGAGAACTTTCGCCAATTTTTTCTGGTATCCCTAGAGGCTCCAGACAACGGCGTCCTAAAGAGAATGGTTTCCGACTTCTGAAAGTTGATTTTCAACTTCCAGTCATCGCAAAATCGTCTTATCTTATCGAAGTCACGCTGCAAGAGAGTATTAATGACCTCGATTTTTGGACCTGTTCAGTACGCTATCAAATCGTCTGCGTATGCAATAGTATAGGGAAGTGAACCTATCAAGTCGCTTGTATAAATGTTTAATAGGATCGGCGAATTGACCGCGCCTTGCTGAAGACCAGTTTTAATTTGAAATATTCCAACAGAAGTCACATCGCCATTTTTCACGATGAACTGTCTGTTGGTTAGCATACTCGTATTATAAAGAATGTACAAGAGTGGTTTACTGATCCCCAGCCTAGTCAGCTTATAGAAAAGACCCTCTAACCATACGGTGTCGAAGGCCTTCTCCAAGTCAACAAGGCAGGCACCAGTGCATTGGTTTTTGCCTTTATTCCATTGGATATCGGACACCAGTTTAGACGCAGCATGTGAGATATCATGTCCCGCCTTAAAACCGAATTGATTATCCGGAGCTATATGTTTGTCCTCAACCCACCTAGACAGAGCTCTATTGATTACTTTTTCAAACACCTTACTGATATTCGGAAGGAGGCTTATCGACCGGAGATTCGCCGGATTGGATATATCCTTTCCCTTTTTGGGGATAGGTTGCACCACCGCCGTTTTCCAATGCGCTGGATAATGTGCATTATTTATTGCATTATTAAACAGGGTGGTGTAAATGTCCACCGCTTCTAGAGGAAGATGTCGAAGCACGATGTTCGGAATACCATCGGTCCCCACTGATTTCTTAGCTCTGATTGTGTCGAAGATCTCATGGAGCTCTTCCTTCGAACTGAAAGGGGCTGAACCGGGTGAAACCAGAGCCTACGGATCGCCAGTTCTCTACTTCATTTCGAATGTAGAAGTCGTGCACCAAGACGCGATTGTCCAGGTCATAATTTGGGCCAATGGTATCAGTGGCCTTGTATATTTCCTGGAAAGTCGCCCCTATGGCCTCAACCTTCTCCTGTGGATCCTCGATCACAAAGAAGTCGTCATCATCAGCGGCCTCATTTGGATCAATACCTGCTATTGTCAGTAACCGTTCGTTGTCTGTTGTCCGGGCTATTTTAAGACACTGAAGGTCGTTTTGATTTTTTCTCCGAAATAGTTTATTTATTTGCGGGAACATATTCGGATTGCTGGTGTTTACAGCCCGAACCCTGTTGCTCCAATACGAACTTACAGAAATTCTGTAATTCTCTTTTATTAACGTTTGAATATTTTTAATCGACGACTTCAGTGTCCTAATCTCCGGGTCTTGTCTGTCAATTAACTGCCTGTACAAGTTTTTGAGTCTTGACAGAAGTCTACTTTTCTGTCGGTGCAGTGCGTCAATAGTAGGATTGCGGAACAGGTCTTCGTTAGTCGTACGTCGATACCGCGGTATTGTAGCGTTCATAGTTTGTTTAATTGTCTCGTCCATTTGTTTTAGGTAATTGTCGATCTCCTTGTTTGACAAGTTCCTATTGGACGGTGGGTGGAGCGTATTCGATGAGAGTGCTCTTGTCAATGTTGCGGGGAAGCGTGCCCATCGAGTCTTACTGTAGTTGTAAGAATATCTTTGGACAAACTCCTCCAATTCCGCAATTTCGTTGGGAACTGTAATTTCGATGCTAAAACCGCAATGGTCACTGTCATACACGAACGTGCGCAGACAGTTTAGCGTTTGTAAATTCGTACCTGTCAGTCGTATACGTTCGTCGTACAACAGTAGATCCAAATAAGACCCGCCTCTGGGAAACGACGGGTTATCCGTCGCTTTAAGACCGAGTCTGTACATGACATCGTGCTGACCCCACCAATCGAGTAGTAGGTTCCCTCTAGTATTTGGCAAATTATTTCCCCAATCTTTGTGTTTAGCGTTGAAATCTCCGCCGATTATAAAATAATTCTCCTCCGATTCCAGTCTCAGAAGTCGAAAAAGGGTATCGAGCTCTGTAATGAATAAAGTGGATTGTGAAGCCTCAGGTGCATAAACAGAGGCCAAGTACAGCCGCTTTCCACTGCGGAGCGGGATATAAATGACGACTGCCTCCAACACCCAGAACCTACGCAACACTCCCTTGTACACTCTGTGAAATTTTATACCTTGCTTAATGAAGATCGCGACACCGCCTCCACGTTTGGATCGGGGCCGGGTTCTTCTTCTAACAATATAATTATTGTACTCCAGTTTGTGTTTATCGGTTAGATTAGTTTCGCTAGCGAAAAGCACATCAGGAGATTGGTCTTGTAGCAATTTAAACATCGCGGCTCTTCGTTCGATCCTAATCAGTGAATTAACATCACCGCAAGGACCTTCAAAGATTGCTCCACCATGTGCGTACCCATTACGACATGTGTTGCGTTAGGCCCGGCAGCAGCGCGTAGATCTGGTCCACCCGCTTGGCCTGTTCTTGTACCTGCTTTTGCAGCTGAGCCATCTGCCCTTGGATTGCGAGCAAGATGGCCAGCATGTTGGGTGCAGCTTCCATTGTTCTCGGCATTGGCGCCGGAGAAGCAACAGTCGCTTGCTGTACCGTAGCCCCCCTACCAGCCGCCATTTGGGCGTAGGAAATTTGGGGCGTGACGGCTGGTGTTTGAAACCTAGCAGGTGAACGCTTGACCTCCACCTTCTGCTGCTGAGCCAGTTTTGATTTTTTAATATCAGCGAACTTAGGACAACCCCGATAGTTTGCGGTGTGTCCCACGTTCCCACATAATACGCACGAGAGCTGTGTCCTTTCGGATACTCCGTCCCTACCCAGAGCACACTCCTCGGATCTGTGGTTCTTTGCGCACTTCACGCATCGAGGCTGCATTTGGCAGTTCGACGCGGCGTGCCCGAACCTCTGGCAGCGAACGCATTGTATAACGCCTTCGCTCCGTTTTAATTTTTCCCAGTGAACCACCTGGTAGTCTAGGACATTGATACTCCTCAGACTATCCAGACGGCTTTCGGGACTGAGCTGCACTAGGAAGAACGGCAGACTCCGTTTCTCCCGCCTGGCTCTAGCTGTGGTAAATGGCTTTACCCCCGCGAACTTGAGTCCTTCGCACTCCTTCTCTTTGAGCAGTGCCAGGATCTCCTCAGGATCAGAAGACGGTTCCAACCCCTTCAGCAGCATCGATTGCCGCTTTTCACACTTCGGTGTGAATGAGTAGTGCTCCGTCGTCGTTTCCTTTAGGAGCTCTTTCACTTTCGCGTAGCCCTCCACTGTATTACAGTGGATGGCATGGCGATCATTCCCCAATCTCTTAATGTTAAAATTATTGCCAATGACCAGCCTACACAGGTCCTTGGTAGCACTTACCTCCAATTTATAGGTGTTGATAGGAGGCACCTTCTCCTTCTTCTTCTGCTGCTGCTGCTGCTGTTGTTGTTGTTGGTGTTGTTGTTGTTGTTTTTGCTGCTGCTGCTGCTTCTGCTGCTGCTGCTGTTGTTGTTGTTGCTGCTGCTGCTGTTTTTGCTGTTGCAGTTGTTGTGACTGCTCTTGTTGTTGTTGCTGGTGTCTCTTAGGCTTTTGTTGTTGTGCCTGCTTTTGAGCATGCTGCTGTTGGGATTTCTCCTGCTCTTCCCTCTTCCTTCTGACCATTTGCTTTTCTTTTATGGCCAGTACTCTTTGTTGTAGCATTTTGATGCTACAACTTATGGCCTCCATCTCTTCCTCTTCATCATCAGATTCGCTTGCTGCCAATGAAGCGACGTTGTTTGCCGTTGATAGGGTGGGACGTTTTACCAAGTTGGAAGTTGGAAGCTTCCTCCTTCTCCTTGTTTTTGGCGTTTGGCTCGAAGCCTCATCTGACACTTCAGCAGGTCACGCTACAGGCACAGCGGATCGCTCTTCACAATCCATCACGTGATAGACAACACTTTACCACTTTATTGTTTTTTTTTGTTTTATTCACTTTTGAAAATAAAAAGTCAATGCAACTTTTTCGGGAATTGAACCCACGACCCCTGTTTTGTCGGTCGGACACCACTACTTCTGCGCCACCGAAGCACTTGGCCAAAATGTTTCTAATTGTTTTTTTTTATTACTATTTCACTATTTCACTTGAAAAGAGGCCGAAACACATCCGTCCTCTATTGAGGTCTATGAACGACTGATTTAATACTGACATTGATCTAGAATTCTATCCCACTTCATAATTGGCATTTGAATATGCTCATATTTTTATTCGCTACGAGAGTAATCCAAGAAGTACCGAACCTAACAAAGAAAACACAACAAATTTTGGTAAAAAAATCTATATTTCCCTACGTAGTCTTCGTTTAGCTTAACACTTTTCCCAGCGATGTTCAATAACTTCGATACCCTATTTATAGTCAAAATCGTCGAGCTCCTTAAAATAGCCGTTGACCGCAGACTCCACCTCTTTACTGTTGGCAAATCTTGGACCAACCATTTTTTAAAGTTCAGAGATAGAGAATCACCTGAGGGGGCTAAATCTGGCGAATAAGGTGCATGAGGAAGCAGTTCGAACTTTAACTTATTGATTTTAGTCATCGCGATGACGGATGTTTGAACTGGCGCATTGTCTTCTTCGCCAAATGCTGCCGTTTTTTCCTGATTTCATCTTTTAAAAGATGCAATAAGTTCGCATAATATTTGTCGTTGATTGTTTTTACTTTCTGAAGATAATCAATAAAAATTATTCCACACGCATACTGACTCCATGGCTTTGCATGCAGATGGAACTGTCTTTGCCTTCATTGGAGCCGATTCTCCCCTTTGAGTCCATTGTTGTGACTGTTCCTTCGTCTCGGGTGTGAAGTGATAACCCATGTTTCATCCATGGTTATGAATCGATGCAAAACCTTGGCCTTATTGTTGTGAGACTTCGCCAAACACTCGATTGAAACATCCTCACGACGCTGTTTTTGTTCCATTGTGAGTAATCGCGGCAACCATTTTGCACACAGCCTTCTCACGTCCAATTTTTCAGGCAACATGCGATGCACAAGGGTTGTCTGAAAAGTTTCCTACCGTGACGTAAAGATAGCGGCACTCGTCAATAAAAGCTAGTGAATACTAGTTGTGCATCTTTTCACAGATACTTACCGAAGTTTCAGTTATTTTGGATGCGAGATGATGAACGTTCGGGACGTCCAAAAACTGCAACCACTAACGATTACATTGCTAAAGTTCACCAAATGGTGTTAGACGATCGCCGAATTAAAGTGAGAGAGATAGTAGAGGTTATGAAAATGTCCAAAGAACGTGTTTGTTACATATTAAGTCAAGATTTAAGCATGAGAAAGCTGTCCGCTCGTTGGGTGCCGCGTTTGCTTACCAAACGTGTTAGAATGAACATTTCCAACGCACTGTTGGCGCAGTTTAGGTGCAAAAAATCCGAGTTTTGGCACCGATTAATTACTGTAGATGAAACTTGGACACACCATTATACGCCCGAAACAAGAATTGCGCCAAAACAGTGGACTGCGAACGGCGCGCCGGCTCCAAAAAAAGCAAAAACTGTTTTTTCGGCTGGGAAAGTGATGGCAATTGTTTTTTGGGATAGTAATGGAGTTATCTTAATCGATTATCTTCGAAAAGGAAAAACCCTTACAGGAGCATACAATGCATCATTACTTTCCAAGCTGAAGGCAGAATTTGCGGAAAACCGGCCACATTTGCAGAAAAGAATATCCTTTTTCACCAAGACAACGCGCCGTCTCATACCTCAGCGGTGTGGCGGCTTAACCATCCGCCTTATTCACCAGATATAGCCCCAAGCGACTTCTTTTTGTTCCCTCATCTAAAAACTGCGTTCGGAGGACAGAGATTTTCATCAAATGGCAATCACCTTCGTGAACAATTATTTTGCATAGAAAAACGCCAAGTACTGTTTGGACGGGTTTCACGCATTTTCAATCGACGGTCATCCAATACCATTTTTTGGATTTTTTTCAACATTTCTGGTGGACGCACCTCATTTGGTCGACCACTGCGATTGTCGTCTTGGCAACTCGTACGGCCTCACTTAAACTCTGCTACCCAATATTTTATTGTTGTCAACGAAGGAGCATACTGCCCCAGAGAAGAATCCACTTCCGTTTTAATGTTGGTTGGATTGAGGCCTTTCAAATTAAAGTACTGTATCACATAATGATGACCAATTTTTTCCATATTTAGAAAATCATTGAGAGCGTTCGACATGGCGACCGTCCTTTTTTTTGTCGTCGTAAAATGTTGGAATTTTTAATTTTTCCAATTCTAGATGTTCTCGAACATTACAAGATGAAGCAATTCTAATTCTTCAAATTATTCATCAGCATTTGCGTTGTACATATTATAGAATACTGATAATTTTTCATTGTACTTATTCTAATATTAATTCATTAAAAATGTCTAGAAAGCCCTTATCGTCTTCTTCGAGCTCTTTCAAATAGTTAGACAAGTTTTTTACCTTCCTCAGAAATCTGTCTATATGCCTACTTTGTTCATTCATTTCTTCAGCCATTTGCTGAATTGAATTATTTGGCTTAAACAATATGAAGCCTTCTGCTATGGCCTTACTCAATGTAGAATTTATTTCATTGTATTTTTCTTGGACATTCGTATTTTAAAAATAAACCTTATTGACAATGCCATCTGCCAGTAGTTTCGTGTAGTTGGTAAGTAAAAGGTGAGACTACAGATGGTGTGGATGTTGGCTGTTAATTACTGTCATTTACTGATTTCAATACGTTTGATTTTTTTGACAGATATCATAATATCCTTCGCAATTTTAGTCATGGTGTCGTTCATCACGCAACAATGCATTTTTGTCATTTAATCTTATTACGAAAATGGGTGATCTGTAAAAGTAACATTTTGTAAAATTCGTGAATTTTCCGGTCAACATAATCGCCCTAGTGAGTCCAGAATTCGTGCAATGGTGAAGCGTTTTGAAGAAACTGGTTCGTATCGGGTCAAACTCAATATCAGTATGGTCGCCCAGCACGTACACGCCAAAACACCACCACTGTAAGAAAAATATTCAAACCTAGCTAGGCACCTCAATACGACGCCGAAATCAACAATTGGACCTCATTTATGGCACTTTACGGCGAATGTTAAAAGATTAGATTTTAAATTAGATTAGATTAGATTTATTGTTTGTTTTCTTATTTATAATACAAATTTATGCTACAAAAATAATGTATGGCTTTGCCATCTGCCTGATTGACATGAAATTAAACATTTAATAACAGGTTTGTTTTAATGTATATTCAATTCTTGAATTTAAAAGTATTTAAAGATATGTAAAAAAATAGTATACTATTTTGATTTTTACAAAGTTAAAAATTCTCAGTAATAATTTTACTACGGTAATTGGTTGCTGCTTTATAGAAGTAAAAAAGTTGTTTTACATCGCTTTCGCAGTTTAGATAGGCTATAACTTCTTCCTCAGATATTGTGTCGTTTCCTAGAAAATATCTTCTTATGTCTTTAGGGATGGGGCATCTTCCGATGAAATGTATCGCATCTTCTCTCTCAGATAAATTGCAAAGACTACAATAAATTGGTAGATCTGGACGATGTGGGATATAATTAAGGCGTATTAGTTCGCCTCTCACCTTAAAAACAGCCGAAATTAGTTCTTTGCTGTTGTCATTGTGGAAATAATTTTTTCCAGACAGATTGTGTTTTAAAACGCTGTATGTAGCTCGGTGAACGGACGATGAAGCCATATTTACGCAATCAGCTCTGTATTGTTCATCTAATTTGGCAATAAGATTGCCAAGCACATCCTTGCGGTATCTTTCGTTTCCAAAAGCTAAATTGCATTCGAATCTGCAGAACGTTACTAGTTCTTCGAGTTTTTTATACCAGAGCGTATTTCTTTCGATTACCTTCTTCGCAATTATTTTTGGAAGTCTATCGTCCGACAGTTCTAAAACTTTTACTACATAATCTAAATGCAATTTTAATGATTTAATGAAAAGCGGTGACAGTCCTGTTTCGATATTGATCATATAGTTTGGTGTTGTACTTGGTAGGCTAAAGCATCGTTTTATGTAGTATCTAAGGAGTTTCTCTACTGTTTCATATTGGCAGTACCCCAAGATTTCGCTGCATATATCATAACAGATTCTGATTCAGCCAATATGGCACTTTTCGCTTTTATTAGTCTTTCGTTTAGATGAGGTTCCATACTAAGATTATTAGCTATTGTCACCCCGAGATATCTACAGGTTTTCACAATTTCAATGGGCTGTCCGTTGAGATGCCATTTTTCGTTTCTGCACTCTCTACCAGCTCCCTTCTTAAAGATCACAATTTTTGATTTTGCAAGGTTAACCGTAAGATTCCATAATTGGCAGTACAAATCAAGACGGTTAATCATTAATTGTAAGGACTCCGGGGAATATGCAAATAGAACCACACCGTCTGCAAATAAAAGTGCTTTTATTGAATGTCCTGCAATCTCTATTCCCCCAGGTAAAAAAGTCGGTGAGGTCATCGATGTATAAAGCAAAAAAATACAAAAGGTACATCCCTGTCTTACTCCCATAGTTGTTTCAAACCATTCTGATGTTTCGGTCCCGCTCCACGCACTCGATTTGTTGTCTTCGTTTATATTTTCGAAAACCCTCCTAAACTTTTGGCTCATTTCAACGTTATAAAATTTGAATATTAAAGCTTTTCGATTGATATTATCGAAGGCTGCCTTGAAAACAACGAAAAAGGCGAATAATTTCTTTTTTTGTTCGAGGAGTGTCCCAGCAATGTTTTGCAATACGAAAATGTTGTCTACGGTTGAATAACCATTCTGAAAAACTGCTTGGAATTCTTTGATCAAATTGTTTTTTTCGATCCAGATTGACATACGCTCATTTAAAAGTTTTGTGAAAATCTTGTAAGATGAGTTAAGGAAAGATATTCCACGATAATTTGTGGGATCAGCTATATTGTCTTTTTTGTGAATCGGATATATTATGGATTGTTTGAACTGTGGCGGTAGGTTGCCTGTTTCCAGTATCCCATTGAAAATCATCGCTATTTTGTCGATAAAATTGCTTGTCGCATACTTAAAAAAATTCAATGGGTGTCAGATCAGCTCCAGGTGCCTTCCCAACTTGATGCTTTTTCAAAACGTTACATATTTCTCCCTGTTTAATAGGCGCATCAAATATTTCATTTTTTATTAATGGCTTTAAGTAGTGAACGTATGACCCTTTGAGGGTTCAACAGCGTTTGGAAGTGGTTCATCAGCGTCTTTGCGTGTAACTGAGTGCCAATTTGGGGTGATCTACAGTTGAATTTTTTAATCGCACACCAGAAATCCTTTGTATCTTTACAATTCACCAATTTTAAAGCTTCGTTTTCAAAAAATATTTTCTTTTTCTTCATACATATTTGCTTAAAAGCTGTATTTGTTTGGTAGTACATTCTTTTAAATAACTGATCTCCAAACTTTCGAAAAACTTTTAGACACCCAAAAGATGTTCTTCTCGCTGCTTCACACTCAGTGTCAAACCATTTTTCTTTAAAGATGTGTTTTTTTCTTGATAAGCTTGTATTTTTGGCGGGTAAGAAATTTGTATTAAATTGTCGATATCCATTATATCAAGTTAAGCAGTTGTCTGCTAGTTGAGGTCGAGTTTCCGTCTATACTCAAGTGCATTTGATTCTTTCCACACCAGCTTATGGGGCAGTTGTATCGTTCTTGTATCTTTTCTTTCTGTCGGTGAAGTACCGGCATATGGTCCGAGAACTGCTGCACCAAAGCTACAAAATCATTTACTAAGGATATCCATAATCCTCGTACCAAGCAGTAATCTATGACTGAACATCCTTGTTGTCCTATGGACGTATACATTTTACTGGAGTCTGACTGCTTATACCATTTAGTATATGAAATCCATGAGAATCACATAATTCTAACAGTTTTAATCCCTTTGCATTTGTGGTTCCATCCTCTGATTTTCTCACTTTGCCTGCGAATCTATTTTCTCTTCCCTCTTCTTTTCATATTCTGGCATTTAGATCACCGATGATCATCATATCGTCGTATTTACAGTATTCAATTGCTTCAACTAACGCACCAAAATCTCTTTCCAAGTTGTTACAGTTGATATAAATTGGTAGTATATATAGTTTGTTTGATTCAATTGATATTTTTAAAAGTTTAATTTCATATACCGATTCAAATTCAAATGATATGTTGTGTTTAGAACTATGTTTTTTGTATCCAAAGAAACATCCCCCACTTGCTCCTCCTCGTGTATTTTGTTTTAAAGCTGAAATCCAAACAAATTCGAAGCTTTTAAAATAGTTTAAATAAAATTTATAATCTTCTTCTACTAAAAATGTTTCATACAGATAAATAGTAATATCAAATTTATGCATAAATTCATAAAACCCTACTAGAATTGACTTATTAATAAGGCCTTTGATATTATAGCTTAACATTTTTAATTTACTTGTTTCTACTAATTTAATTTTATTTTGGCAGACGGCAGTTATACCCTATGACATGATAGATGACTAAGATTTATTTATTTTATACTTCGGTTGTGTTTGTGCTAAGTTTGCGCTTTGAAATGTAGGTGTCACTAATGGCTCAGCTCTGTTGTTGTTATCTTCTGTCCTCTGTGCTTGCACGTTGAGACCCAGCTGATCGCTGACATTTGTTTGGTAAATTTGATTTAGAACCAAAACACCATTGTTGTTGTTTTGTAAAAGTCCCAGTGAAAAACTCGCGATTCGTAGCATCAGATTTTTTTCTGTATTTTTCTGTTGGATTTCATCCATTTGGTTCTCTAGGATCTCGTATTTTCTTTCCAAAACTCGAATTTTGTTTGCCAATTGATGGTTAAGCTCTATAATTTTTTGGTGTGCAACTGTTATTGCTTCAATGTCACTCTTCGTGGCTGTATTTTTCATTTTCGAGTCGAAAAGATCACAAAGCAAATTAGTAAGTTCTGATTTACTTATAGTTCCAACAAGTTCACCAGGCGTATTTTCGCAGGTCTTTTTTTCTGAATTAAAGGTTTCAGGAGAAGTTTCAGAAAGATTTCGCTTGTTTTTTGGCAGCATATATATGTAGGTGGATGTGTGTGTAGTGTAGAGTGTGGTTATGTTTGATGTTGTTAGCACTCAGTTTAAAGGTATATAATAAAATAGTCATATAGGTCTAAAACTCACATGAGATTATTAAGATTGTTTCTGTTTTCTTTGAACAACACTTTTAACATACTTTTATGGCTTTTTGATGTTAGAAAAATGGCAACTTGATACTTTTTACAGGAGCGACTTTAAAACGAATCTTTCCGTAATTTGACAGAAATGCCAATCAAAGTCAATGTTAAAAGTTGATCTTCATTTGCACCTCTATTAAATTGAAATTACACAATAATTGAAGCCTGGATATTGGATCGCCAGGACAATTTGTCATCGAATTTGATTTTTTCCGATAAAGCCCATTTTTGGATAGACTGGTACGTTTCCGGGGACCGGAAAACCCATAACATATTCACGATAAACCAATGCATCCCAAAAAAAGTCACTGGCACCATACAGATAGATTATGGGTTGGCGGCTTGATTGGTCTGTACTTTTCAAAGATGACGCTGGAGAGACAGTTACAGTGAATGGAGGACGTTACTGCAACATGTTGACCGGCTACTTTTTCCAAAATTGAATGGATTGGGTCTGGACGATCTGTGGTTTCAACAGGATGGTGCTACCGTACGAAATTTTAAGATCGCATTATTTCGGTTAGAGGATAAGTTGATTGGTCCCCAAGGTCATTCGATTTGACGCCTTTAGACTTCTTCCTGTGGAGTTATTTGAAGAGTAAAGTCCATGGCATTAATCCAGCAACAACTCAGGATCCTAAACATAACATCCAAATTGAAATTGCGGCCATTGACCCAATTATTCTTCCAAAAGTCATCGGTAAATTTGATCTTCGGATGGTCACTTACAACAGAAGCCATAGTATCCTATTCATAATTGCATAATTAATAGGTCGAACTTTATCAATCAGTTAAACTCTATATTGATTTCGCAATAAATGTGTGCTTAATTTAATGAAAACTTCCACAGTAGCTGTTGGCTAACCCCTTATTTCTTTCCGATATTTTTCCACTTATCTTAAAAGTTCCGGACTTTGCGCTCGACGAGATGACTTCATCGTCAGATTATTATAGATTCTGTTTTTTTTTTTTTTTAAAAAAAAGAACTTAAAACTCAAGTGGGTATGAATACACTTATAATGCCTCAGCGTGGGTTAAGTTTTTTGGAAAATGGGATAGAGAGAGAAAGATGTTTGGGCTCAATCGTTATTTCGCTCCGTGGGTGGCATCCAACAATTATTAGTGTAAATTTGAATTGATGTTGTACATATTTAGGCAACCATTCATATCACGAGATTTTAGTTGCCTGAAAAAAAGTCTTTCGGCCACTGCTAGTATTGAACCCCGAACCGTCGGGAAGCCAACACACTTGAGCCACGGCAATTAGGAGACCAGACGACACAAATGATCAAGACAACACGATATGAGTTTTCAAACTGAAAGACTTTATTCCCTCAATTGAACTAATAATGGTGAATGAATGTACAATGTATGCATCAGCAGAGTTGCATGATCTGTCCAGATGGGATCAGATGGCATAGGGCCTCTGCGATGCGACTCAGAAAGAGTAATGTCGACACAATACTTCAATTACTTAGAATTGTGGCAGTGCTGACGTTACTCGGCCACACACTTTTTTCTTTTATTGCATTGTGACATTCTGTGTCAAACCAGTCTGCGTTTATTCGCATTAAGTTCATCAATTTCGATCGGAATGTTGTTTTTCAGCTGTGCAGTTATTCTTAGCTTATCCGCATTGACTTTACTTTTCAGTGGCCAGCTTATATCACCATTACGTGAAATTAATCGACCTGGAAACTTAGACCGCAATAGCTAAATGCTTGCACGTGTTGTGTGATTCGTAGCTCCGTTCTGTTGCAGACAAAGATTATCTGTTTCTATTTCCTCAATTTGAGGCCACAAAAATCATGCATCATCATCATTTGTCTATAGCGCTCTCCATTGACAGTAAGAGCTCTTTCATTGGACCAATAATTCCACCTGCCCAAAAACCACACCAAACAGTACATTTTTGTGGATATAATGACATTTCTGTTTTTAATCGAGGATTTTGCTTGTTGACGAATCCACACAATATGAGCTTCAGCACTAAAGAAGATCTTGCGTGAAAAACCAGCATCAACAACCAATTGACGGAAGTTCTAAGTTGATTATGATCTCTTGGTCTTAATTCTTCTGTTAACTAGATTTTGTAATTATGGAAATCCCCAAAACCCATATTTAAAATTCGCTAGGTTTAATACAGTAGAAGTTATAATTAAACAATTGTTGGTACCTACTTCTCTGAAGGAAGTTTTTTTTAACACCATGTAACTCAGGTGGAGTGGACGATAGACCCCCTCCTCCCATACGATCATGAACAAATGAATCGGATCCCGAAATACCTGTGTCCCAAACCGAACCACCCTGCGTATATTTTTCATTTCTTCAACTGCAGAAAAGGGTACTATTGTGACATGAGCGCCTGTATCAACTTTTAATCTAATTTTCGTATCGTTTAGTCACAAATCTACTTACCGCTTATCTGTTACCGCCCCCACAAAGCATTCGTCTTCTTATTGTTCTCTAACCTCACACACCCCTTTTGTACAACAAACCCGTGCAGAGTGTCCAACTTTTTGAAATTTCTTATAAACTATAATTTTTACCGTGCACTTTCTCGAAATCATGTCGTTCCTATCCAAATCTCAAAGACCTATCTTTTCGTATCTCCCTGGTTTGGTTGCGCTGTTTGGTCGTATCCCAACCCGCTTTGTGCTTATTAAAATTTCGTTTTTGATCCTCAAATCGATGTTGATTTGAAATTTTTAATTGAAATTCTTCTACCTGCTGAAGTGCAAAAATAGCATTTTCTAGAGAGAGATTTGATTTTTAGTTTAGTTCCTCATCCTTCATGCCTACCACAAGAGTCAAAAGAAACATCACGTCTAATAGATTTTTCCATTCGCAGCGCTTCACATCCAGAGCTGTTATAAGCTCCTGGTCCGTTTTATTCCCCTGTTTTTGTATGTAGTACGCTCGTAGATTAAGTTTCCTTTTTGAATGAATTATTCCTCGAATACATGTACCGATGTATCGGGTACAGGTATAAATGAAAATTAAATTTCCGTGGCTTTATACAATACTAAAATGTTTACCTGCGTTTTTTCGATTGCCTACTGTAATCCATTCCCAATACGATAACGCTAGAATCTTCGGATCCACCTCTTGTAAACTGATGGCACAAATATGAGCTCATCTGGAGCAGTAAGGCCCACCTGGATGCTAGAGGTACTGCTTTCGTTGTATTTAACTTGATTTCTGCTGAGCTAATCATTATGTATTATCATTTTTTTCCACATTCCCCATTGTATGATCTGTGTTCTCAATTAATTTTCAGTTAATTTTTTTTGTTTTAATATTCGCACTTCATTTGTTCTTAATCGGATGTATTGCATTGTATTTTTTTTCGTGTATTTTCATTTAAGCCTTTGATTCTTTTTCAACATTTTAAATATTCGACTCTTCACTAAATTTTGCGAAATTTTTTCCACTGTCACTAGGTTTTATAAAGTCGATCTAGACAATGGGATTTTATTTGGATGGAAGTAAGGTACTCATACATATGATAGATAGTTAACCCAAGGTGCCAATCTTTTGAAAATAAAATGAAAGTGATGACAGTACAAGCATTTTTTTTTATATACTTCCTTGTATTAAAGAGCATCTGCGCGGCCACTGGTCGGGAAACTGCTGACTGTCCTTTATCTTGGATTGGGCTAGCACCGCAACAGTCAAGTACGTAACGTAGTGCTTACTTTACCTCCCAGTGGTAGCCGGTCACAGCATGAGTAAATCAATACTGATGTAGGCCAAATGGCGAGCACGTACCCGACCAGTAGCATAATGTTGGTCTACGGCCGTATCCGTCATAGGGTTCAAACACCTGCTCTCTAATATGGCC
Organism: Volucella zonaria; assembly: GCA_963966105.1. NCBI lineage: Eukaryota > Metazoa > Arthropoda > Insecta > Diptera > Syrphidae > Volucella > Volucella zonaria. The sequence goes on along the minus strand of OZ014530.1, from coordinate 196,982,807 downwards.
GTCCAACATGCCATAGGAGTTCTAAAAATTGGCGGTGACAAATTCAACACGACTTACAAAAATAATAGGATACGCAGACGATTTAGCGATATTGACTAACACATGTCGAAGTAAGGTAGAGGTATTTATAGCATTTTAATCAAGGGCCAAGCAGGTTGGGCTCAATATAAACGAAAGTAAAACAAAGTGTATGTGTATATAACTATCTCCGACTTTAACAAAGGGGTTGAAAAGTTTGAATATCTCGGAATACTCTTAAGACGCGAGAATATTATAGTATGCATCACTGCGTTCAAGACAGAATACGAACAGGCAACGCCTCTTATTTTGCGCATAGAAAACTATTACAGTCTAGAATCCTGTCTAAAAATCTTATTATACAAAACGATAATACGCCTAGTAGTAACATACAGTTGAATCTCTAACAACTTCTGGTGAAAAAAATTTTGAGAATCTTCAAAAGAAAAATTATCAGAAGGATCTACGGTGCAAGACTAGAAGATGGAATAAGGACTGAAACGAATAAAATTTGGAAACATCAAAGTAAAAAAAAAATATTTTCATAATTCATGTAAATTTTTTTTATTTGCCTTAAAGCTCTGTTTTCATTAAATTCATTCACAGTTACAAAAATAAAAAAAAATTATTTGTTTTCCCATTCTTTCCTCAACTTCTTTCGAATGTGACAGTTACATCTGTGATCTTTTTGGACGTTCTTTTCCATTTAGCACTAAAATCTTTTACGTCCTTTGCACACTGCTCACTTTTCCTCAATTTAGCTTTGACCAAAGCCCAATACCTTTCAATGGGCCTTCACTGTGGAACATTGAGTGAATTCATGTCTTTTGGGACAAAGTCGACATTTTTAGCAACAAAAAAGCTTAACATCGGATGAGCATAGTGAGCTGAAGCTAAATCTGGCCAAAATAATGTTGAACCCTAGTGTTTGTTTAAGAAAGGAATCAACCGTTTTTTTAGGCACTCGTTAATGTACACTTCTCCGTTAATTGTTCCCGTTGTAATAAACGATGAGCTTCTGTGTCCACAGTGGCAAATGGCCGGCCAAACGAGATATTTTGACCCGAATTTTTCCATCCCAATCGATGTTGCTGATTGCGGAAGAATCTCAGCTTCAAACGAATTGTAAAACTGCACACCTGAAAGACTAGTAAAGTCGGCTTTGACATAAGTTTCGTCATCCAAAACCAAGCACGCTTTCTTGTTGCCGATCAACTCGTATAGCTTTCGGGTTCGTGTTTTTATGAGTTTTTTTTGCTTTTCAGCAACTTTTGGTATTTGTTGTTTTTTTCGTGTTTTTAGACCGTTACGTTAGACCCTCGTACCATTGTTTGGTTGGTATTACATTTCCGAGCAACATCTCTGGATGACATAGTCCGTTTTTTTACGATGGTACCCACTATTTTCTTGTCCAAAGTTGTATCATGTGCTCCACTTTTCTGTTTTCGCTTAACTGTCAACGTCTCCAAATATCGTTTAATAACAAAATCCACTGTACTGCGTGTTATGTTTAAATTTTTTGCGATGAAATAGTTTGAACGCGAAGTATTTTCGAGACATTTGTCGATGATCTTTTTACGGCGTTCCTCTGGACTCATATTTTATAAATATTTTAAACCGCACCGAACTAAAATCAATAACAAACTGAAACTAGAAAATATACACCCTAATTTGAGTATAAAATGGGATTGCAATTTTTACGCATTGGAAGTATAGCCCGTATTAAAATTTACAGATTTTATTCATTTCAGTCCTTATATGGTATATCCGACAGATGAAATGCAGAACAAGACCGAACAGAATGGACGCGCCTCGTGCAGAAGGCTAAATCCTACCCTATAAGAAGAAGGAGAAGAATGTGGTAATGTGTGAGCGAATCCTTAAAAATTTTAATGTTCGTATGAAAGACTGAACCAATGCACCAAAATTTAAAACACCGTGCAGTGTTCGTCTAAACCGACCATTACGTATTCGAATGGTTTCCAGTTTTGGTTCCCGTTGCTCATCTATTTTACGGGCTTGAGCAGTGTATACTCGATAGAAATCGAAATATCGCAATTAATTGGACTTGATCGGTTCGTCACATACAGAATGAAATGTCACTGTTGACGATGTTCCCAATTCACAAAATGCGTGTGATATATTTCATCTAATGTGTAGCAGGAATTGGAATTTCGCAATCAACACTACTCGTTATGTCACCCACGAAATGAAATGTCGCTGTTTTTATTTGATTTAATTGAATTCTTTGTTTGCATTTGATTCAACTGATGTACAATATATGAAAAATGTGCACTCATTTGTTTAAAAGACTAGCGCGCCACCTTTTGTAGAACCGTAAAAAGGTTGTACTACGTCAGAAACCTTCACGGGCGTTCGCACAGTAACTCACCAAAATTTCACCACAATCGGATGAATGGTATAAAAACGTATCGAGGACAAACAGACAACCATTCAATATGTTCAAATATATGTAGAAATTATTATATTAGGAATAACGGGAATAGAAAAATTGGGTTTGGTAAAAAACTGATTTTTGATGTCTTCAAGAAATTGGATTCATGCATTTAATAAAGCTTTTACGGGATTAAGTACGAGTACATATAAATAAAGTTATACAATCGAACTTAAATCCATAGCGGATCCAAACGTCATATCAACATCAAGAATAGTGCCAGTGCATTTGACACCAAAGGTTATCATCCGTTGAAAAGGCATCGGATTGGTGCTCTCCTGTGATCGTTCGTTCTTCGTTCCTAACAAAATGGTATTTGGATCTGTGTTGATCTTGCACATTTGAATAAATGGGTTACAAGCGAAATAGCTACATACATCTGATCCTAGATGTTAATGAACAGTAATTAAGATTGAAAATGGTAAATTAGACGTCGAAAGACATAAAATAAAAATATATTATAGTATAGCTTAGAGCGCCCGCTTGGAGGGCCAGTACGTTAGAATAAGTTAATTAAGTTATGTTAAGCTAGCATTTAAGCATTTTTTTCAGTTAGCATGTAAGTTGAGTAAATTTAAGATGAATAATGAATGCAATTTATTTTATTTTCTCTTTCAGATTTCTATCACCCAGGGATTATTTCTCTCAACCTGGAACGCCTTTTATTACTGACCTACATAAAAACGGTCGCAAAGACGATATTTACAACTATTGACCAATTGCTAAGATGTCCTGCATACCTAAGCTTTTTGAGAAAATTATATATTTATGACATAATGCTTTCCCATTGTAAATCTATTGTTTCCCAAAACCAGCACGGATTTCTCAAAGGTAGATCTACAACCACCAACCTGACGGAATTCGTATCAAGCACTTTATGTGCACTAGAATCTGGATATGAAGATGACGTGATTGCCACCGATCTCAGCAAAGCCTTTGATAGAATTGCTCATGATATAATTCTTCTAAAATTAAAGGCTCTTGGTTTCCAAATAAGTTTTATTACGTGGCTTCAATCCTATTTAAATGAACGGCATTACTATGTTCTATTAATATGATATGAAAATCTTTGGATATACCATATATCTTTAGATATACCATCTACTATCGCAGGAAGATCTCCAGAGATTTTGTATTTGGTGTCAGAAGAATTTCCTTGAGCTTAACGTCAATAAGTATCAGGCCATAACTTACACTCGTAAGCGCCCTCCTACTTCACCTCGCTGCTAACAAATCTGTAAACTGCCTGTTGGCTTTGTGAATGAGTTGCGTGATTTAGGTATTATCTGTGATAAGGAACTCAATTTCCATTCTCACATTGATAATATAATAAAAAAAAAGCCAACCCTGGCCTTGGCTTCATCAAGCGCTGGTCTAAGGAGGAGTTTTCCAATCCTTATGTTACCAAATCTCTTTACATAACCCTGGTTAGGACTCTTCTTGATTATACAAGCCAAGTTTGGTCACCCTACTACAGAACATACATCCTCCGGATAGAAGCTGTTCAACGCAGGTTTTGACGATTTGCTTACGTGGTCTTCCCTGGAATGATAGCCAAAACTTACCATCTTATATTGACTGGCTGAAACTTATAAATTTACAACCCCGTTCTATACGTCGAAAAATTGCCGACATTTTCTTTATTCATCAAATTTTAGTTGGTAATATCGATTGTCCTTCTTTACTTCAACTTATTTCGTTTAACATCAACCCACGCAATCTTAGGTCTGTGTCACTTTTCCGCCTCAATCTTCACAGAACGAATTACGGATACCTGGAACCAGTGTCTACATAGAATGCTTCGTGAAGTTAACGATATTCTGCTTCTCTCCGACTTCCACCTCAGCAAACTCACCTTCAAGAACATTCTTATTTCCACCTATGCCTCACGTTTTAACTTTCTTTAAGGGGTTAGCCCACTCTAGAGGGCGTACAAATAGGTTTTTTGTGATTTTTTTTTTGGAAATATATAAAAAACATCGGAGTTACAAGGATACAATAGAAGTTTATTGCACATACAATTGACTGTAAAACATAATTTTTATAGAATAATTTATTTAAAAATGGCGGCTGTGCAGCGTTTCTCAGATGACCTCTCTTTTTCGGAAGAGTCTACGGTATCAACAGCTCCTGTAAATTTTGAATTATGATGAGTCACTATTTTTTTTATTGTACAAGGTGGCGTAAAATGAATCACCCGGTCGGAAGATGGTATAATTTTTGCAAATGGCATCCTACGTCGATCATATTTGACACTTGTGAACTGGAGAACTGCACTATACAAACAGATAAGCAATGGAGAGCTATACTCCGCAAGAGGGTGGAATAATTGTGTTAATGTTTTTGACCAATAAATGGTCGGTGGTGTCAACGCAGCGTGAATTTCGACGTCGGTTTCCTAATGGTGTCGCCCCCACTGAGTAAACTTTCTGGCATTTAGTTACGTGATTTGAACAGAGTGGAACCACATTAGATCATGCAGGGCGTGCATCAGTTAATACCTCCTGACCGTCAGTCGCGTGTGAATTACTGTAAAGCCGTCCTCAATCTCAACAACGAAGAGGACGATTTTGTGTCGAAAATAATCATGAGCGACAAGGCGCATTTCCACTTAAGCGCTTACGCCAATAAGCAAAATCTTCGTTTCTGGGGCACTGAAAATCCGCGTGTGATGCACGAATAGCCATTGCATCCACTCAAAGCCACTGAGGGGTGCAGAGTTCAGGCGGGAGGAGTAATTGGGCCGGATTTTTTTGAGGACGCCATCGGCAATACGGTCATTGTTACTGGTGAACGCTACATGACCATGACAAACGACTGCGTAATCTCCCGTGCCTGAAAACCTGTTGAGCGTTTGGTTCTAGATGCAATGATGCTTTTGTTTTATTGCAAAGACCTAATTTGCCATCGAACAAGTCTGGAAAAAAAAGTTTAATCTGAGAAGTTTGAAAATTTTAAATGGATTCAACACTCCACTGATATTTTTGTATCTGAATGCAAATTGTGTTTATTGGTAACTCGTCCAGTTTAAAAACGTGTTGTTTGCTGTTGAACATAACTGAGAGCGGTAATCCTCCCATCACGCTGCGTGCTGTATGATTGACCTTAGATGTTATGGGCACTGGTATTTTTTTTAGAAGTTTCCTCTGAAATTATTGTGAGGTCTGATGCTGTCTCAAATTGTAAGCAAACAGGTTCGCCATTGATTTTCAGATTAATGTACTTTCATTGGGACACATCAATTTTCTTTGTGACAAAATTACTCTTTGATTCGGCTGTACTAAACGGTCTTTTTGCGTTTTGCTTTGCCCCGTTTGGATTTGGATTGCTATTTTTGCGTGCATTGCAATATCCTTCCTTATGGCCGATAGCTTTGCATTGCTCTTATCTATGATCTTTGTATGAACAGTTTCGGGCATAGTGCATTGCTCCACAAAACCAACAAGCTGTTTTTGGTGTTTTTATCAATTTCCTTGGTTCTTTGGTCTTTTTGTTGTTTGTGTGCAATCGATTGACCTGTTCTTCCTTAGGATTTTCAATAAGGATAGTGTCAGCCTTCAAATTTAAAATCCTTTGACATTCACTTGAAAGAACCCTATGGCTCGACCGTCTGGTTTGGTGGTTGCTACAAAAGTGGTCTCTAATGGTCTGCATAATTTTATCATACAGCAATTAACCACACACCAGTCGCTAGAAACTAGTATTTTGACGTCATCAATGGTTCAATATTCATTGAACAATAGCATTGCAGGCATCAATAACTTCATAATAAAAAAAAAAACGGTTTGCGAAAGTGTGTGTGCCACTGCAGTGATAATGATGACCAAAAATTACAATTACTTTTAACATTAGATAAAGGGGAAAAATAAACAACATAAGGAATATGTTCGAGCCATAGGATAATAACAATATGTTTGGCAAAAGTTAAATTCAACACGATAATAATAAATTCAAATAAAAATTCAAACATTAAATACTTTAGTAATGAACTAGTATTATTCGTTTCTCAACATATTGCCCCCGCTGAAGTAATTTCAGGAACATGGTAGGATCGCTAACTTGGTGATGGGGAGTTTGAACTCTCCGTTTTTCGTGCGAAGCGTTACCTCTCGTATATGTTCATCTTGGCCTGGGTAGACTTCGGTAACTCAGTCTAGATACCATCGTGAAGGTGGCAGATTTGGCTCCTTCAGAACAACCATATCGCCAATTCGAAAATTTCTTGTAGGTTCTCTCCATTTTGGGCGCTACTGCAACGTTGTTAGATAATCGGTGTGCCATCTGCGCCAGAAATCTTGCATCATATTTTGGAGAAATTACCATCATCTTAAACGATTTATAGGTGTTTCCAGATAGCTTGGCTCAGAGATCGCGATATATGGCCTTCCTATAAGAAAATGAGAAGGTGTTAATGCATCAAGTTCTAAATCAGAAGAGGCACAAAGAGGCCAAGAATTTAAGAGGACTTCGATTTAGACTAATAATGTATACAGTTCTTCGAATGTTAAGAGATTATTTGAAGGACGTGACGGAGATGCTGCTTCACCAATTTAACCGCCGCTTCCAAAAGCCCGCCGAAATGAGGACTGTGCGGTGGGATAAATTGCCAATCGATGTTTTCTGCAGCCAACATTTCAGCAGCCTTCTGATTGTGCTTCAGCGATTGTATTAATTTGTGCATCTCCGACAAAACGCGAGCTGCTCCTTGGAAGTTGGTTCCATTACCCGAGTACATTCAGTTACGTTTTCCACGCCTCGCGATAAACCTTTTGAGCCTTTTGAACGCTGCCAAAAAGGCATCCATAGTAAGATCTGAAACCAATTCAATATGGAGCGCTTTGGCTGTCATACAAATAAATAACGAAATGTGTCCTTTCACCAGTTTAGGTCTCCTTCCCTTGGACAAACGAAGAGTTATGGGCTCAGCGTAGTCACAGCCTGTATGAGCGAAAGCAAATGACGGATTCACACGTGAGGACTGCCGATGACGAAAACACATAATACAATCGTGAACCAGTTTTCGGATAAGGTCCCTGCTCTCCACGGTCCAGTACTCCTGATGAATTAATGCGAAAAGACCCGAAAAGTTTATGTGTGCATCCAGTAGAATAAGCTGGGTAATACGATGGTTTTTGGGCAAGATCCTAGGATGTTCTACACTATAAGAGACATCTCTAGCGTTTGAAATTCTCCCACCGACACGCAACAAACCGACATCATCAATAAAAGGCGAGAGCTAGGATAACTTGGACATCTTGGAAACACACCGATTAGCCTTGAGAGCAGTTAATTCGGTCTGGAACGCCTTTTGAGCCCATATGAGGCAGGTTTTCTTAGCAAAACCAAACTCTGATACCGTAAGATATCAACGTCTTCTATTTTCTTTTTATTCCACCACATATCAAGATCTATTAGATCGTTGGGTGCAAGACCCCGGGAAGCACAATCAGCAAGATTTTCAGAAGAACACAAATGATTCCAAGACGAAAGAGGTAAGGATGACAATATTTCCGAAGTACGATTTGCTACAAATGTATTCCATCTTCGCGGAGGAGAAGAGAGCCAGGACAAGACTATTTGGGAGTCACAAAAAGAAAAACTCGAATTTGTGATCCATCGAACGACGACCGAATGACCTCGACCAACCGACACAAGAGTAATGCTCCACAGAGTTCGAGACGTGGGATTGACAACTGTTTTACAGAAGCAACACGAATTTTGGCTGCAACTAATTGGACCTCAACAACACCGTCTTCCGATCGACTACGACTGTAAACTACGGCAGCATAAGCGTTTTCGGAAGCCTCTGAGAATCCTATTAACTCAAAGCTTTTAGAATTTAGGGTATACCTTCGAGAAATCCTAAAGTTCTCAAGGAAGGTTAAACTCTCCCTATACCGGTTCCATTTTTCTGCTACTTCAAAGGGCAAAGGGTCATCCCAGTCTATTCTCGTTTTAGCGATCCACAGCTCCTGAAACGAAAATTTCAATAAAATTGTGGAAGGAGCTAAGAAACCCAAAGGATCGAAAATTTTCGCAACCACCGAAAGAAGTTTTCGCCTTGTAGGCAAAAACTGTTCTGGCAAACTAATTTTGTAAGTAAAGGTGTCACTATGCGGACGCTAAAGGGAATTGGTGCTGGTAATCAAGCACTATTTGCAGAAGAACTTTCATCGATAGATAAGGAGCTGGAGATGTACAATATGTCACTATACACAAAAGAAAATTAGAAATTGGAACTTCAGAGGATTCGCTCCACACAATACGCTGGTAATCTCGATGTTTTGGATGCACCCAGATCTGCCGCAACATTTTAACGACGTCAGCACAAAAAACTAAGCGATGCAAGCGAAATCGCCTACAAACGTTAATCAAATTTCGTTAAAGAGGGGTTCCTATACGAAGCATTTCATTAAGGCTACAATTACTGGTGCCTTTATGCGAACCATCGAAGACGATGCTAATTTTGTTTTTGATGACAGCGTGATGGGGCAAATAGAAAACTCTTCCCGACGTAGGCTCTATTTCTTCATTTGGAATACGTTCCATATTTCCTAAATCCAAATAAGATTTTATAAGCTTATGATATTCTACTTTAAGGTCTTTATTACGTGCAAACCGACGTTAAATAGCAAGGAGTCTAGACAGGGCTCCGGAGAGGGTGTTAGAAAAGCTTACGTTATCCTGTTGAAACGGAAGCTCTACCATGTACTTATTGTCGGATGTTCTAGTTAGGGTCTTGGAAATTTTTTTATCTACCTCATCTTCGCTTAACGCCCAAGAAAACTTATGCGGAACCTCTTCAATTTCCCAAAAAGACTTCAAAATCACATCAAGGTCAACACCTGCGTGCAGAGAAATGACAGGTTTATTTGACTAACAACCCGTTACAACCCATCCAAAGAGTGTCTCATGCGCAACGACCTTTCCTTTTTCATCTAAGCGATGACCGCCTCTCAGAATACTCCAAGCTAACAGAATGTCCATGTGACCTGGGCTATTGAATCCTGCATCTGCTAATTGAAGATCTTCGAGAAAAGTGAATTTGCTATATTCGATCGGAACCGATGGAATTTGCGAGGTTATTTTGCTCAGTATGAAGGCTTCAATTTCAATAAAATGTTGACTAATGCAAGATTTCAAAGTTAAATTTACAGCACCTTGAGTCACACCAGCTTCAACCGAGGAGATTCCAGGCAAACGAGCATGAGAACGACGAAGACCAAGCCTTTTTGCTAGGCTATCAGTCACAAAAAATACTTGCGAACCGGTATCCAATAGAACGCGCGCGAGATAAGTCTCGCTATTTGTATCGCACATTTTAACGACGACGGTAAGTAATATTCCGGTGGAACGCGATTCATTTTTCATGTGGTTGCTTACGACTAAGACAGCAGAGGTGCGGGGTATCACCTACGACATTGGCAGGACTAGTTGAATCAGAAGATTTGGTTGAACAACGTACCTTAACTCGAGATCTCATCGATGAGTGCTTAGTGCCAAGGCAATTGTAACATAATCGACGCGAACTAACCGACATTAACATGAATTCCGGACACTGTGGAAGATAGTGTTCGCCCTTGCATTTTGGGCATGATGCATTCACTACGGCTAGGCTTTTAATTTTCGATGTATTTGAAGCACGAGAGCTCTTAACTACACGAGTCGTTTTGGGAACACTAGCCTCTAAAGCACTAGAACGTTCTTCTAGGAACTCTAGAAGATCTTTGATAGTCGATTCCTCAGAATTTTTTCTTTCAAGAGCCCAAACTTTTCGAGTTTCCGAGTCAGTTTTATTTAATAGCAAACGAACCACGGATCCCTACCTACTGCCTTTACCGCTTCTCAGGCACGAATGACATCATCCGATTTGTCAACAAGCTTACGCAAGCGAATACCATTCTCCGAACCGACGCTTGGCAGTTTTAGAAATTCTTCAATGAGGGCATTTATAATATAAAGCGGCTTATTGTACCGGCGTTCTAGTTTCTCCCAATCAAGCAAATAATTGGAGTCTGAAATGTGTATAGTATACCATTTAACAAATTAAACGCGTGTTCGCGTAAAACCGATTGAAGATATCGAAATTTTTGCGCACTGGAAAGTTTAACATTGCAGTCCACCGTTTGTACAAACGAATCACGAAAATCCGGCCACTAGCGATAATCACCGGAAAATGGGGTAATGTTCTTGGGCTGTAACGCTACCACGGATGTATCTTTATTGCTAGTGTTAGAAGAAGTTACGTGCCCTAGCCTTTCCAAAAGTCTAGTTTGAGAATTAACTAATTCTCTAAGCGAAGTGTTTTGAGATTCGTCACTAATCGGAACTTATTCCTTTATAAGTTTCAGAAGAGCACATTTTGCCATAATACATATATTTCAATTCTATAACTTCAAATTCGGCTTCGGGATCACCGTATCCCTCCTCAGCATGAAACTCAAAAAGAGCTGACTGGCTATCACAAATATCTTTCCATGCTTTCTCTAGCCTATCTAACCGCACTTCCAAACCCAAAACGTGAACGTTGTCGAGGATTTTTTTGCGCAAAAGTAAAAACTCTTGTACCGAATTCTTATATTAATAGCGCAACGTCTTACATAACACGAACAAAATCGAAAACAGATTTTACAATTTTTTTTGCAATTAATAAGCAGCAAATCGAGCTCCAAAGAAATTATCTACAGGCTGCAACAGTCAGGAGCAACAGACGAAATCTAGATTTTTGATTGATACTTATGTGTGTAGGAATCCCAAGTCTAGCAACCACCAACCAGTAAACGAAAAACCGATTCTAATATATCCGACGTAGAAGGACCAGCTTTGATTCTGAATGCCTCAAACAAAATTGAATAAAACGACTTACGAAAACTTTATAATTATTTTATTAACCATTGGCAATTCAGCTCAAGACGAAATTCTATTCTATCTAAAATATTTTATGCATAATTTTATCAGACAGCAATTAACCACAGACCAGTCGCGGTTTAATATCAATGACGTAACACACCAGTATTTTGACGTCATCAATGGTCCAATATTCATTGAACAATAGCATTGCAGTAATCAATAACTTCATAATAAAAAAAAAAACGGTTTGCGAAAGTGTGTAGAATTACTTTTAACATTAGATAAAGGGGAAAAATAAACAACATAAGGAATATGTTCGAGCCATAGGATAATAACAATATGTTTGGCAAAAGTTAAATTCAACACGATAATAACAAATTCGAATAAAAATTCGAACATTGAATATTTTAATAATGAACTAATATTATTCGTTGCTCTACAGAAACTTTATAATTTTATATGGTTTTTCCCCATTTTTTTTCTTTTTGAGCACGCACTTTCCAAATTCTTCGTCGCCACTATTGCGATTCTAGACTCAAGTGACGTTTATAACATTTTCATTCTTCAATACATGTGTCAAAAGGATGTCAAAAATAAACTTAATATTTTATTTAAATTTACATTTACAATGAATACTATTTCTGTTCTGGTAGCAATGCGCATTGTACAATAGTAGTGCCCCATCTAAGGAAATCAAATTAAATACTAGTTTGGTAGTAGAGGGGAATTTGGAAACACATTACAGGATCGATCGATTTTATTTTAGTTTTGTGTAAAGTGTGATGAAGAACTAACATTTAAATCGTGCAAAAAGGAAAGACTTGGATTCAATATCAAAGTAACGTGTGAAAGTGTACGCAGCCTCGGTACGTTCCATATAGTGAAAGAATAGAATCTGGTATACCACCATGATCAAAAAGTTCCCGTTAAAAATACAAGTTTATTTATCTAAATCTATATTGTCCCCTTCAGAGCAATCCCCATTGACTGCAACACACTTATGCCAGCGCTTGATCCAATCCTCGAAACCTTTATTTTGATTGAACGGAAGCCAAACCAGGTGCATTCGGTGGCTGTTGGATGGCATTTGTTGCATTTTTCGTCAAAAAATTAAGGATAATGATGGCACTGTGCGACGGTGCGTTACTATGGTGCAAAATCCATGAGTTTTCTGCCCACAATTCTGGTCTCTTTCGGCGAACTGCTTCACGCAAACGTCTCATAACGCCCAAATAATACTCTTTGTCTACTGTCTGGCCTTCTGGCAAACATTCGTGATGCACTACTCGTTGACTTCTTTTTTGACTGAAAAAGACGTGGTTTTTTTTGGTCTCCGCTCATTTGGTGAACGCCATTCACTTGCCTGATTGGATTGCGTGTCGTACTCATAAAACCACGTCTCGTCTCCAGTAATGATCCTTTTGATGGATGTGGGATCGGATTCAGCCTCGCAAATCATCTCTTTTGCGACGTCAACACGGTCTCTTTTTTGCATGAAATTGAGGTCTTTTGGCACCAACTTTGCTGCTATACGACGGAAACCCAAATCATTAATCAAAATATCTTGGACGGATCCATTGGCAATGTTTAAGTCCTCCGCTATCTCTCTGATGGTTAATTTGCTGTTATTGACCAACATTTCTTTTAGTTCCTCATCAATGTTTTCGTCGGTTTTCGATGTCAATGGTCTGCCACTGCGTTCATCATCTTCGATTGACTCACGACCACTTTTGAACCGCTTGCGCACGTGCCACTGGTAAACGACTGTTTTCTTTAGAGAATCGTTGCCGAAACACTTTTCCAACACTTCCAACGTTCGCGCACCATTAAATCCGTTTTTTACACAAAATTTAATACAAGTTCGTTGTTGCAAATTTAAATCCATTTCTAAAATTGTAAAAAATCCCCAATACACACAGATATAGATGTACTAGATGGAGTGAAAAGTAACCTCCTTGGGAGTGAAAAAAAAATTTTTTTTAAACGTTTTTTTTTATTTTATTTAATATAGTCCCCTTTTAGTTTGATACACTTCTTCCAGCGATTTTCCAACTTCTTGATCCCGTCCGAAAAGTAATTTTCCGGAAGGTCTGCAAAATACGAGTACTCCTCCGTGGCGTCGATGATTTCCTCGCGTGAGCTGAATTTTCTATTGATGAGCCATCTTTTGAGGTTTGGGAAGAGATAATAGTCCGAGGGATCCAGATCCAGTCACCAATCGACGCCAAAAGTCCGCCCGATTCCGCATCAGCAAGTCCAAACACTCTTTGGAAGTGCTCTCGCCTTTGTGTTTTTGGTCATTCGCGGCAGGATAACTTTTTCATATGCAGAATAGTGCCCAAAATATGGCGTGTGCACTCAGTACTAATCTTTGTGGTATTTGCTAGCTCGCGCACCTTCACTTTCCGGTCAGCCAACACCATTTCATGTATTTTTTTGACATTGTTCTCTGTAACCGCATCGGAGGGCCTGCCGTTGCAGACTTGATCGGTAGTGGATTTGCAGCCACAACGAAACTCTCGAAACCAATATTTGACGATGTAATCTGACAGAACATTAGCCCCATAATATTTATCCAACTTTTCTTTTGTTTCCTTCGCCGTTTTGCCTCTCAAAAAATAATGTTTTATGAGAGAATGAAAAACGTTTTTGTCCATACTCAACATGATGCCAGACACGTCAACAACAATCAGCTGTCAAAACAAAACTAAAGACAGTATCGCACTGAAATTTGGCATGTCTGCCTAAATATGAACGGCCTTCAAGGCATCATAACCTTTTTTGCAGTAGCAGCGCATTCTGGCGGTCAAGGATGTCACTTTTCACTCCATCTAGTACTCTTGGCTACGTAACTTTTGCAAATGTCAAGCTATGATGCTAAGATTGAGAGGGAATGTCAACAACGGATTTATAAACTTAACAAAGGAAACAGAACTCAAATCGGAACAATGGGAGCTTTTGGTCAAATTGATATATGATGTAAATTATAGATTTACTTTTGTAATGCGCGCGTTAGGCTTAGGATTAGCTGGATGCAATAAGTTTTGTGGTCTGATGGATTTGACAAACAATTTCTTACCAAAGTCAACCTACAATAGATATGTAGTGAATATGTGTGACACTATATAGAATGTTGCAAATAAGTTTTTTGCTTCTGCAGCAAAAGAAGAAAAAGAAGCTATTTACAAAGCGAATAATATGAACGTAACATCAGAATTGAGTGGTACAGGTTTTGGAACGTAGAAAAAACGAGGATTTTCTTCCCTCTATGATGTTTCTGCCTTGATTGGTTATTATACCAATAAAGTCGTCGTTTTTTTCGTGAAAAGTTCGTACCGCCACGATTGCCAAACTTGAGAGGAGATTCGATTCTACAGAGTTTAAAGAGTGGCATGAAGAGCATGCGAAAGTGGACAATGCAAAACTAATTACGTTGGACCAGCTGGGAACATGGAAGTGGATTCTATGTATTATCCTGACGTTTCAACGTTCGTTAGAAAATGTCGTCGTGAAATTCCGCAACTACATAGGTGAAGGAGACTCCAAGGCGTACAGTGGGGCTGTAAACTCTAGACCTTATGATGACAATTTTACGATAAACAAAAAATAATCCATATGCCACGTTCAGAAGCGGATGGGCACTCGTTTGCGTGTTGATGCAGAAACGAAAACCGGAAAAAAATATGAAGAAAAAGTCTCGGTGGTAAAGGCAAGCTCACAGCTAAAATGATTGATAAATTAGCAGTTTATAATGACGCAATCACGATTCTGTGAAGAGAATGAAGGAAACCGCAGCATGATAAATGTCTAAGTGGCGGTGATTCGTAGTATGAATGGCAGAAGGCTGCAGCTACAAAATCGCTAAATTCATTCAAACACAGTTACACTCCACTTCCAAATGAGATAACTGAAGCCATCAAACCAATTTATGAGGACTTGAGCAAAGACGTACTTTTACAACGACGTCTTGTAGGCTCTACTCAAAATAATAATGAGAGCCTGAATCAACTTATCTGTAAGATCAGTCCGAAATCGGTGATTGGTACTTCCATTATTGTTGGAATTACAGCTTATGTAGCAGCATGTACCTTCCGTGAATGTTGTTTTGCTTTGCTGACCTTTATGCAAGGCATGAAAATCGCTTCGGGGCCAAGCGCACATGAATGGGCGCGTACAGAGGACAGTAATCGGATCAGCAGAGCAGAGCAACAAGCTGCACACTACAGCAATGCTGGCAGAGTTTTACGTAGATAAAATCAAAAAGATATTCTAGATATGCGTGCTGATATTGCTGCACTTTATTTAGGTATGAAAAAATTGTTCATGTTTAAAATTGCATTTTCTAGTAAATAAAACTTTCAAGCGATTTTCTAACACTTGTCATTTTTGAAGCCGATGAACGGTGTAAATCAGAATCTACTCGATCGATCCTTTTGAAATTTAGTATACTACTTCCTTACATAAATAACCAGGTATTCCTGGAAGTTTTTTTTTTATTTTTCATGATTATTAATTTTATAATAAAAAATTGGACCATTTTTTAGGCGAAAATCAATGTTTTCACTTCTAGGTGTAGAAAAAAAAAGCATTTTGACTTTTCGATTTCAAATGCTCCAGTCATAGGGTTCACTGGTGGACAAATTTTTTTCGAGGCGTCTACGAAGATTTACTGCCATCGGCTTAGTTATTAATATTTTGCTTTCCAAGAGTACGAAAATATTGTTCACATGTTGCACTATAATGTCATAATCAATTAAATAAATTTGTTATACCTGTAGCATCTAAAAAAATTCTTAAATATGGGCCTTTTCTTCGCCGAATTAACGTTATCTATTCTTCTCCCAACCCCACCCCCTTCCTTAACACGATGAGAGTGTGGCTTGGTATGACATACCCACCCTGTTATTTACATAACTGTATTTTTTTAACTGATCGCACAAACGCATTGTCTTTTCGTGTAGCTTGAGTTAAAGATATGCGGGTGGGGATAGTGGTGCGTTCGCAGTGTCGCGCTAGCATCGGTCGGTAACTATTGCTGTTTTCGTTTTCTTTAGTTTTTGATTAAAAATGGAAACTAGAGAAAGGCGACTTAGGTCTATATTGGAAGAAGTACTAGAAGATACTTTGGTCGAGTCGAGCTCTGACAAAGAAACCGACCATTGCAGTGAACACTACCTTCAAACTGAGACGGAACAGAAAATTTATGATCAAAGCGATGCTGAGGGAGGGGAAATTGATGATTCGGGGGACAATATTTCAATGTCAGTTCTCAGAACACAGCGTCGTTCGTCTGTTCGAGTGCATGCACCATGTAACACGAACAAATGTACGTACTCGTGCTGCGAAAACAATAACTATACAGGCGAGAGCAAAATGAATAGCAAATAAACTAAGACTGAAACCGAATGCTGCAATATTTTTAACATAAAGGAAATGAAGGGTGTCATATTGACACACAGGAACTCATAAATAAAAATACGACAAGCCAAGCGTAAAGATCTTGGAATATTACATATGAAAAAAACAACAGCTCGGAACGGGATGCATTACTTGGTTTTCTGTATATTGCTGGTCTCAATAAATCAAGCCACCAGAGTCTCAAAGATTTGTGGATGGAACAGGAGTGGATATATTTCGTACAACCACGTCGCTACAACGATTTTACTTTTTGCAAAACTGTATTCGCCTTGAGGGAGGAGCGCAACATCAGATCTATGTTTGATCAATTTGTTCAATGGTGCAGGTAGCCTACTTTCCTCATGAATGCATGTCGGTTGACGAGATGCTATTAGCGCTTAGAGGACGATGCAAATTTCGTGCCTATATTCCAAACAAACCTGCAAAGTATGCAATAAAAATACAAAGCCTTGTAGATGCAACATTTTTCAACACTTTTAATTTAGAGGTGTATACAGGTAAGCAACCTGCAGGACCATATGCTATTAGCAACGCGGCTTTTAATGTAGGGGAAAAACTTATTCAGCCATATCCCGGTCGAGTCGCAATCTGACGTTTGACAACTGGTTTACCAGTCACGAACTGATGATCTATTAGCTGAGCACAGGCTTACTTCTACTGGAACTGTTCGGAAAAATAAAAGATGTATCCCGGCCGGTTTTTTAAAGACTGGAAAGGAACCGGGAAGTTCTTTATTCTGCTTTCAGAAGGACACATCGATGGTGTCTTATGCTCCTAAAAAGAAGATAGTAGTCATACTATTGTCTACTTTACATTATGATGGCAAAATTGATGATACCACCGGACACCAGAAAAAACCCGAAATAATTACGTTCTATAATTCAACGAAAGCAGGAGTAGATGTTGTCGATGAATTGTCCGCATCTCCAAACGATCAGAATTTGGTCGTAATTTGGGACCAGCATTAGTCTATGAACATCTACGATTGCGAAAAGTTCAAAGAAATATTTCAACGTACATTCCACAGAGAATATCATCTCAAATCAATGAAGCTCTACGTCCATCACCCCAAAATGCTATGTCAGATATCGTGATTGTCCAACCAAACAAGATCGGAAAACATGTACAGCCTGTGGAAAGGTCATATGTATGGAACATGCAATATTTTTATGCAAGGACTGGAACTAGTGTCCTAACATGTTTTAGGATATGTTAAGTTTTTTTTATTTTATATTATTATATTCTCCATTTTTTGTTGATTTTTTACTAAATAAGAAAAAAAACTTGTTTATTTAAGGGGCTACTATACTTCGAAAGTGAGCAATTTGTGTTTTAAAAGTTTGGTGAATTCCGTTTTTTTCAGTATTAATATAAAAATTCTTAAAATATTACATGTTTTTCATTTGCATCTAATTATTATATGTATACCCTTTATAATAAAATACCATATTTAAATATTAACTTTTTTTATAACAATATTTACAGGTAATTCTGTAAGTGGGTATGTCATACATATCACGGGGGGGTTAAGAACACCCACTGAAAAGAAAACATTACGAATATACAGGGTGAATGACTCGAGCTCCAACTTTTTAAAATGCTATAATTTTTTTTATTTTTTGATAAATTATTTTGATAAAAAAATATTGGAAAATACATCAATTTTCAAATTGTATCAGTAGTTTTCAATATGTCCACCTTTGGCGCGAATAATGGCCTTGAGACCGCCGAAGAAAGCACGCTACACGCAAGTGGCTCTGCGGTATTTTGGCCCATTCCCGGCGAAGTGCTTGTTTGAGGTGGTCCAAAGTTTAGTATGTTTTAGTGACAACCTTCGCCTTCAAAATACCCCAGACAGAGAAATCCAACGGATTTGTATCCGGAGAATTTGCAATCCATTGTGTCGAAGAAATGAAGTTTGGAACATGGTTTTTTAACCAATCTTGGTTGACGCGCACTTTGTGAGACGGTGCCGAGTCTAGTTGATATGTCCACGGTCTCCGACCGAAATGATTGTTTGCCCAAGGCTTCAATACTGCCTCTAAGACAGTTTCACGGTATACGATCGTATTAATTTTGACGCCACGGTCCAAAAATACGAGCGGAGAGCGACCATCGGCGGTTATGGTGGCCCAAACCATCACCATCGGTGATGCCTGCTTTCTGGTGGCCGTCCGAAGGTGTAAATTTTTCGAAGAACCTCTCTGGCAAGTAAACTTGGTAATTTTTTTTGTTGACATATTGCTCGATAAAAAATGGCGACTTATCGGAAAAAAACAAATTCGGCAACTTCGCTCTTTCGACTCTAACTTTTTCCTTTGGCGGTGTAAGATTGTGTACTTTTTGGAACTTCAATGGCTTGAGCCCAAGCTCATTTTTCAGTATGTGTTGCATCCGTTCCAACGATATGTTAGGCTCACGAGCCATTTTTCTTCCACTTCGACGCGGATTTCGCTCAATTCGAGCCTTCACTTTCCGAGCCATTTCTGCCGATGTTGCTATTTTTTTATGATCACCTCCATGGCGTTCGAGACACAAATGACTTATTCACGTTGAGGTGCTGGAGGGCTTTAACGATAGCTGCTTGTGGTTTTCCAGCCAAATATAAAGCAATCACACTATCACGTTTGAATTCCATCGCGGATAAAAATTTTTCAACACAACTGAGACGCAAATTGTTTAAAAGGCTTGTAAATAATAAAATTATCTGTCATGTGTCAAAATTTGAGCTTACTGTCATGAACGGTTTGGAAATTATAGCAGTCCGAAGTTAGTTGCAATTCGAGTCATTCAGGGTGTAATAAAAGCACAATTAGCAGACATAGAAAGTCAAGAACTCAGGAGGTTTATAATTAACGGATGACCATCGAAAAAAGAATTAGGCGCTAGTATGAAGGCTTTTTACTCAGCCATTGACGAGATGACAATTATTGATTATTTGCTTTTTCGGAGGAGCAGGATGAAAATTCACAAAAAAATAAGGAGCATTATACTACCAAATTTGCATGAAGGATACTTGGGCGTAACAAAAACCAGAATGCGAGCTCATAGGATGCTGTGGTGGCCGAAAATCTCAAAATAAATTCAAGATAAATAAAAAAAAACTGTCAAAGATGTATTCAGCGTGCGGCAAATAAATAATTTCCGGATTCTCGCGGTATTTTGAAGTAGAGGTGTTAAAACGAATGCAGATGGCAGACACTATAACAGTCTGTAAATTTATTTTTAGTCGTCAAGGTATACCCCAATATGTCTATTCGCATAGTGGAACGCAATTTCAGATTTTAGATTCTTCAGAATTTCGATGGTATGCTTCAGATTGGTCGTTTAATGTAGTCACGAATAGCAATCATTGTATCCAGGCAAAAAAAAGACCTACAATAAACTTCGAATTTGTATTATTAGCAAACAGGAACACACCACTTTCTAAGGGAGACTTCGAGACAGTCTACCAAATCCGAATTTGACTGAAAAGCCCAATATATCAAAACTGAAGGCCAGAGAAGATTTTTTATTGAACTACAATAAAAAAACACAGCATAAAAAAATTTAATGAGTTACAAGCGGGAGATTTTGAATGCATAACTGACCCCAGACGGGAATGTTATCGAAAAAGTGCAACACAGATCATACAAAATTGATTCTAATACACTTATTATTCGTAGGAACCGAGTTCATCTTATTAAACCACCTTATTTAGATTCGTTACACTAAGGATTCTAATAAGAAATGCGATGCTATAATGAATCACCATCTCATCAAGCAGTCAATATAGAGACGCAAGTACACAGAAGAGATTCAAACGATGTCCTAGTGACGAAATCTGGAAAGAAAATACGTCGATTTTAAAAATACTTCTTGAATACTTGTTTATACTTATTTACTTGAAACGAACGAATAGAGGGACTATGTTAACTAAGAAAAATAAAATGAAGTCAAAAATTGAGTAGCCAATTACATTCATCCAAATATTAAATCAATTATTTATTTAGTTTTAATACCTGAAATTGAAATTGACATTTGCCATCGTGGAAAAAGATCTCCTGCAAAATTGGTACAAAAAAAAACACAAAGGTGTAAATTTTTAGTAAAAAAATTTTAAAAAGTACAATCTAAGAGGCCGCCTCTTCAATTCAGGTTGTTACTCAGCGTAAGTCATAGCATTTAAGACCGTACGTGGTGAAACCAAAATTCTTCGCAAAACTAACCTCACTAAATGAACAAAAGAGGCGTATCAGACATTTCTTCAGAACATAACAGGAACGAAAAACGTGGCCCAAATTTCGGTGATACGAGTAATATAAATATAGCTGAAATGGAAAAATTTACTGGCATCAGCATTGAAACGTTAAAAAAATTGCTTAACAAAGAACTTGTTCAGGAACTTCCATCAAAGCCCGACTTTCAGCTTCTATGTGCACAGCTATCTGGCTTAAATATCCGTCAAGATGAAATATCGGAAAGGGTAGTGCAACAAGAGAAGCGAAATCAATTTCTAGAAACTCAGCTGGATAAGCTCATGCAAAAAAATTCTGAGTCCAACGTTGTTGTGCACTTGCCTGTTGAGCCAAACACCGACATGAAGGAAAAAGCAAAATCCGTCTGCGCCGGATTGCTGAACAAGAACGGAACATTCATTGTGGAGTCGGCGTACTGCATCCGAGCTCCACACACTTCTACGATCACTGTAAAGATGTTGTCGCGAGACTATACTTGGAGTGTACTACGCAGAGCAAACAAACTAAAAGGAACCAAAATAAGCGTACATAAAGATCTACCACTAAACGTGCGGCTCTCTTTTTTGAGCGAAGCTTGTACCAATCATGCAAGTCCAACGCAGAAAGAACCCAGAGTTGAAAACTGTCTTGAGAGACGATAAACTATACTTCGCATACAAGGTATTTACTTGGGCTTTCCCGAAGGGGTTGAAATGCGTCGAAAAATATGGGTTTGAAGTATTAAAACATTTAGTTGGAGAGATTTCACTACCACCTGGACATGCAAGTACGTCGCTGTACACGAAACTTTAAACAGAAAAGTCTACCAGAATATAAAAATTATTAAATTTAGTATTTTAAGTTATAACGTAGCTGGCTTGAAAAATAAATTATTATTTACACAGTTTTTTAATTATGTCAAAAAATTTGACATATTTGTACTGTTCATCGCCTATAAGCACGTGAGAGACGATAGTGTCTGTCCCTGGTAGTTTTGCTTTGTAAGAATTCGCGATTAAACGCTGAATTTTGCAAAATACTACTGTAACTATGTCTGCCATAGCTCCCAACATCAACAACCACAAATTTATATTCATGATCAACTATTGCAAGTAGTACGATTGAAAAAAAGTTTTTGTAAAACAAGTAACTTGAGCTACTGTTCCTGGGACATTTAATTCTCACATGTTTCAAATCGATGTTTCCAATGCAGTTAGAAAAGTTCCATGTTTCACTGAACCCTACTGTTTTTCCAAATTTGTTCTGTCGGTCGGGGTAGACATAGTGGTTGTAAAACATTTCACAGTGCCTAACAAACGTCTTTCACTATGCTGGAAACAATTGATAGTCCTACTCGGAAGGAAAATGCAATGGTTTGTAACGAATCACCAGTAGCCAAATATCTGAAAAAAAATACAAACAATTATCACAAAAAAATAATAATGGTAATTTGATGTAAAAACAAACAAACATTTATTCTGTTTGACAGGTGATACTGTAAAAGGAAAATGGAAGAATCTAAGAGATTGTTACAACAGACATCTCAAGATGATCAAAGAAGAAAAAATATAAAAATTGGCCATGGGCTGGTCGCTTGGAGTTTCTTCGCGATACATTTTCACTTCGGCAAACAACGTGAAATGTCGAAGAGAATACCGAAACATATCGTGACGGAGCGAATGATGAGGTGGACACTTCAAATTTAGAAATGCGACCACTTCAAACAAAAAAAGCTAAAAAAGGGACAGTGAACGAAGACGTCACTGTGGTCTTGGAATACCTTCAAAGCAAAGAGTGGAGGAAGAGAGAAAAACTTAACCATATATGTAGACCACCTATTTTTAAGTTATGCTAACACTTTCAAAACTTTTCCACCTCGAAATCAATCAATTTTGAAAATGGATATAGCTCAGTTATTTGGGAGGGCTGAATTCTCTGTAATGGATAATGCAACACCACCACAACCATCTCCAATAAGGATATCCCTATCAGTTAGCTCATCGTGGTCACAAAACAGCAATACAGATTATACAGCTGGCTCCCCACGTGCTACTAACTCTACAACAACCATGTTCTCGCAACATGGAGTATTCTCTACGTTGAGGGATATGTATGAAAATGCAAATGAGCATTTCTCTTTTGAAAGTAATATTTAATACAATTATTTTGATTTATGTAAGTAATCACAAACAAGAATCCAAATATGTACATACGTACATATATACATATAATAAAAAACATTCTCACTTCACAAAAATTGCCAGTCTTTCCTTTGTTCCAATTGGCTTTCTCCAGTTGGTTGGAATTTTTGAGATCTTCGGTACGATGAGTTTGGGTACCATCTCAAACTGCTCTCGAGACATACGAAATAATTGAAGAAACGGTCTTCAAATAAATTGAGTTCCTTACAAAAACGATGGATTTCACCATAATCCTTTCTCTTTTTATTTATTTCATGGACCCACTTTCTTCTCTTCTTTGATGCAAGAGTAAGAAGAAGAAGCATTTCATCTTCCTCACAACCACTACTCATTTTTGCTGTACAGCGACCGATTTGCTCTGGAGCAAATCGCTGAAAGCTGATCGCCTTATGTTTGACATCACAGATGGCGGCGAGCAACAGCGCGATCTGCCCGCGTCGCTGGATCGCGTACTGTTTGGCGAAGCCTTTAAGGAAGTACTACAGAATTTAAAGGAAACAAATGTTCATTAGTGACTTTAATGGTCGGCTAGGACTTGCTCAAAATGATTTTGTGAGTGGTTACAAAACATTCAAACAAAACCGCAAATCCAAAGATGAAACTTGTGATCATTTGGGTAGAAAGATACTTGATCTTGCGGATGCATACGACTGTAGTATTCTAAATGCAAGTTATAAAGGCGATTGTTGCAGAGAGTACACATTTATCCATGGAAAAGCATGCTCAGTAATTGACTACTGCTGGATCTCTGGAAATTGGAGATTCCTCCTTAGCGGCTTTCAGATAGGAATAGGGTCTTTCTCGGACCATATGCCACTCGAAGTTAATTGTTTGGTATATTGCCTCACGAATAAGAGGAACGTTAGGGAATTAGGACTTTTACCAAAACTAGTATGGAATGACCGAACGCGTAATATGTATCGCTGTAATTTAAATTCTGAACTTGAGCGATTACATACGAGGGTTGTATGAAAAGTTGGCACGAGTACGATAACTTTGGCGCCAAAAATTGATAACGGTTTTTTATAGAGGGGTCAAAAACAAACATTTTTTACTACTGAAGGGGGGGGGGGGCTATCTCGCCCCGTTTAGGGGGTAAGGGCAATTTTATTAAAAAAATTACTTAAAATGGAAAAAAAATTATTAAAAAACAACGGCAGCACTTACAATAAAGTACTGTGGCAGTTTCGAAAGTCAGAAACCTATTCTTCAATCCTAAGTTTTAGCTATATTATTTTTATCAGTAGTTTTTAAGAAATTTGTATGCAAACTCAAAAATTTTATTAAAAAAAAATTTAAAAAATGAAGTTTGGAGCAATTTTTTTCAATATTGTGAAATAAAGTGCTAAATTGGATTCCTGCGGTCGATGCCTATAACAATTTTAAATTGCACACAAAAAACCGAATGGATTTATGTCATCTAGTTTTTGAGAAAATTGAAAATTACCATTTATGTTTTTTTTTCTTTTTTTTTGGCATTTACATGGTCTTCCCTTGAGGTGAGTAAATGAATATAATAAATTAAACATCTGGCAGGCGCCTATATCAATAGTTTTCTTAATTAAGAGTATATGGGTGAGCCGCTGCGGGGGATTAAGGGATTTCAACTCTCTTTCCACAGGCGGCAGGTCCCGCTCACGCAACTTCGTTGCTCCGCTCGGGGTATGTGCTTTTCGTCAGTCAGGCTCCTATGTCATCAATACTTTTCACCTACAGTACTGATTCCAAAATTATAGAAAATTCACATGTTCAAATGTTGTAGCAAATTACTGACTTTGCGTAGTATGTATGTTAGTACTTTGCGTAATGTAACATATAATACACTCGATAATAATGCAAAATATAACCGAACAAGCGGGTGACTTTTGTACTGTTGTTTTGTTTTTCATACACGTGTGCTAAAGCGTGTAGTTATTAATATTCACAAAAGTTATTCTATGTTCAACCTTAGTGCGAATCGGGTATGGCGACTAAGCATCCTCTAATCCATCCTAAACTAAATAACTAAACGAACTAAATAAAAAAACAGTTTTTGTTTGTTTTGGAGCCGGCTCGCCATTTGCAGTCCAATGTTTTGATTGAATTTTGGTTTCGGGCGTATAATAGTGTATCCAAGTTTCATCTACAGTAATTAATCGGTCCCAGAACTCGGATTTATTGCGCCTAAACTGCGCCAACAGAGCGTTGGAAATGTTCATTCGAACACGTTTTTGGTCTAACGTAAGCAAACACGGCGCCCAGCGCGCGAACTTAGGCTTTCACATGCCTAAATCTTGATTTAACATGTAACAAACATGTTCTTTGAACATTTTCATAACCCCTACTATCTCCCTCACTTTAATTCGGCGGTCGTCTAACACCATTTGGTGAACTTTAGCAATCGTCAATGGTTGCAGTTTTTGGACGTCTCGAACGTTCATCATCTCCCAAGGTCTTACGGCCACGTTTAAATTCAGCTGCCCAAAATTTCACTGTGGTAAATGTTGGTGCAGAGTCCCCATACACAGAGTCCAGCTCATTTTTGATTTGCGTAGGCGTATTGCCTTTCAAAAACAAGAATTTAATGACAGCTCGATACTCAATTTTTTCCATTTTCACAAAAAACACTCACATCGACTCACTCAAACGACTGTCAACTAAAAACTGTGCGTCCTAAACAACTGAAACTGTAAAAGACGCACAACTAGCGTTCACTAGCTTTTGTTGACGAGTGCCGCTAACTTTACGTTGCTGTCGGAACTTGACAACCCTCAATATTGCACGAGCTTGCTCATGGTTTTATTAAGAGAATTCCTTTGAGCAATAACACCGTTCAGGGACGAATAGACGAGATGGGTCCCGCCGTGGAAAACATTTTATGCAATTTCTTACAGACCAACAGATTCTCTCTACAGTTGGACGAGTCTATGTACATTACCCGGGGCAATGAAGCTCTGTTGTTAGGATATGTTCGATATATGAAAGATGAAAATATGTGCCATGAACTGCTTTTTGCTACTTATTTAGAGGCTGATACCGGAAGAGCATCGATTTTTCAGACCGTGGAACGTTTTTTTTTATCGACAAAGCTATTCCATGGAAGAACATTGTTTTTGTAGCGACTGATGGTGCATCATCTATGGTTGGTCGTCATCGTGGTTTTATAGCCCTCTTAAAGCGACAACTGCCTGAAGTGCTGGTCCTTCACTGCGTGATATACAGACAGCCTTCAGTGGCAAAAAATCTGTGTCCTAGGTTGCATCAGTCTTTACAATATGTTTTAAATGCTGTCAACAAGATTCAAAGCAGTTCTTTGAACTTTCGGTTATTTGTTCAGCTATGTATGTGACGACGACGTCTTTCACGGTTACTTCTGTTCACTGAAGTTTGCTGGCTATGAAGAGGTTCATGCTTAGCAAGATTTTCAGCTATTTTTGAATCTGTATTGGAGTTTTACAAGAAAAGATCCGAATTTGAAAGAAAATCTGAACAATTGTAAAACTGTTATTTATTACTTGACTGATATCTTTGGTATGTTCAAAAAGATTAATTTGCAGCTGCAGGGTGAGGAGCTCAACTTGATTAAACAAAATCAATAATATCGGCCTTTGTAGGTAAATTCATCCTTATTAAACAAAATTTAAGCAAAAAAGAATATTCACAGTTTCCGCATTTGTCAAAATTACCAGAAATGCTTCAAAACGATGCTATTTTATCACATGTCACTCACTTGGGTGCATTACACAAGGATTTTACTAAAACCTTTGAGGAGGATCTCTTAAAATTACAAATTCCTCAATGGATAATAAATCCGTACAATATCACAGCCATGGAAGAACCCAACGTGATAATCCAAGAAGAGTTGATTACCATCAGCACAGACGAGAAGCTTAAGCAGAATTTCAACCAATGCTATCAGAAGTTGTGGTTGCAACGCAACATTAAAACACAGTATCCTGCATTGCTGAACATTGCTGAAAAATACCTTATCGCTTTTCCATCATCATACCTAGTCTAAAAAGGCTTCAGTGTGGTTACAAACATTTTGACAAAACAAAGAAACCGTTTGAAAATCAACGCGGGGATTTAAGGCTGCAACTCACCAATATTGAACCGGAATTAGCTAGATTGGTAGAAAGTCACCAGATTCATCCACTGAATTCTTTTAGTGTTTCTTTTTCAAAAAATAATTACCTACTTAAGTATTTTTACTTAATTTGTATCAATAATTATTAACTACACTTGATAATTACTGAATTTTATGTCTATGTATTTATTTTGTTAAACTTTGATGAGAAAATTATGTCAAGTTTACTCGCTTAATCAACCGCAAAGTTTTTAAATTGGTAAGTATTTTGTATCAATAGGAAAAAAACTAGAGATAGGATTTTTAAAGTAATTTGGTTATGGAGGTCTGACGTTTCACTTCATTTTCGAAAATGGGTCTCTTGCCAAAAATAGTTTGGGAATCCGTGCTTTACAGCATCTGATATGTCGTTGATGAAGAAGATAAACCGTAACGCACTCAAGATACATCCTTCCCATCCCATACATACGCCACATTATTTGCATACATTGCTCTTAGAATATTGATTATTTTCGTTGAGAAATCAATATTATACAATTTGTAAATCACAGCCTGGCGCGCTATGGTATCGAAGGCTGCTCGAAAGTCAACAAAAAAGGCATATAGTGTTCTACGTTTCAGTTTGAATATCTGCGCAATATTATGTAATACAAATACTTGATCGAATGTGGAGTAATTCTTCCTAAAACCTACCTGAAACTTCTGCAAAACTTTTTTCCTTTCAACCCAACAGGTAAGTCTGTTATATACAGGGTGTCCCCTAATTCGTCAATGATAATTTTGGAAATGATTCCTGGTTATATCCTAAGAAAAAAATCGTTCTACAGTAATGGTCTATCTCCAATGTTGACATCATTTATTGATGATTTAAGAAAAGGCTGTGTACCCTAACTCATTTTAACGGAAATTGCTCTCTTAGTACTATTAATAGAAACTTCGTGTAGGATCTTTTGTTTAGAGAAAATACTAGCCTTTATTACGGCGTTTAAATAAAGATGATATCTTGTTGCAGTTTTTAGATATTCAGTTTCTAAGCATGTTCCATTTCCATTTCCCATGCTAATTTTTGGCTTTGTGGTCACTTTTCTCCGGAAAATGCCTAATTGTAATATATATCACTGTACGAAAAGTTTCCGACCGCAACATATTGATAGCAGCACTCGTCAACAAAAGCTAGTGAACGCTAGTTGTGCGTCTTTTGACAGTTAGTTACCGAAGTTTCAGTCATTTAGGATGCGCGGTTTTTAGTTGACAGTCGTTTGAGTGAGTCGATGGGAGTGTTTTTTGTGAAGATGGAAAAAATGGAAAAAATTGAGTATCGAGCTGTTATTAAATTCTTGTTTTTGAAAGGCAATACGCCTACGCAAATCAAAAATGAGTTGGACTCTGTGTATAAGGACTCTGTACCATCATTTACCACAGTGAAATTTTGGGCAGCTGAATTTAAACGTGGCCGTAAAAGCTTGGGAGATGATGAACGTTCGGGACGTCCAAAAACTGCAACCACTGACGATAACATTGCAAAAGTTCACAAATTGTGTTAGACGACCGCCGAATTAAAGTGAGAGAGATAGTAGAAGTTATGAAAATGTCCAAAGAACGTGTTTGTTACATATTAAATCTAGATTTACGCATGAGAAAGCAGTCCGCGCGTTGGGTGCCGCATTTGCTTACGTTAGACCAAAAACGTGTTCGAATGAACATTTCCAATGCTCTGTTGGCTCAGTTTAGGAGCAATAAATCCGAGTTTTGGCGCCGATTAATTACTGTAGATGAAAATTGGATACACTATTATACGCCCGAAACAAAAATTCAGTCGAAACAGTGGACTGCAAAGGGCGAGCCGGCTCCAAAAATAGCAAAAACTGTTTTTTCGGCTGGGAAAGTGATGGCGATTGTTTTTTGGGATAGTAAAGGAGTTATCTTAATCGATTATCTTCGTATTGGAAAAACGATTACAGGAGCATACTACGCATCATTACTTGCCACGCTGAAGGCAGTAATTGCGGAGAAACGGCCACATTTGCAGAAAAAGAAAATCCTGTTTCCCCAAGACAACGCGCCGTCTCACACCTCAGCGGTTGCAATGGCGAAAATCCATGAATTACGGTTTGAACTGCTTGACCATCCGCCTTATTCACCAGATCTAGCCCCAAGCGACTTCTTTTGTTCCCTCATCTGAAAACTGCGCTCGGAACACAGAGATTTTCGTCAAATGAGGAGGCAATCACCTTCGTGAACAATTGTTTTGCAGAGGAAAACGCCAAGTACTATTTGGCCGGGTTAAAGAGATAGGAGCATCGCTGGGAGAAGTGTGTAGAGTTACAAGGAGACTATATAGAAAAATAGAAAAAAAATTTGAGAAAAAATGTCTTGTGTCATTGTTCGGTAACTTCGGAAACTTTTCAGACAACCCTCGTATATTGTTGAGGACCTCCGTAATGGCTGGTAAAATAAGCTGCTCTCCAACTCTGTGGGGTTTCCACGACTTCGCTATTAGTAAAGATATATTATTGGACGCTCGTAAACCATCGACTTTTTGCATAGATGATGACCTTATGGATGGCCTTATGGATGGCCTTATGGATGGCCTTTTCTCTAGTTTTACTTTAAGTGCTTGAAAGTAGGATAATGGCTAACTTTTTTTGTCAGCATGTACTCTTGATAAGTGGTCCTCCATTTTTGAAGGCTTCATAGCATCGTAACTGAATACTTTTTCACATGTAAGACACATCGGCAAGTGTTGATTCGATGGAGATGAAATAAATGTAAACTTCAACTAATCCAAACTGTATTGTCCGCATTTTTTTGTTCGTGTATGCCATCATAAAATTGAACAGGTAGCAACTTTTCTAAAGTAATTTCAAAAAATATTTAGAAAAATTTTAAAACGTTTTTTTGGTACTTCCCTTACGACCCCAAGCGGTCGATATCGACCACTTTTGTTATCTATCTATCTATCTTTTATATGTATCTCACTCTCGTCCAAATGCAATGGCATTGTCTGGATTAAATTTACAAAGTAAATATATTTTGGGAAACAAAGTGGCTGCAGATATATATTGTAGATGACTAGTATCCATAGTGAAATCGGCTACTTGTTTGATGTCAATAAAAATTACATTTATACAATCATAACCTAAGAAGTCTTTTTCTACTCTAACTCTAATAAATGGTAAAGTTGTCCTAACTAAAAGGCAGCAATTTTCTTCATCCTGAACCAAAAGTCAAACATGATTTTCCTCCTTCGTTCATTAAAATCAAGGTCAAATTTCGCCAACTCATCAATCATATAGTCAAGAACAAGATAATAAAATATATCCTCCTCCCTTTCTCTCAGGTGTCATAACCTGAATTGAAAGCAAAAATCAGATTAACTTTCGAATGTTTCACCAGAACCAAGTTACACTCACATTGTTGTCTCGTCATTGTCGTTTTTGTCGTCGTCTTGATCGTCGTCATCACACGTTTTTCTTGATTTAATATCCTTTTCCTCATTTACCCGTAAAACAACTCATGCTACAGCAATATACTCTTCACGAAATAAACAAAAAAGCTTTTCCACAGTGTACTGCGGCAAAGCACCGAGATAATATGCTCTCCCTTCTCGACTCTCCAGAATTATATTACACTCATGACCTTCAAGTTGTACAGAGAATCATATCCTAAAATGCAAAAGAATACACTGCCACCAATTCCTGTTCTCGTTCCTGTTCAACCGACCCTCACGGAATTTGCTGTCAACCCAGTTTCTAGTGTGACTCGGGTGTTGCGAATCTCGACAGGATTGTTCTAGCTGAGAAATGAGAATGAACCAATTTGATGAGCAAAAGGGGATTGGTATTGTCCTGGAGTCTGGTGTTGATGGGGTGTCGGTGAAACTTGATTTTGAGAGGTAGGATACTTACCTCCTCCAGCCCAAACGAACAAATGGTGATTGTGTTTGTGATTTTCCCGTGTTGTAACCGTACGTATGTAAGGATCGTATTCTTGATGATGGTAATTTCTAGAATTAAGATGAAAACGAACAGCTACCAGCCAGCTAGCCGTAAACAGCGAACTCTGCTTCGCATTCATTTTACGTTAACTGTTTTTGAGTTGTTTTTTTTTTTTTTCCTTTCCCACTGTATTTCTATTTTGTAACGTATCCCGAGATGTACAGTATCAAGGAAATAAGTTTTACATTGGCTGCGTTCGTTGTCTTCTGGAGTTTTTTTTTTTCCTGGTTTTCTTCACCGAAATCATTGTTTTCAGGTTTGTCCTTCATCCCTTTAGGAGAGAGAGGGAAACTTTCCCATCCTTGTCCTAGTATCCGTTCAATAATAAAGTCATAGCACTACCATAACTTAATGAAAAGCTTGTTTCTAGAAGCTGAACAGAAAGATTGATAGACTCGAGAAAAGCGATTATAAGGGGAGATAAATTATTTGTGCGTGGTGTGGAAATCACCCTCTGTGATTTAGGGCAGCATCAACCAACACGCACGTTTCTCAGTACGTACGGATGCCGATACAGATACGGATACGGATATGGATATATATATACAGCGTTGCCGACAAGAAAAAAGTAGACGGATACCCCGGAACCAAAGTGAGAAGTTGGTTTTCTTTTTTTCTTTTTTCACTTGTTCATTCTTTAGCTTAGAATTGCAAGATTACGATATCCTGAACATTGAAGAAGGTGTGAGCGGGTGGGGTTGAGCTATACATCCTTTACAGACGTTATTTATAATCAGTTGCGTATAAAGCCCCAAGGTGAATCCGCGTATTAGGTTGATTAATACGGTCCCTTAGGTTTTCTTATTATAAAGTTGTTGATGTGTTTTTGTTTACATTCGCCCCAGGGCGCACGAATCGATACTAGGAAGCAGAACTGGGATAAATGGGACAGGATGAATATATACAAATATATCTGTGTGTACACACGACAAAGATGCGTGTGCAGATTTGAAGTACTATATACTATACATTCGAAAAAGAAGTGAGGATGAGAGGGCTTAAGTGAGTTTGTCAACTTTGTGCGGAGGTTGATTTGATTTTGATCCAACGAATAACTTAAGATAAAAGACAGAAAGGAGTTCAGATTGAGTTTGTGTTTGCGTTTTGGGGGTGCAATCGTGTAGCGATATTTGGTCTAGGCCATTTGTGGAAGAGCGAAAAGCTAAAAAAAAATTAAACTCTGAACAAATATTGACTTCCAAGACTTTTGAGTTTTGATGTTGATGTTTCATTGTCATCGAGTACATTGTAGAAGACACAGTACAATAGTAGCAATATGTCTGGCTGTCCATTGATGGACTCAGGATTGTCGGTTTAATTTTACGCCCTAGGGTTTATAGGAACACTAAACTCTGGGGACTCAGAATATAAATTGGAAAAATTAAAAATTTTTACCCAAGCGGTTGATTTTTCATCGAAGACATTAGTAAATAGAGGGTTGTTTAGATTTTGAAAACGGAAATTGAGTGCGTTAACCGCTGAAAGGAAACCCAATGCATTTTTTGGAATTTCTTTTTTATTGTTATTGTGTTTTGTATGTTACTTTTGTTGTTACAGCACTCGAATATATCAGTTAAGGATTAAGGATACCAAATATTTAACTTTTATGTAACAATTTCACTTAAATTTAGCTTGTCGAGACAACTCTACACGGATACATTATTTACGATGCATTCTTCGAATCACTATTACGTAACATAATACTGTCAAAGCTCGAAAATCTTATGTTCCCTTGCAAATGACCATTTCAAAAATACGTACGTACAATTAGGAGGTGGCTTTATGCAAGAAAACATATTGGGTTCAATAATACAATAAACATAAGACGGAAGTTACTTACTTACGAGTATATGGCACTATACTCCGATATTGACCAGGAGCTCAATTTCTCAAGCTAGGGCGGTATTTTTCTAGCCGCCTCTAGTTTCATGCATGAAGTTAGCTTAAGTCCCATTCCAATTGTGTGCGCCACCTAAGATCAGGTTATCCTCTTCTGCGTTGTCCATCTGGATTGGAGTCAAAAGCTATCCAGAGAGGAGCACTGGTGTCCATGCTATCAATGTGACCTAGTCATCTAAGCCGGATTACCCGGTACCGTACACCTCGCCATTGTAGCATGTCCTTCATTTTAAATTACTGCAAAAAAAATTACCATAGGTAATAGTAATTTCATCCGCTTTCATCAGTGTCCAAGATTCCCCGACATCAAGACCGACTAGGGTGAGCAGAGTCTTATATTAAATCTCTTTGGTTGATTGAGAGTGGGCTTTAATAACTTCCACATCGATATTTTTTTCTGAATTAAAAGCGGAGACCAGAGAGCTAAAGTCCTTTACAAAGTTATTTTTGCCTAACGTGATGTTTTGTCCTAGGCTTCGATGGTATACAAAGTATATGAACCCAACAAACAGTGGCATGTTGCCTTCATATACTTTGTTTTTCCTTCATTGACTGCTAAAAATATCTTTGAAGCTACTGTCTCAAAAGTTGCACAG
Organism: Volucella zonaria; assembly: GCA_963966105.1. NCBI lineage: Eukaryota > Metazoa > Arthropoda > Insecta > Diptera > Syrphidae > Volucella > Volucella zonaria. The sequence goes on along the minus strand of OZ014530.1, from coordinate 196,949,089 downwards.
CTTCATGCTGTGTTCTTTCCGTTTTGTCACTGACGTCTGCGCAGGCGAGTAACTGAACCCACTTTTGAAAGGTGCTGCCTCTGGAGTTTACCTGCGAGTTTCGCACAATTATTTCAAGAACTATGCGGAAGGAATCACATGACAACTCACTGCCGACCTTGACGAAGGAGTGTGCATTTTCCATCGTCATCCTGCATAGTCATATGAGCTTAACAGGAATGCCAAAACCAGACATGACTCTGTACAGATACGAGTAGTCCGTCTTATAAATAGATGCTGTCATATGAAATCTGCTGAAATCTATGAAGAGGTGGCGTGTATTGATTTCGAACTCTTGCGTTTTCCAAGATCTGGCGTAATGTGAAAGTTTAATCTTTAGTTTACTTTCCTGACCTAAAACCGCACTAATAGGGACTCGTAAAACTGCTGATGAAGAGTCTAGGAAGTTCACTTAATACGGCGGAAGGGTTTAATATGACAAACTTGCTGAGGTTCCATTCGTCGGCACAGATTTTAGAAATGATTTGGTCTATGCTCCGTATCCAATTATGACCCGCTGCTTTAAACATCTCGGCAGTTAAGGCGTCGGCTCCAGAAGCTTTGTTAAACTTAATCTTAGAAATTACTATCCTAACATCATCCTGGGCGGGTGGACATATTGATAATCTTCGTCCAGTGTGAATGTACTTCATCATCATCGTTTAAGAATCCGCAGGAATAACTATGAGGTTCATTTCTCCATGCTTCTAGATTTCTGAACTCTACAGCTTTACAACTTCTGCACTTCATTCTTCTGGTAGCAAATCTCTAAGGGCTCGATCGAGTGCTTCTCGCCTATTTGTTCTTTAGAGCCAATGTTCTTCACTTCTCTTCTGCTCGTAGAACTTACGAGCTCATCTCATTCTTTTCTGCAAAGCGATTCTTTACTTCCGTTATTTTTCTAAATTTGCCAGCTTTTCGTCATCGAGCCAGGGGTTTCTTTGTTTAACCGGGTGAAACCCAGTATGTCGGAGGCGGCTTCTCTGGGTGGCCTTTGGTAGTGATGCTGGTATTTTACATTCGATTGTGGTGACATGGGACTCGAAGGCTTACGGAAAACTCGATGGGAAGAGGCCCTTTCGATCTCATGTTATTGTACCCGCACGATATGCAACTTCATCACAACGGTTCTCCTTTCTTGGGCTGTCACGGATATCTGAATCCGTTTCTTGACTATAGCAAGATAATGGTCCGAATCGATGTCAGCTGTGAGAACATTCAGCCATTCAGAACCCTGTATAAGTACCATACGTCGTTCGCAAAATGATCAATTTGGATGACGGTTTGTTACCAGTCAGCCAGTATATCAAGGTGTGTTATCCACATGCCGGCTACTGTTGCTGTACACCCCGCCACAAAATAAAGAAGCAAGTGCCGCTTCCAGCGCTGACAACGTGAACTATTACTCCCTGTATTCCTTGTATTAGGAATAGTGCATAGCTTTGTCAATAAAATTGCCAAAGACGATTTTTATATCATATTTAGGGCATTGCTCGTAGGTTTGGTCAAGGAGATCTTTTGAAACGACGTTTTTCTACTCTGTCGAAACGTATTTGTTTCTGAGGCTTATGTTGGCGTATTTATACTTTGCGCGCAGCAGTGCGATACAATAGATAGTGCAACACATTTTTGCTGCCTACAAAAACGCAATTGTGTTTTCCCTCAGATACCTTAAAAAAAGCCTCTCAGTAACGATAGAGGAATCATTTTAAATGGCTTTCATTGGATGATAGTCAGGAAACAATTTTCGGTAAAGAGATAGGTACTACAGGTTGAACTTCCTCTGCTTCTAACATTAGCTATAAAACCACTGCAGTATAGGGCATTTCAGTGAAGGAATGAAATAGAACAGCTGATGTCCCCCTTTCAATTTATTGCTTCCTCCAACACTTTAACATAGGGTGCTAAGGAAAATATTCATTCGCGTAGGAGTATAATTCGTAAAAATGTTTTTTAAACTTTACGGAAAATGTGGGGAGGAGAACTTAATGCAACCGTGTAGGATAAAGGTTGTGCAGGGATTTATGCCACAAAATCATGGGTTGGGGTGGAAATTTTGCTAACTGAGTACTTCAAGCCGACCTGCATTTCTATGGTAACGTCGTCTTTAGATACGAGACTCACTTTTAGCCCAATAACTTTGTGAACAAGCAACGTTGCTGTTTCTGGGATAAGCCAAAGCTAGCGGAGGATCACAAGATTCAATTACACCGACAAAGGTACACTGTTAGGTATAATCTTCCAATATTCTTCTGGTACCATTAACCGGTTGTATCAAAAATGGAGCGGAGCTCACGTTATGTTCAATAGCCAAAGTTGCCTAATAATATGGAATTCTATAAAACAAGCAAGGTGGATCTACGTGCCCTACTGCCTATGACTACTGAGGACTTAATTCAACCGCAAAATGGACCAGTGAGTTGCTGGGCTAAGGAGAAGAAAACCTTGTCTAAGGTCACAAACTTATGTGTATTGGTCGCTTATCTGCTTTTCTGCTTGCTTGCTTGCGAGAAGTAATATTCTATCAAACAACCAAGGCATGTGATATTGGTTTTCTTAATACATTCCCTCACCAAAGGGAGTGCTGTAGGTCTAAATATTATTATGCCATGTTTTACTGGAAATTCCCTTCTAGCGCCATTTTCTAGTTAGGGTGACTATTAGATTCTGAACCTCGTTGGTTAAGTGGTTGGCAACGGCTTTTATCACGAGGTGAGCCAGACCAGTCACTTTGCTGTTTCTCATGAAAGTCTGACTCTCTCAGCCATAACTTCCTCTCGCTGAGAAGAGGAGTAGCATCTCCCAACTTTTTCTAGGATATACCGTTTCGAAAAAAATCAGGGACAACGAAGAAATGGTTTCGGTGGATCCCACTATGCTCACTCAGGCCACTGTCCACTCACACCCGCAAAATCATTATTTCCAACCAAACAGTTCTGGCACGTAAGGGCTGTGACACCGTAAAGTAAGTGTGGTTTTCAATAAAGCAGACATCGGGTAATCTGGGAAAAATAATAAAAAAAATTGTGTTCGAGATATCGTACTTGAAAGTCTGCATATTGTATACTGAAAACCACACTTACTTTGCGGCGCCACAGAAATCGTAGTATTGCCAGCACGTACAATGTCTTTTTGCTTCGATAGTATGTAAGATAATTATCTTGGCGCTCCGCTAGATTGTTCTTCCATACTCACAAGCATGCATTTTTCGTAATTCAGGTACTCGGGAAATTTCCGAAATCTTTAGCTTCCCTTTGGCTTGAGCCAACATTTCGCCTTCAAACATATAGAGCTCAACAACCCCGATTTTCCTTTTTCTCAAAAAAAAAAGAACAATCTAACGCTAAAAATTTCCGCCTTGGCTGGGAAGGAGGAATGACTAAAACCTTTAAAAAAATTGTTAATGGCTAAATGGCTAGACCCTATAAACTTCTGATCCGGCTTTAGAGACGGGAACTCATTAAAAGAGTCCCATTTCTCACGTATCAGTTATTTGATTACAATATTTCTCTTTCGTGTATCTTATCCCTCCGCTTAGGAGGGATAGAGTCTGGTCGTGAACGTGAAATATGTAGGAAGGATTCCACCCCCAACCCTTAATACACAGGATGGATGCCTTATGTCTAGCAAGGGTGGAGACTTAAAAAGAGGATCAGGAGCCGAGCACGAGTACTGCTGGTTATACCACAAGTTCAGTCTGGACATCGTGCAGAAATAAAAGGAGGGTTCGAAGATCTCTTTCACTTAACTTTGCTCGAAATAGTAGCAAAAAAAGGCAGCTTCAGCTGACAACTTTTCACCGGATTTGGCTAATGTAGTTTCTAACGATCTTTTTGCCTTTGCCGTCACTGCTCAATGAGTGTCTTTAACACATACGTCTTTGTCTATATACATATGTCATGTGTCCTTGCACTGTGCCTCCGTCTCCTGTCGTTTTGTCCATTTTCAACTTAAAGGCGATAGTCCATCAAAACGTGCCTCTTAGGTAGGCCGCTCTATTTCTAAGATTTCCCGAGACAAATCACCAAAATCAACTGGGTCAAATTTTTGTCTGTTGTAAAGAACTTAAGGATTGATATTTGTACTGTCAAAGTGGTTACAAGTATAGTAAAGAGCTCTTACAAAAAATTGTTAAAAACCTATAAAAAGTGCTGCAAATTATAAAATTAAGTCACAAGTGAGAGCAACATCTGTACAATATAAATTCAATGTAAGTCCTAGCAGCTAAGTGAAACAGAATCCAGATTTGTATTAATTCAATAAGCTAACCTGAAAAAATGAATAAGAGAGTACTGCTAGAAACCTCATCCGCCCAAACTAGAGAGGAAAAGCGTAGAACTATTCTAGCTTCAACATATATAACACCATATGAACAAGCCAAGCTTACTATGGAAACATCCTCAACAATAACTGTCGAAATCTTGAAAGAAATCCTGAATGATAACACAGAAAAACTCGTCAAAAAACTTCCCTCTAAAGCTGTCTTCTAAGTACTTCGCGTAGAACTTACCGGCTTAAAAGTGAAGTACGACGAAGTCCCTGCTAAAGTTATTCAACTTGAACGGCGAAACAACATTTTGGAAGATCAAATGGATAAACTGCTGCAGAAAAGTTTGGAGACGAATGTAGTAGTTCACCTACCTGCAGACAAGAAGGAAAAAGCAAAGTCTGTGTGCGCCGGCCTCTTGGGCGCTAACGACACAGAGACCGTGGTTGAACACACACATTCCGTATCCTCTCCTGGCGCCCGCACCGCAAGGATAGTTGTCAAAATGAAATCGCATAATGATGCGTGGGTAATTCTACAAAACGCTAAAAAACTACATACTCGTAAAAGGTACTAAAATCTACATTCATAAAGATCTCCCGTACAACACGCGCCGTAGAAAAAACAACCTGCTCCCAATTGCAAAATTTCTTCGCGATAGTTTCCCCCGCGTAAATACCCAGTTAAGAGATGATAAACTTTTCATTGCAAATAATCTTTTCACATGGGATCTGGCTTACGGTTTGAAATCTGTTGAAAAAGATCCGGTGGTGATACTACGCACAATTTTCGGTAGCGATTGTCTATTGTTTTCTACTCTCGAACATTTTATGAATGAAGTTCAACGACAAAAACGTAAATAATGTCAAACACCAAACGTCAAGTTTGACGACGGAAGTTGGAAACATTTCATCTCTAAGAATGAGCGAAATAGCCGCTGTGCAGAATCCAGAAAATTTGGGTGCACAGACAAGTAAGCACGATCGAAGAAATTGAGGCGAACCCGTCTATCAGGAATATATGAAATGTACCATATACAGTTAAAAAGATTAGGTTATAATGTCGCAGGACTAAAAAATAAGTTTTTTGAAATCGAGTTTTTCAATTATGTTAAGAATTTTTAACTATTTGTTCTCTTTGAAATTCATGTCTTAGAAGGTGAGATCGGAAAATTCAAAGGAACATTTAGGGACTATGAATTGAAATGGATTCCAGCAGTTAAAACAAATACATTTGGAAGAGGTAGCGGGGGAGAACTGTTAACTATCGAAAATGTCTTGAAGGGGTTGTTATGAAGTTTAAGCTAGTTGAAGAAATGGATGTATTGGAAGTAAAAGTCATGGGTTCTGTCCTCTTTATTGTACCAATCTACCTGAACTATAGTCATTGGAATAGAGATTATGACAAACTTTGCGACACTCTTCAGGACTTAGGGTCAATGGATATATTACTTGTTGGCGATTTTAATGCTAGGATTGGATTGTCGCAAAATAATTTTGTAAGTGGATCTGTTCCAAAACTGACTAATCCAACCCGTAGATCAAAAGACGCAGTGTGTGATAGGAAAGGTGCTAAAATGCTGGAGGTTGCTGATGCTTTAGATGCAAGGATTCTAAATGGAAGCTGTAAAGGGGATCCGTATGGTGAATTAACGTTTATTCGAAGAACGGCGTGCTCTGTCATTGACCAGTGCCTTGTGGCCGGGAAATTGAACTCTATTCCAAGTAACTTCAAGATAGTTGCACAAACTTTCTCTGACCACATGGTTTTGGAAATTTCTTGTACAATTTCGGGAACTGAAGAAACGCTCAACACAAAGCAAATGCTACTGCCAAAGTTGATATGGAGAGATTTAGATGGAGAGAAAATAATTTAGATCAGCAACTTGCCAAACGAAGGTTGTTGAATAATCCGCTGCATATGGATGACCTAACTCAAGTAATGATTGAAGCTGTTCCTACAAGTTCAACAGGCAGGCGTAGGGTTACTCCAAAACAGATCTGGCTTGATGCAGATTGTTACAAAGCCAGAAAAAAATCTTTTTAACTTCTAAGGCTCTTAGAGACTTACGAGTACAATACTTCATTTTTCAAAAATATGTATGCAGTAGCCAATATGGATTTTAAACTTCTCTGATCGGCCAAAAGGAAACATCTGGTGGCAACAAACCGTAGCCGTTTTAAATTCATCGAGATCCTCGGCAGAATTTTGAAAAGCGGCCAAAACTATCAACGGGAGAAATAACATAATTGCATCATCCTTACAAGCATCTGACCTCGCGACTATTTTAATAATCTGCTCAACGCTCCTCACCTCCGCCGCAGTATGCGCACCATTTTTTGAAGTTGAGTTTTTAGATGCTCTATTTACAGTTTTTGAAGTGTAAAATGTTATCAAAAAATCTAAAGTTGGTAAAGCACCAGGAGACGACCGAGTACCAGCAGAATTCTATAAAAATTGTTCACTTCAATTTCTGTCCGCATTAACCAACGAATACAATAGAATATTTGAAACAACGAGTGTTCTAGAAAGCTTTAAAAGGGCAATAATTTTTCGTCTACATAAGAAAGTATCGTACGACAACCCGGAAAATTATCGAGGTATTTCTTTCCTGAATACGTCAGTTAAGCTGTTTAGTACCTTAATCTTCAATAGACTTACGCAGTGGATCGAAAACAAGAAAATACTGAATGAATTTCAAGCTGGATTTAGGAGAAACTATTTGACCTTAGATCAAATATTCAACCTGTTAAATACTTAAGGAACAAGAAGTTATACACCTTCTTCGTCGACTTTCGTGCTGCCTTTGATTCTATTGCACGTGATGCACTTTTTTACAAGCTGTATAAGATGGGAAGCTCTAGCAAAATTGTTATTTTATTGAAAGCGATGTACGAAAGCAACGTCGCGTACGTATGGGATGGTGAAATTGTATCTGAGGTCTTTAAAACGCAAATGGGAGTCAAACAAGGTTGTGTTCTGAGCACGCTACTTTTTATATTATTCATAAATGATATTGTAGAGGCAGTTGAAGGAGGAATTCAGTTTGGAAGTATGCAGATAGCAGGACTATGTAGTTTTCGCCGACGATATAGTTTTTCTTTCGAATTCAGTTGAAGGATTGCAGTGAATGATCAAGCGACTGGAGAGTTATTGTAAACTTTGGAATCTGTCTGTTAACTTAGAGAAATTCAAAATTATGATATTCAGAGCTGGTGGCGGTAGATATGCTCGTAATAAAAAATGGACCTACAAAGGAGATATTGTTTTAATAGTTCGGGATTATAAGTATCTAGGCGTATTAATTGCGGCCAATCTTAGTCTGAAAAAGCATTTCCAACTTAAACTGACTGAGGAGAAAAGAGCCGTTTCATCAGTATGGGGTCGATGCACCAATAATAAATATATTGAGCACAGCTCTAAGATTAAATTATTTCGTGCGACTGCTGCCTCTATACTACTATATGCTGCTCAAGTTTGGGGTTACTGCCAGTTTGAAGAGGTTGAAAGATTCCTGAGATATTTTCTGAAATGAATTTTCCGGTTACCAAAGTCCACTTCAAATTACATGCTTCATTTGGAAACAACAGTGCCACTCCTATTTTTAGATACGCTTAAACTGCACTTTGAATATGTTATAAAAGTACTGGAGATGAAAGAAGAACGGCTTCCTAGGCTAGTGCTCAGCAGAGCTATTTCGGCAAGGCGAAATCTTATCAAAAAGTGGGAATTGGGGGATAACATCGGTGAAAATGTGCGCATTGCCACAGACATTAGTACTGCTGATTTAAGGAAGATTTTTATAAAACTATTAAAGAGAGCAAACTCCACTGTGTACGATAAATGTAAAACGGAAGCAGAAACTTCACAACATAGAATACTTTACAATCAACTGAATTATAATCTTCAAGAGCACACGTACTTTCTCAATTGCTTTCCGCTGAAGATGATTAATTTAATGTTTAAAGTAAGAGGTGAAATAATCAATTTAAATTACATCCCACATCTTCCTGACCTGCCAATTCTATGTGACCTGTGTAACCTACAAGAAAGGGAGGATGTATACCATTTTATTGCCAGATGTCCTATCTTAAGCGAATTTCGTGTGAGATACTTTGGTGTAAACAAAATGGATATGAATGATGTTCTGAACATTTTAAACGGTGATCTTAGTTGGGAAGCTTTGTATAAATACACTTCAATCGCACTTGATTACAGAACACGTATTATTGAAGGAGACTTCTAAATAAACATATGTATTAAATTTTATTTAACGAATTGTTAATCTGGTAGACGGCCTTGGGCCAAACCATAGTAAACTTAAGTTTATCAAATTGTAATAGTTACTTTAAGTGCTTTTTCTTTTAAATAAAATTTTCAATACTATACTACTAAAGAACTTAAAAAAATACCTTTACGACAGTCCATCGTTCCACCGAAAACTGTCGAAGATTTGGTAAAAAGAACCGGAGCAATTCATTGGGATACATAGATCTAGTCTCCCCTATCAGTCAGTTAGCCTAATAGTTTTGGCCCTCAATCGATAGTCGCTATCCGAAACCATTTGAAGTAGGTACTCATACGCACATAAGTATATTCTTTTGCTTTTATTGTACTCCACACTACTAAATTGCTTAAAGTCTAGTCAAGACGTCTTTGGTAATTAAGTTGTTGTCTCACCCTGGTTGTTTTCAGAATTTTAGTATTCTTGAGTTATAATCCTTCCTGACACAACGGATATCGTTGCGGATGAAACCACAAGGCAGTCGAATGGAGTAAGTTTCTCCGACATTACAAACCGAAATGAAATCAATGCTAACTTGAAAAATCGTTTTTATGATTCACCGTCATTGTTTTATTTGGTGTCTATTTAATGGACCCACCTCTTTTTGATTTTGAAACATTCACGTACTCGTAAAGACTTGGTATCTAATACAATGTACATCAAATGACAAAGTGAGAGACGAATAGAACTCATAACCAATTGAGGTATCCATGTCGACATTGTTGTAAGACTGGCCACACGCAGCAACAAAACTTCACCTCCTCCTACACGGTTACATTTTTTTTTTCGATTTACAGAAACCAATTGCACCGAGTTCGATTCAAAGATAAGGACGAGCAAAGTAATAAAGTGTTTCCACTTGTATTAAACACGATACGAGCTATCGTGAGCTCAAATAATACAACCAGAATCAGAACCATAACCATACCGTGGAATGGGTGAAGGGCAAAATGCAGAAATACCACAGCAGCAATTGTTTTTGGTTAACCTCAGCTGCACCAAAGGCAGATGTACGAATTGGAAAAATTGTTATTGCATGTGGATACGCCGCCGTAATAAAAGCTACAAATCAATATTTGTGATTTCGTGGAAAATCCAACAATTTCCCACTATCCAGGCCTATCCTACCTACTCGTAAAGCCTTACCTAACCCAGAAAGTTTCAGTTTTATAAATACATAAGGATACATGCTGCATGCAAAATTGTTGGTTCACCAAAGTGTATATATGTACATACTCGTATATCCGTACGATGGGAATGAAGAAAAAATCCAAATATCTACGTTGGATTTGCGAGGGTTGTGTACCGATACTAGATTTTCTTTAACGTGAATAGGAACAGAACTGCACCACTAACGTCGCATTTTGCATGTCCTGTTCACTTCCACATTCAATCAGAGAATCGCCGCCGGTGTAAAAAAAAAAATTCAAAATTGCTTCACCACTAACCGCTGAATGAGAATAACTAACCAAAATCGACTTGGAAAAGCCAAAGGAAAAATATTGAAATAGGTCACCACTATAGTAGTACGTATCCAAGTCTACCCCATCATATCGACCTTTTTGAAAGGTTGGAGAACATTGACAGAAACAAGAGTCACATGCACGGCAGCTATTTGTTTCGTGAATGCATGGAAGACAATTGTAGATAGTAAAATTTGAAAGGATGTAGCGGGAAAAATTGATTTCACCTCTTGGAAGGAGGGAATGAGTACCCGCCAGTCAATATGACATTCGTTACACCTAATCCCTGAATGACGATTGACTTGGGGTATAGCAATGAGGATCGATTTTCATTGATTGTGCGACTTGTCCGATTTGCGGAAATCGGATTCCGTTGTTACTTCCTTGGCTGATGCTTTTGTCAGTCTCATAGCCTTCTGTCATGCTAAGCTGATTTGGATTTAGATGGTATTAGCGACAGTAGGTATAAGAGAAATATTCTCCATCGATTTCGTTTATTTGCTTGGGAAAGGGCAAGACATAATCCGAGGGCATTGGAAAGTATTTGCACTGTTAACTGATTTGTATGGTAAAGAAAACTGAATTAAACAAAAGTGTTTTCAAAGCTTAGAGACATGTTTTGTTTTTGTACAGTCTCTTTACGTCGTATTGCCTTCATGATCGGCCTGGATTAGGAATTATCCTTATTCATATGCATCAAATATTTTCTCAATAACTCACATTAATTCTTAATTTTGTTTCCAGTAATCTTAATGTTTTCAACCACTGCTGATATCCTGACGGTTCCAGTGCCATTCTTGTGGTGTTGTGGTGCTTGTTTTATGGTTGGTGCCCCCTTGGAGTGATTTTCTATATACTGCTCCTTTGTTCAGATATCATTATTCAAAATCACTTCTAAGAACAGCTGGTGAACATCTAGTGCAGACAACGATAGACTGCAAAACTAATATAACTTTATTTCACTATACCGATCGAATGCACCGGACGGGGAGGATAGTCAATTAATGTGGATGGCGATTTGTCAGTGAAAGCAGACTACAGGATTTAGTTATGTGCATAAACATACTCATATTTGCGAATATTTGGTGACAATGTACATCAGACTTCAAATGCGCGCTTGATCCAATGGAGAGTAATGATGACGTTACCAAAGAAGACTTACAAAATCTTTACGACAACTTATAGGCAATCCCGTGTGGAGTGTGGTCAGTTCTACCCTCGGGTGCGTCCCTAGGTGGTGGATGTAGTGTCCCGGCGTAAGTGTTTGCAAACAACTTGTACACACTTTGGTGAAAATCACATATACCACCCACAGGCCGAAACTGACAGAGGTGGATGCTCTGAAAAAATTCAGCATACATTGGTATAGTATGAAAAGAAGTAAAGTTGCGGTCCAGGGAGTCGGATAACAATTACCGGCGGTAGAGAATGCGAAAGTAGTCTATAATGTTACAATACAAGAACAGAGTCTTATGACATGGATCGGCTGCCGAGCCGTTAAGGCATGGCAACTGGCTTGCGCGCTTTCCAACTAAGAACCGATGTGATAAAACCGGATCTCATTGCGCAGGGCTGTGGAGAACACAAGTCTTTAAAAATGCTACAGGGTTAAGCACACCGTCCAAAGAGAAATTATGAAAATGGGTACGCTTATTGTTCAGGTGAAATACCAAAACGTATACTGAAATCCTACTTGAATATTAACATGGAATAATAGATGGCACTCTGCTAACGTCTCATGTAAACTCCCCAAAATATCCCCAAAAAATTCCCTATTTCCAGTTTTTAACTTAAGCTCAGTGGCTTAATTAAGCACTCGGTCTTTTTCCTTTCCTTTCTGTTCCTGACTCGCATAGAGGTAAGACGTGCTCTGTAATAAAAATATTGTTCACCGCTAAACACTTGTTTTTTTCCTTACTCATACTTTTTTCTTTGTTTGATTTTCCTCCCATATATTCAATTCTCTAATTGCGCCCGGCAATTGGCGTCTACCGAATTACAACGAAGAAACCAGCGTATTTCCTCCGAAACCAACAACTATCAAGCTACCCTGCAACCCCCCTAACCACTTATAAAGTGAGACAGCAACCGAGGTCGCTAATTTGCGAAATGGGATATCTGATCCTCGGGATCAAATAATGACTCTCAGCCATAATGCTCAGAAGACATAATCAACAACATGTTCACAGACGGACGAAATCCCGACTCAAGCTAAGACGTCAGGCAACGCAGTGGGTAAAGAAAAATAGGCGGTCGACCAGACGATCGGTAGATCCGAAAAAAGAATTGAGAATACTGATGTGGCAAAAAAATAGGACTGAGGAGCAATTTTCTAGGCATCCTGCTCCGAAAAGGCAAAGCAAGCGGAAACAACAGTGTTGGGTGCAAATCACCACCCTTTTATTCTTTCAACCTGTTGTCCTCTGGAAAGTAATAAACTGGCTGGATTCACTGGATTCGTGGGATCCAATTTCTTCGCCCTGCCTACCACTCCAGAGGTAACAATAGATACCCCGGATGGACGGAACAGCACCTTGAGATGAGGACCAACGACAATGGCCGAGCGCCCAACAAAACATTGACATTCTTTGTAAAAGAAAAAAGGAAGACCTATAAAAACCGCCCTGCCCCTTGCAAAGGAAATCCCACAATTCCCAGCGGTCGTTCTTCTACCCCATACATATATGTACATACCACCTTGATAAAAAATTTATTCAGAAAATTTTAAATACAAGTTTATTCACCTAAATCTATATTGTTCCCATCAAAGTAATCCCCATCGACTGCAACACACTTATCCCAGCGCTTGGTCCAATCCTCGAAACATTTTTTATATTCGGTTTTCGGTACGTCCATCAGTGCTTCCAGCAATTTTTCCATTGCTTCCTCTCGGCTGCTGAAACGGGTTCCCCGTAGTGGTTTTTCAACTCGGTTGAACAGAAAGAAATCACAGGGAGCCAAATCAGGTGAATTTGGTGGCTGTTGGATGGTATTTGTTGCATTTTTCGTCAAAAAATTACAAATAATTATGGCACTGTGCGACGGTGCATTATCATGGTTCAAAATCCACGAGTTTTCTGCCACAATTCTGGTGAATTGCTTCACGCAAACGTCTCATAACGCCCAAATAATACGAGTACTCTTTGTTTACTGTCTGGCCTTTTGGCAAAAATTCATGATGCACTACACAGTTGTAATCCATGAAAACCGTGAGCATTGCTTTCTTTTTTGACTGAAAACGAATCGGTTTTTTTGGTCTAGGGTCATTTGGTGAACGCCATTCACTTGCCTGATGTCCGGATTGCGTGTCGTACTCATAAATCCACGTCTCGTCTCCAGGAATGATCCTTTTGAAGAATGTGGGATCGAATTCAGCCTCGCAAATCATCTCTTTTGCGACGTCAACACGGTCTCTTTCTTGCATGAAATTGAAGTCTTTTGGCACCAACTTTGCTGCTACGCGACGGAAACCCAAATCATTAACCAAAAAGTCTTGGACGGATCTATATGCAATGTTCAAGTCCTCCGCTATCTCTCTGATGGTTAATTTGCAGTTATAGACCAACATTTCTTTTACTTCATCAATGTTTTCATCGGTTTTCGATTTCGATGGTCTGCCTCTGCGTTCATCATCTTCGATTGACACACGACCACTTTTGAACCGCTCGTGCCACTGGTAAACGACCGTTTTCTTTAGAGAATCGTTGCCGAAACACTTTTCCAACATTTCAAATGATCGCACACCATTGAATACGTTTTTTACGCAAAATTTACTCGTAATACAAGTTCGTGGTTGCAAATTTAAATCCATTTCTAAAATTGTAAAAAATCGCCAACACACACATAAATAGATGTACTCTTGGCTACGTAACTTTTGCAAATGTCAAGCTATGATGCTAAGATTTAGAGGAAATATCAACAACAGATTTACCAACTTAAGAAAAAAAAACAGAACTCAAATCGGGATAATGGGAACGCAACACGGTGGTGTGGTACGGGAACTTTTTCATCAAGGTGGTATAAATATTGTATGTATGTCTGCAAGAAGGTTTACGGGCCTCTACATACACCCTTAGTTAAATAGTTTTTCTTTCTATTCAGTGGTCCCGATTGCGTCTCTCAACCTTGCAGCTACTTAGATGCCAGAACAAACATAACTAACAAACATGACCCACAAATATATTTTATGTACAATAGAACGTCGGCTAGGGATTGGGAATGAGGCTGTCGCAGCTCTGGATGTGATTCCCTTTGCTCTTGCAGCTGCATTGATGAAATATCATGTGCATGTGTGTGTTGAGTGAGTGTGTCAGCGGCGACGGTGACCAAAAAGAGCGGTAAGCTCATGCGATATCTTATCGGCTTAGTGACAAGAGCCGATAGAAATAGAAAACAAACGAATACTGAGAAAACCCAAGAACAAAATAAAGAAGCGGAAAGTACATAATAACGACGACGAAAGAACACTTACTCGTATAACCACGGAATAAAGCAAAAAAGGATAAGGAACAGCCCAACCAACCGAAAAATAAAATACAACACCTAACAAATCCTATATCCCAATAAGTGATTGTGGTATAGGCAGCTAACACTCACAACCACCAGAAATCCCCGCTAGAGAGCGATCCCATCTAAGCTAGAAAACCCTGAAATAACGAGATACGGAGTAAGTACATTTTTAATTACATGTACAGGCTGTTCCGGATAATATGTTGAAACTTTAAGTGGAGATTTGTTGACATATTCTGATAAGAAAATCGTATGGGTGGGGTGGGCGAAAATTCATCTCCTCTGAGATACAGATCTCTTAAATAAAACCTTACGCTGCCCTGTTTTAACTCCTATTAAAAGTAACATCTTTCAAATGTATGCTTTGAACTCGTAAGTAAGAGTACTTTAATTCTTTCAAAGTATAAACGTTGCCTTAAAATTAATGTCTCAAAAATTATTGAAGAGATTTTTTTTTTTGTTTTAAAATTTTAAAAAGTCATCAATTTTTTCGGAAAATTGTTGACTTTTTGCAGCTGTAAAACATGCACCTAGTATTTACAAACAATAAAGAAGTCACGTCATTTCATCTCAAATCAGTAGTTTTCCAGATACAGCTCAACTTCTTCAAACTACAAAACTCAAAAAGGGGTATTCCTATATGTTAAAATTAAGTATTTAACAGTTGCTTTGGAATATTTTTCCATGAAACAATGGAAGTCCAGTAATTTTTTTCTTAAAAAAGGTTAATTTTATGACCCCTAAGAGGCGAAAAAGGGACCACCTCGGGTAAGTAAAGCCCACTTTTTCAACTCAAAAAAAGAAATTACAGGTCCTTTTTTTCTGAAAAAAAAATCAAGCAGTTCTCTCACGAAGTAACATAAGAAGATTGCAAAATTACTTGCATAACCAGTTTTATAGTTTTTTTTTTACCAAGATATTGATGTTTAATTCATAATATCCTCGATTATGGACTTTCAACACAAGAATACGTAGATATGTTTTAAGTCTATGGTTTGTGCAATGAACGAGATTGAAATATCTGATACGACACCCAGATAGGACTGCCTCAATTTTTTTTTCTTTTTTAAATTTTAAGCATAATAAACTACTAGATTTTAATGCAATCAGTTATGAATGTAAGTCATTTGATTGTTTTTGAAATTTCCAACATAAGCCAGTACATTAGCTACAACCCGGGGACTCAGAGAAGAGTTTTGAATTCTGCATTTACATTCTGGAAAGACACTTTGTGAAAGACAATTTTATTGGTCGGAATCTGTAAATGGATGAGTCTCGAATCGCCGGGGATGCAAATGCAATCATAAATTTCTATGAAGCACAGAGCTTTTCAGCATAAGTACAAATTCAATCTGAGGTAGGCATTTTGAGTAACAAGCTAATCGGACCCTATCGGCGTGTCCCAAGGCTTAGTTCGAATCCCTACCTGCATTTTTTTGTGAAACAAATTACTATTAGGTGATATGCAACTGCAACAAAGAACAGCCTTTGCGTACTACCGGGATGGCGCCTCCACACGTATATGCAGTTAGAGAGTGGTTAGATTGCATGTATGAAAATTCGTGGATGGACTAATTTTGTAACCTCCAATTGGACTTGACTCCAATGTACTTTTATTTATGGGGAGCAATTTGGGACATTGTTTACTCATCAGAAGTAACAACATTGGATGAATTGAACCATAGGATTAACGAGGCACCTGCGATAGTCCAAGAAGAATTTGGCGGAATGGACATCGTTAGAGCCTTTCATTATAACAATTATTATAATTTATAACAACTTTTAATTTGGTGTTCTACCTGTTTCAATAAGTTGGGTCGTAACTTCAGAACTAATGACTTGAGCTGAAATGACCTGACTTTTTTCTTGTTTGCAAAGATGGGGGTGAGTAAGATAATTTTCCGACAAAAAATAGTAATAAAGTCAACATTTTAAATTTAAAAAAAAAAATTGTATCTTCAATAAGTTTTGCTATATTACTACAATTTTAGGACAACATTTAAAACAAAGATCTCCTAATCTCGCTAATTGGCGAATACTACGAATACAACAAAGGTCTATGTAAAGATTTAGTTAAGGAAACTCAAAAGTTTGGTCAGTAACGCAACAAATCTTGACGTCTAAGGAGGTGATCTGCGTAGCCTTAAAATACCGAGTGAATTTCAAATTCAAAATCACGGTGGTAAAAAACATGAGTAGGTAAGACTTATGGTGGAACGCAAACAGCTTCCATAAGCCTTCATGCGGATATCTTGGCAAATTGCTTCATATCAGAAGAGTCCGGACGGGTTGACGTTTTTCGCTGAATGCGAGATTAAATTTTGGTGAATACTTCGATTACGGACACTTTGTAAAAACTTCCAAAGCCCTAACAACCAGACTACTTTGGTCTTCATCATCTCAAAATTGACATAGCGATGATCATTCGCTATACACGGCTTAGTAAGCTCACGCGACGAATGCGCATTTCCAACATAGAGTAGGCCTGTGAAATAACGAATTTACTCGTATACGAGGGTTGTCAGAAAAGTTTTCGATAGCTGCACTCATCAATAAAAGCTAGTGAGTCGATGGGAGTGTTTTTTGTGAAGATGGAAAAAATGGAAAAAATTGAATATCGAGCTGTTATCAAATTCTTGTTTTTGAATGGCCATACGCCTACGCAAATTAAAAATGAATTGGACTTTCTATATGGGGACTCTACACCATCATTTACAACAGTGAAATTTTGGGCAGCTGAATTTAAACGTGGCCGTAATAGCTTGGTAGACGACGAACGTTCGGGACGTCCAAAAACTGCAACCACTGGCGATTACATAGCTAAAGTGGCGTTAGACGACCGCCGAATTAAAGTGAGAGAGATAGTAGAGGTTATGAAAATGTCCAAAGAAAGTGTTTGTTACATATTAAATCAAGATTTTGGGTGCCGCTTTCGAATGAGCATTTCCAACGCTCTGTTGGCGCAGTTTAGGCGCAATAAATCCGAGTTTCGGTGCCGATTAATTACTGTAGATGAAACTTGGATACACCATTATATGTGCGAAACAAAAATTCAGTCAAAACAATGGACTGCAAAGGGCGAGCCGGCTCCAAAAAAAGCAAAAACTGTGTTTCCAACTGAGAAAGGGATGGCGACTGTTTTTTGGGATAGTAAAGGAGTTATCTTAACCGATTATCATCAAAAAGGAAAAACGATTACAGGAGCATACTACGCATCATTACTTGCCAAGCTGAAGGCAGAAATTGGGGAAAAACGGCCACATTTGCAGAAAAAGAAAATCCTGTTTCACCAAGACAACGCGCCGTCTCATACGCCGTCTCGTCCATGGCGAAAATCCATGAATTACGGTTCGAACTGCTTGACCATCCGCCTTATTCACAAGATCTAGCCTCAAGCGACTTCTTTTTGTTCCCTCATCTAAAAAACCGCGCTCGGAGGACAGAGATTTTCGTCAAATGAGGAGTCAATCACCTTCGTGAACAATTAATTTGGAGAGAAAAACACCAAGTACTATTTGGACGGGTTAGAGAGATGGGAGCATCGCTGGGAGAAGTGTGTAGAGTTACAAGGAGACTATGTAGAAAAATAAAAAAAAGTTTGGAGAAAAAAAGGGTCTTGTATCATTGTTCTTTTCAGACAACCCTCGTATATAGTCTCCTTAACAACTGTTGACAAGGTCTCATCACCTAATTTCTTTCTTAGGTCAATGAATCAGCGATTGGCTAATGCAAATCTTCATTCGGTTTCTAATCTAGTGATAATGATCAGAGTAATGTAAAAGCGAACCCGAGGTATGTACATAGATAAAATCTGTTTAATTCACCGATATCATGCATTCTTTCTCTTATTCACAACTAAATCCATTTCTGCCTCTTCCGTAGGAGAATTTTCAAATGCACCGGTGAGCGCCTACCGCGTTCTACCAGTGACGTCAATGTCAACAGCGTATTTAAGTATTTGAACAGACTTGTGGAAAACTGTGTCTCTGGTGCTGGGTGAGTATTTTCACAATCTTTTCAACTATGATGCTTAAGAGGTCACACGACAGCTCATCACCTTTTTTGTCATTCAAAGTTGCAGTAAGATTGCTTTTAACCTTAACGGAGCGAAGAAGGTTTCCATCGTCGTTCTGCACGATGAAGAGGTTCTAATATTGATTTGGACTTTTTGGCTTTTCAATTGTGCCGATCAGGCCATTGACAAATAATTCTAGCTGCCTAAAATGGCATCGGACAGGATATTCTATGCGATGCTAAGAAGACTGATTCTCTATAATTTAAAGGCCTTTCTGGTGAATGAGGCAAATGATGCTGAGGTTCCATTCAACAGGCAAACGCTTCTCAGACCCATTCTTTGAAATGGGTTGGTTTATGAGTTCTCCCAAAACGTCTCCGGTGCTTTAAGTAGCATGGCAGGTACATCCTCTAGTCCGAAGGACTGAATATATTTCAGTTTAGGTATTGCTGAGTTTAATTTATTTTGGTTAGTGGTTTTTACATATCCTCACCACTAAATGTGACTCTGTTTCTCAGTTTACCTTTTCAAGTCTCTGTTAGAGTTGATGTGTTTACTTAACGATCGACACCAGTTTCGTTATTCACCCACATAAAACTTTTCAAGAAACGAAAAACCTTGGCATTTTAAAAGGAGTCCAGAAATATATCAAAGAAGCCACGACTCGACATTGAAAGATCAACAAGTATGTATATGTCCCAAATCGAGTTATGAGCTCGAAATAGTGCCAGCAATTGCTTTAATCAAAAAGAGATATCGATGTTATATATCAGTTGGACAAACTTCGTTGATGTTACCAGTAGGCAAAAAATAGAGAACGGTTTGTCCCAGGCATTTGGTAGCCTTTCCCAGCACACCTGGGGCTGCTCTAGATGCAGTGATATTCATATCGATGGGCTGCATTCTAGAAGCCAACAAGTCGTACTAGAGTTTTGAAGATTTTACGCGGCGACGGTTTGTTGATCTTGATCATGACGGACATGGAATCTGATGCCATAGAAAGGTAGGCGATAGGAGTGAAATTTCATGAAGCTCGATAAATATGATGCTTAAGATGGGAATGCTTAGTCAGGATTACAAGTATTTAAAAAAAAAGTTCCTTAGACAAAAGAAACTATTTGTAATGATGATGGAGATGCTAATATATGTAACTCCTGCATTGTGCAGTCACCCACGACTCCACCTTTATCGCTCATGGTTCATTCCATCCGAGTTAGTCCCCACCACGTGTGTTGGCTTCTTTCGGTTTGTTCCCAACTCCGAGTCTGTCGCCTTTTCATTCCTCTCCAATGTCTCACTCTGCCCGAGCTCCCGTTCGGAGTTTTAGCATTCACAATGAGATGGGTGTTAAAGAGAGCTTGAAGTGGAAGAACTTTATTAGCTATGTAGGTGCACTACTGGTGGAAAGAGCGATACAACATTGCTTAAGGAACGATTCATCTTCATGTCGCTTTTTTGTTTCATCGGAGTTCGAAATTACTGCCCAATAAGATTCAGTTCAAAAAATTCATTCCTGCTGCAAAATTACCAAATCGACTTCGCCTTTGAATTCAGAAGGCTGAATTCACTGAGTTCTGATTGACTGCTAATAAAAGAATTGTGGAACATCAGATTGCTTATGCCAAAATTAACTTACGGCCTCTGTTAAGGCTCCAATTTTAAGTTTACTTATGACACCATATCTAAAAGCTATGACTCTCAGTGTAGCAGGCAAACCAAAGGATTACTCTCCGACTACTAATAATAACGCAAAGCGGCATTCCTGCAGTCCTTCAGTAGAAACGGTTTAATTCTTCTAACTGGCGTCTTAACAGGGCAGTACATAGATATGCGAAACCGAAAGTGTAAATCATGATGACACGGCGGAATACTTCCACTGTAAATGTTCAACTTATGCTCGAGATACTAAATACTTCTGGTGCGAAGAGTACTGATACTGTAGGCATTTTGTCACTGGAGCGACTTTTCTATTAATTATATGCAACTTGATGCGAGCGTACACTCTCAGAGGTAGTGGTTCCGTCATAACTCTCACAGCAACTGTCGCATATGTCTATGTTGTGTCACTTATGCCCCTCATAAGAAGTCTTCCCATTGACAGACAGCAGAAAAGTCATTGACCTCTTATGGACACCGAGAAGCATTCATTTGGTCTGCCGGAAAGCTGGAGAGGCAGATAATCTACAGTTATCCTTATTTCCCATGACCCCATTGTGACCTGGACCTAAGCTAGACTTAGTAAATTCAGCCTTCCGACTGCGTTCAGCAACGCATGGCGGCTGATGCTACAGACGCAGATACTCTCCCAATTTAACCGAATTTTCACAATATACTTCATTGCCGCTTGGAAAACAGAGGGAAGCTTTAATGACGAGGAGTGAAATCAAGAGCTGTCATCCTCCAAAAAGAAAATAGCGCTGCATCCTAGATCGGTTTTGGTTTCACCTGTGAAGACACGACTATATTTTCTTCCTGGCTAAGATTCTATCCGAAAACATGCCTTGGCACATGGAAAGTAAATTGCGTAGGATTTCATCAGACGGCATATCCATAAGACCCGAGGCAAAGGCCAATCGGCACGCAAGGTCCCCTACGAACTCCAGTTCGTGTTGTACCAAAGGCCGCTTCTCTTTTATAATTGACCTTATAATAGTCATGTAGATCTAGAGAGCCCTCATCACTATGTCTTCCTAAAAGCTCGTTTGTACTGCCGGAAGGCTGACAGCGCCTTGGAAGCTTTCGACGTGATATGTTTAGTTCAAAGAAGTTTGTTATCTAGGTACCCAAATACTTTGTTTCGTTGAAGAAATGGATGTTAATGCCGATAAGCACTAAATGAGTCAGACCAGTCAGCTCTCCTCCTTCTCATAAAGACAGCAACCTCAGCTTTGGAAGGATCAACTAAAAGACCATTTTTAATGCAACAGTCGTCAATCACGTCTAGGAATGCCTGCGCTTTAGAATAGACAGTCGCTCGGTATGGTCCAACAAATAAAACAGATACATCATCTGCATATGCCTTTGCATAGTCGTGAGAACTATTGAGAGCATTTAACAATGACTCAACCAACAAGTACCATAACACTGCAGACAGGACTCCGACCTGCGGGCAAACCCTGCTACTGCCGCGTCATTACATATTAGCAGCAATCAGCATCCACAATCAGAATCCTATTCACCAGCATTGCTTTTATCGACAAAACCAATTGGGCATTACTGGCTCGCAAATACCCTGAACCAAAACCAATTGACGCAGATAGTTGTTGAAGGTCAACAAGGGTACTAGGAAATCCCATTCAAAAAAGCATAGAATACGATATAACTTGTGAAAAACTTCTCTACAAAAAGTTTCCACTCAATAAACTTGTCTAGAATGTCCTTAAGTTCAAATAGATATACCGCAATTCATCGAACTAAAAGAGAGAAACTAAACAAGAAGTTTACATAAATGAAACATATCCATCCTCCTGCATGCTCTATGCTTTTGACAAGTCCTTTACATGACCAGTGATATGTGAAATTTGAGAACCATCTCGCCTTTCATGGACGAAAAGCACCCTTTCATTCAATACAAAAGGAATGACAATACAAACTCATTTTCACGCAAAATTTAACCCGTAAAACTGAACCGCATAGCTCATACCTTTAACACTATCTTGACTATATTCTCGAAACCTTTAACTCAATAACCCCCATGCTAACACTGGGTGGTGCTCTCTCTACCGAGTAAATTCAAATGTTTATCAACCCCATATTTCCAGACAATGACAATCAAAAGGATGACAACAATGATCTGAAAGTAGGTAGAGCAGGACCAACAAGAAAGAAAACAAAAAAAATAAGAAAAAAAAAATCCAATAGCAAGTCATTTCAGATTTATTGGGTTTCATGCGGGTACAGGATGATCTCCATGGGCCGGCAGTGGAAACGGTAGGTGGTGGTGGTGGAAATAACCACCAAAGTCAAAAGTATATTCATTATCCCTACGAGTGCTTATAGACCCTTGAGAAATGTATCGTGCTGACAAAAGTTATTTTTTCCCTCATCGTCTTCTCAAAAAGTAATGACACAATGTGCAAGGAGGTAAGCAGCAGCAAGACGCAAGGACAATTTTGTGTCTCAAAAAAACACCCAAAAAACCTGAGTGTTTGTGTGGATGGATAGGCTGAAGAAGGGAAAGAAGGAAGTTTACTTACCTTTCACCGAGATTGTTGACGTTTGATTTTTTGACTGAAGTACTTTTCGATGATAGCATTGAAAGTCTTACATATGCGAGTGTACCCCGAGTGACGCTACGTGTAACAGGATGTGTGTAGATACCTACATGCATATATTTTTGCTGGGAGAGGGATGTTGGTTTAGAAGACGAAGGAAGGAAGAGTCCTCCATATTGACAACGATCCCCTAAATGTGCCTTGTCGATGAAAGTACACACAAAAAAGAGGAAAGAAAAACTCGTTCTGGTATATGGATACATTTCCAGAAGATAGAGATGGAGTTGTGCATAAAGTAAGAGGTGCGTCTCAATTCGTACTTTGATTACAAAGTCTTTCACTTTAGGTACCAGTCAATCCCATCCCAGTACCAACACCATCGAACCACAAACCATCAACATCTGCCTACTCTTTATTTGTTGCCGTTGGAGTCATTGGAATCGTTGTAGTTGTCTATCTTCAGCCCTTGGTCCCTTTTTGACAGTGGGGAGTCTCTCTGCAACATCTATCCGTATATACCATTGAATCCTTTTCACTTCATGTAGCAAATGACTTTGTGGTGACTCCGTTTTGGTATACATAACGGTAACGAAGCAAACCCAAGAAGGAAAGCGATGTAAAGATGGGATCTTTATTTAACAAGCTTTCTGCAATGTCTTCTATTTGTTTAACTTGAGCGTTCCAGCGAACCGGCCTATCTATCCACGACAACGATGGAATGAGGTAGAATGGTGAATAGCAGGATGCTGGTATAGGGTTTGGTTGGGGTTGGACGTTTGTGTGTGTTGCTTTCCCTTTTATAACTTCCAGCTTCGATCGCTATTTCTGTGACACAGAAACTCCTAACGGCTTAGTCTAGCGTGTTGTAGATGATTCATTTCTTCGTGAAAACGTAATGGTGGGTTGAAGTGATTCATTTCGGAAATGATTTTGTTTACATAAGTCTCTTGCGTAAGTATATATTATAGATACGAGTACTTATGTACATATACTTGGTGGTACTTTGGAATACATGAGTTCAAATTAATTTCCTAAAGATGGTAGGGACCTTTTGTTTTAAAGGAAAGGTAACTCAAATTCATATTTATTGCTTTTTCTAACAAAAAGCATTACTGTAAATTGATGAATATGCGAGTACCTATATACATACGAAGGACAGAAGTGTGTTCATTTTTAATGTTCAAAGTTCAGTTGAAGGCAACTGTTTAGCCGCCTTACTACACTTGGGCGGCGTGAGCGTGAACTCTTTTCTACAAAAATCACAACTACTTCAGATCCACTGCACTTGCGGTCATTTGATGATTTTCCACGAAACTGAGAGGTGGGCAGAAAAATACACTTACAGTGTGACTGATCTTTGACATGCCGGCTTTGCGACGTCTGTCAGACATCCACCTTATGACAGCCACGAGGGGAACACATTCGATAAATGTTATCCAACGCGTGTGTACCTAATCAGTCTAGTGTCTACTAATTAATTAAAGAGTTTGGTAAGCATCCGAAGTATTGTTTTATTTAACATTATATGGTGCCGAAATCGGTTTGACCATAAAAAAAAAAAAAAAAAATGGTCGACATGGGTAATGAAACCTGCAACCTCCTTCGGTCACCGAGGCATCTTGTAGTGGAACACTATAAGGACATGGCCAGAGAATGAAAGCTGTGGCAGCAGCAGTATTCATATTTCGAGATAGCTACGGGTATGGCTAATAAAAAAAATAATATCCAGGTTGCAACTTTCATGTCTGCGATCGGCTACTCTGCGATTCAGATTTTTAACACCTTTGCAATACCACATGCAGGAGGTGAAGTCACGCTTGACATGGCAAAACACCAGTTCCAAGCATATTTCACTCCCAAACCGAATACTAAGTTCGAAAAGTACAAATTCCACTGAATTACCCAACAAGATCGATGAAATAATGGCTAGGCTGCGGTTACAAGCACAAAATTGTGCATTCGAAATCCTTCTAGAACGCATATTACGTGATCAGCTTATGCTCGGGATTATCAATAATGAGCTTCGTACAAAGTTGCTCGCGGAAGACATATGTAACACTGGCTAAAGCGATTGCAATATGTCAGTCCACAGAGCAATCACAAAAACATGCGGCGCAAATCGTTGACGAAAACGAGAAGTAAGTGAATTATCTGAAAAAGTCAACACCGTTGAAGCAAAGAAAGTATTTTGACTGTCGCAAATGCGGAACAAAACACAGCTACCGTAGTGGTCCAGCATACAACCATCTATGCAAAAAGTGTAATAGGAAGCACCACTTCGAAAAAACGTGCTTCGCAGGATCGACATCAACACATGACCACCAAAAAGTGGATATGTTTGAAGAATTTGACATTTCATTGACGATCGGCTTCATAACATGGGAAACCCAGAGGTGTACACTAGACAAATTTTCTAAGACAATCTCCCTATCGGCAAAAAACTACCAGATCAAGTTAGACACTGGTGCACAATGCAATGTGCTGCCCAAAAAATTTGCAAGGAATGTCGGGCAGTGATATGACCCTGCAAGGTAAAAAGCTTATCTCATTTACTAACCATCGTTTATTCGTTCTACGAGAAGTAACAGTATCTTGTGCAATCATCAACAAAGGAGCAATTGCTTGCGTTAAGCTAGGCCTCATAAACCACATTAACGTGATGAATATGGAAAATGATTTATTTGAAGGCCTTGGCTGCATCAACAACTTTGTGTATGATATAGATTTGGTACCCAATCACCAGTTTGAAATAAGCCCGCCTTGGCGTATCCCTTACAAAAGCTGGGACCAGGTAAAACAGGAACTAGACAGAATGGTTTAACTTGGTGTAATATAAGCGACTTCTGAAGCAACCTCCTCTGTGTCACCAATAGTGGTCGTACGAAAAAGCCAATAAAATACTGATTTACATTGACCCCACATCGATAAACAAAAACATTCTTCGCCGTCACCATCCAATGCAGTCAATAGAAGAAATCGCCGCGTAACTTAAAGGCTCCAATTACTTCATTATTTTAGACTGCAAAAAAGGGTTTTGGCAAGTCCAGCTTTCAGACAGAATAAAAAAGTTTTGACATTCGCGAATCCCTGGAGCAGGTATAGTTTCAAGCGACTTCCACTAGGAATTTCTTCAGTTCCGGAAGTTTTCCAAAACAAAATAGATTCAATGCTTGCGCACATTCGGAATTTGAAAATCTCTGTGGATGACATTCTTATCCACTTTAAAACAATCCAAGTGACGGAAGAAGTTTTCAAAATCATCACAGAAAATGGACTGGTACTCAACAAATCAAAATGTGCTTTCGAGCAAAAAGAAGTCAAATTTCTCCGTCACATCATTGGCCAAAAAGGTACGATGGCGGGTCAATAAGTCAATAAGACTTTTGGATTAAAACACAGATTTTTTGATAAAAAAATAATTTTATTTTTCAACGTAGTCTCCCTTGAGCTCTATACACTTTGTCCAACGCTTCTCCAATTTTTTTATCCCTTCCAAAAAAAATGATTTGTCGAGGTCCTCAAAATAGGCCTTTGTTTGCGAGATGACTTCATCATTGGAGTCAAATCTTTTTCCACCAAGCCATTTCTTCAGGTTTGGGAACAAGAAGTAGTCGCTCGGAGCCAAATCTGGAGAATAGGGTGGATGAGGGAGCAATTCATAGCCCAATTCATGGATTTTTGCCATGGCAACTGCACATGTGTGCACCCTTGCATTGTCTTGGTGGAAAAGAACTTTTTTCTTGGCCAAATGAGGTCGTTTTTTTTTTCAAATCGTCATTGAATCGGTCCAATAAGTTGGCATATTATTCCCCATTGATTGTTCTTCCCTTTTGAAGGTAGTCAATGTGGATTATCCCGCGTGCATCCCAAAAAATAGTCGCCATAATTTTATTGGCTGACAAACCCACCTTGGCCTTCTTTGGCGCCGATTCACCCTTAGAAACCCACTGTTTTGACTGTTGTTTGTTCTCTGGTGTGTTGTGATGGATCCATGTTTCGTCCATGGTTACAAAACGGCGCAAAAACTCCTCCATATTGCGATTAAACAACGCCAAACCTTCCTGTGAAGTTGTTACACGATTGCGTTTGTGGTCGACTGTGAGCAAACGCGGCACCCATCTTGCGGAAAGCTTTCTCATGCCCAAGTGATCATTCAAAATTGAAACCACTGAGCCATGCGAGATCCCTACGTGATCCCATATCGTGAATTTGTTCGATTGTTTCGGGTGTAGAGACCTCAACTGGGCGTCCAGGACGTTCGGCATCTTCAGTGCTTGTACGGCCACAACGAAATTCAGTAAACCACTTTTTTACCATTAAAATCGATGGTGCAGAGTCCCCATAGTATTTATCAAGCTTAGCCTTGGTCTCGGTAATGGTTTTTTTTCGCAAGAAATAATGCTTAATAAGCACACGAAATTCACTTTTTTCCATTTTCTCCTCAAATTAGTGAGTAGTCTGATAAAAATAGCTGTCAAACACAAACTAACTGACGCAGCAAGTTTAAATTTTGACAGGAGTCAACTGACAGATGCCTGTTGACAGGAGCAGTGTTGCTGTTTCAGTAAAGAGGTCAGAAGGCGGACTTATTGACCCGCCCTCGTATGTCAGCTGATCCGGGGAAAACATCCGGAATCTCCAGATTACAGCCACCAACAAACCGAAATGAACTGCAACGGACACTCGGCAAATTTACTTATCTGAGCAAATTTATTGCAAATTTTTCGTTAATTACAGCTGTTCTTCGCTCACTGCTGGCGAAATCAACAGCATGGGTATGGAACACACCACAACAACAAGCATTCGATAAATTGAAATTATTAATAACCGAGCCACCAGTTTTAAAATTATACGACGTAAACGAAGACGTTAAATTGCAAGTTGACGCCAGCTCGATAGCTTTAGGTGTCGTATTGTTGCAGAGAGCTCAACCCGTCGCTTACGCTTCAAAGTCCCTCACAGAAAGCCATCAACGTAATTCGCAGCTGGAAAAAGAAGCATTAGCCATCAAGTTTGGATGTGGAAAATTTCATCAGTTGTCGAATCTGATCACAAACCCCTTGAAACGAATTTTAAGGAACCGATCCATTCGTCACCAGCTCGACTATTGCGCATTCGCTTAAGTTTATTACGAGTACTATAAATTACAATCCGAAAGTCGCTCATAAAAATGGCGAACAAATGATTTTGGCAGATCCATTAAGTCGAGACTGTGAACATCATCTCGTAGTTGAAAAGACATCCGAATTGGAAGTACAAATGGTTCTTGCCATTTCAGATTTAGAGCAGAAACGTTTAAAAGACTCAACTAGCAGTGATGATACATCAATCAAATTAATAAATTACATCATACATGGACGGCCGGTTTATATTTATTGCCTCCCAATCACTTTACGGGCATACTGGACCTTTAAAGACGAGCTGTCCGTGTACGACGGAGTTATTTATAAGTCCCATATAGTTGTTATACCCATGCAGATGAGGCCAGATATGCTAAAGTATATGCACCACGGACATTTTAGTTATATGCAAAATGGGTTGCATAAGTTGTATTTTGACCACAAATGAACAAAGACTTTCTAAATTATATCCACAACTGTGCAGTGTGCCAAGTTCACCAAAGAAGCAACAACAAGGTGTCAATAAGGGACAAAAAAGTCGCTAAATTCCCCTTCGAAATTATTGGTTGTGATCTGTTTTTCTATGAAGGGAACGATTATATAATTCTTACCGGCAGTTATTCGAGCTATCTTCAATTCGAGGTACAACCAGAAGCAACCCCTGCTAATGACGTCAAATTTCTTAAAAATATGTTTGCCACTCATGGGATTCCTATGATTTTAGAGAGTGACAATGGTCCTCAATTTTCAAGCGCTGCATTTAAAAACTTTTCGTCGGAGTGGAAATTTGAGCCAGTTATTCCAACTACAGTGTCGTCCTCCACATAACGACGTGCAGAAACTAATGAAAGAGGAGCGAGATCGTCGAGCATATTATGCGAATGAGGGAGCAAACAAACATCGTCTGCTGCAGGAGGGAGTGCGCGTAGTTACGAGAATCATCAAGAAATAGTGGCACAGTAGAATAATGGCTACATCCAAGGTATTATATTCTCAGAGATGATAACGTAAGCAAATATCGTAGGAATTCAGCAAACATTAAGCCAACACAGGCATTTATAACACGACAACCCAGTAGTGCGGTAGGCTCAAACGAAGCGCTAGCAGAGACTGACAAACCAGCAGCAACAATTGACCGCCCAGTGAGTGAAGATTCACCAGTACAGCAGTCACAATCAGTCGTAGCAAATCCCTCAGAAAGCTCCGGCTTTATATCAACAAAATCTGGAAGACCACCGCAACGTCTAGATTATTGATTTGAAGAAGGGAGATGAGAGGTGGGTAGAAACATACCCTTATAGTGTGACAGATCTTTGACGCGCCTGCTTTGCGACGTCAGACGTGAGAGCCACGAGGGGAACACATTCGATATTAATTAAAGAGTTTGTTAAACATCCGAAATATTGTTTTATTTAACATTACATTACATAATTGCTGTCGCAGCCCCTGCACCTAAGCAATCTACACTTCAAAGCCAGTGTAAATAAATGTAATTAGTTTTAAGTATGTCAGTCTTGCTTGTCATTTAAATAAAGTTTGACCGAATTCCGACATAAAAAAATATTTTATTTAAATAAATTTAATAATTAAAAATTGAACTTGTAAATGACGTAGTGGAACCGTATCTGAAACTGAGGTAAGATGCATGCACACGCCGACTTAGTTTGAAGAGAATTGACTGGACTCAACTGCGCTGAACCTCGGATACAGCAAATATTCGCATGATAAAATATCATTATAGCATATGAGTAAGGAATGTTTTCAGTATTTTGGATGTCCGATCAATCTGGGCAGCCATCATTGACTCGAAACACATCCTTGTTGCCATCAAGCCTCTCAACAATTCGTATGTCGCCAGTATGAAGTACCGAAGACCAAAGCCAACGCTGTCAACTTTCCATTAAAGACGCCGCAACTGATGTTTTGGGTTTCAACAGACCAAAAAATCGCTGGTTTAATGGAAAATGCTGGCAATCATGCTGAACAAGAAGATTAGAAAGCAGTGCTGTAAGGTAGCTGCAACGAAGGACGAGAGATGCTCGTGAGCTCCCGTGAGACGGAAAGAACATCGGCTTCTACAGAAGAATGAAAGAAAGTACGAGAAGCCCGCGATCAGAGGTATCGAGAGGTTGTCCTCCTGGAATAACATACGGAAGTTTTCCTAACAGGTATGGTAGTAAAAACTTTTGGTCATTTGTCAAAAACATCAGAAATTCTGCCTCACCCTCCATCCGAACGCCCATTTGCAATGACATTTTGGCTGTCAGCTCTTTGGACAAGGGTAATCTGCTTGCTGCAAACTTTGCGGCCAGCTCAACACTCCCGGATTGTGGTTGCGCCTACACTTTAGGGCGTCGAACCTTGAATGGGACGAATTCACTTTCGCACTTGTGTAGTAGCAAGAGTACTTAAAGGTCTTAACATTCACAAATTCGCTGGTCAGATGGTATAGATCCTCTTCTTCTGAAGAGGTGTTCTTCCACGCTGGCAAAACCACTGCGTAAGCTTTTTCTTCAATCCTACTCTCTAGGACTCACTCACTTTCTGAGCAGATGGAAAACAGCATTTGTCTAGCCCATGCCTTAAAATTGCAAATCTTCTTCTCTCTCCTCCTACAGACCCATTGCACTTAAGTGCCTTCTCTCCGGGGTCATGGAAACGCTGATAAACCGTCAAATCATGAAATATCTCGAAACACGAAAACTTCTCAATGACCGGCAACATGGTGTTCGTACCAACAGGTCCACTGGTGATTTTGATGGCAACAGCATAACTGCTGTGGATTAATATTTAATAATATTTAATAAATAAATCAATTAGTCTTTCGAATTTCTCTTTATTCTCTTGACTTAATCTACACTTCAAATTCCTTTTTTTTTCCACCTTTTTTTCGCGTGTCACCTGACAAGGGTCACCACTGTCTTTTTCTGATCTCCTGTTACTCCCGTGTAACAGGGTGACTCCCAGACACAACATTCCTACCTCTTTAGTTAGTTCCAAAATATTGAGGAGCTATTACCACTCGTCCATAACGAGTGACGTTACTGGGAGCTGGATCTGCTGCAGTGGTGGGAGTTGATATCTCATCGTCTGGCACAGAATCGTGCTCCTCTTCTCGATTCTCTTGTGGGACAGTCGCCGCCAAAGTCTCATTGGAGTTAGCAGAGGTGAATTTGCTGGTGACCAATCTTCACCCTGCGATCTTTAATGCCTTCACTTCTTGAGGGAATCCCAACAGAGATGTGTTTGCTTCCGGTTAGTCGGCATTTAATTTGACCGACGTGACGACGCGACGCCCTATTTTATTGTCAATTGATTGTACCACATAGGACACGGGACCGGTGACTTCAATAACTTACCTTCTAACCATACCGGACGGGTCTAATAAGTCGGGAAATAAACGGCGTCTCCGAATTTGAAACTTCTTAGTTGACGCGTTGAATCAGGGATAATCGGCGTTGACTGTGCATCATTGGGATGCACAGCATCCAAAATTGTCCGAAGCCGACGGCCCATCAGTAGCTCCGCAGAAGTTTTCCCAGTTGTCGCATTAGGTGTCGTGTGTTGTTTAAACAGCATTCGCTGCAACTTGGTGTGCATGTCTCCTTTGCCATGGTGTTAAGAGAAGTTTTCAAATATTAGACCATACGTTCTGCTTGGACATTACTGGATGGGTGGTATGGAGCCGCCGCATTGTACTTAATACCATTTGAAATATAGAACTGCTGCATTTCTTTTGATACAAAAGCTGTCCCATTATCCGAGACGATTCTTTTTGGTTGGCCGCCTGTGGCAAAAATTTTACGCAGCTTACTCTTCACTTCGGCTGATGATACGCTGTTATGGACATCGAGTCCACGGCTACCAAAAATGTATATCCTTGGAAAGGGCCAGAAAAATCGATATGCAACGTGTTCCATGGTTCCTCCGGGGTTGAAATAAGTTGACGTGGATTCGCTGGAGGACTCGCTTTCTTTGATTGACATATGGCACATTGTTGGACTTTTAGTTCAATTTGGTGGTCCAGTTTGGGCCACCACATATAGCTGCGGGAGCAGGCTTTCATAAGGTTCATTCCCGGAAGATATCCATGAAGTAGTTCCAAAATTTGAGTTTGGTACAATATTTGGATGGCACCACTACTCTACTAGCCCACAATATGCAGCCCTTGTGAGTTCCTCGGTATTCTCAAAACTTGCAGCCAGCGTTGCAAAAGCAATCGTAAATCGTAAAAGATAACACAGGATCTTTCCCCGTTTCAGTGGCGGTCTGAGCCGCTGTCACCGGGGGGTTACTTCGCATTTCAAGTATCAACATATCCGCCAGCCCATGTATTGAGGCGTCGACTTTCCGATGGCGGTGGCAATCTGCTCAGACAATCAGCATTCATATTCTTTGCTCCCTGTCTATACTCTATCTCATAGTCATATGCGGAGAGCAACAAACACCAACGCAATACCTGGGGCGATACCATTTGGGGTATTTGTTTTCCTCTATTGAAAATTCCTAGTGATGGTTTATGATCAGTAACAACTATTATCTTTCTTCCCGCCACATATTGATAAAAATGTTTCATTCCAAATATAATTGCTGAGGCTTCCTTGTCAATATGGGCATAGTTCCGCTCATGGATTCCCAGGGTGTAAGACGCAAATGCAATGCGCCGCTAAACTGAAACAAGTGTTTCAGTAACATCATAATGTATCAAAAGTGTGTCTAAATCAAGCAAAGCCTTCAGTTCATTAAAAACTGCTTGATGTTCGTCCGTCCATTTCCATTTCTCAATTTTATCTAGCGGACGATGTAGTTTCTCGGCGACCGATGCTTTATGTGGCTAAAATGTGTTGCAAAAATTAAGTAACCCCAGAAAAGATTGCACCATCTGCTTATTTTCGGTTTGGCTGCTTGTTGTATTGCTTTACCTTTCTCCTTGTTAGATGAAATTCCTTCGCCGCTAATATAAAACCCGAGGAAGTCCATTTCACGTTGGGCAAATAAACACCTTTGTTTATTTACCGTCAAGTTTGCTTAAGCTAATTTCTCGAAAACTGGTTCTACTATAAGATATGAGTGTGATCAATTTCGTCCTTCCCGGAAATTATAATCATCGAGATATGCTTTAACACCGTTTATTCCGACCAATAAACTGTCCATGATCTTTTGAAAAAAGTCTGGAGCGGCCAACACCCCAAAGTGTAATCTGCGTTCTTTATACAATCCTTTGTGTGTATTCAGCGTTAACAACTCATGAAAGTCAGGTTCCCCTTCGGCTCTATTTTCTTCGACTGCATGAACAGGTACTGCATGTTGTTGACGGGTGACTGCTCTCCTCTTAAAACACGCCTTGCTTGCGTGGCCTTTGATGTTGCAAAAGTCACAGTTCTCCTAGAAAAAACACTTATCCGCAAAACGATTTTCGTCACATCGAAAGCACCGCAACGTGGATGACCCTGATTGTTGTTCTCGTTGATGACATCGCCATTTCGTCATTCTTGCCTCTCACGTTTATTACGTTACGCTGAGCCGTGCCACTCATGTGCCACTGATATTTCATAAGCCCGCTTGGAACCTAGTTTAGCCTCACTGAACAGCCGATTCTGTAATGCTTCATCTGCCACTCCGCAAACAATCTGATCTCTTAACATCTTACCTAGTTCCATGCAATCGCAGTGTTCAGACAACTTCCTTAAATCCCATATAAAGTCGGCTATCGTTTCGTCACTTTTCTAACAAGGCTTGTGGAAAGTAAGTCGCTGCACAATTTCATTTGGTTTTGGATGAAAATGACCATCCAATTTTTCCACGATTTCATGGAAAGACACGTCTTTTGGGGTCAGCGGCGAGAGCAAAGAGCGGATGATTTCACACGTCGTCTCCCCCACACATGATTAGAAAATGGCTCGCATGGATACTTCGCTCGCTATTCCATTTGCCTAAAAATAAAACTCCATGCGTTCCTTATAGTTATTCCATGCCATTGTTGGTTGAAACTGCTTCAACTTCCCTAAAGTCTGCGCTAAAGATTGGTTAAAATTCGCCATAGTATTTTCATTTAAGGCCATATTTTTGCTAGTCGTCAAAATGTGGATAAATACGAGGGTTGTTTGAAAAGTTTCCGAACAATGATACAAGACACCTTTTCTCGATTTTTTTTTTTATTTTGCTACATAGTCTCCTTGTAACTATACACACTTCTCCCAGCGATGCTCCCATCTCTTTAACCCGTCCAAATAGTACTCGGCGTTTTTCTCTGCAAATTAATTATTCACGAAGGTGATTGACTCCTCATTTGACGAAAATCTCTGTGTTCCGAGCGCAGTTTTTAGATGAGGGAACAAAAGAAGTCGCTTGGGGCTAGATCTGGTGAATAAGGCGGATGGTCAAGCAGTTCAAACCGTAATTCATGGATTTTCGCCATTACAACCGCTGAGGTGTGAGACGGGGCGTTGTCTTGGTGAAACAGGATTTCCTTTTTCTGCAAATGTGGCCATTTTTCCGCAATTACTGCCTTCAGCTTGGCAAGTAATGATGCGTAGTATGCTCCTGTAATGATTTTTCCATTTCGAAGATAATCGATTAAGATAACTCCTTTACTATCCCAAAAAAACAATCGCCATCACTTTCCCAGCCGAAAAAACAGTTTTTGCTATTTTTGGAGCCGTCTCGCCCTTTGCAGTCCACTGTTTCGACTGAATTTTTGTTTCGGGCGTATAATGGTGTATCCAAGTTTCATCAACAGTAATTAATCGGCGCCAAAACTCGGATTTATTGTGCCTAAACTGCGCCAACAGAGCATTGAAAATGTTCATTCGACCACGTTTTTGGTCTAACGTAAGCAAATCCGGCACCCAACGCTCGGACAGCTTTCTCATGCCTAAATCTTGATTTAATATATAACAAGCACGTTCTTTGGACATTTTCATAAACTCTACTGTCTCTCTCATTTTCATTCGGCGGTCGTCTAACACCATTTGGTGAACTTTAGCAATGTTATAGTCAGTGGTTGCAGTTTTTGGACGTCATCATCTCCTAAGCACTTACGGCCACGTTTAAATTCAGCTGCCCAAAATTTCACTGTGATAAATGATGGTGTAGAGTCCCCATATAGGGAGTCCAACTCATTTTTGATTTGCGTAGGCGTATTGCCTTTCGAAAACAAGAATTTAATAACAGCTCGAAACTCAATTTGTTCCATTTACACAAAAAGCACTCACATCGACTCACTCAAACGACTGGCAACTAAAACCTGCGCGTCCAAAATGCCTGAAACTTTGGTAAATAACTATCAAAAGATGCAAAACTAGTTCCGCTATCTTTACGTTGCGGAAACTTTTCAGACAACCCTCGCATTTAATAATATTTAATAAATAAATCAATTAGCCTTTAGAATTTGCCTTTATTCTCTTGACTTCTTCTACACTTCAAATTTCTTTTTTTTCCGCCGTTTTTTCACGTGTCACCAGACAGGTGTCACCGCTGCCTTTTTCCGATCTCCTGTCACTCCCTTGTAACAGGGTGACTATAAGACACCACAATAACCAATTAGGGAACTATCAACAGAGTGGAGTTTATTGCTTCTAAAACACAATGCTGTCTGCTGTCGTTAAAGCGAAATTTAAATACGCAGCCATTATACATGAATGGCACTTACATCGTCAAAACCGAAAAGCTTTTCATTCTCAGTATGTGTGTCAATGACAACCTACGTTGGAATGACCACATATTCCATGTCGCCAAAAATGCTGCGAAAAGTCTAGGCTTCCTCAAGCGATGTAAGAAATACTTTTCCCCTTCTGATCTGGCATCAATTTATAAGGCATACATCCGGCCAAAATTGGAGTACAATGCTTACATCTAGTCAGGTGCGCCTCAAACATCTCTGCATCTGCTAGACCGGATTTAAAACCGTGCGATAAAACTCATAGCTGATACCAATATCACTCAGGCAATTGACACCCTCGAACACCGACGGAATGTCTCGTGTTTCACTTTGTTTTATCGCTATTTCCATCACCAGTGCTCGATAGAAATCGAAAGTAGCATGCCGCCCCTTCAAACCTTTAACCGTAACACACGTCTCGCTATGAATGCCCATCAGTATACTCTCAAGCTCACTTTCGGACGTACTCTGAAATATCGTCATTCGTTCCCAAGCCGAACAACTCGCTTGTGGAATGCCCTGCCGAGCTCTCTATTTCCTAGTCATTATAACAAGTACACATATAAAACCAACGTACATCAGTACCTATCCTTCTTTCCTCCCTAAATTTCCTTCGCCCGCGCTTTGTGAAAATATTTTAAGGGTACCTCAACTACTTGAGCGCGCGCTAGTTTATACAAAAAAAAAATGGTAAAAAGAACGTGTTAAGAAGTAGAGTCACAGTCGGTTCAGAGATTATGGAAAAATTTTTCTGCAAACTGTATAACGGTTAAGAAACCGAATATACCGCCGTCATACAGAATAGACCATTCAAATTTGACGATGATAATCTGTTGAGTTTAAGCATTTTAACATTAAACGCACTCTCATTCGTAAGCACTTTTCTTGCAGTTCAACATGACTACGCCTATGTCTTTTCCGGCTTATATACGTCTTTTCATTTTTTTCGTATAAACATTCGCCATTCAGACAATAAAGACATATCAAGCAAACACTTTACGTTTATTTTATTTCATTTTCAATATTTTACGGGCCCAGTAAAACGTTTTAGTTGTGTTTCATTTGCTTTTTATTTTTGATCAAGTAGCGGTCGACGGTACGGATAAAAAGCCTGCTGAAAATGCGAGTTCAGAAGTGAAGAAAATGTGGATGCAACGAGCGGCAGAGCAATGGCTATTTTGTTTGCGTCACTCAATGAAGAACAAAGTATGCATGTTTTAGATTGTAAATCAGCTAAAGAAATTATGGACGTGCTTCAGAGTATCCATCGAAAGAAGAGTGATGTTCGTATTATGACATTATACTAAGACTATTTCGACTTAAAGATGAGCGAAAATGAGTCGGTCAGTGTTTATGTTTCGAAAGTACGAGCAATTGCATCAGAATTCAGAACTTGAGGACCAAGGAGAACAGTTATCGGACAATTTGAAAATGTGTCACATTGTGAGCATTCCTAACGGTTTGGTGCAATAAAAAAAGTGCAGAACAATGGATACCTTGATGGCGAAACTTCTGTATAGAAATCGGTCATTGGAAGTCAGATAACGTGTGCAAAAGCAAAGAAAAGATGAGCGACGGCAATTCATAGAAATCCGTTGCATTTTAGACATGTGATGATTTCGGCTAATTGTGAGGACATTTGGATAGCAGATTCAGGTACAACTCGGCACACAACTTTTCAAAGAGATTGGTTTACGACGTTTTCTTCGAAAAGTGTACAGATAGGAGTAAAAATTGCAAACGATGATTTGCGTGATGTTGAAGGCTGTTGCAACATTGAAAACGAAGCGTGGGTCAATGGTGAATTGACAACACGAATTTTGGAAGATGTGAGATTTGTTCCAAAAGCAAAAGTGAATTTATTTCACATATCAAAGAGAGGATTTGATATACGTGCCAAGATGTTTTACCCTCAAAAATCACTTTCTAGAAAAATAACCCCGAAATAAAACACAACCGTTCGTTTTTCATTCAAATGCAAAAATCAAAACTAATAGATTTTATTTGCATTTATATTGTGACAGTTCTCATTTCTCTGTCCTAGATGTAGGGCGGTGTATGGTGACTGGTTCACTGGTTCATCCTCATCGCCGTCATCTTCGCTTTCAATTTCCGGTCCTAGAATGCACCACAGTTTGATCTTGTCGTAAGTCATCACTGTTGTAAATTTGCGACGTTTTCCTGCTGCAACTGCTTCATCCAACAGATAGCGATCGTAGCGTAGAGATCGTTTCACCACATACGGCCCTGGGTACCGAGGCTCCAATTTATGCGATTTTCCACTCGGTTTTGGTACCTGCTCCACTAGTACCAATTGTCCTTCACGATATATCGTAGGCGGTTTGTGTTTGCTGTCGAACCTCAATTTCCACTATTCTCATTCCCTGCGGATTCGTTCTGATGCAATCCCCCTCTTCACGTCTACTGGTTTCCCGTCGTTGACGTCATATACAGCCTGGACGAATTCATTAAGGATGATATCTTTTTCTTTGAAATGGAACACCAGTTTGACCGGAGAGAATCCCGTCGTCGTGTTGCATTGCGTGTTGATTGCCCACTGCAGATATCCCATCTCTAAGTCCCAATCGGTGTTCTTTTTGTTCGAAGTGCGCAGGTGTTGTAAAATCATCTGATTGACGCGCTCAATTTGCCCGTTGGCCCTAGGCGTACGTACTGCTATTTTGATGTGTCGAATATTATTGCGTTCACAGTATCCTTCAAATTCTCTAAACGTAAAAGCTGTTCCACGGTCGCTAATCAGGATATCTGGTAAACCAAAGTAAATAGTAAGTTCATTTAAAGTTTCATTTACCGGCTTTGTCTTCGTGCTCCTCACTGCCTTGACTACCAAATATTTTGTAAAATCATCCGCGATCCCTAGGACATGTGTTCTGCCTCGCCGGCTCTTAGGAAAAGGGCCCAAATGATCAATATGGAGCGTTTGAAATGGGATGGGGTTGACATCGTACACAAGCATCTGCCCTTCTGATGCTCCTGGCGATCGCTTGTGGTAGCAGCACTCCACACATGCGGCTATGTGCGACTTCATTTAATTTCTCGTCCTGCAAAAGTGTTTTATTGATACGCTGCACAACTTTGTCGACGACGCGATGTCCCATGTCGTCATGATACGAGTAGTATTTAACTATTCGCCAACGAACATACGATGGCACCACCAGTTTTGTGCCGCTTATAGTTTTCCTGAAGAGTCTTCCGTCTTTCGTAGTAATATGGCTCTTAAAAGTAATTTCACCCCTTTCCAATGATTCCATGATTTCGACGAGTCTGCGATCTCGGCGTTGCATGCAGTAAATCCAGTCGTTGCGTCGATGCCAATCCTTAAAATGTTTGCAGCTACTGTCGAAACCTCAGGTTCCACCGGTGCTCTGCTAAGGGCATCCACATGAGTCATTTTGCTACAAGACCGATGAACCACTGTAAAATCAAACACCTGAAAACGCAACCACCATCTGGCTATTCGTGGTATGAGTGACTTGCATTCTTTTCCTTACAGCACTCATAGCTGAACAATCGGTGATCACTGTGAACCGTCTTCCAAGTAGGTATATTCTAAATCTTTCCAGTGTTGCAACTACGGCAAGTACTTCCAGCTCATAACTTGCATACTTTGATTCGGCTGGTGTGCATGCCCTGCTGAAATATAGTACTGGCCTCAGTTCGTTGTCTCTTGATATCGGACACTTCCAACAAGGGGTCGCTGCATAAAATTTCTTTCAATTGTGTTGAATGCTGTTGCCTGTGGTTCCTTCCATTCGAACGGAGTATTTATTCTGTCCTTTTTGATCATCGATCTTTGCAATAATGGAAAAGTGCTGCACGAATTTCCTGAAGAAACTTGCCTGTCGAATAAATCGTCCTAGTTCAGTAACATTAGTTGGCTGTGGGAAGTTTCTAATCGCTGTTGTTTTTCGTTCGCCTGCTTTGAGGCTGTCCTCAGATAGTTGATATCCCAAGAATGTAATTTGGTTAGTGAGAAATACACATTTGCTCAAGCGCAATGTCATACCTGCGTTTTGCACATGTTGAATGAATTCTGATTCTGAATCGCGACTCCTTCCTCCGGTGACGTTGAGGGTATTATCACTTTTCCACATAACCAAATACTTTCCCTTCCAGTGGCATGCAATTAAATTCGTGTTGTCCACTATTCGTTACGATCTCCTACATTTTTCCTCGATGGGTATTTGATAATACCACAACATAAAATCAAGAACAGTGAAATACTTTTTGCCTGCGGCACAAACTAAGTTATCTTCTATGGTGGGCACTGGATAGGGTATCTTTACTGTGATCGAATTGAGTGCTCGGAAGTCTATACACATGCGATCTTCGCAGGACGATTTCTTTACGAGCAATACGGCGATTCACTGGGATAAATGACTCCGAACTCAAGCAGAGTCTGCAACAATTTTGTTTATTACTTCTCTTTTCGCAAAAGGGTATGCGATATAGGTTATTGGCGATCGGAGTGTTTGATGTGAGAGTGATGTTCATTGCCGTTGTGTTACATTCTCCTAATTTGTCGAGAGATTCACCGAACGTGTTGACTAATTCCAAAATACTCTTTTGTGTATATGTCTTCAAGTTGCTGCCGAGTTTGATGTTATTCGATTCTTCAAGATGACATGTTTCTTTCCCTACGACGAGTTGAAATGTGTTGTCGTTCAATATGTCGTTTTCCAAGATAATTTTGTGAGTTAGGACGTCGTCATCACACAACTAGGAGCCTGTGTTGGAAGTGTCGATCATCCATAAAAATTTGTGCGTTGATACAGCTGTTGCCCGTACATACTCCTCCGCCGAATCCGCTAAGTTGGTATGGGTCACGTGCTGTGATCAATCCAATGCTATTTGCAATACATTGTTGAATAAGAGATTTATCGCTTCCTATGTCAATAAAAGCGTTGACTTTGAGGCCGTTAATCTGGATGGTTCTCGTTCTATTGTCGGCTATTTCGCCGTTTGTTGTTATGCAGAAGATGCCGTTTTTCGGAGCGTTTGGGGTTGGTTTAATTCTTTCAGGACAAGAATTATCTCCATGGCATATCGTACAGCGTTGTTTGCGTTGGGGTTGTGGGCAGTTGATGGAAATATGGCCTGGCTGTTCACAATTAAAGCACTTCACTGTTCGTGTATTGTGGGCCCCCGCCCAATTACCAAGGCTTCGCCCATCAATGACGTTGTCTAATACAAAGCGAGGGCAAAGCATATTACTGGTCTTATCGTAAACATCTTCAGATATCGCCTCAAAATGGTTGCTACGATTTGATCAGTAACGAGTTGCCGGTCATAGGTCTTGTTGGCGGCTGGACCACCGGTAGTCCATACCAGGACTTAAATCACGGTACCAAGGGAGTCAGGAGCCCCCCGGATTTCGGTCTAGGCCTGATTTGTTGAGGTAGGCCCCCTTATGGGAGCGTCATGGTGGCTGTAACCCAAATCGCGGGAAGGGTTTTCCTTTAGTTTAACCCATTGTAGAGTAGCAAATAAGTACTGGGTGCTGTGACCCTAAGAACAGTAAGAGGTTTTAGGTAGGCCTCGACTCATACCAAGGGTGGAACTGTGCCTCCAACATAGTTCCGAATTGGTATCAAAGAATTGACGGAGAGCGATGGCAAGGCGTATCCTTGCTCCAATGGATGTATGGGCATCCCGTAAACATAAGTCTACATGACAGGTGGTTTACGTTAAAAACCAGAGACTATGCTCGTGTGTTTTTCGTTGTTGGTGCGTTTCGTTGGGATTCTCCGCTGAAACCTCTAAACATAGAAGTTGACGTCATCGTTCCCGTTGGATGATTGGTGATAAGCCGATCGATAGCGTTTCTAAATTCGTTTAGTGAAATGAAATGTAAACTTGTCAGTGTAGACTGCAATTCCACGTGCATCATCCCCCGACGTACATATGTACGTAATAATTGCAGGATCCGACAAACCGTGTTTTTGTTCCACAGCCCTCACTTTGAAAAAGAATTCCATTGGCGATTCAGACGATTTGCGAGTTCATTCGACCATTGCATAGTGAATGTCGGCTTCGCTTATAGTTTTCTGCCAAAATCTTTCACTAAGCGGGTAGTGAATTCATCCCAAGTATGCATTGATCCCAGAAGTGCTTCTGACCATAACTTCGCTGGGCCTTTCATTTTTGACTGGCATACAAATAATACACTTCTTTTGTCCCATCCGTAGCTAGAAATTAATGCGTTTACTCGTTCTATATATTGTCGGGGAAAGCTGATCAGAAGGGTTGTATTCTGGTATAAGCGAATGTATTTCATTTGCATTGGACAATGGTGGTTGGGAAGTACTTGTGTTTGGTGACCAAGATTGCGATGGAGTAGCCGTTACTGCAGATGGAATAATGGTTGTTTGTTGTGCAGGTGTTGTGTGCGTTTCTCTGGAATTTAGAACTGTAGCCAAAGAAGACAATTGGAGTTGCAAACCTTGAACTAAATTTGTTAAATTCGTGATATCGTTCCGTACAGTCGACATCTCTTCTTCTTCGTCATCGCTGAGCAGGTGTTCGTTGGAAATTTAATCGGTTCCAAGAACGTTGAGTGTGCGTGCAATGAGTTCTGCTCGTCTGCCGGTGGTTGGTTGATTATGTTTTTTTTAGAATCACTTTGCGTTCTTTTATACGTAGTTCGTTTCTTCTAGGCAACTTATTCCACTTCTGAAAATTTGTCCAGAAATTTTACCCTCAAAAATCACTTTCTAGAAAAATAACCCCGAAATAAAACACAACCGTTCGGTTTCCATTCAACTTCTAAAATCAAAAGTAATAGATTTTATTAGCAATTATATTCTGACAGTTCTCATTTCTCTATCTTAGATGTAAGGAGCAGTTCGTATGGTGACACACGTTTCACGAAGAATGGTTGCATTGTAGTTGGCAAGAATAGGGTTAGCAAGAGGATACATGGACAGCGACGGTTTGGTACGCATGGCATTCAAACAGAGCAAAACAGATCGTATGTGCTACACATCAAGAAAAAAAGTTTCAGCGAGTTCATACCAGTAATGGCATCGACGATTGGGACACATGAATATGGCGACAGTGAAAAATATGTGTTCGATTGGTTCGGTGAGTGGCATTAAGTTAACTGACTTTAATGATATCTTTTTTGAAGAGTGCCAATTAGGCAAAATGCATTGAGCATCGCATCCATCGAAAGAGCAGCGTATTTTGAAGAAAGTCAACTGTTTTCATGTTGATTTGTGTGGACCGATGGAGAAAACCGGTATTGGTGGCGCACGTTATTGTATGGTTTTGAAAGATAAAGCGACTGGATTCAGATTCTACCTATATTATGCGCTTACACAAAAATCTGAGGCTGATGAATTGATCGAAGATTTTCTGCCGCAATGTGAAAATGCATGGAACGTCAAAGTCAAGTTCATTCGTTGCGATAATGGAACTGAGTTCATTAACAAGAATGTTGTTCATCGATTGGCAAAGAGTGGCATTATTTTTGAGCGAATCGTACCGTATACACCTGAACCAAATGTACGCATCGAACGAGAAAACAGGACCTTCATAGAATCAGCTCGTACTATGTTGATTGTTTGTGGCTTGCCGAAGTCATGTAGGCCAGAAGCTGTTCGGATGCCCATTTATGTGTTGAATCAATCGGCGAATGCAAGTAATCCAAAGATGACACCGTATGGTTTGAAGAAAAGCCTCGAATTGATCATTTGAAAGTTTTCGGTACAACTGGTTTTCTTCACATTCCGAGGAATATTGGCCGGAAGAAGTGGGATACTAAGGCGAAAAAGATTTACCTGATTGGTTACGAGCACACAGAAGAATTTTCGACTTTACGATCCAAGCTCGAACAAAATCATCGTCAGTTGTGATGTGAAGTTCAACGAGAATTTTGTACGAAGCGAGTACATCACTTTACCTTGCGACGACAGTGAAAATGGAGAAAGTGACAATGGATCGAATGAAAATTTGTCAAATGATAGCATCAAAGGTTCACGGAATTCTGTTTCAGACGGAAATCGAGATGATAATAATCAAAATAATGATACATAGATGTTTGCGTACGAACCCGAAACCAGTTCAACGTTATGATGCAAGTAAGGGTTTTTTGACAGTGTTCATTGAACCAGCAACGTCAGGTGAAGCAATTGAATCGGATCAAAGTTCAGAATGGAAACAGGCCATTGATGATGAATTAAAATTACTGACATCGAATGAGACTTGGGAAATCGTCGACAGACCGAATGACTGTCACAACATTGTCGGATGCAAATGGGTGTTTAAAGACAAAACGCCACCGAATGAAAACCTGAAGTTCAAAGCGAGACTTGTAGCAAAAGGCTATTCTCAATGCGCTGGAATTGACTACAAAGAAACATTCTCACCGGTTATTCGCTACGAATCAGTTAAACGGCATTTTGGAATGGGAAACTTTTTGATACTGATACTTTCGATTTTCTGACTCCCTAATTATGAAAAATGATCACCAGTATAAATAACACCGAAGGGGGCTCTATATGCGAAGATAGGAGCGAGAACTTACATAGTATGATCCGCATAATCTGTGCGCAGAAAAGTGG
This sequence comes from Volucella zonaria, assembly GCA_963966105.1. NCBI lineage: Eukaryota > Metazoa > Arthropoda > Insecta > Diptera > Syrphidae > Volucella > Volucella zonaria. Next base: position 196,904,932 of record OZ014530.1, on the reverse strand, counting down.
TTTAAAAATCTGTCACCTTAATGCACAAAGTCTGCATAGGTTGAAACTAAAGGAATTTAGATATTTGTTTGTAAAATCTCAGGTGGATGTATGTATATCTGAGACATGGTTTCATTCTGATATTAAAGATAAATTTTATGATATGGCTGGATTTAACATTTTTCGTAGTGATAGAATGGGTCATGTAGGGGGAGGTTCAGCTATTTATGTGCGCGAAGGGATACAATGCAAGTTGGTTTGCAAATCTATGCAGGACACTGATTTAGACTATTGCTTCTTCAATATCGTGTGCGAGAATGAAAAAATAATTCTAGGTACTGCGTACAGGGCAAACCGATATGTGGACTACATGCCGATAATTTCAATTCTTGAGCAATTCTCTTGTACCGCCTCCCATGCTGTTCAATGCGGTGACCTTAACTGTAATTTGATGGACAATAACGCCTCTTCCAATTTTGTAAATGCTTTCAAAGTACTGAACCTACTTAAAATAAATACTACTCATTTACAGGGTGATTCATGTCCACTTATTGATAATTTTTTTGTCAGCGATGTAGGTAAGATCCTTCTTTATAGTCAGGTCTCGGTCTCCGGTTTTTCAAGGCATGATATGATCTACCTAATCCTAAATTTCGAAAACAAACGAAAGGAGATTGGATATCCGTTTCGAGACTATAGAAACTTGAATCACCTTGAACTATTGCACGACATACATAGTACTGACTGGAACAATTTGCGGTACATGCAATCTGTTAGCGAAAAAGTGGAATTCTTACAAGAGCAGGTCAGGCATATTTTTGACAAGTATATCCAATTCAAGACAAAAACTGTTCGCAAAGCATCACCATCTTGGATTGGATATCCTACAGCTGATGCAGCATCGTAATACAGCCTACAAAAATTAGAAGAGGCATAAACTTCAGATGTTATATCGTGAGTACTGTCGTCCGCGAAACAAAGTGGTGCTGGACATTAGAGCTGCAAAAATGCTCTGTTACAGCAGTAGACTAAGTCAAAGGTGTTCGGTGGAAAACACATGGAAAACTTTAAAGGAACTAGATGTTGGAAAAGGGAACCCAAAACTGCCTGATGATATTGACTGTGAGCTACTCCATGCTGAGTTCGTCCAAACGCCATCATCTTTCCACGGTGAAACCGGACACAATACATTTGAACCATCAGAAACCAACACCACCAAGGAATCCTTCGTTTTCATATGCGTTAGTGATGAAGATGTTGTCGAAACAGTACTGTCGATAAAGTCAAACGCAACTGGCATTGACAGAGATGATCCCAGATTTATAAAATTTATGCTTCCATACATCTAACCATATATGACTCAGATATTCAACAGTATAATCACAACTTTTAAATACCCGAACGTAGGGAAAAAGGCCAAAGTAACTGCAACACCTAAAAAAGCAAATGGTGGCTACAGACCCATTGCGATTCTGCCATATTTATGTAAAGTGTTTGAAAAAGTAATTCTGAAGCAAATACAAACTTATTAGTACCCAGTACATTATACCGGATTCTCATTGTTATCACATGCCTAAGTCTTCGCGAATGGCTTCATTATGGCGACTCTACCACACTTTACCATTGTGACTATGCTCAAAAGCGCTACGTTTTTTAGTGCGAAGCGTCCACACATGTCATTTTAACTGGGTACAGTATATTACCGACCATATTGTTCTTTCTTTCTGTATTTGAATGATTATGTAATAGGACAACTGAGAAAATACTTGTCCGACAAAATTACGGCAGCGGTGGTCGAGTCCACCGCCTCTAAAATATCATTTTAACAGGGTATTGTTTATTGATGAACACATGGCTGGTTTTTTGAGAAATTTTTAATTGATATACATATGTATATTATCTGATCGTATCGTATTGTCTGACAAAGTTGTAAAATGTGCTATACAAAATATCGCAATGAGAGTCCGACAAAATGTTTGCTGCAAGGTAAGCGAAAACATTTATTTGCAAACTTCTACGCTACTTGAATTTCCCTCTCACATTAGGATCCGTTAGTAAACCATGTACCACCATATTAAACGTACAATACCTCAAGTGTTCAGTGCTTTGTAACAGTTCCATTTGATCTCTACCCAAAGTGAACGCATCAGTGAGTTGAACGTACCGTACGTATGTGTACGGACTCGGACATTCCAATGATAATTCTCTCTAATTTTAAATTTTTGAAAGGCGACACGGAAGTAATAGTTGATATTAGTACGTCAAAAAAAAAAGTTGTACTAAATATTAATGGACTGGATAGTAAACTTGGCGAGACATTGTCGTACATCCCATTCCCAAAACGAATAAATATACTACCAATCCGGCGAATCTGCGCTCGATCAGTCTTCTTCCAAACATTATTAAGGTTTTCGAGAAGGTGATCAATAGAGTCCTGACTAAGTGGGTTGAGGACAAACATATATGTAGTTCCGGATAATCAGTTCGGTTTCAAGGCGGGGCATGATATCATTCATACTGTGTCGAAATTGGTTTCTGATATCCAATGGAACAAAGGCAAGAACTAGTGCCTGCCTAATTGACTTGTTAAAGGCCTGCGATGCCATATGGTTAGAGGTACTCTTCTTTAAGTTGAACTTAGACAGTTCATCGTGAAAAATGGCGATGTGACTTCTGCTTGAACATTTAACATTAAAAACGGTCTGCAACAAAGTGCGGTAAATTCGCCGATCCAATTCAACATTTACACAAGTGATCTGATAGGTTCACTTCACCATGCCATAGCGTACGCAGACGACTTAATCGGGTACAGGTCAGGTCCAAAGATTGAGGTCATTAATACACTTTTGCAACGTGACTTCGACAAAATTAAGCGATATTGCGACGACTGGAAGTTAAAAATCAACTTTCAGAAATCGGAAACCATTTTGTTTAGGACGCCCTTATCTGGGGCCTCTAGGGATACCAGAAGAAATTGGCGAAAGTTTTCTATCGTCGGACAGCGCGGACAGTCACTTGCTTGTCGAAGATGTTGCTCTGGCCAGAGCCAGAGGTGCTTTTGCCCTTACAAGGGGACTGTTTTATAACAGCCAACTCGATGCGAGGGTGACGGTGATCTGCTACATGGCCCTTATCCGGCCTATGCTCGTATTTGGTTGCCCCGGTTGGGTGTTTGAGAGGGCTTGTCTTCGGACTTGTTTTCGCTTATACAGAACTCCAGAGTCCGAATACATAAAATTCGATCCTAATGAGGTCTTGTACAATAGGACGAACCTAATAAGAGTGGACAATTTCGTCATTAAGCTGTCTCGAAGGCACAATGCAAGAGCAATGACCTCATCGAACAACCTGATCTCCGGGGCTTACTACCTTAATTACATGTATCACGAGAGTTCGCTTTGACGGCAATATTCCTCCAGAAGCATTCCTCTATCTAGATAGTTGAAGTCTGACCCAGGACAGATTGGCGGTGCAGCTAATCTTCCACGTTGCTCGAACAGCTGCAGACAGGCGACTCAACTACGACAGAGACGTCGCACCCGGCTGTGCGGAGCGTCTCCACAGGGTGGTAGGGAGTTGTGACATGAGGGATGTTGTTCAACAGCACCTACAGTTTTGGTGGCATTTTGAAGGATAGTCGTCGTCGAATTCCTCCAATACTTGGTTGCTTCATGTGAAGGAAAGTGGGTCGTCTAATCTTTTTTTAGCCATGGCCGGCTTACATAGTTTTAAGTAGGAGTAAGATAGATTTAAGAAAAAATAAAAAAAAATAACATCTTAATCAAAAAGTTCCCGGAATTTATTCAGAAAATTTTGAATACAAGTCTGTTTATCTAAATCTTTGGACATTGTCTCCTTCAGAGTAATCCCCATCGACTGCAACACACTTATCCCAGCGCTTGGTCCAATCCTCGAAACATTTTTTATATTCGGTTTTCGGTACGTCCATCAGTGCTTCCAGCGATTTTTCCATTGCTTCCTCTCGGCTGCTGAAACGGGTTCCCCGTAGTGGTTTTTCAACTCGGTTGAACAGAAAGAAATCATATGGAGCCAAATCAGGTGAATTTGGTGGCTGTTGGATGGTATTTGTTGCATTTTTCGTCAAAAAATTACAAATAATTATGGCACTGTGCGACGGTGCGTTATCATGGTGCAAAATCCACGAGTTTTCTGCCTACAATTCTGGTCTCTTTCGGCGAATTGCTTCACGCAAACGTCTCATAACGCCCAAATACTCGTAATACTCTTTGTTTACTGTCTGGCCTTCTGGCAAAAATTTATGATGCATTACACCGTTGTAATCCATGAAAACCGTGAGCATTGCCTTCTTTTTTGACTGAAAACGACGTGTTTTTTTTGGTCTCAGCTCATTTGATGAACGCCATTCACTTGCCTGATGTCTGAATTGCGTGTCGTACTCATAAACCCACGTCTCGTCTCCAGTAATTATCCTTGTGAAGAATGTGGGATCAGATTCAGCCTCGCAAGTCATCTCTTTTGCGAAGTCAACACGGTCTCTTTTTTCCATGAAATTGAGGTCTTTTGGCACCAACTTTGCTGCTACACGACGGAAACCTAAATTATTTACCAAAATGTCTTGGCAATGTTCAAGTCCTTCGCTGTCTCTCTGATGGTTAATTTGCTGTTATTGAACAACATTTCTTTTACTTCATCAATGTTTTCGTCAGTTTTCGATGTCGATGGTCTGCCACTGCGTTCATCATCTTCGATTGACTCGCTACCACTTTTGAACCGCTCGCTTGTAAAAGAACGTTTTCTTTAGAGAATCGTTGCCGAAATACTTTTCCAACATTTCGCGCACCATTAAATCCGTTTTTTACCCAAAATTTAATACAAGTTCGTTGTTGCAAATTTAAATCCATTTCTAAAATTGTAAAAAGTCGCCAACACACACACAGAAATAGATGTACTCTTGGCTACGTAACTTTTGCAAATGTCAAGCTATGACGCTAAGATTTAGAGGGAATGTCAACAACAGATTTCCCAACTTAACAAAAGATATAGAACTCAAATCGGAGCAATGGGACCGCCACACGGTGGTTTCCCCCGGGAACTTTTTGATCAAGATGGTAGTATCTATATATTAGGTATGTATATATTATATATGTATATTATTATTATTATTATTATCAAGGGAACGATACAAATTAATTTGTAGGGTCCGGGATTTAATGCCGGGGGACTATGCCCATGTGGCGCGGAGTACTGAGTTCCTATGTGGTCATCCACCTACGTACTTACCGCGCCCAACACTGCTTGATTTCGGTGATCTAGAGGGAACCGATGCTTTCAATGTGGCGAGGTGTATAAATAAAGTATTATATGTAAGTAGATTAAGTAGATTAAGATTTATTTCTAGGTAGTCTGTAAGCTTTTAATTTTAAATTTTATAATAAAATTAAAATTAAAAGAATCCATGTACTAAGTTTTTGCTTAAAAATGGTTTCTTAGTTTAAGTTGTATTATCGTTGCTATAAGAATTGGAATAAGAGTGAGAACTGTCCTAAACTTCGAAAGACATAATTTTTAAGTATTATGTTTAACATAGAGTGCTCGTATAGGGCCAGTAAATTAGTATAACATTATTTTTTTTAGTTGTTTAAGCCAATTTTTCATCATTTTTTTGTCTAGCATGTATGAGTAAATTAATTAATTAAATAAAAATGCATTAAAACCAAAACGAAACGACAGTTGTTCACATACCCTTAGCGGAGCGACGAAGTCGCATACGCGGCTAAACCCTGCGGAGAAAAGGGTGAAATCCTGTTAGCGAGCGAAGCGAGTCACCCAACCCAAACTTGAAATACGCCAGAATCGCTTATAGGTGCCTGCCTGATGGTTGAGGGTTACAGTTACAGGGATTTCGCAACATGGATTCAAAATTTGAATTTATTTTGTTTTAATGAGAGAAGAATTGATGTTATTCAAGTTTAAATAAATTTTCAAAGAATTTTTAATCTCGGTGTTATTTGATTTGAGGATTTAAAGTCTTATTTTTTTTATTTAAAATGAGTGGGAGGGTTTTGTTTAAGCATTTTAGCATTGAACGCACTCTCATTCTTATAGCACTTTTATGGCAGTTCAACATGGCTGCGCCTATGTCTTTTCCCGCTTATGTATATCTTTTCATTTTTTTCATATTAGCATTCGCCATTCAGACAATAAAGATAGATCAAGCAAAGACTTTACGTTTTTTTAATTTCATTTTCAATATATTGTATGTAATCAAAATTTTTGTCCACCTAAACAGAACAAAGTAAGGATAGCAATATGTAAGCTGAAATCCACAAAGTCCCCTGATTACGAACGAATGGTGCAAGTGCGTGGTCATCATAGATCAGATACCGACATGCAAACCGTGTCTTGAAAAGCAGTAGTATTACTGGAAACTCATCTGTATTCAGAGAAGAAAGATAAATTCATAGATCAAAATTAAGGGCCAGGTAAAATTAGTTGACGGTGTTCTGCCTAGAAGATGAGTCATCAGCAAATTCAAATTATGAGGTATGAGGAAGAGAGAGGGTGATAAAGACACATACAAAATACTGCGTCTGAGGATGACTAACATATCGTCGTAGCCTAAGATGGTTTGCTTCTTTGGGGAAGGGAAAGCCTTGGAGAATATGCTCTATGAGTCGGTTAGGGAATTCTCCTTATTCAAAAGCAGTCTTAACACTAAACCTTTAACGATTAAAAAATTCCTTATTCAAGCAATAAGCTTGAAATATTTTTATTTTAGTGCTTTTTCGTAAACAAATGTCACTCTCAATCCGGTTTATTAAGGCCGATATTTCAGTTAATTAGGCAGAAACTTATCCTGAGCTGATTCAGAAAGATGGAGATATTCGACTTCGGTGAACACGCGTCGTGAAAATGCAGCTATTCTTAGAGAAAATGTTCCTTCTTTGATTCGTTCATGCCCAATCTCAAGGGTGTCCAGTATCACTCCCGTTTATAGCTATCTGAACAAAGCCGTGCAATCACGATGTTTATTACCCATAAAGAAATATTTTGGTACAAAAGCGTACTATTTGAAGTAAATTCATAAAGAAAGAGAGTGAAGGGAAGAAGTTGAAAAGATAGCCTCCTTGCTTTCGGCGAACTAAATGTAGGGTCTGATCGTATCTAAGCCTTCCTGTGGGTAATCAAAACTTCCTGAATGTGAGCACTGCCGTGATCCACAAAGAGTCATTTTATTTTCCAATAGGACATAAAAAATAGTTCTATCCCATCGCACAATTTTAAGGGATTTGTTAATCAAAGACTTGAAATAAAAAAATATGTAAAAAGTATCAAAGTATTGTTAATAAATCATTTCTCTCTTCTACCAATGGAACTATATTACTTTTGCCGTACGACTTTGGTCAATTTTCGTATCCATGCGAATCCTACAATATATCGCCTCGAATCTTTTATTGAATTTCTCGAAACTACCCCCACGGACATCCGCTCTATGAACGTCCTGTTTCAGATGACAAATATGGTATATGGGTGATTATTTAAAAAAAAGAAAACGTACAAATACAATGTAGATAAAATAGCAATTCATAAACTCTCCATTAAGGCATGATTCCATTAACTTTACATTGCAAGTCCATTGACTATGGCGTCGGACAGTTTTATAGACGTTTCCGATAAAAAAGTATCTCGATGGAAAGAAAACCATCACAACTATCTTCGTAGTAAAGTTCCACACTCACATTCGCTCTGTTAGAATAGCTTTCTGTCATAGATACGCCCATTGATCCCACTTCCTCTCATACCAAGTTTATGCGTAGTGCCTCCATGAAATATGTTAACAAAGACTTCCATTTTGCCGGCGGCATATTTTTTTATGATACCTAAACGACTGAAAAACATGAAATAATATATTCAATTACTTTTCACAAGGCTAAGAATGAAGGGTAGAGGACGACGTAACCGGATAGCATGGTACTCATTCTGGTGGTGTTGTGGATCCTGGGTAAAATGAAATCATGTGAAGCACGTCGTTCGTGACGTTCGCTAAAATGTTGTACCGAGCCGGTCGGTCGTCCTGTCTGGGAGGCATCGCTCATGCTTTTGCTAGAGTTCCATGTTTTCATTTTATATTGTACTTATCACTAACAACGGATGTGATGTCTGAAATACGTTTTAATAGAAATCGAATCAAATTGCTTGTCTCCTGTTATACTCTGTTTGGCTTTTTCGCCCTTTTTTACTCTTCCCTTCTCACTGCCTTTTGACAAAGAATTATGTGTTTATTAGCATTTTGACTAAATGCCATATTTTTCCATACATACGACAGTTTTTTTATGGCTTCGATTGTATCTATTATGGGAGAGCAGTCAAAGTTTTTCACTAGGGAATATATTTTAGTCCTGGAATGAAGTGTTTTTTTTTAGCAGGTTTTTTTTTTTTTAGAGAAGTTTGGTTATGAATTTGAATTCAATTGGCAGCGTGTTTATGTGTGAGCTTATATGAGGAGTGAGAAGTAGATGATAAAATGAATTTGAATAATAATTGGGTGTACATTAGGAAAAGTTTTTTGGCAGCACATTATACATGGAAATGTACTCATACTCTTTTGATGCTTTAAGATGAACTGTTGGTATGTAATTACATATATGAATACATCAAGCCCGCCAGCTCTGGCTGAAAGCCAGGTAATTAGGGAAATTAGCCTCTAGGTCTTTAAATGACACAACAAAAGTATTCAGAATACATTAACCAAAGTCTGCATAAAATGGTAGTCTCTGTTCTTCGTGAAGGAAGCCAATGTTTTTGACATCCGAGTACTTTTTCATGGACTATCTGCAGTGCCATTCAGATGTATTTTGCGACTCATATCCTCAGGCAAATACTTTTTTTGTGGACTTTGGATATGACGAAGCGTTAGCTTTAAAAACTTGCCATCCCAATTTTTTTATTTGCTAACTATAAAAAAGACTCAAAGAATCTAATCAAATATTTGCACAAAGTGTGCATTGGCTGTGAATGTTTTGCAGTAATAATGACAGACAAATAAAAAGCTCGCCACGGCATTCCACATGCGAAGAGGGTTGCACGTCTAAGGAAAGAATAATGATATTTCAAAATAAAAGTCGGAAACACATTTGCAAATTCACGCAGCGCCACACGGATCATCGGAGAATAGTATTACCCTCTCAGGAAATTTGATAAAATTAGGTGGCGCTACAAACTGTTTTATGTTTCTTTAACATTTCATTAAAACAAAAATGCTTATTTTGCATGTAGGTAACGTACACGTATGCTATTAAAAATTAAATTTGCTTATATTCTATGTGTATATGTCGCTTGTCTCTTATTATATGCGTTTGCAATATGAATTCCATAGACACTAGTGGTGACTGTGAAGTAATGTTAAGTACTATGCTAAGGGTTTTCTGTTGTTATAGAGAAGGATTCAAAATGCACAAAAATGCGTAAACAACAATAATTTTTTTTCACTAAAATATGTCGAACTTTGTGCCTGAAAAAGTGTTTTTGCGGGGAGTTCTTCTTCATTACTTTAATATGTATCTATTATATGAAAGTCATCGTATTTTGGTGGAAGTTTAGGGTGAACATGCGTTAGCTGAGCGAACGTGCCAAAAGTGGTTTGCACGATTTAAAAGGGGTGATTTTGACTTGGAAGACAATGAACGTCCTGGGCAGCCAAAAAAGTTTGAAGATGAAGAACTGGAAACATTACTCTATCAAGATTGTGCCAAACACAAGAAGAGCTCGCAGAATCTTTGGGTGTCACTCAAGCAGCCATTTCAAAACGTTTAAAAGTAGCTGGATATATTCAAAAGCAAGGAAATTCGGTTCCACAAGAACTCAAGCCGAGTGACTTCGAAAGGCGGTTTTGCATGTCCGAAATGCTGCCGCAACGTCACAAAAGGAAGTCATTTTTGCATCGGATTGTTACTGGTGATTAAAAATGGATCTATTAAGACAACCCCAAGCGCAAAAAATCATATGTGAAACCCGGCCAACCAGCCAAATCAATGGCAAAGCCGAATATCCATGGCGCGAAGGTAATGCTCTGTATTTGGTGGGATCAGATGGGTGTGCTGTATTATGAGCTGCTAAAACCGGGTGAAACCATCAATGGATAACGCCACCGAACACAATTAATCCGTCTGAAGAGAGCAGTGGCCGTAAAACGCCCGGAATATGCGACCAGACACGAGGCAACAATTTTCCATCATGACAACGCTCGGCCCCACGTTGCTATTCCGGTTAAGAACTATTTGAAAAACAGTGGATCGGAAGTCTTACCTCACCCACCTTATAGCCCAGACCTTGCCCCTTCTGATTACCATTTGTTCCGGTCGATGCAGAACGCCCTCACTGAAATACGGTTCACATCAGAGCAGAATATCAAAAATTGGCTTGATTCATTCTTGGCTGCCAAGCCGGTGCAGTTCTTTTGGGATAGGATCCACAAATTGCCAGAAAGATGGGAAAAAGTCATAGCTTCAGATGGGCAATAATTTGAATAATACTATTGTACATGTTTTTCTCAAACAAACGTTCAAATTTTGAAAAAAAAAACCGCACGAATTAAGAAATTTTTTTTCTTCTTTCGACTCAGCCATTGACTACGTGTTTGTCCATATAGTCAGTGCGGAGAATTCTTTGCCTCTAGGTACTGTTTATAGACCAAATAGTAACGTGGAGGTAACACATTTCTTCACATTATTGGAGACAATCTCGAGTTCTGAAAACATAATCGTATGTGGTGACTTAAACAGTAATCTTTGGGTTAAGAGGAATCTTACTGGCGGCATGAAGTCATGATTTTCGAGATGTGTTCAAAAAGTAAAGAGAATTTTAATATTTTTGAAAAAATATTTATTTATAACATTAATGTTATCGCCTTCAAAGTAGTCGCCATTATATATTATGAACTTGTGCCAGCGCTTCTTCCAATCCTCGAAACACTTCTCAAACTCGATCTTTGGGATAGCCTTTAACTCTTTCAGCGATCTTGGCCTTTTTCGGTTTTGGCGAACCAGAATGCCTCCACTAGGACCATTGAGCGTGAATTTCGACGTCATATTTGTAAACCCATGTTTCGCCACCTGCTGTAACACGTTTCAGTAATTCTACATCGTCGTAAACTTCATTTAGTGACTCCTGAGCAATTTCCATTCGCCGCTGTTGTTGTTCGAAGTTCAACAATTTTGGAACAAATTTTGCTGCCGCGCGTTTCATACCCAAAGTATTCGAAAAAAATATCATGGCATGAGCCAATCGATATGCCAACATCATCAGGGAATTCTCCGATTTTGATTCGGTGATCGTTCATACCCATTTCTTTCACTTTTCCACGTTTTCATCTGTTGTTGGAGTGCTGGGGCGTCCGGGGAGTCCGGAGAGTACGTCATCTTCAACGTCTTCACGGGCATCTTGGAAACGCTCATACCACTCGTAAACTCTTGCTTAACTCATAGCAGATTCACCATAGGCCTTTGTTTTACGCAGAATTTGATACAAATTCTTTGATCCACTTCTTTTAACAAACGATAATCGCCGAGTTCATAAAAACACGTCTAACCGTAGCGGCTGCCACAGACAAACGTAAACAATGAATCATACTTCAGGGGCATGTATACCAACATAATAGAAAAAATTTTGACAACCGGACTGTCCAAACCCGCGAAATTTATAAATTCCCATTATTTTTGGAACACACCTCGTACATCCAGTAAACATTACCACTCCGACTCATCACGTCGGTACTGCAAGCACTCTTTTAAATGTATTTTTCGTGAGTCATACCGATAGCGCCCTTTTTTATCAGCTTTTTCCAAGCATGACATGATCTTTCTTACTTACGATTTTCACGTACATATTCTCCACTTTAATATCAATTTTCTTTCCAGCTAAAAGCAAAAACAATTGAAAGCTCAACACAGCCCTGGTTCTCAAGAGAAATTGAGCAATTAATACGGCAACGTGATCACGCAAATCATTGGTGAAAGTTTTCGGATCGAAGAACTCCACAAAGTATACAAATCTTTGCGAAATACTGTCGTTCGTGTGATAAGTGTGATAAAAGCGGCAAAGGCACAATTTTTTTTCTAACAGATTAAAAACCGAGTTGGAGTAACTTGCGACATCTAGATGTAGGCAAGGGACGAATTAGTCGCCCAAATAACATTGCCGGTAATGAACTAAACCAGAAGTTCTTGTCTGGAGGGACTTCCCGGACTGCAAACCGGAACTGAAATTCAGATTATAGTTATACGACCGTTTTTTTTCTCATGTGATGACAGCACAGATATAGTCGAAAGCATTTTATCAAATAGGTCCTGTGCAATAGATTTCGATGAAATTCACCCAGTCCTTACTAAAGCGAACCTGTCGTATATAACATATGTTTTAAATATTATTATGACCACAGGAATTTTTCCCCATCAATTGAAAATAGCTAAAGTAATCCCAATACGGAAAAATTCAATAGAATATGAATTTCGAACAATTTCAATTCTGCCATTTCTCTCCGAAGTATGCGAGCGGATAAGGCAAAAGCAACTATTATAGATCGGTATATTTCACGCAACAGAATGCTAAGGACTGAAACGAAAAAAATCTGTAAATTTTAATACGGGCTATACTTCCAATGCGTAAAAATTGCAATCCCATTTTTATCCAAATTAGCCTGTATATTCTCCAGTTTCAGTTTGTTATTGATTTTAGTTCGATGCGGTTTAAAATATTTATAAAATATGAGTCAAGAAGAACGCCGTAAAAAGATCATCGACAAATGGCTCGAAAATACTTCGTGTCCAAACCATTTCATCGCATAAAATTTAAACATAGCGCGCAGTACAGTGGATTTTGTTATTAAACGATATTTGGAGACGTTGACAATTAAGCGAAAACAGAAAAGTGGAGCACGTGATACAAATTTGGACAGGAAAATAGTGGGTACCATCGTAAAAAACCGGACTATGTCATCCAGAGATGTTGCTCGGAAATGTAATACCAACCAAACAATGGTAGAAAGATCTAAAAAACGTAACTGTCTAAAAACACGAAAAAAAGAAAAAAATACCAAAAGTTACTGAAAAGCAACAAAAAGTCATAAAAACACGAACCCGATAGCTATACGAGTTGATCGGCAACAAGAAAGCGTGCTTGGTTTTGGATGACGAAACTTATGTCAAAGCCGACTTTACTACTCTTCCAGGTGCGCAGTTTTACAACTCGTTTGAAGCTGAGATTCTTCCGCAATCAACAACATCGATTGGGATGGAAAAATTCGGGTCAAAATATCTCGTTTGGCAGGCCATTTGCCAATGTGGACACAGAAGCTCATCGTTTATTACAACGGGAACAATTGACGGAGAAGTGTACATTAACGAGTGTCTAAAAAACGGTTGATTCCTTTCTTAAACAAACACGAGGGTTCAACATCATTTTAGCCAGATTTAGCTTCAGCTCACTATTCTCATGCGACGTTGAGCTTTCTTGTCGCTAAAAATGTCGACTTTGTCCCAAAAGACATGAATCCACCCAATGTTCCACAGTGCTGTCCCATTGAAAGGTATTGGGCTTTGGTCAAAACTAAATTGAGGAAAAGTGAGCAGTGTGCAAAGGACGAAAAAAATTTTAGTGCTAAATGGAAAAGAGCGTCCAAAAAGATCACGGATGTAACTGTCACCAACCTTATGAAGGACATTCGAAAGAAGTTGAGGAAAGAATGGGAACCCAAATAATTTTTTTTATTTTTTGTAATTGTGAATGAATTTAATAAGAACAGAGTTTTAAAGCAAATAAAAAAAAATTACATAAACTATGAAAATATTTTTTTTTTTACTTTGAAGTTTCCAAATTTTATTCGTTTAAGTCCTTAGCACACGTACAGTTGGGCTTTCGCTCAGCATCGTAAAGTAGGACTTACATAGCGTCTCCTTAGTTTTTCGGGATACGGCTTTACTATTGGCAACAGTATTCTATTTCTGCTGAGGTGTATTTGGTAGCAGAGCCAAGGTAGACAAAGTTATTTACTACATCGAAAATATAGCTATATGACATTCTGTCCAAACCATCGATATTGCGGCTCCCTTCTTATTGAAAATATATGTTATACTTGGTTTTGTCTTCCTCAGAAACCATTTTCGCAGCTTCCGTTTCAACACTAGCGGTATATGCGCCGATATCATCTTAAACCTTTGTTGATACCAAAGGTCCCGGCTAAATCCCGGGATGCCGGAACTTGACATGGCTTTCTCCATAAATCTCGTCCCTATAAGTATTATCAAATGCGGCCTTAAATCGATGAAAAGATGGTATATATCGATTTGAACTCTTGAGCTTCTTCCGGGATCTGCTAGAGTGTGAAGGTTTTGTCGACAGTGGTCTTTCCTAGTCTGAAACTGGATTAATAGGGGTCAATCAGGTTGTTGACCAAGAGGTTCAAACGTTCACACAATATGGAAAACAAGATCTTGTATGCGATGTTGAGGAGAGTATACCTCTATTATTTTCGCAGTTGATGGGGTCTCTTTTTTGTGGATCTGGCTAACGATGCTGAGATTACATGCATCAGGCATACATACACTCTTCTGAACAGATTTGAGAAATGAGTTGATGTAAGCTCTCCACAAAGTCATTTGCAGCAGCTGTGAACACCTCGGCCGGTAAGCGGTCAGGTCCAGCTGCTTTGTTGGTTTTAAGCTTACACATTGTTATCCCCACTTCGTTTTGATCAGATAAATGGAGGTTTGATTATCATCGTTTAAGTTGAATATTCTATTGTACTGCTGTTACTGCTCTAATACAGCAGAAGAAGATATCCACTATTCTCAGTACCGACTGCGACTTTTCTACAAAGTTTCTTTCTACATCGTTGCAGATTCCTTTACTGCTCTTGTTGCCTTGATAAATTTTATCTGCTGTTATATCGGGCTGATATCCAAAAGTATAAATACTCAAACTTCGATTCCACGCTTGTCTTGCCATTTTTTCTTCTTCTGAAGAAGCGGATGTTCTTCCCTTTTCTTTTGCTAGTACTGTTTAATTTTCATATATTCGTTATTCTGGCAACACCGCTTCCCTGAATTTCCAGTCTCCGTCTTCTTCTAAGCTGCACCTTGGAGCTTCTCAACCTCCTACTATTATTTTTTTCTTTCATTTTATCATAATACCGCACAGAGGCAAGACATTTAACCCTTGGCCATCCTGTGCTTTTGTACGGACTGAGAGACTAATATTTCGTAAAATCTCCGGAAACAGGAACGCAATGTGTTCGCACGGGTCACTAATTGGCCGAATTAGGAAGGTACTGAGCGGCCGGGAGGGTGCGGTAACGGGAACATATCTAGATAGCCAATGGGTCAGAGTTGCGTTGCCTGTGAGACTAATGTTTAGTGATCTAGGGTTAAAAATAAATCTTTTATTATAAGTTTTTTATTACTTTTTATTCTTTATCGAGCAATTGAACATTAAACCAGGTAATATTTTTCCATTTCTTATATTTAATAAATTTAATTGTTATTAACTACCATGCGCTCCCTTACGGAAAATCACATATTTACTTTTGGAAATTTCTAAAAAGAATTTAGATGCGTCATAGTTCACTGAAGTGTTTCAAACTATTTATCTGGACTTAACTTCAAGTTAGACAAGTTACACGTAAGTGAGATTCAACGTCCTAGCGCAACCCGACCTTCCCAATTGTCTGCTTTAACTGCTCATTGTTTGAGTAAACAGAAAAGAATCTACCTTCCAAATATTCAGCTTCCCGAATTTGACGGAACCCATAAAGATTGATTGCGTTTTCATGATTTGCATATTGGAATGATCCATAATGGAACTACTTGCATACTATTGCATAGTATTTAAAAAAATGTCCGACATGCGATGCTGAACAATTGGCAAGCTCTATTCTGTGTACATCAGCAAATTATGAATCCACATGGATTGTGTGGAAGATTTAACAAGAAGTATTTCATTAAATACCTTATGCGAACAACCGGTTATGAAGTGTAGTGGACATATGTGTCGTTCATAATATTATTTGATACCAACATTCCTTTCCCAGCAATGTTTGCTTTTGTCGTTTAATATCAATATTCCTTTTCCACAATGGTTCATGCGGGAATTGGACACCGCACACAGCGACGGCACTTGAGATCATCCAGGTGAAAAACGTTATGCTGAATTAACAGAAATGTGATACGGTATCCACACCTATGTACACTGCAACTCTTTATGTAGATGCGCTGCGACGCATCGAGAGAATACATATATTTTAATTTTAAGAGTCAGTTCAAATAAAGCGATCGTAAAGTAATCAAGATAGAGTTTCCATTTGTTATGACGAGTATAGTCATTTCATAGCCACCGTGACAGGACTGTAATATTATTACGCTTGTGCGTTATAAAAATACCTAAACATTAAATAGTACAACCGACTGTTCAAGTGTTACAGAAACAAAAAAATTTACATATATACGATTAATATGCATACAAACAATTTTGTGCATAAATTACAATGAAAAAAAAAACAAACTTTGTGAGTGCTTACAATAAAAAGAAAAATACATTTTTATATTTAAATCCGAAATAACAAAAAAAAAGTAATAAATAAAAAAAAAAATAAAAAAATATATATATACGATATAAACTTACAAAATATGAACAAAAAGCTAAATAAACAAATCTTTATAATCTATCAAGAAAACCAGTTTTTAATATGATTTCAACTTAAATAAAACACAAAGGATATATTTGCGAAAGAAGTTGCTTCATCCAACCGCAATATTTTAGAACCAGCTGTTTCATGTCGTTAGTTGATTAAGTATTTTTTTTATTGGTAAAAATTCAAATGAATATATATTTTAATTTTAGTACATTCTAAATAAAGTGAAATATTTTTCTAAATGTGCGTAAAATAATCAAAAAAATAAAAATAAATAAATAAATGGGAGGTAAATATTCAAAAAATGAAAAGGCAAACGCAAACGTGATAAATGAAGTTAAAATAGAAGAACAATTAAAAATGCCGGACATGCAGGCTATAAAAATGATGTTACTTATTACGACTCTAATATTATGGCAAATTTTGTCCTTAAATTATACAAAATGCACAATGACAACTTAAAAAGTAAGTACTTAAAAAGAGCAGCCTCAGTAAACACAATAGCTTAAATAAAGAAAATTATTAAAGTTAATATTTATTTTTATATATGTATACTCCATATAATAATAATGTAAATGGAGTCATGGACAAATGTTCTTAAACAATTAAAAAATACATAAGGAAAAGTTTTTGAAATCTTATAAATTGGTATATAGAAAACAAAACGTTTCAAATGAGACTTTTAATAAACATTACCAAATACTACTACAAAATTATGACCAGGTAAAAATTTTGATTAATAAAAATAAAAATAATTTAACAACAAAAGAAAAATTAGACTCAAATATAATAATTAAGGGATATATACAAACAATAAGAAGATTATTGAGATTAAGAAATTTAAGAAAAAAACAGGAACCAAAGAAATAGAAACAGACGTAGAATTACAAACATTGACTATTCCAGCCGACATGACTCAGACAGTAGTTGAAATTTTGAATACGACATCCAAAATCATACCTGATGTTGATATCTCTGCCGAAAATTTCCAAAGTTTTATTGACGCACTAGAGCTCGTAAATACAATCAAAGGCGAGCATGAAGTAACAGCTGCCACATTAGTAAAAACCAAATTAAAGCGTGCAGCCCGAAATCTAATAACTAATGAGTCAACGCTTCCCGCTATAAAAGCCAAAATTAAAGGGTCTGTAAAGGGTGAATCTGTGCAGGTGGCTAAGCTGATGAATATTCAGCAGCGCAGCAAGACAGCCAACCAAGATACTAAAGAGGTTGAGGAACTGACAAAAGTACTACAGGGTGCCTATATATCAGATGGTCTAACCGCGGAACAAGCCGTCAAGTACTCAACTGAGCAAGCAGTTAATGCAATGACCCAGAATTGTTCAATCGAAAAAGTGAAATTGATAATGGAGGCAGAACGGTTCACAAATATGAACGAAGCCATTTCCAAATTTATAACTGGTTGCACGAAGGCTTCTGGACAAGCCGATACGGTATTGTTCTATAGACGTCAAAATAATTTGCAATTCTTGTCTCGCGGAAATTTCCGTGGTAACTACCGTGGCAACCTTTATCGTGGAGGTCGTGGCAGTTTCAATCGAAATAACCACAACAACAATAACAATAATAACAGACAGAACAACTATTATAAAAGATATGGACAAAACAACAGAAACAGTAATAACTGTAATCGATTTCACAATGTGCGCGTCACTTCGCAAAGAAGTCAAGATTCGGAAAACCCGGATCTCCCCTTGGGAAACCAGTAAATCGTAGTTATAAAGTATACAATCTAAATCTGACTCTCTGTATATTTGTAAAAGCCTACAGCAATAATTCAAATAATCTTCTCAATCTCTGAGTTGACACTGGTGCAGACATATCATTATTAAAACAATTTGATAATGAATACAATTCTTTAAATACACTACATACCAGAACTATTAGTAGCATAGGACAAGGTACGATACAATCGCTAGGATCGATACAGTTGGATCTAAGAATAGATAATTTTTTTTGGTACCTCACGAATTTCACATAGTACATGAAAATTTTCCAATACCATATGACGGAATACTGAGTATGTACTTCATAAAAAGATATACATAATTGTATATTAGATTTCACCGAAGGGCAGACTTACTTCATACTTAGACCCACAAATTTTCACACTAGAATTGAAATGCCAATAGCCTACTCAAATACACCTAACAGTATAAAATTGCCAGCACGATCTGAGGTAATCAGGCGTGTCTATATTAATTCACACGAAGATGAAGTATTAGCTTTCTATCAAGAACCACACATTCTAATAGCCAGTACTTTAGTAAATATTAAAAGTGCATATATTAGCATTATAAACACCACTACAGAAAATAAAATATTGAATAGCAACAATATTAAAACAGAAAGTCTCACCAATTACAACATAGTCAAATTACCACAAAATCAAAATAATGGAACGAAACAAATTCTTTCAAAATTAAATCAGAACTTTCCTGACCAACTTAAAGAACAACTAGATTAGAAACCGAAACAATCACAACAAATAATTTTTATAAACAAAAAATAAGGCTGAAAGACAAAGAATCGGTATACATTGAAAACTATAGAATTCCCCATACACATAAGATAGAAATAGATAAACTGGTCAAAATATTAGTTGATGATGGCCTAGTGGAACCATCAATTTCAGAATATAATAGCCCACTTCTTTTAGTACCTAAGAAGGCACTACGCAATTCTTATGAGAAAAGATGGTAATTAGTAGTTGACTACCGCCAAATAAATAAAAAAGTAATTGCGAATAAATTCCCACTCCCAGGAATAGAAGATATGGTATTCTTGATCAGTTATGTCGAGCAAAATACTTCTCTGGATTTCACCAAGTTGAGTTTGATGAAAAGTCAAGAATTATAACTTCGTTTTCAACGAACGACTTCTATACGGGCTTATAATAGCGCCAAATTCTTTTCACTTGCATTCTCTGGCCTGGAGCCAACACAAGCCTTCATACATAGATTGTTATAATTGACGAAAGTCTTTGAATTATGTCGAAAATACAACCGTAAATTGCATCCTGAAAAGTGTTCATTCTTCAGGCATTCTTCCTAGTTCCAAACTAACCAGAATGAGGTTAGATTTGGAGGAATATGACTTTACGGTGAAATATCTCAAGGGGAAACAAAATCTAGTTGCCGATGTTCTATCTCGTATAACCATCAGGGAACTCAAAGAGCAAAATATAAACATAAAAACAATTTAAAAAGTGACAACACGATCAACTACTCAGCAAAAAGGCAGACCTGCGCAGGTAATGATTCATATGAATCAAATAAAATGCATAATAAAGAAGACCCCAACGTTTATGAAGTCATTAATTATAATGACGTTAAAAAATTCGTAAAATTAAAATTGTCTTTTAATAAATGCTCCCTGAAGCAAGGAAAAACAGTATTAACACGAATAAACATTGATGATTTATACATATGTATGTATGTAGATAGAAAACTTGATCTAGGTCGATTTTTCCAAAGGCTTGAAAAAGAGACCGGTGTACTTAAAATCGATCAACTGCAAATGGTACCTAGCGAACAAATTTTCGGATTTGTCTCGCAACAATTATTTAAAGCAATAATCAATATCGTATTAAAATATTTAAAAGTAACTGATCTACCAAAGGTAAACATCATAAACGATAAAGATAAAATTGAAGCCATATTGTTGAGATACCATAACGACCCCGCCGAAGGATGTCATACAGGCATTACATAAACATACAGAAAAATTAAAAGACATTTTTATTAGAGAAAAATGAAAAAAGACATAACAAAATGTATAAAAGCATGTAGACAATGCCAACTGCCAAACATTACACATCATACCAAGATACCAATGACCATAACACCAACGCCTTCATAGGCTTCGATAATGTATTAGTGGATACCATTTGCCCATTTCCCAAATCAGAGAGAACGGGAATGAGTATGCTATCGCACTAATATGCGATCTAACAAAATATCTTGTAACCATACCAATATTGAACAAAAATGAAGACGTTCATGGATACTAAATACGAGGGCGAGTCAATAAGTCAGTGACTTTTGGATTAAAACACAGATTTTTTGATAAAAAAATAATTTTATTTTTCAACGTAGTCTCCCTTGAGCTTTATACACTTTGTCCAACGCTTCTCCAATTTTTTTTATCCCTTCCAAAAAAAATGATTTGTCGAGGTCCTCAAAATAGGCCTTTGTTTGCGAGATGACTTCATCATTGGAGTCAAATCTTTTTCCACCAAGCCATTTCTTCAGGTTTGGGAACAAGAAGTAGTCGCTCGGAGCCAAATCTGGAGAATAGGGTGGATGAGGGAGCAATTCATAGCCCAATTCATGGATTTTTGCCATGGCAACTGCACATGTGTGCACCCTTGCATTGTCTTGGTGGAAAAGAACTTTTTTCTTGGCCAAATGAGGTCGTTTTTTTTTTTCAAATCGTCATTGAATCGGTCCAATAAGTTGGCATAATATTCCCCATTGATTGTTCTTCCCTTTTGAAGGTAGTCAATGTGGATTATCCCGCGTGCATCCCAAAAAACAGTCGCCATAACTTTATTGGCTGACAAACCCACCTTGGCCTTCTTTGGCGCCGATTCACCCTTAGAAACCCACTGTTTTGACTGTTGTTTGTTCTCTGGTGTGTTGTGATGGATCCATGTTTCGTCCACGGTTACAAAACGGTGCAAAAACTCCTCCATATTGCGATTAAACAACGCCAAACCTTGCTGTGAAGTTGTTACACGATTGCGTTTGTGGTCGACTGTGAGCAAACGCGGCACCCATCTTGCGAAAAGCTTTCTCATGCCCAAGTGATCATTCAAAATTGAAACCACTGAGCCATGCGAGATCCCTACGGCTTCCACAATCTCTCGCACTTTCAATCTTCGGTCGGCCAACACCATATCGTGAATTTTTTCGATTGTTTCGGGTGTAGAGACCTCAACTGGGCGTCCAGGACGTTCGGCATCTTCAGTGCTTGTACGGCCACAACGAAATTCAGTAAACCACTTTTTTACCATTGAAATCGATGGTGCAGAGTCCCCATAGTATTTATCAAGCTTAGCCTTGGTCTCGGTAATGGTTTTTTTTCGCAAGAAATAATGCTTAATAAGCACACGAAATTCACTTTTTTCCATTTTCTCCTCAAATTAGTGAGTAGTCTGATAAAAATAGCTGTCAAACACAAACTAACTGACGCAGCAAGTTTAAATTTTGACAGGAGTCAACTGACAGATGGTTGTTGACAGGAGCAGTATTGCTGTTTCAGTAAAGAGGTCAGAGATTCAAAAAGTCACGGACTTATTGACCCGCCCTCGTATAAGAATTCCATAATTAATGATCTATGTAAATAACTCAAAATAGAGAATATTACGTCCACAACCCATCATCACAGTAGAACGCAGTCACCGCACATTAAATGAGTATATACGCTCCTATATATTTATTGATAAAGATGACTGGGATATATGGCTAAAGTATTTCACGTACTATTTTACTATGACACCCTCAGTAGTACACGAATATTGTCCTTACGAATTGGTCTTTAGCAGAATCCCCAATGGATTCAAAGTTTTCAACACAATAGACGATATAACGCCACTTTATGTTATAACGTAGACGACTATTCAAAAGAAGTGAGGTACAGATTAGAAATAGCCTTCAAAAGGGCTAGACTAATGGTCGAGAGAGCAAAATTAAAACAAAAACAGCTCTACGCCAGACAAACTAGACAAATACAAATACAAATAGATGATCTAGTACTTCTAAAAAACGAAGTAGCACACAAACAAGAAAATAGATATTTAGGTCCCTTTACGGTAGTACATACAATTAAGAAATAATAAATGGTACAATAGAAGACAGTAAGAAGAAGAAGGTACAAACGTGCACAGAGATAGATTAAAACATTATAGGACGTAAGAGGGATCCTTTAGCGTAGGAAAATAGTTAATAAGAAATACAAATTTAATTTAATATGAGTTACTAAGAATAATTACATAAATTACATTATTCTTTCAAAAAAGGAGATGTAGTGTGCATATGTGTCGTTCATAATATTATTTGATACCAAATTCCTTTCCCACAGTTTCTTGCAATGTTTGCTTTAGTCGTTTAATATCAATATTCCTTTCCCACAATGATTCATGCGGGAATTGGACACCGCACATAGCCACGGCACTTGAGATCGTTCAGGTGAAAAACGTTATGCTGAATTAACAGAAATGTAATATGGTATCCACATCTATGTACACTGCAACTCTTTATGTAGATGCGCTGCGACGCATCGAGAGAATATATTTTAATTTTAAAAGTCAGTTCAAATAAAGCGATCGTAAAGTAATCAAGACGGAGTTTTCATTTGCTATGACGAGTATGGTCATTTCAGAAGAAAGAGACTTCAAATGCAATAAGAAGGCTTCTCGATGTTACAAGAGACAGTCTCACTTCCATTCAAAGTTTGGATGTTAAAACTGATTCATGGGATATTTTATTTATCATCATCCTTTCGGAAAAATTAGTCATTCTATCTAGAAAGAATTGAGAACACTTTTTATGATTTAAACGTTCTCATCATATACCTACATCGAAGAAACTGTATAAATTGCCTAAGGTTTCAGAGATCTTTGAGTTCTTAGAAGATACATTTCACTTTTTAGGGATTGCTCTGAATCCCACAACTTACAGTTTGCAAAAAATTTAAGTCGCGAGGAAAAAGTCGATGTGATAAAATTCAAAAATGTGTGTTTAAACTGCCTTGTACCTGGACATGCGTTTACCAAATGTAGATACAAACAAACAGGGCGGGTCAATAAGTCCGTGACTTTTGGATTAAAACACAGATTTTTTGATAAAAAAATAATTTTATTTTTCAACGTAGTCTCCCTTGAGCTCTATACACTTTGTCCAACGCTTCTCCAATTTTTTTATCCCTTCCAAAAAAAATGATTTGTCGAGGTCCTCAAAATGACGAGATGACTTCATCATTGGAGTCAAATCTTTTTCCACCAAGCCATTTCTTCAGGTTTGGGAACAAGAAGTAGTCGCTCGGAGCCAAATCTGGAGAATAGGGTGGATGAGGGAGCAATTCATAGCCCAATTCATGGATTTTTGCCATGGCAACTGCACATGTGTGCACCCTTGCATTGTCTTGGTGGAAAAGAACTTTTTTCTTGGCCAAATGAGGTCGTTTTTTTTTTCAAATCGTCATTGAATCGGTCCAATAAGTTGGCATAATATTCCCCATTGATTGTTCTTCCCTTTTGAAGGTAGTCAATGTGGATTATCCCGCGTGCATCCCAAAAAACAGTCGCCATAACTTTATTGGCTGACAAACCCACCTTGGCCTTCTTTGGCGCCGATTCACCCTTAGAAACCCACTGTTTTGACTGTTGTTTGTTCTCTGGTGTGTTGTGATGGATCCATGTTTCGTCCACGGTTACAAAACGGCGCAAAAACTCCTCCATATTGCGATTAAACAACGCCAAACCTTGCTGTGAAGTTGTTACACGATTGCGTTTGTGGTCGACTGTGAGCAAACGCGGCACCCATCTTGAAAAGCTTTCTCATGCCCAAGTGATCATTCAAAATTGAAACCACTGAGCCATGCGAGATCCCTACGGCTTCCACAATCTCTCGCACTTTCAATCTTCGGTCGGCCAACACCATATCGTGAATTTTTTCGATTGTTTCGGGTGTAGAGACCTCAACTGGGCGTCCAGGACGTTCGGCATCTTCAGTGCTTGTACGGCCACAACGAAATTCAGTAAACCACTTTTTTACCATTGAAATCGATGGTGCAGAGTCCCCATAGTATTTATCAAGCTTAGCCTTGGTCTCGGTAATGGTTTTTTTTCGCAAGAAATAATGCTTAATTCACTTTTTTCCATTTTCTCCTCAAATTAGTGAGTAGTCTGATAAAAATAGCTGTCAAACACAAACTAACTGACGCAGCAAGTTTAAATTTTGACAGGAGTCAACTGACAGATGGTTGTTGACAGGAGCAGTATTGCTGTTTCAGTAAAGAGGTCAGAAATTCAAAAAGTCACGGACTTATTAAATAAATATAATAAATAACATCATACTCGAATGCATTTGGACTTCTATACTGATCAGTCGAGTATTGTTTTTACATCCGCTACCTAATCCTTCTCATACGGGCCAAACTGTCTCGCACCTTTCAACTACAATAGATCAGACAAAATGCTTACCTGTTTCACAAACCCTCCTTGCGAAATTATCCAGCTCTCTTGGAGATATATTCGTAAGATCACTTTTGGATCAGGAATCTCAAACCACCATTCATTACCGAAAGGGACTCAAAAAGAACCCTCTCCATTGTGTTGTGAGTGGTATAGGCAGTAGTCCAAAACCGTCCAAGAGTTTCATAAGTGTTAAACTGAGCTCTATCATCACACCATGTTTTGAAGCATTACTAACTGCTTTGGTAATGAAATCTATTGTATAAGCAATTACCTTCCTAAACATAACAACTCGGCTTTTGTATCCAATAGTTTTGATCACATTATATTAGCTAATCCATTATACACACAGGCCGGAAAAATCGATCTTCTTCTTAGAGCAGACGTATTTCATGAAATAATTCTTGATGATATTGTCAAGAGCACAAATGGCCCTTTACTCAAACTTGGTTGAGTACACCTGATTCTATTATTTGTTCGTGTAAAACTTCTGTGTCACTGCATTCGCAGATCAACATTGAGAACTCCCTTCGCACATTTTGAAAGCTTGAGGAGGTATCTACTAAACATTATACCAACAGCTGAAGAAAAAGCATGCGATAAAACTTCAAAGACATCTTTTCTCTATAATAGAACTTCTTTTTAAATCAAAAGTATTTGGTGGCAATTACCCAGTATTCAAGAATTCAAAACAAAATACACAAAATGGATTTACTCATGCTGAACAAAGAACCCTGGTCCTATACTTCACAATGATCTCTCTTCCGTCGTGCCTACTGAGATGGCGTCTTTTCTCTATTGAATTCACGACTAATGTAGACAAAATGTTCAGACAAATTCTGATTCACTCGATGATATGCAATTTCAACTTATTCTGTGAAGAATTGAGCCAACTGATCCTCTTCAAAGGTACGAATACCAAACTGTAATTTTCGGCACTACATATACACGTTAATTATCCATGAGCTAAAACAATTAGCTGATGATGAATCTCAAAGATATCCAATCGCATTTAAGGTTCTCAAAAGAGATGTCTATATAGACGACATCATTTCTGGTACTGACGATGTACATAGATCAGTAACAATTCTCCAATCGGAACTCAACGCAGTACAATTATCTGGAGGATTCAAATTAAGAAAATAATCATCTATCTGTTT
Organism: Volucella zonaria; assembly: GCA_963966105.1. NCBI lineage: Eukaryota > Metazoa > Arthropoda > Insecta > Diptera > Syrphidae > Volucella > Volucella zonaria. Next base: position 196,878,912 of record OZ014530.1, on the reverse strand, counting down.
TCAGCTTTTATCCCATTTACAATCAGAAGACCGTCAATTATCTTTTAACTTTGAAGGAAATTCTTTCGTGAGGGCACTTGGCTTGTTTTGGAATCCTTATTTCGATTACTCGTTTCTAATGAGGGGCTCTCAACTCTGCTTACTCAGCAGTTTTACCTTATATTCAAGTTCTATCCAGGATGGTAAAATATCTGTGAACTTAATTGATGCCAAAACCAAAGTTGCACCCATACAGCAGATCTCATTACCTCGATTAGAATTATGTGTTGCATTATTACACGAGATTATATGTATAAAAAATAAAATCCTACAGGTGGACTGATTGTAATTCAAAAACCGTTCTAGCTGAGATTCATGCTCTTCCTATTCGAGGGAAAGTCTTTATGGCTGACAGAGTTAGTGAAATACAGCAAAACATTAACGCTGCTAATTGGTATCATTCCGGCTGATTGCGCCTCATTTCGAGGAGTATTTCACTTGAGTTACAACTTTACCCCTTGTGGTGGTCTGGTCATCAGTGACTTGGCCTTTCCAAATCTTCGTGGCGAAATCAGCAGCGAATGAAGTTCCATATAGAATTAGAACAAAAGCCTACGATAAACTGCCTTGCTGCAAACCTCGCACTTGATCTGCTTCCGAAATTCTCTACTTTAACCAGATTGCTCCGTGCTAACTGTTACATGAAATGTCTGATTTTAGGTAACAATTTAAAAGCCAATGTTTTTTTAATATTGTCAAAATATGTACCGTTAGCATCTATAACTTTTTTCTAATGTGATTCATGGTCCATTATTCCTGATTTTTGAACGCTATAAAGTCTTTTAAAGCTTTTAAGACCTCTGCTCGGTTTCGGAATACCTTCTGATGACAAAATGACTCCAGACTGCGGAAAAGGTGAGAGTCCGTTGTAGAAACATCAGGAGAGTACAGTGGGTGCATAAGAATTTCAAATCCGGACTGTAGCAATTTTTGCACCGTTACAAGTTATACAAGCATTGTCCTGCAATAGGATCGGACCCTGACTATTTACCAACGCTGGTTGCTTTTTAGGCACTTTCGCATGCTCTATGTCGATTTCCTCGCAATATTTGACTACATTTATCGTTTTCCGTGATTGAAGAAATGAAAAGTGAATTGGTCCTTTCGATGTCCACCAGATTGTCACCATAACCTCCTCTAGATGAAGACCTAGTTTGCGGGTGAATTTTGGTTTTTCTTCAGCATCCAATCATTGCCCAGATCTTTTACAGTTGTTATACAAAATTCACTTCTCATCACTTGTGATTATACGGTTTAAAAACAGTCCTTAAGCTCAACGACGCTGAGATTTTTAAGCGGCGTAGTTTTGTGCCTCATTCAGTTCCTGGGGCATCCAGTTTTCGAGTTTTTTTTAATTTTCCTATTGGAGATATGTGTCGACTTATTGTCATGGGAGATCCTCCTATGTTCTGTGCAATGTCTCGCACTGTTTTTGTTGGATCTGCATCTACTGTCGCTTTTAAAACATTGTCGTCAATTACCGTTTCTTGTTTCCCATGTGGTTCGTTTTCGCTAAGATCGCAACTTCGAATCTTGCATGCGTTTTCCGCTTAAGTGCTTCATTTTTTCGCTGCCGGAGACAAATTATTCATAAAGGAAGAGAGTCCGAGTTTGAGCCGTCGACAGTATGATAAACAATCCCTAGTTGGATCGAACCCTAAAAGTCCCACACGTCAGACTTTCAGCTACAGATGTTTACTCGAGAGCTTCTTATTGCGAACTAAGTGAAAATCGGACATTTCATACGGTATAACCTAATACTATTCCCTTCGAAGGCAATCTAAGTTTACAGGTACAGTAAAACCTAAACAAATTTATTTTTCCTTCTCTAAACTCTTAATTTTATCTCAGGTGAACCACTTTGTATCCGAGATAAATCTCAAATACCCAGTAAAATTAAAATCTTCAGCTCGAGTCCGTTCATTGATAAAAGCGGAAATGAATGAATAAGCAAATTACCCAAACATATTGTCAAAGAATAGTAAATCGTCGCTGACTCGCGTACTAAAACCCTTGATGATGTCTTATATACGTCAAAAATTCTGTATCTTAAATCTTGGAAATCTGAGCAAACTCATTTTCATTCGTTTATCCTATGTTTTCGGTTTAATCACCGGCGTTCAGCTCAACTTAAGGGATAGCGTCCGAAAGTTCGTGTAAGCGAAACCACACCCCCATTTGATATAGGACTTTCTAAAGATACATCTCCAAAAACATATAAGGGCTTCATATGTATCTTTATATGGCTAGTGACCACGACTTGTATCGGACATGTCTTCCGAGGGGTTTATAGCAGCATTCTATCGATTTACTGGTAGTACTATATTGTGGCTGCGATACTAACTTTGTTGGTGCTAACAAAGATCTAATTATAATGGTTCAGAAATTCATAGCAATGCTTTCAAAGAAAATAAAGGTCTTATTGAATCTGAAGGAACTACGTGATATCTTATTCCACCTGCTTTGCCCCTTTTTGGTGGGTTGTGGGAAACAGGTGTTAAATCGGTTAAGTATCAATTTAGAAGAATGTTCATAAATCGTATTTTAGCTTTTTTAAATCTTAACATTTTATTAAATCAAATTGAATCAGTATTAAATTCCAGATCTCTTTGTTAATTAGTGATGATCCATCAGACGTCAGTGTAGTAAAACTAGCATGTTTTCTTATTGGGTAACCTACGAATCTAATCCCTGAGCCGTCTATAACAGATCTCAATATCAATAGGATACGTCGTTGACAGCAAATACAACAATTAACTCAGCATTTTTTTGAGCGTTGGAGCAAAGAATTCATTAGCAGAGTTCCACTGCGTCGGAAATGGAATCAGACTAAAAGAAACTTTCAGGTCAACAAAATGGTCCCAGTTACTGACCAACAATTTTCACCAGCGGAATGGCCACTAGGTAGAGTGGTAGAAGTTTATTCTGAATAAGATGGACTCTGCAGAGCGGCACCTACCCAATCTGCGGGCAAACTATTCAGGCGTCCAGTTACCAAACTATGCGTACTAATCCGATCACCGAAACTCCTATTCAAAACACATCCATCAATTGAAAGTTCAACTCAATTTTTTTATAAATTTAACATTTATTATTGTTATACAATATTTTTTTTCTTTTGCTCGTATTTTTATCTTAAGATTCTTATGCCTAGTTTGTTATAAGCAGCAAGTATCAGGCATTGGAACTTTTTTACGTTATATATTTTCTCTCAGCAATTCTTCTTCTTTCTTCTTTGTAGTAGAGCCTGGGAGATTCGCATTTGTGTCTTGAGTACCAGGGGGTAGTAATACGAGCCAATTTTGGCTGCCCGGATGGTTCGAACGTCCAGGATACTGGAGTACTGCCTTACTTCGATCGCAAAGTGATCAATTTAATTAAGCGTTTCAAGATCCCCGGGACCCCTTTATGGACACGTATACTGGGATGTGGAAGCCGTGTACTTACTATAGGGACATTTCTTCCCGCCGCAAAGACAATAAGCCTAAGTCCGTTGCCAGACTTGGTGTCGTGTAGGCTATGCTTACTCCGACTCACAGCCCCAAAAATGGAGGGCCACGTCCTGGGCTTAACCCCTGGGAAAAGGGTGCGGATGCTACAGTTCCAATGACCTACTTCGGGGATGCGAGCGCGGCCGTTATCCTGTCTGGTTTCTCCGCTGCAATATATTTTTCTTCAAGACCTCGCCTAAGCCTTGAAAGTTCCTTATTAATCTGAAATCCAAAGAGTAGCTCAATTAGCTAGTCTTACTGTAGACATCACCGTTGATGTCATCTCACAGTATACCTCCGCTGCTGGTCCTCCTTCTGAGGACCTCTTGTTGGACATCTGTGCTATGCTTTCCCATGTGGTCAGCTCCAGATATACAGTGAAATTTAGCATACGCTCATCGTTGCTTCATTATAAGATAGCTATCCACTAGCAACCACGTGATAGTGATAATGGAATTTTTCACACATAAATGGACATAACCTAAGTAACTGGTTGCCTCTAGTGTTTTATGGATTATTTTTCCTTTCCATATTTCCAGCGTTAAGTTCTCCTACCAAAAAATATTAATTTCCTTCGATTGAAGCTGGAGACAAGGGTAAAGTATATCGAGCTCTGAGTGGGATGAAGCGTTTCAGATTTCTAAAGTGACAACAAATACTTCTTTCCCATTATAGAGACGAATACATGCAGTGCAAGCTACACACTGCTAAATTTGACCATTGTCATCCGTTTAAAAAACAAAAATGAAATTTTGGCGCGATATCCTGTGGTGGACCAAAGTCACCCATTGTGAGAGATACCTTCAATTTTTGCCCATCTCAAAACGATGAGAACGTGAAATACCTTTTCACATGTACAACATTTGACTGAAGCTTACCTTTACTCGCCGAATGAATATTCGGGTCAGACAGAGCTCCGCTTTTTGGATACTGGTCGAGGAAGTTAAAAACTACACCAAGTTACTACGCGAAATATATGGTATATTAAGTACTCTATACAGGAAATAGATTAAGTTTATTGTTATGTGCTGTTATAGGCCTGCAGAAGCTCCTCGACGTCATCATGGAGTATCTACAATCCCAATAATATATCAGCTGTCACGTGGGATTTGTTTTTTTTTTTGTGTAACCTTCTACTTATAGTTTGCTATAGTTTCTGAACACACTCCTTGCCACTCTTCATTGTAAGTTGACCTATGCATACGGCTGCATAAAATTGCAAACCTAGCTGTTTCAGGCGTCAGTCTTAGTTAAAGTTCAAGAAATTGTTCATTAAAAACATTAATTCTAGTGCACTCATCCCGATTAAGCAGTAAAAGATAAGTAAATAAGGTTTCATAGCCCCATTGGCAAGTTAGACTTCTGTATGTTACCTGCTTGTGTAGCAAAAGGATTCATTCAAAGAAATTAGTTTTGTTGTTTCCTTTATCGTGAACATTGCACACACTAATTTATTTCAATATTGACTTGAACGATTTCTTCTAAATGCAACCACCTCTCATCTTATCCCATTACCAAATGTTATCTGAAGTTTTTTTTAAGAAAAAAAAAAAATACACAAATATCTTTGCATCCCTCTAAGTGTATTCGAAGAGATTTCCGACACAAAGTTATGTCCTTTCAGAGGACAAAACCAAAGTAGACGAAGAGAATGAGGAAAAATGTATGAAAAGACCAAAAGTTTTAAGTAACTTTCTCCACCTAAGTTCCGCAAACCTGAAAGTTTATTGCAAATATTATGCGAAAACTACGTGCACCTTTGCGTTATCGATATGCATAGGGTCCTTACAGTAGGTGATAAAAGTTGCACCTCAAACCTACTCATATATTTATATATTAGACAAAGCTGAATTATGATGAAAACTGGTTGATGAGTAAGGTAAGGAATTTAATGATCTGAAGCAGCTGGTTCCGTTGCTGAGTCTGATGCATGATGTCTCAATTTGGTCAGAGATAACAACTAAGATCGCATTCTTCAACAAAACCCTCAACAATCTGAAAAATGCCAAAACATCACAAGTCGACTAATGCATGCACCTGTGAAAATTTGTTGCTTATGAGGCCGATATGCTTGTAGCTAGCGCTGAGCCTTAGTGTTCTGGACGATAGGCAAATACGTGTTTAGTGACTAAACCAATTTATCTAGAGGCGCATCTAATACCTGGGAAAACAACCCAGCAAATCTAGCAGCCAGGCAACAATTCAGTCTGTCCATGTCTATAGCGTATTCTCTTCTTAAAGATATGAAGTCTTTTCATTTCGTGATTTAAGGAGTAGCATACTATATGTACTCGTAAAGTTATGAAAAGGTAGCAGGGCCTAATCTTAGTGTTTTACGTGATAGAAGTGGTGAACGATATGGCTCTAACTTGAACTTCCAACTCAGATTACCTGATTGATTCCCATCAGGTCGCACTGTTCAACGAGGCTTTGAAAGTGCAATCTTATGACGTTCTGTACAAAGCATACGAAGCCTGTTCCAAACTTGATGATAAGATCGGTAAGCAAGTTATCATCAGCATGACAAAATATAAGGCCTTGTAGCAGCCCCTTTATGATCAAATTATAAATAGCACTCGATTGCTTTATAGAAGAATCTACAAAGCGTCTAGGAAAAAGTAGATAGGTAGGAGTGGCGAGTTTTTAGAACAAAAACCCAATTAGGACTTGTTGCACCATTTTGCTACCGCAACTCGCTTCTTAGAATCATCCAGCAGGGTTTAGCTAAAGGATAGTGCACCGATTATTTTGCTAGATAACTCTTCAAGGTAATTGAAAACTTGCTTACGTTAGGCGCTGTGGCTGGTCCTCGTACTTGCAAAGAAAGTGGGTAAGAGATTTTTTAAAATTTATGTCTTTGTAGCTGCGACAGAAGCCATCATGCAAGACTTTCTTCAGCGAAACTGGTGCTGGCAAGCATGTGCCCCATTCTGTTTTCATCGATTTGGAAACAACTGTAGTCGATGAAGTCCGTACCGAGACCTACCGCCAATTATTCCATCCAGAACAATTAATTGTTAACAACTATGCTCGTGGTCATTACACCATTAGCAAGGAAATTGTCGTCTTAGTCTTGGACAGAATGCGTAAATTGGCTGACCAATCTACCGGACTCAAAGGTTTTTTGATCTTTCGCTTCCTCCGCGATGGTGCCGGTTCAGGATTAACCACCCTGATGAAACATCTCTCTATGGATTACTCAAAGAAATCTGAAATGGAATTCGACATCTACCTACAACTCTATCTTGATTATCCACACAACATTGGAACATTCTGATTGCGCCTTCATAATCGACAATGAAGCCATCTGCTATATCTGAAGCAGGAACTTGGACATTGAACGACCATCGTTTGAATCGTTTGTTTGACCAGATTGTAACATCTATCACTGCTTCATTGCGTTTCGATGGTGCACTGAGCGTCGACTTCCCTCTGGTCACCTATCTTGTAGTCACCTCTGCAGAGAAGGCCTACCACGAGCAATTGCCGATTGCCGAAATCACCAATGCCTGTTTCCAACCAGCCAACTAGAGGGTCAAGTGCGATCCTCGTCATGGCAAATACATGGCTTGCTGCATATTGTGCCGTTCTTATCTTGTGCCCAAGGATGTAAGTGCTGCCATTGCTACAACCAAGGCCAAGCGCACCATCCAATTCGTTGACAAGTGTCCAATTGGCTTTAACATCAGAATCAATTACTAACCACCCACTGTTGCACCTGGCGTTGTTTTGACCAAGGTTCAACACACTGTCTGTGTGTTGTCCAACTCCACAGTCATCGCTGTAACCTGGGCTCATTTTGATCACAAATTCGACTTGACGTATGCCAAATGTGCTTTCGTTCATTGATATGTCGGTGAAGGTATGGAAGAAGGTGAATTCTCCGAGACCTGTGAAGATTTGATCGCTCTCGAGAAGGATGACGAAGAAGTTGGCATGGACTCCGGTGACGGCGAAGACAAAGGGCTGAAGAATATTAAGCCTGTTCCTCAAATTTCTGGAATTCACAAACATAAAAGTGAAAACGCACAGGTGAATCTTCCGAATCATGAAATTGGAATAAAAGAATACAAGAATTTCAATGTAGAACATCGACGCTCACAATTTTTGAGAGAAAATGCTTGTGCATTAATTTTTGAGCAATAGGTTTCCCTATTGTTGACTCCTAGTCTTTAATAACCTTTTCACTTTTCCTTCATCTCCAGTTTGGAAGTTTACTAAGATTTTTCGATTAAAGTTTAAAGCGTGTGTTCTGTAGTCACTGGGAGAAGCCACCTTATCGCTTGGAAGTGTCTGCAAGATCTTACTGCGTTGGATACTTTGAGCTCAACTGCAATACCCCCTGGTAAGATTCGAAAGTATTAGGGATATGTACACCCATACGTCGATTTAATTACAGGCGTAGAAGGCTTAACTCGCTCTTCAATAATTAGTTTCGAACTAAACGTTGAGTCAAGTATTATGCCAAGGTATTTGGCTCTGTTACACAGTGATAATGTTTGACCTTCTAATTTCGTAAGAGGAGAGTCTTGTATTTTGGCTTTTGTGGTAAAAAACCTAATTTCAATCTCAGATTGACCTCCGAGCGTCATTTTCTATCAGATGGCTAATCATTGAAAGGAACTTTCGTGTTACTAGCGTTGCCATATCAACAACTTAAACCACTGCTTGTCCATAGTCGCTATTTGTTCATGAATATATTTATGGTCTTTGTGACACTATATATAGATATAATCCATTTACTAATGAACTAGTCTACACCTGCTAAAACAGGCTCGGTGTGTACGTTATTGAAAGTACCTTCCATATCTAAGAAGGAAGCTAGGGTGAATTCCTTCTTCTTCATGCACACCCGTCTCCTTGGATTTACCTTTGAGATAAGCATGTTGGGATTTGCGTATAGGGGAGACATCTAGGATGTTATGGATGTGGGTTTCTATAATGCGTTTCAGTGTCTTAAGCACAGAAGAGTGCTGACTCATGTCAAAACCACTCGAATTCGCCTCCAGGAATATGGCACGTAGTTTAATGACAGACAGATGTTTTCTAACATAATGGGCGAAATACCACTAAAACCTTGGCGATTTATAGGGACAGAACCAACAGATGGTCTAAAATATTCCCTCATACGTAATAATGGAAGATTCACTCTCAAGAGGAATATGTTGTAGTATATAGGAAAAGATTCGCAGCTTTTTTCTGTTTGCTTCAGAAGTGATGGCAAATACCTGAGCTAAAACTTGCTATTCCCTATGAGATTCTACTGATCCATGGCATGTTTTCCAAGAGTGCCTCTTAGCACTTCTAATGGAATTCCTATATATACTTAGGCAATCCTAGTAAAATTTAGGTAATGACAGATATTAAAGGTCACGTCAGTCATTTTCCTGAGCTTGGACAGATCCTCATGCTACCATATTGGAAGTTGCTTTTTACAATGCTTGAAAGAGCATGTAACATTACAGGCAACGTTAAATGCGGGTTCAGGCGTACACACTTTAGCATTCAATCAGCAGCGGAGTTAATTTTCAAGTTACAATTTAACATTTCGGATTCAAAGCGATAAATGTTGACTCTGACCATTTTCTAGAAGGTTCATTTTACAGAGCTCAGCTATTAAATATTAAGATTTGACGACCCACATGAATATAATTAAGTAGCATACTTGCCACTGTCAGCTATCCTGGAAAGACGAGAACCTGAAATATTGCCGTTTTTCGCCTTCATTCTATCGATCATGCTGCTTTCATTTTACGCTACCAAGGTTTTTTATGTTCGCGATTACTAGATCATTAGGTCTATAGCCCATGTCGTTCGCCAAACGGGTGACTTGAATCAGAAGACACTTTTAGTTCAATTGAAAATTTTATCGGTGTTGTTGGGCCAGTCGCCGGATATTTGTGTCCTGGGTACTGCATCAACGTCCTAATATAACTTGTAAAGTTAGTCGCAGTTGTTATCATGGCAGAGTGGCTTAGTCATCCACTACATGGCATGCTGCGAACAGCCGGGATGTCTTTATCCTCATTGCACTCCAGCAGCTGACTGAATTTATTATATATATACTAGATGGAGTGAAAAGTGACCTCCTTGGGAGTTAAAATTTTTTTTTTTTAATGTTTTTTATATTATTCAATATAAGGACTGAAACGAATAAAATTTGGAAACTTCAAAGAAAAAAAAATATTTTCATAGTTCATGTAATTTTTTTTTTATTTGCTTTAAAACTCTGTTCTTATTAAATTCATTCACAATTACAAAAAATAAAAAAAAAATTATTTGGGTTCCCATTCTTTCCTCAACTTCTTTCGAATGTCCTTCATATGGTTGGTGACAGTTACATCCGTGATCTTTTTGGACGCTCTTTTCCATTTAGCACTAAAATCTTTTACGTCCTTTGCACACTGCTCACTTTTCCACAATTTGGCTTTGACCAAAGCCCAATACCTTTCAATGGGACGGTACTGTGGAACATTGGGTGGATTCATGTCTTTTAGGACAAAGTCGACATTTTTAGTAACAAGAAAGCTCAACGTCGCATGAGCATAGTGAGCTGAAGCTAAATCTGGCCAAAATGATGTTGAACCCTCGTGTTTGTTTAAGAAAGGAATCAACCGTTTTTTAGACACTCGTTAATGTACACTTCTCCGTCAATTGTTCCCGTTGTAATAAACGATGAGCTTCTGTGTCCACATTGGCAAATGGCCTGCCAAACGAGATATTTTGACCCGAATTTTTCCATCCCAATCGATGTTGTTGATTGCGGAAGAATCTCAGCTTCAAACGAGTTGTAAAACTGCGCACCTGGAAGAGTAGTAAAGTCGGCTTTGACTTAAGTTTCGTCACCCAAAACCAAGCACGCTTTCTTGTTGCCAACCAATTCGTATCGCTTTCGGGCTCGTGTTTTTATGACTTTTTTTAGCTTTTCAGTAACTTTTGGTATTTTTTGTTTTTTTTCGTGTTTTTAGACCGTTACGTTTTTCAGATCTTTGTACCATTGTTTGGTTGGTATTACATTTCCAAGCAACATCTCTGGATGACATAGTCCGGTTTTTTACGATGGTACCCACTATTTTCCTGTCCAAATTTGGATCATGTGCTCCACTTTTAGCTCCACTTTTATGTATTCGCTTAACTGTCAACGTCTCCAAATATCGTTTAATTACGGAATCCACTGTACTGCGTGCTACGTTTAAATTTGTTGCGATAAAATGGTTTGGACGCGAAGTATTTTCGAGCCATTTGTCGATGATCTTTTTACGGCGTTCCTCTTGACTCATATTTTATAAATATTTTAAACCGCACCGAACTAAAATCAATAACAAACTGAAACTAGAGAATATACAGGCTAATTTGGGTACAAAATGGGATTGCAATTTTTACGCATTGGAAGTATAGCCCGTATTAAAATTTACAGATTTTATTCGTTTCAGTCCTTAGTCCTCTTTTAGTTTGATACATTTATTTCAGCGATTTTCCAACTTCTTGATCCCGTCCGAAAAGTAATTTTCCGGAAGGTCTGCAAAATACTCCTTCATGGCGTCGATGATTTCCTCGCGTGAGCTAAATTTTTTATTGATGAGCCATATTTTAAGTTTTGGGAAGAGATAATAGTCCGAGGGATCCAAATTCAGTTACCGATCGACGCCAAAAGTTCGCCCGATTCCGCACCAGCAAGTCCAAACACTCTTTCGAAGTGCTCTCGCGTACGTGTTTTTGGTCAAGAGCAGCGCAGCATCCAGCGACTGGATAACTTTTTCATATGCAGAATATTGCCCAACATATGGCGTGTGCGCTCAGCACTAATCTTTGTGGTATCTGCTAGCTCGCACACCTTCACTTTCCGGTCAGCCAACACCATTTCATGTATTTTTTTTGACATTGCCCTCTGTAACCATATCGGAGGGCCTGCCGCTGCGGACTTGATCGGTAGTGGAGTTGCGGCCACCACGAAACTCTCGAAACCAATATTTAACGGTGTTATTATTAGCCCCATTATATTTATTCAACTTTTCTTTTGTTTCTTTTGCCGTTTTGCCTCTCAAAAAATAATGTTTTATGAGAGAACGAAAATCGTTTTTGTCCATACTCAACATGATGCCAAACACGTCAACAACAATCAGCTGTCAAAACAAAACTAAAGACAGTATCACACTGAAATTTAGCACGTCTGCGTAAATATGAACGGACTTCACCATATCCGGCGGTCAAGGAGGTCACTTTTCACTCCATCTAGTACAATATGATGTCTTCTGTATTTGTCCCAGTTTTTCACATTAACTGCTCCAGCATAATTTATACAAATAATACGACAACATGCTTTTTTCCCGAAATCCTGTGTACGATTTACGTTTGGTAAGTCTAATTCGAATGATCTATCCCGAAACTGCCTAGTCTCGTAGGCATGGTAGAGCTGGATTAGTTTTCGTCGCTGTGTAAAAATTTGATCTATCGAAGATTTTCCAAGCCGCAGCCCAGAGTTGCTGAACATAATATATTAAGATATTACGCCGCTTTCGTTGGGTTGGGGAAAAGCGCTATTTTATCGACAGAATTTGGCGCTTGGACGATTTGGATAGCGGTTCAACCCTCTGGAATTAGCTAGGTTTCTATGTGGATTTGTTTGTGAGGGATACATTATTAGCTATTGCAAAGCAAACTGCCGGAAGCAGTTAGCCGTTGTCTTAAATAATTATTTATCTTCAACTTGAATAATTGTATAGACAATTGACATCTCGCATAGCTTAGTGCAGTCCGAACTTTCTAGTTTCGTGCACTGCAAGCTGAATTTTTCCACTGAACTTTCCAGGTGTCCATTATTGAACAATTATCGAACGCGATATTCGGTTTACTTTTATGTATCAACACCCTTTATTCAAATACCCTTAGAAGTAGAACATTGTCATTTATTCGCTTAGAGTTGCTTAGCCGATGTTATATTTATATTTGAGTTTTTGGAGTTGTACTCATACTCGTATCCACATCTTGCTGCGATTACAGAATTCGCGGTTCAGCCTTTTCAATTTATTTATGATTTATTTCATTCTAAAAACAACACCTTTCGCAGTAGAGTGTTATAGAACTAGCAGGATCAGGTTTTTTTTAGAGTAAGGAAATTCTCTAAATTCTCAAAATTAAGAATTTTGAACCAAGTTTTATCACTCAACTAAAGTGTTAATGAGCTCACACACTCACACAGAAAGAAGATCAATAAAACACGCGAACAATACTCTTATTCCGACGTTAAAACCGCCGTAGGGTATTCGGACGTGAAAAAAGGAAATTAGTAGCGCAGTTGGAAAGCAGACGTTGATGCGATGTAAAAGCAGTAAAAAGAGTATGTCTGGGATTGAAACCACGAATGGAATCTTGCCAAACCCGAGATACAGATAATTTCAAAACTTTATTGAGAACGACGAGGTATTCTAGGTAGAATAGTTCACTTAATATAGGCAATAATAACTAATAAATCTTTTCACCTGACCAACTCGTAAATACAACAAGACAGCTGTAGATGACGGTCTACCCGCCGAGCAACACATGAGAACTTTCATCAATGTCTCTGCCCCATGAATTGAATTGATATGTTTGTCAAAACCAAAAAAAACTTTAACTCTCAAAACCATGCCAACTGAAGAAGCATCAGTTTCTTAAGCTTCGCCTATAGAGTCCCTGTCAGCAGGGTTTCAGACTGAGAAGGGCAACACCGAACAAATCTTTGCGTTTTGTTGAGTTCCGAAGTGATACCCATTACCCTTAGACCACCTAAATATAAGGATAGATGAAGTCTCGACATACAGAGCTTCGTCTAGATTCAGAACCCCGCAAATTCGTTTGTCCAAAATAAGAACAGAGAAAGCACGCTGCTCGGATCCTGCTAATACCAGAAAAGTATAAAGACAAGATCAGTTCAGCTTGCATATGCTGATAATATTGACATGATGAGGAGAAAAAAAAACGGACTATTAGTGGAAAAGGTGGAAGTATCCAGAATACGGATTGGGACAAACTAAATAACGTTATGAGTACCGTAAAGAAGAGAGCAAGTGGCGATCATATGCGCGCCATGGCTAGCTTGAATGAAGCGCAATCGGGGACTCCAACTTTCGACAATCTTATCGAGCAACTGGGGCCGTATATCAGCAATAACACCGCGAATGTTGACTTCAAATCGTCCAATGTCTCTGGTTTATCGGCATAGACTAGTGACTTCATATACCCCCAAAGAAAGTAATCTAAAAGTCTGTGATCACAGGATCGTGGAAGCCAGTTCACAGGTCCATTACGCGAAATTAACCTCCTTGACCGCCAGAATGCACTGCTACTGCAAAAAAGGTTATGGCACCTTGAAGTCCGTTCATATTTAGGCATACATGCCAAATGTCAGTGCGATACTGTCTTTAGTTTTGTTTTGACAGCCGATTGTTGTTGACGTGTTTGGCATCATGTTGAGTATGAACAAAAACGATTTTCGTTCTCTCATAAAACATTATTTTTTGAGAGGAAAAACGGCGAAGGAAACAAAAGAAAAGTTGAATAAATATTATGGGGCTAATGCTCCGTCAGATTATACCGTCAAATATCGTTTTCGAGAGTTTCGTGGTGGCCGCAACTCCACTACCGATCAAGTCCGCACCACAGAACAGAATGAGTGCCCATCAATGGACTGAAGCCGGCACGAGTGTTCCGAAGCAGCCGAGGGAGGCTCGATGGTTCGGAAAGGTTATGGCGTCGGTTTTCTGGGATTGTCATGGCATACTCTTCGTGGACTACCTCGAAAAAGGAAAAACCATCAACAGCGAGTTGTGCATTATTGGAGCGATTGAAGGCCGAAATTGTTGCAAAACGCCCTCCATAAAGCGAAATAAAATTTTGTTTTTGCAAGACAATTCGCCGGCGCACATGAGCATCGCAACCACGGCTAAAATCAGTGACTTACGGCTCCAATTGCTGTCGCATCCACTGTATTCGCCCGATTTGGCTCCCTCGGACTATTATCGCTTCAAAAACCTCAAAAGATGGCTCATCAATAAAAAATTCAGCTCACGCGAGGAAATCATCGACGCCACTGAGGAGTATTTTGCAGACCTTCCGGAAAATTACTTTTTGGACGGGATCAAGAAGTTGGAAAATCGCTGAAATAATTGTATCAAACTAAAACGGGACTATATTGAATAAAATAAATGCACTCAGCAAATGTTTCCCTTAATAAATTGATGGCGTCGCGCGGCGTGTGGCATGTTGCGCCGTCTTGTCGAAACCATAGCTCTGTCACGTCAATGCCATTCAATTGAAGAAGTCAGAAATCATGTTTCTAGAGCTCTCTCCATTGACAGCTACATTCTGGCCGGCAACGTCCTTAAAGAAATAAGGGCCGATGATTCCACCAGCCCATAAAGCACACCAAACAGTGAGTTGTAGTGATTGTAAGGGCGTCTCGACAAAGGTTTCTGAGTTTTCTGCACTCTAAATTCAGCAATTTTGCTTGTTTACATATCCATTTAACCTAAAATGGGCCTCATCGGAGAGCAAATTTTTTTCGTTGAAAATGAGGATCAACCTGAATCATGTTTTCGGCCCATTCAGCCAACCTACGACGCGTATAACGGTCACGTGGTTTCAACTCTTGTACAAGCTGGATCTTATAAGCTTTTAAGCCAAGATCTTTGATCTTTTCATCGTAAAGTGTAAAAATAGTGTTGCTAGTTTAAAACCAATCCTCTAAATAAAACATCCTTTACATACGTACGTGCGTACAAGGGATTTTTAGTACCCTCATAATGTTTGCACTCAGCGCGGGCGCAGGAAAGTTAGGGAGGAAAATACCTATGTATTTTGGTCTTAAATGTTTGCCAGTTATAATGACTAGGGAGTAGAGAGCTCGCTTGGCATTCCATAAGCGAGTTGACCGGCTTGGGGAAGAATCATGATATTTCAGAGTACCATCGAATGTAGGCTTTAGGGTATCTGATGAGCATTCATAGGGAAGACCTCCATCTTGAACAAAATATCATTAACCACTACATAAAGCAATTTTGAAATTGTAAATGATTTATTCTACTATGGCTCCATAATTCAGTCTGCCATTAGAACAGGTCAGGTATCAAACTATTGACTAATCACTATTGCCAATTTGCTCTTCTTTGGGCTACGGTGGTAGTTTGTAGGAAAGCCTTATTGAGACGACCAAGGTGGTTTTATACAAGTCTCCTACGTGGTTTATGGTTCACAGCAGTTACAAATTTAGTCGACAGCATAGGGCTGCACTCTTCAAGATCTCTGGCACCCTGGAGTATGATGAAACTGTTCTGAAAGCGCGCAAAGTGTAAAAAGCTATAAGCAGCTACAGAAAAGGTCAAGTAGACTTCAGACTGTAAGGGTATCAAATGAATTGTTATGAAGGAATCGGATCGCGGATCGCAGATAGCTGCGGATTGGGAGTAAGCCCCATAAAACTGATCTTGTCCTCCTTCCAGGAAATATAAAATTCTAATCGTATCCCTCAATCAATGGTAGGTACCAGTTTAGTCTTCTCTGATATATATTTGGGTCTTGTTTCGATAGGAAACTAAACTGGAGACCTGATATTCAACAAATAGTAAAAAGTGCTATTGCGGCTTTATTCTATTCGCTTGCAAAAATGACATTGGGAACAAATGGGGCCTTTAACCTCGCATTATCCACTGGATATACGTCTCGGTTATAAGAACGAAAGAACGATACAAACCTACCGGGTGGTTTTCTGGTGGACAAATTTAGACAATGCAGTCAAGTGCAGCAAAGTCCAAAAGACAGCATATCGGTGAATAAGCGGATTCTTACACGCTGCTCCCTCCGCGGCACACGATATTCTATTTCACTTAACACCCATCGATATTTTCAGCCGGCAAATAGATGGGTATGCTATTCGCCTTAAACCGACTGCACAGTGGACAAATAAATTATTTTGCCTCGCTAGTATTCTTAATATACCAACAATCCTCCCAGTGAACATCAATTACATTAAGCCCAAAACTTATTTTGACGAAGACTTTGATGTAAGCATCCCCTCTAAATTTGTATGGGAGAAACATTCTTTCATGGATGACAAGTCAATCCATTTCTATACGGATGGATCGAAGACTAACAGCGGTGTTGGTTAGGGCATTTTATCAGATAAATTTAATCTAAGACTCTCCTTCCACCACCCAAATCACTATATCGTTTTCCAGGCGGAAATTTTGATGATTAAAGAAGTCTTGTTCTGCCTGAAGAAAAACGTCATAGTATGTCTGCGAGGAATATCCGCATCCTTTAGGAAATTCCAAGACCAATAGGCTTAAGTATGCTAGTTTTTCCAACAGCCACTCTTACCTGTTCTACCCTTACATTTTTGAAGGATTGCGAGTACTAACTTACATAGACGATGCTACATACTTTTGTAGACCTGGGCTTCAACCAATAGGCCCCTCCAAGTTAGTTGAGGACCTCCTCCAAGGATCTACCGGAGTGTGAATATTTTGTCGATTGCAGATATACCGGGCCTAAGACCACACTAATATTGGCCAATCAGGTTGTTGACGAAAGATGACACACAACATGGCAGATAAGATCTTCTACGCAATGTTATTCCTCAATATGTAGTTGGCGCTGTCTCTTTGGTTGGAGACCCTGATGGGGCCTCCTTTTTTTGGATCGGGCAAACGAGGCTGAGATTCCATTCATGAGGCACATACTCTTCTGACCAGATATAAGAAATGAGTTCGTGTATTTTTACTACAAAGCCACTACCTCGGCCTGTAAGTCGTTAGGTCTAGCTGCTTTGTTGTATTTAAGCTTGGATTTTGCAATCCTTGCTTCGGTTTAGTCATTTGGTCGGAAGTTTTGGTTATCGTCGTCTAAATTGAATGATCTAATCTATTCTGACGACATGATATTGGGATTCATCGGCGTTATCCGTTTACAGAATAAGTTTTTCCATATTCTCATCACCGACTGTGAGTCTATTACAATATTTCCTTCTCCTGTACACAGGGCTCTGTACGGGTCTTGTTGCCTTGACACGTCCGTTTTAGCTTGTGGTAAGCCTTTCGTATGCTGTTCCTGAAGTAGCACCTATGTAGTTCCTTCATCGTCACCTAAAACGGGATTAACGTCGTACTTCAGACATTGTTCGTACGTTTTGTCAAGGAGCTCAAAGAAACATTCTTTGGTAGCGTCGTCTTTTTCCTCTGTGGAGACGTGAGCGCATATCAGGCTTATGTTGTAGAAAACTTACATTTTGTTATAAAGCGTTGCCTATCTATTAACTTAATTGCATTTATCAGTTTCCTAAAAAAAAACGAAGCTTTTTCCTGTGAAAGATGAGATGTTCCTTGTTAAGCTTGGGTAAGCTTGGGTAAGCTTGGGTAAGCTTGGGTAAGCTTAACAAGGAACATCTTGTAAGCTAGATGAACTATCGTGCAGATGGCTCGGCCTTTTGTAATAAGATTTACAATGGCTAGAGCCAGTTTTCGTTTTCTCCAAATAAGCGAATAAGTAGTGCAACTATTAAGTTTCACGACTACTACGTAAGATGGTCTTGGTTCAAATCGTGGCGAGCACCGACGTTCGGAAAAAGTATTTCTGTTTAATATTTTTCCCCGTCGACTGTAAATGCTAATTTAAGTGAGTAAGGCAGAGCCATTTAAAACACTTGGAGTTTCGAAAATATGCATTGAATTCATTGGCGAAAGTTTTTAGTTCTCTTTAGGGCCAAATAATTCTCATGGACCAACCATACGGATGTACTCGTGTCCTTGAAGTCTCCTGGTCTTTTCACTGATAGACTCAGATACAGTTACGTGCTTCTTGTTGTTTTAATTTGGCTCCGATAAGCGAAGACACATTATATCGCTTTTTTTTTGTCCTTCGACTTGGTCCAACTCGTTGTCCTCGCATTTTGTGTGCCGTGTTGGATTTTTTCTTTCTCTAACTTCAGCATCAGTTTACGTATGCAGTACAAGTGCATCCCCTTGTATACAAGTGAACTTTTCCTTCAAAGTTAATAAAGGCCAGGCCCAGGCGCTGGACTATCGCACAGTTGCACATACAATACAAAAGGAAAAGAAATACTATATAAGAAAATATCAGAGGAAACTTTGAGCGGGACGTACAAAAAAAGGTAGAAAGAAAATAAGAAGAAGCCAAAAAAAAAAACACTGAAAGAGTTTATGAAGAATCTAGGACCTACATACCTACATAGTATAAGGATTCGTTGTAAGTCGCTTGCTGCCATCCCTTTTCGTGGACGGAGTTTAAAAGTGTCAAGTGGACGTTATTTATGCCTCCTTTATAAAAATAATCTAAAATTTTCCAGATAAATAAACTTTATTAAATGCGAAAGTGCCAAGCAACGACGGGGACAGATGTAGGGGCCAGGGACTGGGATGAATCCTGCTAGGTGCTCCTATGGACAACTACTACAACTACGACTGTGGAAAGAAAAGTACTTTCAGTACGCGCAAAGAGTGGTGGAATGAAAGTAGTTAACTTTTATGCAGACAATTTTGATCCTTTTAAATTTAAAGGTGGTAATCTTAATGTCGTGAAGTTTTCTGCTTTTATGGTTTCTTTTATGTGGCCGTTGGGCTCATTACATTGCTCTCGGTGTCAGCAGCTAGCATCTATACAAAGAATAGCGGTTTCCTCCTGGTCTTCTGGTTCTGGTTCTGGTCTTAGTAACTGAAGCAAGGAAGAACCACCTTGTCTTTGGGTGACAATAAACTATGCTACGGTTATTATGGGCTATTATTGCCACACTTAGAAAGGGGTGTGTATAGATACAGATAAGCTGGTAAGTTGTATGACACTTTGTCGAGCTGCAGTACCTATGGTTTTATCGTTCTCGTCGAGTGTGGATAGTGGACTTTAGCAAGTAATGTCGCTGATGTCGCTGCTATGTCCTGGGAAAGGGTGTTTGCTATCATAAAAATGATGGATTGTATGTGTGTAGTGATAACGGCAAATGCATTTTCTTTGTTCTAAGGAGCAATACTTTAGGCAAAGATCAGCGTTTAGTCTGGTTCTTTGACTTTACGATTCGATGATAATTGAAAGAAAGTGAAGTGGAAAGATTTTGAATGCATTTAAGCCCATTGGATACTATGGTCGATCCAACTTACGTAATTAATATACATTAAAAGTCATGAAACTTTCGGAATAATTTGCCGAGTATCAAGGTTTGTGTTACTATACAGTCATCAACAGTTTTCTCCATTCCGGAATAGTCAGAAAATACTACTAATTATACGTTCGACACACTTTTATCCATAAGATAGGATAAGTAGAGTCAATTGGCAGTCTTTCATACATTTCCGTGAAGAATACATATGTTTCGATATTTCTCGTTGTGAAAATATACAAACATTATTAAAAGGATTGGTAGTGATATTTGGTTGCAAGTCCAGTAATGCAAATTTAGGCCACAACCTCAAGGAGACCTTAACAACCACCTAATGTCTAAGATGTTGGCGTAGCCATTAAAATGATTCGAAAATATATTCGGCTCTCTTATGGCATTAAAGAATAGCTGCTACGAAGGACTAGCCATCAAAGCCACCCACATGGTGGGGAGGGGAGATATCAACAGGAGTTCTAACAATAGCAGCCAGCTCAAAAGCAGCCATAGCAGCAATAGCCAGAATATAAGCAACAACCAAGACAGCAGTGTTTTGCAGTTAGTTGCAGTAAAAACAACAGCAGTCACAACAACAATATCAACAGCAGCAACAGAAATAAGCAATAATAATAATAAATAAGAAGTAAAAATCAACGAAGCAATTAATACCTTTACGATGGAGTAAAGGGACACAACATTACTACGCAAGACGGCCATGGGCAATAATTTGTACATCAAAGGATTTAGACATGCGGTTCACTAAAATGCAGTGAAGCCTTATTACATAAATTGTATGTCATATTTAAAAAGTTGTAGAAGCACCCTAGAACCAAGGTCTTTCCTTCAGCTCCAATGAAAAGAAGATGCAAAGCTGATGAGTGGATTGAAAATTTCTATTTCTCCTTAAGTGCAACGAATGCAATGAAAGCGACGAGCTTATTTTTATAGAAATTAAATAATTCGTCACCACCAGAGTCAAAATGGAGAAAGACCATGTACCGGTGTTCCTGTGGCAGCTGAGCCCTTACAGCAAAGTGGATGAACTGAGAATTTAATTCCCAGACCGTGAGGTTCGAAAGACTGTACAAGCGTGAAGTGATTAGGTTCCAGGTGCTTATAGCATCGCATCGCGTACATCCCTTTGAATAGTACGAGGTGTTAGTTTTATATGCATTTTATTATCTTAATCATTAACTCTTACATACTAACACAAAATGCTTAAATGCTAGCTTAAAATTACTTAACAATCTTATACTAACTTATTGGCCCCACACAGGCACACTAAGCTACTCTAAATTCTTATATCTATGTCTTTCGACTATATTAACATTTTACTTAGGAATAATTATTTTCTATACTTAAGGCTAAGAAAAAATTGTTAACAAAAACTTAGCATATGGACTTAATTTTTTATAAAACTTAATATCTAACTTAAAATAAACCTTAGTCTATCTAACCTACATACACAATACACACACACAGATATTATACACAATTATATACAAAGGTATATACTAATATTTGTATATACAAGGGTATATACTAATATATGTATATATTTCTTAAATGCTAACCTAAACCTATGTAAGCTGGCCATCGCTATTCACAGAGCAAGTAGATTGGTCAGCTCTGCCTCATTAGTGAGGCTGGTCCGTAATTGACTTAAACGACGACGAAATATCTTCTCCATCATTCAACCAACAGAAATGCTGGTGCTGCCGAACGACATCCCTCTTATCGCGATTCCCCACCGCCCTACTGAACCTGAGAAGATCCACACTGCCGTGTGCGACGTCTCTGCCGTAGTTGAGTCGCCTGTCCCCAGCTTTCCGAGCGACATGGAAGATTAACGGGACCGCTGATCTATCCTGGATCAACCCTATCTGATCTAGGTAGAGGAATGCTTCCGGTGGAACGAAGCCGTCAGAGCGCACACTCTCGTGGTAAAGTTAGTTGGGGTAGTAAGCCCCAGATATCAGGTTATTCGTCGAGGCCATTGCTCTTGCAATGTGCCTTCGAGTCAGCTTAATCACGAAGTTGTCCACTCGTATTAGGTTCGCTCTGTTGTAAAGGACCTCATTACGATAGAATTTTTTGTACTCCGACTCTGGTGTTCTGTACAAGCGAAGGCAAGCCCTCTCAAAAACCCAAATCTTTTCCAGCTTGCTTGCTCGCACATTGAAAAACACGGGACAACCAAATACCAGCATGGGCCTGATAAGGGCCATGTAGCAGATTACCTTTACCCTCTCATCGAGTTGGCTGCTATAAAACAGTCTCTTTGTAGCTCTGGCCAGAGCATCATATACATTTTTATCAAAATACAGAAACTGATCTATCCAGATCCCAAGGTATCTGACTACATTTCGACAGGCAAGAGGCTGTCCGTGTTGTCCAATGATCGATAACTTTCGCCAATTTTTTCTAGTATCCCTAGAGGCTCCAGACAACGGCGTCCTAAAGAGAATGGTTTCCGACTTCTGAAAGTTGATTTTCAACTTCCAGTCATCGCAAAATCGTCTTATCTTATCGAAGTCACGCTGCAAGAGAATATTAATGACATCGATTTTTGGACCTGTTCTGTACGCTATCAAATCGTCTGCGTACGCAATAGTATTTGGAAGTGAACCTATCAAGTCGCTTGTATAATGTTGAATAGGACCGGCGAATTGACCGCGCCTTGCTGAAGACCATTTTTAATTTGAAATATTCCAACAGAAGTCACATCACCATTTTTCACGATGAACTGTCTGTTGGTTAGCATATTCGTATTATAAAGAATGTACAAGAGTGGTTTACTGGTCCGCAGCCTAGTCAGCTTATAGAAAAGACCCTCTAACCATACGGTGTCGAAGGCCTTCTCCAAGTCAACGAGGCAGGCAGCAGTACATTGGTTTTTGCCTTTATTCCATTGGATATCGGACACCAGTTTAGACTAGGCATGTGAGATATCATGTCCTGCACTAAAACCGAATTGATTATCCGGAACTATATGTTTGTCCTCAACCCACCAAACGGAGCTCTATTGATTACTTTTTCAAACACCTTACTGATATTCGGAAGGAGACTTATCGACCGGAAATTCGCCGGATTGGATATATCCTTTCCCTTTTTGGGGATAGGTTGAACCACTGCCGTTTTCCAATGCGCTGGATAATGTGCATTATTCATTGCATTATTAAACAGGGTGGTGTAAATGTCCACCGCTTCTAGAGGAAGATGTCGAAGCACGATGTTCGGAATATCATCGGTCCCCACTGATTTCTTAGCCCTGATTGTGTCGAAGATCTCATGGAGCTCTTCATTCGAAATGAACGGAGGTAGGTCACCCTCTCTGGTAATGACATTATTTGCCATATTTTCGTCGCTGAACCGGGTGAAACCAGAGCCCTCGGATCGCCAGTTCTCTACTTCATTTCGAATGTAGAAGTCGTACACCAAGACGCGACTGCCCGGGTCATAATTAGGTCCAATGGTATCAGTGGCCTTGTATATTTCCTGGAAAGTCGCCCCTATGGCCTCAACCTTCTCCTGTGGATCCTCGATCACAAAGAAGTCGTCAGCATCAGCGGCCTCATTTGGATCAATACCTGCTATTGTCAGTAACCGTTCATTGTCTGTTGTCCGCGCTATTTTAAGACACTGAAGGTCGTTTTGATTTTTTCTCCGAAATAGTTTATTTATTTGCGGGAACATATTCGGGTTGCTGGTGTTTACAGCCCGAACCCTGTTGTTCCAGTACGAACTTACAGAAATTCTGTAATTCTCTTTTATTAACGTTTGAATACTTTTAATCGACGCCTTCAATGTCCTAACCTCCGGGTCTTGTCTGTCAGTTAGTTGTCTGTACATGTTTTTGAGTCTTGTCAGAAGTCTACTTTTCTGTCGGTGCAGTCCGTCAATAGTAGGATTGCGGAAGAGGTCTTCGTTAGTCGTATGTCGATGTCGCGGTATTTTAGCGTCCATAGTTTGTTTAATTGTCTCGTACATTTGTTTTAGGTAATTGTCGATCTCCTCGTTTGACAAATTCCTATTGGACGGTGGGTGTGCGCAGACAGTTCAGCGTTTGTAAATTCGTACCTGTCAGTCGTATACGTTCGTCGTACAGCAGTAGATCCAAATAAGACCCGCCTCTGGGAAACGACGGGTTATCCGTCGCTTTAAGACCGAGTCTGTACATGACATCGTGCTGACCCCACCAATCGAGTAGTAGGTTCTCTCTAGTATTTGGAACAGTATTTCCCCAATCTCTGTGTTTAGCATTGAAATCCCCACCGATTATAAAATAATTCTCCCCCGATTCCAGCCTCAGAAGTCGAAAAAGCATGTCGAGCTCTGTAATAAATAAAGTGGATTGTGAAGTCTCAGGTGCATAATGCCGAGAACAACGGAAGCTGCACCTAACATGCTGGCCATCTTGCTCGCAATTGAAAGGGCAGATGGCTCAGCTGCAAAAGCAGGTGCAAGAACATGCCAAGCGGGTGGACCAGATCTACGCGCTGCTGCCGGGCCTAACGTAACACATGTCGTAATGGGTACGCACATGGTGGAGCAATCTTTGAAGGTCCTTGCGGTGAATGTTAATTCACTGATTTGGATCGAACGAAGAGCCGCGATGTTTAAATTGCTACAAGAACAAACTCCTGATAGTACGAGGTGTCTGTCTATGCACCAGAAGCTCCTCAATCTAGTTTATTTATGTCTGAACACAATTCTTAAGTCAGAAATTAACCGCACCTGGTTCCAGACCATCTAAATATTCTAGCATAAGTTACATCACCATTCTTCACGATGCAGTATCTACTGGTGATCATGTTAAAAATAATATACGGTATGGGTTTGCTTACGTGCAGCCTGTTCATCTTGAGGAAAAGTCCCTCTAACTATACGATCGTGCATTGCCTGGCCTCTTGTTCCATTGGATTGCCGTTTAGACTCGGCATTTCAGCTATTATGCTGCTTCCTATCACCAAGTCGGTTACCCTGAACTGAAGCGTTTTTATTAGATGTGACCACATTTTCCAAAAGGGATTGTTTGAACTCATGTATACCGACTATACAGTAAGTGAAAATATTCCTAAAAGAACCGTACGGCGACATGGGAAAGCCAATTGGAACTAACTTAACAGCCTCTTTATGAATTTGGATTGGTCGTTATGTTTCATCTATAACGACGTGAAGGCCGCTGCTGTTACGATCGCAGACACTATTCTCCTTGGAATGAGATCCTTTACCCCTCATCGGATGAAGAGTCTCAAACCAAAAGAAAAGGCGTGATAGGACTCGAGCTATAAAGAGGTTGTCAGGGTTAGAGAAAAGTTTTGTCGGTCTTTCAAAACCAACCCGACAGAGGGAATCTGAAAAAAATTCAAACGAGCCAGGAATGACTGCAACGTCTTTCTTAAGCATGTGTAATTTCAATATGACCAAAAACTGAGGCAAACAATACTACCACTTCTTTTGGTCGTTCGTCAAACACACTAGAAAGTACGTAGACATCTTAACATAAAGAAATCCGCTGGTCCTGATGGTATATCTCCCCTTCTTCTGAAAAGGTGCTCTTCCACGCTGGCGAGACCACTGCGTAAGCTTTTTCATCAGTCCTACTCTTTAGGACTCTTTCCGAGCAGATGGAAAACAGCATTTGTCCAGCCCGTCCCTAAAAAAGGCGAATTTTCTTCTCTATCCTCCTACAGACCCATTGCACTTACGTCCATTCATTCAGAGGTGATGGAAACCAATATATTCCTTTGCTGGCAACTGTACTACAGGAAGGTCAGCGTATGTTAAGCTCATTAATATTTGATATTAACAGGATAACTAATTGGGGAACCATTAACCGTATAGAATGTAATGTTTCCAAAATACGAGTATAATGCCATCTGCTGTCGTTAAAACGAAATTAAAAAACCCAGGCATTGTGCATAAATGGCACCTGCTTCGTCGAAACTTAAAAACTTTTCATTCTCGGTGTCTGTCAATAACAAGTTACGTTGGAGTGACCACATATCCGGTGTTCGTAAAAATGCTGCGAAACTTCAAGATTTAATCAAGCGATGTAAGAAAAACTTCACCCCCTCTGGTTTGGCCTTAATATATAAGCAGTTTATCCACCCAAAATTGAAGTACAATGCATACAAAATTGAAGTACAATGAATACATCTCTGCACCTGCTAGATAGGATTCAAAACCTTGCGATAAAACGCATAAGTAATACTAGTATCACTCAGACAATTGACAGCCTCGAACACTATCGTAATGTCTCGCATCTCATTCTATTCTATCGCTGTTTCCACCACTACTGATACATATGTAGAAATCGCCAGTAGCATTCAGCCCCTTCAAACTTTTAACTCTATACATCAATATAACCTCAAGCCCACTTTCGGACGTACTCTACAATATCGTTATTCATTCCTAAGCCGTGCAATTCGCTTATGGAACACCCCCCAAGCACTTTATTTGCAAGTCATTATAACCTTCAAATATTTAAAACCAACGTTTATCGGTACCACTCTTTCTTTCCTCCCTAATTTTCCTTCTCAAATCCGTTGAGCGAACGCAAATTATAAAAAAAACTGAAACCCTCTTTTGACAACATTAATAAAACTATTCAAACTATCTATCAGAACTCGCAATCAGTTCCAGCCACATTACGTCCTGTAACTCCCAATTTCGCTCATAAGAGGAAGGTATTGTGAAAATATTTAATTTTGCCGTGACAGTGAAACGCTAGAAATGAAGAGAATATTGCGGCGGCATGTGGGTTGATAAGTCAAGACCACAATTTTTATTTATTTTTATTATTTATTTATTTACAATTCATTCCATACATACAATCAATCCATGCCGTGCTGTTCTCACTAACTGGGCATCCTTCGAACGTCCATACGACATATTTTGCGAAAATACGTGATGTCTCAAGCATTGAAGTCAAATCACCACCATGTACGTGGAATTTTGGCGCTATTGAAGATGGAATACCAGGTATTTAGGGAGACACCATCTTCAGTGACGAGTCAAATTTTTGTTTCAATGATTTCGTGAATATGTAAAATTACTCCACGTGATATATACTTTTTAACTCTGCTTTCATATGAGGTGAACTAGGTGGAGTGAAAAGTAACCTCCTTGGGAATTAAAAAAATTTTTTTTTTAAATGTTTTTTATATCATACAATATAGTTCCCGTTTAGTTTGATACACTTATTCCAGCGATTTTCCAACTTCTTGATCCCGTCCGAAAAGTAATTTTCCGGAAGGTCTCCAAAATACTCCTCCGTGGCGTCGATGATTTCCTCGCGTGAGCTGAATTTTTTATTGATGAGCCATCTTTTGAAGTTTGGGAAGAGATAATAGTCCGAGAGAGCCAAATCGGGCGAATACGTTGGATACGACAGCAATTACAGCTGTAAATCACTGATTTTAGCCGTAGTTGCGATGCTCTTGTGCGCCTGCGAATTGTCTTGCAAAAACAAAATTTTTTTTCGCATGTGAGGCCGTTTTGCAACAATTTCGGCCTCCAATCGCTCCAATAATGCACAGTAATACTCGCTGTTGATGGTTTTTCCTTTTTCGAGGTAGTCCACGAAGAGTATGCCATGACAATCCCAGAAAACCGACGCCATAACCTTTCCGACCCATCGAGCCTCCCTCGGCTGCTTTGGAGCACTCGTGCCGGCTTCAGTCCATTCCCGGGCACTCATTCTGTTCTGTGGTGTGTAATAGTGGATCCAAGTTTCATAAACAGTTACCAATCGACGCCAAAAGTCCGCCCGATTCCGCATAAGTAAGTCCAAACACTCTTTCGAAGTGCTCTCGCATGCGCGGCACCCAGCGGCGGGATAACTTTTTCATATGCAGAATATTGCCCAAAATATAGCGTGTGCGCTCAGTACTAATCTTTATGGTATCTGCTAGCTTCACTTTCCGGTCAGTCAGCACCATTTCATGTATTTTATTGACATTGTCCTCTGTAATCGCTTCGGAGGGCCTGCCGTTGCGGACTTGATCGGTAGTGGAGTTGCGGCCACCACGAAACTCTCGAAACCAATATTTAACCGTGTAATCTGACGGAGCATTAGCCCCATAATATTTATCCAACTTTTCTTTTGTTTCCATCGCCGTTTTCCTCTCAAAAAATAATGTTTTACGAGAGAACGAAAACCGTTTTTGTCCATACTCCACATGATGCCAAACATGTCAAAAATAATCAGCTGTCAAAACAAAATTAAAGACGGTATCGCACTGAAATCTGGCGTGTCTCTCTAAATATGAACGGACTTCAAGGTGCCATAACCCTTTTGCAGTAGCAGTGCATTCTGGCGGTCAAGGAGGTTACTTTTCACATGTATTTGGGTCGTTTTTATTCTGAGACGATGCCGGCAAGTCGGTTACAGCAAACAGCAATTTTTTTCAGTAAATTGGAACTACACAGCTTGAAAAATATGTGGTTCCAACACGTCGGTGCCAGTTTCCATATAGCGCGTGTCACAATCGTCTTACTGAAGGCGAAGTACGGAGATCGTCTTATTGCCAAACTTGGTTCTGTCCATTTAACACATTTAGATAATATTTTTTGGCGTTACATTAAGTATCTGGTCTATTGAAATAAGCCGAAGTTTTGCATAAGCCTCAGACTTCAAAGAACTCTAAAGAAAAAGTTCAACGGCTTTAAATCACAAGATCTGGGTGGCAAATTCTGATCAAAAAAACGGAAAATTACACTACCGGGAAATGACTCATGCAGTAGTTCAGTTGTTTCTTGGGCTGTATAGCATATTGCACCGTCTTGCTGAAACCACATGTTATCCACATCCATATCTTGTAATTTAATCACAAAAAACTAAATGATGATATCGCTTTGGCGAGCACCGTTAGCTGCTAATTCTTGACCAGTCACATTTTCCAAGACGAATGCTCCGATGATGGATCCAACCCGGAATTCGCGGCAAAAAATAACACTTTGTGGATGCGTTTGTTTCTCAACAACCAACGTAACGATTTTCTGCATCCCAACTTCGAGTATTTTAACGATTAAGCCAACAAGATGAAAATGAACCCCGTCGCAGAAAATGATTTTGTTTGAAAAATCATTCGTGGAAATACACTGTGCCGAATTGATGCTCCTAGACTCGCAGCAACACTTCCACGAACTACTTCGATATTTTGTTTTGAACGACGGAGTGACTAAAATCACCAATTGATGCAGTCTCCCTGATCCGAACATAGGAAAGTTACGAACTGCAGTTGACAAAACTTCATTATTTTTAAAATATTGCTCAACAATGAAAAGGAGTTGCTCTTTTGCGTAACGCTCCATTTTTAATTTTTAATAACCTGAACTGTCAGCTGTCACGCTGTTTTTTCTTTTTTTCTTTTCATTGGACACACTTTACTTTGCTTAGATACTTTTGTCTCATCCTACTAACCTGAGAAGAATGACAAGCACGAATAGATTGAAATCGCTCTTACTCGCACTACTAGCTACAATCTAATATGCACAAACTTATTTGAACATGTTTTTGAACTTTTTATGTACTCCTAATTAACTTATTTTGAACTTGCTACTTTCTCTTTTCTTACTTCTTTCTTTTATATTTCGTTTTTCTTTTGTAACTTAAATTTTTTTAATGTAAGGGTTGCGAATCATTGTATAAGATTATTTAATCTTTCTTTGTAAGTAATATATGTACATATATTGAATAAATAAAATCTTTCTTGTAATACATTGCTGTGAAAAATTATAGACTCAAATCAAAATTTTAATTTTTTTTTACATTTGTTTTTAAAATTTTTTTTTTGTCCTAAAATAGTGCCAAACAATACCAATTCTGGGAAAACCCCTTAATGGCGTATTTCCCTTTTTAAGGCCCTGTGGGGCATTCTGGCAAGGGCGGTTCATGATCAGGATAATAAAGAATTTCAGAACATGGAACAATTCAAACAAAGAATTGTTGAGGCGTGGAATAATATACCGGAAATCACTTTTAACAATCTTATTTGCAGTTTACCACGGCGATTGTTAAGTGTTATAAGAAATAACGGACAAATTATTATTTATTAAATAATTTTTTACCTGAAAACTAATAAATCTTGAGTTTATAATTTATCACAGGTGATTTTTGGGTTCTTTTTTTAGAAATTCCAGTTAAAAAGGGAAATATGGTATACCATTAAAGGGTTTTCCCAGAATTGGTATTTTTTGGCAATATTTTAGGACAAAAAAAAAGTGTAAAAAAAAATTGAAATTTTGGTTTGAGTCTATATTTTTTCACAGCACTGTATATACATACAATAAAAGAGAGTGACGTTAGTTATAACGCTTATAGCTCAAGAACGCCTGAACGGATTTCGATGATTTGCACCAATTCGGACTGAAGAAAATTCATTTTCCAATACATTTTGTATGGAGAGATTTTACTACGCCATCTTCATGATAGATGTCGTTTATGTTTACGTTACGTTGTGACAATTTTTTTGCGACAATTGGTTTTGCACCAAATTTGTGTGAAAATTGTTTTTGTAGCAATGTTTTTTGTCACACATTAAAAACGAACATGATTTCAAATACTGATTCTTGCCAGTAGATGACATTGTGTGCATCAATTTTTGACAGCTGATTCATTTGAACAGTCTTTACATCGCATACTATTGTACTGTGCAGACGTGTCAGCATTTTTTCAAGTTTTATCACATTTTTATCAGCTTTCGACAGTTATTGTATTTCAATGTGATTTAATACATTGTTTTGTGAAAATTACCTGCGAATAGTGATTTCATAGAGGTGAGTTCAGTTTGATGAAGTGCACATTGTGAATGGTTGCATCGATGTTTAATTTGTGCAGTTATGACATTTGTGCACATGTATGTATCGATAATTCCTTAATTGCTTTTGTAGCATTCATTTCTCAGTATTATTCACAATGCCAGGAGCCAGAAGATCTAATCCTTCGCATCGAACCCGTAAGGCAAGTAGAGTTCGAAATATCGATAATCAATTGAATACGGATGAAGAAATCTCACGAGAACAGCGCAGTGTTAGTATGGCCCGACTTCGTGAATCAAAAATGCAAGAAGAAAGACAGGAGGCAAATGAAACGACTCAGTTAACTCAACAACTCAACAACGTGAAAATCGAAATCAACGCGTAAGAAGAAGTGCTTCAATTGTTGATTTGATTCGAGTAGCGTTTCATTACGATTGCACAATTGACTACAGCCCGCATCCTTCCTATGAAGGTTGTGTGCAACGATTGCAGTGCATTGAAGTTCGCTGGAGAAATGCCTGGATTGTGCTGCCTCAGTGGCAAGGTTAAATTGCCACCACCAGAAACATTGCATTCTTTGCTTCGTGGTGAAACACCAGAATCACGTCATTTTCTATCGAACACTCAGAAATATAAGGGATGCTGTTGGAACACTTTATCCACAACACACAACAATGATATTTATTGAATTGTAAATTGTTTGAATTCTATCGATAATCTTCATTGTACTAAATTTTGTTAATATTTAAACTTGGCTCCTATGAATATCGAGCCGCAATATTTATTATATTTAATGATTGTTAACTTTCGCTAAAATTTATACCAATTGAATTGTATAAAAAGCAATAAACGCTCAGTTTGAGCCTCTTTTTTCTCTTGTTCACGCTTGGCTTTTTTTCGTTAGTTGTCTCCTGTTGCTGCATCATCTGTCCTCTCGTTGTGGAAAAAATCGTAACAATAGCACAGCCGGAAAGACCCACAGAATCCACAACCCCCAATTACATTTTTGATGTGAATTTTCCTACGGACTAATAAAGTAAATTTCTACATCAAAGCGGTTAGAATCGCTGATCGTACAGATGCTTTCAAATGATTTCATTTGGAGCAGATGTTATTGATGAACGCAGATACAATCCGACATTCAAGGTAATAAAAGATTAAAGAAATTAAGATTAAATAAATTAAAGAAAATCGTTGATTCCAATTTCGTCATCGACTCCACAGATCCAAAGGCAAATTCACCATCGAATTAGATCATTGCTACCGCTTGAAGACGCACAATATAAATTCCTCCAAATCTACTTCATGGGCAATGTGAAAAATCAACTTGATCAGCGCCAAACAATCAATACGGCAATGAAAAGAGGAATTCTTCGAGATGCCAGTCAAGCTTGGTCCCCCTTTCATCGGGTTCATGTTTCCCGAATCGTGGATATTCAACGTCGATTCCTCCGATTTGCTCTCCGTGGTCTGCCGTGGAACGAAACTTTAATCTTACCTCCCTATCAGGACAGCCTCAAACTTCTAAATATGAATTCGTTAGA